>OZ007591.1:176251560-177594415 GCA_963931845.1 Maratus michaelseni
ACATTGAAATAAAGTTTCCTTAACCTTTGAAAACCCTGATGGTTTGTAATAACATAAAAACATGGTCAGCGTAGTGTATGCCCGAGAGTATTTTACAACCTAAATGACAACTATTAATATATTTGATTACCCTGAGCGTTTGAGTGTTTTTCTGCATTTTCATATGTATGCTCGTAAATCCCAGAATATATACATTTTGCACTATGGGAGTAAATACATTATGGGTAGTTTTTAATTGTGTTACGCATTTTCTTTAAATAAATTTATATACAGGGCAACGCAAGGAAAAAGATATATTGTCGTTTACTGTTGGTAATTGATGCGAGTTGTTTTAAGTTGTATTTTAGCTAAATATGTGGTTTGTACAAAACTCTTCAGATAATAAACAGGGCTGTACAAAGAATTTCGAGTGCATTTTCATTGATCGGAGAAAATTTCTAAATGTGCCCTTAGCAAAAAATGACATAGGATTTTTTATGGAAACATATGGTTTTATATGGAAAACCATAAAAATTTTATGTCATTATATGTAAAACTACTGTATTCATATGGTAATAATTCTTCTGTCTATGGTATTCCATAGCAAAGTGTATGGTAAAATTATATGGCAATGCAATTTACCATATATTATATGGTACTCCATAGCAAAGTATATGGTAAAATTATATGGCAATGCAGTTTACCATATATCATATGGTACTCCATAGCAAGGTATATGGTAAAATTATATGGTAATGCAGTTTACCATATATCATATGGTACTCCATAGCAGAGTATATGGTAAAATTATATGGCAATGCAGTTTACCATATATCATATGGTACTCCATAGCAAGGTATATGGTAAAATTATATGGCAATGCAGTTTACCATATATTATATGATACTCCATAGCAAGGTATATGGTAAAATTATATGGTAATGCAATTTACCATACATTCAATGGTGTTTCATAGCATGATGTATGGTAATTATATGGTAATTATTTGTATTTAAAGAAATGGCAACGGTTAGAAATGTTTACTTCTCTCGCTTCCGGCTCGGCTGCGTCTGGCGTGAAGCACAGTGAAGTGTATAGGCTTGATGTTTATCTGGTGATCGACTCTCAAGACTGCTAGTTTACTGGATTTATTTAGGTATGTATTTGTCTGTTTTTTACTTTATGTAATCATTTTTGATTTCAGTAATCACGTTAAAAATATGTTCTAATAAAAGCTTTTGCATGTTGGCAGTTCCAAAAGTTGTATTATTGTGATTAGTTTTAAGTTATATTCTATTTTTAATTCTACTTCTTATAATTTATCAGCTTAATGAAGATGTAACGGTATGAAACGTCATTGTTTAATGGACATTTGGTGTTAAAAGGGTTGAACCGGTAATTTCTGATTTGGGATGGAAACGACACACGCTATGTTGTCAAGCCTATTTTGATCTTTGGAAAGTGAAGTTTTGCGTCAGTTTGAGATGCTGTAGTTTAATTTTGCTGTTTTAAAAATTAAACTTCTAAAATAAATAAATATACATTCTTAGTTAAATGAATTCCATTAAAACGAAAATGGTTTTTGTGTTCGCTGGGACATTTTTGATTACCTGAACTATTCAACTATTTTAATGCAGTATATATTGTATATATACAGAGAGAAAGAAAACATAAACATATTTAAAATGTTTGTGAATGCAATAAAGGTTGAATAACACTTTGTTTTAATAAATAGATATATCCACACATGTAGCTTAGCTTGGTTAAATTATTTCAGTTGTAAATTTTACTTAATCATTCCTTTTTCAAATGCTGCTGTTTTATGATTTATGTAGAAATTTTCTCAAAAAGATGCATGGTCACAATGGCACTGGCACAACTTTTGCATTTAACTTAGTGTGTGCAATTAGTTATGCTATATGCAGTTGGTTTGTAAGATTATTTTTCTGAGTGTTACGTCTGAGCTCGCTTTTATGTGCTTTTTTTCTTGTATTATTTGATATTTGTACATGTCCTAGTATTTGGTACTCGTTTATTTTGCCAAAACAGTACTCGCTACACTATTTTAAATTCATAATGCTGAAATTTTTTATTTTCAAACTTAGAAAATAATTAGACATGTATTTGGACTAAGTACTTTGTGTATATTTGGTACTAGGCTAATTCAGAATAATTGTTCAGCAGCCACATTTTGATTGTGCTTGGCTGAATCAATCAGAAATAGTAGTATAACATTTTACTATTTTTTTTAAGCATATTAATTGATAATATATAGCAATATTATATTAAGGGGCCACTCCACTGAAACTCCCCGATTTCAAAAATCCCATGTTTAACTTATTTCAAAACATTAAAGCGCAATGTTACTTTGGCCTTGTTATTGAGTACTTGGCTGTTGGCTATTAACTACTCTACCGAGTACAGAGTATTGTTACCAAGTACTAACAAGTAACTTTGTGTAAGAAAGAATCGCTGATGTACTCATGAAGTGGGCTTAGAGTTAATGCCCTGTGTATGTGCGTTTATATATATATATATATATTAGGGTGCGTCGAAAAAAAACAAAATTTATATAATCGAAATGTAATAGTGTGGGAAAGTTGTCATTGGTAATAAGGAATAAATTTGCAAAATATTACACCAAATGGTTAAAATCTTACCGCTGCAAGGAGGGCAAAATTTTGAAAAATCGCCAAAAATTTTTTTTTTTTTTTTTTTTAATTATCCAACCATACGAATGCAATTTCTAATAGAATGCAAAATCTACATCAAGATGCTAGTAACGTTCCAGTAAAATTTCATTATGGTGAAATCATTTCTATTACCGGCACAAGAACGGTCAAAAATTTAAAAAAAAAAAAAACGCCAAAAAATAAAAATTTTTGTTATTTCTAAATTTTTCCATTTTTATTATATGTCTACAATTAAATAAATTTACATTATAGCTAGTAATAACTTATAAATGTCCAGTAATTTTGATCATAGGTATTGCCAACCAAGGGCGAGAGCCCCCCCCCCCCCAATTTGAGAGAAAGGGGCTTTTTGAAGGGATTTTGGGGAATTTCTGGAAATTTTTTTGTAGGGGAGGAGGCAAAAGTGAAAAATGAGGGGGAATTTATGTAAGACCCCCCCCCCTACCAAAAAAATCACCAAAATTTACCGGAAAATCTCCAAAATTTCTTCAAAAAGCCCCTTTTTCTCAAATTTAGGAGAGGGGGGCCCCTATCGCCCTTGGTTGGCAATCCCCATGATCAAAATTACTAGACATTTATAAGTTATTACTAGATATAATGTAAATTTTTTTAATAGAGGCATATAATAAAAATTGTAAAAAACGATAATTGAAATTTTTGCCATTTTTATTTTAAATTTTGGCCGCCCCTACGGCAGTAATAGAAATGATTTCACCATAATGAAATTTTATTGGAACATTACTAACATCTTGATGTAGCTGTTCCATTTGAAATTGAATTGGTATGGTTGGATAATTATTTTTTTTTTATATAAATTTTTTTTTTTGTAATTTTTTGAAACTTTGGCCCTTCTGCGGCAGTAAAAGATATTGACTCTTTGGTGTAATATTTTGCGAATCTATTCATTATTACCAATTGCAACTTTCCCGCACTATTATGTTTCAATTATATAAATTTCGGTTTTTTTGACCCACCCTAATGTACATGTCGTAGGCTAATTGGGAAATCCGGCTCTTTGCAAAGAGCCGGTCTAATTGGAGAATCATTTCCCTTTTCCCAATCAGCCTGGTGTTTTTCAGGCTAATTGCAAAGAGCCTAGATAACATTAGGCTAATTGAAAAATGACAATGTCTATTTAGAAAATGACCAGATCTTTGTCAAAATATGGTGTTTTACCCAACTCGAACCTGAACATTACATTCGAAGTTGACCTGAACCCGACAGAAAGGTTGATCGAGCCTAAAAATTCAATGTTAACCAGTAACCTAACCTGAACAAGACATAAAAATTCCATCAAACCGTAACCAGATCTGAACCCGATAAAATAAATTTATTCGTGTCGTAAACCGACCCAAACCCAAAAATAATTAACCCGAACCAGAAATTTTTTTTCCATCAAACCATAACCCGATCCGAACCCGAAAAATAAATTTTGTTGTCATGCAACCCAAACCAAAACTGAAAATTTAAATTAACCCAAAACCGATCCAAACCTGAAAATTTAATTTAACCCGAAACCTAACCCAAACTGAAAATTGGAGTTAACCGAAACCTGAACCCGTCAAAAAATCCATCAAACCGTAACTTGATCCGAACCGTACAAAATAAATTCCTTCGTGTCACAGCCCGATTCAAACCAGAAAATTCAAGTTAACCCAAAACCCGATCCGAACCCGATAAAAAAATCCATTGAACAGTAACTCAATCCAAATCCGATAAAATAAATTCCTTCGTGTCGCAAACTGACCCGAACCTGAAAATAATAGTTAACCCAAACCAAGAAAAAAATTCCATCGAACTGTAAACCAATCCAAACCCGAAAAATAAATTTCGGCGTCACACATCCCGAACCAATCTGAAAACTTAAGTTAACCCAAAATCGACCCGAACCTGAAAATTTAATTTAACCCGAAATCTAACCCAAACTGAAAATTTAAGTTAACCTGAAACCCGAATCCGTCAAAAAATCCATCGAACTATAACCCAATCCGAACCCGACAAAATAAATTCCTTCGTGTCACAACCCAATCCAAACCAGAAAATTCAAGTTAACCCGAAACCTGATCCGAACCTGATAAAAAAATCCATCGAACAGTAACTCAATCCAAACCCGATAAAATAAATTCCTTTTTGTCGCAAACCGACCCAAACCTGAAAATAATAGTTAACCCAAACCAAGAAAAAAATTCCATCGAACTGTAACCCGATCCGAACACGAAAAATAAATTTTGTTGTCATGCAACCCAAACCAAAACTGAAAATTTAAGTTAACCCAAAATCGACCCGAACCTGAAAATTTAATTTAACCCGAAATCTAACCCAAACTGAAAATTGAAGTTAACCTGAAACCCGAACCTGTCAAAAAATCCATTAAACCATAACCGGATCCAAACCCGATTCCTTCATGTCACAACCCAACCCAAACCAGAAACGAAGGAATTTATTTTGTTGCGTTTGGATCGGGTTACGGTTCAATGGATTTTTTTATTGGGTTAAGGTCGAGTTTCGAGTTAACTTGAATTTTCTGGCTTAGATTGGGTTGTGGCACGAAAGAATTTATTTTGTTGGGTTCGGATCGGGTTACGGTTCGATGAAATTTTTGACGGGTTCGGGTTTTAGGTTAACTTCAATTTTCAGTTTTGGGTTGGGTTGCGTTTCGACTTTGTGGTTCGAGTTAACTTTAATTTTCAGGTTTGTTTTGTGTTTCGTGTTAAATTAAATTTTCCGGTTCAAATCGGTTTTTGGGTTAACTTAAAATTTCAGTTTCAGATCGGGTTGCGTAACTACAAAACTTAATTTGTCGGGTTTGGATCGGGTTGCAGTTCGATAGATTTTTTTATTGGGTTCGGGTCAGGTTTCAGGTTATCTTGAATTTTCTGGTTTGGATCGGGTTGTGACATGAAGGAATTAATTTTGTTGGGATCAGGTTACGGGTCGATGGATTTTTTTTGTCTGGTTCGGGTCAGGTTTCGTGTTAACTTCAATTTTCTGGTTCGGATTGGGTTGTGTGACGACGAAAATTATTCCAGAAACTTATTTTAGCCAAATTTGATTGTACAAAAAACTCTCAAATCCATGTATCATTGGAGATGTAAACAGTGAAATTTACAGTTAAGTTGAAGGAACAAAATTCTAAATGGCACTGAAATCAACAGTGATCAGTGTTTTTACAAAATTTTTTGTTAATTATGTTGTTTTGTCTATTGAAGCTGATTAATTAATAAATAAAATTTTATTACTTATGATTTTGATGTACTAAATTAGTGTATGTAAAGCAAAAATTCGCCTTATTGTATCCTGCACAATATGTATGCTATTTCTGAGTGTTATTATTATTATTTTTTTTATGGAATGTGATTTCTGAAAATAAACAATACTGCCAAGGTTCAATATATGATTTCTACTTGTGATTTTTTCAGAAAACGAATGCTAATCCTAGAGGTGGTAAACAATTTAACTACTTGGCAAATTATTGCAACTGTTCATCACATGACTATGAAGAAAGTAATGGAGCTAACACCAGCTATTGTTTATGCATGGCCGCAAAGAATCAAAAGATAGGTAATTATATTCTTTACACATTTTAGTAACATACTGTAAATTACACCAGGATTTCCAAACAACAAAACTACATGGCATATTTGTATATATTTAAGATTATTGTTTGGATAAAATGGTGTTAAAATAGTTTTTTTTTTTTCCAAGACAAAAGTTGAACTCTACTAGTAATGTTAACTTTTTTGTATTTGTTATCTCTGACAATTTTAATTGCTCATCTTTGTTTTTAACTCGCAATCTTAATTACTCGTTTTTGTTTTTAACCCTTTTATAAGTGTTAGCAGTCTGCCTGTTGTTGCAAACATATGTTTGGTGTATTTTTAAGATGCCAGTGGAAATTATTTCAGAAAATCCCTTTAATGCTAAATTAATTGATGCTTGTTGAGATAATGTAAATATTTAATAATTTAAGCATGATCAAATTTATTTCATTAAATTTAAAATTTATATTTATTTTGATGTTTTGTTCTGAGAGATTCTATAAACTAAAAAGCATAATATATTTTTTAAATAGTACTATATCTTGTATTTATATATTTTTGTTATACCAACGTTATGAAAAAATGTACGCTAATGTGCCATTTATATTAATCCTGATCATCCAAGTGAGATTTTTATTGAAAACCCTGCCAAATACTGTGACTCGCTATTTATTTAACATAAATCATTTTTGGTATTTTTTCGGTACTTTTGTGTTAGCCGGGCACCAACGATCACCAAAATTGTTTATTCTTGCCAACCTTTTTTTTTTTTTTTTTGACAATCTTTTACCATTAGCTAGTAACCGATATTTTAACATTGCAATGTAATATCTTAAAAAGCTTACTTAAAAATGGCTAAATTATAATCGTAATAAAATAAGTAAACACAAACACATCAACACAAATAACAAAATCTCAAGAATTGAATTGAAATTGAAATTGAAATTCAACTCATTGAATTCAAATCATTTGGATTGAAAGGGTTGCAATTCAAATGATGCCTGAAACAAGATTTGGCAAGTTATCACTGGCACCCAGCTAACTTAAAAGTATTCTTTTCTGTTATACCAACACCATGCCAAAATGTATGTAAATAAGCCATTTATTTCAACCCTGACCGTGCAAAGGATTTTTATTGCAAACCATGCCAAACATTAAAATTTGCTAGTTATTGAACATGAATAAGTTTTTTAATTAATATTATTTAATCAGGTTAGTTCCTATTTGACTCTACCATTTGGCGAAATTTTGCCAAATAGTCGATAGTCAGCCAGATATAGCTCTTTTATTGTTGGAAAGGCTGAGCAATGATAATTTGTGTTACAATATGATAAATGTAAGTAAACAATTTAAAAAGCGCCGAATGGTGGAGTGAAATAGGATTATGCCATTTAATCGTAACCTTGCAAAAACATCTTAATTTGCTATTTTTTGATTACAAATAATTTTTTATTAAGTTATAACTTACATTTATCATTGGCGCTGAGATGGTTTTTACCATTATATTGGGGTTATACCAATGAAATTGTTTCAGGACTTTAGGTATATAAAAATAGTTTTTATTAAAAATTATCATAAATGTCTTCATTCAAAAAATGAAATGTTTACTTCAATGCTAAGAGACATTTACATGCATCATTCACATCATCATGCCTGCAGTTTAAATTGAGTTTTGTTTCATTATTTTATTGTATAATATTTATTTGTTCTTTTAATTAAATATATATTGGTATTGATTTAATAAAATAATCCGTGAAAGTCCTAGTTTTCAAATGTGATATTTTAAATGTCTAATTCCATACCATCAATGTTATTATTATTATTATTTTTTTTTTCCAAATGATTCATTTCATGTGATTTTCATTTTACACATCAACTATTACACTTGGCGACAATGGTGTTGGTATAGTGGAAAAATACCTCATTTTTTTATTATTTAATAGTGTCTGCGAAAAATCTTAATTTGCTATTTTTGAAATTAAAAGACAGTTACATGTCTGCAGTTTAAATTGAGTTTTAAATTGTTATTTTATTTTAGAATATTTATTAGCTCTTGTATTTTAAGTATATGTATTTGTTTTGATTTAATACTAAAATAGTTCGTGAAAGTCTGAAATTTCCAAATGTTATATATTTTAAATGATCACTTTCGTACTAACAATGGTAAAAAAAAATATTTCAAATGTTTCATTTGGCACCAACTATTACATTAGCATTGGTATAACAGAAAAGTACCTTTTTGTTTTACTTTGCAGTCTTTAAAATGTTTCATTGTTGTAGTTTCAGAGCCTATTGGCTTATTTTAAAGCGTGTGGTTTGGTGCATGATTAACTTCATTGTTGCTGTTTGTAACTTGTATACAGTTTTAATAACCCTAAACAATAGTCAGCAATTTATAACCTGTGATTGATTGATGGAAACCTTTTTAAATTAATATTTTAAGGTATAAGTTCTTAGAATATTAAAATTTTGAAAATCTTTTGCAAAGTAAAAAAAAAAAAAATGCAGCTTAACCCCTTTGGGATGAGCGACCGGTATAGGTGCTGAGGCTTGTGGTTTTCAGATCCTGCATGACCAGTATACATGCCTCACACTTGGAACATTTTGTTTTAAGACAGTTTAACATACAAAATTTTATCATAATCATATTAAAATTTGTATTAGGAAAGAACACATTTCCTTCTAACTAATATTATTATTACAGGATAATAATGCTGTGAATGATGTTCTGGCCAGGATAGATTATCTCTGTCTACTTGCAATTGCGGATATGAAGCAAGATACTTTGCTATTCTTACATTTTGACAGCATGATAGTGTTTAAAGAAAAATGTCCTATTATGGCAGTATTGTAGTTGCTAACATGTATTGCAGTTTTTACATAGTTTGTGGCAGAATCAAGGCCTGCATTCTTAATCAGTCCTGTGGCTCTGAAAGATGAAATGTCATTAGCACCAATTTCAAAATGTAACCTTGTAAATGGTCTGTTAAAAAAAAAAAAAAATCTCTCACTCTATATATATATATTAGTTTTATTGGAAATAAATGTAATTTTTAGTATAAGTGTTTTTTATTTTTTCTGTTGTTTCTATTTTTTCATTATTATATTAGTAATGTTTAAAATTTTTTTAATTTTAAATATAGTAGTTTTTATTGTTAATGTCTGCAGTTTAATGTATTGGAGCAGATTAAATTTTATAATTTATTTTACTAAGTTTAAATTTTAAAGAAGATGTATTTATGATATATTTCCTCCAAATTGTCGATGAAATTTTTAATATTATAGCCTGCCACTGATGGATAAAAAATTGCAAACATTTTTTTTTTCTCTGATTAATCATAACAAAATTTTGATTTCAAAAAAATATTTTTACAGGGTCCCTGCTGTCCTAAGAAAGTGCTTAATGTCTAATTTTTGTATTGCATTTCTAAGAAGCTTTATAAGTACTTACATTTCACAAGTCCCTATTTAATTCTTGAAACAGAATGCAGTTTTCAAGTAATCAGTTTGCTTCTGAGAGTTTATGTAGCACAGTGCCATCACTATATTTTTATTAAATATAATTTTAATCTTAATTACTTATAAATGTAAGCTAATTAGCAACTAAAGTTTTTAAAAAATATATAAAGACATGATTTTAAAATTCTTTTATTTAAATCTAATAAATCCAACTTTTATTCACTCTGAACTCTGTAATCACTAGAAATTCATAAAGCTAGAGAATTGGTGTTTCTTTTAAACAGTTTAATAACAAATAATTTTTGCAGTTACATTGAAATTATTTTAAGATTTTTAATAAAGAAATTTGGTTAAAACAAAGTTTTGTAGGGAATATAACATAATGTGCCAATTTTATGTTTTTACGCCAAGAGTATTTAAAAACATTTTTATATAATGTAAATAATTTAAAAGGTTCAGATTCTCCTTTCTTTTTTCTTTTTGAAAGGAGGGGGGGGGGTGAAAATTATTATATTCTAATTATGCCTGTATGAGATATTTTTGCGTGAACAATATTTATCTAATTTAAAAAAAAAATGAAAATTTTCAAATTACTTTATTTTGATCTTTTTCAAGCAAGTTGTTGCTTTCGATAGGCTGTGTGTGACAGGTTTCACAGATTTATTGTTATTTTTATGTGTATTTTGCATATACAGTGATAGTGCTAATAATGACTTTCTAACTAAATAATTGAAAAAAAAGGGGGGGGATGGATTCTTGATTATAGATTATTCTGTTATATTTTCAAAGAAGGGTTTTAAAAGAATAAATGGAGGGTGTGGTAGGTATTGATAATTTGGTTTGAGGGAAAATAATAGCTATTTCTGTGTCGCATGGCATACTCAATTTACACTACCTATAAAATGGAGTTAATGGTTTAAAAATTCTAAGTCTGTGTAATCTATATATATATTTGTCTTACGTGGCGCGAAAATAGGGCTGAATTTGTAGCGTATTGTTTGGCAACAGCCGTAGTTTCCAGAGCTCAGACCAATGAACAGACTGGATTGTGTTAGATCAGCTCCGCCTCCAATCCAATATGGCGGTCATTGTGAGAGCAGTGAAAAGTGAAACCATACAAAATTAGCAATTATTAAAAATAAAGTAACATGTACGTAATCCAAAGCGTCTGAGATGATTCCTCATTTTAATTATGAGTAATATCGTTAATTTCAAAAGAATTCTCAACTCATATTTAGAATTCATTTACGAATTTCACTCACTCAAGAATCGAAAAAAAAAATCAACTGACTAGGTGGCACCTGCCACCATCTGTTGCTGTAAATTGAAGTAAAAAATAATTTTGTTTGTAAAAATCTATAATCATTTTTTTTCTTAATGAATTGAAGCCGCACTGTACAATATTATAGGTGCAACAAGTTTTAAACTAATTATGTTTCCAAGATCCTTTTTTCATAGTATTTAAATGATTTATATGCCCATTGGTAGCGCCAAGTAAATGCATTTTTAGTTCTGTTTTCAACGGAAAATTACTTTTTTAGATTAAAAAAAAAATGTCAATTTTATATGTTCAAATGTTTTATGGAAGAACTTATTCCGGCTAGAATTGCTGAAAGATAAAAAGGAGCGAGCGAAGCGGTCTCAATGTGAATGGCTTCGCAATTCACGGGGGGTTGGCGAGCGTTAGCGAGTAAGGGGCTGAGCCCCCTAGTTTATTTATAATTGTCTAAATGTAATATTTCAGTGATATCATAAATCCATATTTTTTTTCTAGCTATATAAAATTGGATTTGTTTAAATTGTCTTTCCAAACCCAGGTAATTTTTTTAATAAATGCATTTTTAAATATTTATACATATATTTATTGTCTTTAGAAAAATCTTTTGATATTTTATTACTGTTTTCTTTTAAATATTGAGACACAATTTTATTCTATAATTATGAAAATTATTTCTAGTACTTTTCTTTGTTTTTTTCCTTCAGATTTCCATTAAAAAACCCATAAATTATCACGCTTATGATTCCATAAGATTTCATTAATAATGTGAAATGTAATGGTTAGGTAAACAATGTCAATGTCAAACTGGGCAGGGTGGCCTACCTATCAACATAAGCTCAACTAGATACTAGACCCACCCAGCAGGTTTGTTTACCTAATTATACTATGTGTTACCAAATTATACTTTATGATATTCAGCAATAATTATGCTATGTAATTCTGAAATGCATATTTATTCTGAAAATACAATTTACCAATCCTACTTAGCAGTACTAAATACTACTATGTGATATTGAGCAATGATACTACCATGTAATAATACTGTAAGATGCTGGAGTAAATAATAACAGTGGATAGAAATAAGTGGCTAACAATTTGGAAAACGCATAACATATTTGAAAACTCTATTTCGGCAACTGCCATCAAATAGTAGGAAAATATACGAATACTTTTGTGCAGCTCTGTATACGATCTATAAATTGGGATATATACTACGAAGTGTGCAAAAAGTTTGTTCAGTTACGAAACGTATAACATAGTTCAAAATTCTCCTTCAGCAATTTTGTTAATAAGCAGAAATGTACTGAAATTCATTTGTGCAACTCTGTATATGATTTATAAATTTACACATAGCAAGTAATATGCAAAAAAAATAGTTAAATTTAAAATGCATACCACAATTAAAAACGCACTTCCAGCAATTATTGCTCATAGACAGTATTGTAACTGAATTCTTTTGCTTGTCCCTGTAAAGGATTAATATAAATGCTATATTTTTATTTAATTGCTATAGGTTGTACCTTATCATATGGTACCATATGATTTTATTCTAAAACACCATAGATTGTGACATACAAATTCCATAAGATTTCATTAAAAAACACCATAAAAATGCCATAAGATTTCATCCCAAAAACTCCTTAGGCGTTTACCATACAGTGCCATGAAAATTACCATACACTTAATGATTATATGGTTTTCCATAGGATATTTTTTACCATAGGCAAAAAACCATAAGATTTCACTTATGGTTTTTTTTTATGGTAATTCTATGTAGACGTTTACCATACACAGTGTATGGTAAACGTCTACATAGAATTACCATAAAAAAAACCATAAGGGAAATCTTATGGCATTTTGCCTATGGTAAAAAATATCCTATGGAAAACCATATAAACATTAAGTCACAGTGTATGGTAAACGTCTACATAGAATTACCATAAAAAAAACCATAAGGGAAATCTTATGGCGTTTTGCCTATGGTAAAAAATATCCTATGGAAAACCATATAAACATTAAGTGTATCAAGTGTATGATACACTTAAGGTTTATATGGTTTTCCATAGGATTATATGGTTTTCCATAGGATATTTTTTACCATAGGCAAAACGCCATAAGATTTCCCTTATGGTTTTTTTTATGGTAATTTTATGTCATTTTTTGCTAAGGGTGAATATTCTAACAGAAATAAATTTTATGACGCTATATATCCACATCTATTGATCATATACAGGGCTCTACAAAATAATTCGACTATTTTTTTGACACTGGAAGGTAATTTCGAAAACTGTATTTTTAAATGTGGTATATGTTTTCTAAACTTTTTAATTACATATCTTCTTTCACCTTATTTAACTGTGAAGTTTCGTTACAGTTTTCTGGCTGTGTTGGAAAGTGTTGCATAATCTATAGTTGACGCATGATTTTTCATTCCTGATTACATTTTATTTCACTATATTTTTTTTCGGTATCTATATATGTGATTAAAATTCTAAATAAGTCTTTCTTTTCAAAAATTTATTTTTAAAATGTACTTTGGTTAAATTATAAAAGGAAATTAAAAACCAAATTATGTATGTTATACGGAAAATAAATGAGAAATAGAATGAAATGAATAATTAAAACATTTATTTTGAGCATATAATCGAAACAATAAATTAGAAAAAAATAACTGCATTTTCTAGTTTAATAATTTATGCATCATTTTATGCACAATTATATAGATGTAAACATAAACATTCGTTTGCGAATAATTGCTCTCACTCTTACGTTCGAAAGATTATTGCTTGGTTTAGGGATTTTGATTATAAAAGAATGACAGTTGCTTCCTTCAGATATTAAATATTTATTTAGAAAAATCCTGCTTTTATTTCTTGTTTTGTTTGGATAAATTTATCATAATAAGTTACTATCTCAGAAATCATAATTTATTGACAATTACATTGTAAAAAAAACAAAAAAACAGTTACACTAAATTGCGTCATGATTTTAGATAAAAAAAGACATGGTAGTTTTCATTAAAACTATATGTTATGCAGTTTCTTAAATATAAAAATCAATGTTATTCTGCACAAAAGAAAACAAAAAAGAACTCAATAGGTACTTTTTTCGGATATATATATATAAAAACCCAGTTTATGGCGTCAGGTGCCGCCATCCGAAAAATCTACAAGAGACCACCCCATTTCTTCCTTTCAAGGGTCCGTTCCCCTTGACCCCTATCCTTCATGGCTTTTTTTATACCATCCATCCAGGTCTTTCGTGGACTTCCTCGTTTCCTCTTTTGGTTTGTTCTATAATTAGATGCGATTTTGGGTAGTCTCTCGTCACTCATTCTTTTAACATAACCATACCAGATTAATTGCTTCTTTTGGAAATCGTCTAATATGGTTCCCTTTATTTTCATCATTTCTTTGATTCCTTCATAACTTATTCTTTCTACTCTTGATATCCTGCATGATCTTCTTAGGGAATCCATTTCCACTGCTGCCAATTTCTTTCTTCCTGCCTCCATAATTCTCCATCCCTCTGTTCCATATAACAATATGTTCTTTACAATAGAATTTTATATTTAATATTTTCTTTTCCTGGAAATCTTTTTACTCCACCAAATAGAAGTTAAAAGTTTTACAGCCTTTCTTCCATGACAGTTTCGGTATTTTAGAATACTGTTGGTAATTCCTGAACTGGGGTTTGCTATGCGTTTAAATATGTTATGCTTTTTTTTCTTTTTTAGGTGCGTTCGTAATTATAAAAATACGTAACACCTTTTGTCGTCGTCTGGTCCGTCCGTCTGTCTGTCCGTCCGTCCGCATATAACAACGCAAAAACTACCCAACCGAATGATTTGAAATTTAATATATATTATCTTTGCAGAATTTTGTCGAGACATCTCAAATTTTATGAAAATCAAATCAAAACTTTAGAAAATATTAATAAAAATATTTATTAATAAATTTGAATTTTTTAAAAAAGAAATCGGCGCTTTCTTGTTATAGGAGCTTTTGAGATTTAATCATCAAGCGATCGAGATACTTATTTTGTTACAGAAATTAATCGGCAGACGATATATTCATTTCACAGAATAAAAAACCATCAAGATCTGAATATTTATATAACTAGTTATAGTACGAAAGCACCTCATTTGTCACGTTTGACGTACAATTTCCAACTTTTTTTTTATTTTTTACTTAGATATCGTCTTTCCCATTCTTAAACAGTAAAGATTTGTAAAATTATTTTGCAATTGTTCAAAGTGTTACATAATCTATGCTTGACGCCTGATTTTTCGTTCTTGTTTATATACAGATCTCAAAAAATAAATTCTTTTATTCCCTCAGTATTTATGAACCTACACCATTATTCAATGTACAATATTCATGTACATGTTCACTTGCGAATCTGAATAAAAATTTTGATTAAGAATATTCCAAATGTGTATTATAGAATGCTAATTCAATTGAAATCTAAGCAACTATTTTATCTCTTACCAAAAAATCATATAAGGTAAAGCCAGGAGAGATGGCGCAGTCGGAGAGATTGCGCACATAGAGGTTCCGGGGGACGCACTAGAGTGAGAGCGCAGCGATTCCAGGTAGTTGTACTACAACAACAGTAGTGGAGTGTCTACTTGAAGGTGCACGTTGATTGCTTTGAGATTGTCTAAGATAAAGTAAAGTATTGCTATTTTGTTTTGTTTTCCCAAAGTAAGTGCTTGAATTTTCATAGCTATTCATCAGAATTTCTATACAATGTCAATAGTACAAAATATGTTTTAACTTAAACGATTTCTCATAAGCTACTAATCTAGACTAACAATGTGAACATCAACGGTTCGTTTTAGAAGAGGTCATATTTAAATAAATGACCGCACAATCTCTCCTACCGATATTGGAGACTTGCGCATCTGCTACTTAGGAGAGATGGCGCAGTGTTCCCATTAGTTCCCATGCTAGGAGAGATTACTCAGGCTACTGGTAAATTTCCATAAAAAAAGAAAATGAAAATGGACTAATTTTAAGTTAAACGTGTTATTAAGTAACATAATTTTATTTTGTAATCTTATCTGGACTTGCTTTTTCTGATTCTTTAATTTTTTTTCCCTTTAACTAAAAATTTTTAATCGTTTTTAAAATTATTTCCTTTTTCTGATTCTTTAATCATTAGGTTGAAATATTCACTCCTAATACAATAATATTTGTTCACAAAAACCTTACAGCAATGTCATTTAAGTGTAATTATTATTGTTAACAATTTAATTGTAGTTATTATTAGTAACAATCTCTCCTACCCATGTGCGCAATCACACCAACCCTGCAAGGACAGATTGCGCAAAATAACTTTCTTGGTTTTATTACAACTGTTCTATTAAATTGCAACATAACAACAAAATAGCAATGGAAATACATAAAAAACAAATGAAGTAAAAATTATTCATGAATAGTTTAGCAAAAAATTAATATTTAGATTTTTTATTGCTATTCTTTTGAATTGTGCGCAGACTATCCTAGCTTTACTTTAATAGAGATGAATGTATTCAATGTATTTTAAAATAAATCACTCAGTTACGAAATGAATTAGATATATTCTGAGAAAATAATTGCGTTTATTAAATATATATCCTTTAAATAATTAATTCCAGGAATACACAGAGAGAAATATCTGAATTAAAAGGTAAAATATTATATATAAATCAAAGGAGGCATTTTTCTTCGTATGTTATTTTTATTCCTTACTTTGAAATAAAGTTTCCTTAATCATTGAAAACACTGATGGTTTGTACTAATATAAAAGTCCTTCCGGCCTGTACCGGGAGGAAAATGTAGCTTTCTTATATCTTCGTTTTAAAATTTTAGCTAATGTTACACGAAAACAGCAAGTTAAAATGCAAAGAAAACGTTTACACAAGATTCGTTAATACTGAATTTGAATAAGAAATTCGCCAAATTATTGAGCAATAGCCAAATTGGCTTCATTTATGAAGACTTATTTTGGTCGCCAAATTTAGCGATATTTCGCCAAATGTCGCCAATTTTGGCAAGAATTTGGCGCTAACGGATATGAATATATATTTTTATGCGTATGATTTGGAAAATTATTACAACAATGAAAGAAAATAATTTGCGAGTAATCGCGTTAATGTGTTGTTTTGTTTCAAAATGTCAGCCACCCTAGAATTTCAAACTGCTCTATCTCAGCCATTTTTTAAGATAGAGATAAAACAAAAAATGCTCTGGAATCCTCGTATCCAGGCCTAACACTTAATTAAAAAATAAATTTGAATTTTTAACTTTTTTGTATATTTATTTTAGTTTTAAATTTTTAAGTGGCCGCCATCTTGAAACAAAATGGCGGACCAAGCTGCCCAACGAACTCGGTCGAGACATGGGTGAGCTTAATACACACAATTAGTTTCATCAAAATTGATTTATAAATACGAGCGTTATCGTATGACATAGCTCAGATATATATATATATATATATATATATATATATATATAAATCAACATTTGAACAGAGGGTGGTTTTGGGGTCTGGGGGTCATGATCGGTGAAAATATATCGAAATTTTCCGGAACTGCTTTCCTCCGAACGGCTGCAATAGGTAGCTTTATACTTTTTTGTATTGAAAGCTACCTAAAAACATGGGTGGCGTAGTTTATGCGTGAGAGAATTTTAAAGTCTAAATGGCAATTATTAATATATTTGTTTATCCTTTGATCGTTTGAGGATTTTCCTGTATTTTCATACGTATGCTTGTAAATCCCAGAATATATATATATATATATATATTAATCCCAGTTTGAAGCTATAATATCTTTTATATCACTTAATTCTATATACGGTTCAAAAAAGAATTGTGTTCAAAATATTTTTGTCTACAGCCATTTTAACATGACTTCTAGTAACGGAAAAACACAGGCCTAACTCAAAGTGTTTGCAATGCCCAGTACTAATATGAAAGTAATAAACATAAAACTGATAAAAAAGACCAATTTCAGCAGAATTAATAGAACACGGGTTGTTTGTAGTAACATTAAAACACAGGCGACTCACGCCACATGACAACGCATTTTAAAGCCTAAATTTGATTATATTATTATTAAATGCAATGTATAGTAATAAGATAAAAGTAATAAACGTCAAATTTATATATATATAAAACAAGTTGGAAATTGTACGTCAAACGTGACAAATGTGGTGCGTTCGTACGATAATTAGTTTTATAAATATTCAAATTTTGGTGATCTATTTTTCAGTGAAATGCATTATATCATCTGTTATTATATGATTAATTTCCGTAATAAAGTAAGTATATTTTAAGCTAACTAATGAATATACTCGCTTAGGCATTTATGCTTCATGACCGTTTGCTTGTCAGTTGCAACACGTTCGCTAATGCAGAGATTTTAAAATCTATTATTACAAAGATCACACACATCCAATAAGAATTTTGGTTCAGGGTTTGTACTAAATCCGGTTGCGCTTTTTCCACAGTTTTTGGTGAATTGAGCATGCTTTTCACTTACTACGTATACCACGCTTACATGCGCGAACTTTTTAACACCAGACAGCGCAGCAAAATTCATCATGGAGAAATTGCTTTGTCAGTGATTTACCTTCGTGGTTTAATATGTTGTGACTCACGATGAACGAATTTCCTGTGTTTGTTTTCTTTAATGAAGTGAACTTTTGGCCTGTCAACCTAATTTCAACTGACATTATCTCATAATCTATACACATTTGAATGTAACTCATTTCTCAAACCTGCGAATTTTTTGAACGATCTTTCTAAAAATGTAACTTTTATAATATTTTATTCGAAAAAGTAATTTTGAGTAAAAATGGCCGCTTAGTATATGGCAAATTAGTCAGTCAGTATTTGTTTCCACATCACATGACTTGCGTCTTTACTATATAGTTTACGTATGATAGGATTTAATAGAATGAATAAAACTTTTATTAATATCTTTTAAGTTTTGATTTGATTTTCATAAAATTTGAAATGACTCGACAAAATTCTGCAATGATTATATATATTAAATTTCAAATCAGTCAGTTGGGTAGATTTTACGCTGTTATATGCGGACGCACGGACCAGAAACGAGTACAGGTGCTACGTATTTATATAATTACGAACGCATCTAAAAATTTATAATGAAAAGGGAATAATTTACACAAACACTTTGGCAGCGTATACCGTAATGCAGTGGTAAAAGAAAGAGGACATACAAATTGTAAACTTCAACTTAAAACTTAGGTTAGAGACTGAAGGGTATTTGGGAAGAGGAGAAAAATGCTGCAGGTATTAATCGCATAATCATTTTGGAAATCGCAGCTGTTTTATCAATGGATAGTGCAATCAGTACGCCGTTTGTGTGTTTAAAGTTAAAAGTATGAGTTGTTTAATTTCTATTAAAATCTTTATCATTTTAGTCCAGTATCCTTGTCAAGGAATACTGCACTCAGTACGCCGTTCGTGCATTTAAAGTTAAAAGTATGAATTATTTAATTTCTAATAAAAACTTTATCGTTTTAATTCAGTGTCTTGATCAAGAAATATTGCACTCAGTACGCCGTTCGTGTGTTTAAAGTTAAAAGTATGAATTATTTAATTTCTAATAAATATTTTATCGTTTTAAATCATTATCTTATTTTAAGAATTTTTACTGATTATGTAGAATATAAGTAAATATATTTACTATAAATCAAAATATACTCTATTCATTACGATTAATTAATGCATAATGAACCATGAGATTTGGGCCGAAATAAAAGATATGATTGCTTTATTTATATCCTATATAGATAAACAATACAATTATTTATTATTATTAATAAAATATATGATAATTTATTAAATATATTTGATAATATCTAATACATGTTGCACTCTAAAAATGACATTTTCAAAACTGAGCAAAAATACTTAAATCTGAGTATGTCGCATTGTCAAAATGGCTCCGAATCAAAATTTCTCAAGTTTGAAACATGTATTTAATCATTTCTGAAAATATGCAAACACTCAAGAATAAAACATCATGTGCTCATATATGTTTCAAAAATGAGTATAAACTGACGTCTATGTGCTCAGTTTGAATATTTCCATGTTTCAAAAATGATTTTGAACTGATTCTAATTATTTTTGAGTATGTCCATGTTTCAAAAATGAGTATGAACTTACCTCTAAGTGCTCAGTTTGAGTATGCCCATGTTTCAATAGTCTGAGTATTTCTGGTATTTCTCAATTGAAAGAATTGGGTCATCTTGAAACAAAATTGAAACAAAAAGTTGAAACAAAATTGAAACAAAAAATATTTGAAACAAAAAGTTTCATAACAAAATGAAAACATCGATTTACTCAGATTTGAGAGTGTCATTTATCTCAGTGTGTGATTAATATCTCCCTAAAAATAATTTAAAATAATGATGTGGTTTCAATGGCGTCATTTCAAAATCAAAATACCCGAAAAAATTATTTTACTACAGCTTCTAAAACCAATAAAAGCAAATCATTTAAAAATATTTTTTATTAAATTATTAGAGAATTAAATATACGAGAAGTGGATAGATTAGTCAACATTCTTGTCGTGCACAGAGTCTCTTAAAAATATCTAAAGCAGTTAAATGCAATATGAACTACTTCATCATGTTAACACAATCATACTAATTGGTAACAAAATCATACGAGTTGTTATTTTTTCCAATTAAGTGAAAAAGTGTCCACGTCGGGATTCGAACCTAGGAGCTTGGTTTAAGCTGTCACCTCTTATTCAAATAAGCTATCCTAGATAAATCATTCGGACATTTTCACTCAAACACATTTTCTTCAATGATATCTCTGGTCTGTTATCTGACACGGCTTAACAGAATTAACAGCACGTAAAGGAACTAACTCCAATAAACTTTGGATACGTAATAGAACTTAATAATTTTAATACGATCATACTGATTGGTAAATAAATCATACTAAATTATTTATTTTTGCTTGTGAAAACGTTCACTCAGTTAAAAAAAATGTACAACTCGTATGATTTCTATCTCAATCAGTATGATTGTGTTAAAATAATTAAGTGTAATTGCGTCTCCAACGATTATTGGAGTTCCTTTACCTTCGTTAATTCTGTTGAACTGTTTCAGATAACAGACCAGATGTCATTGCCAAAAAGTTGTCTAAGTGATATGTGACCGCTGGATATATTCCGGATAGTTTAGTGGGAAGAGAGTTTCGTATCTTATCCAAGGTCATGAGTTGGAATCTCAACATGGACATTATTTACGGCGATTGGAAAATTTACAACTCTTAAAATATGAACTTGTATGAGTATTTTTTTTTTTTTCATAATTAAAATTAACGATACCTGTTTTTTTCTGACTTAATATAAAAAAAAGTATATTTATGACGTGGGTTTCCACTATTTATTATTAATTCAAGGTTCAGTTCTTACACTTAAATTCGGTGGATAGGAGATTCTAGTTTACATCCAGAATGCAAATTCCAAACTTTCTTCGCTCATGTGCAATATATGTAAAAATCTGATGAAATAAATATAAGAAGAAGATTTAGCTGTAAACATTTTGCTTGGAGAATTGACTTTATATCTTATTTAGAAAACCAATTATACGAGGGTGTAGCACTGAAATTTATGGACACACATTATGTATCATATAAAAAGAATGTATTATTATTATTATTATTTATAAATATTTTATAATGTGATGTGTATAATTATTCCATAGACAGTTAAATATAAAAGTAGAATGTTCCTTATTCATATTAAGTTTTTTATTAGTACAAACGGGCTTGAAATGTATTTGCTGATACTAGACAATAAAGCTTTGCAAACTAAAGCTATTGTTCTGACATTTTTTAGAAAGTTCTTTATAACATTCCTACATTCCAATAATATATTTGTTGATTGGACGTAAACTAAACGGTATTAATGATATTATAACTCTGCATACGCTCTCAAAAACAAATTATATTGTAAAGTACCATGCATTACCTAGATGATATTCATAATAAAATAAAATAGTAACTTTAATACAGCATCATTAATCGATATTATAAATAACACATTTGTAGCAACAATGTTGTTACAATTTATGAGACTTTAAATAATATAATGAACTAAGTCTAAAACCGAGCTAGTTCAAAGAGTCGACCTTTCCCTTAATTGCATGTACGTAGACATGTATTTATATACACAAATGTTTTCGCACGCACATATTCACGTGTGCACGCTCGCGCTCATACATTTACGCCAAAATAGGAGAGAAACTTTCCGCTAATAGGTGAAATTCGAGAAATTCTAAATGTAATAAATTTAAAGTATCATTTAGACGATTTATCGCCTAAGCTTGCAGAGGATTATATTATAAACGAATTTGAATTTTAGTTTTCTGATTTTAAACGTGGTTAGTAATATATAACTGTTTCTAAAAAAGTGTACTGATATGATATATATTAGGAGGACTTTTTTATTAAAATGAGTTAGTAAAAATAAGCTGAATATATTATTTTAATTGTGTTAGATATACTAAAGACTTGGAATGGATTTTTTAAACGAAATTATTACATCATCATTTAACTAAAATTTTTGGTATAATAATATAATGATTCGTTTTATAAGTAAGTACGCCTTTTTAAAAGAACAACGTTTCACACAAAAACTACATATTATCTGTTAGTAGAATATGTTTTAGCGTTTTAGAAAACAAATTAATATCTCTGTCAAAAATAACCTGCATAAACAATAATTATTCAGTTTTTTTCTTTTATTTTTTTTGTTTTACAAATAGATGGTCTGAAACAACCTAACTTACATAGAATTAAACATAATTTCTAAAGTACAAATTTTTATTTTATATTAAGTGGTTTTCATAAAAAAAAACAGCTTCTTAAAACATAATTTAATGCACAACAAAATCGCCTGAGTAACATCTTGAGTATTTTTCTTTAAATAAATGCATATTGTTAAGATAAAACCAAACGTTTATTATATCTTTAAATATTTTGGAATTTAATATAGTCTCACGCAAACTAATCTTTGAAATCCACAAGAAATTAATGATGTGTCTCAAAACCAGGCATTAACTGCACGAATATTCAAAAAAGGAGAAATAAATGCTTTTAAATTCAAAATTGAAAAATGACTTACACCAGTGATGCTTCATATGTTTTGTTGTTTTCGGATGGAGATAAAAAGGGCTGTTTATTTATTTGCGGAAAGTTTAATTTTTATGAAATTTAAGGCAATGAAATGTGTAGGGACACGTTTTTTCTTCTTTTTTTTTCAGGATTGCCTTGTTATATATTTTTTTCTAGAAAGGAAGCGGAATTTTGTTGGTTGTAGAAAAATCACAACCGATGCTAGAGAGTTAAAAAAAAGAAATAAAAACTATTTTTCCGAGCACATTTTATTATTTTTTTTAATACCGTAAGTGGGGTATTAAACTACCGTGAAAGTACATGAACACGTTGTTTTGAGAATATATATATATATATATATATATATATATATATATATATATATATATGTATATTATATATTCTAATACGAGCAAATCTTGTGTGTGTGTGTGTGTGTGGTTATATATATATATACAAATTTTATCTTAAAAACGGCTCTAACGATTTTCACTAAAGTTTGTATCCTACCGTTTTGGGGCACCAGAAAACCATTGGGCTAGGTCACATGTTTGAGAAAATTCGATTGGTGGGTCATTTTGGGTCCCCATGGGTCAAGGTCAAAATATTTGTATGAAAAAAATGGTTCAAACAATTTTGACTAAATTTTGTATCCAACCATTTTCGGGCACGAGAAGACACAGCTCGGTCTTCGGGCTCGGTCACATGTTCTAGAACTTTAGATTATTAGGTCATTTTCAGGTCAAATTGGGCCAAGTTAATTATGTCTAAAAAACGGCTCTAACGATTTTAATTATTTTTTGTACTCTACGAGTTTCGGGCACGAAAAAATCATTGGGCTAGGTCACATGTCCGAGAAAATCGATTAGTGGGTCAAACTGATCTGACTATTTAGACTAAATTTTGCATCCTATGGTTTTCGAGCATGAGAAAGCTGTTGGGCTAGGTCACATGCATCAGTGGATCATCTTGGTCATGGTTCTATAAGGTCCAGCTATTTTTATCTTAAAAACGGCTCAGATGATTTGAACTAAATTTAGTATACTACAGTTTTAGGGAACGAGAAGACTGGTTGGTCACGTATTGGTCTAGGTCACGTGTTCTAGAATTTTCGAATTTCGGTCATTTGGTCATTTTGGTATCTTACAAACGGCTCAGATGATTGGAACTAAATTTTGTATCCTACGGTTATTGGAGAAGAGATAATCATTAGGCTAGATCACATGCTCGAAAAATCCGATCAGTGGGTAATTTTTGGGTCACTGTGGGTCAAGCTATTTTTATCTAAAAATCGCCTCTGACTATTTTGACTAAATGTTATATCCTACGGGTTTCAGGCACGAGAAGACAATTGGGCTTTGTCACATATTCGAGAAAATTTGATTATTAGGTCATTTTGGTCATGGGTCATGATATTTGAACTCAAAGCTAATTTTGACCATCTACAAAAACAACTTTTCAAAAGTAAAAAAAAAGCCAAGCATAAAAAAAAAAGTTGTGGCTAAAAAATGTTGTGATATCAAATTTTCAAGCTATTATATTCCTTATTTAACTTTTTCCATTAAATAAGTTATCATATATATAAGTCGAGTGCCTACGTATATGTTAATAGAAATCGTTTTCTCCTGTACTAAATACATCCTAACGAGTTTCTGAAAATTCAATTTTTTTTCAAATTATGCATGATGGGCTTGGCGGCCAACTTTGCATATTATTCACAAAATTCTAAGCACCCAAATCCGTAGTTAAAATCCGAAGTTCAAAATTGTTACTTAAGCAAATATTTTAAGCGTTTCATTTATAGACTTGTATGCTCTGAAAATTGTGTCTTAAGATAATGATGACTTATCTTAAAGATTCATCTTATGGTTTATTTTTTAGAGTAATTAATAATTTCAAACTAGTAAAAATCAATTTCTGAAAATATCATTCTTATCTAATTTATCTGTCCGTAGTTAAAATCTGAAGTTCGAAATTGTTATAAACATATTACATTGCAAACATATTACGCTTTTACTTTAGAAATTTGGGTGCTTAGAAATATGGAAAGATGGCCGCCAAGCCCATCATGCATAATTTGAAAAAAATTGAATTTTCAGAAACTCGTTAGGATGTATTTAGTACAGGAGAAAAAGATTTCTATTAACATATACGTAGGCACTCGACTTATATATATGATAACTTATTTAATGGAAAAAGTTAAATAAGGAATATAATAGCTGGGAAATTTGATATCACACCATTTTTTAGCCACAACTTTTCTTTTATGCTTGGCTTTTTTTACTTTTGAAAAGTTGTTTTTGTAGATATCATTTCTTTTTTTTAAATAGATTAAACATAATTTAAATAATCTAAACATGAGAAATAATTTAAAATTACATTTTACTTTCAGTCATTGTTTAAAGGGTTAACTAGAAATACCAGTAGATGTTTCAATTAAACTAATTACACTCTTAAAAACAACATACTAAATGTGGCTTGTTATAATACTTGCAATCCTCCGTTAAAAATATCACTGACTTATCCATGAAATGAATAAAAATGGAATACGTACATAGCGTGTCAGCGCTGCATTTGAAATCAAATGTGATATCACGCTCTTTTATTATTAGCACTAGCTGGCTTCGCCCGCTAGCGGGCCCCTAATTTACATCGAATCTTGTAAAACCTCGAATAAGATAAACTTCGAACCGAACGAAACTCCGACCTGGTTCACCGCTGCCTTTGGCACCGGATAATCCCTTAATTTGCACATCGAATAGTATAAACCTCTAACCAAACGAACCTCCGACACGGGTCCCCGCTACCTTCGGCACCGTATAGCAGTCGTGCTGCGCACGCTCAAGTTCCATCTTCCACCGCCAGGTAGCGCAATCTGTTCTATATGAACCTCGGGCACTGAAATAGTTAAGGCTATAGATGTCGAGTCGAATGAGCCATACCCCGTCGTGATCCGACCCATAGAAACAGAGATAGGAAAGCGCCCCCTGGTGGTGAAAGCTAATCGAGTTTGGGGGGCAAAGTGGGGGGATGAACACCGGAGATGCATAATAGGATTAAGCGGTCACAGACCTTTCCTACGATGTGTCACATGAGGGGTATGTGCAAAATTTAGAAAATACCCCCCTCCCCTGCATAATATGATTAAGCGTTCACAGACATTTCCAACGATATATCACATGAGAGGTGTCGACAAAATTTAGAAAAGTGCCCTCTTTAGGGGAGGTGAA
Organism: Maratus michaelseni; assembly: GCA_963931845.1. Taxonomy (NCBI): domain Eukaryota; kingdom Metazoa; phylum Arthropoda; class Arachnida; order Araneae; family Salticidae; genus Maratus; species Maratus michaelseni. Next base: position 176,277,890 of record OZ007591.1, read on the forward strand.
AGTGGGAGGATGGACCGCGAAGATACATAATATGAATAAGCGGTCACAGGCCTTTCGAACAATATATCACATGAGTAGTGTTAGGGGGGGCGCAAAATGTGGGGGTGACACCTGTGGTGCATAACATGAATAAGTGGTCACAGCCCTTTGTAACGATATGTGACATGACGAATATCGTTAAAATTTAGAAAATTGCCCCCCCCCTTGTATAGGCAAAACGCGCTCCATCCCTCCCTATAATTTTTGACGCGGCTTTATTTTTAAAATGAATGTTATGTGTTATAAAATATCGTAAAGTTTCAAACAGATAGCCTTATTATACTGCCTAATTTTGTTCACTCCTCTCCCCATCCCCTCCCCAAAATGTGACGCGCCATTCTTTTTTATAAATTTTTTGTCATGTGTTATAAACTATTTTAAAGTTTAAAACAGATCGCATTGGAATTTAATATATTTGCTGAAATTACTATTATATATAGAATAATACAGAAATAAACCCTCCTTTAGCCTGTAATTGTCTGAGTGCAACGAAGACTCATACACAGCGCAGTATTACTTTGCCCCATATATAGCTACGATGGATATTAAAACCTTTCGTCAAGCATAACTCAAACAATATTTAACAGATTTCGTTCAAATTTTTACAGCAGGTACCTATAAAGGTGACAACGTCGTCTATTTATTACCAAGAATAAGTGTCAAACCGTTTGGAAGTTATATTAAAAAAATAGATAAAAAAGCACAATCAAAGTACATACGTCACTAAATTTTGTGCGTACGTCATTTTCACCGGCGGGAGATTTTCGTAGACAATCGGAATTGAAAAGTTCATGGAATACATGGAGCAAAAAAATATGCAAGCACTAATATTCAGCACAATAAAATATATTTCAATTTAATAAAAATGGAAAGTTAATCTGGAATTTTTTCTGTTTGAAAAGTATTAGAGATTTGTAAGAGTAGTATTAGTATTAGAGATTTGGCGTAAATCACACCATTAGCAGCTTTTTTAATTCGCGTGTGTATGTTAGGAACAATTCTTTGATTTTTAAATAAAAGGTTTCGATTTGTGGCATTATTTATTGTTTTCTTTTCCTTTTTAGTATTTTAAATGGAATTAGTGAAAGGCGTGTATTTTAAATTAAATGAGTGAAAGACGTGTATTTTTAATGTATGTATTTCAAATGAAATCAGTGAAAGATTTATTTTTAAATGAAATGAATGCAATATGAAGATGTTATGAGAAAAATATTTGGCGATTTATCAACTGCGCCAAGTTAACATAAAAGTACCAATACATATGTGGGTACTTCTCTATTATCCCGTCGACCACTTTTCATAACAAAAAACTATCGCCAAATAAACGGGAGAACGTTGTCATTGAAATATCAAAATACATAAATAAATAAAATATAAGAATTTAAGGACACAATTGTTATTTTAATGAATGAAATAACTAATAAATCAGTAAAACATAATGAAAAATACACGCAAATGTCGCGTTAAAAACCACTTGATGACGTAACAAACACGTATAATGTTTCTGATATCAAGTAAATGGGACTGCATTTTTGGCGTTTAATCTAACAGTTTGGCGATAGTTTTTTGTTATGAAAAGTGGTCGACGGGATAATAGAGCAGTGCCTCTATGTGAAATGAAACAAGGCACAGATGTCATATAAGCACCACGTTGGCGCGATTTTTCCCTCCACCAGCTTGGGGAAAACTTTGTTTTTGAATATTAGTTACAAATAGTGTGACAAATAGTACACGTGATTTTTTATTTCAATATAAAAATAAAATAACGTAATAAATGAAACAGCTTCTATTATTTTAAAAAAGGAAATAAAAATAAATAAATAATAGTTTGATATAAATAAAGGCGCGGATGTCATATACGCACCACATTGGCGCGATTGCAACAAAATGGCAATTTTATGCCTCACATGGTAACCCGGTTATTTTGTTTCAATTGTTGTTTATTAACTTTTATTTTTTATTTTAATTCTATAAATTGTTTTTATTATATATATCAATATTTATTTATATCAAACTATCATTTATTTATTTTTATTTCCCATTTTTGAATAATAGGAGCTATTTCATTTATTACGTTATTTTATTTTTATATTGAAATAAAAAATTACATGCTATTATTGTATGGTATTTGTAACTAATATTCAAAAACAAAGTTTTCGCCAAATTGGCGGGGGAAAAATCGCGCCAATCTGGTGCGTATATGACATCTGTGCCTAAATTAATATTGATATACATATAAAAATAATCTATAGAATTAAAATAAAAAATAAAAGTAAACAAACACAACAAACAGTTTTCGCCAAAGGGGCGGGGGAAAAATCGCTCTAACGTGGTGAGTATATGGCATCTGTGCCAGGATTTTTACCCTTTTATCTGTGCTTTCGGAAATATAAAAAAATTAAAAAATTCTTATATCAGGTGTATAATGTTTTGCATTTTTATACGGACCACTTCTCCATTTTAAGATTTTAAATGCTATTTATATCAGATATTTCTTTCTTGAGATTCCCACAAGTTTTTTCCGGTAATTTTTTTAGTTCGCTTATTAATTGTTTACAATTTGCCCCCCTGGCAATAACAATTATTTATCACAAAAATGGGTACTTCTCTATTATCCCGTCGACCACTTTTCATAACAAAAAACTATCGCCAAACTGTAACGCTAAATAAACGGGAGAACGTTGCCATTGAAATATCAAAATAAATAAAATATAAGAATTTAAGGACACACTTGTTACTTTAATGAATGAAATAACTAATAAATCAGTAAAACATAATGAAAAATACACGCAAATGTCGAATTAAAAACCACTTGATGGCATAACAAATACGTATAATGCTTCTGGCATCAAGAAAATGGGACTGTATTTTTGGAGTTTAATCTTAGTTTGGCGATAGTTTTTTGTTATGAAAAGTGGTCGACGGGATAATAGAGAAGTACCCAAAAATGGCTTAGTTTTGTTAAATTTGTTTGTTATGTATTTTCATTTCTTACTAGCCGCCACTGGCGACCAGTTTGGTCGCCCTTAAATGTATGTTAAGCATTGTAACAAATTATTTTTATTCATAATTTATTTTTTTCCTTAATCCCTCGCATAACTGGAAAAATCTAATTGACAAATCAAGAACTTTTGCGATCGCGGTAGCATTTCGCATATTTTTTGTTGTTATGTATTTCATCTTTCTTGACAAAAACCACTTAACCCACTTAAGAATTTATGCTTCATGTCCGTTTGCTTATCACTTGCAATATGTTCGCTAATGCAGAGATTCTTAAACATATTTGGCGCAAAACAAAAATCGCGCCAACCCCGGTGCGTCCGTGACAGCTGTTTCAATTTAAAATACATGACGTTCACATTTTTCATTTAAAATAGAAAAATAATAATTATCATAAATCAAAACATTTGATTTCAAATTAAAGTATCGTTTCTAATTTGCACGCGCAAAAAATAAAAGCTGACAATTCTTTTCGAAATTTGATCCATTAAATATTATTACATGAGTTCAACTTACGTCAAAAAAAGATCCAGAAGTTGAGTTGTATGGAACAGCATTAAGGTAAACTTTGACTGTCTCACTGGTGCGGATTATTTTTTTTACGCCAGGCAGCGATCCAAAAATTCATGGTTTAATATTTTAAACATTCACAACGAATGAATCTTTTTTCTTTGTTTACTTTCATAGATAGAGAATTTTAACTGCGAACCTAATTTAAACTGAAGTTATTGCAGAATGTATACATAATTGAACGTAAGTCATCTCTCAAATATTAATTTATTTTGAACGATCTTTCTAAAAATGTAACTTTTATGCAGTTTTATTTGCAAAAATAATTTTGAATAAAAATGGGCGCCTGGCATATGAAAAAGTGAAACGGACATCCCGGAACTGTTGATGACAGTCACATGACTTACGGTTTTATTATATAGATTAAAATATCGAAAATGGCACTAAAATTTTATTTTAGCACCGTACTTAATTTTTTAAAATGGCTCAAAAACATGGTTTAATAAACGTATATTTGTAAATATTTTAACCCTTTCATGGTCATGAACGCGTTTACGCGGTCAAAGTTTTTTACTTTTAAATGGTCATGAGCGCTTATAGACGGTCAGGATTTTTTACTCCTAAATGGTCATGGGCGCGTATGAACGGTTCAGATTTTCTACTTCTAAGTGGTCATGACCTTCTATGTGCGTTTTTCTAACCCCCCAGACTGGGCGGTAAAGAAGGCGTTTGTCAGCACACTCCCCCTTCCCACATATACAATGGATGTATAGGTAGACCATTTGTCAACTAGATTATTTGTATTTTAGGTGAATGCCTTACAGATTTGGTTAGAAAATGTCTCAGAGAATTTCGTTTTCTGTACAGCCTACATCTAGTGACATTGTATTTCAAAACCGATCCTAAAATGAAAGGAAGCAACTTCATAGAATATCATTTTTTAGTTATTATTTTATTTTAAAACTCTCGTCCATACGATTCTAATCCATTACATTAATTATTATTATTTAAAATGTTTTGCCATGTTAAATTTATTTAATTTTTTTTAATGAATACATATGTTTTTATTTTTCTAACAGTATTTCAATTTATTTTGTTTAAATATATTACTAAATAACTAAAATCGGTTTTTCTTTCTTTTTTTTCTTTTTTTTACTTACAGCACTTTTGCTTTGTAATAGTAACAAATATAATAATACCCAAATAATATTAATAATACCAAATTAATATTACACTTCAAAAATTATTTACTAATTTACTATTGTTGCTGTACCAATTATAGCATAACTTTAAAAATAAAACAGTGAAACCTGTCTATAACAATACTGAAGGGACCAGAAAAAGTATCAATATAGACAGGTTACATTTATAGGCAAGCTCAAGAATGTTAATTGATTCAGAGTACATAGTAGAATAATTATTATATATTGATGGAATATTAGTTTAACTTTCTTAGAATTATATATGTAGATGGGAATTTTTTTTAACTTTCTAGAATTATGCAATGAAATTTAATTTATTTCTTATAAATAATCAGAATTTTGCATTATTAAATAAATATATAAAGAGTGTACAATATAAATAAATCTGATAAAAATCATATTTTTATTACATTTTGTCAGATTTGTAAAATTACACGAATAAGTGATTAAAAAAGAATAGGAATTTACAATTTTTACTCTTAAAAAGAGAAAGAAATTGCAGGTATTATTTATTCGAATATGAAACCAAAGAAAAATAATTTGTGTAAAAAATGTGTATTTGGATGTCTAAATGTAGACGATAAGACCGGAAATATTACTTCACAGACATTACCTCACAGACATTATTTAACATTCACATTTGGTTTGATATTTTTAAATATAATAGCACCATTTTTGTAATGGAAGAGGAAATCAAGTTTTTGATCAATTAATTCAAATGCATGTACAGGTGTCATCATAATTTTCCTTTAGTTTTTATAAAGACGCCCTGTTAGAACTAAAAGAAAATGATGATTAGTACTTTCAATTAGTACTTTCATTTTATTAGTACTTTCACTGAACACCAATAAAATTGATTGATTAAATTTTAATACTCCTCAATATTTGTAAGAGCCTTAAATATATCTTGAAGAATTGATTTGATGTAAGAAAATTATGCACAAATTTTTCATTTTTAGAGACATTCAGTTGAGCACTATGTTCAAAATTGCCATTATAATTGTTGAGATTAAATTAAAGACTGCAAGCAGTTGTAGATGAGATGGTTTTATTAGTCCAATTGCTCGCATTTTTTTTAACATTTCAGCAAAAGTTACAGGCCCGTAGCTGGGGGAGGGGGGGGGGGAATCTGGAAATTTTTTTGCCCGTCCGAGTAGGATTGACTAGACCCCTCATCAAAACATTTTAAAATTTCCGTACTTTTCTTTATCTCCTTTTATTTACTTCTTTTTTCAGACAAGACCGAAATCATAGACACCCATCCCAAAGACCCTTGTATAAAACTTTTTTTTTCTCAATCCAAAAGATATGGAGATTGCGATTGCGGCGTAAGACATTTCTGGCTTTGTTGCTCTCTAGAAATCCACTTTACCGCCTCCTCAATGACTCAAATTAACGGCTTTAGAAAATAATAGCTTAAACAGTATCCTGTGAACTATTTGAATCAAACGGATTAGCTGTTGCTTGTGAAAATGGTTTTCTTTGTACAACTGTCACTGTCACAGATGAAATTTACTGTAATCTGGCGCGGTTGTTTCACTATTTCATGGCTTGACAGACAGGTTCCCCAAAACAGGCAAATATTATGTTTTACAACTATGTATTTTTGTCATTGTTAACGTGGCAAGGTTGCTATAATTCTGGGCTTTTAGGGGCTTTTCAACAAATGTGGAAAATATCCTTTGACGTCTTTTTTTACACTGTTTTAAACGATAAAAGTTTGTGAAATCAGTATCACTTAGAATTGCAATATCTGGAAGGGATTTTTCAGAATAAAGATGATTTCTAGTGAAACGAAAAAAAATTGGAAATTTAATAAAAATGTTAAAAGAGCATTAACATTTTTCAATGGAAGGCTAGTATAGGAGTAAAGTGTATTAGGAAAACTAATGAACTAGATATAGTCATGAATACTAATTGTTTCAGTTTTAGTTAATGTTTCCTAAATTTATTAATTTGAATATACGTACAAAAATTTAACTATTTATTTAAAAAAAAACATACACACACACAATTTATTTTGGTCATTTAAAATATTTCATTAACCTATGAAATCTTTTTGTGTTTTAAAACAAGGCTTGAAATTTTACTTATAATAATTTAACAAGAAATATTAATGTCGTGCCGTTCTTAGATTGTGAAACACTTTCCAACATTATGAAAATATTGTCACGAAATTTTCATATTTTCTTACTCTTACAAAAAATTTATAAATAAAGTCTAATGTAAATCTTTTTTTTTTCTTTCGTTCTGTAGATAATATTGAGCAGTCATTGCACACAGATCACCACTCGTATGACAAAATTCACAAAAACGCGTATAATAAGCATGATGCAAAAAAGTTTAGACACAAAGCTTAGTCTTCAACAAAGCAAGCCATTTTCTTAGAAAAAACTTATATAAAGAATTAAATGCAAGGTGCCGATTAAGTCTCTAAAATCGAAAGCAATGGCTGACCACTTCATTCAATGCTGAACAATCTTATTTAAATCTTTGTTTTCGTGAAAAATCTTATGACTTCATCACGCATAATCTAGACCATAATTCAGTTAAAGAAGTTTATAAAATTTTAATTTCTGGATTTTTACATATAAGTGTTTGACACGAAATTTCACACACAATGTCACCAAGCTCGCAGCAAAGTTGCAAAGTTTTCTGCTAAGATCGACATCTATACCGGTCTATACATTCTACCCAGTATTCAGAAATGACTGTAAAATTACATCACAAAAACAGCGTATATACACGTAAAATATATTTTGACTGTTTATCGAGTTATAAGCGATTCGTGTAACCTGACGACACGATTTTTTCCCCTTTCTTGCTCTGCTGCCTCGGATTTCGGATAAAAACGCTGACTTTGGGAGTATGTTCTGAAAGATCTTCTGCCTTTACAAGGGTTCTTCACATGGGTTTTCATTTATATATATATATATATATATATATATATATATATATAAATGAATTAAAATCCTGATATATATATATATATATCAGGGGTCGATCCAGGAAAAAATTGGGGCCTATTTAGGGCCCCTTCACAAAAATCAATTTAATAAAATGGGCCCCTTCACAAAAATCAATTTAATAAAATGGGCCCCTTCACAAAAATCAATTTGATAAAATGGGGCCCCTTCACAAAAATCAATTTGATAAAATGGGTCCCTTCACAAAAATCAATTTGATGAAATGGGACTCTTCACAAAAATTAATTTGATAAAATGGGCTCCTTCACAAAAATCAATTTGATAAAATGGGCCTCTTCACAAAAATCAATTTGATAAAATGGACCCCTTCACAAAAATCAATTTGATAAAATGGGCTCCTTCACAAAAATCAATTTGATAAAGTATGTCCCTTCACAAAAATCAATTTGATAAAATGGGCACCTTCACAAAAATCAATTTGATAAAGTAGGGCCCTTCACAAAAATCAATTTAATAAAATGGGCTCCTTCACAAAAATCAATTTGATAAAATCGGCCCCTTAACAAAAATCAATTTGATAAAATGGGACCCTTCACAAAAATCAATTTTATAAAGTAGGCCCTTCACAAAATTCTATTCCATAAAAACTGACTATTATTTATTTGTTATTTTGTGATGTTTAAAATGTGTAATTTGTAAACAAACAAGTTCACCAGAGAGGAAAACTTCAGCAAAAGGATTTTAAAAAGTTTTTTTTTATAAATGCTTGGTTCCAATTTGATTAACTGAATTTAAACTTTCATTACAAAATGTTATTTTTCACAAAAATGTAATAAATTTCCCAAAAATAACCTTTATTTTTGACAAAATGGGCCCCCCAAGAAAAAATACCCTGCATCGACCCCTGTATATATATATATATAAATCAACATTTGAACGGAGGGTAGTTTAGGGGTATGGGGGTCATGTTCAGTGAAAATATACCAAAATTTTTTGGAATTGCTTTCCTCCGAACGGCTGCAATAGGTAGCTTTTTGTATTGAAAGCTACCTAAAACACGATCCCTGAAGAGACTTATTATCCCGAAGCTACAAAATAAATAAATAAATTGTTCAAAAAAGAAAAAAAAAAGAGAAAAAAAATGAAAGAAATGGAAGTAAATAACAATACAAAAATAACAACCATTTGTTTTACAATTATTTTGTTTAGAAACTCTGCAATCTAAGGCATCTTAGATACATAAAGACTTATTCCTTCTAGGTTTGATTTAATTAAAAAAAATAATATATATCTGAATTTAACTGAATCTGATACCACATATTAGACGATTCTATTTCGCTAGCTTATATTTACATTGATGATATAGTAAATAATCAAGTTTTATTCGAGGAATGAGATGTAGTGTTTCATTAAATATCCCTACTGGGATAAAATATTAAAAGACACTAGATTGTAACTCATTAATATAATGCAAGTTATTTACGAAATAGTTTAGAATTTATTATTTGATAGTTTTTTAAATCAAATGGAAATAGAACATTTTCTATTTCTTTTAGTTTTCTTTCCTTCTATGTAAATAGAATGTCACCTATCTGTTTACACAGTGCAAGGAATTTTTCGAAAGGGGATTATAATGGGGTGGGCAAATCAATCAAACTGAGAAACTGCACTTGAAAAGTCTGACCAGATACACCCACAATGGACTCCAATAGGCCATTCATTACCGAAGGTGTTTTTCAGGGGGGGAAAGCAATTTCACCATGTTGCTGCTAAACTTTTAACAATGTCAGAACGTTCACCATTTATAAAGATTTTTAGCACGTCCTCGTCTACCCTTTCCAAGTAAAAAATATGAAAACAGCCTGACCGTGAATGGGTTAAAAAACATGTTTTTCCGCTCTCTAGAAAAATTTGTAAGATTCTGCAACTGCCTTTGGCACCAACCAGTACATGATACGGAACTTTTCCCTATTCAGATACACAGAAGAGGTTGGTCACAAACAAGAGTAATGCTAGCAACAATATTGTTTTAACTCTATAAGAGTTAGAAACAATAATGATATTAAATTCCCCGATTAGCTTAGGGCCCGATTACGGAACTTTCTCCTAGAAAAAAAAAACTGTAGAAGTCTTTTACATTTGTTTCGAATGAAGCTCGATCAACAAAGTATTAATTAATAATACAAACAACACTAATATTAACATGGGGGCAAAAGTTTGAATTTAAGTGTATATATTTGGAACTCCACCCCCCCCCCAACCACCCACCAAAAAAAGAAAAAGAAAGTTACAGAAATGAATTTAAAATGGCGTGAAGACACCCTTTCTGACATAAGAAATTGGCTGCGAACCCGATTACGAAACTTTCACTTAACTTAATAACATGTATCTAATAGCCCTGAGGACAATTCCCCTTCCCAGTTATACGGACCTTGGGGCTTTTTAAAAAGCTTGACGCAGTTCGGGTTGAAGAAGTTGAGATTTACTGTCAAATGACATAAACTACAATGAAAATAAAACTGGTGAATTATTATGCTGGTTTATGTATGTATTTAAAAAAAATGCATCTGATTACACTCTTTAGATAAATTACTCCTGTTTGCATTTAATAACAGATAAACGGCTTCCGTTTACTAAATTGTTTAAATATTGGGAAGAGTTGGCGAGAAATAGATAGACGTGTAAACAAACGGGTAGACAGACGGGTAGAGAAAAGGATAGCGACAGAGATAAGCTAACGGGTAGCGAAACGAATAGACAGACAGGTAGCGAGGCAGGTGCAAAAAAGGGTTGACAGAGGGGTAGTGAGATGGGTAGGGAGACGGGTAGCGTGGTGTATAGAGAGACGAGTACAGAGACGACTCTAGTAGGTAGAGACACGAGGTAGAGACACGATTAAAGAGTCGGGTAGAAAGACAGACGGATACTGAGACGGGTATACAGAAGAGTAGAGAGACAGTAGACAGATGAGTTCGGAGAGAGACACAGCTAAGACATACGAGTAGTTAGACTGGTAGACACGTTTGTAGCAAAGCATGTTATCAATGTGGTTTGAAGTATACGAGTTTCTATAAATAGTTATACAAATAAACAAAGGAAATTTTTTTAATTCAAATATTAAATATTTGATTTAATATTTCAATATTTAATATTTTATTTTTTAATATTTTATTTAGATATTTGTCACAAAGAAAATGTTGCAAAAATTAAATTAAATTTGCGTTAAACTACGCTTGCTAAAATACGCTATTGGCTGCAAATCTGATTATGTGACTTTAAAAATATCGTTTTAAAAGATCCGGCGTTTTTTTTTTTTTTTTTTTTTAAAGTTTTGAGCAATTCCCGCTTAAGAAAATGAGATTATTTGCCAAATGTTATAAAAAAATGCATATGAAAACATAACAGTACATGAATTTATATATGATATTTTGTAATTATATCATTTAATTTGCTATTTTTCATACATTGTATCTTTATGTATCTCTTGTCTATCATATGCTGTATATTCGCTTAGATTCTTGTTGATATCTTCTTTATATCGTAATTGTTAACTTTATGTTCTCAGCAATATCACTCAGACTAATCCCTTTGAGGGAAGTCCTAGTTAAGATATATGAACAATTTTTAGAATTTCTGAAAGCTGATTTATATTTATTTATTTATTTATCTATTTATATATTTTTTGTTTATTTATTTACTTATTTATTTTTTGCGTTGCCCTCTGCATGTTTGGAATTTCTTAGCAATTTCTTAGATTTACATTATTTTATTCAATTAAACATTGTACTGTTACAAAATATTTAAATGGAAACTTCACTTCTAAAACAAAAATAATTTAACAACTGGATTTCATTAATTTATAGGAAAATGACGTGAAAGGTATTCCTGCGAACGAAATGCCTGTCCTTTATCGTTTTTTTTTTTTTTAAGAAAAAAATTAATCACATTTAATTCATTTCAAAAATTTTGTTTACGTTTGGAAAGAAATTTTAAATGCCGATAACTCTTAATGTATACATTTTAGAAGGTATATCTTTCCTCAAAAACTAATTTATTTTTAAAGATCTTTCTAAAAAAATAAATTATATATTTAAAATATTTTTTAAAGCATAAACACTACGTCTGATTACTTTATTTTACAATATTATAAGAACACGCATTTGATCACACAATTAAATACACTAAACAAACATTAGTGAAAAATTGACCCGGGCCAGAACTCAAACCTGGGACCTTATGCGTACCGTGCTGACACTCTGCGACTGAGCCACACAGATCGATACCCTCGACTGGCAATTTCTCATACTTATTCATGTTGGAAACAGTCATCTGCCACAGTTTGCAGTCATATTTAATTGTCTGATAAAATATGTGTTCTTATAATTATGAAGTTTTATTTTTTTTTAAATATCTTCAGAAGAAAATGGCTGACTTGCAAATGAAATTTGATGTGGTTATAACCTGTAACTGATTTGTGCGATTATAATACAGATGGCACATGGTCGTTAGCGGGTTTTATCTCTGTTTTGGCATAATTTTTTAATCGCCAAGTTAATTAACTTTTTTTTGCTAATTAAGGATAGAAAATATTTTTTTTTTACACTGGATTTTATAAAAGCACATAGATTACGTAATTACTTGTCCAAAAATGCAATCCTTTTTTTATTCTGCCCAATATTAAGGCCTGTAGGTTGTTTGAAAAAAAAAGTTTGACGAAGAAAAAAGTGATCATTTTAAGTAACTCGACGTTTTTTTTAAAAAAATCTATATCTCTGTTTATAAATCACTTATGAAGATGAGTTTGGTCTTAAATTGAAGAAATTCTTCATTAGATTCTTCTAGTTTTCTTTTTTTTCTACGACGCTTGGTTTATTTGATATTTGATATTTTAATCTGGCATATTTTGTCGATTTAACATTGCGAAGTTGCTTTCTGTAAGTAAGCAGTAGCGGTTTTTAGTCCAGTTCTTGGCGTCGTTTGTGTGGCGTTTTTTTTTTTTTTTTTTTTTTTTTTTTTTTAAAAAAAAAAGCTTGGCTTGCCAGAGCGACCGCCCTGCTTGATATTTAATACAGAGAGAGATGCTTTTGAAAAAGTGGTTATAAATAAATCAAAATTTTCATTATCTGGTAGCTGGACTGCGTTTATTGGGAAAATAATTTTTTTTTCCTTTTTGTAATTTATGTGTTTTATTATTTGTAGCAATTTACTTTCCATTGAAAATTTGATACACAACAATATCATTGACCTTTTCGAACTTCTAACATTTCACTTGGTATAATATATATTACTAACATTAAAAAATAGATTCCAAATGTTTTTGTTAATTTTTGCATAGTGAGAATATAGGGTTGTTTGTTTATTTGCAGAAAGTTACATTTTTATAAAATTTAAGACAATAAAAAGTAGATACAAGTTTATTTTTATTTTTATTTTTTTTTTTAGGAAAGGGGAAAAATTTGTCATTCGCAGTAAAAAATACGCAACAGATGCTATAGTATTTAAATATATATACATTTCTCCAGTCGTCTTTTAATTGATTTCTAATACTGTCATTGTTGAACTTTAGTAGCATGAAAATACATGCACGAATTATTTTTAGAATATAATATATTTACTAGCTGGCTTCGCCCGCCAGCGGGCCCCTAATTTACATCGGTAACTAAAATCGATAAAATCCCTAATTTACATCGGTGCCTCGAATCTTTTGTATTCTCCGGCTCGCACCCCCCTCGAACCGAACGAACTTCCGACATGGGTCCCCGCTGCCTTCGGCACCGAATAATCCCTTAATTTGCACATTGAGTAGTATAAACCTGTAACCGAACGAACCTCCGACCCTGGTCCCCGCTGCCTTCGGCACCGTAAATCGGTCTACTCACGCACCGGCACATAGAATAGTATAAACCTCTAACTAAACGAACCTCCGGTTCGGGTCCCCGCTGCCTGTGGCACCGTATAGCAGTCGTGCTGCACACGCGCTGCAGTATACGTTAGTTCCACCTTCCACCACCAGGTGGCACAATCTGTTTATACGATCATAACTGAAATCGTTAAGGCTTTCGATGTCGAGTCGAATGAGCCATACCCCGTCGTTTTCATGCCCGTAGAACCGGAGATAGGAAAGCGCCCCCTGGTGGTGAGACTCGGAGCAAAAATCGATAAGCTCTAGTATCCTCTATCGACGTTGAGTCGATTGAGCCAAACCGCGTCGTGATGTGACCCATAGAACCCGAGTTGGATGAAAAATCCTTTAATTGCACCTTCCACCACCAGGGGGCGCAATCTGTTCTATACGAACATGACCGAAATCTGTAACGCTCTCGAAATCCAGTCAAAAGAGCCAAACCACGTTGTAATCGGGCCCATAGAACCCGATTTCCGAAAGCGCCCCCTGGCGGTGATGTTCCTGTGTTGACTCTTTGGTTTATTTTACTACGATCGAAATGAAGTTGATTCTTTACATAGTGTATAATCTCTGATCCATCGAATAGAAAGTTTCTATAACTCAAATGGCAACATTTCTTTCCGACGAAATGAAAAAAGGATGCGTTTTAAAACGACAAATTTAAATATATCGCATCCCCACACAAACACAAAATCATAAACCGGGTGTTAAATAAACTATATAGAATCCGATACATAAAAAATAGAAAAAAAAAAATATTTTGATATCTTTTGGAGCTATCGAAAAAGGTAAACAAAGCAAGTATTTAGCTGCTTCAGAATACAAATATCCTAGTAGAATAGAATTTTAACTATGAAAATATAATTATTTCTCAAAATAAATCATATATTCGGAAAGCCCATTCAATTCTGTACGCAAAATGAACAACGATTTTTTAAATAAAATCGTTAATAAATTAGATAATTACTTCCAAATCAAAGTCACTTATTACACTTTGATTAATCTGTGCTTGCGCCGAAAAACGCTTATTTCTAGAAACGGGTTTCACAAAAGAATTTTTTTTAAATTGATAATACTCGAATTTTTTTAACTGAAAGGAGTCTTTCTAGAGCTGAATGTATGCACTTTTAGCTTCTTCTCTAGGAATTTATGTAATTCGATAAAAAATAGCTGCGGCGGGGGGGGGGGGGGGGGGTATACATTGGCAAATTAGAGGAAACACGAAAGTGACGTACGGGAACAATCGGTTTCTAAAGGGTTAATGTACATATTTTTTAGAACTGAAATATATGTTTCGAAGAATAAGAACGTGGCTATGATCTGGTGTATTTTATTTGTCTCTATTCACATTTACCGAGTCGATGCGGATTTTTAAACATGGGCCGAAAAACGAAAATTCACGCGAGTGAGTTTCGGAAACCATTTTTTTAGAAGGGTTAAAAAACGAATTTTTCGAAACTGATACCTGATTTTAAAAGGAAAAAGAACGTAGATTAGGCTCGGTATTTTTATTTTTTCGTATCTTGTTTAGAAGCCCAGAAATGAATTTTTAAAGATTGCAGAAATCGCTGAAAAACCGAAAGAGACTTACGGAAAAAAACGATTTCGAAAGGGTTAACTGAAATATTTTTTTAAACTAAAGGTTTTATAGTGATCTCGAAAGAACGGAAATGTACCTGGGTGTCTTTGTTTGTTTTTTTGTTCTTCCAGAGAGCCGATGCGCGATTTTAAAAATCGCAGAGAATCGGAATTTGCAAAAGTGAGTCTGCGCGCGAATTTTTTTCGAGGGGTTAATATTTGTATTTTTAAAAAAGGATCGCAGATTTCGAAAGGAAAAAGAATGTAGATCTCGTCTGGTATTTTTAGTTTTCTCTCACTTGTTTGGAACCGCCGCTGCGATTTTTTTAAAATCGTCCAAATTGCCGAAATCGCGAAACTGTGTACGGAAAATATACATTTTCGAAGGGTTAACTGACGTATTTTTTTTAATGCAAGCTGGCGTTGGAGAGGACAAAGACCGATCTTTTATTTGGTGAAATCCGTTTATCCGAATCTTTCTTAGTCCGGCGGATGCGAGGTTCGGAAGAAGGGAGACAATAAAAAACACGAATTCGACCCTTTTTGATTATTTTTTTTGAAAGGGTTAATATCGAAATTTTTTCGAACCGACAGGATCGTTAGAGACGTAAAAGTACGTTCTTTGAGAATATGTTGACGGTTTTTTCGTATTTCTGTCGGTTCGCCGTCGGCGAGTTTAGACAGTCGTAAAACGAAACCGGCCGAAGCGATTTTTCCTTCTTCTTTTTGCGGAAGATGAGAATTGAGCTCTTCTGGGCATGCGCGGAATAATTTCCAGGTAGGTTTCTTTTTAGTAATTAAAACAGTTTTGTTCGTTAATAACTCCCTTAATTATTGGCCGATTTTTTCGAAACTGCAATTCCTGGAGGTCCGGATTTTTCTGAATTTTTTGATACCAAAAGCGCTTCGCTACTCGCTGCGCTCGCAGAGTTTATGCGGGTACAGATACACACACAGACAGACACACAGACGTATACGAACATTAATAATAAGGACTAGCTGGCTTCGCCCGCCAGCGGGCCCCTAATTTACATCGGTAACTAAAATCGATAAAATCCCTAATTTACATCGGTGCCTCGAATCTTTTGTATTCTCCGGCTCGCACCCCCCTCGAACCGAACGAACTTCCGACATGGGTCCCCGCTGCCTTCGGCACCGAATAATCCCTTAATTTGCACATTGAGTAGTATAAACCTGTAACCGAACGAACCTCCGACCCTAGTCCCCGCTGCCTTCGGCACCGTAAATCGGTCTACTCACGCACCGGCACATAGAATAGTATAAACCTCTAACTAAACGAACCTCCGGTTCGGGTCCCCGCTGCCTGTGGCACCGTATAGCAGTCGTGTTGCACACGCGCTGCAGTATACGTTAGTTCCACCTTCCACCACCAGGTGGCACAATCTGTTTATACGATCATAACTGAAATCGTTAAGGCTTTCGATGTCGAGTCGAATGAGCCATACCCCGTCGTTTTCATGCCCGTAGAACCGGAGATAGGAAAGCGCCCCCTGGTGGTGAGACTCGGAGCAAAAATCGATAAGATCTAGTATCCTCTATCGACGTTGAGTCGATTGAGCCAAACCGCGTCGTGATGTGACCCATAGAACCCGAGTTGGATGAAAAATCCTTTAATTGCACCTTCCACCACCAGGGGGCGCAATCTGTTCTATACGAACATGACCGAAATCTGTAACGCTCTCAAAATCCAGTCAAAAGAGCCAAACCACGTTGTAATCGGGCCCATAGAACCCGATTTCCGAAAGCGCCCCCTGGCGGTGATGTTCCTGTGTTGACTCTTTGGTTTATTTTACTACGATCGAAATGAAGTTGATTCTTTACATAGTGTATAATCTCTGATCCATAGAATAGAAAGTTTCTATAACTCAAATGGCAACATTTCTTTCCGACGAAATGAAAAAAGGATGCGTTTTAAAACGACAAATTTAAATATATCGCATCCCCACACAAACACAAAATCATAAACCGGGTGTTAAATAAACTATATAGAATCCGATACATAAAAAATAGAAAAAAAAAATATTTTGATATCTTTTGGAGCTATCGAAAAAGGTAAACAAAGCAAGTATTTAGCTGCTTCAGAATACAAATATCCTAGTAGAATAGAATTTTAACTATGAAAATATAATTATTTCTCAAAATAAATCATATATTCGGAAAGCCCATTCAATTCTGTACGCAAAATGAACAACGATTTTTTAAATAAAATCGTTAATAAATTAGATAATTACTTCCAAATCAAAGTCACTTATTACACTTTGATTAATCTGTGCTTGCGCCGAAAAACGCTTATTTCTAGAAACGGGTTTCACAAAAGAATTTTTTTTAAATTGATAATACTCGAATTTTTTTAACTGAAAGGTGTCTTTCTAGAGCTGAATGTATGCACTTTTAGCTTCTTCTCTAGGAATTTATGTAATTCGATAAAAAATAGCTGCGGCGGGGGGGGGGTATACATTGGCAAATTAGAGGAAACACGAAAGTGACGTACGGGAACAATCGGTTTCTAAAGGGTTAATGTACATATTTTTTAGAACTGAAATATATGTTTCGAAGAATAAGAACGTGGCTATGATCTGGTGTATTTTATTTGTCTCTATTCACATTTACCGAGTCGATGCGGATTTTTAAACATGGGCCGAAAAACGAAAATTCACGCGAGTGAGTTTCGGAAACCATTTTTTTAGAAGGGTCAAAAAACGAATTTTTCGAAACTGATACCTGATTTTAAAAGGAAAAAGAACGTAGATTAGGCTCGGTATTTTTATTTTTTCGTATCTTGTTTAGAAGCCCAGAAATGAATTTTTAAAGATTGCAGAAATCGCTGAAAAACCGAAAGAGACTTACGGAAAAAAACGATTTCGAAAGGGTTAACTGAAATATTTTTTTAAACTAAAGGTTTTATAGTGATCTCGAAAGAACGGAAATGTACCTGGGTGTCTTTGTTTTTTTTTTTGTTCTTCCAGAGAGCCGATGCGCGATTTTAAAAATCGCAGAGAATCGGAATTTGCAAAAGTGAGTCTGCGCGCGAATTTTTTTCGAGGGGTTAATATTTGTATTTTTAAAAAAGGATCGCAGATTTCGAAAGGAAAAAGAATGTAGATCTCGTCTGGTATTTTTAGTTTTCTCTCACTTGTTTGGAACCGCCGCTGCGATTTTTTTAAAATCGTCCAAATTGCCGAAATTGCGAAACTGTGTACGGAAAATATACATTTTCGAAGGGTTAACTGACGTATTTTTTTTAATGCAAGCTGGCGTTGGAGAGGACAAAGACCCATCTTTTATTTGGTGAAATCCGTTTATCCGAATCTTTCTTAGTCCGGCGGATGCGAGGTTCGGAAGAAGGGAGACAATAAAAAACACGAATTCGACCCTTTTTGATTATTTTTTTTGAAAGGGTTAATATCGAAATTTTTTCGAACCGACAGGATCGTTAGAGACGTAAAAGTACGTTCTTTGAGAATATGTTGACGGTTTTTTCGTATTTCTGTCGGTTCGCCGTCGGCGAGTTTAGACAGTCGTAAAACGAAACCGGCCGAAGCGATTTTTCCTTCTTCTTTTTGCGGAAGATGAGAATTGAGCTCTTCTGGGCATGCGCGGAATAATTTCCAGGTAGGTTTCTTTTTAGTAATTAAAACAGTTTTGTTCGTTAATAACTCCCTTAATTATGGGCCGATTTTTTCGAAACTGCAATTCCTGGAGGTCCGGATTTTTCTGAATTTTTTGATACCAAAAGCGCTTCGCTACTCGCTGCGCTCGCAGAGTTTATCCGGGTACAGATACACACACAGACAGACACACAGACGTATACGAACATTAATAATAAGGACTAGCTGGCTTCGCCCGCCAGCGGGCCCCTAATTGTAAAACCTCTAATCTTGTAAAATCTCGAATAAGATAAACCTCGAACCGAACGAACCTCCGACTCGGCTCTAACAATCCGTATACCGGACGCACCGAATAATCCCTTAATTTGCACATAAATATAGTATAAACCTCTAATCGAACGAAACTCCGATCCGGGTCCCCGCTGCCTTCGGCAACGTATACCGGTCGTGCTACGCACGGACCGGATAATCCCCTAATTTGCACATCGAATAGTATAAACCTATAACTAAACGAATGCTGAACCTATAACTGTCCCCGCTGCCTGCGGAAACGTATAGCAGTCGTGCTGCGCACGCGCTGCAATATACGTTATTTCAACCTTCCACAACCAGGTGGCGCAATCTGTTCTATACGAACCTCGGGCATTGAAACCGTTAAAGCTATCGATGTCGAGTCGAATGAGCCGTACCCCGTCGTGATCCGGCCCATAGAAACAGAGTTCAGAAAGCGCTCCCTAGCGGTGAAATGCGGAACTAAAATCGATAATCTCTAGTAAGCTCTATCGGTGTCGAGTCGAATGAGCTATACCCCGTCGTGATCCGTCCCATAGAAACAGAGACAGGAAAGCGCACCCTGGTGGTGAAACTCGGAACTAAATTCGGTAAGCTCTATCTATGTCGAGTCGAATGAGCCAAACCAGGTCGCGATGGGACCCATACGAAGGGAGATATTTTGAAAAGAAACAGCAAATTCCTTATCTTTATTTTTTTTTCTACACAAAAATGACCATTATTTTAAAAATTCTAAAACTTTTAAAATAAATGTTCCTGCCTTGAATCATAAACCGGGAGTTCAACAAACTATATAAAATCCGATATATATAAAATAGAAAAAAAAATTAATTTGATATCTTTTGGAGCTTCCGAAGAAAGTACACACAGCAAGTATATTTGCAGTGCAATCGGCTGCTTCAAAACACAAATATCCTAGTAGAATAGAATTTTAACCATGAAAATATAATTATTTCTCAAAATAAATCATATTTTCGGAAAGCCCATTCAATTCTGTACGCAAAATGAACAACGATTTTTGATTTAAGATCGTTAATAAATAAGATAATTACGGCGAAAGCAAAGTCACTTATTACACTTTGATTAAACCGTGCTTGCGCCGAAAAACGCTCATTTCTAGAAACGGGTTTCACAAAAGAATTTTGTTTTTAATTGATAATAATCGAATTTTTTAAAGTCGAAGGCATCTTTCTATAGCTGAATGTACGCACTTTTAGCTTCTTCTCTCGGAATTTGTGTAATTCGATAAAAAAGTCCTGCGGCGGGGGGGGGGTGGGGGTATACATTGGCAAATTAGAGGAAACCGTGAAAGTGAGGTACGGGAACGACCGGTTTCTAAAGGGTTAATGTACATATTTTTTAAAACTGAAATATATGTTTCGAAGAATAAGAACGTGGCTATGATCTGGTGTATTTTATTTGTCTCTATTCACATTTTCCGAGTCGATGCGGATTTTTAAACATGGGTCGAAAAACGAAAATTCACGCAAGTGAGTTTCGGAAACCATTTTTTAGAAGGGTTAAAAAACGAATTTTTCGAAACTGATACCTGATTTTAAAAGGAAAAAGAACGTAGATTAGCCTTGGTATTTTTATTTTTTCGTATCTTGTTTAGAAGCCCAGAATTGAATTTTTAAAAATTGCAAAAATCGCTGAAAAAGCGAAAGAGAGTTATGGAAGAAAACGTTTTCGAAAGGGTTTACTGATATATTTTTTAAAACTAAAGGTTTTATAGTGATCTCGAAAGGAGGGAAATGTACATGAGTGTGTTTGTTTGTTTTTTTGTTCTTTCAGAGAGCCGATGCGCGATTTTAAAAATCGCAGAGAATCAGAATTTGCAAAAGTGAGTCTGCGCGCGAATTTTTTTCGAAGGATTAATATTTGTATTTTTCAAAAACGATCGCAGATTTCGAAAGGATAAAGAATGTAGATCTCGTCTGGAATTTTTAGTTTTCTCTAACTTGTTTGGAACGGCCTCTGCGAATTTTTGAAAATCGTCGCAATTGCCGAAATCGCGAAACTGTGTACGGAAAATATACATTTTCGAAGGGTTAACTGACGTATTTTTTTTAATGGAAGAGGGAATTGGAGAGGACAAAGACCGATCTTTTATTTGGTGAAATCCGTTTATCCGAATCTTTCTTAGTCCGGCGGATGCGAGGTTCGGAAGAAGGGAGAATATAAAAAACACGAATTCGACCCTTTTTGATTATTTTTTTTGAAAGGGTTAATATCGAAATTTTTTCGAACCGACCGGATCGTTAGAGACGTAAAGGTACGTTCTTTGAGAATATGTGGACGGTTTTTTCGTATTTCTGTCGGTTCGCCGTCGGCGAGTTTAGACAGTCGTAAAACGAAACCGGCAGAAGCGATCTTTCCTTCTTCTTTTTGCGGAAGATGAGGATTGAGCTCTTCTGGGCATGCGCGGAATAATTTCCAGGTAGGTTTCTTTTTAGTAATTAAAACAGTTTTGTTCGTTAATAACTCCCTTAATTATGGACCGATTTTTTCGAAACTGCAATTCCTGGAGGACCGGATTTTTCTGAATTTTTTGACACAAAAAGCGCTTTGCTACTCGCTACGTTCGCAGAGTTTATCCGGGTACAGATACACACACACACAGACAGACACACAGACGTATACGGACATTAATAATAAGGACTAGCTGGTTTCGCCCGCCAGCGGGCCCCTAATTTACATCGGTAACTAAAATCGATAAAATCCCTAATTTACATCGGTGCCTCGAATCTTTTGTATTCTCCGGCTCGCACCCCCCTCGAACCGAACGAACTTCCGACACGGGTCCCCGCTGCCTTCGGCACCGGATAATCCCTTAATTTGCACATTGAGTAGTATAAACCTCTAACCGTAGAACCTCCAACCCTGGTCCCCGCTGCCTTCGGCACCTGATAATACCTTAATTTGCACATCGAATAGTATAAACCTCTAACTGAACGAATCTCCGACCCTGGTCCCCGCTGCCTTCGGCACCGTAAACCGGTCGTGCTACGCACGCACCGGCACATAGAATAGTATAAACCTCTAACTAAACGAACCTCCGGTTCGGGTCCCCGCTGCCTGCGGCACCGTATAGCAGTCGTGCTGCGCACGCCCTGCAGTATACGTTAGTTCCACCTTCCACCACCAGGTGGCGCAATCTGTTTATACGATCATAACTGAAATCGTTAAGGCTTTCGATGTCGAGTCGAATGAGCCATACCCCGTCGTTTTCATGCCCGTAGAACCGGAGATAGGAAAGCGCCCCCTGGTGGTGAGACTCGGAGCAAAAATCGATAAGCTCTAGTACCCTCTATCGACGTTGAGTCGATTGAGCCAAACCGCGTCGTGATGTGACCCATAGAACCCGAGTTGGATGAAAAATCCTTTAATTACACCTTCCACCACCAGGTGGCGCAATCTGTTCTATACGAACATGACCGAAATCTGTAAAGCTATCGAAATCCAGTCGAAAGAGCCAAACCACGTTGTAATCGGGCCCATAGAACCCGATTTCCGAAAGCGTCCACTGGTGGTGATGTTCCTGTGTTGACTCTCTGGTTTATTTTACTACGATCGAAATGAAGTTGATTCTTTACATAGTGTATAATCTCTGATGCATCGAATAGAAAGTTTCTATAACTCAAATGGCAACATTTCTTTCCGACGAAATGAAAAAAGGATGCGTTTTAAAACGACAAATTTAAATATATCGCATCCCCACACAAACACGAAATCATAAACCGGGTGTTAAATAAACTATATAGAATCCGATATATAAAAAATAGAAATAAAAAAAAATTATTTTGATATCTTTTGGAGCTTCCGAAAAAAGTAAACAAAGCAAGTATTTGGAGTGCAATCGGCTGCTTGAGAATACAAATATCCTAGTAGAATAGAATTTTAACTATGAAAATATAATTATTTCTCAAAATAAATCATATATTCGGAAAGCCCATTCAATTCTGTACGCAAAATGAACAACGATTTTTTAAATAAAATCGTTAATAAATTAGATAATTACTTCCAAAGCAAAGTCACTTATTACACTTTGATTAATCTGTGCTTGCGCCGAAAAACGCTTATTTCTAGAAACGGGTTTCACAAAAGAATTTTTTTGAAATTGATAATACTCGAATTTTTTTAACTGAAAGGTGTCTTTCTAGAGCTGAATGTATGCACTTTTAGCTTCTTCTCTAGGAATTTATGTAATTTGATAAAAAATAGCTGCGGCGGGGGGGTATACATTGGCAAATTAGAGGAAACACGAAAGTGACGTACGGGAACGATCGGTTTCTAAAGGGTTAATGTACATATTTTTTAAAACTGAAATATATGTTTCGAAGAATAAGAACGTGGCTATGATCTGGTGTATTTTATTTGTCTCTATTCACATTTTCCGAGTCGATGCGGATTTTTAAACATGGGCCGAAAAACGAAAATTCATGCGAGTGAGTCTCGGAAACCATTTTTTTAGAAGGGTTAAAAAACGAATTTTTCGAAACTGATACCTGATTTTAAAAGGAAAAAGAACGTAGATTAGGCTCGGTATTTTTATTTTTTCGTATCTTGTTTAGAAGCCCAGAAATGAATTTTTAAAGATTGCAGAAATAGCTGAAAAACCGAAAGAGACTTACGGAAAAAAACGATTTCGAAAGGGTTAACTGATATATTTTTTAAAACTAATGGTTTTATAGTGATTTCGAAAGGAGGGAAATGTACATGAGTGTGTTTGTTTGTTTTTTTGTTCTTTCAGAGAGCCGATGCGCGATTTTAAAAATCGCAGGGTATCGAAATTTGCAAAAGTGAGTCTGCGGGCGAATTTTTTTCGAAGGGTTAATATTTGTATTTTTCAAAAACGATCGCATATTTCGAACGGATAAAGAATGTAGATCTCGTCTGGTATTTTTAGTTTTCTCTAACTTGTTTGGAACGACCTCTGCGAATTTTTGAAAATCGTCGCAATTGCCGAAATCGCGAAACTGTGTACGGAAAATATACATTTTCGAAGGGTTAACTGACGTATTTTTTTTTAATGGAAGGGGGAATTGGAGAGGACAAAGACCGATCTTTTATTTGGTGAAATCCGTTTATCCGAATCTTTCTTAGTCCGGCGGATGCGAGGTTCGGAAGAAGGGAGAATATAAAAAACACGAATTCGACCCTTTTTGATTATTTTTTTTGAAAGGGTTAATATCGAAATTTTTTCGAACCGACCGGATCGTTAGAGACGTAAAGGTACGTTCTTTGAGAATATGTGGACGGTTTTTTCGTATTTCTGTCGGTTCGCCGTCGGCGAGTTTAGACAGTCGTAAAACGAAACCGGCAGAAGCGATCTTTCCTTCTTCTTTTTGCGGAAGATGAGGATTGAGCTCTTCTGGGCATGCGCGGAATAATTTCCAGGTAGGTTTCTTTTTAGTAATTAAAACAGTTTTGTTCGTTAATAACTCCCTTAATTATGGACCGATTTTTTCGAAACTGCAATTCCTGGAGGACCGGATTTTTCTGAATTTTTTGACACAAAAAGCGCTTTGCTACTCGCTACGTTCGCAGAGTTTATCCGGGTACAGATACACACACACACAGACAGACACACAGACGTATACGGACATTAATAATAAGGACTAGCTGGTTTCGCCCGCCAGCGGGCCCCTAATTTACATCGGTAACTAAAATCGATAAAATCCCTAATTTACATCGGTGCCTCGAATCTTTTGTATTCTCCGGCTCGCACCCCCCTCGAACCGAACGAACTTCCGACACGGGTCCCCGCTGCCTTCGGCACCGGATAATCCCTTAATTTGCACATTGAGTAGTATAAACCTCTAACCGTAGAACCTCCAACCCTGGTCCCCGCTGCCTTCGGCACCTGATAATACCTTAATTTGCACATCGAATAGTATAAACCTCTAACTGAACGAATCTCCGACCCTGGTCCCCGCTGCCTTCGGCACCGTAAACCGGTCGTGCTACGCACGCACCGGCACATAGAATAGTATAAACCTCTAACTAAACGAACCTCCGGTTCGGGTCCCCGCTGCCTGCGGCACCGTATAGCAGTCGTGCTGCGCACGCCCTGCAGTATACGTTAGTTCCACCTTCCACCACCAGGTGGCGCAATCTGTTTATACGATCATAACTGAAATCGTTAAGGCTTTCGATGTCGAGTCGAATGAGCCATACCCCGTCGTTTTCATGCCCGTAGAACCGGAGATAGGAAAGCGCCCCCTGGTGGTGAGACTCGGAGCAAAAATCGATAAGCTCTAGTACCCTCTATCGACGTTGAGTCGATTGAGCCAAACCGCGTCGTGATGTGACCCATAGAACCCGAGTTGGATGAAAAATCCTTTAATTACACCTTCCACCACCAGGTGGCGCAATCTGTTCTATACGAACATGACCGAAATCTGTAAAGCTATCGAAATCCAGTCGAAAGAGCCAAACCACGTTGTAATCGGGCCCATAGAACCCGATTTCCGAAAGCGTCCACTGGTGGTGATGTTCCTGTGTTGACTCTCTGGTTTATTTTACTACGATCGAAATGAAGTTGATTCTTTACATAGTGTATAATCTCTGATGCATCGAATAGAAAGTTTCTATAACTCAAATGGCAACATTTCTTTCCGACGAAATGAAAAAAGGATGCGTTTTAAAACGACAAATTTAAATATATCGCATCCCCACACAAACACGAAATCATAAACCGGGTGTTAAATAAACTATATAGAATCCGATATATAAAAAATAGAAATAAAAAAAAATTATTTTGATATCTTTTGGAGCTTCCGAAAAAAGTAAACAAAGCAAGTATTTGGAGTGCAATCGGCTGCTTGAGAATACAAATATCCTAGTAGAATAGAATTTTAACTATGAAAATATAATTATTTCTCAAAATAAATCATATATTCGGAAAGCCCATTCAATTCTGTACGCAAAATGAACAACGATTTTTTAAATAAAATCGTTAATAAATTAGATAATTACTTCCAAAGCAAAGTCACTTATTACACTTTGATTAATCTGTGCTTGCGCCGAAAAACGCTTATTTCTAGAAACGGGTTTCACAAAAGAATTTTTTTGAAATTGATAATACTCGAATTTTTTTAACTGAAAGGTGTCTTTCTAGAGCTGAATGTATGCACTTTTAGCTTCTTCTCTAGGAATTTATGTAATTTGATAAAAAATAGCTGCGGCGGGGGGGTATACATTGGCAAATTAGAGGAAACACGAAAGTGACGTACGGGAACGATCGGTTTCTAAAGGGTTAATGTACATATTTTTTAAAACTGAAATATATGTTTCGAAGAATAAGAACGTGGCTATGATCTGGTGTATTTTATTTGTCTCTATTCACATTTTCCGAGTCGATGCGGATTTTTAAACATGGGCCGAAAAACGAAAATTCATGCGAGTGAGTCTCGGAAACCATTTTTTTAGAAGGGTTAAAAAACGAATTTTTCGAAACTGATACCTGATTTTAAAAGGAAAAAGAACGTAGATTAGGCTCGGTATTTTTATTTTTTCGTATCTTGTTTAGAAGCCCAGAAATGAATTTTTAAAGATTGCAGAAATAGCTGAAAAACCGAAAGAGACTTACGGAAAAAAACGATTTCGAAAGGGTTAACTGATATATTTTTTAAAACTAATGGTTTTATAGTGATTTCGAAAGGAGGGAAATGTACATGAGTGTGTTTGTTTGTTTTTTTGTTCTTTCAGAGAGCCGATGCGCGATTTTAAAAATCGCAGGGTATCGAAATTTGCAAAAGTGAGTCTGCGGGCGAATTTTTTTCGAAGGGTTAATATTTGTATTTTTCAAAAACGATCGCATATTTCGAACGGATAAAGAATGTAGATCTCGTCTGGTATTTTTAGTTTTCTCTAACTTGTTTGGAACGACCTCTGCGAATTTTTGAAAATCGTCGCAATTGCCGAAATCGCGAAACTGTGTACGGAAAATATACATTTTCGAAGGGTTAACTGACGTATTTTTTTTTAATGGAAGGGGGAATTGGAGAGGACAAAGACCGATCTTTTATTTGGTGAAATCCGTTTATCCGAATCTTTCTTAGTCCGGCGGATGCGAGGTTCGGAAGAAGGGAGAATATAAAAAACACGAATTCGACCCTTTTTGATTATTTTTTTTGAAAGGGTTAATATCGAAATTTTTTCGAACCGACCGGATCGTTAGAGACGTAAAGGTACGTTCTTTGAGAATATGTGGACGGTTTTTTCGTATTTCTGTCGGTTCGCCGTCGGCGAGTTTAGACAGTCGTAAAACGAAACCGGCAGAAGCGATCTTTCCTTCTTCTTTTTGCGGAAGATGAGGATTGAGCTCTTCTGGGCATGCGCGGAATAATTTCCAGGTAGGTTTCTTTTTAGTAATTAAAACAGTTTTGTTCGTTAATAACTCCCTTAATTATGGACCGATTTTTTCGAAACTGCAATTCCTGGAGGACCGGATTTTTCTGAATTTTTTGACACAAAAAGCGCTTTGCTACTCGCTACGTTCGCAGAGTTTATCCGGGTACAGATACACACACACACAGACAGACACACAGACGTATACGGACATTAATAATAAGGACTAGCTGGTTTCGCCCGCCAGCGGGCCCCTAATTTACATCGGTAACTAAAATCGATAAAATCCCTAATTTACATCGGTGCCTCGAATCTTTTGTATTCTCCGGCTCGCACCCCCCTCGAACCGAACGAACTTCCGACACGGGTCCCCGCTGCCTTCGGCACCGGATAATCCCTTAATTTGCACATTGAGTAGTATAAACCTCTAACCGTAGAACCTCCAACCCTGGTCCCCGCTGCCTTCGGCACCTGATAATACCTTAATTTGCACATCGAATAGTATAAACCTCTAACTGAACGAATCTCCGACCCTGGTCCCCGCTGCCTTCGGCACCGTAAACCGGTCGTGCTACGCACGCACCGGCACATAGAATAGTATAAACCTCTAACTAAACGAACCTCCGGTTCGGGTCCCCGCTGCCTGCGGCACCGTATAGCAGTCGTGCTGCGCACGCCCTGCAGTATACGTTAGTTCCACCTTCCACCACCAGGTGGCGCAATCTGTTTATACGATCATAACTGAAATCGTTAAGGCTTTCGATGTCGAGTCGAATGAGCCATACCCCGTCGTTTTCATGCCCGTAGAACCGGAGATAGGAAAGCGCCCCCTGGTGGTGAGACTCGGAGCAAAAATCGATAAGCTCTAGTACCCTCTATCGACGTTGAGTCGATTGAGCCAAACCGCGTCGTGATGTGACCCATAGAACCCGAGTTGGATGAAAAATCCTTTAATTACACCTTCCACCACCAGGTGGCGCAATCTGTTCTATACGAACATGACCGAAATCTGTAAAGCTATCGAAATCCAGTCGAAAGAGCCAAACCACGTTGTAATCGGGCCCATAGAACCCGATTTCCGAAAGCGTCCACTGGTGGTGATGTTCCTGTGTTGACTCTCTGGTTTATTTTACTACGATCGAAATGAAGTTGATTCTTTACATAGTGTATAATCTCTGATGCATCGAATAGAAAGTTTCTATAACTCAAATGGCAACATTTCTTTCCGACGAAATGAAAAAAGGATGCGTTTTAAAACGACAAATTTAAATATATCGCATCCCCACACAAACACGAAATCATAAACCGGGTGTTAAATAAACTATATAGAATCCGATATATAAAAAATAGAAATAAAAAAAAATTATTTTGATATCTTTTGGAGCTTCCGAAAAAAGTAAACAAAGCAAGTATTTGGAGTGCAATCGGCTGCTTGAGAATACAAATATCCTAGTAGAATAGAATTTTAACTATGAAAATATAATTATTTCTCAAAATAAATCATATATTCGGAAAGCCCATTCAATTCTGTACGCAAAATGAACAACGATTTTTTAAATAAAATCGTTAATAAATTAGATAATTACTTCCAAAGCAAAGTCACTTATTACACTTTGATTAATCTGTGCTTGCGCCGAAAAACGCTTATTTCTAGAAACGGGTTTCACAAAAGAATTTTTTTGAAATTGATAATACTCGAATTTTTTTAACTGAAAGGTGTCTTTCTAGAGCTGAATGTATGCACTTTTAGCTTCTTCTCTAGGAATTTATGTAATTTGATAAAAAATAGCTGCGGCGGGGGGGTATACATTGGCAAATTAGAGGAAACACGAAAGTGACGTACGGGAACGATCGGTTTCTAAAGGGTTAATGTACATATTTTTTAAAACTGAAATATATGTTTCGAAGAATAAGAACGTGGCTATGATCTGGTGTATTTTATTTGTCTCTATTCACATTTTCCGAGTCGATGCGGATTTTTAAACATGGGCCGAAAAACGAAAATTCATGCGAGTGAGTCTCGGAAACCATTTTTTTAGAAGGGTTAAAAAACGAATTTTTCGAAACTGATACCTGATTTTAAAAGGAAAAAGAACGTAGATTAGGCTCGGTATTTTTATTTTTTCGTATCTTGTTTAGAAGCCCAGAAATGAATTTTTAAAGATTGCAGAAATAGCTGAAAAACCGAAAGAGACTTACGGAAAAAAACGATTTCGAAAGGGTTAACTGATATATTTTTTAAAACTAATGGTTTTATAGTGATTTCGAAAGGAGGGAAATGTACATGAGTGTGTTTGTTTGTTTTTTTGTTCTTTCAGAGAGCCGATGCGCGATTTTAAAAATCGCAGGGTATCGAAATTTGCAAAAGTGAGTCTGCGGGCGAATTTTTTTCGAAGGGTTAATATTTGTATTTTTCAAAAACGATCGCATATTTCGAACGGATAAAGAATGTAGATCTCGTCTGGTATTTTTAGTTTTCTCTAACTTGTTTGGAACGACCTCTGCGAATTTTTGAAAATCGTCGCAATTGCCGAAATCGCGAAACTGTGTACGGAAAATATACATTTTCGAAGGGTTAACTGACGTATTTTTTTTTAATGGAAGGGGGAATTGGAGAGGACAAAGACCGATCTTTTATTTGGTGAAATCCGTTTATCCGAATCTTTCTTAGTCCGGCGGATGCGAGGTTCGGAAGAAGGGAGAATATAAAAAACACGAATTCGACCCTTTTTGATTATTTTTTTTGAAAGGGTTAATATCGAAATTTTTTCGAACCGACCGGATCGTTAGAGACGTAAAGGTACGTTCTTTGAGAATATGTGGACGGTTTTTTCGTATTTCTGTCGGTTCGCCGTCGGCGAGTTTAGACAGTCGTAAAACGAAACCGGCAGAAGCGATCTTTCCTTCTTCTTTTTGCGGAAGATGAGGATTGAGCTCTTCTGGGCATGCGCGGAATAATTTCCAGGTAGGTTTCTTTTTAGTAATTAAAACAGTTTTGTTCGTTAATAACTCCCTTAATTATGGACCGATTTTTTCGAAACTGCAATTCCTGGAGGACCGGATTTTTCTGAATTTTTTGACACAAAAAGCGCTTTGCTACTCGCTACGTTCGCAGAGTTTATCCGGGTACAGATACACACACACACAGACAGACACACAGACGTATACGGACATTAATAATAAGGACTAGCTGGTTTCGCCCGCCAGCGGGCCCCTAATTTACATCGGTAACTAAAATCGATAAAATCCCTAATTTACATCGGTGCCTCGAATCTTTTGTATTCTCCGGCTCGCACCCCCCTCGAACCGAACGAACTTCCGACACGGGTCCCCGCTGCCTTCGGCACCGGATAATCCCTTAATTTGCACATTGAGTAGTATAAACCTCTAACCGTAGAACCTCCAACCCTGGTCCCCGCTGCCTTCGGCACCTGATAATACCTTAATTTGCACATCGAATAGTATAAACCTCTAACTGAACGAATCTCCGACCCTGGTCCCCGCTGCCTTCGGCACCGTAAACCGGTCGTGCTACGCACGCACCGGCACATAGAATAGTATAAACCTCTAACTAAACGAACCTCCGGTTCGGGTCCCCGCTGCCTGCGGCACCGTATAGCAGTCGTGCTGCGCACGCCCTGCAGTATACGTTAGTTCCACCTTCCACCACCAGGTGGCGCAATCTGTTTATACGATCATAACTGAAATCGTTAAGGCTTTCGATGTCGAGTCGAATGAGCCATACCCCGTCGTTTTCATGCCCGTAGAACCGGAGATAGGAAAGCGCCCCCTGGTGGTGAGACTCGGAGCAAAAATCGATAAGCTCTAGTACCCTCTATCGACGTTGAGTCGATTGAGCCAAACCGCGTCGTGATGTGACCCATAGAACCCGAGTTGGATGAAAAATCCTTTAATTACACCTTCCACCACCAGGTGGCGCAATCTGTTCTATACGAACATGACCGAAATCTGTAAAGCTATCGAAATCCAGTCGAAAGAGCCAAACCACGTTGTAATCGGGCCCATAGAACCCGATTTCCGAAAGCGTCCACTGGTGGTGATGTTCCTGTGTTGACTCTCTGGTTTATTTTACTACGATCGAAATGAAGTTGATTCTTTACATAGTGTATAATCTCTGATGCATCGAATAGAAAGTTTCTATAACTCAAATGGCAACATTTCTTTCCGACGAAATGAAAAAAGGATGCGTTTTAAAACGACAAATTTAAATATATCGCATCCCCACACAAACACGAAATCATAAACCGGGTGTTAAATAAACTATATAGAATCCGATATATAAAAAATAGAAATAAAAAAAAATTATTTTGATATCTTTTGGAGCTTCCGAAAAAAGTAAACAAAGCAAGTATTTGGAGTGCAATCGGCTGCTTGAGAATACAAATATCCTAGTAGAATAGAATTTTAACTATGAAAATATAATTATTTCTCAAAATAAATCATATATTCGGAAAGCCCATTCAATTCTGTACGCAAAATGAACAACGATTTTTTAAATAAAATCGTTAATAAATTAGATAATTACTTCCAAAGCAAAGTCACTTATTACACTTTGATTAATCTGTGCTTGCGCCGAAAAACGCTTATTTCTAGAAACGGGTTTCACAAAAGAATTTTTTTGAAATTGATAATACTCGAATTTTTTTAACTGAAAGGTGTCTTTCTAGAGCTGAATGTATGCACTTTTAGCTTCTTCTCTAGGAATTTATGTAATTTGATAAAAAATAGCTGCGGCGGGGGGGTATACATTGGCAAATTAGAGGAAACACGAAAGTGACGTACGGGAACGATCGGTTTCTAAAGGGTTAATGTACATATTTTTTAAAACTGAAATATATGTTTCGAAGAATAAGAACGTGGCTATGATCTGGTGTATTTTATTTGTCTCTATTCACATTTTCCGAGTCGATGCGGATTTTTAAACATGGGCCGAAAAACGAAAATTCATGCGAGTGAGTCTCGGAAACCATTTTTTTAGAAGGGTTAAAAAACGAATTTTTCGAAACTGATACCTGATTTTAAAAGGAAAAAGAACGTAGATTAGGCTCGGTATTTTTATTTTTTCGTATCTTGTTTAGAAGCCCAGAAATGAATTTTTAAAGATTGCAGAAATAGCTGAAAAACCGAAAGAGACTTACGGAAAAAAACGATTTCGAAAGGGTTAACTGATATATTTTTTAAAACTAATGGTTTTATAGTGATTTCGAAAGGAGGGAAATGTACATGAGTGTGTTTGTTTGTTTTTTTGTTCTTTCAGAGAGCCGATGCGCGATTTTAAAAATCGCAGGGTATCGAAATTTGCAAAAGTGAGTCTGCGGGCGAATTTTTTTCGAAGGGTTAATATTTGTATTTTTCAAAAACGATCGCATATTTCGAACGGATAAAGAATGTAGATCTCGTCTGGTATTTTTAGTTTTCTCTAACTTGTTTGGAACGACCTCTGCGAATTTTTGAAAATCGTCGCAATTGCCGAAATCGCGAAACTGTGTACGGAAAATATACATTTTCGAAGGGTTAACTGACGTATTTTTTTTTAATGGAAGGGGGAATTGGAGAGGACAAAGACCGATCTTTTATTTGGTGAAATCCGTTTATCCGAATCTTTCGTAGTCCGGCGGATGCGAGGTTCGGAAGAAGGGAGAATATAAAAAACACGAATTCGACCCTTTTTGATTATTTTTTTTGAAAGGGTTAATATCGAAATTTTTTCGAACCGACCGGATCGTTAGAGACGTAAAAGTACGTTCTTTGAGAATATGTTGACTGTTTTTTCGTATTTCTGTCGGTTCGCCGTCGGCGAGTTTAGACAGTCGTAAAACGAAACCGGCCGAAGCGATTTTTCCTTCTTCTTTTTGCGGAAGATGAGAATTGAGCTCTTCTGGGCATGCGCGGAATAATTTCCTGGTAGGTTTCTTTTTAGTAATTAAAACAGTTTTGTTCGTTAATAACTCCCTTAATTATGGGCCGATTTTTTCGAAACTGCAATTCCTGGAGGTCCGGATTTTTCTGAATTTTTTGATACCGAAAGCGCTTCGCTACTCGCTGCGCTCGCAGAGTTTATCCGGGTACAGATACACACACAGACAGACTCACAGACGTATACGAACATTAATAATAAGGATTTTAATACAGGGAGTTGCATTTTTAAAAGTTGTAGTTGATAAATCAAAATTTGTATTATCTAAAAGTGGGTCTGAATTTCTTGTAAATATAAAACAGCTTTTATTTTCTGTAATTCGTGCATTTTATTATTTGTAACATATTACTTTCTATTAAAATGTTGATACACAACAATATCATTGTGAATGTCTTGTTACTGTCATTTAAATGGATCAATTTAAGGAAAATTTATACACATAAAGCACATTGTTTGGTATATAGATGCGATGTTTTAAAAAATTATCCTTTTTGAATTCTTCAATTTGATATGGTACAATATTTATTACTAACATTAAAAAGAAGATTTTAAATTCATTTGTTAATTTTTCAATGGAGAAAAAAATAGGGTTGTTTATTTATTTGTTAAAAGTTACAGTTTTATGAAATTTAAAATGTAGGAATATGTTTTTTTTTTTCCAGGATTTCCTACTTTTTCTTTTTTTTTTCTAGGAAGGGAGGCGAATTCTTTGGTAAAAAAAAAAAAGAGATATTGAAGGGTTTTTTTTTTGCATATTTTATGAATCACATTTCATTAGCTTCTTAATACCATTTCTAATACCGAACAAATTTTATTGTGAGAATATAATACGTATTTTTTTAATATAGAGAATTGCATTTATAAAACTGGTTATCGATAAATCAAAATTATTTTTATCCTGGAGTGGGTCCGCATTTCTTATGGAAAAAAAAGAGTTTTTTTTATTTCTATAATGTATGTGTTTCTTTATTTGTAGCACGTTACTTTCTTTAGAAAATTCGCTACATGTCTTATTATCCTCATTTAAAAGAATCAAATTAGGGAAAATATATACACAAAAAGCACATTGTTCGATGTATAAATGTGATGCGTTTAAAAAAACCTTTTTTAATTCTTAACACTTGAATTGATACCATATTTTTTACTATGATTAAAAAGCGATCTCAAAAGGTTTTGTTCATTCTTGAACGGATAGAAAAAGGGTTGTTTATTTTTTTACAAAGTGTTACAGTTTCATAAAATTTAAGACAATAAAAATTGTAGAAATACATGTTTTTTTTTCTTCCTCGAAAGGAAAGATATTTTTTGTTGGCCGTAGAAATAAACAAAAGAGATGCTACCTGATTATTAAAAAAATATTTCTCCAATCACATTTTATTTGCTTTCTAATACTATCAGTATAGCATTTTAGCAGCGTGAAAGTAGATGAACAATTTATTTTGAGAATATATATATATATTCTCTGTACCAAGTTGTATTTGTAAAAGGGGTTAGCGATAAATAAGAATTTTATCATCCGGGAGAGGGTCTACACTTCTTGGGAAAATAAATTAGTTTTTCCTTTCTACAATGTGTGTGTTTCATTATTTCTAGCATATTACTTTCTATTGAAAATCGATACACAACAATATCATTTTGGATGTCTTGTTCCCCTATTTAGTTGAATCAAATTAAAGAAGATTTATGCACATAAAGTACATTGTTTAGTGTATAATTTGCGATATTTTCAAAATTGGCATTGTTTAATGTATAAATTCGATGTTTTTTTTTTAATTCAACTTTTTTAACTCTTAAAACTTGAATCGGTACCATATTTATTACTATAAGTAAAAGAAAAAAAAATCAAAATGTTTTGTTAATTCTTGAACGGATGTAGAAATGGTTGTTTATTTATTTGCTGAATATTACAGTTTCATTAAATTTAAGAAGGAAGGGGAATTTTTTGTTGTCTGTAGAAATAAACACAACAGATGCTACAGGAATTATAAAATATATTTCCTAAATAACATTTTATTTGCTTTTTAATATCATCAGTATAGCATTTTAGTAGCGTGAAAGTAGATGAACAAATTATTTTGAGAATATATTACTTTTTTTTATTGTAGCGAGTTGTATTTGTAAAAGTGCTTAACCATAAATAAGAATTTTATCATGTGGAAGTGGGTCTGCATTTATTGTGAAAATAAATTAGTTTTTCATTTCTATAACGTGTGTGTTTCATTATTTGTAGCATATTACTTTCTATTGAAAATCGATACACAACAATACCACTTTGGAAGTCTTGTTACACCCATTTAAATGAATCAAATTAGAGAAAGTTTATACACATAAAGTACAATGTTTAGTGTTTAATTTGCGATATTTTCAAAATTGACCTTTTTGAATTCTTAACACTTGAATTGATACCATACATATATATAACTAACATTACAAATTAAATTTCAAAATGTTTTGTTCGTTTTTGCACGTAGAGAAAGGTTGTTCATTTATTTGTAGAAAGTTAATTTGTGAAATTTAAGACAATAAATAGTGTAATAATACATATTTATATATATTTATTTTTCTAAGAAAAGAGAGGAATTATTCATTGGCTGAAAAAGAAAAAAGAAAAAAAAACAGATGCTGCAGGATTTTTCAAAAAATAATTTACCAGTCACATTTTATTTTCTGCTTAATACAGTCAGTCACGCATGTTGGGGTCGTGAAAGTACATAAACAAATTATTGTGAGAATATACTATATATATATATATATATATATATATATATATAATAGAGATTTGCATTTGTAAAAGTGGTTAACGATAAATCAGAATAGTTTGATTTTTGAATTTATGGATTTACCCCTAATATATAATTTTTATAACTCTGTGGAGATTTAATAAAAAGTACATATACTATAAATTTTCTTGTGGGCTGTCTTGACGATACAATACAATAAAACATATTTATATATATTTATTTTTCTAAGAAAGGAGAGGAATTATTCATTGGCTGAAAAAAAATACAGATGCTGCAGGATTTTTTAAAAAATATTTTACCAATCACATTTTATTTTCTTCTTAATACAGTCAGTCACGCATGTTAGGGTCGTGAAAGTACATAAACAAATTGTTGTGAGAATATACTATATATATATATATATATATATATATATATATATATATATATATATATTATAGTGATTTGCATTTGTAAAAGTGGTTAACGATAAATCAGAATAGTTTATTTTTTTAATTTGTGGATTTACCCCTAATATATAAGTTTTATAACTTTGTGAAGATTCAATTAAAATTATATATACTATAAGTTTTCTTGTGGGCTGCCTTGATCTAAGGAAACTAAGTATGGTGCAAAATGTAGACCATACAATAAAAGTATTTGGTATTTCTTAATATGTAAAAGAATCCCATTTAAAAAATAGCTTTCATGTTCTAAAACAAGACATTATTCTGAACATAAATACCTTTGTTGTGTTCTAATCATAAACGATCGTCTAATAAAGGTAGATATAAGTTTTATTTTCTTTTATTTATGTTTTACACAGAATATAAAACAGATATACAACTCCTATATTGACAAAAATTAATACTTTTTTATCCTGTTATACCAAAATACTGAAACGAGATTTTGCAAAGCAAATCGCTTTTCGAGTTATACAAATTTGTTGCTGGAACTTTATTTTGGAAATTTTAAAACATGTAATGAACTGAATTAAACTTAAACTTTCTATCGTATAAGTGGATTACTTTGTTTTTGAGAATTCCCAGAGATGAGTATCAATTCTTACTATTTTATCTGTACGGAATCCCATTTCCTAATATTTCGAAATGTGGATGCACAAAGAGGAAATTATATACAATCATAAAAGTTTAAAAGATATTTTAGGAAGAATTTGAAGATAATCAAACATTTTAATGAAAGCTACATTGTTTGAAAAGTTTCGCAAAATCTTAAAACATGTTTTGTTCTATGTTGGGTTAAATTGCATTCTCTGTGATACGTACATAAACTTATTACGATATAGAACTCAAGATGCTTTACAGTCTCAAACTTTAATGTTTACAATTAAATGCTATTCTTATTTTATAACTCATTAAAGTGCCAGGGATGTTTTCTGAACTATATTTACGTATATAACTTAATATTACTGTTTCAAAACATCATGTAACTAATTTATTTTGAAGCTAAAAATACCTAGATCTGAAAAATGTAAAGAAATTTCACAACAAAGTAATTTTTATATTATTGTAATACTTCAGAAAATGAAAAATGTCATGGAAATACAAAAGGAAACGAAATATGAATTTGTTAAGCGGAAATAAACGAAGCAAAAAACAATGAGCGTATTAAACTGACCAAGACTTCGTGGAGCAGAGTAGACGTTTAAATTGTCCACTCGAAAGCCTGCAGAATTTTCAGATTCGCAAATAAACCAAAACTGTGTAAACAATGGTTTCTTCAAAATCATTACTACAGTAATGTCTAGCATATAGTGCGCAGCAGAAGAACTTTTCCTATGATATACATTTTACAAGGGATGCATTCGGAATGCAAAGATGTGACTGGCTACCACATTTTAGCCTTATATGGTACCACCTTCTGTAGCAGACAATTGAGTGATTTACGAATTGAGTAATTGAAAACGAAATTACTTTGGGTTCAAGGAAAAGAAGGAAATTTTCAAATGAAACGCGATGGCGCATTATCCACGCCGTAATTCTTTAAAGATTTTAAGATGTCCACAACTGATTATTCAACAAAATTATGGCATAGATACTCTGATTAGGATCACGTTAAAAAGATTTTCTAGAACACACTTTGATGCAAACCAGATTCTACATCACTACGAGAATTAATAGTGCATACAGACACTCTAAAAATATTCGTTAAAAAATTCAAAAAGTACAGGCAGTAAGTTGGTATCTTCGCGAATATATATAGATTTCATTTGAAAAAAAGTAAAGATACGGTTTTTAATACGAAAAAGGACCACAGCACAGTTGCCGGAACACCCATGAGATTTATAGAAGGTGATTTCAGGGAATTTTTACTTTAGATTGGTGAATAGTCTGTATTTTGAGGGCAAATGAGCTAATCAAAGCAGACATTTCATGTTTTAGCGAAAAAAAAAAACGAAACGAAAATAACATTCAATTTACGGGTTTTTTTTTAAGAGAGTGCGTAACACAATAAAATGTTTTAAACGGTCTACCATATAGCTCATTTTACTTCCCTGAAATTGTCAGTAGCCCTTTCCGTACCTTTATAAAACGGTCACTTAAGTTAACATGCCTATCTGCTTTTATTTATTTATTTGTGCACTAGTATTTGTTATAAGAAATCTGACAGAGATTTTACATCCAATATGAAACTGTCAAGGAGATTTTTGATTTTTTTTATAAAATAATGGACAAAAAAACGGAATCAACTAATTAAAAAATAATCATGTGCTTTCCTTACTAAAATTAAAGAAATCGCAGTACGTGGGCACGCTCATACAAAGAAAATTACTAGAAAATAAAACTTTTCCAAGCAACAATCTATACTGTACTCTACATATTATCTGGCAGAGAAATAATTTTATTAATGTATTTTGCCGTAACTAGAATTTTCAAATTTATATTCTTCGTGACATTTCTTGATATTTTCAAATATTTTAACACCTTATAACAGACACATCTACTTGTTCTCGGGTAGATACTTCTGTACAGATTACAAAATGAATAATGCACAAAATACAGTAGAACCCCACTAATCAGAAGTAATTTGCACCGCTTCCGGTCTGCAAAACATAAATTGTCGAATTATCAGAAATTCTGATATAAATATAATAAGAAAAAGACAAACCAACAGATAGGAAATTATGAACAATATTTTTTATATTCGTTTTTTTTTCACAATAATATAGATGGAGAAAAGAATTTTTAGTTTTTAAAAGTTAGTTTTCTGCTTTTGTCTTTAGCAAAACCCATTTTATTACACCATTCACATTCATTGCACCATTTCATTTATTATTGTTAAAATTTGAAATAAACTTCGGTTCTCACTATCGGAATTTCCGTAATAGACGGGTAAGGATTTTGAGTTTATACTTCGATTCGTAATAGTGCTAACAAAGTACTCGAATTTTCTAGTTATTTTTAGTGACAATACTTCATCTTATGATACTGAAGAGTCTCAAAATACTTTGTTTACATTTAATGATAATCCAGTCATAGTTTGTAAGAATACTTATGATGTTAATTCAAAAATACATTCTATAGAATCTGATTAAAGAAAATAAGTAGTTCCATGTCCTTTTCTTAAAGGCTTTTAATGTATTTCGTTCTCATATATGATGTAAGGGAGTATTTTATATTAAGGATATAAAGATAATTCTCAGAGAAATGTCATTTAAGCCAGGATGTACTGACGATTTGAATAAACTTTAAAAATATATAAAATGCATCAGACATAAGTTCATTTGATTAGCTTTCCGAAGCTCATAGATTATTTTGTAAAACTTTACTATCGAAATACTCCAAATTTAGATTTCAAATGATGAAAATACAAATTACATTAATATAAAAATATAGGAATTGATTCTAGTCATTCAGAAATCTACATATAAACAATTAATTTAAAACAGATTGTTTTATATTTGAGCATTGTTTGATATGAAAAATCTTATGTGGCATTTAAGAATTCCTTATGTATGTATTAATTTATAATGTTATGCACCAGATAATACAGTGATTTTTATCGTAATAAGGTCTGTAATAATCTGTAATAAAAATTTATCTGCCATATCTTGTGAAGTGATCCGTTACGACATGTTTCATAAAATTTATGCTGTTTATCATTTTTGAGAGGTAAAATTGATAAAATGCAAGAATGGTTATGTAACACAGAAAAATAAGTTTTCAGCTTATGAAAATGATGAAAAGATTCCCAGTCTCTAACTCGATAAGTTTTCGTCGTACAAAAGTTGGATTTGTACTGTTTAACTTGTTAGAAAATTTAGAATATTTTTCTAATTATGATTTATACGGCGAAAAGACTTTACAAAAATTTATATTTTGTAACATTAAAAAAAAAATTACTACTCTGAAATAAATGCTTTTTTTTTGTGCTGAAGAGC
Source organism: Maratus michaelseni (assembly GCA_963931845.1). NCBI lineage: Eukaryota > Metazoa > Arthropoda > Arachnida > Araneae > Salticidae > Maratus > Maratus michaelseni. Next base: position 176,318,386 of record OZ007591.1, read on the forward strand.
AATTCTTGAAGCATTTATGTAATTGGAACTATTGGAACTATACTAATAAAACTAACAGTTTACAGATTAGTTGTTGGACAACGATAAGATGAGACTCTCTGTATATAAATATTATTATATATCAAGCAGAAACTTTTCATTCCTATTATTCGTTCCTTGTTTAAAGTTATATAAAAAAAAATTATGGCCAATAAAGTGAACTATTTTGTGCAATAAAATAGGTGAATAATGATGATTTCATATTTATGTTATATCAAATGGAAACAAACGATTATTTTGACACAATTTTTTAAATTTTATATTTAATTGCAAATAATTGTCAATACTTGTAATCGAAATTCTTCATAAACAATAGGCATCGATTTTGATTAAAGATGCATTTTAAACGTAAATTATGAATATATATCTTAAGTATAAGAAGAAAAAAAAGTTTTCCTGATATTTCCAAATTCCTACTCTTTTTAACACTTTTGACATTCGTGTTATGTTTATGACTTTTGAAATTTTTATTTCAGCTTTCTTTAAATCTCTTTTTAAAACTATTTTTCTTCTAAAAATCTGGATTTCGTGCAAGTGTAACTGATTTTGAAAATGATTGATGTATACGTTTCTCGTTAAAAATAAATCCTTTTACAAGTTAACAAAAGAATGGTTTTTTTTTTTTTTTTTTAAATCTCAGAAAGACTTTTAAAAAGCAGCTGTTATTATTTTTTCGTGTTTCGGAATAGTTTTGAAATTCAAACATATTTAAATAATGCATGATAATGGCTTCTAAAACAGAATGCTAAAATTTCTATTGTTCGGAATGTATTAATTCAAAAGTGGCATATATAACGAACTCTAGTTTAAATGTAAAATGTTATAAAAAGACATGAAAGTAGTTTCTCCTTTTATAGCAGATATTCTTTTAAGGGAGTTCATTTATTAAATGACTTTTAGATAATAATGCTTCTTTTTATATGTATAGTTAAATTACGAGGGTGGTTTGATACGTTATCGGTTTGACAGTGAAAGCACAACATTTCTGACATAATCCTCTTTAATAAAAAACAATGTATTGATGACGACTGGGATTTTCGCTGATCGTTGCCACAGATTAATCTCGGAAAATGAAACATTTGAAGTTACTGAAAAAATTAATAGCTCGAAAAGTATTTGTCAGAAAATTGTTAGACAAACTGCGTTAGAAAGGTAAAAAAAATTATTTTTCTTGATATAAATTTCAAATCTAATGATTATGGTGTTTTTCAAATATTGAATTTAAAAAATGACCGTATTTTACAATGGAGTACCACAGCGAAACCTGCACACGTAAAAAGAATAATAACGGCAATGTATCCTGTCGTATATAGCACGAGTCACAAATTATAGTAGCCTTATTATTCTGTTAAAATATAAAAGTGAATTATGATGTCACGATTGCATGATTGATATTTAATTTTAATATAATCATCTTTGAAACAAGGTTTTGGTATTTTTTTTTCAAATGGGACTAATAATTTGGCTAATACTGTATATTAATATGAGTCTAAAAGACGAAAGGTTTGGGAACGCTTTATATTATTTGGTTTTCTCAGAAACTTTCGAGTCATAATTGAAAGTTTAATGTATCAAAACGTCAGAAATTAAATCGACATTAAATCGGCAATAACTATAACGACGGTCCTTTAGTTCGTTTGGATAGATTTTCATTTAAAAATATAAAATCATTCAACATTGAATTTAGATTTTTTTAAGGTTATTATCACACGTCATGGCAACGCCGGGCATGTCAGCTAGTTGCATATTATTTTTCATTGTTGCAACTCAATACATTTAAGATACACTCTTGTGTGCGAATTCTTTAGTGCAGCACTGGTTCGAAACGTCCTCGGCCTGAGAAAGAAAATAAAATATTTCTTTAGAATATTTCATTTTATTTTTCAACTTGCAACACAATACATTTCAGAACGTTCTTGAGAATTTTTCATTCTTTGGCGTTTCTGGTCGACGTTCAACAAACGCGGCACGCATTGAGCGGAAAGTTTTTCATACCCAAAACTTCGCCTAAAATGGGGTGGACACGGTCTATCGAGATGTTTGCAATGTCAGCAAGTTCCCCGTATCTTGATTCGGAGATCATTGAATACGGCATTGTGATTTTTTGAGACGATTTCGTCGGTCGTAGCAGATTTTGGTCGTCCTGAGATCGCATCATCGTAAATGGATTTCCCACCATGTTTAAATTCAGCACCCCACTTTTTTATCGTCGAATGCGAAGGACAAGAATCCTTTAAGGTGGAATACAATTCTTTTTGTATGTCCATGGGAGTTAATCCTTTTCAAACAAAGTATTTTATGACAGCTCGAACTTTCCATTTTTAGAAAATGTCAAAATTTGTTTAATTTACTTTATCACCCAGCAATAACCAAAAAACTGAAACTCGGCAGCAGGTCATCTAAAGGATCATTCTTTACACACATCATTGTCATTTGGTCATACTTTTACCATCTCTGTGTCAGTCAGTCCGAGAACTGATCAAACTACCCTCGTATATATAAAGAAATATTTAAAAGAAACAGTTAAGCGCAGAAATTGATGTTTCCTAATATTTAAACAATTATATTTGTTTATTTATCAACATTAATGAAACTTTATTATTCAGGATTTTATAGATTTAACCTTAAAAGTTTGATCCTCCCTAAAAAAATAGGTGCATACGCTGTGAACCAAGCCACACGCTGTGTGTTTTTCTCTGCATTATTTTCGCTGATAACCCTAATTGTCTGGAAGTTGTACAAACTGTAGCTCACTGGACTGCATTAGAAACTTAGAAAAGCATGTTTGATATCCTCTTGACTTATGCTAAGGGCCTTCGTAATTTTTATGCAGCATACTATCGGTCTCCTCCTTCAGCCTCTTGCATATGGAAGGTCTAGGTTGTGGGTCACGTCAACACTAACTAACTTTGTACTAATTTTATTTTAATCTCTAATGAAATACTCAACATTTGTATTTGAAAATATGAATTTTCAGTAAACATTTCCCCTCGTGGAGAAAAGTTCCTATGCTAAACGGCTGGATCTCCACGAGAGAGTGATTTCATTTCATTTCATCACGATCATTTTGTTCCGACTTCGTCTCTATGAATCAAGCCTGTGCCTTTTGCTCGGGAGTGACCATCATCATTTTAGGTCTTACTGAGTCGTACCTGAAAGTAACAAACACGCTTTTTACTACAAATAAAACATTATGTGTCGCTGTTACATGCACTGAAAACTAAACATAGCTATCTTATTTCGTTTAGGTTTTATGGAAGGTCAAAGTTGTAAAAATATTTTTGGGTCAACCTGTATAATTCCCGTTGTTGTAAATACCGTATATTCCGGCATATAATGCTCAATTTTTATAGAAGGAAATTGGTAAAAATGTACACATTCGCAATATATGCTAGGCATGAAAATGAAACATGGGAATATAAGCTGTTTCAGTGAAGTGAATTATATCGTCTGTTTTTATGATATAATTAATTTCTGTAATAAAATAAGTACATTTTAAGTTGGCAACATTTTATCTTTTATTGACATTTACTGAAACTTCCAATGGGAAATTTATGCCTACCTTTGAAAATTTCAGAACATTAAAACCATATTTAGACTATTTTTCCATTTAATATCTATATCTCCGGAAATATGTATCCAAAAAAACTGTCGGTAGTTTATATCATTGCTATAATTAAACAATTTTAGTATAGAAATTCGTATTTAAATTCAGTAATACGGAAATAATATGACTTCATCTTAAATATGACGTAATCACGATGGCAACCAAGAATCATTACCTATCATGGGTAACATTGAATTAATTAAGTATGATATGATTTAATAGAATGAAGAATGTGACTATAACTTGGTCATACAGATTATAAAATGTCATATTCGTCATATATGATTATAACGTCATACATGTCAGAAAACCTGGCGATACGATACCTCTTGGTCGCATGACGATTAATCCTTGGAAGCTGCTATAAAAGGATGTACCGATTTTTAAAAAATTCAAATTACTTAATAAGTTTTTCTTTTATATCTTTTTAAGTTTTAATTCGATTTTTATAAAATTTGTAATGTCTCGACATAATTCTGCAATTATTGTATATATATGTTAAATTTGAAACCATTTGGTTATGTTGTTTTTGCTCTGTTATATGCCGACAGACTGACTGACGGACGGACCAGATGACGACTATAGGTGCTCCGTATTTTTATAATTACGAACGCACCTAAAAATATGTGCGTAAGAATTGAGATTTCTACATTACTGAACATTGCACATATCGCACGTTCTCATTCCAAAATTACTCATTATTTTTTCTTTAAAATATATTCCAAAAATACATTTAAAAAAATTAAATTAAAAAAACAAAACATATCCAAGTCATTTTCTTGGAAACTTTAAATGTATTTCGTTCTCATATAATATGTAAGAGAGGATTTTATACTGAGGATACATATAATTCTGAGAGAAGTGTCATTTAAGGCAGGATGCACGTCAGACAATTTGAAGAAACTTTTCAAATGTATAAAATCCATTAGAAATTAGAATATTTTATATATTTCAGTAGCTTCTAGACAATATTGTAAAACTTTACTATCAAAATATTCCTTATTTACATTTCAAATGATGAGAATAGCAATTACATTAAGAGGAAAAGATAGTAATTGATGATCATCGTTCAGAAATCTACATATAAACAGTTAATTTAAACGGATCTACTTTCATATTCGATCATTATTTGATATGAAAACACGTTATTTAAGAATCCTGTTTTATGTATAATTTATAATTTTACGCAGCAAATGTTACCCTGGTTTTTATTGTAATAGGAGCTTCAATAATCTGAATTGCGATGTATACTATCAATTTTTTACACATTATATGTCATATCTTGTGAAATGATCTGTTTAGAAATAAATAGAAATTTATGCTATTTATAATTTTTGATAGGGAAAATTTTTTAAATGGAGTAATGGTTACATAACACAAGAAAACACGTGTTTAGTGACAGAAAATGCTGAAAAGATTCAAAGACTCGAAAAGTTTTCGTCGTAATATTAAATTTACTTCTTACTGCTTAATTTGTTAGATTATGGAAACAGTTTACAAAATATTATTTACAATGTCTCCGGATCGTATAAAAATTAAAATTTTGTAAAATTTCGTGTGTTCGTGTGTTTGTGCGCATGATAGACGGAATATACGATACATATTTATACCTAAAAGATTCATATAAATCGGTTAATAGTAATTCTATTTACATATTTAATTATTTCTACTTTAATTTTTATCATTACCCAGATTTTAATTTCTAACGCTCTAGGACCATTTATTCTACTTATCGAGCTCGAAATAATCAGTGAGATCGTCATAAGGTTCCAATAATTACATTCATGATATTATGTAATTTGTACACATTTACGTTTTGTTTCAATTTATGTAAGAATGATTGTTTTTTTTATTATTATTTCTTTAATGTAATGACGTTAGGAGATATGTTAAATATAGAGAACTACGAAACAATATGTAACTACCGTAAAGGAAAAAACATTATTTTACTTTTCTGGTACTTTCGTATTAGGCTCCTGGCAGTAAAGATATCTTAAGAGGCAGAATGGACATTGGCGAAATATCCGCCATCTTTGTTCAAAAACAGATGTATAAGACGTAGAACGCAGCACGCTTTCATCAACTTCTAACACTTTCTATTCTATTAAAATCATAGAAAATTAGCTTTATGTGCTTCCTGAGAGTCATGCGGAATCTAAATGTAAGTGCATTTTACCTTAATGAATAAGAGTTTTTAAAAATTTTATTTTCGTAGAATCCTTATTCACTAAAGTAAAAATGCTGCATAATTCTCTGAAAGTATATAAGACGAATAATCCATAATTTTAATAGAATAAAATGAGATAGACGCTGATGAAAATATATTGCGTTTTAGAGCGATCCATATGTATTTAGAAAAAAATGGCGGTCTTTCGTCAATACCAAGTTTCTCTTTTGTGTAGAATCTCTACATGCCAGTAGTTAATCGCCAAATATTTCTCGATTTAGGCAACCTTTTTGATTGCGATTATTTAAGTACTTAATGGCCTAGTTCAATTACATATCTGTTAAACTTCGTGTTTATGTAAGGGTTTCGTTCCAGATTGTTATGCCACAACATTAATTAACAGATACTAGCTGTTTAACCCGTTCTATGCACGGCAGTTCATTAATTTAATTCTAGGAACAAAATTAAAAATAAAAAAAATCCCTGACGGCTCGGCCTACAGGCACAGGTAGATTTCGAAGACGCAGACCGTGGGACGCCTGTTTGTCGGGAATTTCGGAAGAAATAACCTTTTTGCGATGATGCTGCAGTTGGAACCGCCTACTTCGAAACCAAATTTATTTTCAGGCGGAGCCAGCAAGGTTTTTTTTTTCTTTTTTTTTTTTGCTATAAGAGTTGGTTCTATAAAAAACATGTCAATATAAAAGTTTTAGATAATATTAAGAAGATTTATAATAAATTTAAGCGGATTTGAAATCTTGGGAATTGACGAAGTTATGAATTTTTTTCTTCTAAAACCCGCTTCCCCCCCCTTAAGGCAATTTTTAATTATATCAAAAATCTGTCATACATAAATTTTCGGTCCTTCTCCTAGAAGTAATAATAACTTCAAACGGATTCGATACGTATCATAATTAAGAAATTATGGGTTTTTTCTTTTTTCACAAAAAGTCGCCCCCCATTTTCCCCTCCTTGGTTCGGCTTTGCCCATTAACGAACTTGAACGAGATTTTATGCCCCTTTATTTTATGTATCAGTTTCGAAAATATGCGGGAGTCGGAACCGCCTACTTCGAAAAATAACTTGTTTGCAGGCGGAGCCGGCAGGGATTTTTTTTGCTATAATGGTTGGTCCTATAAAAAACTTGTCAATATAAAAGTTTTAGATAATATTAAGAGGATTTATAATAAATTTAAGCGGATTTGAAATCTTGAGAATTGACGAAGTTATGAATTTTTTTTCTTCTACAATCCCCCTTCCCTCCCCCCTTAAGGCAATTTTTAATTATATCAAAAATCTGTCATACATAAGTTTTTGGCCCTGTTCCTAGAAGTAATAATAACTTCAAACGGATTAGATACGTATCATAATTAAGAAATTATGAGTTTTTATTCTGTTTTCACAAAAAGCCCCCCCCCCCCCCCATCCCCCCCTTTTTCGATTTTGCCCATTAACGAACTTGACCGAGATTTTATGCCACTTGATTTTATTTATCAGTTTTGAAAAGATGCGGCAGTTGGAACCGCCTACTTCGAAAAATAACTTGTTTGCAGGCGGAGCAGGCAGGGATTTTTTTGTTTTTAGTTTTTTTTTTGCTTTAACGATTGGTCCTATAAAAAACTTGTCAATATAAAAGTTTTAGATAATGCTAAGTGGATTAATAATAAATTTACGCGGGTTTGAAATCTTGTGAATTGACGAAGCTATGATTTTTTTTCTTCTAAACCCCCCCTTTTTTCCTCCCCTTGGGGCCATTTTTAATTATATCAAAAATCTGTCATACATAAATTATCGGCCCTTTTCCTAGAAGTAATAATAACTTTAAACGAATTCGATACGTATAATAATAAAGAAATTATGAGGGTTTTTCTGTTTTCACAAAAAAGCCCCCCCCCCCCCCATTTCCCCCCCCCCTTGGTTCGATTTTGCCCATTAACGAATTTGACCGAGATTTTATGACCCTTGATTTTATGTATCAGTTTGGAAGAGATTTATGCTGAATTTTTCCAGTTATCGTGGTCAGAAAAAAGTGACATAGATAGATAGATATATAGATAGATAGATAGATAGATAGATAGATATATAAAGTTTTGAACTAGGGGTGTTTTTGGGTTCTGGGAGTCATGATCGGCGTAGATCTGCAAAAATTTTTCAAAATTTCCAACTTAGGTGAGAATGTAATAGGTAGTATTTCTTACGAAATCTACCTAAAATCAGTGCAACTAAACTAAATTTATGAATATACAAATTTGTTATGTCTATTAAAAATCAGTATTCAAACAACCAAAAATCCGTAGTAAAAAGGAGTAGTACGTAAAATATTCACATCACATAGACATAATAATAATCAAATATGTAACGAAAATTTGCATAAAAACGCAAAGACGACAAACAACTTTAAAATATCTAAATAACAAACAAGAATTCCCCTGTTAAAATGTTGAGTTGTTCAATAACTATTCGATTTAGAAACGTATTTCTCTACTAATGTGCATTTTTTAATGAAATTTAATTTATCATGTTGCTATGGTAGCAGACGATAAAACGATATCTTTGGAATAAAGTAATACATAAAATAAAAAGTGTTGTTGATGTTTGAGATAAAACGTTTTGCTTTATTTCTTTTAAAAAGTAATAATTAAGCGCAATTAAATAATCTCTAATTATTTGCATGCGAGGTAAAAGAATCATTGTAATACCCGCTACAGCTACTTAGTATTGCAGAGTAAATTGTACGTAATGTGATATCTCACATTTCAGTAAACATTTAGAACTTGTTAGAACTCGCGCGATTACGGGTTAAACATAAACAAGAACGAAAAATCATGCGTCAAGCATAGATTATGTAACACTTTCCAACGGTTCCAAAATAATTATACAACTCATACCGTTTAATAAGCTGAAAGATAACAACTAAGTATACAATTTGGAAAACGCATAACATATTTAAAAACATAATTTCAGGAATTTCCAACATATACAATATTCGGAAAAATACCCGAATACTTTTATTCAGCCCTGTATATGATCTATAGATTTGTATATATACTACATAGAATGCTAAATTTTAGTTCAGTTAGGAAACGCGTAGCACAGTTTAAAATTCTCCTTGTGGAGTTTCTGTCAATAAACGGAAATGTGTTCGCGAACTTTTGTGCTTCCATGTATATGATCTGCAGAATTTATACACACCACGTACTAGACAAAAAGCGAGTTAAATTTAAAATCGCGTTCAGTAACTTCCAGAAATTATTGTTAACAGAGAGTAGAGAATTCTTTTGTGTGTCCCTGTAAATGAACGATGACTGCTATACACACAATATTCTGTAGTAAGCCTCTTGTAATGCATCTTAGTGATATATATAAATTTCAATGCGTTTAGAATAGTGAAACATTATTTAATAAACTGCAGACGATATTTCTCCATAGACGTAATGTACCGGAATTCTTTTGACTGTCGCTGTAAAGTAACTATAGGTGTTATGCACACCCTATTCCATATGAAGCTTCTTGTAATGCACCTTAGTGATATATATAAATTTCAATGCGTTTAAAATAGTGAAACATTATTTAAATAAACCACGAATGATTTTCCCCAGAGACAGCAATGTAACGGGATTCTTTTGAGTGTCTCTGTAAAAAAACTATAAGTGCTACGCACTTCTGTTGAAATAGGGAACATGCTATAGGTAACGACAATAACATATAAAAATTGCAGAGCAATCCTAGCATATTTACGGGAGTTAGAGGACGGCCAGACAAACCGAAGTCATAAACACTTTTCAACTAGGTTGGAAAGTGTCAAAAAGACAAATATTTGTCAAAAACAGAAAATAGGAAAATATATATATATTTTAATTTTTTTAATTTTTTACCCAATCGATCATGGGGCTCCCTATCAGCAACCCGTGTGCCAAATGTTGTAGCCCTGTAGTTTACGAATTTTTGAAGTTACATATATAGATACGCGAACATATTTTAATAGGTTGTATAAATGTACATTAAAGAAGGATCAATGATTTTTCAAACTGTTTCAAGGGGTATAAAATGGAACTTCCACCGGTAATTTAGTACAGCAAATTTATTTTTTTAATCAGAATTTTTGTCTTAAATAAAGCAAAAATACTCTTGCCTTCAAGTTAATAGGCCTCTGTGTATGCATGAGGCATATTACAAAATGCTAAATGGCAAAATAAAAGTAGTCGTTGAACTGCGGTACCAAAATCCATACTTACTTCGTGGAGTTTAACGTGCAGAAAAGACCTAATCCTAATGAAAAGAACATATCTCTTGTCACCCTAAAGGCAACTTCTCCAGAAATAAAATGTATTTGTTGATAGTAAAGAACTCGAAATTTCGCAATAACATGTGGTTATTACTAAATTACTTCTTTTCATTTAAGAAACTATTACTGATTATATTTTCATAATTTCTAAATAAAATAATCTATTAGAATTCAATCGTTATTAAAATTTTATATATTCAATAACAAAAAATGAGTAAATTTCTGAAATTTTATAGCAATATATGTTAAATACTTTATGTATATAAAAAATATTTAAATTGTTTTGTAGATTGTCTATCAAAGACGGTACAGATTGCCTATAAAAGATAGTAGATTGTACTCTACCATCTGTATTTAAAATTATGCGAGCATGAGATAAATTTAAACACGTAAATTTTGAAATATATAGTTTTATAATATAAATAACGAACATAAACAACACGTTAATAAAAATAGACACTTCACACAAAATTTCGTAAAATTATCTCAATAAGAACTGTGATTAATCATTTTATTTTTTAACATGAAAAAAATCCACATTTATTCAATGCTTAATTATTTTTAAAAAGGTAAATTAAATGAACTGTTAAACATCTTAAAAAACCTGCGTCTAAAATAAAATTATTAATACACTTTCATTATTTCTAAACATAAATGAAAAATTATTATATATTTATTGTAATATGATATATATATTCCAAAACATGTTTCAGAGATTTTATTATAAATGACACAGTGTTCACATTAAAAAATATTTTGTACCTCCTTTACAAATAAATAATAGAAGGAGTTGAGTTGTAAAAGCTGGGGTACCATATTTTTAATTTTTGTTTGAAATATTCAATGACATTGTAATGGAATTTTAATTATGACTCCTGTAATATTATGCAATCTAACGTTCATTAGAATTATGTATTAATTTAAGCTACAGGGTTTGATTCTTTTTTCATAATTGAACATTTAATTAAATAAATAATTCTGTTGTTATATGTTCACAATAACTACCAATTGCTTTCTAGTTTTAAGATATATACAACCTCTCGTAACATCAACATTTTAAGGCATATGAAAACAAATCAATCTCTCTGGCACACAATGAAACATAATAAGATCTAAAGAGCATTAATTTACATAATATTATGGAAATATTAATTAAAATAATTTGACAATTTCACTGAAGAATTTGAGCTGAAGTCAGATAGATTACCCAAGAGAGTTAGTGATGAAACTCTTGGTAATAATTATATGTAAAGATGATGTTTTAAAATTTTAAATTAAAATGACTGTTATGACATTAAATAGTAAACACTTTGTGCAATGCTACAGATATAAATTTTTCATTACCATAAATATGTCATAAATGCTTATTATTATTTAAAAATAAATAAATGTTGAAAAATATTAAAGTTTTAGGCTCAGTGTCTCTCAGCGTGTTTAATAATTCCTATTTGTTACAATGTAGTTTATAATTTAGAAATACAGTGGCGGTCAAAAGTTTCCGGCCAATTAGTTTCTTTGACTTGTTTGCCACAACGTTTCAGGGAAGAAGCGCAATTTCTCCAAAAGTTAGCAATATGCAAATGACCTCTTACCACGTGATCATTTTTATTGGATACTGAAGGCACTTGATGCAAAAGAGAGGAATTCGAAATCGCGTGTGCAAAAATTCCTGGCAATTCGTCATTCGTTAGTTTTGCTATCGGTAAAGTGTTTTTTGGCCGTGTTTGTTAATTAATCAACGTGAATAACATAGTTGAAATTCAAAAATGAAAAGTTATTGTACGTAAACGAGTGATTTGTTTGTCGCTTAAGAATCAATTCTCACATGATATTGCGGCAAAATTATCGATTGGGTTATCTACAGTAAATGTATTTTAAAATATATATAAAGATGGCCATAGCCTTCAGGACTTGCTACGGTCCGGGAGACTCCAGGAAACGACTATTCGTGTGGACAGAATTATCAGGAGAAAAGCAGTTTAGGATCCGCATAAAAATGCCGCTGCAATATCCCACGATTAATGGAGTGCAAATATTGCTGAAATAAGTCGATTTACGGTGTCAAGACGCTTATGTGACGTAGGGCTTTATGGAAGAGTCGGTGTTAATAAACCTTTCATAAGTAAAAAAAATCATTGGGCCCGACTGCCGTTTGCCAAGGAACACAAAGACTGATCAAAAAGGATACCGGAAAAGTACTATTTTCCGATGTATCGAAGTTCAAAATTTTTGGGAGCGATGGCAGACGCTACGTCCGACTACCTAAAAACAAAAGGTATGATTCGAGATATGTTATTTCTACAATGAAGGATGACGGAGGACACGTTATCCTGCGGTGAGCATTTTCCGGAAAAGGTGTCGGTCCATTAGTTGAAATCCGTGGCAAGATGAATGGTGCAATGTATAAGGATATCTTTCAAGATCATTTGCTGCATATTGGAGGAAAAACTGTGGTTGAAGCTTTTTGTTTCAGAAGATAAATACCCAAAGTATATATGAAAGTTCGTCAAGCAGTGGTTTTTCGCACAAAAATATTCCGCTTTTGAAGTGGCCAGCACGATCACCCGATTTGAATCCAATCGAAAATCTTTGGAACGAACTTGGCAAACGTGTGCGGAATTATAAATATTCCAATTCAGCTGAATTTTTCCAAAAATTGCAAAAAGCGTTAAAAAAACTTATCATAAACGTTCTTCAACAGTTCATTGAATCGATGCCACGTCTCTGCGCCGCAGTACTTATTCCTAAAGGTATGACGACAAAATACTAATTGTAAATGTTGTTGATCACTGTTATTTTTTAAAATAACACCATTTTTTTCACACTTACTAAGATGGCCGGAAACTTTTGAGTACATGCGTTTTCCTTTGCAATGCATTTTTTCAATTAAATGTTTTTTGAAATTCATTTGTTATCCCATAAATAAGTTCCTAACTATTATGACAATAAAATGTATAATGTATCACTTTGAGATTAACTCTTCATTTGAATATACTTACAAATTAACAAAAATTTTATGCTGACCAGAAACTTATTACCGCCACTGTAAATAAGTGTAGTTTCTGTATAAAAATATAAATTTTTGAATTACTGAAAGTGCTAAAAGACTGCTGCCGTAATACATGACGATCAGGGAAGACCAAGCTATGCTCGGTCAAAATGAAATTTGAGTTCAAATATCATGACCCATGACCAAAATGACCCACTAATTGAATTTTCTCGAACATGTGACTTAGCCCAACAGTCTTCTCGTGCCCGAAAACCATAGGATGCAAAATTTAGTGTAAATAGTTTGAGCCATTTTTAAGATAAAATAGCTTGACCCATAATGACCCATGACCAAAATGACCCACTAATCGATATTTCTCGAACATGTAACCTAGCCTAATAGTCTTCGTGTTCCCTAAACCTGTAGGGTGCTAAATTTATTTCAAATTCTCTCAACCGTTTTTAAGATAAAATAGCTTGACCCACAATGACCCATGACCAAAATGACCCACTAATTGAATTTTCTCGAACATGTGACCTAGCTCAACAGTCTTCTCGTGCTCGAAAACGATTTGATGCAACATTTAATGTAAATTGAGTCGCTTTTTAGATCTTGACCCAATGAACCAGAAATGACCCACTAATTGAATTTTCTCGAACATGTGACCTAGCCCAATGATTTGCGCGTGCCTGAAACTCGTAGGATACAAAATTTCATCAAAATCGATAGAGCCGTTTTTTAGATAAAATTAATTTGACCCGCTTTGACCCAAAAATGACCAACTAATCGAATGTTCTCGAACATGTGACCCAGCCCAATAGTCTTCTCGTGCCCGAAAATAGTCGGATACAAAATATCGCCAAAATCGTTTGAATCGTTTTTTAGATACAATTAGCTTGACCATGACCCAAAATGACCCAAAATGACCCACTAATTGAATTTTCTCGAACATGTGACCTAGCCCAACAGTCTTTTCGTGCCCGAAAACCATTGGAGGCAAAATTTAGTGTAAATTGAGCCACTTTTCAGATCTTGACCCACTATGACCCAGAAATGACCCACTAATCGAATTTTCTCGACATGTGACCTAGCCCAATGATTTTATCGTACTCGAAGCTCGTAGGACACAAAATTTAATCAAAACCGTTAGAGCCGTTTTTTAGATAAAATTAATTTGACCCGCGTTGACCCAAAAATGACCCACTAATCGAAAGTTATCGAACATGTGACCCAGCCCAATAGTCTTCTCGTGCTTGAAAACCATTGGATGCAAAATTTAGTGTAAATTGAGCCGCTTTTTAGATCTTGACCCACAATGACCCAGAAATGACCCACTAATCGAATTTTCTCGAACATGTGACCTAGCCCAATGATTTTCGCGTGCCCGAAACTCGTAGGATACAAAATTTAATCAAAATCGTTAGAGCCGTTTTTTAGATAAAATTGATTTGACCTGCTTTGACCCAAAAATGACCCACTAATCGAAAGTTCTCGAACATGTGACCCAGCCCAATAGTGTTATCGTGCCCGAAAATGGTCAGATACAAAATTTCGTCAAAATCATTTGAACCGTTTTTTAGATACAATTAGCTAGACCATGACCCAAAATGACCCAAAATGACCCACTAATCGAATTTTCTCGAACATATGACCTAGCCCAATGGTTTTCTGGTGCCCCAAAACGGTAGGATACGAAATTTCGTCAAAATCGTTAGAGCCGTTTTTAAGATAAAATTTGCATATATAACCGCACACAAGATTTGCTCGTATTAGAATATATGAGACATTCGTTAAGGATACATATGCAACTATAAAAAAAAATCCATCAACGGTAATTTAGATTAATAAACAATAATTTAGAATACGGAATGACATTACATTCAGATCCAAGTATTCTATTCTGTTTTAAATTCAACTTTAAATTATTTCCAAAATTTAAGTAAGTTCTTCCCAAATATTTTAAATGAAATAATCCCTTTATGTTAATTCTACTTAGAAAATTTGAATAATATTAAAATATGTCATTGTTCAATTACAAGGGTCATAGCTACATACTGTAAAAAATTGCAATTAAATAAACTATTTCATTATATAAATAAAATGCATTTAAGACACTTATTTATAATATCTGTCACAAAACTCATTTTGCAAGAGAAAAGCAAGTATTTTTCGATTAGTTGAAGGTTTGTAACTGTTCACATTAGGTAATTGTACTTTGAATTTTTAACGTATTGAGAACATGCATATAATTTGTATTTGTTTTTTTATATATGCATCATAATGACAGGAAATTCGATAAAATAGGCAAAAAATCATGGATCGTCTAAAATCATTTCATGCAGCAGACACCTTTTATTAATCTAGTTTTTGAGATTAATTTTCTTCTAAGGCAGAAGTGATTTTCTGGCGAAAATATTTCTTCTGAAAATTCTTTTTGAATTTTAAAAAGATCCAATTAATAAAATAAGAATATTAAAAAAGACACATGAGTTTGTATTGACTAATTAAAATTTACTTAGAATTATTTTTCAATGAGTTTTATGACTAACTCATTCACGAATACAAATAGCCTATAACTGTGATTTTATGCATTTTTATGTGAAGTAAATAGAAAACAAAAATTAATTTTGGTTATAAACTGTCATGTTTGAAGAAAAATATTATGCCTTTGAAGTTACCTCTATAAATACAAAACTTGGAGTCAATGTGTGTTTAAAACAAACGTAACATGATTTAATTAATCACAATTTTTGTACATAAAAGTAATTTTTGTTTTTTATTCGCGAACCTATTTTTTACATGATAAAATTTTAAATTATTCAACTATATCTAGTGTGAAAAATCTTCTAGAAAATCCTAACAATTATTTTTTCTTAATAGCACTTTAAAATAGTTGTCGAAAAAATATTGCTCATAAAGGAAAATTAAATTTATTTCTTTATTTTAAACATTACATGTGTTCTTACACAAATGTTTCTACATGATAAATGTGTTTTCATTCAATTTCTTTTGAACAATAATATCATTAATATCTCGTACTTAATTCTGCCAGGAAACATTCTACTACGAAATTTCTTAAGGGGAATTCATTAAAGAATTATGCAAGAGGATTTCTTTAAATGTATAATAAATCAATAATGTAAGTTGTACTGAACAGAGTTTTTTTCTTTAAACAACAAGCAGGTTTTTATTTTAGAAAGAAATTTACATACCACAAAAGTTAAAAAATGCAAAAAAAAAATGAAATGTTCCCTTTCATTTTTGAAGTTAATGTATGTTAACTTATCACATAAAAATAAAAAAAATAGATGTTTTCTAACAGACTGTGTTTGAAAACAATATTTATAATAGTACTGAGACAATATCGATCAAAAGATAACAAATTATAAAACTAATTTGAATTTTTAACTGTTACGTAAAAATAAATAATAAATTCAGCACAAAATGTTTAAAAAAATACAGCTTGATGGTTTAGAATATGATCGAAATAATAGATAATAGAAATAAAAACCTTTAGAAATTGAATGGCTTCAAAATAAGATGCAGATTTAAAACGAATGTTCTTTAGAATGCTGAAAGAGTATTTTTTAAAAGTTTTTGTATATAATTGTAAACTGATAAATATAAATATAAATCGAAAAAGACATACTAAATACTGCTGATTTAAATGTATTTACATTTTTAAATCTTTAACTGATTCACATACAAAAATGGATGAGTTATATGCAAAATATTTTAATCAAAAATCATTTAATTTTTAACACTAGAAATACATACTAATTATTAAAATATTTCTAATTAAAATAAGCTTTGAAATGTAATTTTTATTTACGCTATGTGCATTTAATTTTGTATCCAGTAAACATCCAAATAAAAAACTGTACATGAAACATATATTCTAACTGAATTATTTGTTCAGCACCGACGCATAAAATACTATACAAAATATTTAAAAAAAAATAAAATTATGAATGAGTAGTATTACAGTATTATTTTACTTACTAGTGTGAAAATGGTGTGAAAATATATGGATATTTCTTAAAATAAAATTTTTCATTGAATTAATGAATCAAAATATGATCAATCCACAGATTTTTTGTAGCTTTTGTTGCTGCACTATTTTTGATTCATTCCTTACATTAAATACGAAAACATATATAGTAAAAAAGTTAATATCCAATTATAAATTAAAATTCTGTTTTAAATAATCTTATTAATTATAGGGGGTATGCGATTTTACACATTTTAACGATTTCAACATAGTTGAAAAGTGTTTATGACTTTGGTTCGTCTGGCTGCCTGTTCGTGCTCTAACTAGTTTTACTATACTTGAATTAACATGATCATAGTATATATTACTGAATGTTAATCATAAGACATTCCCAATTAAAAGTGGAGTGTGTAGTATTTATAGTTCGTTGACAAAGACACACAATTCAATTCCGTAACATTATGGTTTATGGGGGAAGTCGTTTACAGTGCATTTTAGTAAATTTACACTGTTTCAAACATATTAAAATGGACATGCGTTACTGAGATGTGTTACAACATTATTTTTGTGGAGTACATAGCATTTATGATACATTTACATACAGGGTGGTTGTAATTAAAGTTACCTTGTTTAGATCTACGTAGAGTCCGCTCTGTTTGACATATATCGATGAAACTTGGAATATAAGTTATATGGACCATGGGGAAATGAAATCTGCAATAAGATGAATTAGTTCAAAGTTCGACCGATAGATGGCGGTTTTCATCTATGAGAAAGGACTTTATGCAAATTTGGAGCGTTTTAAAAAGTCAGTAGTCGCTGCCCTATTCTGCAGCATGCCGTTAGAGAAGAAGGAACTAGCGTTACTGGTGAATTTATTTATCGGAACGGCAGTAATTTGTCAATTGCACTGGGAGAATACCGACGCTTGAAAAGCTTACGAAAAGGACCAATGTCGAGGCCGGCTTTGAAAATGATTATGTCTAAATTCGAAGAGACTGGGGAGCTGGGTGTGCAGCAAGGAAGAGGACGGAAACGGATTTCAAATTAAACTGCCAGGGACGTCACTCTGGCCATGGTCAAAAGAGCGTCCGGTTCCCAATATTTTTCAACAATTGCTCGAGCGGTGTCACGTGATTTGTCTCTACCTTGGTCTAAATGTTCGAAAGGTTCTTCCATCCATTATAAAGTGGTATCCGTACAAGATTAACGTTGTGCAAGACCTGAACCCTTCAGACCCGGGCACACGAACTCAATTTGGGAGGATGCTTTTGGCCGGAATAGCGGTTGACAATGTACAAACATTTTGTAAATGTTTTGAAATCACCATATGTATGAATAATACAATCTAAAAATATTGCTTTTTCAAATAATTATACAGTGATTGTTTTAGAAAAAAATCACGAAATACAGTTATATTTAACAATTAAACTAGTCGGATATGCTAATCCCAAAACTTTCTTCTATCTCATACATGTTAATACAGCAAAATACATATTTATTTTAATAATGTATTTTAGAATAAAATAATGCAGCATGGCAGCGCCATGTGTTATATGATTTACAGGAAAACGTAATAAACACCAACTTATGTCAAGGTTTAATAGAATATGAAGTTTGATGAAATTCCATGCATTTGTTCTTGAGATATGTCTATAGCTAAATTGGTGTAAATTCTGCAATTTACCCTAAAACCAAATCATCAACAACGTATGTTAACGTTTAATTGAATCTGAAGTTTGATTAAAATACGTGCATTAGTTCTCGAGATAGAACTATTGCGGAAATCATGAAAAATGCAGCATAGCAGCACAACCTGTTGAGCCGATTACGTTAAAAACTAATCAGCATTAATTTATATCAAAGTCGATCAGAATCTAAAGTTATATTGAATTCTGTGCATTAGTTCTTGAGCTAGATTTCCCATAAAATTTTTGTCACATACAGACAGATATCTTCTAAAAACAGTCAAATGTATCAATACATTCTGAAACGTAAATCTCCGTCGAAAAGCGATGTTTAAACATGTCACGTAAAAATAGAAATTTAAATCTTCTCTGCAATAAATGCTTCTCATTAAACAAAATTTTGTAAGTTATATGTCCTTTATGTGAATAATAAAAATTTTGAAGACTCGAGAAATTTAATTGTGTTATAATTGTTCCCTACATATATAATAAAGACCATACCTTTATTTATTTTTTAACATAAAATCTACATTTTATAACAATTATTTTACTTCAAATTAAGAAAAAAGGGTTTGATCTTCTAAACATGCTGTATATAATTATCATTCATGAAAGTATGAAAAAGTTTTTGCTGCTTCTTTAGTGAAAAATGCATTTCAATTCGTAAAAGAACTGTCTACTAATTTAATTTATAATTCCTTTTTCAAATAAATAATTAAAGCTAGCATAAGGTTTGGAAAAAATGAAATTTATTTAAACATTTTTGGTAGTAGGTAATTACCAAAATAAATTATTGTCTGTACATTCTTCTCCAATTCAAAATCTTATTATTTCAGAAAATTTATAAAAATGTTTTTCATCTAGTTGAACAACAGAAGGAAATTTAGAGAATTCTAGATAAGTTAAGCAATGTATCTCTAATTTATTTTGCACGTAGCCTATATTTATCGAAATAATATAATTTTTTAACAGAAATGTGTGCAGCTATGAAACACCCACACGCAGTATCATAATTATGTTCAAGCTATATCTTTTAAGAACGCTGGAATAGATGAAATATATAATTAGGTGTATAAAAATAAAGTTCATTATAAAGTTTTATATGAGTAAAAATATTAAAAATATTATATTCAATTTCCTAAAGTACTATTTTACTATAATATCAGCAGGGTTAAAAAATACATCTAATTAGAAGTTTGTATATAATTAGTATTAAAACAATGTTGTAAAATACAGTTCGAGAACCAAATTACTTATTAATGACAGCAGGAAAAGAAGACGTCCGGGTATAATTATTGTAAGTTTTGCATTTCATTCACAGAATCAGGAGAAATTTATCAAGCAGAAACGGGAAAACTAGGATAATAAATAAATATTTACTGCACAAAAATTGCGTATACAAAACTTCATAATCCGCGAAAATATATTACGGTCGAATTCAGTACTGTTATACGCAGTGGTCAAACAGATTATAGTGGCTAAAAACTGAGTGTGATTTTTCTCAAGTTGTATGATTCCATTCCAGCATTATATAAAATTTTGATTTCGGTTTCTCATTGCTACAGGATGTGTTTATTTTTGGATGTGTTGAGTAATAGATTAATTTTGCCAATTTTCTTTCTATTCTAACAAAAATATTTTCCTTTAAAATAGATTGAGCTTACATTGTTTATTCTGATGATTTATTGGGATTTTTTTTTTTTTGTTCGCTTCCTTTTTAGACTTTCTTATTCATTGTAAATAAAGACAAATTTATACAGTTTGAGTTCCTTTACTAAAACTAAAATGTTATTTTTCATTTTCTATTATTAATATAACTCTTGTAAAGCATATAAAACAAACGCACATCAAAAAAATTAAGTACTTATCAAAGTTTCAACTGAATTCGTTTTTGTAGCAATGACTTAATCCCTACTTCAATCTGAAGTGTTCATTTATGAATTAGAATTGAATAGTTCATATTCTATACTACGTAACCAAAATACCAATGGTAATAGAAATGTCAAAAAATCGCGCCTGGTATTTCATTACATAGAAAAGCGAATGTCTTTAAATTATTTTTTACAAATTGTATATCACAATTGTATTTAAATTCCATTACTTTCTGTTAATATAGTTTGTGGATTTACAAAATGTTTTTTCTTAATTTAACGTTATGTGATTATATAAAACTCGATGCTCTCTTGTACCACATATAATTGCTAATTAATAATACACATAATGCCTGCTAAGCCGTTTAGTTAAGTTATGATTTTTAGTAGCAGCTGATTGGAATTCTATCTCTTATTTTATAGGCCAATTAACTTTTTTTATTTATTTTAGCATCTTTTTTTCACAGCGTTCGAAATACATGCATGCAGATTTGGCATTTTTAAAGCTACAAGAAAATAAATTAATTTGATATCTACGTATATCGATATATCTAATTATATATATTTTATAAAAAATCACTATTAAAGCAAAGCACTAGATTCCAGAAAATAAAATTAAAACGTAATATGTATATATATAGTAAGTTGCACAAATTAAAAAAAGCTTCTTTTTTTAAATTGTATTTGATTTATTTGATTATGATTTGCTGATTTCTGTTATTGTTGACACACATACGCATCTAGAACGTAATAAAACGTATTTTTACTTTTAAATAAATTTATGTTCTGTTGAATAAACTACTAATCTCTTCAAATTATATACATTGTATTTTTTGAAAATTTAAATCCAAACCTTAAACACTACATTTATTTCAAACATTCATTATTAACATTTTGCATGTGGAAAAATAGCTGTAAAGTACTCCGAAAATCGTTCAAATGATTATCCTTATTTTAACTCTAAAAGTCACAGAAAAAAAAAAAAAACGAAAATAATTATTCGATAGGAAATTGTATTCTTTCTAAAAATTAAAATGGGAAGCTTATCTCTTCAAACATAATTTGTACCAAGCCCAATATTAACAACATATTTAGATATTTTGGCAAGCAGTATCATCAGATACTAATTGGGAAGTCATTCAGTAAAATACATTAAGAATTATGAAGTTTAAGAATTATGAAGTTTGGAACTCCTAATACTTTATCCATTTCTGATCGTTGCAAAACAGATTGCAATGCGGGTAGTATTTTAATCATAACTCAAAAACTACTCGGTGAAATAAGATGTAAATTTGAATTTGCATATTTAAAGTTTTTAGTCATTGATTTCTACTAAAACAATTCAAAAGCTACATTTCATTTTTTTTAATAAATTCAAAATAAATACATGTTCAAAATTAATTTAAAAAATATATATGAATGATAACCTATATTTTTTTTAAAAAAGAAATCGATTTTTAATCTCTTTAAAAATGGAAAACTTGAATTTATTGTTCATTCCACAAAATAGATTTTGTGTTATACTTAAAAAGTATTGCAGTATTTGTTTTGCAACGATAATAAATTAGTTTAACATTAATAATGTAGAACTTTAAAATTTCATATTTCCTAAAGTATTTGATTTAATAACGTTATCTTAGTATCTGAAAGTAAAACATACCGGAAAATACACATATGCTATCAAACTTGGGTGCTGGCATAGAAAAATTTAAATGTTTGGTGCAATTTCTGTATGAAGACGGTCCCCAAGCTTATTTATAAAATATGAAGACATAATATCCAATAGAATGGCTTTCATAGTTTTTCATTGTTACATTTAGAGTTTCAGTGATGACTGCCGTTCGTTGTTTTTTGAGGGGAGGAAGAAGGGTATGTACAACAGTTTTTTAAAATAAATATTTATTTGCATTAGATAATTTACGTAAAAGTTTATTTTGCCTGTGCCTTAATTTAGAGTTAAAAGGTATTGTAATGAACACTGAGAAAAAAAAACTAGGTAAATAACTACATAAGAATTTACATACGATTTTCGATTAAATCAGCTGAAAGTCTATATGAGGATTTTTAAGATTTGTGGCAACACTTTCAAGTCAATATTACTAC
Organism: Maratus michaelseni; assembly: GCA_963931845.1. Classification (NCBI taxonomy): domain Eukaryota; kingdom Metazoa; phylum Arthropoda; class Arachnida; order Araneae; family Salticidae; genus Maratus; species Maratus michaelseni. The sequence continues at coordinate 176,341,126 of OZ007591.1, forward strand.
AATTTATTTCATTATAATCCTTTACATTCACATTCATTTATCACATTAAATGTTCATACGAAGTATTGCTCATTTATATTGATAGTGCGAAAAAATATATTTCTAGCATTAAAACGAAAATATAAATCTTTATCTTCTTTATGCATGACGACAACTAGATGAAAGCTAGATATACGATTTCTCGAATAAGAAGAAAACTATACATGGTCTGAGAAAAAATAAAGTAAGACAACATAAAATCTACACCACGACAGCTGGGAACAGTTTTGCCTTCAGGTCTTGTAACTGTCCGATGATTGATTTGATTTCAAATCTAAACATGAAAGAAAAAAATGCATAAAATCCCATAAAGTTGAAAGTTATCTGGAAGCTATAACAATATGAGAAAAGAGAAAAAGCTAACGTAAACTGCAACAATTAATCATTCATAAAAGCAATATTTAATTGTGATAGGTTTTAACGCTATAAAATTTGATTTACATTATTCAAACAAGCAAATATTTTTTTATATAAATGTTTTATCTTAAAGAGTGATACATGTAGTATATATATTTTAATTACAATATTATATTCTGTAGAGAGGAACGTTTAGTAAAAAATATTCTATACAAACTACTTTCCTTTATTTATCATAAGGATTTTCTTTTAGGATTATTTTTCGAACAATGTTATCAAACGACAGTGTATTAATGCATGAAATGTAACAAAGCGCCATATTTTTGCAGATTATGGCAAAGACGAAAACAATTCCCACTTTATTGAGAACGGTAATATTTCAATCCAAAAAATCATGAATATAACGTATCAAACTTTTCACCGTATAACATAGCAAACTTTTAACGTTCATACTTAGTACAAATAAAGTTATTTCAAGAGTCTAACATTAATCACTTATCAACTGGATTATTCGTCTTCATCAATAAATAAAAAAAAAAATGAAAGTGTCTTAATATCTGCATGTCTCTCACTTTTATTTTTCTAACAATTTTTATTTTCTGTAGTTTGATTTGGACTTCAGAAAAAAATAAAAATCTGCATTCTGCTTTAAAATATGTTCTAAAGACATTTTTCAAACATTTCTTTCGAAAGAACATATCCAACTCATAATGGATGATAATACATTTTATCTTGATTTGTTTTGCGAAATAACGTAAGTTTTATATTGATGTATCGGGTTATTTTTAATTATTTTATCTGATTCTTTTTTCCCAAATCATTAAATGTCGGTTTTTTTAATCTACGATACCAGATTAAAAATATCTATTATATTACTGAAATAATCTTATAATTTTTTTTATAATAAAAAGGAGTTTCGGAATAAAAACATAGTGTAACGAATGTCATTTTTATATGAAATGTACTGTATGAATTCTATTACATTTAAAAAGAATTACTCTAGAAACACTAAAGATAATAAATTCACGCATGTACGCGTCTACGCATAATACACGTAATAATACTAATAATGCTTAATAAGCATATACTATATCACAATACTATATACTATAGAGCAAATCATATAAAAAGACCAGTCAAATATCGTGCAAACTCAAAAAGATACAGGCAATACAGTGAACTAATTGATAAACTGAGGAGAATAAATTTATCAATTATCTCACTGTATTGCCTGTATCATTTTGAGTTTTCACGAGATTTGTCTGGTATTTTTATATAAGTTGCTCTATAGTATTGTACATTAAATAAAGACAGAAAATCATTGCCGTAGTTCGCGCAAGCGCAGATAAAATTTATTTCATCAAAATACTCATCTCACCAAATATTAAGTATATTAATATTTTAATTGTAGTATACTATTTCTACAATTTTTTGTCGCTTTTTTGGAAAGCGGTGTTAAATTCAGTTCCAATCTCTGCATTCTATTAAAAAAATGGATTTTTCAAAGAAACATTAGCTTCTTCAAGAGTATGCGTGATATTTTTACACAAATGTACAAAAACGTTGAACAAGATCTACATAGTCATTTGCTACAGCGACGGATCATTTTGAGCATTTTCTGTTTTTTGGGAAAAAACAAATATTATTTTATTATTAAATTTATTACTACCCCCCCTACCCCCAAATTGTCCTCGGGACTAAATCTTTACTGAAAAACATGACACGAAACATGTTCTTTACATCCTCAAAGTTCAAGAGCATTTCGCGCATTTCCTCGCGAATTTCAGTAGATATTCGAGAAATCGGTCACTTCCCCTTAATTTTTGGACATCAATGTACTATTTCCAGCATTTTCTCATACTTAATCGTTATAAATTTAGTTATTAATTTTCATACAATATAGATAAAATAATTTACCAAAATTGATTGAATTTATATTTCTGGTTAAACTTTACATAAATGTTCTTAAACATTTCTGAGATTAAATTAATAAGAAATTCACAGTATTAATTACAGCATTTTCATTAGTATATCAGTAAACAATCCCTTATTTTACGAGTAGTCATATTATTTCATTATGTGAGTAAGTAACGCAGCAACTCATTTATTTAGTCAATAATTAGATATTTGCTACAAAATCTAATTATTATATATTAGCAAATTAATGTCTATTTTTACTTTCAAAATATAGTAATTTATTGACGGTTATGAAATACATATATTTGATCAAATTGTATATAACATAACGGGAAGATGTACTTCTGGATATATGTTTTACAAAATTCTCATCAGTAAATCAAAATGCGTTACAAAAACATGAAAAAATGAATAAAATAAAGTTTCGTTGGAAAATACTTGTGGTTGTCAAACATGACCTTTACATCCTGAATGTTCAAGGACATTTCGGGCATTTCCTCACGAATTTCAGTCGACCAAAAAACGACCAAAATTATTCGACCAAACGTCTGAAATCAGTCACTGCCCCTTAATTTTTGAATGCTATGTGTACTGTTTGCAGCATTTTCTCATACTTAATCATTATAAATTTAGTTATTAATTTTCATACTTTCTAGATATAATAATTTACAAAAAGTTATTAAATTTATATTTCTGGTTAAGCGTTATATAAATGTTCTTAAATATTTCTGAGATTAAATTAATGGGAAATTCACAGTATCCATTACAGCATTTTCATTAGTATATCAGTAAACAATCCCTTATTTTACGAGTAGTCATATTATTTTATAATATGAATAAGTCCCGCTGCAAATCATTTATTTAGTTGATAATTAGGTATTTGCTACAAATTCTAATTATTATATATTAGCGAATTATTGTCTATTTTTACTTTCAAAATATAGTAATTTATTGATGGTTATGAAATAGATATATTTGATCAAATTGTATATAACATAAAATGAATATGAACTTCTAGGTAGATGTTTTACAAACTCCTCATCAGTAAATCAAAATGCGTTACAAAAACATGAAAAAATTAATAAAATAACGTTTTGTTGGAAAATACTTTTGGCTGTAATATAAAACATATAATCCTTTTTTTAAATATTCAGCTAAAACATTCCATTCTTAATAAATGGAAGTCATAAAATATGTCTACAGATGAAAAAATGTAATTAAGGCCTGCAATTTTATTTAAAAAGAGACGCTTATTTCTGCATAATTAGTATGATAACGTTAGATTTAAACATTGCTGTTTTTATTTGCGTAAAAAATTCATTTTTGTGCTTTTTTATCGCATGCATGTACAACGAAAACTGCCTAATGAATCTAGACTATAAAGAACAAACATTAGGAAAAGACAAAATTTAATTACAATTAGAAAACTATTCTTTTGCAAAGAGCGTTGCAGTTAATGAACCACGGAGATTTTGAAATTAATTACAAATAATTAAATATTATATTTCCTTTAGCCACATTACATGCTATCAAAAAATTTTGATTTAAAAAAAAAATGAAGTATGATAAATTTTAAAGCTAGACTGAATAACAGAGAAACTTTGAGAAATTTAATTAGTAAAATATATGGCACGTGTTTTTAAATTTTAAGTAAAGCATTCATTTCTTAAAAAACATAATAAATAAAAAATATCTGAATCGGAAAATAATTCTAATTAAGTATATTTAAAAATATTCTCTTATTTATGTATCACAAACATGCTTACATTTGATTTAAAACAAATTGCTGAATTTGCATCATAAAAAAAAGCCCATTAACGTTAAATTATATTTTTAAAATTTTATGCGTACATTGGGAAAGCAGTCTAATTAAACCTAGTTTATGAAGAAAAAACATTTGAAAATAACCAAATATAATTCCAATTAGAAAATAATTGTTTTAAAAAATACTTTATTGTTGATAAAGTCAAGATATATTTTGAAATTAGTTAAATTTAAAAAAGTGTATTTCTAGTCACGTTTTTTTTTACATTAGTTGCTTTAAATTATTTCTGACAATTTGAAAAAATGAATCCGCTCATACCAATTTTTAAATACTTTTTTATGTCATTCGACATAGTAAATATAATTAATATAATAATAAACATTCGTATCATATTTCAGATATTTCTTATATATATCCCGCAATTTACGAAGGTAGATATCAGTATAACACATGTATGAGAAATGCTATAAATCATTCATTGAATTAATAATTAGGTAAGGTGTTTCTTACATTTTCTAGTGCTTAATTATTAGAAAATTAATACCAATCTTTTAAGCATTCTATATAAAGTTGTATATGGTAATAAAGAAATTCATACATCTAAAGTAACCATTAAAAATCTAAATTAACATTATTTTGAAACAATACTTTGATGAAGAAATTTTTTTTTTATTTACAGTAATATTTTTTACTTTTATTTATTTATTTATTTTTTGTAATTTAAATGAAATAAGGGAAATGCATGTATTTTTAATGTATTTAAATTACATTAAATTAGTGAAATTTAAATGAAATAAATGATATACGAATGATGACGGTGTGAAGAATATTTGTCGGTATACCTGAGCACGGTTAACATAAAATGACAAATATTAAACTAAAACATTTATTTTATAAAAAATGGAAGTCATAGAAAGTGTCTGGAATTTAAAAGAAATTGTATTTAAAAAAAGTAATTTTAATTTTAAAGAATCTGGAGCGACATAATTCGATTTTCCGAACATTTTACACAATACTTTACAATCAAATACCAAATAATTGAAAAGTAACAACAACAATAAAAAAACTAACACAATGCATGTAACTTATTCTACTAAAATACTTCGATTGCAGAGCTAAGCTTTCAAAATTAGATCCACAGCCAAAGTTAGCGAAAAATATGAGCAATACTAGCATCAATTATTTTCAAGTATATGAAAACCACTAGTGTTACCTGTGACGTCGTTCACGTAACATTAAAAGAATAATAAATGTATTAATTAAGCAAAACATTTCACTCCTGATACAAGTATATAATTAAACAACGCTTTATAACTTTTATACGGCATTTCTATGTTAATAAGGGCATTAATATAACTCCGTCTTGGAAAAAGTGATATTTTGCACCTAATAATGTAAACAATCGTGAAAATGAGAACTGCAACCAGTTAAAAAAGGAGTCTAAGGGTGAGCGAAGAAATGATCATTTCGAATACCATTACGTATTTTCCACGCAAAAAGAAAACCCTGATTACAGAATGTATTTACTTTTGCGCCAAATTTCGCTAGCTAAAGAAAGCAAATTGGCTACGAATCCGGTTACAGAGACTAACCATCCTATTTAATATTTTCTAGATATATATGAAAAACATTCTACTATATACAACGCGTTTTCACATTTATATTATTAGGAAGTTGCTTATTTTTAGGAGTTAGTACGATTGGCTTGTTCATGTTTGCGCAATTCGGCTGAAGTAAATTTTTGATTGCTTTTTTATTTCTTCTTTCCTCTTGCATTGAGCGAATTTATCGATACATTTTATTATAATTTCGATAACATCGTTTTTTTATTATTAAAAAAAACATTATAAATACATTTAATCATTGCAATGAAGTCTATGTCATATTTCTCATCTTATAAAACTTTACAAAATTGTATTACAAAAAAAAAAAGCAATTTTTTTAAAAATGACAACTATTTTACTCCTTTAAAGGTTAAAGAAACGTGGAAGTACACTCCGGTTGCTAAACCAAGATCTACAAACGTGTCTCGATTGTACGAATGTACTTCAAGCTCTGGAACTTTAATTTTAATGCTGTAGAGGGAAAAGTATTGTACTTTCATGCAATCACATTAAACATTTAGGTTTTATGAACTAAAATGTAACTTAAAAAAATAAAGTCATTTTTATTCAGATTTCATGAGATGAACGCAATTAAGAATTAGCGCACGATAAATACTGTGTTTTCAGGCAATATTTTTCTTTTTTTTTTTTTTAGTTTCTATGAAAGAAAATTACTACATTCCGCTAACATAGACGTCAGTTTCGCCATGGATAATTTTGCACTGCATATTTCTGACATTTTCTATCCATTTTCTTTTCAAACCTTTTTTTGACTTTTTAAAAATTTAAATTAAAAATACGGTATATTTATGTGAGCTGCACACAGAAAAAAGTTTTGTTGAATCAACAAAAATTTGTTTGCCCCAACGAAACTTTTTGTTTAAATATGGGTCAATGGAAATTTCGTTTGAATCAACAAAAAAAATATTGTTGATTTTTTTTGCAATTCCAAAAAAAAAATTTGTATCGTCAGCAAAAAAATGTTTTGTTAATTCAAGTAAAGTGGTTCAATTTTACTTGAATTAACAAAATTATTTTTGTTACATAGATATATGCTATGTGTTTTTTTAACAATCTATTTTCTTTTTTCAACAAACTATATTTTGTTTGTTTAATCAATAAAATATGTTATATTACGAACTTGTTTTGATTATACTACAAAAACATTTGTTAAATGAACCAATCTACATATGCAATTTTAACTATTTTTTAATTCATTTTCAACAGTGAATTACATTTGTAAACATTGAACAATAACAAGTGAATTTTATCCGGCCTTTTTTTCAAGCGCAAACCGAGAGAATGAAAATTGCCCATGCCGGGAGTCGATCCCGGGTCCTCAGAACAGCAGCCTGACGCTTTACCACTGCGCTACCAGGAACGATATGTGAGCTCGGCATTTCTCACTCTTATATATGTCGGAACGGCTGCAATCGCAGCACAAGATGGAATGTCATAAGGAGCACGCAAATTTCTGCGGTAAACATGAGACGACAGTACAAAGCACAGCATACGGCAACACATAGTTAATTTTTTATTCATTTTCAGCAGTGAATTACGCCTGTAAAAAGCAGGATAAAAATTTCCTTGTTATTATTCAAAGATTACAGGCGTATTTGACTGCTGAAAATGAGATAGAGCTATTGCAGAAATCACCAAAACTGCAACATAGCAGCGCCACCTGTTGCGCGATTTAAAGTAAAAAGTAATCAGCAACAATTTATATCAGAAAGTAACTGAATAAAAGGTTTTATTAAATTCCGTGCATTAGTTCTTGAGATAAAAACAGCGAAATCGCGTTCAGGAGAACCAGAAATCGAAAATTTTCATGAATCCAATTCTTTCTTCTTGCAAAGATAGAAGACGGTAATAAATGGGACAGGGGGATTTTTAAAACTACCTTTGTCCGTCCCAGTGAAAAAAAGTTTTAATTACCCCAAAATTATGTTAATCATGTAATTATATAGCTATATAAGTCAAATAAATCAAGTTACGTAAGAGAGATGTGGCTACTACACAAGAATTTAATTTTTTCAAAAATAACAAAATTTTGCTGGAATTACAAAAATATTGTAAAATTAAAAGAAAAAAATTTTGTTAGTTCAAGTAAAATTGGTGAAATTTTGTTAAAATTTTGTACGAGTGTTAATAATATTTTTTTGTCCAAGCAACAAAACCAATTTTTTTACTTGAACTAAAATTTTGACTAAAACAACCAAAATGTACTCAACAAAACAGGTTTTGTTGTTTTAATCAATTCCTTTTTCTGGGTGTGCGCACAGACAATACCTCGCCATCATTCGTATTGGATACATTTCATTTAAAATACAGAGCATTAATTTTAAATCCATACATTTCACATACATTTATTGAATACATTTAAAATACGTATAATATATACATTTGAGATATATTAAATTCGAGTGAAAAAAAAGAAAGGAAGAAAAGGAAAGGAAAAAAAGAAATAAAAAAAATAAGTTAATTTGATAATCCAATATTATTTTATTTCAACATCAAAGCATATCCGTTTTATTTTCGATATTCATGACGTCATATTCGCCTGATTTCCGTAACTACTCGTATTCATAAATCCTGTATTATTATCAAATGCTGGAAAATGTAACGCTTTATTTCTAATAATGTTATTCCATCTTCTTTTTAATTCTTGATTTTTCTTTTCCTTTTCATTTTTCACGTGGAAATTTTCAAATTGAAAATAAATTGTTGAATAAAAATTATAATTCCGAATTTTGATTTAGTGTTGCCAACGATAAAGTGTTAGCAACGATACAGCAGATTCAACCATGTTAAAACTTTATACGAAAACAAATGTTCATTTATTCTCTATGAGAATAAAGAAATTTTGAATTATTAAGAAAAATAGTTGAATAAAATAAAGATAATGAAGCTTATGTTCATTTCTGTGTTACAAACCATCAATATGCAAAGATACAAAGGATTTAAATTATCCATTTTGACGCTGGTTTCAGTCAAACATTCAAACACACTGTTGCATTTATAATATTATTAGGAAAACAACGGTTACCATATTTTAATTAATTTTGCGCGCTAAGTGACGGTGGCTAACATACGCCAAATAGTTGCGGATTCGATTGTGGAAGACTCACCCGCTACAATATAGTCTGCGTGTAGACAAATGATGTGTATTTGTCGAAATTCCCATTTAATCGCAGTTAATAGAATAATCGTCTTTCATCTATCCTCAGGCTTATGCTATTTAAGTTACTATGTTTGTGATCCACACTCAAGTATCTCTTTTCAGCAAGAGTTTTACATGTGACGTGAAAAATAAATCAATTTATTTACCTAATTCATTTGGGAAACCATTTATCTCCTTGTCTCACACTAATGTGCGAAGTTGTTTCTTTATCTAGTGTTTGATATATTTTATGCGATACTATACTTGCTTAAGAGACTAGAAGTCGGCTACGTTTCTGGTTTTTTAAATAATAAAATAATAAACCCAGCTGCGTCATTAGAGGCAAAGAAAAATGTACATGAGTCTAAAGTGGATGTTTGAAAGCTTTTCTAAAGTGTTATTTTCCATAAAATTAAAAGCATGTTACCAATTGTATACAAAAAAAAACTTTTATTCTTTAACCTATTCGTAAAAATAATTCCAAGTATCTACATGCACATGTATTGACCACTTTTTTCTCGTAATCTGTTATAAATACAATTGATGAACACAAGGTAATGTTTTTGTTTATCGGCAGCGTTAACTTTAATATTTGGCATTTAAACATGTCTTGCTCTCATTTATGATATAATTACATTTTATCAAAAGAAGTAGGTTTAGATTTTGATTCACAGTAAATTTGTTTAACAGTATGCATTGTATAATATTCTCTAAATTTATTAATCTGTTCATTAATATTTTATGTTATGAATAATTAATTATTAATTAAAATGTTTTAAAAACGACTAATTATTTCACGCTGCGTTTATTCCCTTGATATTAATACTTTTATTCAAACTTTTTTATAGGAAGAGAAAACTTCTTGCATTTTAAAGCAACTATCTTAATCCACGAAGAATTACCTATTAACAGATTTCTAAAAAAATCGGTTGTTAAACAAAAGATTTGTTAAATAAAATCCATCGGTATATACATAAATTTAACATTTTACCTCAATGAATAACTAGCTACTTGTTTCTGTACCACTTGTACGTTTCAGTCCTTAAAGGTGTAATTTTAGGAGCGTTTTGCGACAAACATTTTCTTTAAAAGATTGTTCATAGATTACATGATGCGTTTGTGTACTGCATTCCTTGACACATTAACACAAAAAATTATATTTATTTGTATTATTGACGTAAATTTTTTTGTAATAATCTTCCATTTCTCCCCTTTTGTCGTGAATCTGAACACTCGTTACACGTAGCCGTCCACATCTTTTTTTTTTTTTTTTTTTTTTTTTTTTTTTTTTTGAAAACGTCATTTTTAATAAAATCTGAGTATATGCCTCGCAGTGAGTGGTTTATAATAATAATAAATTCTATAAGCTTTCATTTAACTTCAACTTTTACTTAACGACGAATTATATACATTTTTCTTTAGTTAATCCCGTATCTTTCAGCATTTTAAATAACAAAGGATAGTTGAATATCTGTTTTTATTTCACTTATGGAAAATGACTTTCCTACCTACCAATCTGTCATTTGTTAATTTTTACATAATGTGCATAAACTTTTGACAACGTGGATTTTTAAATAGAATAAAAATTAAAAATGCATAAAATAAAAATATTATTTTTGCTTTAGTCAGTGTCTGTATTTTATTACAATTATGTGATGTGTATTTTAAAATAATTTCATACAGATCCCTTTTTGTTTTAATATTGTATATTAATGTTTTCTCACAGTTTTGTTACAGATTGCACTAAAAAAAAAACTCAATCGTAAACTGTGCGATTTAATAAAATGGACTCGATTTTACACATTTAAGCTGTTGGTCTACATATTATTTGAAAAAGGAGGTCTGACCCAAAATCTGACCCTCATCTAGTCCACAGTTACTTTATATGATGCTACAAAGCAACAAACACTTGTTTTGTTTGTATTCGTGAGAATAGTGAAACTGCGATTTTTCTGATACAGAAGTCAAAATAAGTAATTATAAAAACAGTATTGGTAACAACTTTTGATAACCCCCCTAAAATTTATCACAGCTTCAGCTTTAACGTGTGCTATGCAAGGCATTATTCACCTCATGTATGAACTCAGTTTGCATTTAGATATCATTTATGAGGCTGTAGAGGAAACATTAAACACATAAATAACTTTATGGTAATATATTCAAATAAAATGTACATCATTTATATACATTTATTAAAAGCAGATTGAGTCCATGGGATATCACAATCATTACAAATTAACAAAGCCACAACAGTGACTATAATCCACACCAGTGACACTTCATCGCAATATAACTCACGGATGACAATCCCATCATGACTCTAATTTGTAGCCACTATAATCATATTTAAATCACATATCACAAGGCTAGTATTAAAGAAATACACTTGTAGCCTTTTTACAAAACAGGATATATTTTCGTTACAATAACGTGGATATGACATTAAGGGGTGGTCCCGTGAAGAGTAAGATTTACATCTGGGTCAGGAAGTTTTCTAAGTTTAGTCACATTCAGACCACGTGCTATTATATATATATATATATATATATAATTTTAGATACCATATGAAGTTGAGTACATCATTTCGAATCACTCCGTATTCTACTTTAATAAATTTGAAAAATCTATATCATCAACTCTTTAAATTTCTTGAATAAAAAAAAATATTATTTTATACGTGCGTCATTAATTTTAGTAATCTGTGATATCTTTCTTCATAATGATCTTTATTTTATACCTAGATTCGTCATTTATCACCCTAATGGTATTGCATTACTTTAGTATTCAAAGAGTATGAATTTTTTCAATGAGATCTTTATTTTTCTCTAAACCATAGATTTGTGTTTCAAATAATTTACTTAACACTAGTCTAGGGTATAAGATCCTCTGTTCTACACTATAAAAGAAAATCTATCGAAAAAATACATTTTCACTTTCAGATTTTCCAAGTGATTTATTTAGGTTATAAACTTTCTATTTTTATGTAATTTTAGAATCTATAGGAATTTCTTTAGCATTAGAGATATAACTTAAATAAATTTACCTTTGTTCTCTAGAAGAAATGAGATTGTTCATGCATGTTTTTAGATTGCATTCTTTGCGCGATAAATATAGACATTAAAAGTGTATTTTAGTGTAATTGTTTCGCAAAATATTACGTATTTATATTTTTATGTAACCATTTACTGTTGATAGCTTTATCAAAACCGCTATCGTAATTCGCAAAACCGTTTCGCTGAGATTTTCCAACAAAAAGCTTGCTAGTAGTCTCTTTTCTTTAAAGTTACAAGAAAGAAAAATTGCAGATAAGCCATAGATTATGAAACACTTTCCAACAAAATCGTTATATATATTTTTCCATGCAATGAAATAAAATATCTAAATAGAAAATCTAACAACATATAATGCTATTAAAAACCATTATAAGCATTTACTGTACTTAGACAGTAATGTATGCGAATGTTTTAGTGCAGCTGTAAATATTATATATAGATTATTATACATACTATACAGTAGTAGTAAAATTTAATTCAGCTGCAAAACGCATAAAATACTAAAAATGTTTTTCTGGTATATACCACCATAAACGCTATATATAAATATAATTTTGTGCATCCCTGTACTACATTCCACTGTTAAAAGCGCATCTTTTTGAAAATCTCGTTCCTAGAATTCAGTTAATTGGAATTATTTTGAGTATCCCTGTGCGTTATCTATATTATATTACATCCCGCAATTTATGCACATCACACAAATCAATAATAGAGTTTATTTAAACTGGAAAACCTATAAAACAACTGAAAACGTAATTCTTGCGGTTATTGTTCAGAGTCAAAAACTTTTTACGAATTTTTATAGACCATGTAAACAAACAATGAATGCTACATGGCGCGATTGCTATAATGAAGATTTTATCGCATAATTGTACATCAATTCCCTAAAACATACTACAAACAATACTGAGAATAATGTGATTGAATTTTTTTGAGTGTTCCTATAAATGAACAATAACTGTTACACACACCATTTACTATAAGAAACATATTGTAGTGCATGTCAGCATTTGATATGCATTTCATAATATTTGAAGCAATGTTAAATTATTAAATTTTACTTCAAACATTTATTCCACTTAGATCATAAAATATCCGACTTCTTTTAGTTTCCCTGTAAAGAAAATATAAATGCTATACATTTCATTTCCAAAAGCGAACATGCTATAGTAAACGTCTATAACATATACCGTTTACGTAGATATCCGAGTATAGTTACGAAAGTTATGGCAGACGAAAGTAAAACAAACCGTAGTTATAAACATTATCCAACACTATTGGAAAGTGATAATTATCCAACACTATTAAAAAGTGTTAATAATATATAATAAACATATTTTAATTTTGTTAATGGAAAAACTTTATACTTAATTTGGAACAGTTATTAGTAATAAATGTAAGAATTTCATTACAAGCAATGTACTGTACATAATTTTATTATTATTATTATTATTATTATTATTATTATTATTATTTGAAGAATCTTCGCTTTTTCCCAACAATATGGGAATTACGCCATTAAGAGTTTATTTTTAGAACTTTACAAAAATGTTCGAACTTTTCAAACAATTGGGCGGAATATTTATTATGTACGGTGTGTACCATAACAACTCTATATACGTTTTAAAAATATGTACAGAAAACCAATAAAATGTCCTGTAGGAGCAAAGAGAGGTATTGAAGAGACAGATTTGATATCTAATTCAATTTTCAGCAGGACTGAAACTACGCTGAAAATTAATACTAACAAAGGATGTGGAATTTTCACTTTGCTACACAACGTAATTTTTTCGTTCCGTTGCTTTTACGCTGTGTAGCAGCGTGAAAAATTCACATCTTTGTTAGAGACAGATTTGATTATTGAAAAAAAAAGTTACACAGTTACACAGTTTTTTTAATACAGAAATTATATCCATTTTAAAGAAGCTAGTATGAATTAACAGTTTATTAAGTTTATATAATCAACGTCTTTAGTAATAGCTTCACCAATCCCTGAAGGTATCTCCCTTTTTACAATATGGCCAAACCTGGACGATGCTTAACAAATTCTGTTCCCGATTGATATTCGTATGTACGAATTCAATCACATCCTATGCTAAATTATTCTTGTTCATTAAATGACTGCAGTACAGACAATGGCAGAAAAGGTACGTATGATACAGTTTTTATAATGTATCATCAAAGGTGTTCCTTCATGTTGAAGTAAAAACATCTAAAATTTGTTATTGTATTACATTTTGAAATGCAACAAGCTATATAATATTAACATTTTTCTAAATTTACATAATGTGACCGTTAATAGTGCAATTATTGTTTTTCTGCCAACATGTGTCGAAACCGCATTCTGGTACTATTATCTTTTTCTTTTCTTTTTTTAATGCGTTTGTACTTATGAGACATTAATGTTATTTGAACGTGTGTAAGAAACTTTGTACTGAAAGAAATACTTCGATTTAACTAATTTAAGCGACAAGTTTGTAAATAATAAATTCAATAAATGTCAGTGTAAAACGATGCTAACTTTTTTAGAGTTCTAGCAAAATTCACAATATTAAATCATATTTCCTTTATTGATAAAATATTTACTATTAAAACTGATTAATTTTTAATTTTTAATGCTAAAAATTACATGTTCTACTTGTTTATTTTACTGTCTTATACTTTCTGAAAATATAGTTTGTCGTACTTATGAATTGCTTTTAAAAAAATAAATAACACCACTTTTAAAAAAAGTACGTACTTTAATTAATTAAATAAAATATTATTTGAATTTATTGACCAAATTTATCTTTGTTCGAATGCAAAATATTGATATATTTTAAATTAATAACCTTTCAGAAAAGAATAGCTAGAAATACATTTTATTTATGTTGAATACAAAGTACATGATTTAAAAATCTTATTTGTTTACACTAGATGTATTTTATTAAAATTGATTGCATTAAGTAAAACTAAATAAATAGACGAAAATGAAAATAAAAGAAGATGGCTTTTTTATAACGTACGTTTTTCTATAAAAATATACTAGAATATAATTTAACGCATACTTGCAATTTGATCAACAATTCCATTAAACTAAATATTTTCTGTTTATTTCAAACAAGTATATTATAAACATAAAAATATATTTGCAAATAATGACATTTTCCATTATGTTAATATTTAAGTAGATCTAATATATTTTAAAAATAAATATATATCGTAACTAATGTATAAGAAGAATCTATAACAATCTATAAAAAGAATTAAAAGTACAATTATTATATTTATTCTAGATGTTCTGTTTAAAATTCTTTTATACAAATTATTCTATGAAGTAAAAATTATAAAATGTATTAAGAAATTTTTATAATTCAAAATGCGGAATTCGTCTAGGTTAAAAAAAAAGTATTTTCAGTTTATTGATAATTTCCAAATGTATTTTAACCTTCTTGTATAATAATAATTTTAAAAAAAAGTAAATCAATTGTGTAAAAATTGTTTTTTTTTCTACTTCAAAATAATTATGTGACATTATACGATTGAAAAGCCAGTGAACAATTTAATGAGTGAAAAAATTATCCTTGGTTTGGTTTCAATAAAACACTTTTTTTAACGAGTGAGAATGAACGATCCGCATGTTTGACATCTGACGCATCTTGCGTCACTATAACGCTTTTACTAGACACATGGGTAAAAATTGCAGGAAATATATGAGAATTTCATCGACATTTTCCTTCACACCATTGCTATATGTACAATAAAATTTCCTTGTAGATATACTGTTTATAACGATCCTGTATAAGATTTCATTATAATTAGTATGATAATTAAATCGATTGCATGAAGTCAGACTAGCAAAAATATTAAAAACTATACATATATAAACAAAAATACCTATTCAAATTAGTAAAATATACACACTTGTGTGTAAATATATATAAGATACATAATAAAAGTTGAGGCAAACTTTAACATGATGTATTATACGCTTAACGTAGAATTTGCAGAAAATATCTAGAATTGGAATTGAAAATTGAAAATCCTATAAATTGTACATTCTTTGTTTTACTTTTTGGCCGTAGAAGAAAAACAGGTATGCAATTTAAACTAGGGAAAAAATGGCAGTTTTTTATGTAACATTGAATAAATGGAAAATAGTCTTTCAATAAGTAATCTTTATTCATTCACCTTTTAAAATGATGGAAGAATTTGTGAATCGTTAACAATCAACATACGTACAACCTACGAAGCCGTGTTGCAACAACTATATGCGATTTCTCCTGTGATATTTTATTTACCGTTGGTTTGTGAATCATTAGAAATAACTCTATGATCTGAAGTGAAATACCCGGTTCAAATGAAGGGCCAACTCAACTTAATGAAAGATACCGACTTAGCAACCTTACTGCAGATCTGTTAGGAAGTTGTGAAAGGCGATAGCAAACTAGCACATCGACTTGCGGAAAGCAGTCAGTTTCTGAATCATAGTATATCTGTGCACGTACAATGCAACTGCATGTATCGGAAACCGTTTTCTGTACAGATGAAAATTTGTTTGAAGTGGGTTAATGCGTCATCTGATAATATATGATTACTTCATGTTGTATGACTGAAATTTGTCTCTTCTTCATAATAACAGGGTGAATCGTAATATTCATACGCAACAATATAAAAATGACGAGTGATGCATGAATATAACAGGTGCAACAATCTCACCATATAACCAATGACTGACGTGAATTGCTTCGTCATAAACATTTTGCCTAGTAGTAACTGGAGAAATATGTAACACAGCCATATTATTAATAGCTGCTTTTCACGAATATGTTGCTGTGACACAACATGGATATGTTAATATTTATAATGTGCAGTTGTGCACAATTATAAACACACATAGTATGCAGTATATACACATGTAGACCAGTGAAGATTCGCTACTAGGGTTGGTTAAGAATTATCAACGATTTCTTAATGCGATCATGCCTAAAACCGGGCCGAATGACGGAAAAACATATTTGATTTCGTTGCTAAATCTTCAGCAGGTAACTCTGACACACATGTTGTAGCGTATATGTTCCCAGCAGATTGTAGCAACATTCTATTTTCAACGTACATTTGAAACCATAAGAAGGCATCATGATTATAAACTTTCCGGAAAGATGATTTAGGAAAGACATGTCTCTATAGATATCGCCTTATCTACTCCCAATCTTTCAAGGTTTTTTTATGCACTGACATCTGTAGATCTTCTTCTACAAACTCTTTTCCAGGATTTCGGCTTAGGTTTGAGAAGCATGCGGTATATGTTTGGTGCGTCCAGAGAAAAATACTGCTAATGCGGCCACAATCGGGAACAGGATGGCTATTTCAAATGGGCGGTTTTTTGGGCAGAATGGTGTGAACTCTGTTTTTTAATGTTCTTTTTTATGTTTTTACCTTACCTTGATATTTCCTGTGAGTTTACCTCAGAAATCTCTGACGAACTAACTCCATAACGTTTTCTATCTCTTTAACCTGTTCTAAGCTTTCAGGCTAATATGAAATATGTTTCATTTGATGTGTATTACAGTTTCTTAAATTTGTCTCATTTATTTGGAATTATGATGCATTGATAAAATTAAGTAGAAATTATTGAAGAAATATTATCTAAAAATATGTATAACTAATAGATTTTTACAAGAGCTACCTAGTAATTAAAGATATCTTCTTTAATAAAATGTTGTATTTATTTTAATTATAAATTTATAAAAAACACACAGTGTTATTTTAAATATATTTTAAAGAAATATTTTACATCCATCACATACTTATGAATGTGTTGAAATAATCATTTAAAAAATATACCACTGAAGTGTTATAAAAAAAACTTAAACCATATTCATAATATCATTAACTGGGACTTTCGTGCTAATAATATTTCATTTATTACATTCTGAAATTTCTCCATTACACGTGTTTTTTCTTTTTTCTATTTTTCTTTTTTTTTAAATATGTTTAATGAAACATTAAATAAAGAACGTAAAATTTTCTGTCAAATGTATACTTTATCTTAAACGAAAAAAGAATATTAAAATTTAATCTGATATAAAAAAGGAAATTATAATTAGTAAAGTCAAGCGTAAATAAAAAAATAAATAATCAAATTATTGTTGGTGGATTAAAGTAAAAGTAAAACCAATAAAAAATTTTCAAGTATTCATAATTAGATACAATATAAAAATTTTATTATCACGGGTTTAAAATTTGTCTTTGAGGTTCTTATCTTTAATGTCATTTACTTCGTCCTATAAAAATGTATAATAAAAAGTATTTTTGACAGTTTTTTGAAAACTTTTTTCCACATAATAATAACTATAAATTTAATAATGTCTTTATAAAAATATTTGTAATTAATTCCAAATGGCATTCTGTAGTTTAAATATAGGACTTTATGAAAGAAATTTGTAACTTGAAAATTTAGTTTTTAAATATGAATTGAATGCAGAGAATTTTAAGCGAAAGCATTATTTTTATACAATTGAATATTGTTATTGTCAACAGAGATGCGAATATTCCATTTTACTGAAAGATGGTAAATTAAGAACAAAATTTAGAAAACATTATTTACATTTTAACGAGCATGCTCCAAAAATAAGATTACAGGTATAATAAACGTATTTATCTAAACATTAGTGCGCAAATAAAAGTAGCTGTCAACATGTAAAATGTATATCTCAATCTTAGCTTCTCATGTAATACTGAGTTTTAAATTGAATTAGATTTTTTTTCCATTATTCCATTTTGAATCATAAATATAATATTCCTCTGTGGCTGCACTAAACGTACTTGATGTGCCGAATATGACACTGCAATCACCAGAAACTGCTGCATCATCAACAAAAATGTATGATGAAAAACATGTTTGCAAAAGTAGTTTTTGGAAATTGTTCTAATTTTGATGACTGTTTTTGTGTGTGTCTGTGTTTCGAATATTGATTCAAGAAATAAAATCCGTTTTGTGACTATCACGTTAGGTTTTATTTTATAAATGGTTTGCATATTTGAAGGAAATAACCAAAAGCTTTATTTTTGACCTTTAAATTTTTTATTCACAAATTGATAAAATGGCATTTCTATCCTAAATAAATAGTTATTATATGGAGAATACGTGTATTCAAAAATAAGTACTTATATTTTTCATTTTCTTTTACCTGCACCCCTCCCCCAAGAAAATAATCATTTAACCAATTCAATGGAATATAAATGCATTATAATTTCCTCTTTTACGTTTGTATGTTAATGCACCAATTTATTATTTTAACTGAGTTATTAAACTTATATAAACAATGTTTTCTTCTCCTAAATGCATTAAATTCTGAAATTTCAGACCGTTTTCTGGTTTAACTATAAGTGATGGAATTTGTTCACTATTTTTCCTTGAATCAACATCCAATTGAGTTTTAAAGAGCTCTAGGTGCATATACAATAATGTTAACCAATGAGTTCAATTACTAATAAATGTAGAAAAAGTAGTAAAGTAACAAGATAGACATTCGTATTTTTGCTACAAGATTTTTACAACTGCATATTTTTATCGATATATTTCGTAAAGTCTTTTTAAATAGTTGACTGATAAATTTTATATCAATTCCCCTTGCTGCACTTTTACAAATTAAGTTCAAATAGTTCAAATTAAATTCTAGTGATATTTTCTAGCATATTATTTCCGGACCCTGCTGCGAATCTCACATTTGTTTTTCTTGAAAAACAATTATTTGAAATTTTACAGATATTAAAAAGAAGGTATATCTAAGTAAAACTTAAATATAAAGTTAGCACTCAGGAATTTTGGAAATTCAAGAAGACTATAAAATGAAGCAATCTAACAAGGGAATGTTATCCAAAATGGGGACGCTAACGTATTTTGGCCTACCGAAATAAATATATACTTGAAAAAATCGGGCAAGCATTTTACTTTTAGACTCCTACACCATCACAACTGAAGGCTGTTTGTGGGAAAAATACATTAGGTTAGACAGAAAAAATATTTTTATGCAAAATTTTTAAAGACTTGATTTCGAATGTCGTTTTGGACGACCAGTTGGGAAAATGGGGTACTCACATGAAATAACATAAATTTGAAGACTAATGCGAAATTTCATTAAATAAGTTTATTTGGACAACAAAAAATGAAGTTATGAATACGAAAAAAGAATACAAGCGAGAGTATCATTGTTATTATTGTAGAAATAAATAAATAAATAAATATTAAAATCAGTCGTTTACAAAAGCCCCACATGAAATTACCTCTACAGCTGAAACACTAAATCCACCTTTCTTTGTTCTTTGAATTTACTTACAGTTCATTACAGAAGATGAAAGAATCATAGTTAACATTTTCTCCCACATTAGATGATATCACTGATGCGTCAATTTTAGGTGCTGTGGGATCAGTGTTATTGTGTTTCTTGAATAATGCCATTTTTTCTTATTATTTTTCTCCTGCTCTATAGTTTCCAGTTTTGCTTTATAAGGAGATGGTGTTAATATAACTGTTTTACCTCTCTTCTTGATATTTTTTTCTTTTTTCAAGAATTCATTTTTAACCTTTAAAATCAGGCATTATGCCGAAATAGACATTTATACATCATTAAAGAACTTAATAAAAATCATAATACCACCGATTTGTCCAAAACTTAAAGCATACAGTAACATATTCCATGGTGGTCCCCGTCTTGGAAGGCCACTAATGTCTCCGTTTCAGCAGACAATGACGTATGCTAAAAAATATGGCATCAATCTGTATAGATGTAAGCTCATTTATCAAGCAATACGTCAAAATGTAACTTAAATCTAGAAGAATCATTGCATTACTTACAAAATTCGAATGTTCAAACCTGACTTGATCAGTTTCAATAAAATCCACGAAAAAAATCGGAAAGAAAAATTGTTAAAATTTGAAAACTTTGTGGAAAAAAAACTCGTAAATAGCACATTTCAAAATGGCATATTTGCAACCATGAACGATAGTAACAGGTTGGATCTTAAGATGGCAACACTTATTAGTGAGAATTCTAACGTCCCCATTTGAACAGCCGTCCCCGTTTTAGACGGCTTTCTCCTAATAATAATAATTATTATTTTTATTCTGTTAATAAAGATTTTTTTTCTTTGTTTGAAATTATAAAGTTTGTCATTTATTTTAATTTTATGAATGTAAAATAACTTTTTTGTTTTCTAAACGTATTTTATCGTATTTTTTCTATTCATTACGATATGCTTTTAATATTTAAAAATTTTATATTTGATTGAAAGCATGTGAAATCAGAACCTTGGCCAAATATTTTTGCATTCTTAAATGGCTAAGCAGTAGAGAATTTAATAAACAAACAGACATAAACTGGAAAGTAAAGTGCAATATCAGGTATAGATTCTTGCTTTAACAGATTCAGAATATGTATTGTAGATCTGGTATAATGTATTTGTACATTATTACGATTTCTCACATATCAGTTACGTTACATTCTGTTTTCGAGAAATTTGAACAAATTTTTTATACTAGTATAAAAAAGTTGAGCAACAGATTTTAATTTACAAATATAATCATTTATTACATTTAATTATAAAACGTTTCAGAAAAGTGCCAGCTATTAAAAGTATTTGGAAAATTTTGATGAATGACAATACCTGAAATATCGCAAAGAAGCTCTCAGTATAGAAAAAAGATTTGTTATTCTGAACATTTTCTAAACCTTTTTGATAATTTATGTTTTATTGTAAGAAAATTTTGGCATTTATTTATTTTTTTTTATAAATTTATTTATTTATTTATTGTGAACTTCTTTAGTAAGAGCCGTTACTTTTTGAATTATTAATAATTTTTTTTTAATAAAAAAATAAAAAATAATTAAAACGTTTCAGAAAAATATCATCGATTAAAAATAGTTGGAAAATTTTTGATTGAATGAATGAATACCACATATATAATATTGTGACGAATTCCTAATTTCACGTTGTAATATTTAAATGGTAGCGACAACGCAAAACTCAATCATCAAATCAGAAATGATATTTTATTTCTGTCGTAAATTAACATTAAAATATTGTTACACACTTATATATAGTAGGTCCGTTCATCTTTGTAATTGACACATAGAATCAGTTCAAGGTGATAAAAGTCTCTGCCATCACAGGTTTCTCGCTCGGCTAGCGATTAGAACTCAATGCAGTTTTAAGAGTGGTGACAAGGTGTCACTTTAGTGGTTTTCTCTCGAACGGTAAGCTGAAACTATTTCACAGTAGAGACTGGCTGTCTCGGATATTTCCTCCCTTCGCTGGTGTTCAGCGAGTCTCAGCCCCGGACTTGGTGTCCAGCACGATGATTTCAATATCACTCCCGGGAGATGATTCTCCACTCTAGAAGGTCTTATGATCCGACCTTCTCAGTTGATCTCCAACATCCAACTCCCGCTCCCAACTCTTCTTCGCTGCTCCGGAGGGAAGGGGGGAAAGGGGTTTAGGGCGTTTTCCGGTTTCTCAAGGCCCAATAAACTCCGTTCCACCTCTCTCATTGGGAAATAAGAATTTTCACTTGGCGCCTCGTTGCCAATTTGTGTCTTGTCACGAACTAGGGGAATTCCCTCGTTTCATTGTCTCTGTAGAAAAATCATATCGATCACCTTCCCACTGAACCAAATTCTGCACGTCAATTTTCCTTTGACCGGCCTAGACACCGCGTCGCGACTTGGTCGTAGGAAAAACCTTTCCCAGGCGTGAGAAAATAGTCTGGGATGGAAAGCTTCATTCAATAATCCCACATAATTTAATGAAGTCTTTACAGCACCCCCTCACACAGATGGGATTTTTCACATGCTGAAAAATCTTAGTCGCGATCCAGTCAGACTCTTACTTCATTCAAATCAGAGGTCTTAATCCTGGTCGCACATTTTATACCAAAAATACACTTTCTAAAACAAATTCCAATTTAAAACTAAATTTTACTCAAATTACAATGATAAGAATTTTAAAATATATATACACTTCTCCTTAACTTCCTTAGTCAAATCTACTTAAAAATCAAAATGAGGTATGTGTGTCCCTGGTTTGTATTTCATTGAATAATGATAGTTTTGCAGAATCAAATTCCAACGTAACAACCGGGGATTATACACATCATTATTTTTCAGCCAACTTAAAGGATCGTGGTCATCTAAATGATGCCTTAATTTCATCATAACATAAATTATCGCGGCACATTCCTTTTCGCTCGTAACCATTTTTAACTCAGGTAGTGTAAATATCCGGTTCGAAAATTTTGCCTGGCGCCCTTCACTATTTATTTTCCCTTTTTGGACTGGCCTCGAATAATTCAAGCAACAGAAGGGGTCCCATCCCTCAGTTTCTATCAAACATAACGGAGAATAAGTATTGAACACGCCTTCAACTACTTCGCCTAAATCTGATCCTCCTTTTATCTCGCCAATAAGAATTTCGGCTTGCTTCGGTGAAGTTCTATAGAAGAGAATCTTCACAGGTAACTCGCTTGCTAACTCCATATCATGGGCGGTTAAATACAACCCGTAATCCGTCACTAGTCTTTCTGAATATTCGTTTCTTTTCCATTTTTCAAATACTATTCTGAGAGCTGTCACTAAATATTTATTTCTGCTTTCAAAAAGGGGTACGGTTGTCTCCGTGTCCGTGTACCAACGCGTCATAATACTTGCAACATATCCGCTGGACAAAAGAATTCCTTTCCCTTCAACATTTCCCTTTCTTAACCCTAAGCAGGGGTCGCTAGATTCGGTGTATGTTTCATTTCCCTCTAAAACATTCGGCCAAAAATAATCGTTATACATTTCGTCTCTAGACCTTTTCATGCCTAACTGCCCGACTACACTGTCCTGACCCAGTGATAAAATTCCCCTTTTCGAACTTAACGGAACAACAAATTTATCTCTTCCTAAACAAACATTATCCGTTATTGTTCTGACTACTGACTCCTTTTCCATGTCAAAATGGGAAGCCTTATCCGCAATTCCTTCGCTAATAGGGTCCACCGTGACTTCCGCCTTTTCAGCTGTTTGCAAGTCTAGCTTACTAATCTGAGCTAAATTCACCCCTGAATCTTCTTTTCAAATGGGGGTGGAAGAATTTCTTTATCTTCCTCACCTCCCGATTCCCCTATCTTTATCCCGCTGGGTTGGAGTCCGAAATTCTCCATTACTTCTTCTATCTGCGTCGCCCGTTTCTCGCTTGTCAAACGACCTTTTGAAATATCTGCCCCCTTCCCCGCTAACGGCCTACCTTTAGTTTCGGTTTTCAGACGCGCGCTTTGTCTTGTGAGCATTGCTCTAAAAGAAAGGGGTTTAGATTTCTGTTTCTGAATTAATTCATGAGTTCTATTTCCTAACAAGTAAAAATTCATATCTATCTTTGTCGACAACTGCTGCCTTCGCCCTCATTCTCTCACCGGAATTTAATAATATTTCAACCTCCGCAATAGGTAATCGGCGACACCTATTATCCAT
This sequence comes from Maratus michaelseni, assembly GCA_963931845.1. Classification (NCBI taxonomy): domain Eukaryota; kingdom Metazoa; phylum Arthropoda; class Arachnida; order Araneae; family Salticidae; genus Maratus; species Maratus michaelseni. The sequence goes on from OZ007591.1 coordinate 176,365,512, forward strand.
TATTTGTTTAACACAAACATTTTCTCCTGTATATTGATCCGCTGTTACATCATGAGCACTAAGGACATCAATATTAGTACCTGAGTCACGTAATATGGTCATTTCCTTCCCATTAATTAATCCTTGGCTTAAATAAGGTTTGAAAGACTCTTCTAAATGGTCTAAGCCCACTACATCATGAATCGACTCTGTTTTTTCTAACTGTTCTAATTAGGGACATGAATGCCTGTAGTGACCTTGTTTTTTGCAAAGATAGCAGGTAATCTCTCTTCTTCTATCGAATACTTCATTCCTATTTCTAACAACCCCTTTATTCCTCAAATTCGAATTAATTTCCGCCGCCCTACCATCAGATTTCGGTTTTCCTGGCACCTTATTTCGCTCCACCGATTTCTCATTACTTTGGAATTTAGGAAGCCCTGGCGGTCTTAAATTTTTTCTAGCTGAGTCATAAGCGTCTAACTTCTTAGTCAACTCAAAAGGAGTGTTCATCGAACTCCACGAATCGATAAAATGATGTTTAATCTCAGGATTCACTTTACGTTTCAATTGATCCGTAATAATAAGATCTCTGAGTTGATCATAAGTCGTTATTTCAAGCCCACTTAACCATTGGTCAAAATCATTAGAAATATCGAAAACAAAATCTCGCCAATTTTTATTTTCAGGTTTTTTCGACATAACAAATTTGAGTCTGAAATCCTCTGCCGATAACTGATATCTTTCTAGCAATATCCTTTTCACATATTCAAAATCGTCCGTTTGCTCTGCGTTTTCTTTCAAAATTAATTCGCTTAATTCAGCAGGAAGTAGTCCCAATAATTGTGTCACCCAATGATTTTTGCTTATCTGGGCCTTCTGCACAAGTCTTTCAAATAAATAGAGATAAATAGAAATTTCGGATTTTTCTGGGTCGAATTTTGGAAGAATTGATTTCAACGCAATTTTTGATTCGCCCTCGTTTTGACTCGAAGTTAAACTAGCTTCATCTAATCCTCTTTCTATCTTTAATTTAGCAAATTCATGTTCGCATTCTAACGCTTTTGATTTTTCATCCCTCTCAAATGCCCTCAATTTTTCTCTCTCCGCTTTTTCCTCAGCTAATAATTAATGTTAATTATTTTTTTCATTTTGAGAAACTAAAGAAAAAAATATGTTTCATAGCCTCAATCCAAATACTAAACAAAATTATTACCAATTTTACATTAACAATATAATATACTACCGACCAAGATTTTAAAATAACCCACACAAAGACCTCTGAAATGAACAAAATAAAAATTCTAACCTGGAATCTCCTGAGTTCAGATCACCTCCGTTGGTTTCTTTCAGCTCTGTCGGGGTCTGCTACCTGGCACTCTAGTACTGAGGGTTCTAACAATCCGGCACTCTGTACTGGGGCTTTCCGGTAACTCTTACGTCAATGCACTCTTGTCACTGCAGTCTGTCACTGGCATCCGGTTCAGCTGGGGTTGGAGCACTCTTTAACTCTTGCTTCTGCTTCAGCCTGGTTGCGGCTCTCCGATTTCACTTCCGTCACTGGAGTACGTCTCTGACTTCCGGATAAACTGTGATTGGAGCACTCTTTCACTCTTGCTTCTAATTCAGCCTGGTTACGGCCCGTCAATTTTTAGACAAAATTTATACCGCTGCCACCACTGTGACGAATTCCTAATTTCACGTTGTAATATTTAAATGGTAGCGACAACGCAAAACTCAATCGTCAAATCAGAAATGATATTTTATTTCTGTCGTAAATTAACATTAAAATATTGTTACACACTTATATATAGTAGGTCCGTTCATCTTTGTAATTGACACATAGAATCAGTTCAAGGTGATAAAAGTCTCTGCCATCACAGGTTTCTCGCTCGGCTAGCGATTAGAACTCAATGCAGTTTTAAGAGTGGTGACAAGGTGTCACTTTAGTGGTTTTCTCTCGAACGGTAAGCTGAAACTATTTCACAGTAGAGACTGGCTGTCTCGGATATTTCCTCCCTTCGCTGGTGTTCAGCGAGTCTCAGCCCCGGACTTGGTGTCCAGCACGATGATTTCAATATCACTCCCGGGAGATGATTCTCCACTCTAGAAGGTCTTATGATCCGACCTTCTCAGTTGATCTCCAACATCCAACTCCCGCTCCCAACTCTTCTTCGCTGCTCCGGAGGGAAGGGGGGAAAGGGGTTTAGGGCGTTTTCCGGTTTCTCAAGGCCCAATAAACTCCGTTCCACCTCTCTCATTGGGAAATAAGAATTTTCACTTGGCGCCTCGTTGCCAATTTGTGTCTTGTCACGAACTAGGGGAATTCCCTCGTTTCATTGTCTCTGTAGAAAAATCATATCGATCACCTTCCCACTGAACCAAATTCTGCACGTCAATTTTCCTTTGACCGGCCTAGACACCGCGTCGCGACTTGGTCGTAGGAAAAACCTTTCCCAGGCGTGAGAAAATAGTCTGGGATGGAAAGCTTCATTCAATATTCCCACATAATTTAATGAAGTCTTTACAATATCTATATAATATTTTTTGAAATTTATTAAATTGGTTTTTGAAGGATAATAACTTAATTAAGGAAAAACGCTATTTCTTTTTTAAAGTCTGAAAATATAATGTTTGAAAAAGAAATTTAAGAACATTTTAAAACGGCACTCCCGCTACAAATTCTCCTTCTACTTTTTTCAAAAATACGTTTCAAACTTGTCTTTCAAGTGTGCTCTATAACTGTAAGGACCAGAATTCCGAAATGTTAATTAATTTTTTTAATAAAACTCAATAAATTTCCATGGCATATATAAAAATACAGTACAAAGGAATATTTACTTAATTTTTTTATTTAATTTTTTTTTTTATATTAATACCAATCTTATCCTTGATTTCACAAAATACATCACGGGGAAACGTGATAAAAAGCATGAAGTAAATTGAATATATAGTTTTATCAATTTGATAACACTGGTACACTCAAATATCGCATTCTGTGTCTACGGAATTTGAAGATTATAACTCTAAATCATTTAAGGGAAAATGGTTGCACTAATAAGCCTTTTTCATATATTTATACCTATCGGATCTTTACGTAACTTTGTCCGAATATACTAGGTATGTATGTTCAAATACATTTTAATCAAAACATTGGAAATGTGATGTTTTTATTTTTTGCAGATGAAGTCTGGTTTTCTTTAACTCAGCAAACGTTAACTGCATACATAATCTTTTCTGAATGCTTCCACGGGGTGATCACCAGACTCTTAAACAGTGTGATATTATTTCTTTTGTAGTTCATAAAGGACATTGTTTACGTTCTAGATGATGAACCACGTGCATTAAGTAGTATAAAATCACATTATCACTGCAATAGAAATCACTGATGACAGAACGGCAGAAACAAATCTGAGTGGCGTTAACTGTGCAGGCTAACAAAACGAATTCATATGTAGTATTCATGAATCAATTTTACGATAAACATCCACACAAATTTGGACAGTTATTGTACGTATGCCTCAAATTATTCCTTATTATTTTAATTTATAAATAAATTATAATGAGTTTGAAATGTTAACATCGGTTGAATACTCATAATTTAGAACACATTTTCAATCAATAAAAACACAATTATATGCACTATAATATTTACATTTATTCACAAAACAACAAAAAGCATCACTCATGCCCATTTCCCAAAATCAAATTCATCATACAATTGGTAAATAGAACGCAGACGAGATAAAACACATTGCCAAAACACAAGGTATAAATATGACTCAACATACCGCCCCCCCCCTTGAATGAATTTCATTCAAGTAGAATTACCTTACACTTAAATTTAAAACAATTAATACAGCATGTACTGTAAACAATAAATCGACAAATTACAAACGAAAAAATAATAATCGTTTTTCTATAGGAAACAGATAAATTATTACGATTGGTCTCTTAAAAATTGTTCATTTTTTTAAAAATCTTACTAGTCTAATGATTCCACCATCACCTGGAAATAACACTATAATTCTACCTGAAGGACATTAGTAAATAACAACATTGTCTTCGATAATAATCACTAAATAATTCATTTGAACATTGTCTTTCTCAAAACATCCATTTTACACTTTGTTGTAAGGAGATTAGATAATCTTTGAAACATTTTTTCAATTAATAAATTGATCATTTCTATTTTTCCCATAATTTTAGTTTAGAACCATTTATATTATTTACTCCAGGTTCAACAATAGTGTTGATTGGCCTGCCAATAAAAAATTGGCCATGAGTTCAACCGTTCATATCATCTGGATAAGAGAAGAGATGTACAAGAGTACGTGAATTTAGGATTCCTTCAATCTGTGTTATTTTAGTCAAAAAGCCCTTATATTTTAATTTGGCGTTTCACATCACTCCTTTTAGAATTTTAAGGATTGTCTCCTGTTTTCCTAGTGGCCTTGGAGTCCTTGGGGGAATAAATTTACAATTATTACTTTCACTACTCAAATATCCACACAAATTTTGTCAGGAATTCTAACTAGATTAAGAAATCTTTTGAATTCCTTATTACGGCCTATTTAATTTTGCGTGTTATCAGAAGAAAAAAGCATTATTTTCTTCTCCTAGCAGAAACCTTCTTTAAAGTTTCTATAAAAGTTTGTGAATTTAATTTAGTAACAATCCCTAATTTTACGTGTAACAAAGCAAATAAATATGGCTACATATACTTATATTTTATGAGAAAAAACCCATCGAAATCAACGCCGGAACAATTAAATTGGTAGTTCTCAGTTATTCTATCTTTCGGTAAAATTTCACATGCACAATTGACAAGAGATAGGTATTGCTTTAAAGCAAGTAATACAATTATGAACTATTTTTCTACATAAGGCAGGACCATTTAAAGGCTAAAAGTTTTCTATATTAGCTAAAAGTGTCAAGCTTGTGAGCTAAAATGTCAATAACGTTGAGGATAATATCCGACTACCAACTGAATAAGTTTACATTTATTATGTAGCAAAATTTGAAATTTTTGGTTAGCATTTAAATCACTGTTTACTAACCTACCTCCTACTCTAAGAATTCCCTCTTGAGCAAGCAATGAATGAAGATTTTTTATCTGACTATTATGATTTATTTTACATGTAAGGATTTTATTTAATTGTTAACTAATTTCTCATTATGCACGTTTTAACTAAAATATCTCCGCTCTGTTGACCTCTTTAACGTCCTAGGTGTCCCTCCATTCTTTCTTTTTTACAATTACCATATAGTCTGAAAATAAATTTACAATACGAATCATAATACAATAATTATATCCCGCACAAAATATTTAAGGGAAACAGTGAAGGCAGATATGCAATTATTATAGTCAAATAATTTTTCAGTCCTTTTGAAAAGTTATTGAAATTTACCGCTGCAGGAATGCCTCTATTCGGATAGTTCTTTTTCTTTAGGAACAATGGAACACTCCACCATAATTCATTCAAGATTTGCTTATCAGTATTAACTCCTCTTGTTAGAAGATCAACAGGTTTATGTTGAGATGAAACATGTCGCTACTGCATTCCTTCAGTTAGTTCTTGTATTGCGGAAATTCTATTCAGAACAAATGTTGTTTCGAATGGCTCTTCTTTTATCCAGGACAATGCTATCACAGAATGGCCCAGAAGATGATTTTGTTTACACTATTTTTGAGCGCAGAAATAAGTCATTTCATTAGTTTTGCCAGTAGCACTGCTGAACATAGGTCACGTTTTGAAATAGTTAATTGCTTTAAAGAAGAAACACTAGATTTACTTGCCACTAATTTGTCACTAATTTGTCACTTGAACAGATTTTGTTACTGATTTACAGTAAATAACCGCACCATAGGCTGCTTCCGACGCGTAGCTGAAGACCTGTAACTCGATCACAAATGCATCTTTTAGTAAGATACAACTACTACTCTCAATGTTATTAATTAATTGTAAGGTATCAGAAAATTCTCTCGATTCCTTAGCCGCTTTCTCCGATAGAAAATCATCCCAACTTAACTGGAATAACTTAATTTCTGCATGAACGTTTTTGCTTTAATTATAACAGGAGCCACTAACCGCAAGGACTGAAATATACTCGATAAACTGACTGCACATGTCTCTTAGAAACATTCACTTTATTATGAATGTTAACGTTAAAACATAAACAATCTTTTTTCACTTTTCACAATACACCTAAAGCTTTAGATTCTTCTGAATCACCCAAATCGTATATCACGCCATTTGTTTGAAAGGTTACGAAGCATTACTACACCATTTCTCCACTCTTTACCATTACTATTAATTGATTTTGGAGCTCTAATGCAGGACTTAAAGAATCAGATCCCGATAGAACATCATTCCTATACATGATTTCTTTCAATACGGATGCTGCCAAAGAAAACTTGCTTCCTTCATCCTTAGACAGCTGAAGAAGAGTTCTCAGGGCCAAAAAAGGTGTGCTAACAGTACCATAAGTAAAATTTGTTAATTTGAGGTTTTTAATTTGTCCGTTAATGCCTTCTTTCCATAAAACGTTTTAGAACTTCCTCTGATATGGAGGGGTAGAAATTGCTCGCTATACTTTTTGAATATCTGTAGTGAAAGATAAATTCTATTTTCTAAATCTCACCATAATTTAGCCTAAATGATGTAGTATTACACCAGCGTTATGCTGTATAGAAATAAGTGAGTTTCCCTTAGTTGTTAAAAAAGAAGTGTTGAATACTACTCTAAGAGGAGTTGATATACTCTTTTCTATTACCCTGCACATTCCAAGATGGGAATGTAATACAATATATTTTCTTGTGTTTTCATTAATGTCAACCATGTGGCCTAACTGTTGATATTCTTTTAAAATATCTGAATATAATCTTAAATACTCAGAATTCGCTGGTAAACGTTTCCATAAAGAATTAAAATTTTTCGTTGCGATTTGCTTGGAATTTCCTAAAGTTGTTGAATAGTGTCAGAAGTTTGAAGTACTCGTTACAGTAATCCGATGCGAATACTTCGGCTGGGAGGACCATGTTGAATACTCACAAGTAAAAGAACACACTCTTACTAAATAAAATATCAATACAATGCACTATTACATTTAAATTTATTCACAAAACAACAAAAAGCCCTACTAGTGGCTACCTCTTACAATCGAATCCATCGTACAACTGTTAAATAGAGCTCAGTTGAGTTAAAACACATTTCCAAAACACAAGGCATAAATATGACCTAACAACATCTTTCTGAAACACTGTGTATTGTCTTTAACAATTGATTAATGTTACCATTTATTTAATTATATCTTTTGCTGAAATATGGTATTATGTTTTCCTTATTTCAAGACTTTAAATCCACAGATCTACAAAATTTACGTTTGTGAAAATTTTTAATATATATATTGATTATATGCATTTAATTATTATTAATTTGTATTTAATTTTATTATTATTTGTAAACCAACTTATTTTCCCAGAACAAATGGTATTTATTTTCATATTATCACATATTTCTACGAAGTTTTTCTTTAGTTAAAGAAAAAAATGTTATGTAGAAAATACCAAAAAAAAACGAAAAAAGAAAGAACATGAAACAACTAGTTTATTTGAAATAGTTCGTCTCACATCAACATTTCAACTATCGTAAAACTGAAAAATTTAATTCAAGTTTTGGCCTACATGTATATTGTTATTGCAATATCTCAATTTCAAAAATCGTGTTTCTTCTCAAATCCATGAAATGGGTATCTCTCGCCATAGGACATTTTCATATGTTTAACCAATTTGTACTTTTACTAAAAATGTAATAAAGAAGGTTCATTTTTACTCCCGCCGAATTTATATTGAATTGAAACTTGAATGAGTATTTCATTTTCTGCAGTGACGCACTTTTATTAAAAAACAAATGAAATTGTTTTCGTTTATCTTTTCTTTACATCTAACAAGATATTTTGTTAAAAATCTGAGATATTTGTTTATTTGAAAACAAGGTATGTTTATTTCACGATATTATAAACAAATTTCAACATATTTTAAGAATTGTTTTTAATATACTTCAACATTTAAATTGATTTTGTTTAATATTGCATTTCATTTAAAAGGTTTATTTTTAAGCGTATGTTTTACCAAAATTAGGATGTGTTCAACAAGAAATGCTTAGTATTTTTCCACTAGGGGGTCTTGCGTTTTTTCAAAGCTTGGCGCAATTTTGACTCCAGAAAGACAAGTTTGTTGCCCAATTATATAAACAGTTTTTATAACTAACCTAATGATCTTTTATGCCTCTTTATATAAGAATTATCTATATAAATATATATAATAAAAGTTTTTTTTAATAATAACCATTAAATCACATAAATAATCGACAATAATTATAATACAAAGCATATATAAGTATCCAAAAATTTAAGATTCTCAAAATTAAAATAAGTGGAAAAAATACTTAAAGCTATGTGGAGAAAAAAAAATCCAATGTTCCAAAGGTGAAAATTATATACAAGAAGCAAATGGAAACTTATAGATTGAAGCACATTATCAAAGGGAATATTCCACTAATATAATAATAATAATATAATTCATTAAAAATATATATAGTAAAATATATTTGATTTCTGTTTGAGTAAATAGACCTGAGCCAAATTTATTATACTCAAATTGCCCGATCTATTACGTAGTCAAATTTAAAGAAAATTGAATAAAAATGGGAAAATATTGAATAACTGAACATTATATAAGCTATTTATATTTATATACTATTATTGTTTTTAGATGCAATTTACTTCTGTTTGTATATAAAAATAAGTAAATGGCTCCTTTTTGGCTCACAGGCTATCAAAGCCTGAGAGCTTATGTGCCCGCCCGTTCTGTATGTATGTACGTATGTACGTAACGCGATAACTCTTGATAGAAATATGCGATTTGATTACAATTTTGTTAATAGATTCCTTGTTATAAGGCGCTTCCCTGATTAGTTTTGGGGGTTCATTGGTTAAGTATAAAGGGGGAAACGAGGGTTAACCCCCCCCCCCCTTAATTTATATAAATGGATTTTTCATGCAGAATTATCCGATTTGATTCAAATTTTGTTTATAGGCACATTGGGATAAGGCGTTTCCCTGATTAGTTTTGAAGGTTCATTGGTTAAGTATAAAGAGGGGAACGGGGGGCTAACACCCCTTAATTTAGATAAATAGGTTTTTCATGAAGAATTATCCCATTTTCTTCAAATTTTGTATATAGGTTCATTTTGATAATGTACTTCTGTGAATAGTTTTAGGGGCTCATTGGTTAAGTATAAAGGGGGAAAGGGGTGATAATCCCCCCCCCCCCTTAATTTAGATAAATAAGTTTTTCATGCAGAATTATCCGATTTTCTTCAAATTTTGTATATAGGTTCATTGTGATAATGCGCTTCTCTGAATAATTTTGGGGCTTCATTGGTTAAGTATAAAGGGGGGAAGGGGGGGCTAATCCCCCCATAATTTAGATAAATGGGTTTTTCATGCAGAATGATCAGATTTTCTTCAAATTTTGTATATATATACATTGTAATTAGAGGCTTCCCTGATTAATTTAAGGGGTTCATTAGTTAACTATGAGGGAGGTAACGGGGGGATGACCCCCCTTAATATATTGTCAATTTCTTTATTTTTCGAGGGGCTTATTTCGAATTCTTTGAAATAAGATTATAATATACAATTAGTGTGAATAGCCTGTGAGCTCAATGCCCTCAGTTTAACTGGGCGGTTTTCTTTTTATTATTAAACAAATTGTATAAATATTGAATCTTGTGTATATGAAAGAGTTAATAGTTTGCCAGGAATTGCACAATTGTTGCACATTTTTCTTGTCTAGTCACGGCCATTTTCTCTATCGTGCCAAGGCCCTTATACTTGAAATTTGCCGATTGTTTTGTTGAAATAAGATGTGTCTTCAAACAAGGTGTGCCTTCAAATCAGATGTGCCTTTTTTGTGGAGATTTATCATTATCAGGTTTTATTGGAATTTTAGAAACACGATCTGATTGTTCTACGACTATTTTTGCTCACAAAGACTGAATACACCGGCACATTTATATAATGCAGTGGATAATATCGACATGTTAGAATTGAGTTCGAAGATAACGATTATAAATGTCTAACACAGAACTTGCATTTACTCTTGTGATTTTTTAAAATTAATCTGCAACTTAAGAGCTTACATCTATCGACTTACGACACTTTCAAGCTCATGTTAAACCAATTTAAGTGTTCTCTACAATCTTCTCATTTGCATTTTAATATTTTTAAATGAATATTTTTACATAGGATATCCGAGGTTGAAGTTTCACGAAATAGGTTTGTATTTTTTTATATGTATTGTAAAATCATTCAAAACAGGTAATCCTTACCAATTCCGAAATTGAAAATGTACTCAGAATTAAACTGTATTAGAAATCGAAAAAATAGGAAATTATCACTAATATTAAAATTATAATATTAAAATATTATAATTATTATATTATTATTATTATTATTATTATTATATTATAATAATATTATAATATTATATTTTTATTATTATATTATAATGCTATTTATTATATTATAATATTATTATAATATTAAAATTATACTTCAATCTCAGATATCTCATGCAAAAGGAATCATTTACAAATATTGAAATGTAAACTAGAAATATCTAAAGAGTGTTTTCATTCTTTAACATTATAATTTTTTGAGTGTGGGGTGCTAACGAGATTTTCGTGAATTGCAGCTTTCGGAACATTAGCCTTGTTTCTTAATTTTCCCTCGTATGCAATTGAAATCTGATACAAGATTGGTATTTTCATATAACATTTTAAAAGTATTAATTAAGAAATTAATTAAGAAAGAATGAAAATATTACCATCCTTTTCTTAAGAGTTCTGTATTCTCATCAATCAATATAAAAACTAATAATACATGCAAATTTCAGAAATATAGTTCCTGCGTTATTCGTTATCCAAGTTCGTCAGAGTTTGGTACTACAAACAAAGTAGAGATAACAATGTTTACAAAAGAAATTTTAATATTAAAATAAAAACATCTATGAAATCATTTTTCAGAGAACATCTTCACAAAATCTTTTATCTTCCTGTTAAACTCTAAAGTAATAAAAGGGATTAAAAACTGGATTAGATTAAACAGTGGCACTTCCAGAATTTGGTTCTAGGTGGGGTGTGAATTGTTGACAGTTAATTCAGCAGTCACCACTTTTTTGAATGAGTAGTTATTCAAATCACAATTTTGAAAGAAATGAAATCATAATCACTTTCCTGATATTATAATCAGTAGCTATGTTGCACATCATACATTTAAACAGCGTTTACTGTATTAGAGTTACAAAATGTAAAATACACCGATGAAATAACAACAATTAAACTATGACAGATGTATACAGAGTGTATAAAAATGATGAGACAAACTTTAATTGATAGAAAAATACTACAGAAAGAAACTTTTGTAGTAGGAACCGTTAGTTCATTCCGAAAATGTACGGTGTTTTACTCCAAGCCCCCGCCAAATTGGAATTCTTATTTCCAAATTTAACAATAATGAAGTTTTTTAGAGAAATTTTCAATAGACATATGTTGCTTTGTGTCAAACGTAACAATAACAGGAGAACTGGTGGGAGATCATCATCATCCGTGGTGGGAGATATCATCATCCGTGTGCAAACACACTAAATTATGATACACTGCCCCATAATTCGGATGGCATTACCTATGGTATCATTGACGGAATTACTGCGTACTTCAAGCATATTTTTGATATCGTGTTTTGCTTAAAACAATGTAAATCTCTTTAATATTTTGTTAAAATATCTTCTTTTTTGTTAAACTTCGCAATAAATATCTCGGTTCCGCTTGTAATCTACCCCTTGCATTTTTAACTGAATACATGGATTAAAGTTGGTAAAATTTCTAAATGTAGTGCACTCTGCCACTTCTTAAAGTTTGTACACTTTTTTTAAAGAAAATAATCGAACCAGGAATATGGAGACAAGTCTGCAAACATTCTGACTCAATAAAAAAAAATCCGGATTTAATCATTATTGTATTTTTAATTTACCATAAAATACTATAAATTTAAGTTTTCTGTAATATACATTTTTTCGAAAATATAAACTTTATATTGAAATATTTATCAACGCCAGAACAATGGTACTACTATTAATTAGTAGAAATAGTGAATTTTAAAGGTTGTGTACTGCGCACTTGGATTTATTCTGTTTTAAAAGCGGGATTTTCTCTTATTACTATGTGGAATGAGACAATCTAGACTGCCGCTTTCAAACTGCAGATTTTACATAATGTTAAAGCAAATCGAACATAGCTACAGTTTGAAAATGTTATGTTCGTGACCGTCTTAAATTTCAGCCGTCTTCCATACGATTATGGTGTAAGAACAAAAACTATCAAAACTCCATCACAATAGAAATGATTCGGAGAAAATATATAAGGTTTCATACACTTTTCGGAAATATGCCGTGTATAATAGACATCCCGCTGTTAAGCACAAAAGTTTTCGGTATAAGCGCGCGTTATACACAGGTAAATAGGTAATCATTAGACTAAACAAATTTGCAACAACAAATGCAATATAAATAAAATTATTTTGACTATCAGGAAATTAAGTACAACAAAAAATGTTTCCTATAATCTGCATCACACCACCAATCTGACAGGTGAGCAATGCTGTTTGGTAACGGTGGTGCTAACAAAGAAGTTACAGTGCATACTCAGAATATATTTTTTTAAATTGTAATGAAAATACTCATGTACGTTATAAAGGACCAGTAAAATTTATCTGCGAAATCTCAGTAGAACCCCAGTATCCTTCTTTTGTGTGATTTTTTCATTGCCGACATTGATCCTAGGCCTTTTGTTAGACTTCTTAGCTTTTTTGTAGATTTTCTCAGCCTGTATTGTTTCCCGTTTCACCGCCCTTTATCTCTATTTTACTTCTATTTTACCTCTATTTTACTTCCGTTGGGCTTCTTGTTTCTTCCGTTCCTTGGAGTTTTGCAACTCATGCCATTTTTGCGATGCCAAGACGAAAGACATCGTCTCGCATCTTCTCTTGTCTTTCTTTCAGGACTGTGCTGCCATTCAAAGATTTCTTTTAACCAACCAGATTGGTATTCATGTATGGAGAGGGAATTGGCTGAATTTTCCAGCGCTGCAAAAACTCTCTTCATCAACAGTTTTCGGCTCCAGCGGAACACTTCTAAGATTGACGAGAGTTTTTTCAAAGTTGTTTCTGTTACTGGATCTCGTACTTGGCTTGGATGTCATGATGTCCTCTGGCTCTGGCAATTTTTCTTCCTCTGCGCCTGTGACTATTTTCATAAGACTGGATTGAATTTTTCTTTTCCCAGAAGCTTACACAAACGGCGTGAAACTTCCAATTCTTCAGTTGGTGGTTGTTGTGTAATTCCAACTTTCTTTATCACGACTACTTAATTGAAGTCCGCAATCAGTAGATTTGTCAGTGTAGCGGTCGGAGCCTCATTTCTAGCGTAGCAGATGCAAAATTGTTGATGATCTGGAACTCTGTATGGAGAACTAAGTAAATTATTATTTAAAAAAAAGATATGCTATAGATTAATATTAAAGTTAAAATAATATAGTCTATCTTTATATCGAACATGCCGAAAGACGGTGAAAAATCATGTTATAATCAAGTGTATTAAATTACACATCTGCATGCACAAGTTTTATAGGACACGAAATAAAGTTTTGTCTCCATGACAATAAATTACATAAACATTTTATTTATCTTAAAAGATTGGATAATAGGGATGATAGAGATTTTATATTTTGCAAGGAAGACACAAAGAAGAGCTTTTCTTTATAATAAAACATTTACGGAAAATTCTATTTTTAATTTTGAAACATTAATTGCTTTAAAAAACTTGATGAACTGATAATCGATATAACAGCTATTGCTATTTCAAGATTTGAAAAAAATAGTCTTAATATTTATTTGCCCATAAGATATCTTCATATTATTCTGGCAATAAGATATCTTAATATTTATCTGCCAATAAGATTTTTTAGTATTTATCTGCAACAAGACATTTTCTTCTGCTAAAAAATTCATTTCGTCTCAGGACAAAAAAATCTCTTTATGCATGTAATTCAAGTAAAAAAAAATATTTATATATAAATATATTCAATAACAAAAGCATAAAACTATGCGGTGTTTTAATGGCTTTAACGTTTCATGAAAGAACCCTTCAATCTTAATGCCAAGAATACTTTCTTGTTTTTCAAAATAAAAAAAGTACTTTTAAAGTTTCATAACATTCATTTACCGTGAAGCATTGCCTTCTAAGAAATCGGTCATCAGATATGTAAATCTTATTTAACTCAAAAATAGTTTTCTAGAACTTTTTTTCAAAAGATTCTCGCAGTTTTTCTTGGAAAAAAATTAAAGTTATGATATTACTTATTCAAAATAAATTCGAAGAGTAAAACTTTTGAAAAGTAGCGTGAAACAGTTAGCATTATGGCTTATATTTTGATTCCTTCACTAGGTAAGAAAAGAATATGGATTTTATATCTCCATCGAAATGCAGCCGCGGGTAATAGTTGTTTTAGAGAAAAAGTACACAAGAAAATAATACATAAAATTTACATGTCATACATATATGTTTAAGAAATTATGTAAACTCAGGAACTGTTATACGTGTCATCCCTGAACTGTGAAAGACATACCACAGAAAGTTCTATACATGTCATCCCTGAACTTAAATACATATTTCTCCAATTTGTTTCTAAAAACCAATATTTTTCGAGATTACGCTCTAGAGAAATACCCCATACATTATGATTGTTTTTCAAATGATGTTCTGTAAAAGTTTTACTTTATATCCACTATTCCTTTCTCGACTACAAAGGCGCAAGTAATTCAGAATATAGCTGTTTAGTTTAAAAATTATTTTATTACTTTTTACAACAATAAGCAATAGATAAAATGATGGGAAAGTGGTTGATTTTCCAAACTCGTTTAAAACTGTTTTCAACTATAATGTTAATTTTTTCTCTGTTTGGTTGAATCACATTTTGGGTGTTGTAGTAGCTCTAATCATACAATGCTAAATCAGTTTTATTCTTATCTGGTGTTTTACATCAACTACAAAATACTACAATACTGAACACTATTCATTTTTACACTCTTTTATTTAACTCAACTTTGTTTTTTGTGTAAACATGGAATTTTGTAATCGATTTTTCCTGATATGCTAGAATTACAAAATTATGTGCAAATGTGTGTTTCCGATGATAATACAACATTTTAGTATTTTTTTAACTTAAACAAAAATTTAAAATTTAATTTTAAGGAATTTATCTATTAGTATTCGAGTTGCAAAAACAAAAGATTTAAACATGCGGCTGTGAAGCTGCATAACGAAATATTTTAAACACTAAAAAGTAGAAAAGATAAATGATAAATAAAGAATGAATTTTTTTATTTAAAAAAAATTCTCAGTTATCAATTAATAGTTTCATAATAATTAATTATGATTATACGTCGAGAAACCAATTCAGAAATCCTAAAACAAAGTTTAAAAAAAAAAAAATTTAATGTTGCCACATCACAGTAAACATTATCAAACAGATAAAACATTATTATTATTTTTTTTAAATTGACTAGCCCATGCATTCCATCAAGTGTAAAAATAATAATAATAATAATAATAATAAATAATAATAATAATAAAAATAATAATAAAAAGTCGTGAAATTTCTATAATCGTGATCGGTGTCCACGCCAAATTAACCTAATGTACCAGAAATTATTTGGAAAAATTAGGAATGACAGTGCTGAATTTATGCGTCATTTTCAAAATAAACATTGAATTGTCATAAAAGGATGTATTTAAAAACTATTTTTACTGTTAGAATTATGTAGGTTTGACAATAAACTTGTGTAGATTGATTTTTTTAAATATTGATATGTTAAACTACGAACTGATAAAATAATCTGGTAAAATGTTGAACATAAAATGTCTGCTGTTACATTTTGCACACAAGGGCTAATCCGATTCGGACATCTGTTTAAAAGGAAATTCGTGACAATACGATTATCTAAGCCTGAACCGAGATTCAAACCTGATATCTCATGACTTGCAGCCTGCTTTTGAACCACTTGACAAAATGGTAGATATCCTTGTGTGTTAAGCAACATTGAAAGCATTTGCTTTTCAACTATTTTCAACGCGTTTTCTCTAATATCCAATACAATACTCAGTTCATCCCATAACGCTTCTGTAAAGATTTTCGAGTTTTTTGCCCCTGATACTGTTGCAAAAATCAATTACGTTTTGGTTAATTTAAACTGCATATGTTATCGCTCGTGTTTCTTTTTTCTTCCAGTATTTAACAAAGTATTACATTTCCAATTTGATAAATGACCAATTGTTATTTAAAAATAACTGCGTCAATTCCAAAGGAATAGATATCATTTTTAGGTGCGTTCGTAATTATGTAAATACGTAGCACCTATTGTCGTCGCGTGGTCCGTCCGTCTGTCCGTCCGTCTGTCTGTCCGTCCGTCTGTCTGTCCGTCCGTCCGCATATAACAACGCAAAAAATACCCAACCGAATGGTTTGGAATTTAAGATATATTATCTTTGCAGAATTTTGTCGAGACATTTCAATTTTTTTAAAAAATCGAATCAAAACTTTAGGAGATATTAATAAAAATATTTATTAAGAAATTTGAATTAAAAGAAAAAAAATCGGTGCTTTCTTGTTAGAGGAGCTTCCGAGGTTTAATGATCAAGCGACCGAGATACTTATTTTATGACAGAAATGAATCTGCAGACGATATAATTCATTTCACAGAATTAAAAATCATCAAGATTTGAATATTTATATAACTAGCTATAGTACGAACGCACCTTATTTGTCACGTTTGACGTACAATTTCCAACTTGTTTATGTTTTTGTAGGCACAATGCCAACAAGAAATTCTAATAGAGCAATTGTTTGGTAAGACCGTATAAAAATTTTAAATTTTAAACTTTTTTTCAATTATTGGGATTAGCATTCCATTAACATAATCCCATTTCCTTCTTTATTTTTATCATTTTTTCAATTTACATTGCGTACATACCTCTAACAAATATAAAATTACTTTTTGACTGCTGGCACATCATACATGGAACCATGTATAAGATCCTGTATGAGATATACAGGGTGAATCTAAACTCTTGGGCAAAACTTTAAGGGGTGATAGTACACATCAAGAAGAACAATATTAAATGGGAAACTAAGTGCCCCAAACGTCTTCCGAAATAGATAGGCGCCATTAAGGTTTAGGGTCCAAAATTTCAAATAACTATAAAAAACCGAAAAATTGGTCGATTCGTTTGCGGTTTTCGCTAAAACTATTCTTTCTGTCAGTATTTTCTTAAAAATAAATTTTAAAGAAAAAGTTTTTAAAAATGTCGATATAGGGCGCTTTAGACTTGGGAGTAACGAACAACTATTTTTTACCGTTATTTTTTGTATCTGATTAAATGCTTTCAAAAGCTTAAACTTAAACTTAAATTTTGAGCTCAAAATCTGAATCGCTGGGAGTGGTTAAGTAGCGCAAACTGAACTGTGTTCAGGAGTTTTGAACCCCCCTGAACACAGTTCAGTTATTCCCGATCTTAGTGTCGTAGACCAAGCAGAAACTACTACACCCTACACGTAAAATCAACGATAGAGGGATGAGAAAATCAAATAAAAAATGTATTTTAAAAATACATTTTAAAGATAAAGTTCAAAAATGCCGATATAGGGCGCTTTAGACTTTGGAGTAATGAACAACTAATTTTTACCGTCGACTCCGACGAGGACCTGGTTGCGAGGATTGCCGTCGTAGCAGGCGATATCCGGGAGATGCCCGGTATATTCACTAATGTTTGCAACTCCCTCCGCCGGCGGCGTGAGGCCTGCATCGTTGCTGGTGGGCACTCTTTCGAGCAGTATTTGTGATTCCTCACGAACATCAAGCGTGTACCATTTTCTACGTGTCAACCTTCATTCATATTGTGCACTACATGCATATATCAAATTGTTTCTTTTTATTTTGCGCGGAGAAATTGCTCATGTCTGTTATGAATAAATTTTCTATTTAATTTTGACATTAATCTATCGTTTATTTTACGTGTAGGGGGTAGTAGTTTCTGCATGCATTAATTTTAACACAATTATTCAAATTGGCAAAGAAATCATATGAGTTGTAATTTTCCAACTGCACGAAAAATGTCCGGGGCAGGATTCGAACCTGCGATCTCGTGGCTGAAGCAGCCATGTTCTACCAACTGAGCTATCCCGGCATGAACTGGATGGATTATGGCCTCCAGATTCAACCGGGATAGCTCAGTTGGTAGAGCATGGCAGCTTCAAGAGATCCCAGGTTCGAATCCTGGCCCGGACATTTTTCGTCCAGTTGCAAAATTACAACTCATATTGTTTCTGCCTGGTCTACGACACCAAGATCGGGAATAACTGAACTGTATTCAGGAGTGTGGGGAGGGGGGGGGGGAGTGAGGTGTTTGAAATTTCAACTCCTGAACTCAGTTCAGTTTGCGCTACTTAATCACTCCCAACGATTCAGATTTTGAGCTCAAAATTTAAGTTTAAGTCTAAGCTTTTGAAAGCATTTAATGAGATACAACCCGCATAGCATGCATGGTCACTGTGACGTTACTGCGAGTCACAATTGTCACGGCACATCTGTGACCAAAATACCACCATACAGAGAGGTCACATTGTGACTTAAGTGTGAACTTCTTTAAAAACTCTAAAAAACATACAGGACTATTTCAAAACATGTCATTTATAATCAAAAATACTTTTCTGGTCAATTTTTAAATTTTTGTGAATCACAGTGACGTCATTGCAAGTCACGCATGTTACATTATACCTGTTACTAAAATATACTACCATATCGTGAACTCACACTGTGACAAAAATGTGAATTTTAAAAATATTTGAAAATGAAAAGAAACATTTTACTTAGTGCCATCTTTTATCATTTGATACATTTGAGAGCCATTGACCTTAGTAATTTTTGTTGCCCCTTGTAAATTAATTTATAGTCACTAATTTCTTTATCTAGCTAAAAAAATGATCTGCATATATATAATTTTTTGTTAACTATGTAATTGTAGATTATCATACAAAGGTAATTAGATATGAAAACTAGAAAACGTTTTTAATTTTATAATTTATTTTTTAATTTAAAAAATGTTTTATTTTCTATGAAAAATTAATAATTTGTGTTAAAACAACTTCAAACAATTTTATCAATTATAAATTACTTCTACTATTGATAAAGGCTGAAAAATAACATAGTGGAGGGAGGTGATTGTTCATTGCGAAGTGCAATTAAAATGTGAAGCCACAATGTGGTCAAAATGTAAATACAGATAATGGGATATACTGAGAAAATTAAAGTTTATTTTTTGTATGCTAGTGCTTTATTTAAACTGTTGTGTACCTTTATAGATGAAGTAGATAATAAATATCATAAACGTATAAAATAAGTAATTTGCTCCTCTTAGACGTATAAAACTCTTTCATTTTATCTCCAGAAATTTCCATATAATTTTTTTAGCTATTCAAGCCTTATTTAAAAAAATAAAATCAATTCTCTAGGCATTATTTAATTTAAAAATTACATTTAGTAAACCTGACATAAAATAAAATAAAATAAATGTAATTTTTTCAGTGAATTGCACATCTGTTAACAGGAAGTTGAAAACATTTTTATTTTTTTTATGATTGCTAAGAAAATTCACCAGCTGCTCAATATTTGTAAAATGAACTCGTCCCCAACTTATCGTCTGCGGTGAAGCTATTTTGAAAAGTGGTCGGTTTCATTCGAAGGGTTTATTTATTAAGTGAAAGAGTGGCAAGGATAATTCCCGTTTTGTTTCATGTTTTTTTTTCATTGTTTTTTTTTTTTTTTTTAGTGCTAATGCAGACCACTAAACAGTAAAACACGACATTTAATTGTTGGATCGGAACAGACAAGAAATGTTCTCCAGAAAAATCTGTCGTCTTATCGGATTTAAGAATTCAGATTAAATTATAAGTCCGAAAATACTTACAATTGCTTTGGCGGTTATGATATGTATTCGTCAATGCTATTGTAACGTTTTTGTACTTAATTTACTTGAAAAACACTTATTCCACGGATTACTTCCATGATGCCATAAAGAATTACATTTGCTAAAAAAAGGTATCTAAAAATTTTATTATTTCAATCTACATAATTAAAGTGTAGAAAGAACACCAACAGCAAAGCTTGAAATTTTTTTGTTGTTATGTATACTAGTAAGAATTTAAATATTAATTAAATGTTAACTATTTGATATTAATATTAGATTTATTATTCTTTAATTGTATCATATAAATTATCTGTATTGTTAAAACAATGCAAAATATCAGTAATGTTCACTAAACTGCATTCTAAAACTTATACAGTAGATCTCAAATCCGATTGTACGGTATACTATGTATTATGGTATCAGAATCACCGAAAATGTTACTGTGGTTCTTGCCCTGGAATCAAACATCAAGCCAGATAGATATCATGTCACTGGTGTATCATATATTACTATCGATGAATCGTAAATTATTAGAAAAATGTACAATTTCTTCACATCAGATGCTAAATAGAGTGGCTGCGGTGCAGTGCGTTATCAGCAAAAAATGATCGGTGTTTCCAAAAAATAATCTATTGCAAAACTTATCATTTAAAAAAGATAGCAGTTTCTTAAATATATATATAATTTTTAAATAAATTAAGTTTTTTTTTTTTTTTTTTTTTTTTTTTTTTTTTTTATTAGCAAAAAATTGTTCTTATTTTTTATAGTTATCATTTATAGATAAAGTAATACCAGTCAAATACTGGAGTAAACGTAATTAAAACACATATAGTATTTAAAATAGAGGTCCCATGCATGATTTATAGTATATCTTATTTTGAAGGTTACATTTTTGCTTTTCTCTTATTAAAAATATAAGATACTGTTTAAAACATATTGAAATATTTGATAAAAGGTATTTTTGTAAATTACAATCCTTAAAGGAGAGAAAAGACCCCCCCCCCAAAAAAAAAAAATGGGGGGGGGGGGCAAAGTATCAGTTTTTTTTTTAAATTATGAACTCAAATTACATAATATAATTTTTGAACGTGGTTTAAAATGGTGGATTTACAATTTGAAAATTTCGTTGCTAGTGGAGGTATCGAGAAATAATTTTGTGGTACATTTTAAATAATTGCGACAATTTAACGCATTAAAAATTTATTTGTCAAGATATGTCAACATTACGTGCATAAAAATAATCAATATTGAAAAAATAATAAAATAATTATTCAGTTTAGGTAATTTTTCCAGTTGTGTTATCGAATTTTTTTACCGTAAAAATTTATATTTAAGTTCTGCATTTAGTATTCTATCAAAAACTATAAATGAAATAATTTGTAAATAAAAGATATATATATATATATTTTTTTTTTGCGTTTATGATCTTAAGTTTTAAATTTCATTTGCTTCGAAAAATGTTTTACTACTTGATACAATGTTTATTATTTAAAAATATCTCAAAATAGATAGATCTATTATTTAAATGGATTCCTAACATAAATATTTCACAATGCTTATTCTAAAATCCATATTTATATTTTCATTAAAGTTGTTCTCAAATCCAAAATAACTAATTTCTGACATATTTCTGAATTAATTTTTATTCGGAAACACATGAAATTGGCAGGTGTTCTTAATCAGAATATATTTAATAGAATGGAGTTTTCCATTTTCTGGTAACGGCAGATGATGTTTCAGAAAACACTATCAAAGTCGGTGTTTTGAACCGAATTTCCGACGCGCAGCGTGAGAAACGGGAAAAACGGGACCGAAATTGATCTTAAGTATTTCATTTATCAAAAAATGGAAAACGCTATTCATTCCAAATTGCTTTAAAAATCAGGCATGCAAGTGCCATGCGTTTAAGAAAAAAATTCATAAATGTGTCAGAAAGTTTCGTGATACTGAGAGAGGGAAATATGGCAGAGTATACACATTCACAAGACTTCAATAACATAACAGCAAAATAGCATAGTTTTAATTATTGTCAATATTTTTCGTGGTTACATAAAACAAATGGAAGTAGAAGTTAAAAAGTTTTTATTTGCACAATAGAATTTTATATTATTGAAATATTTATTTTTATTATAATTTTTAATAGATTCATCTATTATTTTTAATTTAGTATGCGTTTTTTACATTTATTATTTTCTTACTTAACGGCTACATAGCCGGTTTCGCAATCAGATGCAAAGTTTTAATTTGAATACGAATTGCATTAATAAGAATTATTGCTGATCCAATCCTTATCGTCGATCTTATCCGGATTTGGCAAAATCTTGTTATCCGAATCTATGCGAAATCATTTATCAGGTTCGGTCGGGTTGTGGGCCTACAGATTTTGTTGTTGTTGTTGTTTTGTTAGGGTAAGAATATGGGTTGAATCGAAACATAATTTCAGTCAACCATCATTCATGTTCAAGTCGACATTCAACCATGTTCAAGAAGTGTATAACCGGATTCGTGCATGACTCTATATTCGCGTATGCAAGATTCTATTCCGAACAAGACTTACAGTAAAAACATTATACCCAACTCGGGTCAGATCGGGTTCACGAAAATCAGGTCACCCGACCACTAATCCAAATCTATTCTGTAGCCAAACAAATCCAAAAAGATCGATCCGAACTTTCTGGATTGGATTCGGGTAAAATCTGGTCACCCGACCCGGTGCTGTGTCGTCACAAACGTCACAAACTTGTAGCATAAAAAAAGTCGATCCGAACAATCCGGATAGGATTCGGGTAAAATCTGGTCACCCTATCCGATGCAGATTCGTCACATTTTTCGCATTGAAGTCGCACGGTGATTTCACAAAGTAGTCACATTGTGAGGTCACAGAAAGCCTTGAAAACGGCCATAACGACCTGACATTTATGTCACAGTGACTTCACATCGACGGTCACAAAGTCACAGTGTGACTTCACACTGACGTCGCCGTAACGTCACCATGCGTTACGGGAAAAAATAACGGTAAAAATAGTTTTTTGTTACTCCAAATTCTAAAGCGCCCTCTACCGGCATTTTTTGAATTTTATCTTTAAAATTTATTTTTAAGAAAATACTGACATGAAGAATAGTTTTAGTGAAAACCGCAATCGAATCGACCAATTTTTCCGTTTTTTATAATTATTTGAAATTTTGGACCCTAAACTTTAATGACGTCTATCTCCTTCGGAAGACGTTTGGGACCCTTAGTTTCCTATTTAATATTGTTTGTCTTGATGTGTACTATCACCCCTTAAATTTTTTCCCAAGAGTTTAGATTCACCCTGTATAGTAATAAAAGAAAGATGTTTGTCAGTGTGTTGGCAATGCCGATCTATATCTATCGCATGCAGTGGTTTGAAAATTTAGATGAAGATAGTTCTAAGATATGAAGGCAAGCTCTAATGCAACTAAGGCTCAGATTTTTCATTTTTAATAATTTTCAGATATATTAATTAAAATCACAGTAAATATCACAAAAGGGAGGAGCGCCATTAATCGTGGAGATTTGCGTAAAAGGTTTCGTAGCAGGGAAAAAAGATGAAGGGTGAAAACGCCCCATTGCTTTGCGTTTTTGCGTTTCCTGGTTGACTTAACAAATCGAAATACGAAAGACAAAATGTTCTTTCTTTATCTTCGTATTTTTTCCTTTATAACGGTGTTATTCCTTCAAAAAATATTATTACCGTTTCAAAAACATTATTTTCCAAAAGAGTAATTTGTGTTTCTTCCCGCATCAATTCTCCTGAGGGAAACACAAAAAAGTAAAAAATGCCCACTTAACTTACGTTTTTAAGGTGCGTTCGTAATTATATAAATACGTAGCACCTATTGTCGTCATCTGGTCCGTCCGTCTGTCCGTCCGTCTGTCTGTCTGTCCGTCTGTCTGTCCGTCCGTCCGCATATAACAACGCAAAATCTACCCAACCGAATGGTTTTAAATTTAAGATATATTATCTTTGCAGAATTTTGTCGAAACATTTCAATTTTTTTAAAAATCGAATCAAAACTTTAGAAAATATTAATAAAAACATTTATTAAGAAATTTGAATTTTTTTTTAAATCGGTTCTTTTTTTATAGGAGATTTCGAAGTTTAATCGTCAAGCAACCGAGATACTTATTTTATGACAGAAATTAATCCGCAGACGATATAATTCATTTCACAGAATTAAAAATCATCAACATCTGAATATTCATATAACTAGCTATAGTACGAACGCACCTCGTTTGTAACGTTTGACGTACAATTTCCAACTTGTTTCTCTTTCAAATGATGTGAGTTGTTTAAAAAATACATCATTTTAGCCCTTTCAAAAATATCTTACAAGAGCCGTTTTTGGGGTTTTTTGTTTTCTCTGCAAATTTTGAAAGTCAGCATCGGCTTTCCAAATCCAAATCCGAAAAGACAAACAAAACAAAATACCCACTTAATATGCGTATATTTTTACTTTCTAACGACGTCTTTGGTTTTAAAAAATATTTACCATTGCAAAAAAATATTTTATGGAAGTCCTCTCACAATTTCTCGAAAGTTTCTTTTATCGCTGTGCCTTCCCATAATTTCTTTCGTGTTTGAGAAATTGGATATATCATTTCATGTCTTAAACGACTGTGGAGCGCGAGGGGGGGGGGGGTTCTTATTTAGTTTTCTGCGGTAACTATTGGCCAGGATTGAAGGTTTAATATATCTATTTGTTACAAATTAAATCGGCATTCGCTAGATCGTAGCCACTTACTTTGTTTCGAAAGATTTTCTTTTAAAAATATAAAGTCATACAAATTCGAAGGCATACATTGAAGAAGGCAGCGAGGCCCGAACATTGGGTTCGTATGGACATACTTTCATTGAAAATATAAAATCATTCAACACTGCTCTTAGGTATATATATATATATATATATCAAACGAACTCAACTTTTGCACACAAATACGTTTCCTGTAACAACCTTCACGTCCGAATAAATTGTAGCTGAGTAAGAATACGAGTAAAAATCCTTTAAAGGAATTTTTACTCGTATTGCTTTAAAAAAAATTTTTCGTCTTATATCATCTATATATATTTTTTATTAATTAAACATTTAATCTTGATTAAATGTTTGACAAGTTATGAATTATACAAGTTTTAGTAAAAAACCCATTTTTTATCAATGATATTATTACAGAAAAAATTCATGTCTTACACTTATTATCGCATGTTTTAATTCAGTTATAAATTGCTATTTTTTATTAACGATATGCGTTAAGTTACAAGGGTATTTCATTTTAATGATGAATTATTGTGCATTTAGTATAAAGTTTGAAGATATCGAATGAAAAAAAAAAGCATTATTTTTTTTGAGAAAAAGGATTGAAATTTAACAAGATGGAGATTTACTTGGATTTTATTAGTGCCTTGAAGCGTAATAAAACAAAATGATTGTTAAAAAGTCATTTTAGGCAGATTAGAAGAGAATTATAAGTACTTAGAATTTTTCAAGAACTGGTAATTAAAAATATTATGATAATTTTTTGCCAAGGTGAAACTATTATGCATTGTAACAATTTTTCGCTAATGATTTAATTTCAAAAGCAAAAAATAAAGTTTTGTAATGATGTTTCTTTTTATTTTATGCATATTAAATTATTTAGTTAAAATTTAATACTTTAATCTCTAGTACTTTGAAAAATTCTGAAGAATTTGTCAAACAAAGCCAGTGCAAAGAGGAAATAATTTGTAAAAAGATTTTTAAAAACCATGATAATATGAAAACATTTCTATTGCTATAAAAAACCGACACAAATATATTTTAAATTTTTATTATTTATTTCTAAAAGTGGTGCAATGTATATTATATAATCTGGTTACTCTGCATTTTTTTTCTGCCCCTAGTATACTAATTATTTTGAAACTAGACAATATTTTCAAATAAGGTAAGCCTATGTAAAGTTTATTCTGTTACTTAATAGCAGGGATATCCAACACGCTCTTTGAAGTTTCCCTTGTCGCCTTTCAAATATTTCCTGTAACTATTTATTTTCGATAAAAAATTAATTAAAGGATGCTTTTCTGTAAAGCAACAATATTTTATATTTTTATAGGTGCTATTTAGGTCCTTGACTCTTCTCCTTCCAAGTATTTTGAGATAGGTCCCAATCAGGAAAATATAATTCTAAATTTATTATGATTTGTTTTGTTTTTTCTGTAAAATAATTTTACACGTTGTTTCTAAATCGTAGAGACATTATGGTTAACACCTTGAAATGTATGTGCATCGTATAAGGCGTGCGTGCATCATGACCAGGGTTTTACCAATTTGATATAATCTGGTAGCCAGCAAAAATTCTAGTCATCAGTAAAAAACTAGTCGTTGGGGGCCACCGTAATACTTACCCATCATGGATGTGCATAATGTAAAATATTAAAATAAAAAATGTGTAAAATACTTATAAAATGCATTGCAATTCGAATAAAATCGTGGCTTGATGACGTCATAAACTTTGAAGGCTCGATTACTGAATGGCTTAAAAGAAGCATCCTTATAACTCCAAAAACAATAATCCTATTAACTAGCAGTTTATTGCATCTGATTAAGTGTCTCATTTCCAATTAAAATATACCTTTAAATTGAAATTTGGATGAAATGCAGTGTCATGAAAAATCGAAGAGTGCGGAAAATAAAATTACAAATATCTCGGTAACTAATTATCCAATCGACTTCCTGTTTTATGCAAAATTTATGTTTTTTAATTGTCTTTTATATTCACTCCGTAAAATAAACAATTTCGAAAATTTTTATCTACCTTTTATCAGAACGAGTATTTCGAGAGTCCGAAAGAAATAGTTCCGGATAATCGAGGTTACTGAAATTCAATAGGCGTCTTCCCATCATTACATACTGAGTACATACCAAATATCAAGTCTCTATCTCAATTTGTTCGGAAGATAGAGCGTTTACAGAGAAACAGACGGACGGCAATTTTTTTTTCTAAAAATATGTTTTTCGGAATCTTCAGTGTCTGAAACGTGTAAATCCGTCAAAAATTTTTTCTATTTTCAAAACGATTACAAGACTTACCCTATACTACGTAGGATGGGTAAGTAATACCTCCCCCCCCCCTATCCCTTTACTATATATATCATCTAAAAAAAAGTACTGCACAGGCTGTAATAGCATGCATGTACGGGAAATACTGATTCAGAATACTTCAAATGGCCCCATAGGAGTGCTACAAAATCTGTATTTGATGAGGGGGGAGGGGAATTTATAAATAAGTGAGGCAGGAAAACATTTTTTTGCCTATTTTCCTGTCGAAGATAGTAAAATAATTCTCATTTTATTAATTTAAAATTTGCAATTGATGAACTTAGTATTTGTGCCAAATTAAACACAAATGTTTTTTAAAAAATTTCATTTTGAATTTAATTTTCAAGATTACTTCTTAATATTTTGTAACTTTGCAACATCTATAATCAGACATCGTATGAGAATTTTACTAAGATGAATAACAGATGCTGCTCTTGATATAAATTGTAGGCAATTTATTGCCGTAAACAGATTGATTGTATAAATATAAGATTACTTATATACATAAGGCGACTGGAATAAAAATCTTTACGTGCTTATAAAATAAATAACAATATTAGAAATATCAAAACGAAGTACGTTTGCAAAAGAACTTGAGATTTTATGTAATATACATTGCTAAAATAAACCTTGTTCCTCGTTGGTATTGCGTAATCGGAATTAGCCGAAAAAAAGGCACTCGATTAAATAATTTAGTCGCCAGATTAAAAAAAAAAACGTGGTCGCCAGTGGCGACTTGGCGAGCGCATTTGTTAAGCACTAATCATAACTACAGTGATATAATATTGTTGTATGTTTTGTACCGCCATTCATTGTTTGTGAGGGGCGCCGCAGCGTACTGAAAAGCTTGACAGGCCTTAATTATAGCACCACACGTTACAGAATGAAGCAGATACTTTTTTTTATCAAAGACAGCAAAAAAATCAAATTTCACAAACATGCAAATTCTTGTATTTTATAAATAAAAAAAGCGCCTAAAATGAAGATAAATTTGGTTTTTAACAAACAAAAGGAAGAAGGTCAATTGCTGTTAAAAAATATAGAAACATGTGAATGCCTCTAACAAAAAAAGATTGAATCAGTCTTTTAAAAAACTACACAAGTACACTTTACTGTTTCAAACGTGTTTTTGAAGGCAGGCTTTTGTGGTGTGCAATGTGCAGTGTATGTGCTGTATGTAGATAAAAATTACACAGATTTTTATTTATTCGTTGCAGCTCCAAATTGTTATTTATTGTAAAAACAACATTAGCCAATCACAATTCCAAGAAATATTCTCATGAACAACAACAATAAAAGAGTAAAATATGATCGAACACGACGACAATTACTATCTTAATGATTGAGATTTAAGGATATGTTGTATAATACTAGTTCCGAATATAAATGTACGTCTTAGTTAATCGCAGAATTTTGCGATTTATTACTATTCAGAAATAATCGTATTAAAAAAAATCCGTAAAATGTGGCACATATACACTTAATTCACCCCTTAATATGCAGACATATATATCTTATGCTATTTTGTCAAATACACAATGAAAATATGATTAATGTATTTTTTTTATCTTTTATACAGCATTAAATCCCATTCCCGTCAATGACACTTAAGTAATTTTTTTTTGTTCTTTTAAAATAAAAAAATTGATAACCTACATACAAAATTAAGAATTAAATATATATATTGAGCACAAAATTTCTTAAAATATCTAACTTTTGAATGTAGCACAGATTTTATTAATTCCTGAAAATTTTAAAATCACGATTATTTTTATTTTTTTATGAAGGACTAATTTATACAAATTCATCAGCCAACTGTATAAGACTGAGAAACTGCCTCTTTTGCTCATACATTTTTGAAAAGGGAGATTATGCTTAATTTTTTTCCAATGTGTTTAAAAACTCTTTTATTCTCAAAAAATTTGCATATATTTAATATATGTAGTACGTATATTTCATTTAAGTATATACCATTTGCATATATTACGTACTTGTTCATGGCATTCACTGTCTGTACTTTCACTGGTTCTTCTTTCACGAATGAAAAAAATCTCATTCTCTTTTCATTAAAAAATACCATAGTACATATACTATTAATACTTTTTTAAATATTCTCGTCATACACCGACGGTGTAAATGTAGAAGTGATTTTATATCGAAATCATTTAATAAAAGCGATGTCCTCATTTCCCGGAAATGCAACTCTTGAATAACAATAGCAAAAAAAATCGAAAAATTGCTGTACTTTGGAATTAAGTTTATTCCTAAGAATATTGAACTTATTACATTGGAGTAACAGTCTAAAGTCGGCATGATTTTATGAAGGATGAAAAATTACCGATGATCTCACAAACATCCGAAAATTGCGCAAAAATAGCATCAAATATAAAGTAAGAAAAAATAATAAAAAAATCGATAATATAAGGACTAGATGCATTGGAACAAATTGTCTATTCAGAACTCTGTTTCCAGATCAATATGCATAATAGAGTATATTGGTCATTGACGACACATTGCATGTACGCACAAAAATACTTCATGCACTTACTTCATAGATTCATTACTTGAGAATGTTTAATATAATAATAATTAGTGTGTGATTAAAAAAAGTACTTGCAACTTCAAATAGACATGAGAGGAGAGTTCTGCACAAATAATAAAAAAATATATTGCAGTTACTACAAATATGCATATTTTTGTCTTTAACACCTTGTGCATTAATGACGAGTATGAATAGTGTAAAGGACATCATGGCTCGTTGTGTAACTAAAATTCTCTCACATTTCTACCACTATTTTAAAACGATATCTTGATATTAGATTTTTATTGCAGGTGTTGAAGGAATTGACAACGAAGATGTTTGATTTGAAATAGTGGTAGGAAATGTAGAAAAAAATTAGGAATGAAGTGAGCTCCCAATAAACTTTGTATTGTGACTCGTGGCAAGTAAAATATACCTTTTTTAATCAATCACAAGCATGATATGTGATTAAGGCACAAGGAATGGGATTAAATAATCATTACAATCAAGTACATAAATAATTTAAATAACTAAAAGTAAAATGAGTTAAATATATAAGGAAAATATCTGTCGATACGAATAATATTAGCACAAATATTAATCTTCAGTATTCCTAGACAATTACACTTTCTGTATTTGTACAAAAAATATTTTTTCAGTATGTTTGTCCTATTTTACGCCATTATTCTGTACATTATCCTATTGTAATAAATTCAGATTTTTTTTGTTGGAATATCCTGTGCATGTGAACTATAATACCTTTCTTATCTGGTAGCGGCGCATTTTCTCTTCTATAATTATTGTCCATTATTAACCCTTCTTTGCATGAGTTTTTCTTTTACAATTGTGTTTTTTATACATATATTTAATATTAGACACTAGAAATTTTAAGATAGACTAGCTGGCTTCGCCCGCTAGCGGGCCCCTAATTTACATCGGTGCCTCGAATTGTAGAAAATCTCGAATCTTGTAAAACCTCGAACCGGACGAACCTCCGATCCGGTTCCCCGCTGCCTTCGGCACCGGATAATCCCTTAATTTGCACATTGAATAGAACAAACCTCTAACCGAACGAACCTCCGACCCTGGTCCCCGCTGCCTTCGACACCGGATAATCCCTTAAATTGCACATCGAGTAGTATAAACCTCAAACTGAACGAACCTCCGGCTAGGGTCCCCGCTGCCTGCGGCACCGTATAGCAGTCGTGCTGCGCACGCGCTGCAGTATACGTTAGATCCACCTTCCGCTACCAGGTGGCGGAATCAGTTTATACGATCATAACTGAAATCGTTAAGGCTTTCGATGTCGAGTCGAATGAGCCATATCCCGTCGTTTTCATACCCGTAGAACCGGAGATAGGAAAACGCCCCCTGGTGGTGGAAAAACGAACTAAAATCGGTAAGCTCTATTGATGTCTAGTCGAATTAGCCATATCCCGTCGTGATACTTTCCATAGAAACAGAGATAGGAAAGCGCCCCCTGGTGGTGAGACTCGGAGCAAAAATCGATAAGCTGTAGTATCCTCTATCGACGTTGAGTCGAATGAGCCATACCCCGTCGTGATCCCGGCCATAGTAACAGAGATAAGAAAACGCCCCCTGGTGGTGAAAAACGAACTAAAACCGATAAGCTCTAGTACTCTCTATCGATGTCGAGTCGATTGAGCCAAACCGCGTCGTGATGTGACCCATAGAACCCGAGTTAGCTGAAAAATCCTTTAACTACACTTTCCACCACCAGGGGGCGCAATCTGTTCTATACAAACATGACCGAAATCTGTAAAGCTGTCGAAATCCAGTCGAAAGAGCCAAACCCCGTCGTAATCGGGCACGTACAACCCGATTTCCGGAAGCGCCCCCTGGTGGTAAAGCTTGGAACTAAAATATGTAAGCACTAGCGATATCAAGTCGAATGAGCCAAACCGCGTTGCGATTGGACTCGCAGAACTCGAGATGTTATGAAATGAATATATAAATCTGATATTATTATTCGAAAAGAGTGATATAAACTTAGAAACTTTAAAAAATGTTATTACTTTAATTATGATGATTACCTTATTACTTTAATTATGATGTTTGGAATCAGTTTGGTGGAAATCCGTAACATACTTTCTGAGTTATATTAACGGACCATACTTAAGAGAAAAAAAAACTCGCCCCTGATGGTGAAAGAAGGAAGTAAAATCGGTAAGCTCTATCGATGTCGATTCGAATTAGCCAAACCGCGTCGCGATGGGACCCATACGGCAGGAGATATTTTGAAAAGAAATAGATAATTCCTTAGCTTCTTTTTTTTTCCTATACAAAAATCGGGATTTTGCTAAAATCAAAAATTATGGTCCGAAATCGAAAATTGTTTGAATCCCTGGAATGTCACCCTACTCTGAGCAAGGATGCGTTTTCTTCAGATACAAAAATTATTATTTTAAAAAATTTTATAAGCTTATAGAAACCGCAGTTCCTTTAAAAAGGAATTGTTTTATCTCCATGAATAAACGTCGTGATGTCTGTGCTAATGAAATATAACTGAGATATCAGGTGTTCCCAAATAAAATCTTTTTAAGTGGTCTAATTAAATAAAAAAATAATTGTAAATTATGTCCTAATTATCGGAGAAATTCGAAAATTACATATTTAGAATCCTTGTGAAAATTTACGGATGGATGTATAATTTTCAAATCGATAAATGTAATATTTCAAAAAAAATTGATAGACCTGGAAAACTTCCACTATAAAAAAAAATGTTTTGTTTTGTTATTTCTTCAGCAGACGTTTGTCGCCGTTAGACGCCTGCTGAAGTATTGAAATTAAAACTGATCTTTTTTTCGACATACAATTAAAAGTTTATTGATTGATAACTTCTCTTCCAATTGGTCGAATTTCACGAATTTTACCTTAATGAATTCGCGATTTTTTTTTTACGTCCTTCTGCAAATTTTTGTGCCGATGTGACCATTTTTGCGATTTTTTGAAAAAAGGCTGGAAAACTTCCAGTACGCCATGTTTATCAGAGCCGGAATGAAAAATATGGGGATGCGGGTGGAAGACGAAAGCTGATTGGCTCGGTTGCTAGCCTCGACGGAGGGCCCCATAAGGGTTCATGTCAAAACTGAAATCGTTTCTTTGTTTTGAAAAAAATGCTCCTTTTTCTCTAATTTTCTAGACTTTGTTAATTAATAACTGTCTTAATTGAAGGCCGATTTCTTTGATACTGAATGTCAACAATTCCGGGATTTTTCCGAATTTTTTGAAACAAAAAGCGCTTTGCTACGCGCTACGGTTGCAGAGTTTTTCCACGTACAGACACACACACAGACACATACACAGACACACAGACGTATCCGAACATTAATAATAAAGATTTTTAACTTCCTTCAGCAACATAGTTCACGGAAAATTTACTGTATTAATATTTCTATATAAATATAGTGGTGGCGAAGAAATTGATTTATTTATTAAAAGTTAAATAAACAGTGATGGAAATTTACATCACTATGAAATTAAGGGTTAATTATATAACATGGTCACAAGTATTGGAATAAATCGAACGAGGAAACCTAGATGAAGGGAAATTACGACTAAAGTATCACATTGAATTATTGTACAGAGCAAGTGATATGAAAGTGTTATACTAAGTACATTTATGTTGCTGGAGTTCTGAAGTTATTATGTCACTTATTAGACCATGGAAATAGTATGTGAAAACGTCCTGATCCTATACCGCCTCCTAGCCTACAGTTTTTCTCCCAAATTTTTAAAATACAGCTTACTGGTAGAACCACGCTTATCCTTTGTAGATTCAGAGAAATTTCCCATTGGAGAGAGATGACATAATGAGCATTGATTTAGCTATGTTGAAAAAATTACATTTGAGCAGTCCATAGAATGAACCTAGCCTCATTTAGAATAACTATAATTCGAGCCACAAACTCGAATACAAAAGTTTTGTGAATTTCTATACCTATATCGCGCAATCCGTGAGCATGTTTGATTTTGAAAAGATAAAAATGTAAGATCGATTACATCAATTTGTGAATAATAATACATGCCAAAACAGATACAGATGGCCCATTTCTATGCGGCAAAAATCTGAATTCTACGACCTCTGTGGATACATTTTCCAGGCAGACAGAGACACTCATTTTCTTCCTCTACAGGAGTAAAATAGTTTTAATTTGGTCTAGATAATGTGTAGAACAATTGATGACGTAGAATTTCTACGCCAGTGTTTCAAACGACAGAATTCTTTAAAAGTTTTAAATCCTTTCTTAGTCTACGTAGACATAATTATGATTAAATAATTTCCGTAAGTAAATTGCATTTTTTGCTGTAAGAAATAATTACCGTAAACCACAGTGATTAAGTGCTACCAAAGGTCAATTTGTGCCATTCCATTGGCAATTTGTGAATAAAAGCAATATTTGTATATTTCAAACAAAATCTACTGTATATTACTTTTAAATGCTAAAGGTGTAAAATTAACAACTATAATATAAATTAAAATAACTTTTATTAGTTGTTTTACATGTTTCGACTCTTCTGAGTCATTTTCAAAAACAAAATGAGAATATTCTAAAGCTGCACGGGCTTTGAAGTTATTATTTACACGTACTTTTTAAAAAAATTACGCACGTTATCTATTATTTTTTACTTGATTGTTTATTTTCATATCTTTGAGCATGGAGTAATTCTAACCACAGATTCGGTAAATTAAAAGATGCCGCATCGTTACATATTGTATTTTTGGGCGTGAGTATCTCTATGGTTTCTCTTATTATGGATGGATAGTGTAGACTGGAGGGAAATTTCCAGGCAGACAAAGACACTCATTTTCTTCCTCTACAGGAGTAAAATAGTTTTAATTTGGTCTAGATAATGTGTAGAACAATTGATGACGTAGAATTTCTACGCCAGTGTTTCAAACGACAGAATTCTTTAAAAGTTTTAAATCTTTTCTTAGTCTACGTAGACAGAACTACGCAACTACGCAAATACTGCAGACGCAACTACGGGGCGAAGAAAATATCTTCGCCCCAAACCTTCCGTTTCAACTTAGATTTTTTAAACATATAAACTAAAATCTGAGACATGTGCCTATGTCGTATTAACTATTCAGGCCAATTTATAGTGTACTAGCAAAACCCGTGTAATTGTATCTGCATTAGTACAATTTCCCTCCAGTCTACACTATCCATCCATAATAAGAGAAACCATAGAGATACTCACGCGCAGAAATACAATATGTAACGATGCGGCATCTTTTAATTTACCGAAACTGTGGCTAGAATTACTCCATGCTCAAAGATATGAAAATAAACAATCAAGTAAAAAATAATAGATAACGTGCGTAATTTTTTTAAAAAGTACGTGTAAATAATAACTTCAAAGCCCGTGCAGCTTTAGAATATTCTCATTTTGTTTTTGAAAATGACTCAGAAGAGTCGAAACATGTAAAACAACTAATAAAAGTTATTTTAATTTATATTATAGTTGTTAATTTTACACCTTTAGCATTTAAAAGTAATATACTATTACAAGGTGTTATATTTTATTATATTGTCAAAATCTACTGATTTAAATAAAATTCCGATAAGTAACCGAAACATTAAGGATTTTTAGCCAGTGGTTGGTGTACCTTGTACTGGTATTAGCAAAGGTAATCTTATTCTTTCTGTGGAATCGCATGATTTCAGTGTCTTCAAAAGTGCAACCGAAACTTGTTTGTGAAATATATTTCCCATAAAGGCAGAAAAAAAAATTAGCTATTTATTTATAATTTATAGGAGATGGTAAATTGAATCCAAGGTTTTTGTATAGTTAGATTATGATTTCCATCAATATTTCAGTGTAGAATATGTTCCTTCATTTAAAAACAGAATTGATTTAATCTTACATAAAGGGAAAATGTCTCTCATGAAATACTGGTGCAAATTTTCCCCTGCGGTATAAAAGTTATGTTCTACTATAATTTCCTGTAATTTTTTATGTTACCTTCTTTGAATAATGCAAAAGCGGGATTTTACAGTAGTTCAACTGTTCAAACATACTGAGATCCATATACATTATTCATATGCAGTACAACATTCATTATGTAGAATATGTAGTGCATAGCATTTATCATTCCTTTACAGGGACGCACAAAAGTATTCAGTTACATAATGGTCTTTGGGAAAATTATATGCAGTCTATTTTTTAAATGTTACACTATTTAAAGCATAATGAAATTGATCTGCATTAATATGGCATTGAAATTGGTCTGCATTAGTACAAAATATTATTTGATTATTTACAGGGACATAAAAATAAATATGCTACTGTACTCTCTATGAGCAATAATCGCTGTAAGTGCGGTATGCATTTTAAAATTTAATGCAATTGTCGTACATTACGTAGTGTGTATAAATGCTTTAAGTCTTATATAGAGGTGGGAAAAAATTCGAAAGCATCACTGTTTATTGGCGTGAATTACTTAGAGAAGATTTATAATTGTATTATGCATTTTACAGTGTAACTATAATTAGTTTGTAATATATGTTTGTATAGAGAAAAATTCATTTAAAGGGATACGCAAAAATCTGAGTAAATTGCCGTTTATGGATGATAAGTGCTGCAAATGCGATTATAGTTGTTTTTGCTTTTCCTATCTGAATGAAATTCTAGCTTAATATGTGGTGTGTAAGCATGTGTAAATCGTATACAGGGCTGCACAATATATTTCAAGTTACCATATATGGGCGGTAAGTGCTGAAAGTGAATTTTTAGTTGTATTTTACGTTTAATAGCTAAATAAAATTTTAACAAAACATCTAGATGTATACAATTATTTAGATCATATACAGGGCTGTGTAAACTCGCTAATTACTGGAATTGAGTGTATAACTGCATTATTCGTTTTCTAAATTATTTATTTAGATATCGTCTTTTACCTTATTAAAGTGATTTTTCTTTACAGCATTCGAGAGGTGTTGGAAAGTGTTTCATAATCTATGCGTCACGGATGTTTTTTTCCTTCTTGTAAATAGGTTTTAAAAAAGAAAAAAATGGCTTGTAGTCACGTCAAAGAACGGCGTTAGGTGTTGCTGAAGAAAATATCTTCGCCCCAAACCTTCCGTTTCAACTTAGATTTTTTAAACATATAAACTAAAATCTGAGACATGTGCCTATGTCGTATTAACCATTCAGGCCAATTTATAGTGTACTAGCAAAACCCGTGTAATTGTTGAAATATGTCTATGTTGATTAGAAAAATTGTACTTCTACGGATAATCCCAAAATTAATAATTAAGCCACATTTTACGTTAACTTTATTCCTATGCAGTATTACGTGAACATACGACTTAAATTAATGAGAAAATAATAAATTAATCCCAAATAAATCGTAATATAGATGCATGTTCAAAGTTTTCCGCTCATTTCGGTTTGCATTTCAAATTTTTTAAAAACCGTCCTTAGCGACGCCAATTTTAAGTTTCTAGCCCCTTCAATATCACAAAAATTGCAATTTTAGAAAGTTTTTGCTCGTACATCCCCCTGAAGTTAGTGGGACCGATATAAAATATAGCCTATGTTGGAGCAGATGTTGTCACTATCAACTTGTCACCATCACTTTTGAAATCGGTTCGGTATTTCCAGATATTACTGTACAAACAAACAAACGATACTTCTTTGTAGATCAAAGAAAATGGAAACCCCATAAAATATTAAATTGTTTGTTGTAATAGCTTTCTAAATATTAGAAAAAAATTAGTTTTACTATGACGATATAAACATCTAAGTATTATTTGAGTTACAGCACCATCTATTCCAGAGTATCTGTAAAAAAAATT
Organism: Maratus michaelseni; assembly: GCA_963931845.1. NCBI lineage: Eukaryota > Metazoa > Arthropoda > Arachnida > Araneae > Salticidae > Maratus > Maratus michaelseni. Next base: position 176,403,079 of record OZ007591.1, read on the forward strand.
TAGATTTTATAATAAGGAAGTGCATAATATAACATAAGCAGATAAATTTTGTTTCGTTTAGAGCGATAAAATCCCCATAGACCGGGAGGCGGAAGCACAGACAATCACCTCATCGAATTCACGGCTGAAATTCCAGAATTAGTTAAAACTCGATTCGCATATTAAAATGCAATCGGTCTGCCTAGTCATATCTTGGTGGAAAACACGTGAAAACCCGCTTTTAGCGGTTGCCTCGTAGGTGTACCATTGTGTTTTCCTGCACCCAAAAGTATGAAAACATGGAGAACTGGGTGCAGGAAAGCACAATGGTAAACCTACGTGTCAACCGCTAAAATCGGGTTTTCACGTGTTTTCCACCAAGATATGACTTGGCAGACCGATTGCATTTTAATATGCGAATCGAGTTTTAACTGATTCTGGAATTTCAGCCGTGAACTCGATGAGGTGATTGTCTGTGCTGCCGCCTCCCGGTCTACCACTTTCTCTCTCTGAAATGGAAAGTATAGTATAACGTCTAATGTTGTATTTTTAAATCGAAAAATGATTAAAATGCATAAAAATTTTAATTTTATTTTTAGTACTAATATTTTATTTCCACATTATTAAGATCATTAATATATTTATAAACAAACTTATAAAATGTATGTTGATATCTTACAAAAGGAAATATCATAGCGAAAATGTCATACCGATCGCAATTATTACTAAAAGTAGAGATCCGTGTATGTTGTTGCGAAGATAATATGTTGCTTTATTAATTTTACATCATACTTTTATCTTTCTACATGACATCCCTTAGGTAAACTATCATTGGACTTATCTTTAATCGTTTCCTTAATTTCATACTTTTATAATCAATCATTTTCCCATTAGTGATAAAAATATTACAGTTTTTTTTCCTTCCCTGCTCGGTAAAATGTATAAAAAGTTTTTTTAATCAACATTATCTAATGGTATTTGTTACTGAACGATTCTTGGAGAAAAATAATAAAAAATGATGATAGATACATGCCGGTCTTTCTCTATAAATATTTTGATAAATATATTTTAGTTTTCTTTTTACTTTTTCATATTAGATATAGGGTATAATTAATATGTTTATTTTTGTTAAAATATATCTTCTTTCCGCGTAGCATATACTAAAAGGAAAATAAATAAGGAATTATATCAATTTATTTACAATTTGATCAAGATATATTTAATTTACATGCATTTGCATTTCAGAATGCAAAATAAAAGCCTCATCTATTGAAGACAGACAACTGGATTGTTGAAAAATGTTGCAGATTAATTTCCCCGATTTAAAACAAATTTATTTTAAAATAAATAAAATATTTTCTTCACATACATTATAAAAGCAACATTTTATTTCAAACTTCTAGTGCCATCGTTGCATTTGGGGATTATAATAAAGCGTGATACATAAAATCCCACCGCCCTTCAAGTGGTCCTACGTTTTAAGCGTAGCAAAGGCCAAGTCATGCTGCAAAATTTAAGTTCCTGTTGGATCAAAGTACAAGAGCAAAGAAAATCATCAACGTTGATTGAAAAAGGTTCCTATGTATTAAGAGGTATAGTAGGCTGTCTGAAGAACCCCACACTTTTCTTTCCTAGATATATTAGAAAAGTATTCAAGCATTAAACGAATTGTGTCCATTTTTTTCAACATCTGTAATATATTTTTTTCTACAAAAGACATTTTAAATTACATTTAGAATCCCTAAACCATGGAATGTTTTACACATTTATATTCCCGTCATCTAAGTTTTACGAAAATCAGTACTAAAAGCATATTCATATATTAAATGACACATAGTAAGCAAAAATATACGAAAAAATTAACAAGTATTTTTCTTAATTTTAATCACGTTATATCAGGAATTCATACATGTAAAAAAAAATGTATTAAAAAAATAAGCATTTTTATCAAAGAAATCTCCGCAAAAGATTAGTAAATTATAATTTGCTGCCATAGAATTAATCTTTTGGCACTTCATTAGGTTTTAAATTTAGCAGAAAATCTGATACTAAATTGTTAAATTTTAGTTCATTTCAGTGCATTTTTTATATCGTATGTAAAAAATTCAAATTCGAAACAACAGCCAGCAGTAACAACAACAACAAAAATGTTTCCTAAAAATAAATCAAGCGTGCATCCTAAACTTTTTATTCAACTGAACCATTTAAAAAAAAAAGTATATTATGATTTTTAATTTTCTTGAAGTTCGTTCCATTTAAAATGATTAGAAAGAACTGAAGCTCAGTGAAAAATGATAGTAAAAATATAACGCCTTAACATCAGCAAAAACAAAAAAAGTATGTAAGTTATGAAATTTTTTTAAAAATCTTTTAATATATTAAATATTTTCTTTCTGGTTATTTATTCAATTTATATTTCATTTATTTATTACTGTTACAGTTATGTGTGGCACTATAATATTTTGCTCAATTCTAGTTCTAGATACAGAAATTTTATAAAATGTTATGGTTTTAAAAATCTCTAAAATGTTTTTTTTTTTTTTTTTTTTTTTTAGGTAATTTTCAAAATGCAATTTTATAGCTGAAACCATTGTTCTTAGTCAAGCTTTTCATGAGGTACTGAAAATGCTATCGAGAAAGCAATGCTGTTGCCCAAAAGAAATGTAAATTTTTAAATTTTTATTTTATTTTCTTTGTCATGGTTTATTAAAATAGCACTTTTTTTCTCTACATATGATACCAAAGCATTAGAATTTATGTACATACTCCTTTCTTTCGTCTGTTAAAGTGGGATCACAGGGTAGAAATGCAGATAACTAAACATTTTATGCAAAATGTTCACTTGCTTTACGCTCATGCTTAATAAACCAGTTATTTTTGTAGAGTTACTTTGCATTCAATGTGTGGGAGGGGGGTTACCAAAATTTAGATACATATCGAAACTCCCTCATTCCTGTTGTTCGAATTCTGTCAGCAAGGACAAGATATAGTAAAACAATTACAAGAATCTAATGGAACTGTTTTCTTAACAATGAATCCATGTCAAACAATGAATCCATCTCTCCAGCCATTTCAAAAGAACACTTCTGATGTTAGTACTCTGTTATGTAAATGAATAGCTAAATTGCCATGTGTCACACAGTTCTCAGAGATTAATTTAAATATCAGGAATTCACATTCAAAGGGTATTTCACATTTGAAAAGAAAAGCGCCCATCTTTTCAAAAGGGATATTGTTTTTGTTATAATGTTAATTATTTTATTCATGATATTTGTCGCTGGCAGTCTTCCAAATGCATTATAAACTATGGTAAATTTGAAAGCCGTTTTTCTGTTTCTTGGTAAATAAAGGAAAATCGTATACAATGAGACAGCTTTTTTAAAACACGGTTAATAAAGGCTCGATAAAATCGACTGAAGAAATTTCAGGCAGTTCCCAAAAAAATATGGAGCCTCTTGTATACCTAATTTAATAAGACAGGTGCATAGAAATGTGAAAAAAACTCTTTTAATTATCATTGAAATTTGTCTCCTACGTACTATATATTGATAAAGTGTTGTTTCTTATTTGTTTCGTCGACACATTCAGGAATATTGTTTATTACATAGTATGAATGTGTTTCTTAGATTTTATGTATTAACAGTCTCATTGTAGAACGTTATAAAGCTTCTAAAATTGACAATTCGAGGAATTAGATTTTGTAATTGCTTTGTGGTGGTAGGAAAAATTCACTTCTTTTTCTAGTGTCCATGTCTCTAGCATATTGCAGAACAAATAATGTATATCATTTATTAAAGAATAAACAGAATTATTATGTCCTCGATTCCTTCATTGTTTCATGTCTTACTGTGTACTAATTTGGTTTGCTGAAAAAATATTTACATACCTCTTTCTTCGACTTTATTCCAGTCAAACCCGTAGAGAAATAGTGCAGCATATGTATAAGATTCAAACTTAAATATTACATGTCATTAGATGACGATATAGGATCTGAAACAGAGTTTAATGAGTAACTTTCTATGTCTCACTGTGTTCGAATATATACATTAACTTCGTACTTTTCAAACGTCCGAAACTCAGCAATTGAAATGTGGTCTTTGGACATTCCAAAGAAAGTCACTGAACAACCTGTCATTAATCGGTGAAAATACAAACTGCTATATAAAACATTTTCCGGTTGTAAAACATCTTCACTGCTTAAAATAAATCACTTGAATGCTTTTTAAAACCTTCCACGGTTTTGTGCTTCGCTATGTACTAATCGTCTTTACATAGAAAATCACCAAATGGTGATTTTATTTTTCTATCCTATCAGTTATTTTCTTTTATAGTTATTTTTATTTAATCTTTAACGGAGATCTTCATACTTTTGATCATTTTGAACATTAAATGTATTTATGTGCATTTTCTACTCGTTTTTGTTTTGAAACAAAATTCACTTGTCACATTTTTGACCTGTCACATACATAACTAAATAGAAACTTTCATATGATCTTTTCCATGTAAATCTAAGAATATTTAAAGATTCGTCTGTTAAAGCAAACATTGAAAAGAAATAACAAAGAAATGAATACAGGGTAAATATGAACAATATTTATGTATTCATATTTTACAGAATTTTTTTATGGAAAAATTTCATTGCAATGCATGAAGAATCCTTGTAATATTTAATAGGATATGAGCTTTAAAAATTTACTATGCAAAAATGTGTTTTTTAAAATGCGTTATATTTATCTGCGATAAAACTTTGTTTTTGAGAAGAAAAAAAGACTATTTATAGAAAATAATATATATATATATTAATAATAGAAAGTTCCACTCTGTATGTGTGTTTGTTTGTCTGCGATGGCTAGCAAAATCTAGCATACCTAGAAATCTGAAAAAAAGGTGTGGATAGTCCAAAACCTGGCCTGGTACACCTTCGACACAGAAGTTAATATTTGAATAGTTTACTGAAATAGTAATTAAAATCCACAAAGGACTCTAATGAAAAATGCTTTTTTTCTTCGGTTGGTTGGTTGTATAGAATCTTCACAAAAGAATTTAAATAAACCAGAGTATCGATGCATAGATAAGAACTTATAACTAAATAGTGTTAATATGGATTTCAGTTACCGCCGTACAGCTCTGCTAATGTAGCGCCACCTGCACACGGTAAATTACGCAGACGCCACCTGTCTAAAACATTTTCCAAACACGTTTTTCTTTATGATAATTAGCTGTTCTTTTTTTTTACAGGACATATATTATTATGGTAGAGATTATTAATACAGAAAACTTTAATTAACAGAATATTTGATATAATTGTGGGGAGGGAAAGGGGTAAAGCTGAGCTGTGCCGCCATTCTGCAAGTGGCGCCCGTCAGACGCATCAACCGTCACACCCAAGTCCTGAGGTACTTTTAACGGGCACAACCAGGAGGGGCCTCCTGTATCCGCTGCGAACGATGGAAGCACCTCGACATGTGCATCACTCCCATTGAAGCATGTGAATCACTCCCACGTGTTGACAACAGTCGCTGCGATACGCGGTGGACCTCAAAATCAGAGGAAACCACCACGAAAACACCTGGTGAGACGTTGGACTCCTACGACGGCTTCGCAGCCGGAACTCTAAAGAAGTATCCGGGTTCTAGGCCATATGTTGAACTTCCCCAACGACCATTGCTTACCGCGATTTCCAATCTTCAAGTCCTAGGGAGGGGGGAAACGACTAGTTCATCGGCTGCGGCGAGCAGAAGAGGCCTCTTGCCAGCCCGGAAAGTCGAGGAAAAGAGTCCCTGACACATAGACACTGGCAAAGGGTGTTCCCCCAGACGTTTTTACATTGGTAAGCCCTACAGCAGAATGCGGGGGCTCCAGATTGACTCCGCTCGTAGATCATCCACATGTAAAAAACAAAGAAACGCAAACACAAAACACAACAAATGTTAGAATCAAAGGAAAGCTAGTTTACAACCACTATCAGACTCTGAAGGACATGAAAAACTCCTTCAACAACACTAAAGAAGCGGTCCCAATCGTGTTTAATAAGATAGAAAGTTATGTGAAGACAACCACAGGGCACATCCATCGGACCGATCCAACCATCGGGCACATCCATTGGGCCGATCAACCATCGGGCACATCCAACCATCGGGCACAGAAAGCACCGATTACGCAAAGACACGCTGGATTGGTGTTCGACACGGAGTTCGAGTTTCGATCTGATCGCCGCCGCGTTAGTCGGTGAGCCACCGGTCCAGATCCTCGTGATCGGACAGTCGAGGGAAAGAGAAATTCCCTCCCAAGATGTGGTTTTCGCCACGGTGACCTGAAGGGTCACCTTAGGACCTAAACCCCATTTGATCCGAACGAGCAAAACCTTTTTTGTCCAACCTCGACGCCGATACACAACTACTCCAGCTGCAGAGGATGGCGTGGTGACGCGGACCATGCGTGTTGGCACGTGCCAGTAACTACACTCTACCGCTTGCCAGTGCCGAGGGTTGCTACACGTCCCCTCACGAACTAACCAATTTCCACAATAGAGCGACCACACATCGTGCTCTACGGAGTCCGATCTTCATTGACACCATCGTCTCCATTGACGCCCAGGAAAAAGTTTTGGAACTGGTTTCCACAACTCTTCAATTATCAACGCAAGTGATTCAAAACATCATATTTAACTTAATAACCAACCTCTATAACATTAAAGTAAAGTTATGAGTAGCGGTTACCACTATTTCCGAATAATATTTTAAGCCAAATTTGTAAATAAGTTCCTAGCTTACCCAAATGAACGAATTTTTAAAGATGCATAGTGGTCCTTCTAATTCGTCATTTGCAGACGTACACATGACATCCCCTCCTCCCGACACCTCGCGCAAGGTTATTTTCTATAATTGTGCCTTATTTAAATAATTCGGCTAATAATGTTCCCATCTTCTTCAATCCAGCTCAATTTTGTGGTACGCCTACTATAAAGTACCGTAGGCAGCAGGGACCTGTCTCAGAGGTTCGTTGGGAAAGAGTTTTTTAGAACAGAATGCTCCCCTAGCGGTGGAATCAGGAAATAAAGATTTTCCTGAGCGTAGGAGCACGCCCGGTATACGTTGCCGCAGGTATCGGAGACCCTGGCCAGAATTTCGTTTTTTAAGAGATAAGTTTATTACACGTGCTCGGGCAACGCCGGGCGTGTCAGCTAGTATAGATGTAGATATATATATAAACAACGGTATAAAAATATAAAATGTATTTTGTGTTTTAAAGAAAATTCAGATGTGATACATGAAAGTAGAATGAAGTAAAATCAATTTTAAACCAAAAGCTTATTAACGCAGAAGCAAAAATTTTATTAATATAATTAATAAATATTTTAAAACATGAAATTGTAACTGCTATCGGTGATGAGATCCCACTTTTTATATCTGCATGAAAATGGTAAAATAGAAAAAAAAAGGACTAGAAATAAAAACGAGGATAAAAGAGAATTTTTTAAGAAGATATGTATAGAAAATATAATTTAGAATCGTTTTCATAAAAGTTACTTAGGCGAACGACAGATAAAGTGTTATTAAAATAAAAACCTTATTAGATGCAAAAAAATATTAAATTTAATAGAGTCATTGAATATAACTTTCAAAAAGATGCTTTGTTCTTAACGCGGTCTGTAAATATGTTAAGATAAAAAAAATAACTGAAAAAAAGTTTAAAAAACAAGCTAACTCAATTTTGCGTCAAGAAAAGCCTTTGCAATTTTACGCTTCATAGCCGAGAAGGCCTGCTAAAAGCTCATTTGTTTTACAAAGAGTACAGCTGAAAGGTTTATAAGAACCACTGTCAGTAAGGTTAAAAGTTATGTGACGCATAATCTGCAAGTAAAAACCTATTTCGTTTTATCCGATTTTCTGAAGATTATAGAATTTTTTTTTCTTCTTTATGCTACTTTCGTGTTGGAAAACATTTTGACGTAACTTTAATATTTTTTATTAATGAAACTTCATTCGCCTTGTCATATATTAAGAAAAGCATAAATGTTTTCTGAGAGAGTTTGTGATATACACAAATATAATTAACAATTCTTATTAAGAAATTAAGATATTTTTAACTTTTTATCGATTATCTTAAGATTTGCTAGAGATATTTTGAAATTTTGCATTGTCGTTAAGTTTATTTAATACAAAACATATACCACGCAAAAGTAAGGCACATGTAGGAATGTGCATAATGTTGATTAGTGCAGGAAGTTGAAAACAGATGTTAGAGGATTGATAAAAATAAAAGGTCTTTAATTGCTTGAATAATGTAATAACTTCACAATTAAGATTTTATAAAGCATTTATATGTCGCAGTATCAGTATGCCTCTTTCAAATACAAACACTATTTTCAGATCATAGATGGTTCCGAGAACATTTGACAAGTCGCAGTTGTTTTCCTAAAGCGTCCCAGATATGTTTTATAGAGTTGAGTTTCAATCTATAGTAGTATAGAGTATCGTATAGTACATAGTATATAGTCTATACTGGTTTGGCGGTATAGATCAGTCAAATAAATACTGATTTGGCTGTTAATTTAGCCAATTCAATCTATTCATGTCCTCAGTATAAATAAATTTATCAACCAGATGAATGTTTAATTCACGAGCTTTATCCTGAATAAAATTAATTGAAAGAATCTACACTCCTGAAAAATAAAACGTATGATTCCTATGTATATTCTATACCCATGTCAGTAATTGCAGAGCTTCTGTCAAAGAGAAAGACTTATGCGCGCTTATCATATATGTTGCCTGCCTATATATTCAAACTTTCACTGTTTTAATGGTCCCTTTTACTTACCCATCATACGTAGTATAGGGTCAGTCTTGTAATAGTTTTGAAAATAGAAAAAAAAAAGAATTTTGACGGATTTGCACGTTTCAGACACTGGAGATTCCGAAAAACATATTTTTAGAAGAAGAAAAAATTGCCGTCCGTCTGTGTGTGTGTGTGTGTGTGACTGTAAATGCTCTATCTCCCGAACAAATTGAGATAAAGACGTGAAATTTGGTATGTACTTAGTATGTATTAATGGAAAGAAGCTTATTGAATTTCAGTAACCTCGGTTATCCGGAACTATTTTTTTTTCGGACTCTCGAAATATTCGTTCTGATAAAAGGTATATAAAAATTTTCGAAATTACTTATTTTAAGGAGTGAATATAAAAGACAATAAAAACCATAAAGAATGCATAAAGAATGAAGTCGATCCGATAATTAGTTGCCGAGATATTTGTAATTATATTTTGCATACTCTTCGATTTTTCATGAAGCTGGGTTTCATTCAAATTTCAATTCAAAGCTATATTTTAATTGGAAATGAGACGCTTAATCCGACGCATAAAACTATTAGTTAATATGATTATCAATTTTGGAGTTATAAGGATGTTTCTTTTACGAAATTCAGTAATAGAACTTTTAAAGTTTATGACGTCATAAAGCCACGATTTTATTCGAAGTGCAAAGCATTTTATAAATAGTTTACACATGTTTTATCTTCATATTTTATATTATGCATATCCATGATGAGTAAGTATTACGGTTGCCCCCAACGACTAGTTTCGGATGTTGGAGTACAAGTAAAGGGTATTTGTTTGTCTTCACATTAAGGTATGATGAGAAATCTCGGTTTGGCTGAACAAGGAATCGTCTGTCGAAAGACAAATCTCTCAAGAAATACTTTAAACGTTGTCGAAGCTCTCTACATTATTCAATATGGTTACATCTGTGCGCTGATGCTTGAAGAACACAAACACAATAGTATCTCTTCTTATAATTCTTATGTAGTCTTTTGGAAACCGTTGCCTTTGAATTTCTTGTAGCTACATTAATTTCATGAGAGAGCTCAAAACCGTTACACTCACTAACAAATTACGAATGTCGAGCCACATTGACCGCCGCGAATTTGGACGACTTTTTCTAGGTTTTCTGCTTTTGAATAAGGTATTTTTAAACTGTTTTCTTATAAGTCATATTAAAATGTGTTATCCTGCGTCTAAGAAGGACATTAAAAAATCGATGTCTCTAAGTGCAATATTTAATGATATGTTTAATTTAAAAATCACGACTTTTTACATGATTTTTTATGTTATGTTAGCGTCCATTTACTGAAGAAATACGGGTCACAATTATAAGAAAATCAAAGTTAAATTAAAAAATATTATATGAAATTTAAAAATTGCATTTAAAAGCACGCATTTTGTTACGTAATTTTTACAATGAAGATAGGGGTTGCAAAAATATCCATTTTATTTTGTTACATAAAATAAATGCTCACATTCCTATAGGTGATTTCGGTAAATAGTCTGGAGAAATTACACACAATTATACTTGGAACATTCTTTTATTGTCATGAAGACGTTTCTTCTATTGGCAACAGTAATCCCAAAAATTGTTGTTCGAGATGAAAAAGAAACGGTTGAGACAAAAATTGGCGGAAGATAGTCTTATAAAAGCAGATAAAAGCCTTTCTTTTAAAATTCAGTAACTTTTTCGCACTTCTTACGCGCCCCTGATAGATTGGCAACTAATGTTTAAAATGTCAATGTTTCATTTCTTACCGATTGTTTCCGTTAGAGATAAGGATTTTTTTTATAGTCCCTCTTGGAAAGAGGATTACTATTTTCTAAATACGTAAATGATCCTGGGATTATATACGAGGGTTGTAAATTAAATAGTGGCAACTTAACCTTGAAACTCACAGATGGCGGGCATGCGCAAATAGGATATGGGAGCGGTGAGGTGGCGCTGTTGTCGATGTGTAGAGTGCGAAAAAACAGTCGATCTGCTTAGAAGGGTAGTTGTTGTGTGGCTTTAAAGTGAGGAGTTTCGTTTCTATCGCTCTAAAGCATGTTTTCAAAAGGTGATCAGCGGTCGTGGCTTAAAATCGAGGTTGCCTGTGGCAAAAATGCAACAGAATGCTATCGAGGATTAGTGGAAGCCTGTGGTGCAAATGCTTTACCGTATAGGACAGTAGCACGATGGGTTCAAGCATTTCGTTCGGGTCGGTATCCCATTTCATGACATTTCATCGTACTCCACACAGTAGGGCGCTCAGTCGCTCACATCAACAATCAACACCTTGCCACTGGTCTACAACGGCTTCCCGACATTTGGCAAAAGGTTACAAGCTTTTCTGGTGATTACATACTAGAAGGAATGTAATGCAATTGTACTTGTAACTTCATTAAAAATTTATTTATACCTACGTTGCCATAACTTAATTTACAGCTCTCGTAAAAATTATTATTTTTATTTTAATATAGCCCCTTGTAAAATAAGTGTGATATCTAAAAGCTATATTTGTATATTTTTTTAGAATTGGAAGTACCGAGTGAACCAAAAGTTCGTAAAAATTAAAAAAAATCATAAAAAAGGAAGAAATTGTGATAAAGAAGTGCGGTTAGAAAGAAAGGGCACACAAGGTAGTCGACTTTTTTTTAGTAGCAAAAACATTTTTAGTTAAAAAAATCACCTGTAGAGGGCGCTGACATGCGAGAGATTCAGCAGAATCAAGCAAATTAATCCTGCAATAAAAAGCCGGGATACACAAGGATGTCTCATTTGCTTTCAGAATGTTATCATTACCCGATCGAGCGTTCTATCGAGATTTTATCTGTCGTGAGGTTTCTGCAATTTATTCCGACATGTTGCATTCAGCTGTAACGGGCGTTGTGCCATAGAATGTTCTGCAGGTCATGTTGAACAATTGTTATTGCAATGGATGGAGTGTATTGTTGTCCTGTTCATTGTGTTTCGGGTCGTCAGCGCCCTCTACAAGTGACATTTTTAACTAAACATTTTTTTACTGCTAAAAAAAATCTTGCAAACCGCACTTCTTTATCATAATTTCTTACTTTTTGATGAATTGTTAAAGTTTTAACAAACATTTCGTTCACCTTGTATATTACTATCATTCAAATATAAAAAATAATTTTCATAACCTTTATTTTGAACCACCGGGTATTAAGAATACGGTGTACTGCACGGATTGTTCAAATAATCATCTTAGGAAATAATGATAAAAATCTATTTATGACAATTTCATCATTTTAAAAGAGGTATATGATCTACTAGCTTGAAATTAGTAAATTTTCGATTGTTGTTTTTTACTTTCTTCTATCCATAATAGGAGAAAGTATTGTAATCGATTTTTTTTACTTCCGGTTTTCAACGGATTTACACGTTTTAGGGATCAGAAATTTAGAAAAACATGTTTTTACAAAATGTCTGTGTGTCCTCATTGTATCATCGAAAAATGTATGAAGTTATGCTTCAAATTGTACCATTTTTTTTCTTTGTTTTTGGCTATGGCCAGCAGGTCCCACTTGAATTTTGGGATATTTCGACGAAAAGAGGCTCTGTGATCGCGATTTTTGTTTTATTTTCACTATCGTATGATCGAAAAGTGTACGAAGTTATGCAGATAATTGAACCAAATTTATTTTCTATGTTTTGACTATAGCCTGTAGGTCCCAGTTGAATTTGGGGATATTTCGACGAAAGGGAACGCTGCGATCGCGATTTTTGTTCGATTTGAACTATCGGATCATCGAAAACTGTATGAAGTTTTGCAGATAATTGAACCGAATAATTTTTCTATTTTTTTGGCTATGGTCAGCAGTTCTCAATTAACTTTAGGGATATTTCGACAAAAGGTGGTGCTGTGATCGCGATTTTTGTTCCATTTTTACTATTGTATCATCGAAAAGTGTATGATTTATGCAGATAATTGAACCAAATTTTGTGTATATGTTTTTAGCTATGGCGAGCAGTTCCCACTTGAATTTGAGGAAATTTCGAAGAAAGGGGGCGCTGTGTTCACCATTTTTGTTACATTTTCACTATTGAATCATCGAAAAGTGTATGAAGGTATGCAGATAACTGAACTAATTGTTTTGTATATGTCTATAGCCTGCAGGTCCCATATTAATTTGGGGATATTGCGCCTGGAGGGGGCGCAGTGATAACCATTTAAGGATTTCAATTTCAAAAAGTTTTACAAAAAAAATAGAAATCCTAAAATCATTTTGCATTAAAAGTTCGGCCTTGATCTATTGATTCCAGAGCATTTTTTCTAAGTTTGAAATTATAACGTGGCTGACATTTTGAAACAATACAGCAGGATTCCTCTATAAACGAGTTTACTTTATGTGTTTTAGTGAACATCGTTTCTCCAAATTGGCTTTCATTGTTGTAACCATCGTTTCAACACTTACATGCTTGACACTATATGTTTATATTCGCCAACGTCAATTTCTCGCCAAGCTTGGCGACAATTGTTGAAACATCGCCAAATTTGGTGTCAAAAATACGTTGACATATATGAAGCCAACTATGTCTGTCAAATTTGGCGATATTCTCAATCAAATTCAATATTGACGAGAACTCGGAATGAATCTTCTGTAATCGTGTTCCGCACGTTTTAGCTTCGTGTATTTTCCGTAGAATTAGCTAAAATCTGAAAACCAACCAATAGGGAAGCTATTTTTCCTTGCCGGTACAGACAAGAAGAAATTTTCGTAGTTTAGTATAATACATCGGCTGTTCGCATCCAGATAACCCAACAATTCGCAAGCAGCTGATGTACAACAGAATGGCAAAAAATTTTGATTTTTTTTAACATGTATCAGATAGAAGAAAGTTTTGGGATTGGTATATCCGACTAGTTTTGTTAAAGAATCTGCATTTTGTATGCACATAAAATTTTTTAATGAAGAGTATTTTAATAACTTATTTTCCACCGTTGTTTAATGTAACGTCTATTGTTCAAAAAAAGTCAGTTGCATTTTGTAATTTAGATAAAAATAATTTTTAATGAAGAAAATTTGAAATGAACAAATGCACTTCTTCGTTTACTAAAAGGATATTTGTCGATGTTAAACTTTCAGTAAATTATATTTTTTAACTATCTCCTTTTACTTCTGTCTGTCTAACGTCTCTTCTTATATTATACAGAGGCTATTCGCACATTTTTTTAGAAAAATTTGATAAATGATTTAAAAAAATGGAATTATTTTAGAGGGAAAAATTCTGGCAACAACTTATTATGTGTAATTTTTATTATCGTCTGATACTTTCAAATTTATTCTTATTTCAAGATTGTGCATGCAAAAAAGCGGTGAATGGGAAGATGCGTTTTTTTTCTTAACAGAAGTATGCAATTCGACAGTTTAAAATGATTGTAAAGCGCATAATATAAAAACTTTTTAGTGCGAAATAAACATAACTATTGATTGAAAAGTGCTATCCCAAAATCAGTACGTATACATAGTAAAAAGATACCAGATGAAAAAAAAAAAAAACAGGGAAAAAAAAGAGTCCATTTCAAGGCTGAAAACGAAGTTTCAGGTAAGGATTTATGACTGTCGCAAATTTATCTTACAATGGGAAAATAAAAATAAGAATATTGGACAAAAATGTTACAATTAATTCATTATATTATTAAGAAAATGTGTTACATCCGATATTTACAGAAAAAATGCTATTTTTTTTATTTCAACGACTTTTAAAGGGTGAAACTGCATCAAAGCAAAGCTACCGCTCATACTTCAAAAACTACCGATGTATTCGTTAAAAACATTAAAAACTCACACAGGTATTGTATTTCTACCTTTCAACATATTCCTAATAAGTCACCTGACGTTTTTCTTATGGTTTATTGTGCATTTGGTGTGCGGAAAAGAGCTCTTTCAAAGTGCAAAACCACCACGATTGATCGAATCTGGAAAGTTTTTAAAGAGGCATGGGAAAAGCAATAGCCCTGTAAATTTTACAAAAAACTTCTACCATCGAAAACATTACGCAGAATTAGAATCAAGAAACAAGATTATCATACAGATTATTTCAGAAAGCAATATTCATATTTTAAACGTTAAAAGAACAATGCCGAACTCGTCTAAAAATGTGCGAACACCCTGTGTATCATTGTCTATTGTCGTCTTTCTTTCTATTCAATGTTTACCCCTTTTCACGATGTATAGTTGGTTCCTATTCCAAAATTATTTTCGACAGCTTTTCTTTATCCATTTTTTTTACACGTAAATTTATTTCCAGTATAACATTTTAAATTTCATTGGGACATTGTTAAATTTACAAATTCGTTCTATAAATAAGAACAAAATTATAATAAAAGAGTTTTATTTTCTTGGAACTTCTATAAAACGACTACTACTTTATCTTTTCTAATGTTAGAAATATAGAAAGCTAATTTCACACAATTTTTCACTTCCCGTCACTTTATATTTGTCAAAATGTGGAAATCAATTTTCCACCTGAAGAATTGAGAACTTAAGTTTATGTTTCAATTGACATTTTTCCTTGACAGATCGATTTAACAGATTAGAATAATGGGAATTTTATACGACATCTTAGTTCCATTTTACAGAACGCGATCTTATTTTCTTTTTATAGTATGCTATTTTACGTTAATACACTATTTAATTTAACTCAACCTGGTTTGTATGTAAAGTTGCAATTTTGTAATGGATGGTTAACAACACTTTCTGATAGGCTGAAAAAAATTAAAAATTACATTGACATGTGCATTTCTGATGACACTGCAACATTTTTATAGCTTTAGAAATTAATTATATTATAGTGCTTAAAATTTTTTCGAATAGGAATAATCGATGCGCATGTTTTATCTTTCTGTTTTTAAATAAGAAGAAAAATTTTATTGTAAAAGTGTGATAGAACTGTACGCATGTATAGTATATGTATGTATATGTACAGTCAATTTAAAAACAAGATACACACATAGAGCGTGTTCAGAGACCGAAACGCGGGTAACTCGTATAATTGGGGAATAACGTCATCTGATTTTCTCAGGGTAAAGTTCGGTTAAAACGGCTTTGAACGATTTTGAGTAAAGTTATGGGGATGTTTACAATCAAAGACTTCCATCAACCAATCTACCATTACATTTTGATTGTATGAACATTGCAGAAACCATCCTTGCTGACGTTGGCTAATTATATCATAGTCCTGTTAAAGGTAGACCAATCAAATGGTCAGGACTCAAGTGTACAGTAGGAGTCATAAAGAACAACAGTTAACAGTTGCAGTTAGCTATAAAGCAAACAAACAAATCAGATTTCCCAACCACGTGATCAATTTACCCAACAAAATTCTCCAGGTAATATGGGTTACCCGAAATCTGGGTAATTTCCGGCTCTGAACGCTATGGGGAAACACGCAAAAATTCAGGTGATATCGGCCTCTGAACGCTTCGGGTTACCCATGCGTTACCCTATGTAACTCGGGGTTTGGTCTGCGAACGTGCCCATACATTGTAATCGCCAAATTGCCGCAGAAGAAATATAAAAAAGTCCTTCCGGCCTGTACCGGGAGGAAAAGGTAGCTTTCCTATATCTTCGTTTTAAAATTTTAGCTAATGTTACACGAAAACAGCAAGTTAAAATGCAAAGAAACGTTTACAAAAAATTCGTTAATACGGAATTTGAATAAGAAATTCGCCAAATTATTGAGCAATAGCCAAATTGGCTTCATTTATAAAGACTTATTTTGGTCCTAAATTTGGCGATATTTCGCCAAATGTCGCCAATTTTGGCGCTAACGGATATGAATATATAGTTTTATGCGTATGATTGGGAAAATTATTACAACAATGAAAGAAAATAATTTGCGAGTAAACGCGTTAATGGGCTGTTTTGTTTCAAAATGTCAGCTACCCTAGAATCTCAAACTGCTCTATCTCAGCCATTTTTTAAGATAAAAGTAAACCAAAAAATGCTCCGGAATCCTTGTATCAAGGCCTAACACGTAATTAAAAAATAAATTTGAATTTTTAACTTTTTTGTATACTTATTTTAGTTTTAAATTTTTAAATGGCCGCCAACTTGAAACAAAATGGCGGACCAAGCTGGCCAACGAACTCGGTCGAGACATTGGTTAGCCTAATACACACAATAAGTTTCATCAAAATTGATTTATAAATACGAGCGTTATCGTATGACATAGCTCATATATATATATATATATGGAAATATATATATATATATATATATAAATCAACATTCGGATACCAATCGGGAAGTTATTCAGTCAAATAGTTTAGGATTTCTAAAGGTTAAAAATTAGAAACTCCTTGCATTAAATTCCTTTTTAATCTTTGAAAGATATATTACAATACAGTTAGTTTTTAAAGCTTAACTCATAACCTACCTGACCGAATGAGCTGTAATGTTGGATTCGCATTATAAAAGGTTTTAGAAAATGATTTCTCTTAAAAATATCCTAAAAATACCCCCAGTTATTGACACCTATCCAGTAACTGACACTTCAGCAGAAATCTAACTCAAATAAGCATTTCCTTCTAAAATTCTGCAAAGTAATGTCATCTAATGGTAACTTATTTGTCTTAACTTTTACAGCTTATATTTCAGCTATTGGTTTTTCAAAAAAGGAATGGTGTAAGTTAATGGAGATATTGAGAATATTTATGACAAAAATTAATTTTTAGTAATAAAAAGTATAAATTTTCAAATTTTTGTCAACAATAATTTTTTACTGTATCTTTACTGTACTTTTAAAAACAAAGATATGTACAAGCAGGGAAAATTCTTCCAAAAGGCAGAATATAGATTGCCACCCACGGCTTTTAATTTTCCTTGGAGTTTATGTTCCTTCAATAAATCCTTTGTAATGAACTCAGTTTTTAGTTTGAAAAATATTATGAAAGTCCTGTGTCAAATAATAAAAAAAAATCTTCATTATCATGTGTAAAAAATCTTCGGTATCTTCAATAATCTTCATTACATTAAAACATTTTACGTACTATAAGTTATGTACTATACGCACGTACACATATTACGTACATATTACGTACGTACATACATTAGGTACGTACTTACGTACGTACATTTTGTACATATTACGTATGTATATTACGTATGTACTATATTATACTATATTTTTCATACTCCTTTATATATGGAGTGGCTGTGACTTTTCAGAAACATGAATTTTACTGTATACTGAAAGAATTAGCCCTGTGTGGCTAATGAAATAGATTTAAAACTTTGTAGTGGTGATTTGAACAAGAACAAATCCCTAAAGTGTCAGTTACTGTGGTTTTCACCCTATGTTACAATTCATATTTTTTTTTTCAAAAATCAACTTCAAAACACATATATTTTCGAACTTAATTGTTGGTTATTAATTTGTAACCTATAAATTTTATTAAAATAGAAAATATATTTTTGCACCCCAATTTCAAAATGAATCAAAAAATGACAGTGCAAGTCTACAATAACGGTATCATTTATCTTTTTTTTTTCTGTCTAGTTTGAAGACACTGGAGTAATTTTGTTACCATCATCACTTCTTTGACTAATGTAAAAAGATATAAAATTAAAATTAGAAATTTCATGCACATTCTAGAAGCAGTCGTTGTGAAATATAAACAAACAGATAGATTTTAATACAACATATTTTGAACAGTGCAATAAATTTAATGCAGGGAATAGATATTGCAGATGAACATTTCTTTCCTTATAATTGATGCTAATGTTGGCTGTAAACACGATTATGGAATATTAGCTCTTTTATTTATTATTTCAATAATGAAATAAAATGAGTAGTTTGTAAGCTAAAAATCGGATCAATAACATTTATTATTATTTATAGATTTTCTTTAATCGTGTTTGCTACTAACTGGCATATTCTTAAAACAAGTGGTTTGATGAAAAATGAAATATTTTTCTAAAACTAGTTTTCTGTTTTATGAGGCAAACAACTCAGGACATCCTAGGTGATCATTTCCGTGCTTATCATTGATGCCTATGTACACTATCAAAACAATAGTTATATATAGGCTATTTACGCTTACTAATTGAGTTTTAAAGTTAAAATGAAAAAAACTGTAAGCTGACAATCGGATCGATGTAAAACTATTAACATGTATAGATCTTCCTTAATCGGGTCCATAGAAAATTGTTATATATTAGATATTGTGATTTTTGAAAAATTAAATTAATTGTTGTAACCAGATTTGTTGTATGAGTGAATCATATAATGGTATCCAATATATGTATTCCTCAAACATATCGTGGGATCCTAAATGTTCCTTTCTCTGCTTATCAATAATCCGACCCTTAGCACTTTACCGATTACGGACTATTAGCTGTTTTTGCAAATAATACAATTTTAAAAGAAAATGGATCAGTCATAAACTAAAAATGTAATTATTATTATTTATAAATCTTAATTAGACCTTTCAACAGCCATAGGATTCCATAAAATCCATGAAGTAGATCAACGAGTTTTTGACTGTTGAAAGATTGCTTGATTGATTATGTCTTCACGTTTTTCTTTATTTTCACAAACACTATTTTAGATATCTAAATGCAACAAACATCCGATTTTAGAAGAAAATATTCTCTATCTGCATTTGATAAGTTTACTGTTAATTTTTCAACCATTTCTGAGACAATTCCAGACAGACAGACACAGAAACAAACAACAAAACAAAAATAATGCCATTTTGGACTTTACGTTGTTTAATTAGTTAAATGAGCTAAGAAATAGGTGTTTTTCTGAAAATCACAGACTGACACTTCCATTTTATTTCATTTGTATAGATTAAATACAGTGTGATTTTTTTTTTAAGTTGTGAAAGTAAAACCTTATAACAAAAGAACCACTGATCCAAATGACCCGAAATTTCACCAGTATGCTCCCAAAGCAATGGGTATTTTTTTGACTTGTTTAAAAAAATACCTTAAAATTGTACCGACAGATGGCGCTGTATATGCAGTAAAGTCGGAAGACGAGCTTGCGCACGTCCAGTTTTTTCAAATTTCAAAGCTATCTTTCGTAGGTCTTCTTTCGTCATTGGAGCTTTACTTAAGTGTCCTAAATTTCCTAAGAGCAGTTGCTGCGCTGTCATTATTATGATAATACAGTTTCACTAAGAACGCACGGTCCGTCAATTGCACAGTCATTGCGAGGATATCCGTAGAATAATGAACACGAGGTGTGCGTAATTCACGTTTCTATCGCCACTGTGCATGTGTCGTGCGCAAACTCGTCTCCCAACTTTACTGCATATACAGCGCCATCTGTCGGTGCGATTTTAAGTTTTTTTAACCACGCCGAAAAAATTCCCATTGCTTTGGCAGCACACTGGTAAAATTTCAGGTCATTTGGATCAGTGGCTCTTTTGTTATAGGGTTTTACTTTCACAACTTTAAAAAAAAATCACCCTGTATAAAATGACAATATAAAATATATATTATGGATAATTACTCTTACATTTTTCAATTTAAAGAAGGAAATACTTATGTTCGGATAATCATTAGCAACTTTTCTCAACGTAGGATTTTAAACAAATCTATCCCAGCAATGCAGCTAGAAAAGTCAATAAAAATGGAGAAAACGTCGATAATTTGATTACACTGTTAAACGTTTGCAGCAAACTGTTTAGTAATTTAATTGTTTTTATTAAAACTGGTTAGATAACCATAATTTTACTATTTTATAACCGTAATATGTCCAAGAATTTGGATGGATACGCTTAATAATGTGGTCAAATAATCATTATATTTAAAAACGGTCAAATGACTGGACAGTTTGCTGCCGATTTTTGACATTGTTAATTTTACTGCAATGAATTTCAGTTATACAAAGATAACCTCGAATTCAGTTATTAAATAATAAGAAAAAATTGTTTTACGTCGCAATGTAAGATGTTTTATTTTACACTTAAAATGGCAGATTATTTTTATAAATGAACATGGTATTATAAGTGATCAATTGGTGCATTATATGCAGTATTTTAAAATATTAAGATTGAGCTGTTCATGAATGCAGATTGCAATCTTTCCAATAATATAATCAATAAATAAATTCAAACTTCCCAATTCGAAAACAAGTTCATAAACTAGGATTTCCACATATTATTAACTAAAACTTATATAATCTGAAAGCGAAAATGAATTAAGTACGAAATATGGATATTTACCTGAAATGTCATTGCGTATTACTGAATACAATACGAATGTCATTTCGTATGACCCACTTTTTTGGTTACATTAAAATCATTTCTGAAGAACTTTTTTAAAAAGGCCAATCTTCCATACTCAGGTTCACCTGATTATAGAACTTACCCCATAATTATATACCTAAGCAATGTAGAGGGATACATAATATACTAAAAACTTTCCTAAAAAATATGACCAACAGTGTAAACACCATTAAAATCCATTAATAAGAACTGAAATTATAAGAAGCCACAACGAAATTCCCATTTGCATTTTATATTTATGGTAGATAACATATATTTTGATAATAATATTTTTAAATAATATTGCAAATAATATACATGATGGTCAGGAAAAAACTATACATTTTGAAAAAAAAAACAGTATAATGGATGTGTGGTTTGTACTAAAATTATTATCAGGACACTGTATTGCTTAAATAAAAATTTAAATAACAAAGTTATTTGTTGTTAAAAAATTCGAAGCACAAATTCATCTTTCGGAAATTTTCAAGTGATAATGATTATAAAAGAACTGATTAGTGATACTTCTGTTTTCGATTAAATTATCAGTTTGGTGTGCAGAATAAATTACTTTACGAATATTACCTATGACAGAACTAGCTTTGTTAAGTTAGCTGTTTTCTTAAACACAGTGAAGCAAAATAGAACTGACTGTATACTATTTACTGAATTTCGCGTTAAATTAAAAATAATAATTAAATTGATTAACGGATCCTCCAAGTAGTCAGTTCTTTCATCTTCATGTGTATACTTTCATAAAATGCATTTGAGTTAACCTCTATCGGTGGCTATTTAAACTACAACTTTTTCAACTTTAAAAAATCTCGAATCCTGATACCATTCGTAGTGCAAACCACACTTCCCTGTATATTTGTATTTTTTATGAATATTTCAAGTTTATATGCACTTTCTGGCCGCATAATATACAAAAGCGATATATGCATAGTTAATATAAAATTACAAACTTAAATTACTTAATATTTTCAGTCCACACTATATTAAAAAGCTATATATATACATAATGAACCAAAAGTCTTACCCGGATTATAATAATTCATTACAAAATAACCGTTTGTATAATAATGTAACTTGTTGTATCATAGCATAGGTCAGTTTTAGTAGTTTGTTTGTGCAATAGATGGCGCGAATTGGATTGGAAGGAATGGACCCACACCCTGGCTTCCACGCTCTCCAGATCCTCTGGATTTTTTCTTTCGGGGCTATATCAAGGACAGAGTCTTTTCCACACCAATTGCTGACGGCGAAGAACTGAAGACTAGGATACAAGCTGCTGTGTGTACTGTAACAGAAGACAAGTTAAAGAACACTTGACCATAACTAGAATATTGATTGGACATTCTCCGAGCTACCAAGGTGGCACGCGTTGTAATTTACTGAGGTACGTGGTCTTATAAAAAAAATATATAGCAGTACTTACAATGCATCCAAAAAAGACATTTGTCTAATTATAATACTTAGAATACAATAAATATTTATAATCAGGACAAGACTTTTGGTTCACCCTATATTTAAACTATAATGTTGCAAATTGAAATTACATAATTGCATTTACATTAAAAAAGAAAATAAAGTAAATGACTAAAGATCAACATCTTCTGCATTATTCTGACCATTTTTAGCCTATTTTGATTGAAATTGCTTATTTTTCATAGTGTAGTTTCATTTTCTATTAGGTAGCTTTCAATACAAAAAAGTATAAAGTTACCTTTTGCAGCCGTTATGAGGAAAGCAGTTCCGGAAAATTTCGATATATTTTCACCGATCATGACCCCTAGACCCAAAAACCACTTTCCGTTCAAATATTGATTTATATATATATACAGTGGCCTCTCTCTATTCTGAACACTCATGGGACCGATCAAAAATGTTCAGATTATGGGGGTGTTCATAATAGAGGGAGATTGAGAAATGCATTACTACTGCTACTATATATTGTGTTTATAGACTGTATAGAATAGTTAGCCTGGTTAACCATGCAAGTTACTGAGATGGAGGTGCTAAATTTAGAAACTATTAAAATTTTAATTAAAAAAATTATATTAAAAGATTTTTACAAATCATACAATTACATACATACAGTACATTACTTGAAAACATAATCGGTACATTACTTAAGAAAGTGAGTAATTTTAGTCTGTTTTTGCACTGTGTATGCTCGTGCAGTGTACATGTTATCTAGTTGTTTAAGAAGTAGAAAGGCTTCCGGATGTTGTTCAGCCGCTTAGTTCAACAGGTCTTGAATCCCTTGGTCATATTGCTTGAAGGTAATCGTATTTCTTTTTTCATCGGTCTCTTCTGGTTCTGCTTTGTCTTACCCTCTTCCTCTTCAACAATGTTGTCGCAAACAGGAAGGTTTAAGCTTCGAGATAAGCTCCAAGTTCAATTTCAGTATGAAGCGCCTGAAGAATTGATCCCATGTCACTCACAGCTGTTGCTTCTTTGTCCCCTATCCTTGATTGCTCATTCTCACACGAGAATCCAGCTTTGTAGAAGCATTTTTGGATGGTGTAAGGGGTTACTTCATTCCAAGTCATTGATATCCAATGGACAGCATCCATGAGATTGACCTTCTTTGTTACTTCGGTTGCCGAATTTGCCTCCTTCATCACCACGGACATTTTCTTCAAAAAATGAATTCGGTAGTGAGCTTTAAAGGTCTTGATTATTCCTTGATCCAGTGGTTGGATTATAGAAGTACCGTTCGGTGGCAGGAACTTCAGGCTCACGTAGCTGCACATTTATGTATGATCTGGCATTATCCACAAAAAGAAGAATTTTTCTTCCTTCTCTCTTCATCATCACGTTAATGCCCTCCAACCATTGTGGGAAAATTGTGTATGTCATCCAGGCTTTTCGATTTGATTTATAGTGCACATGCAATGATGCTATCTTCACATTTTTGAGGCATCGTGATTTTTTACTTTGTAAAATCCCAAGTGGTTTGAGCTTCTCACCCGTAAAACTTGCACAGAGCATGACGGTAAGTCTTTCTTTTAACATTTTTCCGTCCACGTATTTCTCGCTTCTTTCTGCTGGTGTTTTATTTGGAAGAGCTCTGAAAAACAGACCGGTTTCGTCGGCATTGAAAATGTCAGCAGCATCCAAATCCTTCATTATATCCGGAAGCTTTCTTTTCGATTCCTCCACAGTGTCGATATTTACGTCTGCAGCTTCACCGATGACTTTTTTTAATTCGATGTTATGCCAACTTTTGAAGCGAGTCAGCCATCCTTCTGATGCCTTGAATTCCATGATTTTCACCTTTTCTGCAAAACCCATAGCAATCTGCTGTAGCAGGATTCCGGTGACAGGAAGATTCTTCATTCTCATTTTGCAAAAAACTTCCAGACGTGATTGTATATGTTCTCGTTTCCCGTTTTCTCTTCGAAAATTCTACACTTTGAGAAAGGTTTATTTGCTTCAAAAGCGGCTATAATTTTTTTCTCTTTCTTGCTGATGGCGTTGACTTGACCAACTGAAATTCCAAATTCAGATGCAATTTTTCTTTGACTTACTTTTGATTTTAATTTTTGAACAACTTCGTATTTTTCCTGAAGCTTCAGTTCTTTCCGTTTTTTCGTTTTCCTACTTATTTCTGGCATATCTGCGTAAGTGTTGTGCCTCTTTCCCTGCAACGATAGTGAAATTGCGAAAAAATGTTACCTTTGCTGAGCATAAAGGAAGAAAGAAACAGAATCGATAATGCTGCCAACCAGGTGTGCAGAAAAGAAATCATAATCCTTTTTTGACCACTCCCTCTAACACCTGTTGGCTCTTATCTGACATTGGGAGGTGGACATTTCTGTTGAGCAATCTTTTTATTTTTATCTTAGCTCGGAAGAGGGAGAATCACGTGACATTTTTTTGCATTATTTTTTCTTGTTTCTCTTTGCCTAATAATTGATTGTTTTGATCATTTCATTTAATTTGATTATCATGATTTACTTTTTCTGAAAGGCAACAATTTCATATCTGCACTTTTTTGTTTATTAAAAATATATGAATGTTCTAGTTAGTTGAGCAAATGTACGGTAAAGACAAAAATATTCTTTCGAATTCTTTTTTTTTTTTTGGTTATAATAAATGTTTTGTTTGTTTTGTTAACTGAAGATTTTATCTGAATTATTCAAACAAATTTCAGTATCGGGTAGATCTTAAAATCTAGAAATGATTTTGTCTGTTTATATTTAAATCGAGTTCATTGAACCCTTTTATTCTTCTGCCATAATTTTTTCGAATTCCCATGATGCGGGAATTTCTCGCATTCCGACTGCAAACACACGTTCAGATTACAGAGAGGCGGGTTAGAATGGGGATCAAAAGTAGCGTTCATAATAGTGGGGTGTTCAGATTAGAGGGTGTTCAGAATACAGAGAGTTCATCTTTCGTTAAGTCTATGGAGTTTCGCCGGGACCGTCAGAAAGTGTTCATAATACCGGGGTGTTCACATTAGAGAGTGTTCAGATAGAGAGAGTCCACTGTATATATATATATCTGACATATGTCATACGATAACGCTCGTATTTATAAATCAATTTCGATGAAACTAATTGTGTGTATTAAGCTCACCAATGTCTCGACCGAGTTCGCTGGCCAGCTTGGTCCGCCATTTTGTTTCAAGATGGCTGCCATTCAAAAATTTAAAACTAAAATAAATATACAAAAAGGTAAAAATTCAAATTTATTTTTTAATTACGTGTTAGGCCATGATACAAGGATTCCAGAGCATTTTTTGGTTTACCTCTATCTTAAAAAATGGCTGAGATAGAGCAGTTTGAAATTCTAGGGTGGCTGACATTTTGAAACAAAACAGCACATTAACGCGATTTCTCGCAAATTATTTTCTTTCATTGTTGTAATAGTTTTCCCAATCATACGCATAAAACTATATATTCATATCCATTAGCGCCAAATTCTTTCCAAAATTGGCGACATTTGGCGAAATATCGCCAAATTTGGCAACCAAAATAAGTCTTTATAAATGAAGCCAATCTGGCTATTGCTCAATAATTTGGCGAATTTCTTAATCAGATTCAGTATTAACGAATCTTTTGTAAACGTTTCTTTGCATTTTAACTTGCTGTTTCCGTGTAACATTAGCTAAAATTTTAAAACGAAGATATAGGAAAGCTACCTTTTCCACCCGGTACAGGCCGGAAGGACTTTTTTCATTTGTTTTTACACAAAATTTATACCAATGTATTGAATAGTCCTTTCAAATTTCTTTTACTTTCAAAAGAAATTATCTTTAGTGTTGATTTACGTCTACCTTGTATTAAAGCTATATTTGACGCAAAAATAGCTTGGAAAAACAGACAATAATTCTGTTTTTCGAAAAAATACATGAATGTATTTTTTAAATGTCTTGCTTAAGTGCACGAATAAGCAAATAAAAAAACGACTATCGCTAAAGAATTCCCAAAAAGTATTTTCCTTCTGGTGAATTCTTCAGATTATTTTGCTGAATCATAACAATTGTATAAAGTTTAAATAGGTTTCACAATTGATATTACGTTTGATTAAAATAATTTCCATTGCATTGTTTTTGAATGGCCCTGTGAAACTTTTCAAACAATTACTTAATTCACCGTTAGTTTAGGTATTGGCTATCTGGAGGCACGGCAGTGCCTCCGCCAAGTCGAGAGAGGACAGGCGTAACCATAGTTTTCTGGAAGCAACTCAGGGCACTTTTGACCCCCCCCCCCCCAAATATCCTCGCTGGAGTATCCCAAATATTTGAAACTGAGTATTTGGCTACAGGAGCAAAATTTAAAATTACAACTTTCTGCCTTTTCTAGCTCAGACGGTATATGAACTCAAACATTCGAGTTTTTGTCACTCACTCACTCACTCTTTCACGCGTCATCAACAAGATCCCGTAGCCCTAGAAACTTGACATTTGGAAAAAAGGTAGTGTTTAGGATACAAAGAAAGGAAAAATTATAAAATCCGGAAAATTCGAAAAAAAAATTCGAAAATTCAACAAATTCCATCAAAATTGAAAATTGAAAATAATACGATCTTGTAGTCTTAGAAACTTAAGATTCGGTGTGAATGTAGTGATTAGTATAAAAAAAAAAAGGAAACATCAAAAACACCAAAAAAATCGAAAGCAAAATTGAAAAAATCGAAAAATCAGAAAAATCGAAAAATTTCAAATAATCGGATTTTATTGCGCTAGAAACTTGGAATTCGGAATAAAGGTAGTATTTAAGATGCAAAATAAGCAAAAATTAAACAATCCAGAAAATTCGAAACAAAAATCAAAAATTCGAAAAATTCGAAAAATTCGAAAAAAATTGAAAAAATTAAAATAATTTGATCTTTTGGCCTTAGAAACTTAAAATTCGCGGTGAAGATAGTGTTTAGGATTCAGAATAAGTTAAAATAAAAACGCAATAAAATTCGAAAATAAAATAAAAAAATCGAAAGAAATCGAAAAATAAGGAAATTTTGAAAATAATTCGATTTCATAGCGCTATAAACTTGAAATTTGGAATGAAGGTAATATTTAAGATACTAAATAAGGAAACATTACAAAATATGGATAAAAAAAAAAGAGAGGGAGAGAAATTGAAAATAATATGATCTCGTAGTCTTAGAAACTGAAAATTTGGTGTAAAGGTAGTGTTTAGGATCCAGAAAAAAAAAAAAAAAAAAAAAAAAAAACGAAAATTTCAAAAAAATTCGATTTTGTAAAGCTAGAAATTTAAAATTTGGAATAAAGGTATTATTTAGGATACAAAAAAAAAAAAAAAAAAAAAAAAAAAAAAAAAAAAAATCTGTAAAATTTAAAAAAAAATCGAAAAATTGAAAAAAATTCGATTTTGTAGCTTTAGAACTTAAAATTCGGCCTACGCCGAATTTTAAATATTGTTAATTATATAATAAAGAAAATCCAGAAAATTATAACAAAAATTCGAAAAAATCAAAAATTGAAAATAATTTTATCTTGTAGTCTTAGAAACTTAAAACTTGGTGCAAAGGTAGTATTTACTATTCAATAAAATGAACAATTAAAATATCCGTTAAATTCGAAAATAAAATCGAAAAATCGAAATATCTTTAAGAAATCGAAAATTCGAAAACAATTTGATTTTGTACTGCTAGAAACATTAGTTTTAAGATAATTGTCTTATTAGCTAGTACAACGCCCCTAATTGTTTTATGTTATTTCTCCCGGATTATGGTTTTCTTTTCTTTCGTTTACGAATTTCGTTATAGAAAAGTTCCTCTATAGACTGGCTACGATATAGGCGATTTCTTTATAGACAGGTTTGTTTTCTTTCACAGGTTGTACTCTATTTACTTTACATATGAAATATGGATTGTTAAATGATGTTAGCCCCACAAAATTTTTCACAGCTCCCCCTACCCTCCCGACATTAGTGGCTGGTTATGACTTGATAGTCCTTTCTAAATAAAATCATGGTGACTCTAAGATTCACTTGATTTATCTTTAAATTGAACCTAAATGATCCTAAGAAGACGGCTCATATAATTACTATATTGGCATGACAATCAGGTAACTTAGAATTAAAATCGAAAAATGAATAAATTTATAAAAAGTCGAAAATTTGAAAATAATTCGATTTTGTAGTCCTAGAAGCTTGACATTAGACAGAAAGGCAGGGTTTAGTACACAAAGTAAGGAAAAATTAAAAAATCCGTAAATAATAAAAAAAAAGACTGAAAAAAACGAAAAAAAAACCATCGAAAAAAAGAATATAGTTTGATTTATTGGAAATTTCCGGAAATTTTAATTTTGGCTTTCTTTTTATACTAAAATGTTCTTTTATGTTAAATATCCAGTATCCAGGGCTGCGAGTAATATCTCAGATGGATAGCACCTAACCTGGCAGCAATTGAGAGTACTTTTGACACTCCCCTTCCCATAACTTAGTGCTTGCCTAGGAACCTGAAATCTCTTTTTATCTACAGTACTTTGCAAACGAAACTAAAACTTCAAATTTTTGATACCTGTAAATAATAGGGACAAAGTGTGGGCTTAGCGAAAATCAGTGGATGATCTCCAAAAAGAACCCAAAATCAAGAGAAGGAGGATTACTTACAAAAAGAAATGAAATCTCATCAAAAGTCACCTGTAAAAATGCAGCGAAGTCTCGTAGCTCATTTACCGTAAAAAGTACTGAGATCGTATAAAGCCAAGTTTAACTATCTTATTAACTCTGAAATTTTCATTCACAAATCACTCCTAGTCTCTACATCTTTAGTTAATTATTATTTTGTGACTTGGCAATTACGCAGCACAGGGAAGTTATTACACATTACTATGTTATGGGATGGGATGGGATAATTTAATTAAGGCAAATTATATACGCACAGGGAAGTTATTACACTTTAATATGTTATAGTATTATTTGATTAAGACTAACTATATACATCACATTCTCGTGCTACGTAATTGCCAAGTCACAAAGTAATAATTAACTAAAGATGTAGAGACTAGGAGTGATTTTTGAATGAAAATTTCAGAGTTAATAAGATAGTTAAACTTGGCTTTATACGATCTCAGTACTTTTTACGGTAAATGAGCTACGATACTTGGTTACATTTTTTACAGGTGACTTTTTGATGAGATAGATATGACAGTTGATATTTCATAAAGTTTAGATCCGGGTCTTAAACTTACTTATGAACTGCAATTATATTAGTTTTGTCGCCTTGTTTTGGGGTGCATTTTATTATTTAGTAAATAAGTGTAGTAATAAGACATTATTAATAACTGTTGAAATGGATAACTTTTTCACCCATATTTAAAATTTCAATGAAAATAATGTATTTTCTAATACATTGGTACAAAATACATTCACAGGTTTTTGAAATTTAAAGTGAGGCAATCTAATACAGTTTTCTTTATTTCTTGCAAATGCAATGTAAAAAATTAATGAAAACAATTTGTTTTTATAACTCTTTTTGTAAACGAAATTTACATGATATTTGTCATTTTATACATAAAATATTTAATGCTAAAGAATCATTT
This sequence comes from Maratus michaelseni, assembly GCA_963931845.1. Lineage (NCBI taxonomy): Eukaryota > Metazoa > Arthropoda > Arachnida > Araneae > Salticidae > Maratus > Maratus michaelseni. The sequence continues at coordinate 176,433,128 of OZ007591.1, forward strand.
CTCTAACTTTCATTTTGAATTAATTAAATTTATATACATTTTTTTAAGAATTTAGAAGTATGTAGAATTTTGTTAGCTTACGTACTATTTTCTAATCTATAAAGTACCATGCAAGAGTTATAGAAAATCTAACTATTTATTTATTTTTTTACATAAAATGGATATCTGAAAGTATTGTATGATGCTGGTCGGAATAAATCCGAATAAAAAGGTAGCTCCAGGATATTTATGGATTTAAATGTTGCATAAAAAGTCACTTGCCCATAGTCATTTCCTGATAATGGGAATTTAAAGAAACTTTTTGTCCATGATTAAACGTACCAAATATAGAATGCAGTCAAAGAAAGCCATAAAATACTTTAGACTGTAGTATAATAAATCCTTTTAGGCTTTCGCTTTTTCATTCCTTTATTTTCAAAACCATTTTTAAAAGGAGTTAAAGTTTTGTTATTTAAGATGATATAATGGTGAATAAAGGGTATGATTTTCAAAGAAAAATGGTGTTTTCCAAAAAATCAAAAGAAATCAATTAATGTTTTCTGATCCTGAAAAAAATATATTTTAATTCAAAAGGAAGATACAGGTATGTTTGAATGCGGTATTTACATGTCAGTATCGGCAATTTACTTGGTATTTAAATTTCTGTTATTACTGAAAGTATAGTCAAAGTAATTTACTTTTTCTTTTTCAACTTCCATTACTACATTTGCAGTTATTATACGAAATGTCATATGAACAACAATTTTTTATATTTGGCGATATGCTAGAAATGATTTTTAATAACCATTTTAATTGTCTCAAAATGAAATAAAAATATAAGAATTATTTGGTTTATAGACTATGAAGTTTGTTTAAATTCTACGCATTAGTTCTTGAAATAGATTAATCGTGCATATGGTAAAAAATGTAGCATAGCAGCACCACTTGTTGGGAGGTTAACACACAGGTTAACATAATCAGCACCAACGTATGTTAAGATCTAACTTAATCTGAACTTCATGAGTTAGAGCGTCAACAAAATGTGTGTCACATACAGACATACACACAGACAGACATACAGACACACAGACACACAGAGATGTAGACTCGCGAACAGACATTGTCTAAAAACTGTTCAGAACATTGTAAAACTTATAAATCCGTCGAGAACCGAAATTTGAAAATTTTCACAAATCCAATACTTTTTTCTTGTAAAGATAGAATAAAGTAATAATAAGAATTATTTCTTTCGCGGAATTCATTTAGTATATTCAATGGATCAAGTAAATCTGTTTTGAACTAGGAGTTTCATTTCCTAACAGATTATTTCCTAAACGAAAATCCCAGAGATCAACCATACCCTGAGGTTGAAAAATAGCTTTCCAAACATTGAAGCGTTTGTTGTGTGAAGCTCCTAAGGTTTCTGCTCCAGATCCTAAAAATTGCTTATACAGGGTGTCTACTGTTGAATCCAGACTTTGGGTAAACGGATGCATAGCTGCGGCGTCACAGGAATAAAATGTATATATGTGGAAATACCGCTAAGCTGGAATAAAAGTTAGATGTGGGAGAGAATAGTTTCATTACAAAATTGTCCAAAGCACAATTTTATTTTGCAGTTGATTTGGTATCCAGGTTCGTGTTACAGGCAATAATCACTGAAGAGGAGACGTACCAATTAGGTTAATACTGAAACAGTCGAGATAAGAGTGATACAAATTGTTTCGAACATAATTTGCACTTTTTTATTTTGGCGTGCGGTTTTCGTTATCAGTCGCCAACATATACAATGAATTTGGCGATATTCATGCAAAGGAACAAAGTATTCTGGAGAGTTAAGGGAGTAATTTTGAAAATGACAGACCGGCAGAAGATTCGTGGGAAGAGAGGGTTGTACAAATTTTTGTAATTACATGAAGTGCCAATCGAGCGAGGATTATTAACATAGAATGCATGAACGTTATAATTTAGACAAAACTAAGTGCTAAATTTAGATGTTGTTTGCATATGAGAACTGAAAATTCGTTAGGAAAATGACGGCGTAGGAGGAAGTACAAAGAAAGCAGTTACTTTATCTTTCTTTTTTTTTTATTTATTCGCAAATGCCGGCTGGTGTGAAAAAGAAGAGAAAAATGCAGTATGGGTGTGAATACATATTTCTTTTATTTCTGCAGGCTGGGAAATGAAACTGACATGACAAGAAAAATGCGTAATATAAATTAAGTGAAACCGCACTGAATAAAACGGATATTAAAATTTAATAAACAAAAATGGAGAAGGGTAGAATAAAGTTATTTTACTGTTAATAAAAAAAAGGAAAAGTTACACAAAGTAAATAATTTTGAAACAACAAGGGGGGGAGGATTAATTTTAAAGAATAAGAGGATATGTAATGAGAAACGTCATTACATATCTCACCCCGCGAACGAGAATGAAACTCAATCCCTTACCTAATAGAGAGAGAAAAATACCGTGTCTCTTTGCATGAAAATATATAAAAATAAAATAATACAGTAATAAAAATGTGAAAATGCAAAACAAACCTGTAATGAATCAACATGCAATACTGGCATCATAAGCATCATAATTATTTTGACCATTAAAATTTTAACCTCTGTATAATAATATTTTTTTTTATAGTTGCAACTTTTTATTTAACGAGGTTTTCTTTTTAACATGGATATCCTTTCTTTAATCATCCGGTACCGGGAAATTTATAACAGTCCTTTTTTTATTTTCTTTAAGGACTTCAATATGGTCATAAAATAGAGAAGATTAAAGCAGACAAATTATCATTATTCTTCTAAAAAAATGATTCATTTGAATCTAAGCTGATGCCAAAAATTTAAGTTCACAAAATAAACAAACACATACAATAATAAAACACACTACAAATGTATAAAAATATAGAAGAAAGGGTTATATATATATTCAAGTATAAAATGTAATAATGAATAAGCATAATTAAATGAGCAGAAAAAATATATATAAAAAGAAAATATTTCATGCATAGCACGGGACAGAAAAGAATGCATGTGGCAAACTAATAAAAGAATCTGCCCCAAATCTTGTCATGTGACAAGTATAATGTCTCAAGCTTAAGTGCTTTACGTCCTAGGGAAAATATTGACGTAATGAGAGTCCATATTATGGTTGTTCTTGACCACGATATTAATTCCTTGCTCCACCTTGAAGACCAGAAGTGATCTCCAACAAGGAGTACTAGTCAAAGTCTTGTATGAGTCCTTTTTTTAAAAAATGCTACACTAATTGATGAATGTCTCTCCGCACCTTTAAGTTTGGGAGTATAGGGCACAAAATTCTGAGTTGACCTGAACTTCAGATGGTAATAATTAGTAAAAAAAAATAAAAATAACTATATATTTATCTTATTTATCAAACTCAAAATACTATCCGAGAGTGTAGAGAGACAGTTTGTCATTATCGTGAAAATGCAAGTGCAGGTATGTCCTAAACTTAGCTTAGTGTAAAAAAAAAATGCATTTATTTATAATATTGAAAAGACAGAATAGAATTGACTTAGGTAATTGAAGTTAGGATTACTGTCATTGTGTGTGAAATTTTTGTATTGAAAACCTTTTGTGATTTTCAGAGTGACATATCAGTCTGTGAAAGAGATAAAACAAGCCTCTTTTTTTTTAACTAAACACAGTTAAAATGTTCAATATTAAGTAGAAATGTTTAAGACATGTATTCTTATGTGTAAGCATATAAAATTAAAAGTTAATTTGAAGTAAGATTAAAAAGGGATTGTTAATCTAATATTATTTGTAGAAGGAAATATATTATGAATTCTGTGATATATATATTTTACTATAAAACAAAATAAGCAAATGAGAAAAAAATAAAGAGATATTATGCGGTAAAGCTTATTTTATATGTAAAGGAAAACAACACAAAAGAGTTTTTTAGTCGTTTATGTATCGAGACTAATGTCATAACTCTAACATGTAAGAAGAACAGTGTATGACCCAACATATCATCTGAGTATTAATGTGTAGAAAGGTGCTGACAGGAATCTTTGTTTACCAACAAAGTGAGGGTGGCCTTAGAATGCCTTGAAATTACACAAAAAATTGAGTGTGAAATTATTTTACAAAGATGAAAAAAGAAAAAAAGTGTGTATACCTAATAAAATTAGACATGTAGGAAGGGTAAAGGAAAGGAAAACTCAACGGTATGTGTGTACAAAACTCAGAATATTTATGAAAAGATATCGAGTCACCAATGAACCAAACACAATATGGCAAACGCTATGACATGATCCAAGGATGTGTCGTGTAATTGTGTCAATGAGAAAACTATGAACTAACCTATGAGTAAACAATGAGTAAAGGTTTCCGTATACACTAAAAAAACTGAAAGTACAATGAACTATAGGCAATGAGCGTTTTTTTTTTTTTGCATTAAAAAAAAACGAAACAACGATCTATTCAATGAGTAAACAATGAGTAACTATGAGCAGCAGTTTTCCGTGTATATAAGAACCCTAAAAAGAACAATGAACTATATGTGTTAATGTTGCAATGAACTATATGTCTTAAAAAAAACATATAAAAATACCGTTGACAATAAAAAAACTTTTGAGAAATAGAAATTCCAAGTGGATTTATTAATAAATAAATTAAAATAGCAACGTGGAGTAAAGTAAGAGTATGTTTATGTTTCAATGCAAGTAGGTGTAAAAATGAAAAAAAAATAAAGTTAAAATAATATAAAAGTTTGTATGTTTGAGTGTAAATAGTAAATAAGAGAGGGGAAAAAATGCATATGTGTCTACATAACCAGTTAAAATTATCTTGTATGAGAAAAAAAATGACTACTCGCATCAAGAAAATTACCATACAAAATAATACATCATATCATTTAACCATTTCCGATCGTTAAAATAGGTAAATGAAAAGATGAACTAAACTACACGCAGAGATGTTTACAAAAGAAAATAAACTCTAAAAAAAATTATCTATAAATGAATACAAAGAAATGTAAAATGTAATGTTGTGTATAGAAGTATTAAAAGAAATGTATACAAACTGGTATGCATGTAGTTTCTGAGTTACAAGAAAAGAAAAAAAAATCGTATGTAGTGTGTTTTTTAGTGAGAGGGAAAACATAAAGCATGTTATTAACTCTTTTTTTTAAATCAGCCTAAGTGTACTTGTAAATATGTTTCCGTTCTTCATCAATGTGTCGCTTTAGTGAAGGACAATCATGAACAAATGCAGGGTGACAAATATCAAATTGAGTGTTGTTATTATTATTATTTGTAATACAATTAATGTATTTCGGAGTGTTTGCACATTGAGGATCATAGTGTGGAGCTGAGCAGACAGCACATATGATATCATTACAACACCCTTTTGCAAGATGTTGATACGTCTGACATCTAAAACAACGTTTAATGTCTATAAATGGTTTCACTGGGTAAAATTTTGACTGTATGGGAATCTCTTTACGATAGAGTAATTGTTTAGCACTTTCCGGAGAAATCTCCAAAATCCAATTAAAAGCATTTACGTATTTGAGTTTGTATTTTTTTATAACTTGGATAAAAGGGACCGGTGAATGTAAAATGACAGAAATTCCTAACAAAATATCAGGGATATTGTATTTTTCGGGTAACTTACAAATTATAATACGAGTGGGCTTAAGTTCCTGCACATTAGGAGGGTCGATAGACATATTTTGTGAAAATTTGACAGCTTCTGCACATATTGACTGACACTTTGTAATACTATTATTAGTAGTGGTAAGTTGTGAATCTTCGTGACATATTTCCTGAGATGCTACATTGTGTAAATGTTCGTCAACAAAAATTTCAGTTTGTGTGCATACTTCATGCATAAATTGACGTTTTTCATTTTTAGGAAACCTTATATGACCAATTTGTGTTTCTTCAGACTTGAGTTCATGTTTGTTTTTCAATGATAGTGTGTGAAGTCGTTCTAAGATTTTTCTGTTTACTGTTAATAAATTATCTTTCTCTTTCACTACATCATTATGTTCCTGTAAAACAAGTTTATAATTTTCTATGAGAAATTTAAACTGTACATTTATTTGATTTCTTAAGGTCAAGAATTCTTTAGACAAGGTAGGGTTATTAATCGAAGTGACAAGTTTGTCAAAAGCTTCAAAGTCAGTGGAAATAACTTCAGCATTACGATTTAGTGTCTCTTCAAACAGATAAAAATTATCAGAACTTCAGTCACAGGTCTGGATATCCGGGTATTAAATCACAGGTTACACCAAACATGTCACAATTTACTAGAAGATTATCTTTTTATGAAATAGACAGTTCGGATAGATATCTTCTTTTTAGTCCATATCCTTTTTTTTTAGTCCTTGTGAAAACATCTTTGATCAAACATATGATTAAATTAAAAATCCCTCCTCTCCAGTGACGAAAAATATTGCCTGTACCCTAGATGCACCAATTATTTCTACTGTTGAATCCAGACTTTGGGTAAACGGATGCATAGCTGCGGCGTCACAGGAATAAAATGTATATATGTGGAAATACCGCTAAGCTGGAATAAAAGTTAGATGTGGGAGAGAATAGTTTCATTACAAAATTGTGCAAAGCACAATTTTATTTTGCAGTTGATTTGGTATCCAGGTTCGTGTTACAGGGAATAATCACTGAAGAGGAGACGTACCAATTAGGTTAATACTGAAACAGTCGAGATAAGAGTGATACAAATTGTTTCGAACATAATTTGCACTTTTTTATTTTGGCGTGCGGTTTTCGTTATCAGTCGCCAACATATACAATGAATTTGGCGATATTCATGCAAAGGAACAAAGTATTCTGGAGAGTTAAGGGAGTAATTTTGAAAATGACAGACCGGCAGAAGATTCGTGGGAAGAGAGGGTTGTACAAATTTTTGTAATTACATGAAGTGCCAATCGAGCGAGGATTATTAACATAGAATGCATGAACGTTATAATTTAGACAAAACTAAGTGCTAAATTTAGATGTTGTTTGCATATGAGAACTGAAAATTCGTTAGGAAAATGACGGCGTAGGAGAAAGTACAAAGAAAGCAGTTACTTTATCTTTCTTTTTTTTTATTTATTCGCAAATGCCGGCTGGTGTGAAAAGGAAGAGAAAAATGCAGTATGGGTGTGAATACATATTTCTTTTATTTCTGCAGGCTGGGAAATGAAACTGACATGACAAGAAAAATGCGTAATATAAATTAAGTGAAACCGCACTGAATAAAACGGATATTAAAATTTAATAAACAAAAATGGAGAAGGGTAGAATAAAGTTATTTTACTGTTAATAAAAAAAAGGAAAAGTTACACAAAGTAAATAATTTTGAAACAACAAGGGGGGGAGGATTAATTTTAAAGAATAAGAGGATATGTAATGAGAAACGTCATTACAGGGTGTTTCATAAAAGGTGGGCAAAACGTTAAGAGGTGATAGTACACATCCAAAAAAACAACTTTCATCAAAGAATGTATGGTCGGAAATGAAACGCAAAGGTGCTGGCGCATTTGGAAACTTGGTTCAGGCAACCGTTAAAGCTCTATTGATGTTGCAAGTTATCGGTAGAAGAACGACACTAATAGCATGCAAATGTGATATGGAAAAGAAGAAGAACGCGTATGCAAATTTTCGCCTCGATAAATACTTAAAAGCCGATGATCCGAGTATGCAACTGTCAATCGCGGTAGGAACGTGTCGGAAGATGTTGCCCTTCACCAATAGGGAAAAGGCTTGTGTGCATTTTACTTACGTAACTGCAAATGAAAATGACTCAGAGGCTCAACGATTGTACGGAGAGCGACTTGCTTTTGTCATTTAAACGTTTTTGTGTGTTTTTGCCTAGTATAACAACATCACCTTCGGTGCCCTCTAGCACCTTTGCGTTATAATTCTGACCACACATTCTTTGATAGAAGTTGTTTGTTTGGATGCATACTATCAACTCTTAAAGTTTTGCCCATATTTTATGAAACACTCTGTACTATACAATGTGATTCAAGTCCTTATCGTATAAGGGCTTGTTTGTCGGAAAGTGATGAGAAAGGAAGTTTGCTTCCCAATAGTTATGCTAGCCAAAAATCACTGAGGCGCAACAAAGTCAGTCAACCATCGAATGTAAAGTTTATGCTGTGGTATCGTCAGTAAAACAATTTGAAAGTTGTGTGTTCGGTGCTGAAATCGAATTAATAACTGACCACAATCCCTTGATATATTTAGAGAAATCTGCACCTCAATCTGCAAAACTGCAAAGGTGTGCAGTATCTTCACAAAAATCTAATATAAATATTTCACATTGCCCAGGTGCGCAAATGAAAAATGCAGATAATCTATCGAGACTGACTGGTGTATAAAGATTTTTTAAGTGTTACTTTTCTTTCGTGTTTATATATTTTGAAATAATATTAAGCCATCTTTTCGGCTGTTGTGAAATATTTCTTTGTTTATTTTAATATTTTTATGGTTATATCTATATGTTTTAAATATCCAGTGTCATAATAAGTCTTCTATGCATCTTTTGTGAAATATTCTGATACATTTTGTGTTTAATATTTGTTTCCTGTATTATATGAAGGTATCTGTACATGTGTTCTGAATTGTGTAATTATATATTTCATATGCTGTATAATAGTAAGGTTGCCACTTGTCAGATTTTGCTTCGCTCTGCATAACACAATCTTATCGGGAGGGTGGTTGTCATGCACCAACTCTCCTAACTTTATTTAAACGAAGTAAAATTAAAGGTGTGTAAAAAAATATCAACAGTGAATTGAAGTGAAGCGAGATGAGCGGTAGAAATTGAATTCTTTTTATGTTAGGTTGTAAGAATGGTCTAATTGAGTTCCTAGTAAACATTCTGATTTTATTAAATCATTATAAGAAGTGGCTGTGTAAACATTCTTAGTTTCAGTGTAATCACTAATGTGTGATGAATGTAATAAGATTTATAAATAAAATTAGTATATTTTGAGTACACGTCATAGTTAAAATCAACTACTCGGAACTCTTCATCGGCTGTCAAGATACTATGACAGATAGTGCGTTAATTTATTTAAATTATATACTGCTTATTTAGGCCATGATAAAATCAACAGGAATTGAAGGGAAACAAATTGCATTTTGTCGACAATCCCGCCTTGTTGATATCCTTTCTTGTAAATTATATATACACATATCTTAGATACTTTCCGTCGTCATATTCATACAAAAAACAACTTTCTATGCACAAACTAGACATAACAATTATATTTTAAATTAATAAAAATAAAATTACCAATAAAAAATCTCGTATAATCCTGTTTAAACTAAAATAGTAAACTTAATAATTTGAGAAAGATCTTAGTGTCGATTGATTTTGGTTTGAGATTATTAACATGTAGAAAGGAATTTTCCTCCACAAAGCAAAAAATCGATACAATATTTTTTTTTCACTTTCAAGTTGTTTTATTAAAAATGAGGCATTTTCTTAATACTTGAAAGCAATAAACAAATGTTTCGCTTAAAAACGGAGAACATTAGTGGTAGTATTTTTTATGAAGACATACGAAATACATATATGTTTGGTCTACACACACGCATGTATAGATATACAGAAACAAAATAGAGTGATATATGTATATATATATATATATATATTAGACAAATTGAAATAAAATATACAGATTTTCAACATTATTTTCATATTTAACCACACAATATTTTTATGTATAAAGCATGTAACCTGTAAAAAACAGTAAGATGCATATATTTCTTTTGCAGAAATGTTTATACTTCATGTAGGATAAATAAATTACTTTTCTATATTTATTTGAATGATATGATATCGGATGTAGACTTTTTCACATTACTTCTATTTGATTTGAGGCGTGGGAATTGCACAGTGGGGCGTTTTGATGATCTAGGTGGACAAAATTAATTTTCCGATTGGCTCGGAACTTAACAAGACCGCGTATATTGGTAGCTGAATGTCTCTTTCGTCAAGATCCGTACGAGTTTTGTCGAAAAAACCCGATGTGTCGATTAACTACAACAGTAAAGAAGGCAGTTGATTTGAGAGACTTTCAACAGTTGCATTATTTTTCTGTAAGTTCGAAAGCAAGTCGTGACTTTTCTGTTTTATTCGAAAGCAGCAGTTTACTGGGCATATGTCACATGTTTGTCGATTTAACCTATTGTTGTTTGAAAATAAGCGCCATCTTGTTTTCAAACTTCAGCTTGACTTTTAATATAGTATTAAGCATTATTAAGCAATAAGCATTTTTTTAAATCAAAGTGTCATTCCTAAAGTATTGAAAACTTATGAAAGTTCCTGCGAAAGTTTGCGAATCATTAAGTTATATTAACTTGAAGTGTGTGTCTGAGTGTTTAATTCAAATCTTGCAAGTCAATTTTAGCCACTTTTAATTATTCGATTGAGCTGAAACTTTGAATACATGTGTAGTTTCAATGACAATACAATATCATAATATAAACAAAATAATAATATAAATAATAATAATAATAATAATAATAATAATAATTAAATATGACAAATATTTATCACTGTTTGATTATTTTATTACTGATACAGTGCGCAGCAAAAGTTTAGACAATGGTCGATTACGCTTCTGTACTGAGAAGTATGTAATGAATTGCTGTAAATCAACTTTCATATATTGCTTGTGACTTATCCTTTATTCACAAACAATAAATTTTAAATTATTTACTTTACATAATATATAATGACAAAAAAAACAAAATTAACATTGTTGCAAAAATATAGACAATCTGTATATTTGTATTAAAATAACCATAAATTAAAATCGAATTGCACCTCCATTGTTTACAATTAGTGCAAAATGTGACTTTTCATCGAAGAAATTAAATCCTGCATCACTCGGGGGTCTATTTCGTACCAAGCACGTTCAACAGCAGCTCGAAGTTCATTAACAGAGCAGTATTGGCGAAAATTTGCATAAACCTTACGAGACATGATGCCCCAAACGTTTTCGATTGGGTTCAAGTCAGGGATACACACGGACCAATCGAGAATAGTAATATTTTGAGAGTTAAACCAAGATTTTGTTTTGGGTGCAACATGAATGGTTGCAGTATCTTGCTGAAATACATACTTTGGACCAGCTAAAAGTTCCCCAAATGGCTGTAAATTGTTCTCCAATGTACGTATGTAGTCTTACGCTGTTTGGCGACCACTGAAGAACTCTAGAGCTACTTGACCATTAAAGCAAAATGACGCCCAAGTAATTAAAGAGACGCCACCTTGTTGTCGACTAAAGAAAGTCCTAGGGTCTTTACGCAAGTCGTGCCAATAATATGCCCACCCATCTGGGCCATCCAAATTCCACTTTTTTTCATCACTGAATATCACAGTACACCACTGGGGTCCATATGACATATGATTACGAGCCCACTGCATTTCCGTCAATTTGTAGTGAGATTTCAAAGCCGGCTGTTTTTTCATTTTCCTATAAACTAATTTACCTCTTTCTTTAATTCGCCTACGAATCGTATCTGTTGATACAGAATGTCCTGACTCACTTTTAATCTGACTAGAACTCATCTTTTGAGTAGATGCCAGTTTCTGGATCCTTCTATCATCTCATTTTTTGGTCACACGAGGCCTTCCAGATCTACGTTTTGCTTTGTAGATGTCACCCTTAGATAATACTCGATAGACAGACTTCTTTGACCGATTCAAAGTAGCTGAAATTTCTGCAACGGTCTTCCCTTTTGATTTCAGCTTCCATATCTCAATTACTTCATCTGACTGAATCTCTCTAGCTCGCGGCATCTTCAGTAACCGATGCCGATGCAAGATGCACTTAAATACTTCATGCATATGACGTTATAAGTTTAACATTTGCATTTTTCCGTGAACAGTTGCCAAAAAGCAAGAAAGTGTCTAAACTTTTGCAATATGCAAATTTAATTTTTTTCAGTTAAATTAAATATTACCCTACATTAAAATCAGTATTTCCGTCCTAAAACGTTTAAAATATATTTAAAATAAGTATACCGATTTGTGTAATCCAAGAGTTCGTATTTTTTATTTAAAGGTTAAATATCATCAGTGTCTACACTTTTGCCGAGGACTGTACATTCGAAAACCTAGCAAAACCTAATTATTCTTCAACGCAATAATTTTGTCCACCTAGATCCTCAAAACGCCCCACTGTGAACTGGTTTGTAAAATTTTGAATTGTATTTTTTTAAAAAAATAGGATGACACGAAATATTCTCTAAATCATAAGAACTTGTAAAACAACTAATATGTTACCTTTTTAACTGGATTTGTGATCCAAGTATAATTTCTTGTATATGTATTTAATTTATTTTTATGCAAATATAGAAAGCTTTTATGTTTAATTTATCAAGTACATTTTTTTAATTTCATATCTACGTAATTTAAATTCATATATTATGTTAAATTTAACTAAGCGCACACTTCACGACGATATTAATTTAATTTTGATTTACTGAACTTTTTATTACACCTGAACGAATTTTCAAGTCATGTTGATGTGCTCATATTTAAGTAATGGACTATAAACATTTAAACTAGTTACTTTTAGAATAGTTTCCAAGTTCAAATTTATTTCCACTTGATTTGGCCGTTAAATACTTTAGGATTTCTAAAGGAGTTCAGTTAAATACTTTTGGAGATTACCCAATTTAGTACGAGTAACTTTAGCAAAGAACTTAAATATTTATTAGAGCAATTATTTGCTAAGATTGAAGTTTCTGAACATATTTTAAAATTTATATACTTACTGTTTTAATATATGAAGTCCATTACTTCTGATTTACTTTAGTGATAAAACTAAAAAAGTGTAGCAACCATCTTAATTTAAGTTGTATTTTTCTACGTTAAAAAGGATGGAAAACACATGCTGAACAAAAAGCAGGAAAAATAAATACTATTTTTTCTGAGAAATTCGGCCACTTCTGAAATTACGCATTTTAGGTAGATTTCGTAAGAAATCCTACCTTTTACATTCTCCCCTAAGTTGGTATTTTTGAAACATTTTTGCTGATCTACGCCGATCGCGACTCCCAGAGCCCAAAACCAGCTCCAGTTCAAAACTTTATCTATCGATCTATCTATCTATCTATTTATCTATCTATGTATCTGTATATGTCACTTTTTAATGGACACGATAACTGATATAATTCTGCACAAATCTCTTCCAAATTCATACATAAAATCAAGGGACATAAAATATCGGTCAGGTTCGTTAATGGACAAAGTCGAACCAAGGAATGGGGGGGAAATGGGGGGCTTTTCGGGAAAACAGAAAAAAACATAATTTCTTAATTATGATATGTATCGAATCCTTTTTAAGTTCTTATTACTTCTAGAAAAAGGCCGAAAATTTATGTATGACAGATTTTTGATATCATTAAAAATAGCCCCAAGGGGGGAAAAAGGGGAGGGTGGAGGTTAGAAGAAAAAAATTCATAACTTCGTCAATTCATAAGATATCAAATCCGCTTAAATTTATTATAAATCCTTTTAATATTATCTAAAACTTTTATATTGACAAGTTTTTTTATAGGACCAACCCTTATAGCAAAGAAAAATTTTAAAAAGAAATCTCTGCCGGCTCCGCCTGCCAACAAGTTAGGTTTCAAAGTGGGCGGTTCCAACTTATGCATCATGGCAATAAGGTAATTTATTCCGCAATTCCCAACAAACAGGCGACCCACGGTCTGCGTCTTCGAAATCTACCTGTTCCTGTAGGCCGAGCCGTCAGGGATTTTTAATTTTGAAATGGATACAAGTTACAGCAACTGTTTCGATTAATGAATAATTCGACTCACTAAAATAACTTCATTGAAATAATGATGCAAGCAAAATGAAGCAGACATATACATTTCTTAGCAATTTAAGATAAACTAGGGGTTTATAAACTTACACACCTGAGCATCACATTTATAAATACTTCAATTTTTTTGGTCCAACAATAATTCAATAATATAAAGCAGAGAATAAATACATAAATACACTCCTACAGTGTATATACGCACGTTTTAAAACCAGGAGCGGATTGTATGTACTTGTTACGGAACTACAGAATCCTCCTTTTCTTCTTGATTATAAAAACGTTTTATTTATTTATATTTGCATGCAAAATATCATTTTAATACCATAAATTCTGTACAATTATTTAATTTAATATTAGCAGAATTCAACAAATTTAAATTTGTTTGGCTGCTTTACGCAAGTTAAATTAGATTGGCTGGCTTAATTATTTCGGATTGGCTGATGAAGTTCTCAGTCGTATCGTTTTATTTTCGTCCGTTTTCTGGTACTAAAATGCTACATTTATCCTTTTTTCTGATGGCGCCTCTATGATGTGATATACAATTACTCATATACCGGAAGCGGAGTTGTTTTACAACTGGGAATCCCATTGAAACAATAAACTGTTTATGTTGGGATATATTGTACAATTACAACGAAATATCTGTAATATGCGGATAAATGTTCAACTGGAGATAGATTCTGCCTGCAGTCGCAGAAATGTCTAGACCCGGGCATGTCCCGTGCAAAATTCATTAAAATTAGGCCGTGCTCGGGCTCCTCTCAATTTATTTAAAACAAATTCCGATTTCTCTTAACGTACAATTAAAATTATTTTAAAGAATAATGCATATACATATCTAAACGAAAATTTAAAAATATATACCATTTTATATTTCCACAAGCCATATAACAGAGAATCGAAACATTAATGAAGGCTTATGCTCGTATTTACCGTCTAGCTCAACTACCGGTTTAGCGCAAATAGCTCGGTCAAACGCTTAAATGATAATCACTATTATCCTGTTTGTAATTTGGTTTCAGTCATATCCTATCAGGTTAATTGTGAATATCTTTTGAATGGTCCACCGCGGCTATTGTACTCAACCGGGAGGTGATGTAAATGGTGGATACCAGCGTTAAAATCTTAGATATTACACTCAAATAAAGACTCTTTAGAATATAATATAATGTACAATAAAGGAAAAATAATGGTTAAATGCATGGTATTTGAAATATTTTTCTGTAATTTATTTAAAGTACGTATATTTCCAATGATTTCATTAGCAAAAGACAAATAAAATTGCCTACCTTGCACGTTTTGAGAACAATTAAGGCCAGATCCGGCCTGGACACCGAACATGCAGAAAAAAATGAAAGTCTGTACCCACTCTTAGTCTGCTGAAAAAGACTAGATTCAGACACTATGTAACTGATCGATGCAAATCTCTACGTTGAACATGTTAAATTTCCGTATTGAAGTTGAACAATAATCGGCTGGTGCAGGACATTTATAAATTATTCTCGGCCTAGTCAAGTCCGTTGAAAAATTTTCATATTTTATCGGCTTAATCCGACTCATTGAAATTTGTTCATCGCGCCGGTCGGCCCATTTAATTTTTTTATTTTCCCAACCCATTAAAAAATTGACTTTATTCCAGACATCATTCCCGATCAGGTTTTCTGTGGTTTAATTGTGACAGAAAGTAGACTCGAAAAGAAGGAAAGACACGACAGTAGCACAAGTTCTACAGATAACAGCCTATCTAGGCCTAATACGTCAATTTTCACAATCTCAATGTCACCTCCTCCATTTACAGCAACGACAACACTGTTTATGATAACCCGAAGACGTGTGTATATTTTCAACTGACAGCATCTTTAACTTCATCATCTTCATTTATCAGACAACTTGATGAATCTGCACTTCCATGTGCACCTCATGGTAGATCATCCTCTAAAAAGAAGAAGCATAAAGGTTAAAAAATTCTGACTTGCAGTCCTAAAATTGACGAAGAGAAGGCAAAAACTGCTGAGAAACATAATACACACTCAAGAATTGCAGCTCTACAGACTAAGAAGATAATTAACTTTGTTACATCTAGTGATGACGACAAACACATCGAGTTTTCTACGGATGATGATGATGATGAAGCCTGTCTTTATTGCAATGATTTCTTCAGTCACTCAAAATCGAAGGAGAATTGGATAAAAGGTGTTAAGTGTCCAAAGTGGGCACATAGTGAATGTACTGGTGTTTCTTGATGTGTAAAAAAATTATTTGTGATGTAAGCAGGTAAAATTAATAGCAACTTATGGGTATGTCGATTACGGATGGCATGTATGTAACTTATGTATGTGTCGATACACTGTGGATAAAATGACATAGTTTAAAATTTTATATAAATCGTTATTCTGACGTTGAGACTTTATTTGTTAATTTTTAAAAGGAACCATCGAATTTTCTATACGTTGCAAATTTACTTTGTAGAAAATAAATGTATGAATAGAAGCATTTTTCCTTAGGGTATGTCATTTTGGGACAGTTTCCTCTACTGCCTGCCGGTCTCAAAATGTTCGACGTTTTTATGGCAGAATAATAGCAAATTTACTTCTCCTGTATTTTAGTTAATTTGGAGGAAAACTATGTATATCGAGAGTTTTTTTTTCATGTTTCTTAGTCAACTGTTATGTAAAGATGAGATTTTAGATGGTGGTGTAGAAAAGTCTCTTGCGCGTTTCTAATGATTGTAGAAATTAATTAAATTCCTCTAGTGTTTTTTTAGACACCCTGTAATTGTATTCTGCCAAAGAGTATTTAAGAAAGAGAAACATGAAGCATGTCGTTATTTTCTAAGTTTGAAAAAAAAACATACATATATACCACTGTTAACATAAAATTGTACTGCCGGTCTCAAAATGTTCGACTTTTTATAGCACAAAAATAGAAAATTCACTTCTACGGCATTTGAGTTCATGTGCAGAAATATTATGTATATCGTGTTTTTTTTCTGTTTCTTAATCAACTTTTATGTGAAGATGATATTTGACATGATGGTATAGAAAAAACTCCTGTGCGTTTCAAATGAGTATAGATATTGTTTAAATTCCAAGTAGCGGTATTTGAGGACACATTGTAATTATATTCCGTCGAGTAGCATTTAGAAAGTTAGAGATGAAACACAGGCTTGATTACTAAAGTACTATAATAATACACGAGAATTGGGAAAACATACATATATACCATCGAGAACTGTTCACATAAAATGCTACTGCCTGTCTCAAAAAGTTCCCTCTTTTTATGGCACAAAAATATTAAATTCACTTCTCTGGCATTTCAGTTGATGTCGTGAAAAATTATGTATAAAGTGTGACCTTTCATCCTATTTCTTGTTAGAAGATAAATAATGGGATATCGTCTGCTATCCGAAATAATGAACAAATTTATTTTTGTATTATTTGAATAAATCTATTTAATGATTTTTAGTTTACATTATCTTAAAAAAATGTAAATAATATTTATATATATGACATTCTTCCACATTTACTAAATATATCAAAGAGCAGAAATATTTTAATTTTATTGATCCGTTTGAAATAATATTTTTCCGAATTTATTTAAAATGTAAACGAATGAACTGTGATAGAACATAGAGTCTGCACATATGTACAGGTCATATTTTAAGATTAGAAGTTTTTGTCTTAACCACAATAACCCACACTGGAGAACTTTACTATACTCGTCCGGACTAATTCGCTTAAACTATTTAGAAAAGTAAACAAACATTGGCTTGTCATTAAAGGCAAGCTTTCTAAATTTTGATACAAAATCTTCTAGACCAGGCCTGTTCAACCTTTCAGTAACCATGGGCGAACCTTAAGTTTTTGCACACAATGAATGACGACATTATTCACATACAAGTTGTAAATTTCCAACTGGACGAAAAATGTCCGGGCCAGGATTCGAACCTGGGATCGCTTGGCTGAAGCCGCCACGCTGTACCACTGAGCTATCCCGGTCGAATCTGGAGGGCATAATTCATCCAGTTAACCTTATTACATTAGTTATATATTATTAATTCATCATTTAACATATATTATTAATTCATCCAGTTAACCTCCAGTTAACCCATCCAGAAAGTCATAAGCTTAACTGGATGAATTATGCCCTCCAGATTCGACCGGGATAGCTCAGTGGTAGAGCGTTGCGGCTTCAGCCAAGCGATCCCAGGTTCGAATCCTGGCCCGGACATTTTTCGTCCAGTTGGAAATTTACAACTTGTATGATTGCTTTACCAATTTGAAATAATTGTGTGAAAAATTAATCTAGTATTATTCACATAATTCGAAAACCATAAAAATATTCTCTCACTTTAGCAGTGATAGCAATACCTCCACACCTGCATGATTCTCATATATCTCACAGTGGTAAACTTTGGCGCCCTACGATGGAGATGGCTTATCTAAAAAACTGAACATTAAATATATCACAGTAAATTTAACGTTACATTTTTTAAGGTTTCGGAATGAACGAGGCTAGGGAAGGGGGGGGGGGTAATATCAGGGAGTTTTGCAGGTAAAGGAGACAAAAACCTTACTAAAAACCATGATATAAAAAAGTAAGAAAATATTAATTATTTTAAGGCAGAGACAACCTTCGAGATAGATTTTTGTTTTAAAGCAATCTATAAAAATGAAACATTCGCACAGTCGCCCAGAGAACCTTCAAAGTGCACCACGACGCTGGCGCGCACCACTTTGGACAGCCCTAATCTAGACCAATAACATTTTACTGCACGATATTCACCATTTTGTTTTATAAAGGTATTATATTATATTTGTAATTGCACCAAAATCAAGAAACTTGGAAAATGTAATTTTCGTAGTATTCAGTTCATTTATACTATAAACATTATTTCTTACTGATAATAAGTAAATTAATAAAATTAATACTATAAATCACTTCCTTCTGAAAAATTAAATTAAATTTCTTCCACCACTCTACAAAAAAATCGAAAGATCTCATGCAATGCAAATGCAATATATCGGATTTCTACGCCCGCCAGCTTGTAATAATTAAATCCTGTTCATATTGCTTCTGTGAACTATGACTTGTAAAATTGCCATAAAGAACAAGATATTATGACGAAATATTTTATTTTATTCATTTACTGAATTTATTCATCTTTAATGAATTGTACATTCTTTTAAACGTTTTGCTGATATAAAATTACCAGTATTTAAAGTCAAAACTCCATTAACCACTACAGACTAATTTGAAAGTGATATGACATAAAAAATCCATATACATTGTACATTTATTAACTTCAATTAAAATTAATGTGCAGGCCAATTATTTTTTTTGTTCAAAGTAAAGTTACTTGCGTTCCGATTTAATAATAAACTTTAATCTTATATTTATATATATATATTTATTTATATTTATATATACACCACTTTCTAAATAAAACAGTCAGTGATTAGATTAGATTACAGAAAGTCATCACGTTGATATTACATCCTATCAAATTGATCCTAACATATGTGGCTTTTCATAATTCTAATCTAGAAAAATTCTTATTACATAATAAATGATATATTAAGTAATAAGAACCTCATAACAACGGTATAAATTTTGCAACAACACTGAAAAACATTAACTTCTTCCTCCTTTATTATTAAGGAGAATTTGTTTAATTTAAGAGATTATTTCAAGAATACATAATGAGGTTTAATTAAAGACACTATTCTTAAGATAAGTCTATATGCTAGAGTATATGCAAAAATAAAAAGATGTATTGAATGATAGTAGCTGTAACAGTTTCCCATTGATAGCTACAAAGAAAATCATTAAAACATAATTAAATTACTTACGGTAGTTATTTTAAGTATAAATAAGTTGGCAGAGTATCGTTAAATAAAAGAGTAACCATTTTACAATAACGTTTTTAACGTTCTTAACGGTTTCACAATATTATGCATTTTTTCAACATTCTTGATACTGTTAGAGCTGTTAAATGAATATATATACACACTATATGGACAAAAGTCACTGGCACTTTCGATTTTAGACTTTTTATCAATTACATAGAGATGTACTTGACGCATTCTTTTGAAACTTCAGGAATATAAAGGACATGTTTGGAATCATATTGTTCAGCGAAAGTTTGATCACTAGAGCAAATAATCCAAGAACAATTTCAAGCCCTCTACAGCGTCATGCGTTCGTTTGCGCCCACACTTTCCTATGTGAGATTGTTGTCTTTTGCTATTTAATAACTCCACAACAAATTTGAACGATCAATCCTGATACACCCTGTATATTTCTACAATAAAACCGTACACTATAATATTTTTGCACGTATTTGATTGAATATTTTCCTAAATATCTTAAAAGAGTCATGAAGCAAGTGTATAAACTAATATACGTGTATAAACTAAAAACAAAAAAAACATTTCTTATCTCCAATTTAAAAAACAGAGTAAAATTTACTCTTTTCGAGTAACTTAAAAAATATTATGGGAGGCCCACTGTCCAGCCTGGATTTTGAAATGGTTTAAATAAAATTCATTTTTCTCCAATTTGTAAAAACATCGTAAAATTGATTTATTTCTTATTTATGTATTTATGAAAAGAGGAACTAAAAATTTTCCGTTGTGGAGAGGGCTTTCCCTTCTTAAATCTTCCCCTGGCTATTAATTTTCATTCCCGTTTTTCTTTTTATGTTTATATGTTTAAAATTTATCTTAAACGGCAGCTTCAGAGCAGTATTGAATTGAGGGTTGTAATCCGGAGTATGTCACGCAACCGGATTTCGAAATTTAATTACCAAAATTTTCTTTACCCCAATTAAGACATTTTGAAATTTACTCCTTTCGAGCAACTTAAAATAATTAAACGCTAAGAGAAATGTGATCTTGCGATTTTGCGTGTTGAGGGGGAGGGGTGTAAATCGTCCAACAGGTTGTACTGCTATGCTGCATTTTTCATGATTGCCTCAATAGCTCTATCTGAAGTAATAATGCAGGGATTTTCATCAAACATCAGAGTCAGTTAGACGTCGACATAAGTAGTTGCTGATTGGGGTTTGGTATAATCCGCACTGCTATGCTACATTTTCCAGGATTTACACGATTTTAGCGATAGTCATACCTCAAGAACTAATGCGCAAATTTCCGTAGAGCTTCATATTATGATAGACCTTGACATAAGTTGGAACTGATTAGGTTTTCGTGCAAATAATATAACAGTTGGCGCTGCTACGTCAAGATTTTTGCGAAAACTATATCTCATAAACTATTGCACGGGATTAAACTAAATTTCATATTCTGTTACACTTTCACATTAATAGATCCTTATTAGGATTGGATGTATACTGCCCAACATGTGTCGATTTTATGCTCTTTGGGTTGGGAATTTTGTTACCAGACATCTAAGAATGTGGGTTCCGAAATTCAATGATTTATTCAAGAATGCGATGCTTATATCTCATTTTTAAATGCACACAATTCAACGAACCTATACCTTTAGAATCCTCATGACGGGTATAGATTGTCATTTAATTTTGGCACTGTGAGAGCGAATTTTGAAGTATTAACATATAAATGACATAGAAGGAATTTTGTGATTGGTACATCCGACTAGTTTTACTTGGAGATTCTTATTGCTAAAAGTCACAACGTACCGTAAAAGTAATCTAATAAATGGAAAAATACTTGGATGATTACTATCGACAAATTTTCTGATAAGAAAAATCATTGGGAATGTATGTTCCACAGAATGTAAAATATCTTTTCCGAAATAAAACAACAACATCAAGAACCTCGATTAATATTTTCAATTTATTTGTAGATAGGCTGTAGAAATAATGATCATTTTCGTTAAAATGTATTTTGGAGATCTTTGCAGTGTAATACTTATATCAAATATCGTTCACATCTGTTCAGTCGGTTTGAAATATAGTGTTCTTACAAGCATTTGGATTTCTTGAATTGTAACAATCTTCAAGTATCATTTGTAGAAACTGATACAAAGGTCGATTGTGGAAAGATAATGCTCTGTCATCCATACATTGGATTAATCTATTGGATTAATAGAAGTACAAACAATAGGGTGTAGAATTTCGTTCGATGTATGACAGTTGATATTGAACCAATATGGTTCTTCATTCTCTGAAATAACGTTTTCTATGATCGAATCGCATATTCTAAACATATCAAGTTTTTCTTTAAATCAGCCAGAGTGAGGTTAATTCCATGTAACACGCACTGTATTCTTGGGTTAAACAACAACAAAGTAACAAAGGAAAACAAACAGCGATTAGATTTTCAAACAGTCCATACTCATTACCATTTACCCACTTCGGTTAATTTTTTCTGGTACATTCTATTTACGCTTAGAAATGACGTCATATGAAAGAAAAAGAAATGTCTCCCAGCTAAAAATGAACTGCAAAAAATCTGCAAAAAGAATGCAGTTGGAAAACTGCAGTGATTTGTTCATTCCACGGCAGAATTTTTGAGGTTGATACAACTTCAAAATTACTGCAGTTTTATAAACTGTAGTAATTTTGCAAAAAATTTAGTGTAATTTTTTTCTTTTAGTGGCGCCATCTATGAGCCATCTTAGCATATTTATTTGTTAAAATTTTAAAAAATACAATTTCCCCTTTCGCCGAGATGGGATTCGATCTGGCGTTCTCAAAGTTAGCAGTCTAGTGTCTTATCCATTCAGCCGCTGAGTCTTGGTAACTGGTAAATTGCATGGCGTCATACGGGAGAAGGCGATTAGATAAGCAGTAATTTTTTTAGTTGGTAGTTAAATTGGCGGTGTGAAAGATGGAATTTTGAGGTGAATATTTACAAATGTTTAACTAGTTTTTTTTTTTTTTTTTTTTTTTTTTTTTTTTTTTTATGTGAAGAGAGTTGTTTATATTTTAATAGCTTATAAAATAATTGTGTGTGTACTTCAAAATTGATTTGTTATTTAAATTTGTGGAATAAATACCTTAGTGGATTATTTATGTAAATGATTATTTTGCGTCGTATTATCCACTTGCATACATTTCCCTTTGTTTGGATAATATGACGCAAAATAATCATTTACATAAATTTTACTTATGATTTTGGATAGCGTGGCACAAAACATAAATCAGTTTATTGAAATAAATACATTTCAATACATAATATAGGCTCAGTGAAAGTAATATATTTAACAGTGTATTGAAAAATTAAAAGTATTGTTTGTATGTGTAAATATACTTTAGAAGACAAACGAAAAATAATTTAAATTGGATTTTAAAACAATCCTACTAAATTCCCGTCAAGGTGTCACTCAAATTTTGATATCATTTCTCTTAAAACCCATATTTTGAATTCCTGAGAGATCTGAATGAAAAAGCATCAGCGAATAAATTTTATATATTTTTTCATGTTAAAATAATAATTGCACCTGTGAATATAAATAAAACTAAAAAGAAAATGATGATTTTTAAAAATATTATTAACATAGCGTCACTCAAATTTGATATCATTGCTTTTAAGACCCATATTTAAAATTTCCTAGAGCCAAAAGAAAATGCTGCGTCACAACTTTTAACCCGTTAAGGGGTTTTGTACTGATATCATTACTTTTTTGAGGTTATTGATGAAAACGTCAATTAATCGAAACTAAGCATAGGGTATAAATTATTCATTAGAATAAAATTTTAAAGAAATGCTAAAAAAGACCCCTAGGGCCCCAATAAAAATATGAGGGTGGTGGCCCGGGGAGGGGAGTGCAAGACTCAACTTTAAAGTTATGCAGCGAGAGAGTAACATAATTAGAGGGATGAAAATGCATGGCACAAAAATGTTCAAAGGTCCCGGACCGGGTTCAGGCCAGTGTCCTAAATGGACTGTAGAAATGGTGGAATAATTAAATGGAACAAAAGGTCACAAAAAACGAAGAAGATCAGATTAAAAGAAGTCAAGTTATTTACAATTTATGGAACAAAAACGTCAAGGGGCCGCGTACCGGACCCTAGGGTTTTAACTAGAATGTAGAAATGGAAAAATAACTAACTGGAGAAAGGGGCCCCAACAACGAAGAAAATCAGACAAAAAAAGAGTAAAGTGATTAAAAATTTACGGCACAAAAACTTAAAGGGGTCCAGGGGACCCGGGTTTTGTCTGAGAATAAAATGTTGTTGTTCATGTAGCAGCTGGAAGTCCTAAGAAGGTGTTAGAAAAAAACGGCTAGTGAATTGGACGATTTTTAAGGGAGCTATAGTAGAGCGCCCAAAAAGGGCTATGTGATAGTTTTAAGCAAGAACTTAAGATGAAGGATCTGAACAGGAATTCAGAAATGAGGGAATAACTAAATGGAGAAAGGGGCCCCAAAAATGAAGATCATCAGTGAAAAAGGAGGCAAATTATTAAAAATTTAGGGCACAAAAACTTAAAAGGTTACAGGGAGACCGGGTTTTGTCCGAGAAAATTTTGTGTTGTTCATGTAGTAGCTGGAAGTCCTTGGAAGTTGCTAGAAAAAAAAGCTAGTGAATTGGACGATTTTTAAAGGAGCTATAGTGAGGGCCCCAAAAGGGGCCAGAAGACAGTTTTGAGCAGGACCTTAGGATGAAGGGTCTGAACTGGAATGCAGAAATGGGGACTAATTGGAAACAGAAATTGGAACTAAAATCGATGTATCCTATCGATGTCGAGTCGAATGAATCAAACCGCGTTGCAATGGGACCCAGAGAACTCGAGTTAGCTGCAAAATCCGTTAGTTCCACCGCCAGGGGACGCACTCCGTTCTATACAAACATAGCTGAAATCTTAGAAGCTGTCGATTTCAAATCGAATGAACCACACCTCGTCGTGATGGGACCAATAAATCTCGAATAAGCTGCAAAACCTGTTAGTTCCATCTTCCACCACCAGAGGGCGCACTCTGGTCTATACAGACATAGCTGAAATCTTTGAGGATGTCGATTTCGAGTCGAATGAGCCATACCTCATAATGATGGGGCCCATAGAACCCGAGATAGGAAAGCGCCCCCTGGTGGTGAGACTTGAGACTAAAATCGATATATCCTGTCGATGTCGAGTTGAATGAATTAAAGTGCATTGTGATGGGACCCATAGAACTCAAGTTAGCTGAAAAATCCTTTAGTTCCACGTTTCACCGCGAGGGGGCGCACTCTGTTCTATACGAACATAACCGAAATCTGTAAAGCTATTGAAATCCAGTTGAATGAGACAATTTTTGTCGTAATCGGGCCCATAGAACACGAGATACGAAAGCGCCCCTGGTGGCAAAACTTGGAACTAAAATCGATATATCCTGTCGATGTCGATTGAATCAAACTGCATTGTGATGGGATCCATAGAACTCGAGTTAGCAGCAAAATCTGTTAGTTCCATCTTCCACCACCAGGCGGCGCACTCTGTTCTATACAGACATAGCTGAAATCTTTGAGGCTGTTTATTTTGAGTCGAATGAGCCATACCTCGTAATGATGGGGCCCATAGAACCCGAGATAGGAAAGCACCTCTGGTGGTGAGACTTGAGACTAAAATCGAAATATATCCTGTCGATGTCTAGTTGAATGAATTAAAGTGCATTGTGATGGGACCCATAGAACTCAAGTTAGCTGAAAAATCCTTTAATTCCAAGTTCCACCGCGAGGGGGCGCACTCTGTTCTATACGAACATAACCGAAATCTGTAAAGCTATCGAAATCCAGTTGAATGAGACAATTTTTTTCGTAATCGGGCCCATAGAACACGAGATACGAAAGCGCCCCCTGGTGGCAAAACTTGGTACTAAAATCGATATATCCTGTCGATGTCGATTGAATCAAACTGCATTGTGATGGGATCCATAGAACTCGAGTTAGCAGCAAAATCTGTTAGTTCCATCTTCCACCACCAGGCGGCGCACTCTGTTCTATACAGACATAGCTGAAATCTTTGAGGCTGTTTATTTTGAGTCGAATGAGCCATACCTCGTAATGATGGGGCCCATAGAACCCGAGATAGGAAAGCACCTCTGGTGGTGAGACTTGAGACTAAAATCGAAATATATCCTGTCGATGTCGAGTTGAATGAATTAAAGTGCATTGTGATGGGATCCATAGAACTCAAGTTAGCTGAAAAATCCTTTAGTTCCAAGTTCCACCGCCAGGGGGTGCACTCTGTTCTATACGAACATAACCGAAATCTGTAAAGCTATCGAAATCCAGTTGAATGAGCCAAACTTTGTCGTAATCGGGCCCATAGAACCCGAGATAGGAAAGCGCCCCCTGGTGGTAAAACTTGGAACTAAATCGATATTTCCTGTTGATGTTGAGTCTAATGAATCAAACTGCATTGTGATGGGACCCATAGAACTCGAGTTAGCTGCAAAATCTGTTAGTTCCATCTTCCACCACCAGGGGGCGCACTCTGTTATATACAGACATAACTGAAATCTTTAAGGCTGTCGATTTCGAGTCGAATGAGCCATACCTCGTAATGATGGGGCCCATAGAACCGGAGATAGGAAAGCGTCCCCTGGTGATGAAACTTGTACCTACAATCGATAAGTCCTGTCGATGTCGAGTCGAATGAATCAAACCGCATCGTGAAGGTACCCATAGAACTCGAGTTATCTGCAAAATCCGTTAGTTCCATCTTCCACTGCCAGGGGGCGCAATCTTTTCTATACGAACATAACTGAAATTTTTGAGGCTGTCGATTTTGAGTCGAATGAGCCATACCTCGTCGCGATTGGGCCCATATAACCATAGATAAGAAAGCACTTCTGGTGGTGAAACTCTGAACTAAACTCGGTAAGTTTTATTGATATCGAGTTGAATAAGCCAAACTGCGTCGCGATTTGGGATGCACAACCTGTGGCCCGCGGGCTAAACGTGGCCTGTGATGGGTAACTCGTTGCACGCGGAGACCATACATGCCAACATATCCAGAAATTTCAATTTCCTTAATAATTCGTGAAAAATTGCAAATTTTGTCCATTGTAGGAAAACATCAGGAATTTCGTCAATCAGGTGCATGAAATCATGAATTGCGTCGACTGGATGCAAATTTTGTTGAATGGGCATGGAAAAATCAAAAATTTCTCTATTTTATCGCAAGAAAAAAAACCCCGCAAATTTCAAGAATCGATCTACAGAAACCAGAGATGCCAAAATCGGAAATTCCGGAGTTGTGAATTTTCGCAATCCCGCAAAAAAATCTTGAATTTTGTAAACCACAGGAAAAAACCCCCTGAATTTCGTTGATAAAGCACGTAAAATCATGAATTTCATGGATCGAGCACAGAGTAACAGCGAATTTCATCGAATGGGCGTGGAAAAATCGTAAATTACAACGAACAGTCAGGGAAAGAGTTTGCAATTTGTCCATAGATTGTAGGAAAACATCATGAATTTTGTCGATCGGGTGCATAAAATCATGAATTGCGTCGACTGGGTGTGAATTTTGTTGAATGTGCATGGGAAAATCACAAATTTCACCATTTTGTCGCAAAAAAATTGCAAATTTCAATAATCGGTCAACAGAAACCAGAGATGCCAAAATCGAAAATTCCGAAAATCTTGAATTTTGTAAACCACTGAAAAAAACCCCGCGAATTTCGCCAATAAGGCATGTAAAATCATGAATTTCATGGATCGAGCACAGAGAAACAGCAAATTTCCTCGAATGGGCTTTGAAAAATTGCGAATTTCAACAAACAGTCATGGAAAAAATATGCAAATTGTCCATAGATCATAGGAAAACATCATGAATTTTGTCTAACGGGTCTGTAAAATTATGAATTTTGTCGATAGGCATGGAAAATCGCCAATTTTGTCAATTGGGCATGGAAAAATCAAGAATTCTGTCGAATGTTCATAGAAAAATTGTTAATTTCGACAAACAGTTGCAGAAAAAAAATCGCGCATGTCACCATTGTCAAGAGAAGAAAAATTGTGAATTTCATTAATCGGCCGATGGAAACTATAGATGCCAAAATTAGAAATTCCAGAGTTCCAAATTTTGTCAGTTTGATGCGAAAAAAATAATTTCGTCAACCACTTACGGAAAAAATTGCAATTTTTTTTCAATCCCCCCCCACCTACAAAACATTGTCTGCGCTACGGATGTTAGCCCTTGACAAACCAGTCATTCTTGTGACTAGCACTCTTCTTATAAAGGTTGTGCACCCCTATTCTTGATATATCCTTGCCAACAGAATTGTATATATTGACTGGAAAGAGGGAACTTAGGGGGCTAAATCTACCCTTCTGAAATAGATGTTTTTTTTTAAAATCTGATTATTGGCTTAGATCCCCCCCCTCCTCCCGAAACAAAATTCTCTGTACTACTGATGGTGGCTCGCAACAGCCCAGTTATTTTTTAAAAGGCCCTTTGCTTAAAAAGGTTGCGCACCCCTACATTATATTTTGCATTTTCAAAAAATTGTATTGTAATTATTTCATTAAAAAATGTATCATATTTATTCCTTTAAAGAATTGCAATTTTGGAACAGCTGTCGTAGATGGACCAGGGTTGGCGTGATTTTTGTTTTGCACCATTTTGGCGAGAAAACCCTGTTTTTGGATAACTGTTACGCCTAGCTTGCTTAAAAGCATGTTAGTTTTATTTTACTTTGAAACAATTTATTTTATTATGAAAAACACATTTTTATTATAAAACACACACAATTTTTATTACAAAACACACACATTGATTAATTTATTAAAAAATACACAATATTTAATTTAATATAAAACTCACGGAAACTGCTCTGCCATACAAAGCAAAATCTCACCAATTTCGAATTATTGCTCAGGCATAAAATCGCCATTTTGGTACCAAAAAGACACTCTGGTGCATTTGCGACAGCTGTATTGCAATTTTTTCCAACTAAAAATTTTAATTTTTTGTCTAAAACATTTACAGTAGACATCATCACAGAGTAAGGAGATTTAAATAGAGAATCAATTCTCATACACTGCAATGGCAACTTTTTTAACATGGGATTACACATAGACAGTGCAGATTGCTGTAGGTGATGCAAGAACTACGGCCATAACAAAAGCGAGATTTCTAATACGGCTATATATCGCTTCCTTGGCGCCAAATGCGGGAAAGGAAAAAAAATAGCGATAGCTTGTTGCTGCTTGTTTTTTAAATCTCATTTTTCATATCATTTAACATCGTAAAAATCCACAATTATTGTTTTTACCATTGCATGCATATTTATCTGCAGAAAAATTCTTCGAATGTTCCAGAAATTAAGAATCCTTAAGTTAAACACTCTTATACAATAATATTCTGAAATTCTGATTAATTGCTTATTCTTTGGAACATATGACACATTACATAAATATGCTTTACACTCACGCAGCGATGATGGCGACTCTTTGGTAAGCGCGATTTTCAAGCTCTCGCCAAACCAATAACTTCATATAATGGCTAAGTTGCCATTAAAGGAAAAAATCCCCTAAATTTGGCGACTTTTCCCTTTTTATAATAGTTAAAGAAAAAAAAAACTTGTGCGTGAGTGTATGACATCATAGCCAAAAAAAATAATAATAAAAAGATATTTCACCAAAACAGTGAGATTTCCTTGAATTTTATTATTTTTTATACTCTTTGAAATATGGCTGCTAAGCAGCGAATAAATTAAAGAGGAAAATAAAAAATAAACGCTTTTAAAAATTCCAAAAAATATGAAAATAAGATATTTATATTTCACGAACAGATGCAAAAACATTTTCAAATATTTTAAGCAATTAATTTCTGAATTCTATTAAATTTATTGACAAAATTTTAAAACTATTGGAAATGCATATCGAAAATTTAGTATTCATAATTTTACGTCTAAATCCATTATACAAATGTTCCATTTTCATTTCAGATAAAAATGAAATTTGAAAAATCATATGCATACCCATAGGAAAGCATTATGACCTAAAAAAAGAACAAAAATAACACATGAAAATAAATCACAACTTACCGATCATTGGAAATTAAAAAAAACTTTTCACTCTTGTTCTTACAAACAATACACTTATCTCTTCCTAGCATTTTGAATAATTATAATAACCTATTTGATCTTCAAAGCATAATTTTAATAATAAATATTAATCAAGATTCAAAATTCAAATAGAGAAAGTCGAAAATTTGCATATTTGCAAATGACAACAGCAAAAGGCGACAAGCAGAATAGGGTTACAATTAAACAGAAATCACGAAGATAAAAATCGCCAAAGCGATGATTTAGTTTTTAAGTCATCCGCTGCAATCGTTCTTTTCAGGCGAAGTTGTGACTCTGTTTAAATTTTCTTACTCGGGGGGCATCATTTTACACATACCTTTTATTTTTCAATTTCTATTACTGGTTAAAACTTAGTGTCTTGTTTACATTAGAGAAATTGGGAAAAACATGAAATATGGTCATTGATTAAAAAATATAAGAAATTTTTTATATTTATAGAAAGCAGTATGTAAAAGACTGTATAAAAATTTACTCGCCTGGTCAGAAAATCCAATCACCTAGGGTAAGCAAATTAATGTATACATTTCTAAATAGCAAAACTCGGAATTTTCATTAGAGACCAGTGGCCAATAGTAGCAGTTTTATAGTGGCCACTTTTTTAAGTATTTTTCGGTTAGCCGGGCGACAGTGATATATATATATATAGACACACACATACACATATCTACATGTACATATATATACATACATATATATATATATATATATATATGTACATATGACTGTATATACATATGAATTTATATAAGTACATATATCACTGGTGCCCATATAACCGAAAAGTACTAAAAATTATCTGTCAGCGGCGCCCCTTTCCTATAAGGAAAAAAATAAATTTTTGCCATTTCATCAAGGATTCTATTTTTTTTTTTTTTTTTTTTTTTGGTTGAAAAAATGTTTATATTAACATATTTATTTGGACTGTTTAATTTTTGATTAATACTAATTGAAATTTTAATAAAAGTTTACTGTTTAGAACTTTTAAATAAAAAATGGTACTTCTCTACTATCCCGTCAGCCGCTTTTCATAAGAAAAAAAATATCAAACTGTAACGCCAAATAGACGGGAGAACATTGCCATTAGAATATGAAAATAAATAAAATATAAGAATTTAAGGACACAATTGTTATTTTAATTAATGAAATAACTCATAATCAGTGAAACATAATAAAAAATACACACAAATGTTGATTTAAAAACTACTTGATGACATAACAAACACGTATAATGCTTCTGACATCAAGTAAATGGGACTGCATTTTTGGCCTTTAATCTTACCGTTTGGCGATAGTTTTTTGTTATGAAAAGTGATCAACGGGATAATAGAGAAGTACCTACCCAATTGTTTTCATTTAGTGGCTCTGTGGCTAGTGTTAATTTTGCCCTATATCAAAAATCTGAATTACTTAAGTGTTTGTTTTATAAGTTAAGTATTTTGTAAACTGTATTTACTCATTTGCTGATTTTGACTTGCTGGGTGTTCATTAAGAACTGACTTTTCTTTTCATTTAGTATTGTCAATAGAAACGTTGAAGTCCTTTTTTTTTAAGCAAATAATTATTTTTTAGAATCATTTTTTGTGAAAACTAAATCCTCAGATGTAATTTAATAATAATAATAATAATAAAATCTTCATTTATTTCTTTAATTTACATTGTGCATAATGTGTGGATTTGTAAAAGTTGATTGTAAATCTGAAAAGTGGGGATAAAATTAAATTTGGGTAAAATATGTGGAGAACAATTATTTTGGTGCTTAATGTTTCAGATGTAGGCACAATGTAGGCTTATGAAATTAGCACTTGAGATAGCATAATAATATTGTGAAAGTGTCTGCTGAAATAGTGGAATTCGCCGATTGGCTGCGGAAAATATCGCGAAATTTGTTAATATTTTAAGTTTTGTTATTTAAATTACTGTGATTCACTTTTAAAATTTTAATTTTCAGTCTCGGGGTTTCCACATAAGTTTTTCATGCTTAATTTAACACGATTTTTTGTAATATGATTCAATCGCAGTCATTACTCGTGAGTTAATATCCACTATTATAATACCAACACAAAATAATTGTTCTCCACATATTTCATACAAATTTAGTTTGATCGCCCTTTTTCAGATTTACAGTCAACATTTCAAATGTATTAAGCGATAAAAAACTAAATGAAAAGAACAATTAACAAGTCAAAATAAATAAACAATAAATAAATAACAAAATACCTATGGATATAACGTATTAATCCTTAAAGCAATCTTCGCGAACGAATACATACATGCGAGAAACGAGAAATTGTTTGGGATTGGGAGATTAATTTATTGGGAGCTTGTTTGGTTGCAGCTGCGCAAACAATGCAAAATATTTTATCCTTAAAAAATCGAAAGTTTATTTAAAATAACAGTAAAAATGAACACAAATAATTAAAAAATATTTCATCATTATGAAAAAGGAATTGAAGTAATTTTTCCACTATATGCTCGTTTAAAATCTGAAATTATTTCTTTGTAACAAAAAAGGAAAACATATAGACAACAATTGAATTTAATAAATATGTATTACATGTTTCAAATATATAATTCATTGTTTTTGCATTTTAAAAAATCTAAATAATTAGCCCGTTCAGAAGCTTGATTGGCTTTAACGGCGAACCGTACATCCATTTTAACTGTAATGTCCGGCGGAAGAAAGGAGTGATCACACCATTGCATTTGTACAGCTTGGCTTAAGAAAAAAGTCCCATTTTTTAAATCGGATTATATAAAAAACTAGAGTTTTACTATTTAAGCGGATAGGGGGATTCGTTTCATCTAAAACCGATTAGTATCATATATTAATTTAAAAAAAAATCCTTCGGGCGGATTTCGAGATACGCTTTTTACACCATGACACCATTACATGCAGAGCGAAAAACTTCCCATTTTACTTAAAAATGGATGTCCATATCTTAAAATCTACTGCATGTAGAAATCTATAAATTTCAGGATAGAGTTAGACCGGAGATATAAGACAGCTGTCAAAAAATCAAAACGATGTGCCTCATATTTGCTGAGATATTAAATGTCGGCTTTTCGCTTTTCCTTTGAACTCAAACTACGTGTATATATAGAGTGACGGAAATCTTCGGTTTTCGGTTTTTGCTGCGTTATGTTATAAGTAAAATGTAATAATAAGTAAAATGTATAAGTAAAATGTGAAAATAAGTATGTAAAATGTTATAAGAGGCCCTTGTTATGTTTGTGCCCAGGTCCTCCAAATCTGTAAGTCGGTCCCTGATTAGGTATGAGATTTTAACGATAAACAATATTTATTAATTTTTGTATGTATATTTCTTTTGAATTTAAAAATTTAATTTCTATTAATATTTGTTTTGTTTCACTTAAAGAAGGATGCGGGGACTTACCCAGGTGTTACAATTAGGTCATTAAAATAAAAGTCTTGAAAAACAGTATTAATTATTAGTAATAAAGTAAATAGTGAGTCATGCAACAATATCAAAAAATGAAAAACTTTAACATCACTTTAAAAACTGCAGATAAACTTCAGAAAATATAACACAAGCTTTCTATAAATTAAGTTATGTAAAATTTACCTCACACTAATGACAGTTATACTGCAGATACATCAGAAAATATACTGCTGTATATGACTGTAAAATTAATTCAAATTTACTGCAGTAATACTACAAATGTAAATCTCATTATTTTTTTTAAATTTATGATTGTAAACTGACTTTACATAAACTGCAGTATTTTTTGCAGATAATAGCTCACAGTCTTTTTGAATTAAGTTACTGCAAAATTACTTCACATTAGCTGCAAAATAATAGAAGTATTTTTACAGTTGAGATTGCACTACAGAAAATCTACAGTTGACTGTAGAAAAACTTCAAAATTACTTCACTTCTGTAGAAAAACTGCAGTTAATTTTTAGCTGGGCTATTATAAATTGCCGAAATATACCAACAGTAGTTTTATATTTCTATTATGAATGAATAATTAATTATGTTACAATTCATTAATTTATATTTTCTTATTTCAGACTCTTTTTTTTTTAAATATCATTTTTTAAAAGAATTTTATGGCATTTCACAACATTCCTTGAGTTAGTAATCAATTGCTTTAAAATATGCTGTTGCATCTTTTATGTGAATTTTAATTTTTTCTTGGGTGAGATGTGTTCTAAACAGAATAAACATATAAAATACTTGGAGAATCTTTCCAGTGATTAAATTAAAGATCATTCGCATGGGCCCCAGCTAAAAATGAACTGCAGTTTTTTTACATAAGTGCAGTAATTTTGAAGTTTTTCCACAGTCAACTGTAGATTTTCTATAGTGCAATCTCGACTGTACAAATACTTCAGTTATTTTACATCTAATGGGAAGTAATTTATTTCAAAAAGAGTGTGAGATACAATCTGCAAATATACTGTAGTTCATGTAAAGTCCTTTTACAATCATAAATTAAAAAGTAATGAGACTCTACCTTTGTGATAATGCTGCAGTAAATTTTAAATATTTTTACAGTCATATCCACAAGTATATTTTCTGATGTATCTGCAGTATAACTGTAGTTAGTGTGAGGTAATTGTACATAACTTAATTTATAGAAAGCTTATATCATATTTTCTGTAGTTTATCTGCAGTTTTTAAAGTGATGTTAAAGTTTTTCAGTTTTTGATACTGTTGCACGACTCACTAATTACTTTATTAATAATAATTTTACTGTTTTTAAGACTTTTATTTTAATGACCTATTTTAACATCTGGGTATGTCCCCGCCCCTTCTATAGAACATTCATAGAAATTAAAGTTTTAAATTAAAAACAAATACACATATAAAAATCAATCAATGTTGTTTATCGTTAAAATCTTAGAACTAACCAGGGACCTACAAAGACATTTTGGGGGCTTTGTGCAAAAATATAACAAGGGCCTCATATAACATTTTAAGTGCAAAACTAATGCATTAAAACCATATCATCTGTTATAATAATTTTCTATTCATATAATATTATATCATTATCTTACACATGATTTAAAAAAAAATAAAAGTGCTATGAGCCATAGACGTATTATAAAACATATTTTAAAAATCAATTAAAACTTCCAATTATATAAAATAATTATATATATATATGTATGCAAGATTTTATTAAACATTCCTTATAACGTTTCAATTAATAAAAAGGATTTTAATAAAAATATCGAAAGTTCCCATGCGTTATTTTATTTAAATATCGTTTACAATTGCTAGAATCATATGCATATAAAAATTACTTTATTGAAAAAAGTGAAAATGTATGTGATTCGCAAACAAATGTAACTAGTAATAAATGTATTATAACAAAATAATTTTTGGATGCAGTTATTAAAATTATTATTCATGTATAAAATGAATCGTAAAAGGAAACAAAAATCCTTGTCCGCAAATTAATTCAACTTATTTTTATTTAATCATTTACAAAGCAACAATTAATTTTATTATTTTATTTATAAATTATAAATTATTAAAATTAAATTAAAATTATTTTACAAGTAGTAAAAATGTCAACAGCCGCTTCATATTTTTTTTGATAAAACAGAAAAAATACTATTTCGCAAATTAATTCAACTTACTTTTTTAAAAAATTACATATTCACTTAAAAAGCAACAACTAAATTTCTTATTTTATTTAAAAGTTTTCAATTATTAAAATTAAATTAAAATTGTTTTACAAGCTATAAAAATATAAACAGGTACTGTCAGAAAATTTATTAATGAATCAAAGCCCTTCACAAAATTCCTATTAAAAAAACAGTTGCTTTCACATAATTCTCTTAATAAAATAGATCCCGTCACAAAGTCTAATTTTATGAAAACATACTCTGTATTAATAAGTTAGTCTCATCTCCTATATTAGTCTTTTTAAAATAAAAATTTCAAAATGTATCAAAAACTGATTTAAAATTTTTCAGTGAGCAATTTTGCGACGTCGAGAAGGAATAAAATGTTGGCCTAAATGAGTTTTCAATATATACTCCATTATCAATATATACTCCGAAAATACTCCGTTATCAAGAAAACCAAAGTTCCACAAAATTGTTTTTCACTTGGTCCCGTGACGTGTCTTCATTTAATGTCTCACTTAATTTATAGCATTGAACATAAATATATGTTGTTTTTGTGTTTTTTATGTATTTCTGTTCTCTTCTTAAAAAAATCATATAAGATTTCAGTGTTTTGAGAAGGATAGAAGTATACTTTTAATTATTCTACTTTCCCTTTTGTTATTATTTCTTTTATTATTTTCTGATCTCACGCAGAACGTTTTCAAAGCTGAGAATACGACATAATTCTCCATCCTTCCCCTTACTTTGGTATAAGGAAATAAAGTGTGTGATTTGATGATATGCCATCTAATGATTCCAATATTAATTAAAGATCACATGTTTATGAATTTTTAACAGTCTGTATCCAAATACCCTGCAAACTATGCGACGCATTATCATTGCAAATTTCATGTTTTCTCAAATGAATTCAATAATTTCCCTATTAATAGTAGGAAATTATTTTTACAAAATTAATTTTTACGATAGCGAAGTTTTCGAATTGTCTTCCCAATATAATATCTAGAAATATTTTCTTCATTAATAAATGGAAATCACCAAATTCAAACTATTAATAAAGAAGAGATTTATGCGTATTATATAGATATGACAATTCGAATATTTCGTTTTCGTAAAAAAAGATTAACTTCCGTTTTATAATCTATGGTGAATCTATGGTTTATAATGAGGTGGATATTGAACGGTTTAACTTTGTTTTGAGCCGTTCAAAAAATACCTCAAAATTATTGAAATTTAATTCATTTTATGTATTTTTGATGGATTTGTCTTGTTCGCTTTAGATGCATTTAATTTTTTTTTTTTTTTTTTTTTTTTTTGCCAAAAGAAATTGTCCTAGTTGTTAATTCAATTTTATTGTTGAAATTTTTGTTATTTAATATGACAAGGTATTATGGAAACAATTCAAAGTTACCCATATTTCGGCATGTATTATTCATGGATGGGGAAAATTAGCAGCTTCTGTGGTCAGAGAATGGAGAACAAAAGGTAGAGCTCTCACTTAGCTTCAGTGGTGGTATCCTTTTTAGTCTGGCTTCTACCCTACGAGGATCTGTCCGACTTGGGTGATTCTACCGGTAGTTAGACTACCGCCAACATAGTTTCCAGTGTTGTCAGAGCACAGAAGTCCCCCCCCCCCAGCGCGTCAAGCTTGGGATACCGTCGGGGGAGGAAGTGCTTTGAAATATGCACCGAGTGTTCCACTGAGCAGGTTTCCTCTGATCATATCCTTGCGTTCCTGGGGCTCTCCAAGCAGGATCTTGCTGATGATACCTTGATGATGCTTAATTTACTTAGGGTGTATAATATCATGGACCTGGTCTAGC
Source organism: Maratus michaelseni (assembly GCA_963931845.1). Lineage (NCBI taxonomy): Eukaryota > Metazoa > Arthropoda > Arachnida > Araneae > Salticidae > Maratus > Maratus michaelseni. The sequence continues at coordinate 176,470,379 of OZ007591.1, forward strand.
CCTGCTGGTCTAAGGGGTTGTGCAACACATTTCAGTATTCTTTATGAATTTGAACAAAGCCAAACCTGTTATGCACCAGAAAATGTATTTAAGGAGGTGTGTCTTGTTTCCACCCAAGATAAACTTACAAACATATGATGGGAAACCCATTTACAAAGCAACTCAACTCCCTGTATATATGTAACGTGTAACACATCTCGAAGAAGCCGTGAAAAAAGAGTGTAACGGTAGTATAATATATGCACTAGAATAAAAATATTAACCCTCTAAGCGTGTAGAACGTAATATTCCGTTCACTAAGCTCCAGGTTTCACTGCAATATATGCAATGTTTAAGATAATATAATTCTATAGATTTAATGAATTTTCAAAACATTGAAGAATGATTACTGCTCTCAAGGGTTATATTCATATTTGTAATTAAATTTTATTTATAATGCTAAAATAATCATATTTTTTTAGCATTTAAAACAAAATGCAGAGAAAACAACATTACAATTTTACCCTTTTTCAAAAAGATAGAGAATAAAAGGTGAGGAAAGGTTTTCAGCTCATAGAGACAAAATAAAAAGGAGGGTGGAGAGATCTACAAATCGAATGTCTGTGCGTGCGACCAATAAGAAAATAGGAAGGTGTGGCTTCGCTGATAATGCCAGGAAGTCCGTAAGGATAAGGATTTGAGTGAAAAATAACTATTAAAATATTAATTATAAACATTTCACACACTTCATTTAAATGCATTCCTTGCACTCATTTTATTTTTAAAGAAAATAATGAATATCACAAACATTTTTTTTCATCATATAAAACAGCGCTTCCCAACCTTTTTACTTTCACGTACCCCTTTCTTAGGCTTTTTATTTTGGCGTACCCCCATTTCTCATAAACACTACACCCCCCCCCCCCCCCACCTCCCCTCCACTCAACCATATAACAGAAACTTGCTTTTTTTCATTAGTAATCTTCTTATCACAACCAAATAATAAATTGGCACATATTACATTGGCACTAACCTTTTATTTTTTAACTTGCATTTGAAAATTAATATTGTTTTTTATAATATTAGCTAAACATTAAAAAATAATAATATAGCATTAAATGAAATTTTAGATATCTTACGATCATTATTAATATCAACTTTTTCTCATTATATACAAATAATCAAAATAACTTTTCATACTCTCAATGGTATCCTTGAGGTTGTTTCATGGAACTGAATTTCTTAAAATCGGGTTCAAACGAAGACAGATATAATCTTAAGTCAGGAGCAACATCAAGCTTATTGCGATATTTGTTTTTAATTATACGCATAAGATGAAAATGCTCTTTCGACAAGCTCGGTATTTGTGAAAGGCAACAAGTGTTTTATATAGCCTTATTACTGAGTTCTTAGTATTCTTCTTTTGCTGCTATCCAAAAAGCAATAATATTTCTCTGGTTGAAATGAGATTGTAAAGAAGAATCAGTCAAAAGTTCGATCAAATTTTCTTTTTCAGAAAGTGATAAATTTTCGGCTTGTTAAAAGAACAAATCGTTAAATGGGTTTGAAATCCAGTTATTTTCACAACTCTGCTTCGGAAAATATTGTCTGAACGACGTTTTAACCCCTTCAGGGGCAAAGTACTCTTGTAGCTAAAATATTGAAATGATTGATTGACACCAGGATTCACGAACGAATTTCTTTTAAAATAAGTAAAAGCTTTTCCTCATGTAATTTATAAATTCAAAATTTTATTTATGAAATTCTGGTTTTATTGTGGTATTTTGGGATTAAAATTAAGTGGTATATATAATATACTGGTGCCCTTCAAGGGGTTAAGTTCTGTTAAATGAGCCATTATACAAGATTTTACTTCTTCTGATAATTTTAGCTCGTTGTCAGATACGAAATTTTAAAGTATTTGAAAAACTTCTGCCTGGTGTTTTATGATGCATGATTTCCAAAAATTTTATTTTTCTATCACAGGCTCAATCTTGTCAGGTACCTTAAAAATAGTTATGGAACTGTCCTGTTATCCTAAATTAAGTTTATTTATTTCTGAAAAAATGTCAGATAAGTATGCAAGCATTTGAAGCCATTCTTTTTCATGAAATTTAGAGCTCAGCTCAAAAAGATGATCTTAAAAAACAAACTTGAACTTCATGCCTTAATTCAAATAAACTTTCAAGTACTTTTCCTCGTGAAAGCCACTTCACCTCAATGTCCAAAAGCAATGTAGTATGCAGGCTGACCATCTTTTCACACAAAGATCTAAATAGTCTGGATTTTGCTAAATTGGCCTTAATAAAATTAATAACTTTGACAGCTTGGTGGAGTACTTCCTTCAATGAGTCTGGCAGGGGTTTGGTCGCTAGACTGTATCTATATGTATACAGCAATGGTTCCACGCTACATGAGGTGCAATTTCTTTGATTAGAGCGCGTAAGCCTATATAACACCCAGACATAGATTTCCTACCATCTGTGCAAACCCCACAGCAATTGGCACAATGAATTTCTTTTTCACAGAAATAACTGAGAATTGCATTAAATATATATTTTCCTGTACATCTTTCTGTGAGAGAATAGCAGAGTAGCAAATTTTCTTCAAGTACATTATCATTCAAATATTCAAATATCTTGCAATAACAAGCAAAATTGACAGATTGGAGATATGCGTACTCTCATCCACCTGAATTGAAAAGTGGGGACTCTTTTTTTATTCTTTGAATTACTGTATATTCAATATGGGCAGACATGTCGCTAATCTTTCGAGCAACTGTATTGTTTGAGAAAGAAATATTTGTAATTTTTTTCACAAGCTCGTCACCACACATACATTCGACAGCATCTTTGATACAAGAGTATATCAAATTTTCAGCGATTGTATGATTTTTACCACTTTTAGCAATATGATAGCCTATTCTGTACGATGTTTCAACAGCATTCTGATTGTCTTTGTTTGTAGACAACACGTAAGATGCTACATTAGATCCGTTTGATAGTCACTGAAAGAAATTGGCATCCTTCTGTTTATGCATTGGATGTTTTGTCTCTAAATGGCACATTAATAAAGAGGGTTTCATGCTACCATTAGACAATATCTCTCCACATACACCGCACAGTGTTTTTGGAAAATCTTTCTCTCCCGTGATTGAAAATCCATATTTTAAGTACTCATTATTATATTTTCGTTTCTTTAATAGGGCACTGATGCTTTCAGTTTCATTTAAATATTAGGTTTACCTCTTACCAGAACAGGCCTATTAACAGCTGCACTGAGGTTGTCTTGCACTTCTAAATAATCAGATTGTTTCGAAGTACTTGTAGTTCTGGACTCACCAGGTTCAATTTCAATCGCAGTTGCAGTTCTCTTAAGAGTTCCGGATTTCAACCAATTATCCATGTTAAACACAACACAAAATCACTCATAAAATAAATAAGCATTTCAAATTAAATGCTCATTAAAATGAGGGAAGCTTTTCTATTAAAATACGTTACTGATATAACTTTGCCTATTCAGAAACGAAAATAACGACCAACTTTTCAAACCATTTTAACAAAAGACATTAGAACCACAAGCTTTGACGTATTATAGGCGTTCTGCGATTATTATTAAAAACGGAACAATGAAAAAACCGTGCTGAAAAAAGAGTATTGCATAATTATTAATTGAAGTTTTCGGGAAGATGTTGGAAAATATATAAGAACACATGCAATATGCTTAACAGTGGGCGGAGCTAGTGACATTGCATTATCAATGAATTATTAGGTCTAGTGGGCTTTTTCTTTCTTTTAGAATGTAACATATTGGATTTACACATGAGACTAACTTTGTAATCCAAAACTATCAGTTTTCTTTATGTGTTTTCAGTCAAACCATTTTTGTGAATTCCGCCATTACCGATATTATTTTCACGTACCCCCAGGGGTACGCGTACCCCAGGTTGGGAACCGCTGATCTAAAAGTTGTTTATAATTAAAAACTACTATTGGCGAGAAGCAAATGCTATTGGCAAGAGATTTATGCCCAGATAACATAAACGCCCCATATCTTCTTTTTTTATGTAAAGTGCCAAACAACATTTTAGATACCAACATAAAATGTGGGTAAAAAAATATAGGACGCTTATACGTATTTTACTTTATCGTGTACTTTATGAAAATATATAAAATGTAATTGTGTCTTAATAGTAGGACATTTTGTGTCGAGTTTTTAAAATTAATATATTTCTATTATGAAATAACAGGAAGACAGTAATAATAAATTTCTAATAATATATTGCATTTTATCACTAAATAAAAGTAGGAAAATAAATTATGGCCCTACAATTTTTACTTCTTTTCTCACTTTTTCTTTTAGCTTCATATTGTATGATGAATTTCATTATAATTTATTATTATTAGACTTAATAAATACGTATGAGAATTTCTAAAGATATTTTATACATGATGTATGAGTATTCTAAATTTCTTGTTAAAACAAGATTAAAAATAACATATAGAGTGAAATCCATAGTTATTGACACCTAACCAGTAACTGGCACTCAGCAGAAATGTAACTCAAATAAGCATTTTCTTGTAAAATTCTGCAAAGTAATGTCATCTTGTGGTAACTTATTTGTCTTAACTGTTATAACTTATTTTTCAGCTATTGGTTTTTCAAAAAAGCGATGGTGTCAGTTACTGGAGATATTGTCCTTTTTGATGGAAAAAAAAAATTTAGTAATAAAAAGTATAATTTTTCAAATTTTGTCAAAATTATTTTTTAATGTATCTTAATATACTTTCAAAAACAAAGATAAGTATAAAATAGATTTAAAAATTTGTAATAGTGATTAGAACAAAAAAAAATCCTTAAAGTGTCAGTTACTGGGGGTTGCACCCTAGTTATTTAAATATTTGTAATAGTGATTAGAACAAAAAAAAAATCCTTAAAGTGTCAGTTACTGGGTGTTGCACCCTAGTTATTTAAATATTTGTAATAGTGATTAGAACAAAAAAAAAATCCTTAAAGTGTCAGTTACTGGGGGTTGCACCCTAGTTATTTAAATATTTGTAATAGTGATTAGAACAAAAAAAATCCTTAAAGTGTCAGTTACTGGGGGTTGCACCCTAGTTATTTAAATATCTGTAATAGTGATTAGAACAAAAAAAAAATCCTTAAAGTGTCAGTTACTGGGGGTTGCACCCTAGTTATTTAAATATTTGTAATAGTGATTAGAACAAAAAAAAAATCCTTAAAGTGTCAGTTACTGGGGGTTGCACCCTAGTTATTTAAATATTTGTAATAGTGATTAGAACAAAAAAAATCCTTAAAGTGTCAGTTACTGGGGGTTGCACCCTAGTTATTTAAATATTTGTAATAGTGATTAGAACAAAAAAAAAATCCTTAAAGTGTCAGTTACTGGGGGTTGCACCCTAGTTATTTAAATATTTGTAAAAATGATTAGACCAAAAAAAAACTCCTTAAAGTGTCAGTTACTGGGGGTTGCACCCTAGTTATAAAACTTATTTTACATAAATTATAAGTTGTTACATAAACATTGTGTTAAAGTTATAAACCTAAAACTTTTCTTAATCCTTTGGTATCTTAATCCAAAATCATAAAAATCGTATTTATAATGTCCGTTAGTCGTATTAAGAATTCTTTTAGGTTACCCAGCTGTTTGAAAACTTTTTTAAATAGTGAGCACAATATATGTATCACGTTGGTAATACACATCATATCGAACATAGCTAATTTAACAAACAATGTGAAATATGTGAATAGATTAAATTTTAAGTTAAATTCACATACATACATTATGCGCATAGAAATTCATATACTAATCCTGGAGTAATTTCGATATGAGTGTTATATTCTCATTCATAAATGTATGATCACAGTATCATATGGTTAGGAATGTGATAACCTTAAATTTATTATTTTGTTATACAGAAAGAAATTCGATATAAACTTTAACATTCTAATATTTTTTTAGAACGTCAAGCACATATATTAGTGTGTTTCATTTCTGTATTAAAAAAAACACGTACATTTATATATTATTTTCGTATAACAATATCTATTTAAAATGTGTTAATTTTTAACAATTATTTCTTAAGAAATACTACAATTTTATAATATGTTTATTACCTATATTCTATAAAATTAAATTAAAAATGACGCAAAAGATATTTTTCATGTACTTTTTAAAAGTTATAAGATTTATATCTTCAGAGCAAAATTCACAACATTTTTCCATAAGGAAAAAAAAAATAAAAGTCATATACAGCATTGCGAAGATATAAACAAAAATATAATATATAGATTCAACTTTTCATATTTATTGACTGGAAAGAGTCACTTTTACAGTTTTGAAAATATATGTGTTTGAAAGAATTGATTGAGTGAAGTAAATGGTGACACCGTATTATTTTGACATATGAAAAATAATAACATATATCACAGGCATGTTTAGAAATAACTTTCAGAGTTTTAGAATAAGAAAAGTAATGTAGTATATATATGTGATTCACAATACAGCCTACTTTTTTTTTGTTTCTCTAAACATGCAGAAGAAAAAAAATCATGTTGCTATTTGAGTAAAGATTTCTGGTAGTTATATAAATATATATTTTTTTAATTTATAATGTCCGTTAAAAGAAGAAAAATTTATATAAATTTAAAGAATTTGCACATTTGTATGTAACATTAAAATAAATTTTTACAATACATATATTTTACATTTTTACATCAACAGCTGCATGTGGTATAATGTATTTACCTAAAAACGTTTCTGAGTTGTTTTTAATGATGTAGAAATGTTTAAAAATGATTGAGAGTGATGTATGTTCGTACATTAACTTCATGTTTAAACTAAATAGATTATTTTAGAAATATTCTACTTTATTAACTGTGCATATTTTCACCATTTCAGCAGTTTCCATGCATGCACAGAAAACTATTATTTTATCTTTAAAACTCATGTGCTTTTTATTAGAGATAATGACCTATTTCTTTCACTACAAACACTCCCATAATCATCGCACTTGTATGTTCCCATTAATATTTGACTGCCTACAAAAGTATTACTATAAGCTAATGTCATAACAATATTCGTAATGAATTTCGCAAACGCTTTTGTTTTTATCTCTCATTCATTCACTTTCAAATATCGCGTACTTCAATTTTTATATGAAGGGGTTAGAATGACAGTGGAGTAAGTCAAAATTTAGTGATTACAGAAATGAAGGGTTTTGTGAAACTTGTTGTATCGCCGTTGCATTGACTGGTCCAACTTGTTTTGCCCTCTAGCGACTCCTTAAGTGAACTATAACTTATTTGACTGGCACATTGAACAGAAATTAATATACGTTCAGCAAAAATATGATTATCTCGATTTTCAAAACTTTTGGACTTACTCCACTGTCATTCTAACCGCCTCATATTATCGAATAGGAGAAACATTTACTCTCAAATTAAATTAATTTAAAACTTTTTTCCCCCATACTTTTCAATCATGACATTTTAAAAACCGATTTCAACATTGATCGTTTGTTTGTTACGATAATGTAAAGTAACTGTGCAGGAAAATGTACCAGAATTTGGAGTTACCAGAATTTGAAATTGATTGTACATGCTTAGTGAGATTAAATAAAAGAAAGAAAAATCCTTTAATATTTTTTTTCTTTCGATTAATCTTACGTGACTGGGTCTACTTCCAAGCGTTAACACTGTAACGTCTTTTAAATGAATGGTGAAAACATCAAATGTTTTACAAAGCACGCTTGTTTCAAATTACATTTGTTCAAGTACGCTATTTGGTTATGAATCTAATTACGGAATATTAATCACCAGACCAGATCAACCATATGATACCCCACTTTGGCTGTAAACTGTCAAAGAAATGACAAATTTGGATTTTGTGTTCAACATAAAAATATTATCAAACTAAATTCAATAGGTTAAAATGTACATAGTAGTAGAATATGCTCCGATTTATTTTACATATTTATAATATAAAATTATATATATATACACCATGAATATAATTTAATTCGTTAAAAGTACTTTTTTTAAAGATTTGTTTTAACCATTTCTTGAACACATGGAACTGATTTATGGAATTTTTTAAGTAGATTGCACTGCACACCTATAACATTATATTAGTGTCGTCCAGTTTCAAATAGATTAATATCAAGTACATGAATTTCAAAAAGAAATGTAATAGTCCGCAATATATCCCAATTCTTTCATATTTACGTATAATACAACAATAAATCTTACGCGTGACGTAATAAACCACTAAAACCTATACCAGTTTTGGTTCAGTTTTATATTACACTAACTAATGCGCCCGGCGTTGCCCAGTCCCTTCAAAAATAGTACTAAACGCAAAAAAGTCTGAACATCGCTGCACAGAACCCTTCCTCCGGTAACCCACTTGGTCATTTGATTCACGACGGGTAAGTTTTTGGCCAAAATTAAGAAAAAGTTACCGTCTGATTTCCACAAAATTTACATTTTTGGAATAAAAAAAATAAAAAACTACGTATATACTCTGAGTTTTGAATTAATACATCGAATAGTTTTCTTAATATTCGAGGATGAGTGAAAATGGGAATATTTTCTTGTCTGGAATCACCAAATCAGTAATTTCCTTTTGCAGTTGCGATAAAAATAGCCATTTTTGACTCACGTGGATGAAAATCTTTAAATTCCTCCTTCCACTGTTTTCTGTTCTAAATCAACTTCTGGCACGTGCATCCACTGCCTACGACACATTATAACAAGCGTGCCGCAAATCTTTTAGTTCCATTTTCCACATACAGGAGTGAACTGTTCTAAACAAAACTCTTTCCGAGCGAAACTCCGGCAAATCCCAGCTGTCTACGGCACAGTATAGCAGGAGTACTAAGCACTCGTTGAAAATCTTTTAGTTGAACTTTCCACTACCAGAGAGAGCTAAATGTATTTCTTAATTAGTTATATATATCTTAATTAGTTCATGTTAAGTTGATTTAACCAATTCGCTCTGAAATCGGAACCACAGGACCCGAGAAAATTAACCCCCTCCTGGAGATTAATATTAGGAAATGGTGGTAACAAAGAGCTGAAAAAATGATAGCGAAGTTTTTTTAGTAACAGGGGCAAAGGGGGAGACTGTTAGAAATTATTTCGTTTGAATGGAACCAATATTTAAAAATGTCTGTTTTTTTTTGGGGGGGGGGGGCTGGGGGGAAGGGAGAAGATTCAATCTGAGGATTAACGTGATATTAAAGTCCCGAGGACCGGGATTCTACTGTATATATTCCCTGAATGCACCTGAGATTTAAATGTGAAAATAAATTTGAAAGGATCGTGATTCAAATTCAACTGTATAGTTAGCAGTGTCGTAACGTGACGTAGGAAATAAGAAATGTCCCAGTCAGTTTTACGTCTGTATATCACAGACTAACCGTCACCTATTTGACACAATGTGATGAAATGAAAACAATCCCTTACATAATAACCGCTGTAACTATGACCACTTGTCATAACTGTGACGTCAAATCCACGTTACCTCGGCTGGTTATGCATTTTGGGTATATTATTAGGTATTTTTATCGTCTAACTAGCTTAGAATAAACTTACCAAACAGTGATTTATTTTTAACTTTTTAATTATTTTTGATAATTTAATTAATTTAATATATATATATACATATATATATATATATATAAATTTGAAAGATTAATCTCCATACTTAATGTTTAGTTTTTATCGTTATAATAAACTTTTCTTCTAACAGGTCACTTGACACTTGATATTTTCATAATTTATAGCAATTAATGATTTTAAACAGAAATTTTTCGCTCGGATACAATCAAATTTTAATTTTAATTAATAATGAAATGATAATTTTAAAATTTAATTTACATTTATAGTAAATAAAACTGAAGGTTTTAAAGCATATTTAACTTTTTAAAATCATTTCACAATACAATGTGAAGTTCTGTTCTAAATGCAATTAATTTTAATAACACGTTAATTAACTGAAAAGAAAAAAAGTTCAATTTGTTATACTATCTCAGTCATTATTTTTAATTAACCAGTTTTCACACTTTCGTGAGCTATTATACCGATTAAAAATTTAAATTAAAACTAGAATGTGTTTCATTGTAGACTTAAAATTGTTAACAAACAAACAAAAAAACATTGTTTCAAAAATGAATGCAATGTAAAGAAAATCTTTAAAAATGGATTTTCTATAAATTCCCTTCATTTAATATCTTAAAAAATTTTATATATTTAATAATATTTATGGTATCTTCTCATGTGAAATACACATTTGTGACGCAAATACCACAAATATATCATTCGAGAAAAAGGAAACACTTTAATTCTTTTTTTCTTAAAGTGGGATATTTACGTGAAATATATATATATATCAACAATTTTTTACATCTTTAGATATTTCCAATTTTTTTATTATTCATGGACGTAATATTTCCTACGTAATAAAGACTTTTTGGAACAATTTTGATATGTTAGAAATAAAAGTATTCAATAATTTAGATCTTCATTTTTCAAATTTATCAGTTTAATATACTTAAGTAATTCTTTCGACGTTGTGTATTTGTTAACTATGTACTGCAAATATGAAAAGTATTTTCCATTTGTAACATTTTAAACTGAATTTAGAGATATGTGTAAAAATATTTTTTGGAGAATAATCATGTTAGATAAAAATCCATGACAGAATACGGAAAAATGAAATCTTTATGAATTTTTGTTATAAGCTTTTGGTAAATCAGATATCTCACCAAAATAATGGTAAATAATGTTATTCTAATTCTATTTAAGACTTTAGAAATCAAGACTTTCGTATAAATTATAGTATCTTATTTCATTTTCTGTTAAAGTATAAATAGAAACAATGAAAATGAGCTGTTAACAGTACTTGGAAATTTTTATTAAATCCCTCTTACAAAATTTTTCCCATTTCAAAAAGCTTTTGCACCTTTAATATTTTTCGAATAATTTTACATTAAAGATTTGATGTCTCATTTTCTTTACTATATCTCTTTACTATTCCCGAACATTTATTCACTGAATATTGATTTCATATTGATGATACTTTAAACAATACATTGCTGTAGAAAGCAAGTTCTTTAAGATGTTTCTGGAAAACCTACAGCAAATCAGCTGCCATGAGCATTTATAAGGTCAAGTGTGGTTTATTGTAAATTAACCACTTTCAAGTTTTCTGTTATATATTAATAAATTGAATATATGCAGAAAAAATATTGAATTTTGATAATATTGTAAATGATGATCTATTTTTTACAAACGAAATCGTTCATCATAATTGGTTTTGCTGGCAAGAAATATTAGGTATCTCATGAAGTTAGGATAATCCAAAACTGTAAAAGCGGTAAGAAAATCAGATAAACGTTTGCTTACATCTTGATGCAAGTGATAATCGTCATACAATTTCTTCTTATGACTCACGTAATAAGGATATCTTATAGAATTAAATTAATATAAGTAAATCGTTAACATTATCTTGTCGTGACCATCACACGGACTTTCTGTTATATTATTCTAATAAATTAGATTACGTAGCACACTTATAGTATAATATTTATCAATATGAAGCGTCATTTCTTTCATTGATTTTAACACGGAAATGCAGGAATCATTCAATACAAAAAGCATAGCACAAAAAAGTCTCTTCTTCGATAAACAAATTCAAAATTAAATTAACATACATTTATAATTGATAATCTCAAATATAAACTTTTATGCATTTATTTCCAGTAGAAGCAAAGATATATCTACAGCGTTCATCTAAAAATACATAGCACAATTAAGTCTTTTGTTGTATCTTGAGTGATCATGTTAGCATTGTTTTTAATACGAAATATTTTGAATACTAAATTTTGTGAAATCAATTCATTTTGTGCATCATATAGACGCCGAGATATAGCTGGCATGAAAAATGTGTAAAGCACTTCATAGAAGCTCCCCCTGTTTTCCTATATGCACCAAAATATAATATACACTAATTTATATCACCGTCTGACTGAATATGAAGTTCTGTAAAATCTTTCACACAAATTAGTTCTTGAAGCACAGCTACCACGACAATCACAAAAAAAATCATCATAACAACACTATATTTTATGTTATATGCAACAAAAGATAATCTGCTCCAATTTATGTAAAGGTCTAATAGAAAATGATGTTTGATAAATTTCTGCGTGTTGGTTTTTAGCTATCAGGAAATTAAGTAAAAATTACAGAGAAGATATTCGGAGTTATGTACGAAAAGTTTTTTAATATTTTCTTATGTGTTTTCAGGAGCATGTTTTTTTTTCTCATTAGAGTTAATTTTGTATTTTTCATTATTTATTTTAAAAGCTATATTCCAAATTTTTACTTCCTTTTTCACTTAATCCATTCTATCTGTATTATGTTTATGATATCGATTTAAATTGCTATTTAAATTTTTATTATTCATTTGACTTTATTTTTTAACTAATGCATTTATTACTAAACTTATAACTACGGTCCGCACTTGAGTGCAGCAATCGATAAAACACTCGAACCAGGATCTCGTCTCACTTTCCTTCGTTCACCATTCAGAAGAGAGGGAGATGTAGTCTTTGAGTCATATCCCAATATACTAACCACTATCAGTTCACCTTTCCTTGATAATGTTTTGTGCAAAATCTGCACAACAAACTGAAAACTCAAACTGATGGGTTAAAATCTTTAAATATTGACACTCACTGGCTAAGAAGATGTTTGAATTGATCGTTTAGTTCTGTGCATAAAGAATTTTATTTTCTACAGTGTCTTCAAAAACGGAATTTTCGGTAAGTTGTTATTGGTTTCTTTGAGATGTAAGTTTTAATGCAATATATTGTTACTTGAATACTATATTTCATTTAACATTAACATAAACTTTATACATGCTATTAGACGCTACATAATTTCTTAGATAAGTCTAAAACTTAAAAAAAGTCGTATTTATTAATTTTGAGTGTTTTGTTCAAAGTGGTGTTACCCTTCAAATACATTCTGCAAGGGTCAATAGATAAAATTGATGATTCTTTCATCAATTGCTATAACTTTTATGCAACGCAGTGATGTTTATGTATTCTATTACGTCTGGCAAAGCAAGAATCGAACAGCTGAATAAATCACGACGTAAATCGATTAAATAAGCAGAACTTTCCCCGTGTGAAAAAATTGGACTAGAACAAGTGACTACTGAAATAATTATTAACCGGTTCAAAGTCGGACTGATTGCATGGGAAGGAGGATAACAAAAAAAAAAAAAAAAATACAGCAATACAGTATAACTACTACGAGTAAAATATATTTTTTAAAAATGCTTGAAAAAAAATAATTAAAAAATTAAAAACATTTTATTAAAACAGATGACTACCGAAAGGCCAAGTAGAACAAGCACATGTGTATGATTCATTGTTGGAAACTAAACAAAAACTAAGTATGGAACCATACACCAGTACTTTGATTATTATTTACTGAATTTTACTGAAATTTAATTTAAATGAAGTACAAAATAATTAATGTTTTAGTATAAAAAAGAATAACTGTAATTTACGAAAAAATACCTATAATAAAATTTGAACGAATTTATCCAATTATATAACTACAAAATTTCATAATGAAGTACTGTAATCATACGCTTAATATCAAGAATTTGAACATTTTTTTAAACAAACTAAAATATATATATATATATAGATAGATAGATAGATAGATATTTTTTTAACAGTGAAATTATTAAAGGAATAACTTAAAATATGATTTTATTTACTAGATTGAAAAAAAATATATTTTTTAATTTTTTTTTCTTGTTGAATATTTTAAAGACACAAACATGTTTTTTTAGTAGATTTGTTCTATAAAACTCGCGAAAAGCTGTTTTCTGATGGAGGCAGATGTTTTACATTCGTTTCAATTTAACCTTCGTCTTTTCTCCAATCACAATTCTTGCAACAACTTCATATGCGCATAAGTGCCCTCTGAGGCGATTTTATATTTTGATTTTTTTCTTATTCTATTCGGAAAACATGTTTTGAGCAATTTTTAATTTAAAAAATTCTTTTAACATGGAAATATATATTTTTTAATATTCTATCCTTAAACATATGTTTTTATTATGCTAACTGAAACTCGCATATAAGTGTTATTTTTGCACTTAAATGTATTTTTCTTCAATTTACATATATTCGATTTAAATGTTTTATGATATTCATGTATTTTTTCCATAGAATTATTGGAATTTATAAAGTGATGTATATTTATATTTTCATAATAATATCATTTTATGGAGAAATTTGACAAAAAAATATGCTGACATTTTTACTCTGCCTTGTTGTTTCTGATAAGAAATATAAATGATGTAATGTTGAATTTTTTTTCCTTTTGGGGTAGGCTGCTTTTTTTTTAATGAATGTTTATTTAAGTTTTAATATCGAATCATACTATAGTGAATTGAAAATTTGATACTAAATTTTATTTTCTTATGTTACTTTGAGAAAGTTTTCTAAATTTTATGAAGAATAAGCAGAATTAGGTATTTAACTGTGTCTGAAATTTTAAATATATGCCAATTTAATATTTCTAAAACGAGATAAAATTTGTGGTTTAAAATGTGAAAATACATTCTTTTTGAAGAATTAATTTTCTAAATGTTGTAGCTTGTAGAAATGTTAAGATTTTTCTCATTATTATTTTTTTGCCTAAATGGTTGGACAAGTGCACTAACAAGAAAGTCTCCTTAAATCGCATACTCAGAATATATATATTTTTAATTTTATTAAAACAAACTACCCATGTACGTAATAAAGGTTCATTTAAATTTAGCTGCGGAATCCCAGTAGAAAGTATGTATAAAAAAAAATAATTTCCAGCATTTGGCGCCAAAAGACGCGATTTGGCAAGGAACACTTTTTTCTCGCCAAATGCAAGCAATTAAATAAAAAGGAGTGATAATTCTTGGTTAAATGCGCAGTACGTTATGAATTTAAATTTAAACGATTAAATAATTTGTTATTTCTTCTAAAAACTTATATAATATATATACAAGTTGCGTGCCGCTTAAGTTATTTTATTTTACACGGTTTCACCGTCTAGATAAGTTTTAAGTGTACATAACAGTAACTGCCCGATTAAGAAATCTCGCTCTCAATACATTTTACTTACCCATCATACGTAGTATAGGGTAAGTCTTGTAATCGTTTTGAAAATCGAAAAAAATTTTTTGACGTATTTACACGTTTCAGACACTGGAGATTCCGAAAAACATATTTTTAGAAAAATTTTTTTGCCGTCCGTCTGTGTGTCTGTGTGTGTGTCTGTGTGTGTGTCTGTGTGTCTGTAAACGCTCTATCTCCCGAAAAAAAATGAGATAGAGACTTGAAATTTGGTATGTACTTAGTATGTAATAATGGGAAGAAGCCTATTTCATTTCAATCACCTCGATTAACCAGAACAATTTTTTTCGGACTCTCGAAATATTCGTTCTGATGAAAGGTATATAAAAATTTTCAAAATTGTTTATTTTAAGAAATGAATATAAAAGACAATAAAAAAACATAAATTTTGCATAAAGCATGAAGTCGATCGGATAATGAGTTGCCGAGATATTTGGAATTCTATTTTCCACACACTTCGATTTTTCATGACCCTGTATTTCATCCAAATTTCACTTCAAAGATATATTTTAATTGGAAATTTGACGCTTAATCAGATGCAATAAACCACTAGTTAGTAGAATTATTATTTTTGGAGTTATAAGGATGTTTCTTTCAAGCAATTCAGTAATCGAGCCTTTAAAGTTTGTGACGTCATCAAGCCACGATTTTATTCGAATTGCAATGCACTTTATAAGTAGTTTACACATTTTTTATTTTAATATTTTACATTATGCATATCCATGATGGGTAAGTATTACGGTGGCCCCCAACGACTAGTTTTGATATAGCATAAGTCGTTGTTTCATTGGCAGCAATACTTTTCTCTTGATGTCTCCGACACTAACAATGTCGAAGTCAAATTGTCAGTGCTCAGAATCGGACTTTACTTTTTTAATTTGAAGCCTTTTTAATCAATTAAAATTTCGTTCTAAACCGTAGAATACGATCGTTAATTTTCTTTATATATAGGTACATATAAATGTATACGGTAAAACCGTAGTTATTAAAATGTGTTTATTAATGTTGAACTTACTTAAACATGTTCAGTAGGAAAAGTAGAAAAAGTTTTTCTTAGAGAAAGTATTTATGATAAAAGCTCATTTTTAGGTGCGTTCCTAATTATATAAATACGTAACACCTATTGTCGTCGCTTGGTCCGTCCGTTTGCCCGTCCGTCTGTCTGTATGTCCGTCTGTCTGTCTGTACGTCTGTCTGTCCGTCCATCCGCATATAACAACGCAAAAACTACCCAACCGAATGGTTTGCAATTTAAAATATATTATCTTTGCAGAATTTTGTCGAGACATTTCAATTTTTATTAAAATCGAATCAAAACTTTAGGAGATATTAATAAAAATATTTATTAAGAAATTTGAATTTTTTTTTTTTTTAATCGGTGCTTTTTTGTTATAGGATCTTCCGAAGTTTAATCGTCAAGCGACCGAGATACTTATTTTATGACAGAAATTAATCTGCAGACGATATAATTAATTTCACAGAATTAAAAATCGGAAAGATCTGAATATTTATGTAACTAGTTATAGTACGAACGCACCTCATTTGTCATGTTTGACGTACAATTTCCAACTTGTTTAAAAATTTCGTCGTGCCACTAATCAGCGATAAATCGCTTTTCATACTTTTTTACGGACGTTATATCACATTTCCGCATCAAATTTATTAAAAACATATATATCCTCATGATATGAATAATCTATGATTTTTTCAAAGTTTTCTGAATATGCGCTTATGAAGACCTTCCTTGTAAGATCTCCTTTTATAAGGAAACTAAATAGACTGTAGCCAAATCTTAAAATTGATCGTAATAAAAATAAGATTATCCCAGTGAAAAATGCATTTAGCAATATTTTTCTTATTAACACTAAGCATTAAAGGCATCAAATAACAGCTATTCACTTCCCAAAATCGAGATATTTAAGGCTCATTTTGTGTTTGAAAGTTGTGAATAAAATATCCAATTTGCATATCGTTCAAACAAAATTTCAGTAATATTTTGATCTACTGATCGATTTTGATTTTTGTCAATAATAATAATATACATAAAATTGAAATGTCATTATTATTGCAATAACAAAATGGTTGGTTGCATAGAGTTTAATGGCACAAGGTCCCATTGGGGACAAGCTGCGTCAAAGAAAAATTATATATTTAAAAAAAACCCACAATATTTAATGCGAACAAAAGCAAAAAGGAAACTAAGTTTAATGAGAACGTTATCTGTATGGGATTACCCATCCAGATATAGTCACAAGTGTATAAAACAAATATAAAAATTCTTTAAAAAGTAATGTACAAAAATACTACATTAAGAAATATCATCTGGATGGGGTTACCCCATCCAGCTGTCCCTTTAAACAAGTATAAACTAACATTGTTATATATAAAACATGAAGGGTATATAAAAACTAGATCTCAAAATAAAAGCCAGAATGTTTTAAAAAATGAAAGAGTGCCCCACGAGGTATTTCCCCAATGAGGTTTGTCAATATTGGTGATGATGAATTAAAATACGTTCTATACAAGCGCCGGAGACCCGGGCAGTCAGTTAAAACATGATAAATGGTCAGACAATCAAAATGACAATGTGGATACATGGATGCATCCTCCCGAAGTAAGAGATGTTTAAGGGTTATCCTTGAATGTCCAATTCTCAGACGAGTCAGGAGAACATCTGTTTTCCTGGGATTTTATTATGAATGACATGTTTTATAAGGAGTTTAATGTCTGAGAAGGGAATTTTATGGTGTAATGGATTAAGAGCAAGTTTGGCCGCCTCAGCTGCTTTTTCATTGCCAGGAATAACCATGTGTCCAGGTACCCAGCAAAATAAAATATTATAACCACGTCTAGTCAATTTATAAAAAAATGACAAAATGATGAATAGATAGCATGTACAGTCAGCTTATTCTGTGTACAAGTATTGAACACAATGGAATACAAAATCTTTCTCGAACAAATAAAATTTATATTAAATAATTGAATTGATGTGCAGTTGAATTATAAAATAACAAATGAGATAACATAAATATCATTTTAAATCCCGTACATTTTTACATTTACCTTCTACGATTATAAATAAAATTTTACACAAATTTATAAGGTGCTTGAGGTTTCGGTAAATTCATAAAAAAATAAACTGAAGTTGTTTTTCTCTTTCTTGGAGCATTTTCATTTAAAGTTTCGTGTATGTCCTAAATAGTAATGTGATGCGATAATATTGTTATTAGAGCATACATGTTAAGGAAAGACATCCGTTTTACACCTTCAAAGAATCGATTATGTTTTTTATATATTTTAAAAAATAATTCTATATCAAATAAAACAAACAGCATGAATATATTCAAATAAGAACCGGAATGATGGAAATTGTACTTTAACACTGACTTCAGGAGATTTTTAAACGTAGCATGATTTTTTATGAAATTTTGGTTTTGCTACTTACGCGCACTGTAACAAAATCTGTTGTAGACAGATAATTTCTTTTGAACCAGATAAGTAAATAATTATTATACCTACAATTTCCATTTATTGTTTTGTCAAATAAACAACGTAAGATTTTTTTAAAAATTAGAATATGTTTTATTGTTTTTGTAATTGGCTAAATGGTAAATGGAAGTTGCAGTTTTTTTAAAGATATCTGTGCAAAACTAAAAAAAAAATATTTGGAAACTGTGTTAAATTATATACATCAATTTCCAATTAATTTGAAGTTGAATATGTTCATGCGGTTTGTTTTGTTGAATTCAGAACTGTATACATTTAACAAAGATGAAAAACAAAAATCGAGTTTTTAAAGTTGGAAAACTGATGCCTCTTCGTAATAAGAAAGATTAAAAAGAAAAGTGTTAATGCATTTTTTCATTTTCTTGGAGCAGCACAATTTCTTTAGAAAATATCTTAAAGAAAAGTAGTAAAGCAGTAGATTAAAGTATAGTTTCTTTGAGTAGTACCTTATGCTGGACGCAAAACTGCCCGTCGCAAGGTCGTCACTATTCTTACCGAAAACAGAAAATAAATTGCTACCTCTTCATATTACAGATTTTACATTCAAGTTTTGTGGCATCTACAGCGATTGTATACCTAAGAACATAACAAATATAACAAATTACTTTAACTGACCATGCTAGCAATTTCTACTCAAATATATTCTTTTTTTCTACTTAAATATATTCCTTCTGCATATTGCAGAGTAATTACGCTATAAGATATTGCAAGTGTGTGATATTGTGTCTGTTTATTAGATCAAATGTAAACAAAATGACCGGTTAAAAAATAAATAATATATTTTTAAATTAATGTACATTTTATTAGATTTTTCCACTTTCTTTATTCTTTTTTTTTTCTATATAGTCTTAAGAACTAAAATAACTTCTTAAAACACCATAAAACTTTAAAGAAGTTTTAAAATGTTTTAAGAAGTTATTTTAGTTCTTAGTGTTTCACACCAGTTTCAACTTATTTTATTTTATATAGTCTTACATAATTTCTCAAACGATGGTATAGGGAAAATTTAACAATAAAATAGAAACAATAAAAACGAGTCAACTGTGATTATGTTCAAAATTAAACGACAGAGCACGTATACTGAGATGGTCGAATTTCGCGATGGCATTTGTAGACATCCTTGACGAATTGTTGTCTTGGGTGACCATTTTTGCCGCAAAACATTTCTATGGACAATTCGAGAAGCGTAAGTTCCAGGATGAAAACAAAACGAAATATTGAAAATGTTATAGATATATATTATGAGTTCCCATTCAACTGACGTTATGAAGAGAAAACATATGAATAAGATCGTTGTAGAGGTTTAATTTTTACTCTCAATTGATATAAGTTGGGGAGCAACGTGTGACTATTGTTGCTTGTGCTTTCCTGAATTCAATAATGTTTATATTATGCTTCTTGAATACTCGTACAATAAATTGCCTTCACCAACTATAACATGCATTTTTATTTTCAAAAGTACTTTCACCGCATTGAAAGTCGGATAACTCGTAACAGTAGTATTGTAGGAAATTAGATGATCATTGATGCGATTAAATTAATATTTTAAAACTGAAATATATTTAAAACTTTGTTTACGAAATTTTTGCATACACTTATACATTTTAAGCATAGTATACTTGCACATTGTAAAACTGTTTGTTTATCAGTGCTTACATTTTATTGTCCAGAACTTTTGTGATATGAGTGTATTTACCATCAATTTAATTTGTAGAAATTCATATAACCTCATATAACATTGTGTTATTCGTAATTAACTGTAATGTTTCAAGTTAAATTTCAGCAGTTTCTGTAAGTATGATAAATCCATTTAAAAAAATCATATGGACACTAATTTAGATTAATTTCTTTTATCACTAAAAATCAAGACGAGAAATTATAGGAAACACAATTATGAGGAAGATTGATTAGTGTGTCGAATAAATTGCGAGTAATTTTCTAAAGAAATACACAGAGAGATACGTACTAATTAAGAAAATTAAGAATTCCCCGTATAAAAAGTTTCATTCGTGATCTATCTATATCGAGTATTATAGTATTATTCATCATATCATGCATTGAATGGAAAAAAAGAAAAGTAAAAGGAGAAATAATGAAAATAATATTTTCATGGACAAGCAAAATGTAAAGCTATCATAAAAGTTTGGAGAATATTCATATTAAACAATATAAATAATCTTAATCGTCTACCCCTTGATTCGAGAAAGAAATTTGTGAAAATTAAGTTAAAGTTTAAAAGTTTTTGGAAATATGGTAAATCCATTCCTTACCCACAGAAATATTTCATAATAAAAATAGTAATTTATATTAATTCCATTTATAAATAAAAAATCAAGATTAGAAAATATCATAAATACTATTATGCGGAAAATTGATTAGTGTGTCTAATGAAGTAGGAGTAATCTGTTACAAAAATATACCCAGAGATATGGGCCAACCAGGAAACTTAAGAATTCCCCTTATAAAAAGTTTGTGTCGTGATCTGTATTATTCAACATATCATGCATTGAATGGAAATTTCAAAATAAAAGGAAAGATAATCAAAATAATCCTCCCATGGACAAACATAATGTAAACCTTTCATGAATTTACAAGAATGTTTGTAATAAATTCTAAAAGTACACTTACTCGTCCATTCCTTACTTCGAGAAAGAAAGTTTTGAATATCACTTTGTTTTATGTATCATAAATGATTTTATGGAAATGTAGGATATCTTCCATTGGGTATCAGGGAAGAATAAATTTCTTTGATATAATAAAATCCTTATCGTTGAAAAAGTAAAAAAAAGATTTGCCCCTAAAATGTTTTTGTACATAAAGATGGAACTTTTTTAAACTGCAGGACATTTTGATATTATTTACAGTGTGTGCCATAACTAACTCAGCAAGGTCATTTATTAATAGCTTTTTAACTAATTCCATTATATTTATAAGATGTAACTTAAAACAATATGGACAAATGTATACTGGGTAAGATTTAAAAAAATCTTTGTCATTGGTAAAATTGGCGTGTGTGTTTTGATGTTTGTAATGGAATTAAATTATAACATTTCCCTGGAAATTATGTTATTATATTTATTATTGGATTATAAAAAGAGTAAAATGACTTTTAATAAAATTTCATTCAAAAAGATATTGCATAAATCAAACGCAATGCCCATGAAATTTCAAAATGCATTTATCAATAAATACATTTTAATACACATCCATACATACGTTTTAATTAATATCCAAGGTGGTTTTGAGAAAAAAAGTACAAAATTTTGTAAGGCAAATGCCGAAGGATAAAATAAATTATAGAATCAAAATTGTGGCTTGTGGTGTACTTCTCAAAGTTTGATTACAAACACATTTGAAGATAGCATCCAGATCTAATTTTTTCCGTGACGTGTCCGACCTTGTATTTTTTATTAGAATGTACTTTTGCTCTTTCTGTTTTCAAAATGTTAAAGTATCATTATATTAGAATAAATCCAACCTGAACTATATTCATTTTCTCACAGAATAATTATTGGCTTTACCTCAGCATTGGATCCATTCTATGTAGAACTAAAGAACAATTTTGTTTACAGGTACATTTAATAAAACAAAACGGTTATTTCTTCATATTATATCTTCTAAAATACTTTTAAAAAGTTACTTTTTTTAAATATTTGCTGTGATTCTCCGAAAGACAATGGTGTTTAAGCGGAGACACGGAACGGATTGGTTGGGTTGAAGCGATAATAATATTAGTATAGGAGGGAAACCAAAATTACAAAAGGTTACAACAAAAACACAAAACTCAGCTCAATGGTGCTACTTTAAGTGCAAATTGAAATGATGAAAAGCTATATTTAAGAATATCGATATCAAAATATATAGTGATATTTTGTTATTTTTCATCATAAGTTACTGTTGGTAAATTTTTGTAATATTGTTTTATTTATTTGTAAGTTATTCGGCTATGATAAAAAAATAATAATAATAATAATAATAATATTTGAAAAAGAAATAAAAGTATACTAATGTCGTTAGGTAAGTTTAATTCGTTTGTTTGTTTATTTGACCTAAAAACATAACTTTATAACCAAAGTACATATTTTTCGTGGAGATATGGGTGGGATCGGATTTATAAGAAGAAGGTACTCATAAAATAAACATGCTAAATAAAGGGTAATATAGAAAAAAAAATTGGTATCCCCTGTTTTAGAAGAATATTTTTAAACTATCACGCTAAACTCTATTTGGAAGAATACTTAAAACGAGTAATATAC
Organism: Maratus michaelseni; assembly: GCA_963931845.1. Classification (NCBI taxonomy): domain Eukaryota; kingdom Metazoa; phylum Arthropoda; class Arachnida; order Araneae; family Salticidae; genus Maratus; species Maratus michaelseni. The sequence goes on from OZ007591.1 coordinate 176,493,342, forward strand.
AAAAAAAAAGTGTTAATATGCTACACGTATGCAATTATATTTTCTTATTCATTTAACGACAATGATGCTATTTTTTAAACAATTAATGTGCTCACGGAATATTTAAAAATACTTAAAATGTTATTTTAAAGCATAATAACAAAAATATTAATAGAGTCGGATTCAGTGAAATTTAGTATTTTAGTTCGTTTTTCCAACAATACACGACAAATTAAATATTTGTGTTTATTACATATCTAGTTCTTATAGAAATATAAGAAAGCACCTACATAAAAAATAATTATGGTATCCTAAGGATATTTAAAAATAACAAATGAAGTAACGTGTGATAGGATTTTCCAACTATAATAAATTTTTATTTTAGAAAACTGATTTAAAATTAACAATACTAAATTTGAATTTGCAATTAGACCTTTTTAATCTAACTTTCATCTTTGAAAGAGCCTTACAGAGCTTTTACAGAACCTGTGCGTGGCTTGTGTAAGATTGTGATGGTTCGACTACTCTGATCATGTGAGTAGGCGATGTTTTGAATGAGATCGTAATTTTTGTCTACTAATTGTCCATGTGCGTAAAAGTTGATCAAGACTCTCTTTCTCTAACCTTCGACGGATGTTGCGTGAATCTCGGAAATTGTGAGTTTCTGTGTTCTATCGATATTTGTGTAAATTATTGTAGTTGGTCACTCGATACTGGGGATATATAAGATTCGAATTTACGTTTAGAGTAGAAGCTAGGATTAGTATCTGTTATCTAGAATCTAGTATCTAGGGTCCGGAGAACTCAGGAGCTTAGGAGCTTAGTATCTTATATTGGACTCTCTCTTGCGACGAATAAAACTGGATATCGTAGCTAATCTGCAGCAGCACAAGTGGATATATATTTAAGTGACTTTTGAACTGGTGGAAAGCCTGTATCAGAGCTCACCTGGTTTACGACGTGGAATTGACGCATCTTAAAGTTGCACCCTGACTCTCGGCTGTCGACGGAGTGAGAGTTTTATTTTCTTATATATTCCTATTTACTTCATTTGAGAGTTTTATTTTGTACGAAATATCGCTTCAAGTAGAAGCTTAAACTATTTATTTTGGAGTAGCGAGTAGTTCCCGCTCAATACCCTGCCCGATTAGTTTCAATAAACGTTTAGTTTAAACCTTAATCTCTGGTGTTTTCTCTGTACTACTGAATGGCATGGTACTCATACTGACATAATGGACACTACAAGATGAAAAATGTCCGTTTTAAAGTTTCAGGAAGTAGTGTCATGTGTTTCTGATGTTTGTTTGTTTTCTTCTTTTCAAAACTAAGTACAGATAAAACATTTTAAAATATTAATTAGAGATCATTTTTTAATTGATACGAAACAAACTTTAGAAATACAGAAAAATATCTTATATGTGTAAAGAAATTTTGTATTAAAAACGAAAAAAAAATATATGAATAATATATTGCGTATCACATTTTAATTATATAAACTAATTTATAAGAAACTACTTGTAGAAAAATGCTCTCATAATATTTCGGTAAATTGAATGGTTTGTAACCATATATATTTTGTGTTTCCTTCTCTGAGAATATAAAAACAAAAATAGTTAAAAAAAAATAATTAGCAAGATTCAACCAGTGCACAGAGATTAGGCAATGGAAAAGGAAGATGGTGATAGGGATGTTCCCTTATTTTAAAGGAACGATGTAATTTCTAGTGAAAATAACTAAGTTTGTGGAGATGCGGAGTAGATTTTAGTCCAAGTCCAAGTCTTATAAAGATACATTTTCTTTTAGAAAAAAGTTTAATTTTCTCTTTTCATCTATCTTTTTCCAATCTCTTTTCATTTCCAATCGTTACATGAAATATTAAAACTTTATTTTTTTACTTTAAAATTTTTAGCACAATAAATTGTTCCGTTTTTGTCCAATAAAATTTTTTGCAGCTTTTTTTTTTATTTTTTTTGTATGTCAACTTCTCCTTGGATAATTATTATTTTTTTTAATATTACAGTATTTGTAATTCTAAACAGCAATATTTTAATAATTCCATACTTTATATTGCAGCGCAATATGTTAGAAAGTTAATGTTGTTCTACCGTAATATGTATATTTTAAATGTATTAAAATGTATATCCGGATGCTATATATTATATACTCTATTTTTATTCACTATACGCTCTGCTTTTTGCTCTTGTATAAAATACTTGTTTTTGTACCGGCTTCTTAAATCTTGATTAAGTTTTTTCTTATTTTTTTATTTTTGTTTATTTGGTTACATTCAATAAGTTTCGTGGATGGATGAATAAGATCCTTGAATGAATAAAACCTATTTATAAATTTCGAAACCACTGCGCCAATCCATTCATTTTGTGTTTGAAGATAATATTCTACAGGTTAATTGAATGTATTGCATTTTGTACCGTTACATTGTTGTTGATCGGAATAAATAAGATTATGTAACATCCTTATAATTTTCATATGCATGGACCAATTTTAAATTTTGACACATAAATAGTTTTACTTCTTTAAAAATACATTTCATAAACATAAAAAGATACGTTTCTGTTTATCAAAACACACTTGAGTAAAGTAGTGCTTATTTTATTTATTTGTCAGAGGAATAATTTTCATACTCGCCTATACCTAGATCTTTTACAGAACAATTTAAACGTTAATATTATTTAAACTTTTTGCGTAATATAAATAAAAAAAAGACACACTGACATATTTTAGACAATGCATAGACAAAAATAGTTATACACAATGGCGAATAAATTGTCCCTCACTATACATTCCGCCCGATTAATATAGAAACAAATTTCCCAACATAAATTGGTCTTCAACTTATTGAAATTAAAATGACTAGAACTGGATACTTCACGTATTTATTTTACATAGCTTGCTATATATACTATAGTTAGTATACTTTACATAATTTTAAAATTTATATATCTCACATAGCTCTTACATAAAAACTATTCGCTGAATGCATTTATTACACATCGTAGTTACTACGTAAATGACTGTATTAGGTTGATTAATAAAGAAATAAGCATTGTTCAGATGCTAGAAAACTGTGAACAGCTCAACGCCGTCAGATTGATGTACGCATAAAATTCAGTAGCGTACGTTTTGCATGTAGAAGGCATTTTCTGCATTTGAATTGAGCAAAATGAAATATCCTAATTGAATAAGTCCCCACCATAAAACCTCTCCAGTCTTATATTAAGAAACATTTGAATATATATTTATGTAAGGACCTAATATAACCAACGATAAAAACCGGCGATATAATAGTATATATTTCCATTCAACGAAAGGGGAGGTATTCAGACAGGAAATGTATATTTCACATACCGCTGTTTGAAAACATTTGATAAAAAAGTTGTAAATCATTCCATAAAAAAGTGCAGATGGCTATAATCAGCCACATATTACATTATGGAAACGACTTAATTGCCAGCATGAAGTACCGATGTACGCGCCTACGCTAGTAAAGCGGAGTTACATGCAAGCTAATATTAAACCATTGACAGAGTCCTTTTCAAATTTCCTCGTCGGCATTTTAAAGGGTCTTGTACCTTTTTAAACGCGACGAATCGAGAAAATCAATCAAAGTTTGAATACGTGTATCTTATAAACCTTTATATGTATAAACATAAAACGTTGACTATTGATTAAACAGATTGTGCTGTTTAATATAATACTATTAAAAATTCACTAGTGTTTTACTGAATTTGTACATTGTTTAAATTAAAATAGCTATTTTTTATTATACGTAAGTCATTCCGTTCGCATGATATCTTGCGAACGTATGCATGGATTGTTATGAAACTTGATTTAGATAATAAGCACATATGTGTGTTTAAAATGATTTACTTTTAAGTATTTACAGTGATAAGATTTTCGTTATGAATATTTTTATTCATAAAAAAATGTAAAATTTTGCATTTTTTCACAAAAATATTTTTTACATGATTAATGAAATAATTTACACATAAGAGTAGATCATTTTAAAAATACATATGCGCTTATTATGTATATAAAATTTGATAACAATCCATACATACCTTCACAAGATATCATGCACGCAATGACTTACGGAATAATAAAAAAAAGAGCAATTTTAATTTCAACAATGCACAAATTCTGTAAAAGACTAGTCAATTTCTAATTATATTATGTTAAAAAGCACAATCTATTTCATCAATAATAAAAAATTTCATGTTTATACATAAAATGTTTTTGAAGATTCACTAAGTCAAAGTTTGCATGTATCTGTTGATTTTTAGCGATTTTAGAAGGTAGAAGACCACTTAATATTTTTTATTGATATTATATAACTTGATAATTTAAATTATTATTACAGTAGAACTCAATTTATTCTAACTCCAACTATCCGAATCGCTGATTATCCGAAGCGCTTTCAGAATTTCAGAAAAAACAAATGAAGACGGAAAAGTGCTACAATTCCCAAAATAATGATTCTGTCTACGCGCGCTACTGTCTTTCCCGACGCGAAGTCCCTGGGTTTCAAATTCTAAGTGATGATGAACTCATTGAAAGTGTGAGAGAAGAAAGTGTCGAAGAAGAAGATGACCTTAATGTCGAATTAGAAGCATACACTGGACCATCAGATAGTGAAGAATTTGTGGCCTTGAAACTGCGTTGAAGTGGATGGAGCGTCAGCCCGAGTGTGACCACATGCAACTTCTGACTGTCAAGCGGATGTGCGACTTGGCTTCCCGAAATTGATGGAGACTGTCAAACGTCTCCAAACTGTTACTTTGACCGAGATGTTCAGCAAGTAATGACTTTCATTTGCAGTACGGTACGTACATACTGTACTAATGTACAGCACTTGTAAATACGCTTAACATGTAATAGTGTTGCCTTTTCATTTAATTACTTAAAAGCTCTTTTTCTTTAAAAATAATTTTTTTCTCCCATTTTTAACATACAGTAAAAAATTAAAATATACCCCTTTTTTGGAAAAAAAATCCAATTATCCGAATTTTTGATTATCCGAATAGGGTCCAGTCGCAATTGATTCGGATAATTGGAGTTCTACTGTATAATAATAAATTGACTGTAGTTGTCATTTATATAAAACTGTTAGAATCAGCATGAAATATTAAAATAATTTAATAAAAGATATTTTGAATAAAAAAGTTTTCTTGACATTGCAAATACATAAATATACATTAATTTAAAGAATTTTACAAAAACTGTAAAATTCATTTCATAGTATGTAATACATCATTTGAAAAACTGTTACAAAATATTTAAAATATTTCGTAAGAAAATTTTAAGAATTTAAAAACAGTTTTTTTTAACAAGATTTTTTTAAAATTATTACAATACATGTTATGGACATATTTATTTCGCACCGAAACTTGATAACTTGAAACTTTCTTCATTATGTTTTCTGTATACAATATTATATCGGTATTTGTACAGGAAACAGAACTAAAAACTGTTTTTTTCGCATGGAGAAAAAACTGGAACAAATTATATTATTACTTGAAGTTCTGATATAAAAATTCAGGCGTTGTTTGGGAAAACTTTCTTGGTAAGTCATTTAAAATTATGTCTAAAGAAAACATCTGTATCATGAATTATAAACATAAAACTAAGAATCATTATACTGCACATTTAAAATAAAATCCTCATTCAAATATATATAATTAAAATGTATAAATCCTTCGAAAATCACATGAAAAAACTATCGAAAATTTGCGACCTCGAGACAGTAAAGGGCTAAAAACTAACACGTTTTAAAAGTACAGTAAAATTAAAATCAAATTATTAAAGAACGAAAAGTGATTATAATAATAATAATAATATTTATTGTTATTATTATTATTATTATTAACCATTATTGATTCCAAATTATGTTTAAAGAAGATTTCTTTATAATGAATGAATGATAAACATAAAGCTAATAAACATTATATATTTTTTGAAAACTGCGCATTGCTGAAAAAATACTCATTCATCTAAATTTTATTAAATGTTTTATTAAACTTTCGAAAATCTTACGAATAAATTGTGGAAAGTCTGTGATGAATTTCTACTTCATTGAAATTATTAATAATTATTACTTTGTTATCCTTATTCATTTTTTCATATATACTGAACTAAGCAAACCAATATATATATATATATATATATATATACTGAAGTTTATTTATTTATTTATTTATTTTTCACGTGATAGTAATTAGCCATCGTAAAATCCTCACATGGTTTAAAACTAAATTTATTGGACCAGTATGTTTTTTAAACAACCTAATATATTTCTTCGTAACAATTATCCTGTTGCCTTTACCTCATTAATTCAGTTTATGACGCAATCTTCTTCCAAAAACACGTTTTAATGCTCATTAAACTACAATTTATTACTATTGTTGTTAAAATTCATTTCATCAAAACAATATAAAACAACTACAAACTTTTATTATCACATATACTTTTACCTGCGAAATGAGTTATTCGGAATATAATTTATAATGATGGGAATTTTCCAACTAAATGCAATGTATTTAAATTAAAAACTAAATAATAGATTTCTCCTCAACAGCTGCAAAATATTCCAGTTTTAATAGAACTCATTTTTAAGACTTTATAAAAAGATAGAATGTATTTATTAAATAGTTTTCTTCTCACAATGAACCAGCGAAAATCTGTTACACTTTCAAAATAATTTAACACTTTATAAAGAAATTGGTCTTGTTTATTTGTTAATGAATTTGTAAATAAATTCTATTTATACGAAGAAAATAATGATTTAATTAACACGATATAACTTATATACTACAGTTAAAAAGAAGATATTTTTCTTATTATGAAAATATATTAAAATAAATCTCATAAAGAACTATATACGTTTATAATGTCTTTCAGTTTCAGATGCTTTCCCATGCTTCAAAAACAATGCATGAATAAGTAATATGACGAAGAATCCATGTACAAAGAAATCTTGTGCATATAAATTACTATTGCATAAAATTTTACTACCGGTGGGGGTAACTAGGGGCTAATGTCGCACGGCTTGTTACAATTAAACAAACAGAATTTAAGCCAACAGAACAACTAGATTTTATTGTAAAATAAATTGGTTAAATTCTCAGCCTTTTGTAATTATTAAATATTACCAGCGTTACACGAGCACATATAATGAATTTTATTCCCATTAGCTTCTTACAAAGAAGCAAAATATTTGTCAGCTGAAATGTGAGAGAACATTTTAAATTTTTAATATATACATGTTTTGATAAAAGTATTAACTCTATTTTTGCTTAATAATACACGTGACTACAAAGCTTTTACTCAAGTCTACTTGCACTCTTCGGTTTGGGTTAATGATAAATAAATTATTTGCAGTAACTCTACATACACTTTAAAATAGTCTAGGAACTAGTGGAACATGTTAAATTAGGGGGTTCTTCAAAGTATATAATATAAACATTCGTCTAAAATTTATGTTGAAAAATAAATTTTGTGTACAAAAAACGTAATATGCCGTATTGCCGAAACGTCAGTTGAGGCTCACTGTGAAGACGCGAAAAGTTTTTGGTTTCCGTAGGAAAATAAATTAATAATTTTAAAATAATTTTTTTAAATTAATTTAAAATTAAATTTTAATTTTAATTTAAAAATTAATTTAAAAATTAAATTTAAATTAAAACTGTAAAATTTATCTTACAATTAATTTTAAAATTGATAATTTTAATATATAATCCATAATCCATTAGGAACTACTGGGACATGTTAAATTAAGGGGTTCTTCAAAGTGATTATATATAAACATTCATCTAAAATTTGTGTTGAAAAATAAACTTTGTGTACAAAAAACGTATGCCTTATTGCCGAAACGTCAGTTGAGGCTCACTCAGGGATGAGATTTCTCCGCTTTTTTGCATACCAGTATAATCTTACAGAAAATGTTTATTTATTTAATCGGAACATTCTGCGATTTAAGAGAACAACGTTTTCTCTAAGATTATACTGGTATGGGAAAAAGCGGAGAAATCTCATCCCTGGGCTCACTGTAGAGACGCGAAAAGTCTTTGGTTTCCGTCTGTTTATCTGTCTGTTCCGCAATTACTGCCGTAAAAATGATCCGATTAGTTTGATTTTTGGTGGGTATGTGGGTGAGGTATTCGGAAGGAGCTGTGTAGTTTTTTGTTACATTTGGTTCATTCGTTTGAAAAATATAGAACATTTCTTTTTAGGTCAAAATGCTTTCCTATGGGAATCCAGACGATTTTCAAATTTCATTTTTAACTGAAATTAAAATCGTATATTTGAATAATGGATTTCAACGTAAACTTACTAATGCTAAATTTTCGATATAGGGGTTTTAAATATATCCAATAGCTTTGAAAATTTGCTGATACATTCATTAGAATTTAGAAATTATTTATTAAAATTATTGGAATTTTTTTTGCATCTGTTCGGGAAATATAAAACATTTTATTTTCATATTTTTTACAAATTTTAAAATGCATTTCTATTTACTTTGCTCTTTAATTTATTAGTTGCTTAGCAACCATATTTTGAAGAATATCAAAATAGTAATAAGATTCATGTAACTAGCACTATTTTGCTGCAGTATTTTATTATCAAAATAAATTATTTTTGTATTCTATTGACATAAATGAAGAATTTATTTTAATACAAGTTTATTTTTTAAACTAAAAAGTTACGTGAATAACAAGTTTATATGAATTTCAGAATATCATTGCACAAACTTTGTTTAATTTAACGCTTCTAATTTCTGAAGCCACCGAAGTATTTTATATGACATTAAATATGTATGTAATATAAAAAAAAATAAATTGCGGATTCTAAGATGCTAAATAATATGACAAGTGAGATTAAAAACAATGACTTTTAGAACTGACGTTGAGGCTCCTGGTCTGCAGATTTACTAGTTATATATTATTTTAATATATATATTTTATATTTCAAAATAAACAACATTTTACTTAATTAACTTTCAATAAAAGTATAACTTGGTAATAAAGATTTCAATAAATTTTCTTTTAATAAGCTTTACAAAATTGAAACGAAAATTTAATTTCAAGAGTAAGATTTTGTTCATTCAATTCATAATAGTGCTAACATGTTTTATTAATTCGCCTTTTTATGAAACATTTATGTTTAATTATTGTGTTCTATTATGCCGATGACAAGTCCTCTTAAACCCCGGAGTCTGGGTCTAATAAATCAAAATTCCATTTCAAAAAATTTCTGTGGGATTAAGAAGAGTAATAAGTAGTTTCACCACAACAGAGATTCTACAAATACTACAAATATAAACAACAAGGTTTGACAAAACAACGAAATATACAGATAGGGATTCAACATATAATCGGAATATTATATTAGACAACAATAACGGCTTTCTGCACACTCTATAAAGACATACTTTGCAAGATCCTCTAAACCGTGGGTAGAAAAAACAACCAATTACTTTGGTTAAAATCTATGGAACTTCTCATTCGTCTTCATACGTTTCCATTCTTGTATATTGGGAACTCATATTCACGCTTTCACTTATTGCAGATTGTGATTATTATACTTAATTGAGTTTGTACAAATTTTGCTGTTAATTCTCATTCCCACATAACTATTTATGTTTTACTAAATAAGTTATGACTAACATGTTTTATTTATAAATATGTTTAAGGTGAAAATATTTAGAAATATTAAAAAAAAATCATAAGGATATATTCTAATTGTGTTGGGAAGTGTATTACAATCTAATATAAGTAACTAATAAGTTTTCGGTGTAACTACATTTGTGAAACTATTAGTTCATAGAATATTATTATTGGGACATACGTTTTACTCAGCATTTCAGCTGTTACTAATTTCACTTTAAAATTCTCTGTAAATACAATATTTTGCATTAAATTGCTACAATGATTTCGCTACAGATGGTTTACGGAAATACGATAAATTAAAATTTTTCATAAGCTTGTATTAAAACAATAAAAATTATCTTGGTTAAATACAGAAATAAACCATTTTTATATATTGTTCATAAAAATTAAAATAATATTTATAAAACTTTAAATAATATTTACAAAAATTAAAAAACAGATAGGAATTATTATTTATAAAGATTGATATGAATATTACAAGCAAAATGGATATATGTAAACTGCATAATCAGTTTATGAACAGTATTGATTTATTATAAAGAATCGTTGCGGTAAAACGTAGGGAATTTGTCAATAAATAGTGTATTATTAGCACTACGTCAATGTTATTAAAATAAATAATAGGTGATCCATCTTATATTATATTGATGAAAATGTACAAAAAATAAACTTAATTATGTAACTCATAAAATTATCTGGACTTTTTTTATCAACGTTAACTTTTCAACATCACAAATTTACGAAATTCGAAGCATATTTCTCGAATGCCAATTCCACCTGCTGATGTCACAATTATGAAAAGTTACAGAATGCAAACCCAAGGTAAAGTTTAGAGCTTTTATAAAAGCATAATGGTATTTTTTTCTATATGATAAAAACTTTAATTTTCACAAAAGCAATATTATAAAACACGTGAAATTTATTTGACAACAATGAAATGTTGCGGCATCAGTTTATATCAATTAATGAAATTTACTTCTTAGAGGAAATAAAAGCTTTATTTTTAGAAAGTAAAAAATATAAATTCCTATATTTTGTGGATTTTATTTTAGACTAGTATATAACCCCGTCAAAAATGACAGATTGTTGATCTGCGTTTCTTTTTCATAAGACTTCATACAAACAAACAGCATGAAGACTTTATTATTGAAAGGTCTGTACTGTAAAAAAGTACATTTTAATAAAAATATCTCTGAATTTCAAAAAACATATGAAGTTCTTGTATCCTTCTACTTAAATCTCCAAAGAGATAATTAATGATAATATGTAGACAGAATACCACATAGCTAATAGATTAACAAGTGCAATCATAATATTACCATAGCTTGTGCTTCAATGGTAATTGGCCAAAAATACTGAAAACATGAAGAAAATTTAAAAAGAGAGAGAGAAAAAAAAATAATAGTAATTTGGAGTTGCTATCAAGTGAATACAAATGGATTAAGAAATGAAATATGAACCATATACAATGGAAAATTGGACAACAAGAGAATTAAATCAGAATTGGATATGAAAAAACACATGTAGATATAATCATCAGCCTGGATGTACCCACATATGTTTTAAAAAATAATTCAGTATTTCATAATTCTACTGGCATATATGCTAAGATCAGTAGAATCACCCAGGTATACTGAATTATTACCAGAAAACAATTGGAAATATTAAAATTTGAAATAATAAAATTGGAAATAAAAAACCCGTAAAGAATAGACAAAATATTTCACTCACATCAATTATCCTAAAATCTGTATACAACACCTCACTGAATTACTACCTGATATCAGTTTGAAATAATAAAATTGGAAATAAAAACCCGTAATATATATATATATATATATATATTACTCAGTATTAAATTTCGGAAGTAGTTCAACGATTGGACAAAACATTCAAATTAAATATTAACAAATAATCCATGTGCGAAAGATTTTGTAAAAAAGTGTTATCAATGAGTTTCTAAGCCGATTGACTCACCACATAACTCATTGTTTGATTACATAAGCAAAATTAAATGCAAATTACGTTGTACTATGTATTCCTTATATTTTAATTACGTTAGATAAGAAATAATCATTTTACAGTATATGACCCCTTATCCGGAATTCCAAAATCCGGAAAAACCCGAAGTCAGCAAAAAAATTTCGAAAATTTTCTAAATTTGTATATTTTCACAAAAATTTTAGAATTTTTGAAAATTTTACCGATTTTTAATTTTTTTTCAGTCTATTGTGTTTCAGTGTGTAATCGCTAAAATATTGTTATTTCGGTAGCGGGTGAACACGCCCCCTCCCCCCCCCCTTCTTCCCGAAATTAGAAACAAATAATTTTTCTCTCAAATTTTTGTTTAAAATTAATTTATATTACGATTCGTTTGAAACAAAAAATAGTTATATATTTATTTCATCAAGGGTGATTCTGTTCCGAATTTTCCTAAAAATTTAAGGCATTCGGTTTCGAAAATTTTAGTCTTCAGTCTAAAGATTCGAACATAACAGAATTTCGAATTTTGAGCGATCGTCGCCGAAAAAAACAATTATGTCTATCGTTCGAAGAAAAAGTAGACAATTTCTTCAAAAGATTGCGGAAACAACTTGAATTTTGTCAAAGGATTGAAAAAAAAACGCAAATTTCGTCGCAGAATTGCGAAAAAACGCTAATTTTGTTAACAAATCGCAGAAAATACGCGATTTCCGACAAAGGCTTTCGAAGAAAACGCAAATTTTTTCCAAGAACTCCGAAAAAATGTAAAATTTCTTCAAGGGATCACAAAAAAAAAACACAAATTTGGTTTAAAAAAAAAACGCGAATTTCGTCAAATAAACGCGGAAAAACATGAATTTCTCCAAAGGATCGCGAAAAAAAAACGTAAATTTCTTCAAAGCACTGAAAACAATTTCTAATTTCGTTAAGGGATCGCGAAAAAAGTGAAATTTCGTCAAAGGATCGAAGGAAAAAACCCACAAATTTTGTCAAAAGATCACAGAAAAAATGCGAATTCCGTCAAAGTATCGCGAAAAAAAAAACCCCGCTAATTTCGTCAAAGAATCTCAGAAAAAAACTCGAATTTTGTCAAAGGATCGTAAATAAAAGGTAAATTTCGTCAAAGAATAGCAAAAAACTCAAATTTCCTCAAAGAATCGCAGAAAAATGCAAATTTCTTCAAAGGATCGCAAAAAGAAAACGCAAATTTCTTCAAAGGACCACGAAAAAATTATATTTCATCAAAGGATCGTAGAAGAAAAACGCAAATTTTGTCCAAAAAATAGCAGAAAAAAATGCAAATTTTGTCAAAGAATCACGAAAAAAAGCATGAATTTTGTCAAATAATTGTGAACTTCGGGAGGACCCAAAATCCGGAAAATTCCAAAACTCGGAAATCCTTTGGTCCAGAGGATTTCGCATAATAGGTCATGTACTGTATTTAAGATGGAAGCAAAATTTCAAAATACGCCAGTAGATGGGGCCAATGTACTGGATTGATCACTCAAATTCTCCGTACAAAAGAATTCACCGCTATTTCTGAAAAGAAAAGTACTGACAGAAAAAATATATATACAGAAATGTTGATATACGCGTTTTATATGAAATAGTTTTTGAAGGTTTTAAAGAAAATTAAAATATTTAAAAGCTCTAGTATGCTTTTACAAATATATTAACAGCGAAATCGGATGAAGCATAGCTTTTTCATTAAGCCTAACATGGCGTTTAACTATGGTCGATTCGCAGATCAGAGTGGTCGAGCCCGTAGACGTTACAGACACTTTCTTGCCTTCGGATTTTATTATAAGTAAGATGTTCTTTAAGCCCATATGAACCCAGAAAAAGGAATTGATTAAAACTACAAAACGTGCTTTGTTGAGTACATTTTGGTTGTTTTAGCAAAATTCAAGTAAAATTGAACCATTTTACTTGAATTAACAAAACATTTTTTGCTGACGATACAAAAATTTGTTTTGGAATTGCAAAAAAAAATTCTTTTTTGTTGATTCAAACAAAATTTTTATTGACCTATATTTAAACAAAACGTTTTGTTTAAATATACGTCAATGGAAATTTTGTTTGAATCAACAATTTTTTTTTTTTTTTTTTTTTTTTTTTTTTTTTTTTTTTTTGCAATTCCAAAAAAAATTTTGGTATTGTCAACAAAAAATGTTTTGTTAATTCAAGTAAAATGGTTCAAAACAACCAAAATGTACTCAACAAAAGATGTTTTGTAGTATTAATCAATTCCTTTTTCTGGGTGTGATTAAAAAAAATTCTTTGTTAGAGAGGCTGGGAGTTAAATTCTGTTACTACGGCTAATGATTTTCTTATATAAAAACTTGAGGGAAACACTCACTGATATTTTATATTCGAAACATGACTCATGTCAAAACTGTATAAAAAGATGTGTGTCCATTACTAAACAATGTTATTACAATAATATTAAATTAAGTGGTGCTGAAAGCAATAGAAAAGTATACCTACTTTTTTCTTCGGATAGTGAGTTAACACAGAAGAATGTAATATCGCGAGCAAATAATTAGCAGAACGCATCATCAGGTGATCAATGGCAGATAGTAGTTAACCAAACGGGAGTAATTCGTTGGGTTGCTGACTTTATGTTAAGCATCAGCTGATTACTCTCAGTTAACATTACACACACACACACACACACATATATATATATATATATATATATATAAACTAGTGTAATGCCCGTCCTAGGACGGTGGGAAAAAAGCGCTGTTTCACTTAAAATTTGAAATTATTAATAACAATATTCAAATATTACACCCAGAAAAAAGTTTTGTTCAATCAAAAAAAAAAATTGGTTGCCCCAAAAAACTGTTTGTTTAAATATAGGTCAATGGAAATTTTGTTTAAATCAGCAATTTTTTTTTTTTTTTTTTTTTTAATTCCAAAAAAAAAGTTATGTATTGTCAGCAAAAAATGTTTTGTTAATTCAAGTAAAATGGTTCAATTTTACTTGAATTTTGCTAAAACAACCAAAATGTACTCAACAAAACATGTTTTGTAGTTTTAATCAATTCCTTTTTCTGGGTGTATTCATCGACAATCAAAACTGACCTGAAATGTTAAGTTCAGGGCCTGATTAATGCATGGACCCCTCTGGTTTTAACAACAAATTTGTAGTCTGGTTTAAATTTAATGACAAAACAGAGGATAAATTAAAGATCTATCTTAATTAGTAAGAGAAAAATATATGGACTGAATGCAATATTAGTACAAATTGTATTTACTGACTTGCACTATAACAAATATAAAAATGTTTATATAGTATTATTCATGGACAATAAGTACAACGTGTTAATGTTTCGTAAACAAGCTGTTTGAAGTAAAAATCATAAAAAGTCAGTAAATTGAAATACAGTTTTCAAACATATTACATTTGAGAGTACATTTTACACGTATTAAACTGTGTAAAATTTTAAATTATGCGATGATGAGAAATAATTAAATTTGCAAAAAAGAGGAAATGATTGATGATTCATCAAATTAATTAATTTTACTAAAATACATAATACATCAATCCTGAAACAAACAATTAAAAGACAATGTTCATTACCTTTTCCATTTCAGAAATTAATATGCAGAAAATGGAGTTGTTTAAAAGTTTACTTTTATAACAATAACTGATTTCATTGTTTCATAGGCGAATGACATCAAAAGCGTTTTTCGTATTTTGAAATTAGCAAAATTAATCACAATGGTTTAATATGAACTATTAAAATACAAAAATAAATAAATAAATAAATATTAATGCTACATAAGTTAAAATATTCAATGCGCTAAATATTTTTAAAAACATTATAATCTAAAACTTAATGTCTGGCTACACAGCTCATTGTTTGTTTATTTTATTGCAAAAATAAACATGATTTTTGAAATGGTTTGTCGATTGTTCAAATCATTTCAATTTTGTTAGTTTTGAAGTTAGTTTTTAAGTTTAGAAATATATAATCTTTTTTCTTCAGATAGTGACGTAACGCACAAAAATATAATCTCAAGAAAAAATAATTAGCATATCGCATCATCAGGTGATCAATAGCAGAGAGTGGTAAACCGAAAGAGAGTAATTCGTTTGGTTACTATCTTTTTGTCATGTACCAGCTGGTTGGCTCTCAGGTACCATAACATACACACACACATATACAGGGTGACAATTATTGAACTATATGAAATAAAACGTAAATTATTTAAAAACTACTGCGTGCACAAATTTTATTCAACATGTAAACGTCACTACAGATATTCGGATTTAGGTTATGACATGTTTGATATGGTTCCCATCATTGGCTATGATGTGGCGCAGACGAAGAGCAAAATTCTGCATGACCAGCTGTAGTGTCGTAACATCGATGCTGTCGATGACCTTCTGAATGGCAGTTATAAGCTCAGGAATGGTTTTGGGGTTATTTCTGTACACATTGTCTTTAATGTAGTCCCACAAAAATGAGTCACATGTGTTCGGATCCGGAGAATATGGCGGCCAAGTGAGTCCCATTCCAGTGGCGTCTGGGTACCCCAGAGCCACAACGTGGTCCTCTAGGACATTAATCACTTTCTTGGTCCGATATGGTAGAGCTCCATCTTGCATGAACCACATCTTGTCGAAATCAGGGTCACTTTGGATAATGGGTATGAAACCATTTTCCAAAACCTTCACGTATTGTTCAGTAGTCACAGTGCCGTCAACAAATATCGGACCGATTATTCCGTGATTACACATTGCACACCACACAGTTACCCGCTGAAGGTGGAGAGACTTCTCTATCACAAAATGCACTTAGGCACGTTGTACCGTGACATTTTCGCTTGCAAATGGTTGACAACAACAAGTTACGTGTGCATGCGTATACTAATTCCCGTCATGCCCTGCGGCCAACCACGAAGTTTGAATTTCATCACGCAAACCTTTCAGAAGTTATGACGGTTTATTTTCTTATAGTTCAATAATTGTCACTCTGTATATATACTAGTGTAAATGTCCATCCCATGATGGTGAGTAGACATCATGGTTTTATCAATATAAAAATTTTAATATAAATGTATTTTTTAGTTTTAGCTACAGACTCCGCAATAAAGGAAATGTTATTTTTGCCGACAACCTATTATTACGTACCTAATTAATAAATCTTTCTCTTTCATTTGGCATCTGCCTATAAATATTGATATTATTGCATATGTATTTATTTTAATAAAGCTTCATACTTTTACTATGTAAGGATTGCAGTTTTTTAATTAATAATTGAAAAATGATCACGAAAAATGACAAAATTATTACTGTTGTCGGTTCCAACCATAATTGTATGCCTACAGATAATGAAACTACTCAAAAGTTGTATTTGTGATTTATAGATCTGCTAGAAAGCGTGAGGCATTACAACTGTATGCTGGTCTTAGGCGCAATTTCATAACCATTTTGTAATAACAAAAAAAAAACAATGGCTTAAAAAAAACTAAAAAGATAATTTGAAATACAACTAATTGCAATATAAAAACATCTACAATAACATATGCTGTGTATATTGAATAGGAAATTCCCCAAAAACGACTAGATATAAGCAGTCAAATTTAGGAAACCTTCTTAAAACCTTAGGAAACCTTCTTGAAAAAAGTAAAAAAGTATTATCTTATTGGGCGAACATAATATTTTATAAAATTTATATTTATATTAACTATCATTTGTAAAACAATTTTTATGTATTACCCATTATTATTATTATTATGAAAAAATGAGAGCGAAAATAAATAGTTAAAAGGTTTATGGGAGATAATATTTTATGAATTAAAATCTGTAATTAATCTACAAATAACGATGATAAAATTATAACAAAAATAAAGTAATTGCTGCGCTTTTTAAAGAAAATTGCTTTTAATAACCAATAGCTGAATAATAATTAAAGGGAAAAAAAGCATTTAAATTATCTTCCACTTATTTGACTAAGAAGTACTGTTATACAAGCTCAAAAATGAAATAAGTAAACATCATTAAAAAATTACTTAAAGTAATTAATATTGAATATTAATGACTGCTGATGATAGTTAATTTATTCGACATAATCATAAAGGTACTACATGATCACAAAATTCATTAAATATTAAAGTGACAAACTGTGATAACGTGATGCAGAGATATTTTTCTTACAGACAATGTGTGTTATGTATTGCCAAACCATGGTTAATTAATGATTTTCTACGTAATAAATTTTTATTTCTAAAGAAAAGAATTATTAATATTATTCTATAAAGAAAATTTAAATATATATTTTAATACATTTATGAGATTTTTCAACAACTTCCAAATACCTATACTTATAATCCCGTACTTGTCCTATACTTATATTCTAGACTAAATCCCATATATATTTTACGTGATATTTATTCCCATTTCAAGGTAAATAATCAATTTAAAATATTTTTATCTATCACGAGTAGTAAATGAATCATGCTTTAGACTTTTAGTTAAGACTTTTTTTCATTTTATAAGCTAGATATGTCACTCAGATGCAGTGCAAAATGCTTACTATAGAGCACTGTGTGCATAGCATTTATCGTTTATTTACAGGTACATACAAAATAATTATGTTACAGTTCAAGGTACGGTTCGGTTACAGTGGCAATGAGCATTAATTGCTGAATGTCCGTTTTCATTTGTAGTATGCTTTTTAAATTTAACTAATATTTTGTACGTAACTTGGTGTCTATAAATTCAATAGATGATATACAGGGCTGCACAAAAGTGTTCGAGTATATTCCCTCTTGTTGACGGAAATTGCTGAGGTGGAAATTTCAACTATGTTATGCGTTTTCTAATTGAACTAAATTTTTGCATGCTATGTAGTATATTTACAAATCTATAGATCATATACAGTGCTGCACATTGAAACTCTGATATTTTTTACGACTGCAGATGGTAACTACTGAAAGTGGGTTTTCAAATGTGTTATGCTTTTCCCAGATTGTTTAATTACACATTATCTTTCACCTTTTCAATCGGCGAAATTTTGTTACAGTAGTGTGAATGTGTTGAAAACTGTTTCATAATCTGTGTCTGATGAATGATTTTTCTTTTCTTTTTTTATATTTCGATATCGCACAGCACACTGCTAATACAAGTAAAATCTAAACAGTTCAAGTTTATCCAAATAGGTTCTATATTTGGAATTAATATAGTTTTTTCAAATTTGTGGAGATTTATCAAATTGTTTTTAATTTAGATCACGTAAGATTCTGTCGTAATATTTTAAGATACAAAATATCTACCATAGTTGAAACGTAGCTTTCCAACATAGTTTAAATATAATTTTACAACACAGTTGAAACACAGTTTTCTATCATAGATGAATCATAGCTTTCCGACATAATTGAAATATTGAGAAGTATTCATTAATTCGATATGTCTACCTGTTTAGCTATCTGCTCTCTAAGTCGGGTAAATATACTGGTATTATCATGGAATTAATATATGTTATTGAGGTTTACAGTGAGATGTCCGATATCAAAAATGAAGTGTGTCGAATTTATAGTAGTTATTTTACGGGGGCGCCCAAAAGAATTACGTTACATTTCGGATGGGAAAAAATAGTTTGCAGTGTAATGATGTTACACTATTTCAAACATAATGAAATTGATATACATCACTGAGGTGCACTATAAAATGCTTACTATTGAATATAATGTGTATCGAATATATTGTTAATTTACAAGGGCTATCAAAATAATTCAGTTACAGTACTTTCTATGAGAAATAATTGAGCGTTAAACAGAATTTTTGCATATTTCTTGGTGTGTATAAGTTCTATAGATCATATATAGGTCTCCGCAAAAGTATTCGCGTACATTCCCGCTTATTGACGGAAATTTCTGTAGGGGAATTTTCAAGTGTGTTATGCGTTTCGTAACTGAATCGATTTTTGAATACTATTTAGTGCATATACAAATCTGCAGGGATGCACAAAAGAATTCAGATATTTTTCTAACAACAGATGGTAATTGCTGAAATTGGGTATTCAAATGTGTATGAGTTTTCCAAATAGTTTACTTAGGTAGCATCTTTTATCTTATTAAACGGTAACTTATTATAGAATTTGGCATGTGTTCATAAGTATTTCACAATCTATGCTTTTCGTATGATTTTTCTTTCTTGTTTAGGTGTCTTATTTGTTTTCTTCGAAATATTTTAGACGATCGAAGAAAAAATTCCATAATTGCAGTTAACTATGATGTTAAATGAATTATCCATACACGTTTCTTTTATCTTAAAAAAATGTTTATGAAATATTTTATGGCGGGCATGAATAATATTTTTTTATTTCGACGAAAAGTAAATACAAGATATGCATGTGAAATCTTCATATATCAGATGAATTGACCGAATTAAATATCTATACTAATATTATAAAGTAGTAAAGATTGTTTTTTTGTTTTTTTTTGTTTGTTTGTTTGTAGGGGTAATCTCTGGACCTACTGAAGCGATTTCAAAAGTGATGGTGGCAAATTGATGGTGACAGTCCCTGTTCCAACATAGGCTATATTTCATGTCGGAGCCACTATCCCCAGGGGGGGGGGGTACAGGAGCGAAAAACGTTTTAAAATTTCGATTATTTTTATACTGAAGGAGCTAGAAACATGAAATTTGGCATGGTACTTGCTTATAAGATGTGAATGCTCTCTAAGAACAAATTCTAAAAAAATTCCAAATTTAAAATGGGTGAGATGAGCGAAAAGCGTTCTAAAAACATTCTAAATTGCAATTTCTATGGAATCTCTAGAACTACAGAACCGTTTTCAAAAGTGATGGTGGCAGATTGATGGTGACAGTCCTTGCTCCAACTTAGGCTATATTTTATGTTGGTGCCACTACTCCCAGGGGGTAGCAGAAGCAAAAACCGTTAAAATTCCGATTTTTTTATACTGAAGGTACTAGAAACTTGATATTTAGCATGGTAGTTACTTATAAGATGTAAATGCTCTCTAAGAACAAATTCTAGAAAAATTCGATATTTTAAAGGGTGGGATGAGCGAAAAGCGTTCTAAAAACTTTCTAAATTGCAAATTATTATGGTATCTGTGGAACTACAGAACCATTTTCAAAAGTGATGATGGTAAATTGATGATAACAGACTCTGCTGTAACATAGGATATATTTTATGTCGGTGCCACTACCACAGTGGGGTGCAAGAGCGAAAAACGTTCTAAAATTTCGATTTTTTTATACTGAAGGAGCTAGAAACTTGAAATTTGGCATGGTAATTACTTATAAGATGTAAATGCTCTCTAAGAACAAATTCTAAAAAAATTCGAAATTTAAAAGGGTGAGATGAATGAAAAGCGGTCTAAAAACATTCCAAATTACAGTTTCTATGGAATATCTGGAACTACAGAACTGTTTTCAAAAGTGATGGTGGCAAATTGATAGTGACAGTCCCTGCTCCAACATATTGTATTGCTGTATTTTATGTCGGTGCCACTACACCCAGGGAAGTGCAGGGGCGAAAAAAGTTCTAAAATTTCGATTTTTTTATACTGAAGGAGCTAGAAACTTGAAATTTGGCATGGTAGTTATTTATAAGATGTAAATGCTCTCTAAGAACAAATTCTAAAAAAAATCGAAATTTAAAAGGGGGAGATGAACGAAAAGCGGTCTAAAAATATTCCAAATTACAATTTCTATGGAATATCTGGAACTACAGAACTGTTTTCAAAAGTGATGGTGGCAAATTGATAGTGACAGTCCCTGCTCCAACATAGGCTGTATTTTATGTCAGTGCCACTACCCCCAGAGGAATGCAGGAGTGAAAAACGTTCTAAAATTTCGATTTTTTTTATACTGAAGGTGTTACAAACATGAAATTGGGCATGGTAGTTATTTATAAGATGTAAATGCTCTCTAAGAACAAACTCTAAAAAAATTCTAAATTTAAAACGGTGAGATGAGCGAAAAGCTGTCTAAAAACTTCCTAAATTACAATTTCTATACAATCTCTGGAACTACAGAACCACTTTCAAAAGTGATGGTAACAGTCCCTGCTTTAACATAGGCTATATTTTATATCCGTGAAACTACCACAGGGGGGGGGGGGTGAAAGAGGCAAAAACGTTCTAAATTTTCGAATTTTTTTCGACATTAGTGTGGCTTAATTAGTAATTTCTGAATTATCTGTGGCAGTAAAGTTTTCTCAAATAAAAATAGGCCAAAGAATACCACTTGGCATTTTTCAAGAATTACGCGAGCAAAGCCGCAGGTTTTGCTAGTATGTTATAAAATAGTAAAATATTTAAAAAAGCACTTATGAAATCAGATAAAATTTTGAAAAAGATTAACTATGTATTATACATAAATGAATGAATGGTTAACAAGCACATTTAGTTTACAAACATATTTCAATTACTGTTGCATATTTTATTTGATACTGAATTTCCAATTTAAACGCTCACAATTAAAAAAAAATACTTTTACCGTACAACGTACGATATCTCAAGGAATAATGAAGCCGCGTTAATATTATTATTTTAAGATAACTTTAAAATAATGGATTCTACTGCATTTTTTAAAAAAGTGAAGAGCCATCCTTAACAGTTTGAAATTACAAAAATGAAATCTGTTACCCGGGTATACGTCAAACACCAGAAAGCATCCATCAGAAATTTTGCAGGATTTGATTTTGTGGTTTGTTCCGAAGTTAACCGATAAACATCGTAAACTATTTTTCTTCTTGCCATTATGTGATGGATGAACCTTTTAGGAGAATTATTTGAATGAAAACTGCTGTCAGTTTTTATTTTATAGTGATTCATTACGTTGATGAAAGAGCATTTACGAAATAGTATTTTCTAAACTTGCATTGAGTTTAAGATTAAAATATGATTGAAATTTACCTAAGAAAAATGAAATTATTACTTTGTTTTTTCGAAAAATGTTTAACTCACTAACACTTTGTTTTTATTGTAGTTCCATGTTGCGACGCATAATTTATGATTTTTACTTCTTTAACCACTGCTTTGCCTGAACTGGGTTCGGGAAAGGAGAGTTTGCTTGTTTTGTTACGAAAAGCTTTAGGACACAACTACTTTTTAATTGCAATTTTCGCTTTTTTAACCCTTTCAGGGGCAGTGGTATGTTTATAAAACAACTTGATTTTAATTCCCAAACGCCACAATCGCACCAGAATTTTGCTAAAATCTTTTTCATTTAATATATACGTGAAATATAGCCTTTTTCTTATTTTCAGATAATTTCTTTTGTAAATTCCGGTGCCAGTAATTTCTTTCAACATTTTAGTACTGAAAGTACTTTGCCAGGGTTAATTGACCTACATTTCTCGATTATATAAGGCAAATATTTCAGTACGGAAAAAGTCAGGAATGGACCCTATTTTTAGTTTATGATGTAAAGAAAACCTTCAGCAGTTAAAGGGTTAATTAAGTAAAACAAACGCATTTTATGGGATAGACATTTTAAAGAACATTATTGTAATTAAATTTACATATATGTATATATATATACATATATATATACAGATATATATATATACAGGGCTTCTATGTACATACATATATATATATATACATATATATATATAGATAGATATATATACAGGGCTTGACAAATATGGTCGCCAGGTCGCCCGTGGCGACAAAGTTATTTTATCTGGCGACCAAATTACTTAATCTGGATTTTTTTTGTTTTTTTGTTTGTTTGAGAATAACTTTCGTTTGTACAAAAAATAACTAAGAAATGAGCACAAACAGGATTTTTCTCCACCCCATCCCTTCTAGTGCATGTCAAACGCAGTGATAGTCTTCTTTTCTCGTACGGTTAATGGAACAAACATGTTTAAGAGGCTTTTTCCATCTCACGCACAGAAAACGTCATTCTTCGCCACTCTTGCCAGCTATCATGTCATATAATTGCCGAAACGTCAGTTCAGGCTCATTGTGGAGACCCGAAAAGTTTTTGGTTTCCGTCTGTTTGTTTGTTTGTTTGTTTGTATGTCTGTTTCGCGATAACTGCGTAAGAAATGTCCGATTAGGTTGATTTTTGGTAGGTATGTTGGTGAGATACCCGGAATTAGCTTCATAGTTTTTGATTAAATTTTGTTCATTCGTTCAAAAAATATAGAACGTTTCATTTTATGTCATAATGCTTTCCCATTGGACTGCAGACGATTTTCAAATTTCATTTTTAACTGAAATGAAAATCGCATATTTGAATAATGGATTTAAACGTAATATTACGGATACTAAATGTTCGATATGGAGGTCTTAAATATATGCAATAGCTTTGAAAATTTGCCGATACATCCATTAGAATTTAGAAATTAATAGTTTAATTTACTGGAAAAAATTTTTGCAACTGTTCGGGAAATATAAAACTTTTATTTTCCTATTTTTTACAAATTTTAAGATACATTTCTTTTTTCTTTTCTCTTTATTTTATTAGTTGCTTAGCAACCATATTTCAAAGAATATTAAAATAAAAAAATGCATGTTTTTATCTAAAAAATTACAAGTACAAGAAGTTCAAAAGAATTTCAGAATATCGTTGCATAAATCGTGTTTAATATAACGCTTCTAATTTATGAAACCTTCGAAGTATTTTATATGCCTATAAATATGTATGTAATATAAAAAAAATTAATTGCGGTTTGTAAGGTGCTAAATAATATGAAAAGTGAGATTTAAAAACAATGACTTTCAGAGCAGACGTTGAGGTTCCTGATCTGCAGATTTACTAGTTAGCAGCAGATTTACTGGTATGTGTATGGCGGTGTAGAGATGTTTCCATAAAATAGTAATAAAATGTGTTAAAGCTTGTTATAAGTTAAGATATATATATCTACAATTTTTCTACTTTATTTGCGATATGTTTAGCGCAATTATACAGTATAATAATGTTTTTTTGCAAACGAAAGAGAATATCTTGAAGTTTTCAAAAGAATTTTTTTTTTGGAAATAGGTTCAAAAAAAGTTCTTTGGTGGCCTTTGATACAGGGGTGTGGAAAAAGTTAAGCGTTCCGTGGTACCAGATGAATCTTCGAATCTGCTTATCAGTAACAATAAACCAAAATATCTCTTAAAATTTACGATATTTTATGTATAGCCCTTCTCGCATGGGTTTATATATTTTTCGATTGTGAAGAATTTGGTGGCTGTTCCAATTTTAAGTTTTCGACTTTAGACGAAGCATTATGGAATTTAAATCGCGCAAAAAATATTTACAATTCGAAGATTGAAAAACGCATTCTTGAGGGACTACAAAATGGTATATACTACTAGAAAAACATGGAAATTTCAACCAAATCGGTCGATCCAATCTCGAATTCTACCTGGTCTCGATTTGTAAAACAGAGTTTCGAGAAAAACAGGTTTAAATGTTTACAACGATTTTTGTGACACAATGTTTACAATTTTCAAATTGCATAAAATCATCTACAGAATTATTGCAAATGAATCATCGGGTTTCCGAAAAATTTATTTCGGAACATAATTGGATTACAACAATGAGTTATACATGAAAATAAACCGAAAGTATACAAGAGTGACGTCCATACTACAGATGTTCAATATATGCTCCTTGAGTGATACGGCAGATGTCAAGGCGATAGTTCAGTTCGCTCCACACATTACTCAGCATGGTCGCGTCGATGATCGCGAATGCAGTCGTGATGCGGTTCCGCAACTCAGCCAAAGTGGTAGGTAACGGTGGTACGTAAACAAAGTCTTTAACATATCCCCAATCCATCCTGTTGGTAAATGAAACCGTTGATATCGTGTTCCAGTTGCTTTCTGCTGTCCAGTCGCCATTTTGAATATGACGTTCGCACAGAAACCATGGCAACCACACGCGCATGACACACACGTAGCGAGAAACTGCAGTTAACGCCCTCTAGTTTGCGTTGTCATGGAAACATATATGTTTCCTAGTTCGCACGTAGTAACATATCAAAATCGGATGATTCATGTGTAATAACCCTGTATATCAGGCCCATATAAAGAACCCTCCTGGAGTTTCTCTTTCTCAATTATTTGTTCTACCTGCTCGCTGCACACAATACGCTAGAAAGGAGCCTGTTCACTGCAACACCAAAAGGAGGATAACTTTTGAACCAATACGATTTTCAAAAAAACTGTTTTACCACAATGTGTTTGAGAGTTTAAGAAGTAAAAATACGCAAAAAATTTTCGATTAAAAGAAAAAAAAAGTGATGACATGCCTTAATACAATTTTTGTGGCACCTCAAATTGGATATAATGCGAAAAAACTATATAGATTTTTTGTAGCCCTCAACTACCCGGACATTTGAAACGTTCGGATATAGACATTTCCTGAACATGCCGTTAATTCAGCCTTTACATTTTTTTAGACATATAATTTTGATATTTTCAATACGAAACTTAGTTTATGAAAATTTGGAGTACTATCTAAACTATGCTTGTTATTATTTTGTTCTCAATTAATTCTTTAAAAAAAAAACTTTTGTGCTTTTTTAAAATTAATGACGACGGGAGGGGGAGTAAATATTTTTACTGGGGACTAGAATTTTTTGTTGGCTACCAGATTTAATCAAATTTGTAAAGCCCTGTATATATATATATATATATCGATCAGCACAGAGAAAAGCTTCCATTGTAGGCAGATTTCTGCTTTAGACAGAATTTATTGCATAAATAATCGTTCTGCTGGACTTTAAAATCCCTCCCGTTAGACAGATTTCCACCGTAAGACAGAGTCCACCGTAGAAAGAGTTTACTGGATATATATATATATACAAAACATGCTAAAAAATTATTACGAAATAGCAATAGTAAATATACTTATGCAAATAAAAAATGAAGTAAATATTGTAATTTTTATTTTTTGTTAAATAGATTAGCTAAGTCGCATTCAAAATTATAACATTTTTAAAACATCATTTGTAACATTAGCGAACCACAAAAGGATTTGTCACTAAAATTAGTGAAACCAAATAGTAACAAATTGAAACGAGAGAAAAAAAGAAAGATTACGATAATATTAAGCGGATGCAAGGCTGCGTCTAAAAGTACAATCCTTGTAATTGAAATGTAACATTAAAAAACGTGTACTTTTAAAACTATCCTAAAGTGAGTGCTGTGTTGTAAGTGCTTACATTTTCTGTGTGAATAAATTTTTAATACTATTTTTGCATCTGAAACACAATAATATTAATTGATACTCTTTTTACAGTTCGTCTAACACTACATGCCGAGCTTTGGCCTGTAAGTTTTCCAAGTATTTTAAATATTTACGAGTAGCGATACATAAAACATTACAAAAGTAAAGTGGTTCGAAAATGTCTTATATTTTCGTTAAAAGATTTCGCATTGCATATTAGTCATGCTGGTTTGAGAGCATGTTATGACTCTGATGGGATTGCTATTATACATTATACACTGATGTATAGTATGTATTTAATGTATAATGTGTTGTTGTTATTCATTAAATATGATTAATATGTAAAACGAGAAAAAGAAAAACAGATGCAATTAAAAGTTTATTATAACGAGTACTTTTTAATAACTGACAATTAAACTGCATGCATTAGGTGCCTATACCATGATTAATTTACATGTAAATAATTATTACTTCCCATAACTCATAAAAATATGCCCCTTTCATTGAAAGTCAAAACTACATGTACTGATTTAATCCCAAATCCAATCATCATTGTCTTTACAGAAAACATTACTCATTTAACTTTTAAAAATAAATCTCCTTGATATCTTCAGTGAGAAAGTTCTGAAACTGTGATTCTATTTAGTTATAATACTTTGTTCTCTCATATTTAAACCATATTTTAACCTTTTCACAAATTTAGATTACAAAATTAATCTTACATATATGAACTTAATTTTTAAACATTAAATAGATTAAAAAAATAATATAATATTAGTTCTTAATGTGCGATTAGTTTGGTACAATAATAATAAATATATATTTAAACTGATATTATCCGGAAAAATTAGTGACTTTCAAATACTCATTAAATATTATTAACATGAAATACCAATCGGGAAAAAAATCACAGATTCATTTTAAATAAATGCATACAATTACTACATAAAAATGGGTAAAATTGTACAATATTTCCTAATTTAAATGAATAAATCAATGCATAGAACATGTGTGTGCTATTTATTCAGAAGTCTATAAACTTCTTTTATTTCAATTAATAGCAACGTGATCAAAATGTGTAGTTACATTCTATCTGTATACTAGTCACATAGATGTTACTATGATGGCGAAATTTTGTTTTTGTAACATGTCGCAAGGGACGCCACATTGTAATCGCCTGGTGACGTGCATGTAATTAAAATTAAGGAAAAGTCAAAATTGTCGTCACAAAACAACTTCTTATGCCTGTCGTCACAAAAAGGGATATATTTACCTCACAATGACGTCTATGTAATTAACTTCTCACTTATCATGACTACTATACAACTTGTATGTGACTACACGTTTGGGACACGGTGCTATTGGGATACTACTCTATTCATAAATAAAGAAATTTGTGCTTTTAATTGTTATATTTGTTCTATCGAATTATTTGTTAGTTATATAGAATTATTATTATAGAATTATATTAATTTGTTTGGTATATTAGTTAGATAGAATTATCATTATAGAATTATATAGAATTACTTGTTCGGTAAATGTATGGGATAATAACACCAAGCACCAATATCTTTGCTTAATCCGAATTAAGATTTCCCACATGAAATCCCTTTTGTTATATCAAATTTTGATTTATATACACTGTGAATGTCTCTACAATTAGTGTTACACCGAAATAATTTTGGTATTTATTTCTTCTTTTAGAATTCATAGAGAAGAAAACAATTTTTATTTTAAAATAGTTTGGCTCATATATAATTTTTAAAGTAATATTTTCCACAGTAAATATTAACCTTCTGTGCGATTACTTTATAAAACAAATTCCTAGATTTTTACTAAGTTTTGAATGTCGTAACAAGTTCTAAAATCACAATTTTGTGACAAAAATATTACAATAAGAGTAAAAATTAAACTTCTCATTATATATGGAAATTCATACCAGAATATTGCGCCATTGTTCTATTAAAAATATCCCCTATTCCCTTATTTTACGACGAAATAGTAGCATTTATTAAAACGTATTAAGTGACATGAATGTTTGGATAACGAGTTTATTAACAATTTTAATAACTCAACGCAAATTTAAAAGCATTTTTAATTTAATCTATGTATTTTTAATTTTCACGTACATAAAAATAAAATATAAAGTTTTATGTTCTGTCAAGTTATCTGCTCTAAGTTGGCATTATTACAATTTTAATTTTAAAGTAGATTTTTCCCAAATAGTTTTGAAATGTCCTTATTTTTTATATGTTTAGAAAATGGCTCTGGTATATTTATTATTGATAGCAGATTTTGAAAATGCGTACCTCGCATTAAAATTTTATAAGTTTAGAAAATCAGTTATAATTAACAGATTTATAGTATATACTTTTTGTTTAAGGGGCTTACCTTATTTGTGTTATCGGATACAAATTAGGGAAGATATATATTGAACAATTACCGTATACAAAGAAAAGAAGAAATGAATTTCCTTATATAAAAATAAAAAATATATAATAATTTATTGCATTGATGTCATGCTTATAGCACATACGTAGGAAGTTCCGAAATATTTTTGTATCCTGTTACATATATGAAGAACTGTAGAGAGGAGAAATTTATACTTTTAAAAATTAGGAAGTTTGTTTTGCATACTATATGTATTTTTTAAACTTTCGAAAGCACTCCGAGCACAGATTTGGAATTTTTAATATCCTCAATGTTTATGTATGTTATATTGATTATTTAAAAAAAATTGTATTTTCATGTTTTAATGTTAACCACGATGAATGGTAAATATATTTTTGAAATTGCCAACAGGGTTGTACATTAGATTTCCAAGGTAACAAAACAACGACACAATGAACGAAATTAATTTATATATAAATACTTTTCTGATTCTGTGTAGCTGTTAATTCAGAGGTTTTTTTCATTACATTTTTGAAAGACAACTTGAAATAGGGAAAATAGAGTTAGGAAGGGAACTTTTTAATTACATTAAAAAGTGCTGTCTTGAAAAAAAAATAAGGTGTCCAATATTTCTGAAAGAAATTATCGTATAAAACCCTCGGTTTGTTGGTTGGTTGGTGAAGTGTTTTTTTATTGGCACTAGTCCAAAGAATTTGTAATCAAATTTCTTTTCGTGCTAGGTTTTTCTAAATAAGTGTATGCCGTAATGAAAAAAAAATAAAAGCTGGTAAACAACTGAACATTATGATATATTAAAAATTAAATAACTTAAATATAAAGCTATTTTTTTAAATAAAAAATAAACAAATAAATAGCTTTGATTTTTTCCCACGAAATTCAATATTCTTTTCCAAATGTTTCTTTGAATTCATTATACAGAAGATATATTTTAAGAACTTATTGTAGTAATATCATAAAAAAGTCCATAGTACAAGTATTTTTCTTTCACTGGAGCAAGGATTCCAGGACTGCTATTTACTACACATTAGTTATAGAAATACACATTGGCCTGCTTCTACTACACATTACATATTGCTTACTCTAAACTACACTTTTCTCAAGTTGTGTTCTAACGAGCGACACACATGTCTTGTCATATTCCCGATTTCCTTTTTTATTTTTCAACATGTATAATTTTCCCATTATAAATTATATTGTGATTTAAAAAGTGTATTATGTTTAATCTTAAGGTTTCGTATATTATCTGAAATATTATATTGTAAAAATATTAAATAGATATTTTGGCTAAATTTTTTATGTTGTGATGTTAAATAAAAATTGGCACTTTATTCCTTTTACAGGATGATTTTAAATTAGAAATAATAATAATAATAATAATGATGATGAAGATATGAAAATTTTATAATGCTTCTGTGTTTTGTGTTTGTATTTTTATTAGTGAATTTTTTTATTTGTGAGAAATTTTCTGTGAGATTTTAATGTGTAGTACTTTAATATGTTTCATAAATAAAAGTGCATTTTAATATTATCATCTTTTATATTTGTCTAGTTTGAGCGTGTTTATAATTTTAGAGACTAGACTTAACACATACAATTACATATTTTCTGAGTTTCAAATACACACTAATATTCACAAATTCTTGCTGCCTTGAGAATCTCAATGTTCACCCGTAGAGGTTATTTTTCCTAGTGTGATTTTCTTTTAAAAATGTATAACTTATAGAATAGAATATAAATTTATCTTCTTGTCTTTTTCATTTGGGTCATTCTTTTAATTTTAGAAGAAAACAGAGTATGGGATACGAAGAATGAGAAATGAGACAACACTTATTTTTCTTAAGATAAACACTATTATTTATTTTATGTTCTACACAAATATCTCTAAACATATTTACATATGCAAAATATTTTAGAATTTCAAAATTTTAAAAATTTGTTGTGGAAAAATCTAATTTTACAGATCCAAATTGAAAATTGAATGTTATTTTGAAACACATTTTGACACTTATTAAACTTGTAAAACAAAATAGTGAATTTTTAACATAATAAAGTATATCCCGTGTTTATAAATTACTAATTAACGAAGCCTAAAAAGTAGCATGGTTAACGTAATAGGCTATATATTACATATACTTCCTGGAAAGAGGAATGGTACACTTAGAGAGACGAACCTTTTAAATAAAGTTTAAGAAGGCAATGGAAAAAAAAAACATGAATGCTATAGGGAGAAAAAACATTTACGAAAGGAGGAAATATGTTTCATGCATCATTAACGCAAATGTGTGAATGGATTATAGCATCATGGAATGATATAAAACCAGAAATAATTGTTAAATTGATTAAAAAGTGTGGAATATCAAATGCAGGTACAGAGGATGACTATTTATGACTAGATGAAAGCGACAGTTGGGATAAAATACATGAAAGCGACAGTAGGGAAGAAGATGACATTCCCGAAAATATAAATGAGGACGAGTACAACGAACTTTTCATCTTATCTAATAAAGAAGACTAAATCAATTAGAAAATATATATTGTCAGTTTCTTTATTTATCTTGATATGTTGTAAGTTTCTTTATTTATATTGATATATAGATGTATTTAAATATACCTCTAAAAATTTTAAATGTTCTCTTCGTATGATTTTACATCAACCAATTTATATCCGGTGTATAACAAGCACATGGAAAAATAAAGTGATTTTTTAGATTTAAAAGTGCGTGTTATACGCCGACTTACGGTATGTAATATTGAACAATTTTTGTATTATTTATTTTTTAGCAATTGTCAAAATCAATAACAAAACGGAATATAAACTTACTTTTGATTTTTAAAAAAGACATTTTCAATTACAGATGATTTTAAGCTTTCATTTGACAATTGTTTAGAACACATAGTAATAAATAAAGCAAAACCATGCTTCCAATTAGCTGGAATGCGTACAAATATAATATTCGTTAGGATTTGACTTTTGGTGTGTATTAAAACCCTCCCAAAAAGGGGTTCCACTGCTGCTGCAAATGAAAGCGTTGTGGAACAAATCATTTCAAATATTCTGACTTATCTTATATTTTTACTTTCTGAACAAATAGTGGAAGGGAAGTTTTGTAATCATCGTGTATTTAAATTACGCCGAGTAAATGTTGTACAACCAAATCACTCTATAGATCTTAACCTCTGTTAAGAAGGGCAGATACCAGAAAAAATAGAAAGTAAAAATAATTTAAGAAATCAATGTTCATTAATATTATTGCTCGTGTATTATGTTTTGTAATCTGTTTTAGAAATAAAGTTCTTTTCAAAACGGATTTAAAAGAGAAGTAAGTGTATGATAACGGTGATATGATAGGGAAGTAAATGCTACGCTAGTCACTGTTAAATATTAATAGTATTCTACGCCTCGTAAAATCTGAGAAAATCAATCATTAAATGACAATTAAATACTGTATGGAATAAATAATATTAAAATTTAGTGGTGACAATTGGCCAATTTTGCCGCAGCGCTTTCATACCTTAAAGGAGGCTCAACGAAAACATTTTATTGCTTAACATTTGTTTTTATTAATATTTCTCGACTTAAGACATACAAATGATTAGGGAATATAATTTAGTATATCTTAGTATTTGAATTATTTGTTTTTTTTTCAGATTTTCGCAAATAAATGTTTACACTTCACGAATGTTGCTCTCTTACAAAAGTTTGACAGATTAATTTAAATTTCCGGAATATTAATCGTTTTGTATTCTCATTTTAAGCAAAACTTAACTTATAAATCCGGTGTATTTTGAAATTATATGATTCTATTTAAAGATTATATTATTCTTGATTATTATATGCTGAACGAAATGAACAACGAATACGCTACTACCTACAAGTCGCAGGGTTATTAGAAACACAAATGTTTTTAGCTTTATTTAACACGAATGTTTATTCAACAGATATTTGAAAGTATTTTAATATAACTAGGTCTCGTCAAGATTGTGCAATTGCAAATTGCGGTTAATGTACCATATTCCTAATTATCTTGTATATTTTTTTATGTTATTGGAAACGATAATTTGTATCATTGAAATTTTTGTTGTTGTGTGATATAAATGATAAATTACAAAAATTCATGGCTGAAAAATATTTATTTTTTTTAAACATCTGTTACAGATTTCAAACAAGGTTCGTTTGGATGTAATACATTTATGTTACATTCCAGGGACTAAAATTTGAATTATCCGATATTTATAAGGGAAGAGATTTACAACTAGCATATCTCGCCATTTCTACTGTTACCTCCGTGATTAGCATGGATGGTGGTCAAGTGTGCTTTTTAAAATATAGATAGTTAGTAATACACACACTTATTTTAGTGGAAATAATTTTACGTCATTACATATTTTCTCACTGTTATACTCTACTGTTATGTATTTATGTTCATTAAAAAATACATTTTTTGTTATTTCTTTTAATTCAAAAGTTTCTATTTTTCAATATGGTATGATAATATATATAAATAACAAAATGACAAAATATTAATGACTTCACTTCATTTTTTTTAACAGACACATGAAAAGGAAAATATTATATCAGAATTTTAAAGACTATCATTATCCAGATAATAATTAAAAAACTGAAAAAAATATATCCTTTCTCCATAACAAAATTATAAAAAATGCTTATGTAAGGAATTTCTTAAGAAACATGATGTTTATTTTATAAAAGTCAGCGTAATTTTTATGAAACCGAATATTTTTAATGCATTTTAAAAGGAAATATCTTTTTGTGTTTTATTTATCAGTATTTTTTAAGAAGAAAAAAAATCTTTCTCTGGATTGGATTTCACTCACTGATATTTTTTTCTTTATTCTTGTTGCATAAGATATTATATATTTGTATTTATTTCAATTTAACATTTAGGAAATTTTTCGCGCATCACTATCATTTCTAATTTATCCGATTTGTTGAATTTCTGTAATTTGTGCATGGAATGAGCGTACGTAATATGTAGATTAGGTGGAAATTCCATTGCATAAGCAGTATAAATTAATTTAGTATAATTTGTACTTTTGTCTTATTTTTAGCATTTATTACAGACTTTTCTTATTATAACGCACTATTAATGCTTATTGTAAACATTATAGTATGGTTCATTCGAAAAATCTAACAAAATAGATTTGTAAGAATTTCAAAGTGGATATATAGTTTTTACACATTTCTTGTGTAATGCATAATTTTATGATTATCTTGAAAATATTTTTCTGAAACTTTTTATTTTAAAATATTAAAATAAAATTTTATGATTTCACTTCCAATTATTTACTTTTTGATGAATACATTAATAAAGAATGGTGACATAATTCTATTACAAAATATTATTCTTCAGGTATTAATTAAAATAATGCAAATAATTTCTTTCTCCATAAACATGATCTTTAAAAGTGAAACAGCCTATTATAAAGAAAATTTCAAAAGACACTGTTTATTAAGACTATATTTGTTTCTTATGAACGGTAAAGAAATGGGATTACAATACAATGGGATACAATATCCAGCAGCTGAAAGAAAATAATTTTGGTGTGGTTTACTTTATTTGCCTTTTAGACGAGAAAAGAGCAATCCTTCATTAGACTGATTTGCATTGATTATATTTATTTTCTGTTGTTTAAAATATTTTCTTTACTTTTCTTATTGTAACATCTTTCAAAGTTATGAGCCAGTTCTGTCAAAATTTGTTCTTTCATCATTAAGATTTAAACAGTGACAGTCAATATATATAAATTCTTAATAGATATTATGTTTCTCTTATAAACGACATAGTAGTTCCTATGAAAATAAATTTATATAATACCCAGAAGCTTAGAAATGTCTTCTTAATTTGTGTTATATTTTATATGATTTTTTCAGGAAAAAAACAACCATTCTTTAGTATGGATCTCATTTGATAGATTTTTTTTTTTTGGAGTCCATCAAATATTCTTTACGTCTACCATTGTAAGGTCTTTCGAAGTTATGAACCACCACTGCCAAAATTTCTTCTTTCGTCATTAATATCCAAAAAAAATGAACAGTCTATCTAAATAAATTTCCAAGAGATATCATGTTTTCTTATAAAATTCAGAGCAGTACTTATGAAAAGCAGCTGAGAGACATTTCTTTTTATTTTGTATTTTATTTCATTTGCTCTTTTGTAGTAAAACACCAATCGTACTTTAGTATGGCTTCTATTTGCAGATTTGTTTTTCTGCAGTATAAAATATATTCTATACTGAAATACAAAGGATGTGAATTATCACTTTACTAAGAAGCGTACAGTCAATAGAGTGAAATAAATGTCCAGATCGGGTTCGATCCCAGATCCCTTGGTATAGAGCACCAAGTGCTTTACCACTTAAGCCATCCGGACGACATCCGGTTTAGCATTCTCTCACTCTTATATGGCTAGGCTACGACCTCACAGCACATGATGGAACGTCAATCATGAGCACAAATCCAGTGTCATACATGAAGCAAATTCAACCCAGTACCGGTGAATATTTATGCTAATTCATTTGTCAGCAGAGCTGAAATTACGCTGTGAAATTAATGAAATACAGAGGATGGGAATTGTCACTTTACTAAGCAGCGTACAACCAATAGAGTGAAAAAATGTCCAGACCGGGGTTCGATCCCGGATTCCTTGGTATAGAGCGATCCCAGGGATCCGGGTTCGAACCCCGATCTGGACATTTTTTTCACTCTATTGGTTGTACGCTGCTTAGTAAAGTAATAATTAACATCCTTTGTATTTCATTAATTTTACAGCGTAATTTCAGCTTTAATGAGAAATTAATCAGTATATAAATATATTCTATACTTCTTTCATTGTTTTTTTTTTTCAAATTTATTGAACACCACTGCCAAAATGTAATCTCTTACCATAACAAGTCATTAAAAACTGATACAGTTTGTATAAAGAAATGTCTAAGAAGTATCATGTTTCTCTCATAAAATTCAAAGTAATAGTACTTATAGAAATGAATTATATGATACCCAGAAGCTAAAATAAAATATTTTTATTTTGTGTTTTATTTTATCTGCTTTCTTGAGAAGAAAATCAATAGTTTCTTAGAATGAATTTCATTTTTTTTTTGTACGAAACATATTTTATACTTTTTTTTAATAGTAACGACTCTCAGTTTTTAGCACTTTCCAACCTAGTTGAAAAGTGCTTATGACTTCGGTTTGTCTGGCCGTCTGGCCGTATGGCCGTCTGTCCGTGCTCTAACTCCGGTAAATATGCTCGGATTGCTCTGCAATTTTTATATGTTATTGTCGTTATCTATGGCACGTTTCCTATTTCAACTGAAGTGTGTAGCACATATAGTTTTCTTACAGGGACACTCAAAAGAATTCCGTTACATTGCGGTCTATGGGGAAAAATCATTTGCGGTTTATTTTAAAAATGTTTCACTATTGTAAACGCATTGAAATTTATATAGATCACTAAGATGCATTAGAAGAAGCTTAATATGGAAAAATAGGTGTATAGCACTTAGAGTTACTTTACAGGGACAGTCAAAATAATTCCGTTACATTACGTCTATGGAGAAAAGTCGTCTGCGGCTTATTTATATAATGTTCCACTATTTTAAACGCATTGAAGTTTATATATATTACTAAGGTGCATTACAAGAGGCTTACTACAGAATAGTGTGTGTATAGCAGTCATCGTTCATTTACAGGGACACACAAAAGAATTTTCTACTGTCTGTTAACAATAATTCCTGGAAGTGCGTTTTAAGTTACTAAACGCGATTTTAATCTTAACTAGCTTTTTGTCTATTACGTGGTGTGTATAAATTCTGTAGATCCTATACAGGGCACCACAAAAGTTCGCGAACACATTTCCGTTTATTGACAGAAACTCCAGAAGGAGAATTTAAACGGTGCTACGCGTTTCCTAACTAAATTAAAATTTAGCATCCTATGTATATATACAAATCTATAGATCATATACAGGGCTACATAAAAGTATTCGGATATCTTTCCGAATATTGTATATATTGAAAATTCCTGAAATTACGTTTTTAAATATGTTATGCGTTTTCCAAATTGTTTACTTAGATGTCATCTTTCAGCTTATTAAACGGTAATGATTTGTAAAATTATTTTAGAAGCGTTGGAAAGTGCTACGTAATCTATGCTTGACGCATGATTTTTCGTTCTTGTTTTACTATCACTGCCAATTCTGAATGATGCATTTATTCGGTAAGATTAATGCTGCATTAAATTAAAACTAGTATGTTGTTGCCCTCACAAAACTTTCTTCTATATAAATCAAATCAATGAAATGATTTAAAAAGCAATACAAATTACATCTATTAAGCAAATTTGTTTTCTTACATAATATATTCCCATATTCAAGATGCTAAGGGTCAAGTTCTATACATTTGCTGGTGATATAAGCATATAATTTCGATAGTCATTTTGTTTTATCAACTGCGTTTTCAAAATTTGAACTCGGAACTTCGAATTTTGAAAACCATTCTATTATTGTTTTTTTTCGATCTGTGAATAATGGATTTATTTTATTTATTGCACACCGGTTGGTAAGAATTCTTGGGCACATCAGAGGACCATTTGTGTGAACCAATTGTTGCCATACACATTCATTTAAAACACTTTGTTGTTAGCATCGCTCACTTTTGACTCTTTGAAGGCGATTGTATATAGAAAATTTTGATGTGTCTCTGTAAAAAACAATTACACGACACAAGGGTTATTTTTAACATGTCAAGTATTGTTTAAAAATATATTCAAAGTTCTTGTCGAATGGCCAAATGTTTAAAATGACTGAAAAGTGAACATAAAAGGTCTACAATAAAACAGGCAGACAAATGTATAATTTTTGCATTCCGATGAAGCTGTAAGGAACTGACTAGTAATATCAAATTCATTTGTAATCGGTGAAAAACAAATTGAAATCGGGTAGTTCTTTAAGAATAAATTAAAAACTATTGGCGGAATGAGCTGTAAATTTGGATTCGTAAATTTAAAGCTTCCAGAAATCAATTTCTATTAAAAAAATTCATGTGATAATTCATATTTTATTTTCCAAAATTAATTTCCTAAAATATATATTTTCGAAATAATTTTTTGAAAAAAAAATCTATGAGTTTTAACCTATAATTTTCAAACATACATCGATTTCTAGAAACTTCAAAAAGGGGAATAAACTTAATTAATTAATAACATAATCAAATTTCTTGGTGAAGGGACAAATGTTTAGAAGGTTACAGACCAAAAAGTAAAACAAAGCCTACAATAGAAGATAGGTGCAGATAAATATACAACATACGGGTGAAATGTGTACGGAGCCATCATTAGAACGAATCATTTCAAACAAACAAACAAAAAATACATAATGACAAAAAATCCTATTATTCGGTCGAAATTTATGTGTTGGCATACATTAAGAAATGCACACATACGAACAAATTGCATAACTTCCTTCGTTTGAAGTATGTTAATAAAATCTAAAATGTTCTTCCACACTATATGTATGGAAATATTGAACACATTTTTCATTCCTCACAAATGCTCAAATTTGAACTTTCGTGTATCCCAAATACACCAAAGGTGACAAATAACGTTATTTGGTAATATTGCAATAGGGAATTAACAATAAGGACTAGTCCAAAAAAAGCTATAAAAAAAGCAAATTCACATGCTGAAATATTATTTTCAGGTATTTTAAATACGAAATTTTCACAAATGGTCAATATATCAAAATTCCTGCCAATAACCAGTCCAAACCACTATTCTAGCCAATATACGAACAAGAACGAAAAATCATGCGTCAAGCATAGATTATGTAACACTTTCCAACACTTCCAAAATAATTTTACAAATCATTACCGTTTAATAGGCTGAAAGATAACATTTAAGTAAACAATTTGGAAAACGCATAACATATTTAAAAACGTAATTTCAGGAATTCCCAACATATATTTTCAACATATATAATATTCGGAAAAATATCTGAATACTTTTATTCAGCCTTGTATAGGATCTATAGATTTGTATATGTACTGCATAGGATGCTAAATTTTAGTTTAGTTGGGAAACGCGTAGCACAGTTTAAAATTCTCCTTCTAGAGTTTCTGTCAATAAACGGAAATGCGTTCGCGAACTTTTGTGCTGCCCTGTATATGATCTACAGAATTTATACACACCAAGTAATAGACAAATAGTGAGTTAAATTTAAAATCGCATTCAGCAACTTAAAACGCACTTCGAGGAATTATTGTTAACAGACAGTAGAGAAATCTTTTGTGTGTCCATGTAAATGAACGATGACTGCTATACACACAGTATTCTGTAGTAAGTCTCTTGTAATGTATCTTGGTGATACATATAAATTTCAATGCGTTTAAAATAGTGAAACATTATTTAATTAAACCGCAAACAATTTTTCTCCATAGACGTAATGTAACGGAATTCCTTCGACTGTCCCTGTAAAGTAACTATAAGTGCTATGCACACCATATTCTATATTAAGCTTCTTGTAATGCATCTTAGTGATATATATCAATTACAGTGTGTTTGAAATTGTGTAACAGCATTAAAATAAACCACAAATGAATTTTCCTGATAGACCGTAATGTAACGGAATTCTTTTGAGTATCCCTCTAAGAAAACTATAAGTGCTACACACTTCAGTTGAAATAGGGAACATGCTAAAAAATAACGACAATAACAGATAAAAATTGCAGGGCAATCCGAGCATATTTACGGGAGTTAGAGAACGGACAGACGGCAGACGGCAGATAAACCGAAGTCAACCGAAGGCAGATAAACACTTTTCAACTAGGTTGGAAAGTGTTAAAAATGACATCTTGCGATATTGTAATACGCAAATACAAATAAAAAGTAGTACAACTAAATATGTGCATTAATGCTACAAAATTGAAACAGGAAAAAAAGTTCGATACTCACTATCTATAAATGTGCAATGGATTGACAAATAAAATAATCAAATGTTTATTTAAATTATTATCCATTAACAGACTGCTGTTTGCGATTGATTAGTTGATAACAAGTTCGTTGCTTTTTCTGTTAAGACAAAAAATAACAATATGTATTTTTTTATTATTTTAATTGTTTTTTATTTAATTATTATCTAACATCAATTATTGTTAAATTAAAAAAATCAATATTCTGCTTGCTAAAAATAAACGCTATAATTATCTCTAGAGCTTAAAATAAAATACTATATTTAAAATATGCTTAGCAATTAAAAAATTATAAACAAGGTATAATGCACTTTACTTTTTATACTAATTACCAGAAGTGATAAAAATAAATCATCCTTATTAATAGATTAAAACTCCCATGCATTATCCCTGCATCAACATTTAAGTATCTTCTAAAAAAAAATTAACGTTAAATTTTTTGCTCATAACAGACAAAAATCGATATAAACATAAAACTGATCACTGAAAATAAACTTTACTTTTAAGTCTTTATCATATATTTATTTACAAAAAAAAAAATAAAACAGTTTCATTCAAAATATTTAAATTATTTTCGGTTTGAAATAGTAGATTTTAAACGAGATTGTTTTAAGTAAAACCGTTAATTAGGATCAAACCCGTAAAAAATAAATGGATCATGCAGGAAAATAACGACTTTGATCTTTGACATTTATAAAGAATTAGAAATTTTATAACTATTTTTTAATTGATAAAGAAATAAGCAGAGCAAATTTGTTCACCATTTTTTTTAAATTATGGTGTTAATATTTTAAAAATAATAATGTAAATTATTTAGCTATAAAATAACAACAATACGTAAAAAGCATCGATGCAGTTAACTCTTTATTATTTTACTTATAGTTTATGCTACTGATTGATTATTAAAATATACACTAAAATTTAAATATTAGAGTCTTTTACTAAATGAAATGCTGTCAGTTTAATGACATTTTCGAACGGATATAAAACGCTACTTAAATTTTATTTCAATATTTGAAAAATACACTCACCATTTTGAGAATTTATTTGTAAAGAACATACACTTGAGAAATAGTTTATTCAAATGTAGATAATTTCATTTCAAGGAAATAAAGATAAATTAAAAATTTTCAAAAACAACTATACATACTGACAGAAATCTGACATAAACATTTGGTATTATATGAAAGTATCAGGAACACAAAATAATATATTTACAGGTAGAATTTGTAAATTTAGTTGTGTGATATATCAAATTTTTTAAGCTACCAATTTCTCGATTCTATAAAACGCAAAAATTTATGTTTTCTGCACACCCACATGGCAAATATTCGGTATACTTAACCCATTTTCGGCCAAAGGTGTGTAAACGCACCATTTCAATAAATATATTTTTATTAATACTGTGACGTATATTTTTCTGCTATTTTTAAGGGTTCTGGAGACATCTATAAAATATTAGTAATTCAATTGAGATAATCCCTTTCTTTTGAGAAAGTTTCAAAATACGCTGGTTTTTTACTTGAAACGGTTATTGACAAATTCGACTTTTTGAAAATGTATAATTATTCTACTTGAGATTAATCATATGTTTTTATAATAGAGTAAAGTTGCAAATTTTGTAAATAAAATAAAAATAAAACAAATACCATAAGAAAACTTACAATTTTTTTGTTAAATTTAATGGTAAATTATTAATGGTAAATTAATAATGGTAACGTCAAATTAAATAAAATATTATTTTTCATGCACGAAACTTTTTTGGTGTCTTAATGAATGTAATTTAAGCAAATTTCAATGCAAATAATACCACATTTTATAAAATTTCTATGCTTAGCCTAAAATGGGTTAAGCATAAGTAGGAGCAAGGGAATTTTGCCATAAAACGCTGCCGTCATCAAATACATAGTTTTTCTCGGAAAGTAAGCCCAAACGTGGCTCTTACTACTCGTCT
The DNA here is from genome assembly GCA_963931845.1 of Maratus michaelseni. Classification (NCBI taxonomy): domain Eukaryota; kingdom Metazoa; phylum Arthropoda; class Arachnida; order Araneae; family Salticidae; genus Maratus; species Maratus michaelseni. The sequence goes on from OZ007591.1 coordinate 176,535,499, forward strand.
GTAACGTCAAATTCTTATTTCAGAATTACCGTAAAAAAATAAATACATGACACTGGCAACTTATTAAAATAGCATTTCATTCCAGCTTCTGTAAAATAATTTTCACCTGATGTGAACAGACAATCTGTGTAATTTTTAAATGATAACACATAAAGTAAAATAATTATACAATATATTTAAGGACATCATTTACAAAAGTTTAGCTATGAGTTTTTAGAATTTTGTAAATGTATATGCACATAATAATGCTAAACCCCTACAAAAACATGTGCACATTTTCGTTTTTGATACACTATTGTAATTAAAAAATTTAATATATATCGAAAAAACATTGAACAATTCAACTTAAATTTATACATTAAATGGACTTATATATTTTCATTCAAAGAAAATATAAGTATGAAATGCTTAAAATAAATAAGTTTTAAGATGTGCCTGGTAGATATTTCTATAAATCAAAAGCTTTTGAAAATCAGGCTTAAGCCAGAATATTTTTTTCTGAAATGTTCGTGAATTTCTATGCATCAACCAGAAATTTTAAAACAAGATTATGAAACGTTTTAGTTAAAGCTTGAAATACTGTTGCAAATCGATATAAACATACAATCTAATAAGTGTATGTTCTATTTTTTGGGAAAAAATCTCAAATTAAATATTGCAAATATTTTTTTTTTACTCTGCAATAAATGCAGAAACTATTCAGAACAACATGTAATGATTTACTAAAACTATTTAAAATACGAATTACATACAAAAAAGGGTAAAACACAATAATGTCATTTCATATTCTTACATGTTAAATTAAATCAAATCACATTTTAATATAATTAAAGGAACTGAAATGTTTTGAGAGTAAATATTATACTTTAGTACATTTAATAGAGTAGATACCAAAACGTCTGAACTAAATTCTGAACTTCTGTCAAGTAATATTTTGAAAATATATTAATTGCATGATGATCGGATTAATTCTTTATGAGGCGCTGAATCTACATACTCTGCTAGACATAAAGTGCGTCCGAACAGTTTATAGACAACCATTTTTTTGGATTTAAGAGCTAACTAAATGGGTAAGAAAGACGAAACAAATTATGCAAATATATAATAATGAAATAAAAAAACTAAAATACTCAAACAACTTTTAACAGTCATAGATTTAAAAGACCATATAAAAAAATAAAAAATCAGATTTTTGGTATATTGCATGTAATATACCAAAAATCTGTTTTAAACTACTTGGTGTCAATGGTACATTTGGATTGGAATAACATACCTCGCTAAATAGACTCATCCATTCCCCCTCCCTCACTTCTGCATTTGTGGTTTTGCCTTCTGTTATTTAACAAGCGTGCATTCCGGAAGTTATAGAATTTCCATAATTTAATTCATTCGCTGAAATTTAAAATAAAACACCGGTAACAAAATTATTATAGCTGTTTTTATGCATGTGAAAGTTAAGATGTCATGTTACTGAAAAAACTCAAAACTCAAAATACTAATTTATTTTGTAGTATTTCAGATTTTATCAGTCCTTATTAATATAGTTATGTTGTACATGTCTAAAATTGTACGCATTGCCATTAACTAAAGATAATTGCTCACATAGAAAAGGAAAAATGAAATTTTTAGTTAATTATTTTATTTTACTCAATTTCAGTATCATATTCAGTTTTTACATTCTTTGTTCTATTCTTCTCTGCATAGCAATTTTTAAAAAAGCTAATTCTGTCATCTAACTATAAAATCTTCTGTTTAATTTGTTCAAATTATGAAATTAATCTATCGAAACATCATATTCCATATTGCTAGAAATTTTTACTTATAATTTTCTCTGCGAAATTATTATTCATACTATGTGGTCACGTGTACACATTTACACGGGCTTAAATATACATTTTCTGTGTGGAATAAAATTGTTAGTTAAATTACAAAAAATAATTTTTAAAAAAAGTCTTTTTGTGATACAAACAAAATATCCCGAAACAACAATAAGGAGTTGTGAAAAACTTACATATATAATTCGAAGACATAAAACATGTTTTTATGATTTTTTAAAATGAAGAATATAACTCGAAATCAATAAATATGCGGTCTTTCTCACTGCAACTGCATAATCACTGCAAGTTTTTCTCCATACAGACTTATTTTTAATTTAATAGATTTACAAGGAATTTCACATATGGAATTCTGTAATAAATACCATTGAAAAACTTTTTGAAATTGCATTGCTTATAGAAAAATAGAAAAACTACAAAACGAAGAATACAGCTGAAAAAATAAGTTTCCTTTTATATTTCTTAAGATACGTTTTAAATTTTTTCTTGTTGGTATGAAAGCATATACCTTTACTTTGGCTATAAAATATAAAACTGGATTTTTTAAACTGATTTTATATATGGCATAAAATAAATTCCTGGGGATAAACTGATATAGATTTAAGGATTTTTGTCCAGATTTAGTAAATAAAAATTTTAATATGTTTTCTGTATTTTATTTCAGGTAGCAATATTTAAAACTTATTAGAATGAATCAACTTTGTTATGGTGAAATATAATAATAATTTTAATAAAATTATTTTTTTAAATAAGCGTCTTCAAATTTTTATATGCTATTTATGTAGTTTATGATTTCACATCTTTAGACAGTGGTACCTAAAGAGTATCCAGAAAATCTTCCTACTAAGAATAAACGTCAATGCTAGTGCTAAGTGCAACCGTTTGAAAATTGTACATCAGTATTATAACCTTTATATTATTTTAAAATTAGGTACCTACACCAATCTGAAGCTAGTTTTCAGCTGTGGAACATATATTTGGGCAGCAAGAATTTCGGAAAAAGAGATGGGAGTATTTCAAGAGATATTTGAAATTCAAGTTTGTGAAGACAAATCTATTATAATACAGCAAAAATACGTCCGTGAGAAACACTGACGTCATATCAAAGGTAGCAACGATGACTAATCTATTTCGCATTTTTCTCAAATTCTATAACTACTAACCATCGCACAGTTTCATTTTTTACACCGGCGAATAGTGAAAAAATGTACTTTCACATACAAATTATCTGATAACTGTGACAGAAATTTCTGATTTTTTTAAATAATTTTCAAGCATCAATTTTCTTTAGATATGACTCTATCGTGGACGATTAACACATATGCAATTAAAACAATATGAACAGTTCATCAGTTGTTTTTTGTTAATATTCTATAATCAAATTAAAGATTTATCAATAAATAATAAAGACAAGAAATAATCAGAATCAAATGTGAAAACTTTGCCCCTGGCAGTAGTGTAATACGAAATTATTACTTTTAATAAATTTCAAATCTATATTGAATAATTGTTTTTTTTTCATAAAAAATGGTTTTTGATTGACAGCTAAAAATATATGAAATATAAATTTAATAGGTTTTTAGATTATAACTGGTTTTCACGTAAGTCCTGTGTGCCAAGAAGTATGTTCTGTATCCTGGTAATCCCGAGTGGTATCCCCTGGTATAAAAAGAGTCGAAGTATATCTGAATGTACTTTATACATATCTAGAAATGTTGAATAATTTGCACGAAACTTGATATACATACACATGTCAGAACACTTCTGAACACAGGTAAAATCACTTGCCACTTTACTAGTTTCGCAGACCTTTCTTTATTGCTTTTTTCAACTACCTGTCACATTTTATCTATTATAATTTTAGTTTTTAATTTTTATCTTTCTTTCGTGTTAGTACATAGGGAAATTGCGAATGGACGATATTTTTATAAGCCAATAAAAACTCATTAACTACATTTTTGCATTCGAAATTAACGTCATTCTGCGCAGGTAATTCGCCATATTTCGTGCATAGAATTTTAAAGGTTCACTATAAATGCATTAAAATGTAGAAGTTCATTTAAATGTATATGGAACTAAAACATATACTATAATATGATAATGTTGATCGTAGAGGAAAAATATCACGAAAACATCTATGGGAAAAAAACAAAAACATTATGCATATTCAAATTAGGCACCGCACTAATTAGAACAAATTGAAAAGAAAATTATGTCATTTTCCTGTAATCATTGTTGATTTAATTTTTGTGAATGAAAATATTTTAAGAAAAAGGTTTCCATTTAAGACTGATGTTTTTTTACCAGTAGAGGCAAATTTCTGTTATAAAAATTGCGCTCATATTCCATAAAGTAAATGTTTTATTTTCAAACCATAATAAATAGAATTTTAATAAATCTGGATGCATTTATTGCATGTATTTAATTGTCAGGAAAATCCTCTATCGTTATTTTGCACGTTCAAAAAAAAAAAAAAAAAAAAAAAAAAAAAAAAAAAAAAAAAAAACACACACACACATTCTCATTTATAAAGCTGGGGGATTTTATTACGATTAGTAACGTCCCTTTTGCTGATTATCGTTTCAACGATTTATGAGAGTGAATACACAGAGCTTTTAGGGTATTGCATTTTTGTGTAATGAACCCGGAAGGCCTCCATGATTAACACGGGAAATGCCGGGTGAATTTGCTAGTATAAATTACAGAAACAACTTGCAAAAATATCCCAGACTTTGGCAATGCACATTGACGTCTCTTTCACGTCGATCTTAATGACTGTTATCCATGCTGGTGATAATCGAGAACTGAATCTGCCACTGTAAATTTGTTCTCAAATGAAAGTAATATGTGCCTGCATACGTAAACTTCGATTCCAACCTCCACTTTGACATTCTCTTCACCGAATCTTGATTTTTAGGATGACAGGAAGTTTTTTTTTATTGATGAAAACCCATTGTTTATTGAAGTTGACGACATGTTTTAAATCCTTGGAAATAATACAGAAAATATTCTAAGCAAAGTGCCATGATACCAGGAATATATCACACAATTACAATTTTAAAGAAAATGCTAAGATATTGAAGTTTAAGTTTGATAAATCGGGTTTGAGCTGCTGTATCGAAGTTCAATATTATAAAGCAGCAACATTTTGAGAATTGGTTTTAAAGTACAAAATATTTCGTCATTTTATTATACACTTTTAATTATCTTCGATTGCTCTCTGTCTGTCTGCTTCATATCTTGCAATCGATTTTTGATATACTTCTGTCTCTCCAAAATATTGCATATACGTTTACTATTGATTACAAAGCAATGTTCAAATATATTCAGAACCATATTCTAACAGGGGTATAGAGAAATACGAGAATACACTTGAGAATACAAATCATCCGAAAAACAATATTTCATATTGCGAAAACAGAATAATTCACTGTAAAAACTATTCAGAAACCACATGAGATGTAATATTCGTTACGGGGCGAATATATCCGGGTCAGGATTCGAACCCGATATCCCTTGGCTGTTCCCAATGTTCTACCAACTGAGCAATGCCGGATGAATATGGATGAACTATTTCACCCAGTTAACCTTAATGATCATAGCATCTGGTCTGATATCTGAATCAGCACAACAGAATTAATCACAGGTAATGGGACCTCCAGTAAACGCAAGAAACGTAATTACATTAGATTAATTTTGACAAAATTATTCTAATAATCATTGATCTTATTTAGCCCAGTCTTTTTTCGCCAAGACTTTTTCGCCCAGTTGGGAAGATTACATCTCATATGATTTCTTTACCAATCAGCATAATTGTGTCAAATTGTCTAATTGTCTAATTATGCAGTATTCCAAAACTAGCTAAATATTGCTGATGGATTAAAATAGGGAAACAGTATTTTGTAAACTGTTTTAAAATAATCACAACTTCTAACATTATGATTATTTTTCCTTCAGTAATTTTTGACAATTATGTGATGTGGAATTAAAAGTCAAGATCAGTTTGGCTATCTTTCTGTATTTTATGTTTAAGAATATGGAAAATTCTGTAGAATGTGTTTCTGAAATACCCTTTGGCCTTTTTTTCAGCTGTCTGATTTCCTGGTTACTGTCTTCTAAACCTGACAGTCATCATATCTGACTGAGTCATTTGTGATAGTATCATACATCATGTCCCGCAGTGGCGCGGACGGTAAAGCTCGGCTCTCGTAAGATCGCCGAAAGCCAAGCAGCATCGACCACGGTCACTGTTTGGGAGGGTGCATCGTCTATCCTCTCTCGTCTGCCTCTGCGGTGGGACCGTGTACGTTAATGGGAGCTGGTGCACGTTAAATCTGTTCGTGGCTCCAAAGTCCTCCAAGTTCTGTATAAGCGCTACCTCTGGGGGTGCCAATCCAGATGCAGGTCTCTCATCTGGAATTGGTTCAAAATTAGGAGACCTGGGGGGATAGTACAATAGACCTCTGGTCGCGGTGCTTTGGCTTTCGAGCTTCCCCCCCCCCAGTAATACAGTAATACAGTAATCATACATCATTATCTTCATTCCTACTTTCCTTCGGAGTGACCTATAAGTGAGATCACAACTGATCTCTCTTTATACATCTTCATTATCTCTAAATGTTGAATCCACAGTTGGCAGGTGATGTATCTTCTTTCACTGCGCCAAAATCTATATAAATTTTAGAACACCAATATCAATGGATTATCATTGTGTTTAACACGTGCGCTGTGCGCTTATTAAATAAGCCCTCTGTGTTAAGTGTGGGTCAGATTATTTCTCAGTTTAATTTTAAGATTAATATTTTCCTTTTCGCGATTAATTTTATCTTCGTATTGATTTTTTTTTTGCTAATTAGTGTATTAGAACACAATAATAAATATCCAATAAATATAATATAATATTAATTCTCTAAACGGTTTGCCGTATTTTTCCGCTTCCCAAAAACAACTTAAATCGGTTGTGGATAATAATACTTTAAACAGAATTGTATTTTAAGATATATGTCTGATAAAGTGGCGTGAAGTGTATTTTAGCAACAAACCGTGAAAGAAAATTTAAATTATCATCTATTATCTTAAATTATAATGAAATAAATGTGTTTTCGCAGCAATTTAATAATTGCGTCCTCTAAAGTTTTATATAAACGTAGGTTTAAAATTAAATTGCTAATTAATTTAAATAATTTTGATATAAAAATTGTAGTCAGTTTTTTGAGGTAAATTTGTTATGGTTTTGATAATTTAGCAAAACACACTGTTTCTAATCCTGTGTATATAATTAATAATTATATATTAAACTTTTATTTGCTTGTTCATATTTTAAACTAATTATTTAGTTATCTGAAAAATAATCTTTTCTAACTACGCAATTTCTGCTAAACAAGATTATTAATTTCATAGAATATACTTAAATTTACTGGAAAAAGTCTTTCTCTGAGATTGTTTCAAGAACTTAAATTCTTAGAATATATAAAGAGAAAACAGACTAAAACTGTATGCTCCAATTATTATGCATTAAAGTTTCATATTATGAAATATAAAGTAATTAAAAATATTTCTTTATTTCAATGTATAAAATTTGAAGCAATGCAACGTTATACGTTTAAATATAAAGGGCATAATAATGTAAAGTTGAAATACAGAAAATACTCCCTACAGAACATATAGTATTAAAGATATTGTGACGTTTACGTAACTCTAAAACGTTATGAAACACAGACGATTAAGTGACCTGTTCTTTTATTATATTATGTTCGATTATGTAAAAGCAGCACGTGGAATGATTAATTATATGTGCTATATCTGTAAAGGGTAATTAAAAAATAATAAATATTAGATTTGTGTTCCTTTAATTAGCTCACACGTCCGGCGGTGCCCGGGCAAGTGGTAATAACTTTAAATAAAACTCAAATTTGTATGATTTTACATCATTAACTTGATTTTGTATGTATATTTTTAAATGAAAAAGTTTTTAAAAAACGTTTGATATTTTGTGGTAAAAGCGCCAGTAAGAATACATTTTCTTGTTTTCTCATGTAGGGTTGTTTTATAATTTAAAAAAAAAATAGTTCTTGTTATCTGAACTATTTTGAATTTTATCGGTTATAAGTATCACGATTTTGCAGCCCGTATATAAATTCGTGAAACAATAGTGATATCTAGTTGTAAAAGATTTTTTTGTTGTTGGATCCTTCAAAGTAAACAAAAAAAAAGTTCTTATCGTTCGAACTCACTGAATTTTTAACCGGTTATAAATATAACTGTATGCTTTAAAATTGCATATTTAGAACTGAAATTATGAAAGGAAGCCCCGTCAAAACACGATACTTTTTAGTGTTTTCATCGCCAAATTTCTCAGATTTTAAAAACTTCTACACCTCCAATCGTTTCGACATTTTTTATCTAATGTAAATCCTGTCTGCCGAGACGCTCTAAAAAGATTCTATTGAAATACAGACGTTTAGTTACTTTTATTGTAGAAAGAAGATCGTCTTCGGGAGGGGCAAAGTGATCTGCGGTCGCGAAATTTTTTAAATAGTTAAAATTTGTATTTTTGACAACTAGTTGTACCAACAGAAAGAATCTTCAGATATCAACTTAAAATAAATATTTTTGTTTGTCGATACTTCTGAAGTAGAGCTCTGAGGATGCGACGCCGAAAGGAAGCGCGCCGAAACAAAATGCGAAAACGATTGTTATTTAATTTCTTTTTTTCAAAGTGTTAATCACGATATTTGTTTGAACGGATTGTGACGTTTAATACGAAAACGTATGATCTTTAATAATATGTCTTCCGTTTTTTCTGCATTTTATACGGTTCAGACTATGGGAGTTAGAATAAAAAGGCTGAAAAAAATTGGCATTTGGTTTTTGTCGTCTACGTTCTGTGAAAGCAAGGACTCAGCATGCGAGGGAGCGTCTGCCAATTTTTCAAAACAATTCCCGCTTTTTAGGAGTTTTTAATTGATATGTCGGCTAATTATAAAAAATAAAACTTTCCGCCTGAGGTACATGGACATCTGCGTGCGCTAGATTTCACTAGCAATCGCCGACACACAGTCAAGGACACAGACAGAGCGAAACTTGCTTTTATTAGTATAGATACGATATAATTTTAATTGTTTTGGTTTTCAATTGTTCTTAAAACAAATTTTAATGGTAATTACAATTTTTAGTTATATTTCTATTTATGATATTGCAAATTGTTTTAACTTTTATGTGTTCATGGCTAAATTATTAATATTTTTTTTGGTATTTTAATACGTAAATGTATCATCTTTAATAATATGGCATCCATTTTTTCCGCATTTTAAACGGTTCAGCCTATGGGAGTTGGAATAAAAAGGCTGAAAAAATTGGCATTTGGTTTTTGTCGTCTACGCTCTGTGAAAGCAGGGACTGAGCATGCGAGGGCGCGTCTACCGATTTTTCAAAACAATTACCGCTTTTTTATGAGTTTTTAATTGATATGTCGGCTAATTATAAAAAAATAAAAATATCCACCTAAGGTACATGGACATCTGCGTGCACTAGATTTCACAAGCAATCGCCGACACATAGTCACACAGACAAGGACAATTGCTCTTAAAACAAATTTTAATGGTAATTACAATTTTTGGTTATATTTCTATTGATGATGTTGCAAATTGTTTTAACTTTTATGTGTTCATGGCTAAACTATTAATAATTTTTTGGTACTTATCTTACATTCGACATTCAAAGTATTGTTTGTATTATTGTTTGTATATATTAGTGAGACTCGCGAATTGTTTTTGAGTTTCCAGAGAGATATAGCTCACTTATTAAAAAGAAAGTAAATATGTTCATATATCTCAAATGTATGAGTTTTATAGAGAAATGTTGCGTTCCATATTATGTTAGAGTTCTGAAAACAAAAGGAATAATGTAGCATTTAAAGGTTTAAATATCATTTCCATTTCAAAAGTACTCCAAATAAATGTAAAACAATTTTTGTTACAAAATGCTGTATTTTTTATTAGTATGTTTGCAGTTTGTTGATAGACCTTAAACTTCATACAATTCGATATTTTGTTTCCAAATTTGACTTGCTAAATATAAAGGATTGTATGATGCTGTTCCGACTAGACTACTAAATATTTCCTAGGCAGTCGTTCGGTCATTCTTAATAGTTACAAATTGAAAATCATCATCTTATTTGTTTTTCTAGTAAAGAATAACATTAATGTAATTTTTGAGAAGTTTTTTAACGTTTACAGTCAACATCATTGCATTCAAGTTTTTTTAAACTCTTGCTGAACTCTAACAACATTATTTATGTTTAGAGAAACAATATGTATTTGTGATCAATGAAAATACATTCTGAGCAAACTTACTTAAAAGAAGTCGCACATATTGAATGTTTTTAATTTATGTTCAATCCACCCAGTCTATACTACACCGAATCCAAATGGTAAGCATTGGAGAGAATATTCTTTTCTGTAATAATATTATATATTTTTAACGTTTAATGTATTTTATGCTATTTTGTAAGTAGCGAGTGTGCCATATGTTTGTTGACATTTAAAAACTCATAAAAATTGAAGGTATCGTTGTAATTGAATTCGGTTTTTGGAATATTCTAATAAAGCTGTCTTGTTTTACCCACAAGAGAAGCTATTGGACTTATCAACGATATTAGTCCCGGAACGTTTAGAGGTGAACAAGCAACTGAAAAATGTTACAGGTGCAAGTTGTTGCATTTTGCAATCTTCCGCAGCGTCTGTAATAGGCTATGTAAAATGGTGCTAGACCGGAAAGTTTGCAATTATAAACTAGTACACATAATATATCTGAGCTATGAAGCATTATATGACTCACATCTTGAAAAACAACGTACCTTATCATAAACGTGCACATATGATACACAAACTTTAGTCCACTACATGGTAATATATTGAAGCTGTAAGCGAAGAGCGGGTAATGGGGAAAAATGACTCACTGTCATGTATCTTGCTCATGTCAATAATAGTACAGTTTCTCTACAGCACATTACGAAATGGAAGAACGTGATGTCCAAATGCCATACATTATCTTTGTTTGTTGCAAATATTTCTGGCGGTGGGCCACTTTGCATGCATTTTTGTGGGATTTGTGGATGATTGCGAAAACGACATGTTGCAGCGGTGATTTTGTATACTCTGGTTTGCGTCTAATAAGTTTCATGACGATTCTCGTCGACAGATTCCATAGCTCCCATTGTAAGATAAAAAATCATTCAATTGTTTAATAACGGAGGGCAATGTATGAATGAAAAGTAATTTATCATGTAGTAAGCAACATTTTTTCCCATTCGGATATAAATTTAGAAGCTTTTTAAAGGGCCAAATGTCCATTACCACAATGAACTACGCAAATAGCAGTATTGAAGCAGTGAATGATTCCATTTTTTCACGCAATCTCCTACATAATATAATATTTGAAGTCTCCTACAAAGTATTAGTTTTTATGGCAGCGTCATATTCAGCGTTTGGTCTTAGTTGGAAAATTTTATTGAAAAGCAAATAAACTGTTTGCTGTGGAATTATTTTGTTTTGAGTCGTGAATCACTCCTTACTGATACATATTTGAAGTACATTATTTATTATACTAAAAAAAGTCTCTATCTATTAATATATTTTTGCCGCAAGCCATATTCAATTTGAACGATTCCTTCCAAACTTTTCATACAATTTTGGACTTTAAACAAACTTCTGGAGAATAATCCGATATATGACGCAGTTGCCTATCAAGTAAAATTAGGCAGATTGAAAATTAAATAATTTATCTAAAAATTCTTTTAAGTAAATTTCATTACTACAATACAAATGTAAATCATTTCAACAATTCAAATTAAGCATTTTACGAAGTACATTTTCTGAGGTAATACTAATACTTAAATATATTTAACCTTTTTATGTCTTCTTTTCTTGATTTTCCTGATATTAACTCCCTGTTCTTATACTTTCTGTTTAATATTGTTGCTTTTAAGGCGATCACTTTACAGGCAAGATGGGAAACTTTATAGAGAAATAGAAAATTTAGTGATAATTTATGGTGATGTAGCAGAAAATATCGCCCCAACTTAATTAAATTTTATTGCAAGAAGAGCAGTAAAAAAGATCCTTTTCTGAAAATTTTATACATCTTACTAGCAAGACGTGCTAGACAAAATCTCTAGTAAAGAGTGTAATTTGCAAAATCGTTAAGTTCACATTAAAAAGATAGAAAACCCATTTACACTACCTATATAAATCACATTTTAATTACTGGTACATGAAAAATGTGTTTTTGTATTCACTTAAGGAACAAAAATTTAAATCTTATACAGAACAAGTTTTAATATCTTTCGTTATAATTTTTGTTGAAGTAATTCACTCATTATGCTCAAAATTTATTTACATAGATTTTTTATACCTGTTAGAATATGTATGTAATAATAAAAAATTTTCGCCCTATTTCTTTAGTTAAATTATTCCAAATTCTTCAATTCTTTTTTCCCTCTCTTTTTAAAATATCTCTTAAATCTATTTTGTATTTTATTCCATAACTTAATCAAACTATTCTGTTATTTATCATTCTAAAAATCTTAATCTGTTAAAAGCTACACGTATTTATTAAAACCTTATTCTCTTAAATTGCAACACTGCCTCTAAACGCACCTGCCTAATTTCTTCTTTTGAGACATTTAATTTTTATTCTTTGGAACTTTTATAATACCATTTTTATTTCTATTTAATTCATTCGGCATCCCATGATTCCAAGCGGTTTTCGCGCCCAAAGGCCTTTTTACCTTTTTAATTTGCCGCTTCTGTTAAAGAGTTTTAATCATACGTCAGAGACACGTCTTCGTGGCCTCATTTTTTCATCCATTAGCGAGAAAGCTCCGCCTTCTTTATCCCCCTAGCGCCCTCCGAACATGGATGTGAGTGGACCAGCTTGTTCGCGCGTTTTGTACCTTTGGGCCAAATTTTGAAGTATTTATACGGTTACACTGGCTTCGGAGACAGAATTTACACGAATTAGTGGTTGTCATCTAATTGCCGTCACTGGGGAGTCTACACTAATGCATCGGTAGTATGTTCTTCAAGCTCGGCTAATTCTTCAAGATCTTCAAATGTGTTCAGTTTTTTATGAAGCGAAAGTTGGTGGAGTTGCTTTCATCTCTGTGATCACAATAAAGCCACTGCTCATCTATTAAGTTATTAAGTCTTCTTTTTAATGTTTTTGGGAAATTTCTTCTGGATTTCACTGCCTCTGCTCAATTTTTACGACTGCAAATACACTAAGATTTCCGATGTGATATACTTCGGGATTTGTCTTCATGGTGAGTGACTTGAAGTGATGCCCTGTCCGGGTGTCATGACTACATTACAACGATCTCGACTGCGGCTACCTCGATATGATTATCAGGTAATTTTAGTGGTTTCGGACTGAGATGTTCCGATTGTCTGGTGGAAAGAACGTCCTAGTCGACAGCAATAGCGATCGTCTATAATGTGCCAATTTTCGACAGTAATGTATCATGTATACATAAATAACACTATAAATTAATCTATTACAGACAGAATTCAGAACCATGTGTATATTAAGTTATCTGTCATACATATTTCGTCCTAAAATATATGTAGCCAATCACAAAGAATATATATTTTAATAAATATGTACATGGGGGAAAATATATATACAGGATTTTGAGAGAGTTACCAATCGGGGACCTTCTTGGAACTATTTCCTCCTAAACCAAATTTTAAAAGTATATTTAGGACTAGATTAAATAAAAAGCAATAATGTATAAATTCAATACGTTTATACATGATTTTTAGTGTGTTCTGAGTTTAGAACATTAACTACTTGAAACTATTCCCTTCTAAACTTAATTTAAAAGTATATTTTTGAATACATTAAATAAAAAGCAAAATGGGAAGTCATTTTCAGGACTTTATGCTTATATTTAAACATGTACATGAATTCGGTAAAAAATTTGAAAATTTATATAATTTTGTTTTAAACAGAACAATATTAAATTTATATTTATATATTTTTTTCATGTCACATCAGGAAGCAATTTAAATATAATAATTTTTGTTCCCGTTGAAAGCTTTTCTTTTATTTATAGATTTTTATTCCCAATTTGGTGTATAAAATTGAACATATTATATAGTTCATCTTTTCTTATTTTCGGAAATACTGTTAATGCACTTATTAAAAATACCTACAATGAAGTATATTAATTGATTTAATGTAGACATTGCATTAAAAATTTTTGATTGAAATGACGCTATTGTATAAATATTGCTTTTATATTCTAAATATTGACAATGAAATGGCAAAATATGTTTTCGCGATTTTGCTAGTATATCGGTAAAATGAAATTAACCGAACGTTGGGATAATGCATCGTCTCAACATGGAAAATTTTGGCCAAGCTTTTCCTAGTACAATTAATACTGGATTGGTAACACTTTCTAATTTAATTACTCTGGGTTTTAAAAGAAACATAGTCAATAAATAATGATTCTTTTTTATATACTTTTATGTACCTTCAATTTTGGTTTAAGAAACTGCAATTAAAAAGAATTGCAGAACATTTCCAATTACAAATATATTTTAATTTTTTGCTAATATATAACAATTATACTTGTTTTGTTTTTTTTTCATTTGAAAACTTTATTGTATAGCATTGATAAAACTGGATACGTAATACTTCAAAAATACATCAAAAGTCAGAAACGAAACGCCACAAAAAAATTTACACACTTCTTAATAAATCAATAAAAAAATGCATTTTTAAAGTATTGTACTTTAGATTTCCAAATAATTGAATTCCAGATTTTTCCTCAGCTTATACTTTTAAGAAAAAAGTTTTACAAGATTTACTGCAACAGTTTTATAAAACTATTTTAAAAGTTTTCATAGTTTAAATTTTCAGTTGAAGATTTTTTGGAAACATAATGTTTTCAAGCTGTAGAAAGTACGTGATACAACTTTTGAACTGTATTTTTACGTTGAACAGCTGCTAAGTACTACAAAAACTTCATTTTATGCAGTGAAAATACACTATATGTTAAACGAAAAAGATTTTTAAATGCACTATTCCTTTGGCTGATAGTACTTGAAAAATCTTGCTCACATTTTTTTTTGAATGAGTTTCAAACACAAGCATTTAAAAATAGTATTTTGCTGCCAAAAGAACAGTTCTATTCAAGATTCTAAAGTTATTTATGTATATTCCAAAGTTCTATATCAAGATTCTAAAGTTAATTCTAAAGTTAACTCAGTCGTTAATTTTAGACAAATAATACAATCTTTTATTTAGAAATATGTGACATAATATTAAAAATGATAGTTTTAAGTTACTGAAAGTATTGCATTTTAATTTAATAAAAATTCGCATCATATAAAGATTTTAATCAACAGTTACCTCAAAGATATATTATACACTTATTAAATACTGTGCAACAGGACTCTGCTTTCAAAATTTTCTCAAGAAATACTTTTCAGTAAATAGTAATAAAAAAGAAATATGTTAAAAGTTGCATATTAAGTAAATGTATATTGATATGACTATTTGTTAAACCACTCGTGCTGAAAAGATGACAAGTATTTTGTCAAATAGCTTTATCCCTCAAATCCATAACCTAAAATTTAATCATTGTTTTCGATTGCAAAATTTTGATGTTTTATATAAATGTATACAGTAAGAAAACATCGTTTTCTATTTGAAATTCCCTCAAAGATTATTTCCACAAAATCCATATAACTTTTAATAGCAAATTGAATCACTATTTATTTTAATTTTCCGTCGGTTGATGAAGGCAGGACAAACTGGAAAAATGAATATTGCACATATTAATGAATACGAAAACGGTGCCGTTCATCCAGGAAGGGTGGCAATGAAGGGGATGTTATTATCAAGACAAAGATTGTTAGCAATATACTTTTCACTCTGAATCAGAATACTATAGAACACGTTTTTACAAATTTTCGTAATAAGACGTTAGTAGGAGTAATGTCTCGCAAATATTACTATCAAATCATCTGTAAGACGAGGCATCACGCTGTTTAAAACATTAAGCAACATTTCTGTTAGTATGGCCCAATACAACTTTAAATATTGTTAATGATGATGGTTGTTTGTGGAACAAAGTTGATGCTTTGTGTACCATCGCAATCAAAGGCCACAAGATATAAGGCGTGGAGATCTGGATCACCATGTAAGTGGTAAGTATCGAACGGATACAGGATTTCCTTTCAATGTTGATCGTGCCAGTCATTTCACGGGCTCAGAAATTTTCTCAATGGCAGCAATACAATATCCACAGTTTCAAAACTATGAAACAGGGTAACTAACGCTGTCCAGTTTAAGAATGAAATTAACCACTCTTGTTATCGAAGTTGTTCGTGATACAAATTTTATTTCATGTACCATCAAAATGAAAAGTCACATTATCTGCCAAGTGTGGAGATCTGGATCACCATATATCTGGAAATTATCGAACGGGCGCGGGGATCCCAATGAATGTCCACCGCGGCAATCATTTCACAATCTCAGAATTTTTTTTAGTGGTAGCAGTCCTATACGTGCAATTTCGTAGCTATAAAACTTGTGTAACTAAACTGTCTGCTTCAAGAATGGTACTAGCATATCATGCGATACTTGATTTTTAATCTGTAACTGGACACCGGCAATCTCTTAGTCAAAAAATGAATGTTCTAGCATTATGTTTTAGTTTCTAATACAAAATTAAATATTCTTATAAATGATGTGTCCTATTCAGTGGTGCGCTTTTTTTTGTTTCTATGATCAGTATTTGTTTCCTATGTCATAGAGATCAGAATGTTTTGTTTTGCTTCCAATGTTACAATGACAAAACAGATTTATAAACAAGTATTTCACAATTTTACACTGCTAAAACAGAGAAACAACGATCAATCTATTCTTCTAATAAATAAAAACGACAATTAATGACTTTTTATATGTTAAAATGTCTAATACGGGAACAGGAATAGGTGCAAATAATATATTATCAACCCATTTACATTGCAAATAAAATAAATGATTTAAACTTTTGTTTCATATTTTTTTCAGTAGCAAAAATGTACAGTAAATAACAGAAATTTAAATAATTGTGTTTTTAATGACGAACTATGCTTCAGAAATAACGCTGCTGAATAAATATTATAGGTACATTTGTTAAGATCCTATTTCTTGAAAAATTTGAAAATAGCAAAAAGTGATGGGTATATCTTGTGTTTTCGCTTTTTAACATTGCATTCTAAGATTTTTATAGTAAAATACTAATTTTACAATAATGGATAAAGAAAGCGTTATCTTATGGAATAAAATTTTATTCATCAGAATATCTTTTAATAATCCTTTCAGACTACAATACCACCCTTATAAAATAAAAGGGTTTTAAAGGGCATTTTAAAATTCATGCAAATGTATTATGAAAAATGTTCAAAACATCGTTTTAGTGTTAAATATTTTTAGGGCAATTTAAGACAAAAACTTAAAGAACCACAGGAAACCTGGGTCTTGTCCGAGAAATTTTTTGTCGTTCATGTAGTAGATGGAAGTCCTAAGAATTTGTTAGAAATAAAGGCTAGTGAATTAGACGATTTTGAAGGGAGCTATAGTAGGGGACCAAAAGTGGTCAATTGGTAGTTTTGAGTAGGGCGTTAAGAGGAAAACTACTTAAAATGTCCTAGCACTTATTATGCTTTAGATGTTCAATTAGTCGAAATTAAGCATAGGGTATAAATTAATCATTAAAATAAAAATTTAAAAAATGCTTTAAAAGGGCCCTAAGTCCCCAATGAAAATATGAGAGTGGTTTGGTGCGGGGAGAGGAGTCCAAGACTCAATTTTAAAGTTCTACATTGAAAGGGTAACACAATTAGGAAGAGAGGTGAAAAATGCATGACGCACAAAAAGTTCAAGGGGCCCCAGATTAAGACCCAGGAGGCCAGTTTCTAATTGGAATGTTTAAATTGGGGACTAACTAAATGGAGAAAAGGCTCCAGAAACAAATAATGGGGCAAGTTATTAACAATTTAGAGAACAATAACATCAAGGGGCCCCGTATCGGGCCTCAGGAGACCAGGGTATTAACTGAAATGTAGAAATAGGGGATTAACTAAATGGGAAAGGGGCCTCCAAAACGAAGATCGGATACAAAGGCGGCAAGTTATAATGAATTTAGCGCACAAAAACGTAAAGCAGCCTAAGGGACCCGGGTCTTAAAAAATTTAAAATCTGAGACACAGGTGCATCTGGATTTGTCTTGGACTATTCTCACCCAAATTTTTGGACTGCAGATTTTGCTGGCCATCGCACACACAACTCACATTTATTTGTATGTAGTGTATAATATTTTCTATAGCTTGCAGTAAAATGAAACATGAATTTAAATGAAGAAACTCTTCTACATTTTTAAATTGTTATGTATTGACATTAAATTACGATCATCACATACAACACAAAACCAGAAGAGAACATTACATCGAGTTAGAGCATACAGAGAAGAAAAAAACATCAACAAAGCTAATTTCCAGAAATGGAACAGATACGGCCATCTAGTGACAGAAAGGCAAAATAAAATATAGGAGTCGCTAGATTAGCAAATAAATTCGTGAAGTATTTATAACATTTACTTAATTTTTTTAAAGAATGGTAATCGTTTTTCTGGAGCTTATACCACCTAAAAGATTAATATATATATTGATTAATTATTTTTCAAATTCGCAAAATGGTAAAAAAAATCTAAAGAATGGCCGTTTTTGTACCAATTATCCCCATTTTATCGAATATCGACTTTTTAAATTAAATGTTGATCTAACCTCTGGAAAATTTAATGTCATTTCATATGTTGCCAACCAAATTTGTTTCAGATGCCTGTGACCGGAGAAAAGCTATCGCCGGAATGGAAATTCACGGCGCGCACACGCAAGTACTCCCGCCGCACAATTCTTATTATTCAATTTTTTACACGCAGAAATTTAAATATATAAGTGAAATGTCAATAAATGGAATGAAAAAAGTTCTAAGGTTATATATCTTTTCTTTATAACAGAAAAATAATTGTAAAAATCACTTGAATCACAAGTTTCGTCACACGATTCAAGTGTATCATAACTAGGCTGTAACTAAATGTTCCTACACACGTTATTCACATTTATAATGTTCAAAATCCTAAGTAATCATTCTTAAAAACATAAATCGATACATTCCTATAATATTACGCCAAAAACTTTTATATATTTAAATAACTTTCGGATTGTAAAGGTAAATTTTAATAATCCATATGAGGTAGAAAATATTCCGATATGTCAGTTGTTTTTATCGAAATCTACATTGCAGTATTTATTTCGGTTTACGAAGAAAAATAAAATCCCCTTCTTGGAATATTTATGTAAAATATGTGGCTACAGAAAAAATAATAATACATTTATTTATACTTAAAAAAAAAAGACATTGACATAAAGATTAAATGCACACAATGGTTAAGCCAATGATTTTGTGATTTGAATCATATAAATTATTCATATTCTGAATATCTTGCAATAAAATCAGTCTGGAAATCTTATGATGTGGCAGTTTCAGAAGTTACGGCTTAAAGTATAATTCATTCAAAAGAAATTTTAAAACTTTAATACGTATATTTTGCTTTCCTGTGATATTTGTAATACTTTATGCATTAAGTTTGTGTTACATTTTCTATCGACAGTTTTTGATATAATATATTATTGATACTATTAAAAAAATATTTATAATAAAGTTTTATTTATAAAAATTCCCTTTATATTAAATATATTAAGCTTTTGATAATAAATAATACTTGTATCAATCATTTGAGAATATTTTAACTGGTTTCTTTAAAAGATTTGTGCATTCGTTGGGTAAATTTATATGAAACCCTTAAAATGTAACAATATAGTTTTATCAAGAAAGTAGTTTTCATAAACGAAATTATCTGTGTGCTTTACTTGCTTATATTATATGAAATATTTTAGGGTCAAAATATAAGCAAGGCATTTTACTAAAATTTTATATAAGGTAAAGCCAGGACAGATGGCGCGGTCGGAGAGATTGCGCACATAGAGGTTCGGGGGGAAGGAGTAGAGTGAGAGCGCAGAGACTCCAGGTAGTTGTACAACCACAGTAGTGGAGTGTCTACTTGAAAGTGCACGTTGATTGCTTTGAGCGTCTAAGATAATGTATTGCTATTTTGTTTTGTTTTTCCAAAGTAAGTGCTTGAATTTTCATAGCTATTCATCAGAATTTCAATACAATGTGAATAGTACAAAATATTTTAAACTTAAGCGATTTCTCATAAGCTACTAATCTAGACTAACAATGTGAACATCAACGGTTCGTTTTAGAAGTGGTCATGTTTAAATAAAAGGCCGTGCAATCTCTCCTAGTGAAATTGGAGAGTTTGCGCATCTGCTACTTATGAGAGATGGCGCAGTGTTCCCATTACTTTCCATACTGGGAGAGATTATGCAGCTTATTGGTAAATTTGCATAAACAAATGAAAAATGAAAACGGACTAATTTTAAGTTAAACGTGTTATAAAGTAACATAAATTTATCTTGTAACCTTATCTGGACTTGCTTTTTTCTGATTCTTTATTTTTTTTTCCTTTAATTAAAATTTTGTAATCGTTTTTTAAATTATTTCCTTTTTCTGATTCTTTAATCATTAGGTTGAAATATTCACTCCTAATACAATAATATTTGTTCACAAAAACCTTACAGCAATGTCATTTAAGTGTAAGTATTATTGTTAACAATTTAATTGTATTTATTGTTAGCAACAATCTCTCCTACCCATGTGTGCAATCACACCAACCCTGTAAGGACAGATTGCTTAAAATAACTTTTTTGGTTTTATTACAACTGTTCTATTAAATTACAACATAACAACAAAATAGCAATGGAAATGCATAAAAAACAAATGAAGTAAAAATTATTCATGAATAGTTTAGCAAAAAATTAATATTTAGATTTTTATTGCCATTCTTATGAATTGTGCGCAGACTATCCTAGCTTTACCTTATTAATAATATGAGCATACAAAATGTGTTACTAGACAATATATCAAAATAATCATACCATATATATATAAATATATGCTACAAAACATTACTCACTTGAAATGATTACTATGAAAACTTCTGCAGAGTTTGTATAGTACACTTATACACTTATTTGAAAGATGACGCACATCCAAAAACTTGATTTTTGTAATATTAATATAAATAAAACACAAAACTATCTTCCCATCTGTCACTGAATACATATTGAGTTACCTTTAAGTGACCAAATGAGCAGATTTATCATTTTGTGGGTTTTCCCCATATGTCCTTTCTGTACACACAATCGTTCAGATTTGTTCGGATAATCGAACATAATGTGGCTCATATTGAAATTGTGTAGGAACTTTCGACTGCTGGAAGTTCTATTCACGTGATATTTACGTGATATTTTCAATAGAAAGCACACGTTTACCATATATATTCAACAAAGCTGAATATGCAGTAACATCAAGAGGAAGGATAGTTGATTTTATATCAAAGCCGTTTTGACAAAATTTGAATTTCATGCGCATTTAAAGGTATAAATCCTCTCCGGGTGTTGCCAGCAGCTAAAAGTTTTTGTACCATCCAGTACTATTTGTGTATCAGATTTGGTGCAAATCGGTGGCTGACACTTCGGGAGTGATTCATGTGAAAAAATAGTTTTCAGATTTTCAGAAATATAAATTTAATTCTACAACAGTAAATAGATTTGTTGTAAAAAAATAAAAAATAAATATATATTATTATCTTTTATTTTGTTGCCTTTATTGGGAAGTAAAGGAACAAGGTACACGTTTGTATCTTTTGAAGTTAACCGCATGTCTTACAACAGGTTGTCATTACTGCTATCGCCTGTGCATTTGGGATCGCTTACCACTTTATTGCGTCCGGAAAGTTGCTATTACTTGACACTAATAACGTCATATTTTGCATTCGTGTATAGTCTCTGTTAGGTTTAACTGAAAGAAACGCTCAGTGACTTTACAGTTTTTTCATATTATTTCTGCGCGGAATTTTTTTAATTAAAGATTAATGACTGTCTTCCTTTCAATACTACTCGTTACAATATTTCGCGTAATTTTAGTCGTCGTTTTATACTTTTTACGTATAGTAAACGTGAAAACTACAGTAAATGTAAAATGCATATCACAGATTTAGCTGAAAATTTCTGAGTTTGAATATTATACATAGCATTTATTAACACAAGTACTTAATGAATAGATGACAAAGTATGAAATTATCTGATAAAAATTGGTCGGGTTTTTTTAAGATTGGGCAGTGCGTTCACCGGTAGGTATAGTGTTGTTATTTCTAAAACCAGAGAAGTGGCTCCTAATATTACTTGGACCCGTAGTTTCTACATGTAGAAGCTTTCAAGACCAATTGTCAAAACCATTTTAGAAGAGAACTTTAAGATAAACAATTGTATTAAGGAAAAGCGGTATATTTCTATTAATTTACCATGACATAAGTAACGAGCACCTGCAACATCCTCGTCATTCTGAATTTCGCTTGCGTTTATGGGTAAGGTACATAAAATATTCTTTAAAATAAGAAAAAGTTAGTTTTATGTAAATAAAATTAACAAATATTTTGCATCATTTCTTTGTATTGTAAATTACCTGTTACGTCATACAGTTCTTGGACTTATAAATAGCAGACATTTTCTTGTTAGCAAAATCATTAGCTGTATGAAGTTTTTAGAATATAATCAGTAAATGTTTGAAAATACATCAGACCTTTCACCCTCTTATTGATAAGGACTTTTCTGGTTAATCGCATGGTGTTTGTATTTGGTATTTTAAAATTTGTTTCCTTTCTTTCTGTTTTGTGATTATTTTAATTTTTGTATTTTTCTTTATTGTATGTACTACAATATTATAGCTAACATTTTTTCTGTATAAAATACTTTATTTTTTTTACACTCATAAATGTCATGTAACTGCTGAGCTCTATAAAATCTACTTTAGCAAGATCGGGAAATATTTATATATACATATATATTTAATATATATGCACGGCAGTTATTTAAGCAACATATGTATACAAGGCTATCTGATCCTGCTGATTGGTACGTGTCTAAGTACCTTTTTCATAACTTATAGATGTATTCTCAAAACTAAACGAATTAAAATTCTCGTTACAAGGTAATATTTTAGCTATTCTCAATACGCATGAGAAAATAAAAGATTTTGAAAGGAAATTTCGGTTGTGTGTTAGTTGTGTAAAACAACGTCACTTTTCACCATTTCCAAAATTTTCAATAGAAAATGACATTGTTATAAAAAATAATTATGCAAGGACATACCTTTGCATCTCAAAACATTCATATCAAAATTTGGAACGTATTTTCTAAATAGTAAATATGAAGAATTTTCATGTCTTCGTGGTCCTCTCCATTGCGATATGGAAACCAACAAACTATTATTAAATGCAAGAGAACAGATAATCGAACTTTCAAATATTTTACTATTGAATTACTGATTAAGGGTAATCGTCACTAACTCAAGTAAAAACAAGTACTGATATCAACTTAATGTATGTGCTGATCTGAGATTTAAGCTTACCTGCATACATCCAAGCCTATAATAACTATGTAAGAATCAGGAAGCTCACCAGACTCACTATTGTGGGTTCTATAACTTATTTGTTTTTTAGGTAATAAAATAAAATAATCTGAACTCAATCAGGCTTCAATTATTAAAATTGAGTCTGAATTTTCTTTCATTAATTACTAAAAATTGTTTTTTAAGTGAGGTATTTTTAATTTAACATCTACTACTTTTTCTCTTTAAAAGTTTTACAAATGTAATCCATTATTTATCTCTCATCATTATATACTCCTGAAACTACAACATAAGCGTTTTTAATAATATGTCTTTCAAAAAACATCTATATGCACACAGGGTAATACTTTAATACCATCTTGCCTCAAATAGCTGGGGAATCGAAGTAGTTGCAGCCACGAATGTGGTGTTTAAATAAAGTGAAACACATATAAGCTTCAGGAAAAGTTACCTAATAGCGTCCTCTAATGACAAACAACAAAGTTAGCATTGCTATCTTAATAATAGTAAGAGATATGGGGAAAACGTCCACTACAAAGGTTTAATACGTTTTCGATTTAGTATAAAAGGAAGTCTTCATATAAAAACAAATATCTTATAAGCTCTGAAATGTAATTTACCATATAAAAATTACTCGTTAAAAACACCACTAATTTTATGTTGCAGTGTTGCATCATACGGTAGACGGCCATTTTCTGAAATATATATATATAAGACATGTATGCAAGTCACATTCATTTTAGTAATAAAATCTCGTTATGTATGGCCAACGTCTCCAACATCGACTTATTTAACTCCTTTTTCAGTTTTATTTCGTTTAATAAAAAAAGCAAAATTACACTTCAGAAATAACATGAAATTTTATGAAATATTCGAATAATTAATCGTATTTTTTCATGATTAACAAAATTTTCAATTAACTTTAAGTAGAATATCCCATTAATTAATTTAAAGTGACACGCCTATACCTCATTCTCGTAACATTAACTTAATGTGTCTTACAAAACTGCTTTTATCAAGATGAATGTTTTTACAGGTTGAAAAATTATTCAAAAATGTTCTAAATTTCTAATCATACTGGAATATTTTTATTTCACACTTTTGCCATTAGCAAGTGGAATCAAAATTTATCATAAATATATAAAAATACGTAATTTGGTTGCGGTAAAGATTTTAATATGAGAAGAATCTGCATGATCATTTTAGACAAATACAATGAATATTGCACTGTATTTTGAGCATTTTTATTAATTTGTGATGCTTTGTACTGCATAAAATATCCATAACACTTTTTGGTTGCAAATAATAAAACTAGTCGGATGTGTCAATCCCAAAACTTTTATCTACCTCACACAGGTTTCGCATACACTAAAAAGAATCAGCACCAATTTATATCAAGGTCTAACAGAAACTCAAGTTTTATTAAACTCCGTGCATTATTTCTTGATATGACTATTGCTAAAATCGTGTAAATCCTGCAAAATGCAGCATAGTAGCACCACCTGCTGGGCAATTTTTACCAAAAACTATACAGCACCAATTTATATCAGAGACTAACTGAATATAAAGTTTTATTAAATTCCGAGCATTAGTTCTTGAGATAGAGCTATTGCGGAAAACGCGAAAAATGCTCCATAGCAGCGCCATCTGCTGGGCGATTTTTACCAAAAACTAATCAGCAACAATTTATATGAGACTAACTGAATATAAAGTTTTATTATTTTCCGAGCATTAGTTCTTGAGATAGAGCTATTGCGGAAATCGCGAAAAATGCTGCATAGCAGCGCCACCTGCTGGGCGATTTTTACCAAAAACTAATCAGCACCAATTTATATTCGGGACTAATTGAATATAAAGTTTTATTAAATTCCGAGCATTAGTTTTTGAGATAGAGCGCCCACAAAATTTGTGTCACATACAAACAGACAGACAGACTCACAGACAGACATTTTCTAAAAATAGTCAAATCGTGTTCAGGACCTTCTAAAACGTATAAATCCGTCGAAAACCGGAAGTCGAAAATTTTCATGAATCCAATACTTTCTTCTTGTAAAGATAGAAGAACGTAATAATCTACTCATCACCATTTTTTTTTTCAGTATTCTTTATTAAAAACTCTTTATTAACCGTTATGTTTACTTTCAATTGAATAACTCATATTTTTTGTGTCACCAATGCATCATTTCATGTACCACCCTAAATAATCTGGACCTAATAAATATAAAAATGTAATCTGATCAATTTCACGACAAAATATCATTCACTAATAATTTCTAATAGTGAAATTGAAAAAAAAAAAGGAATATATTTTGTGTTAAATGAACGATAATACAGCGCTTCATTTACTGTCCGTTCAAAGTGGTCTAACTTTATTATGAATACACTCTCCAAATTATAGAGGAACAAGTATTAAAGAAGCATTTCTGTGCAGTAACTAATTAGTAAAGTAGTCACTGCATATAAATGTTAGTAATTACATTAAATGTCAATCACCAAACTTAATTAAATTCTTGATAAAGAAATTTTAACTATTTAGCAGCACAAAAGTATTTATTTCTGCAATATGAGCCATAATATACTGTTTAGTTTTTTATTCATTGTTACAAACCAATAACACTCACATTATTAATCTAGATCTAGACTATGTCACATTTTTCTCTTCTAATTAATTCAATATTTCTGCAAAAGTGTTTAGAAAATTTTTAATTTCGGAATATTTTTTATCTTTACTGTAGATAATTTATTATTTTTAGTTTTTAAAAGTAGCATGTATTTAGACGATATTAGTGTAAATTATCTTCTAGACTAGCGTTCTCCAAACTATGGCATGCATACCAGTTCGGATAAACGAACTTTTTGTACCGAATGAAGTGATAAATGAAACAATGTAGTTAGTTGAATGGAATACCTAGTTGCTTAACAACTGAGCTTCCTGGATAAATGTAAACGACATGCGAGGCAAATAGGGAGCCGTGAGAAAATTAAAAAGTTAGAACGAAAATAAAATAGAAATGTTTAAAATATAATAAAGGAATAGAAGTTTAACAATAAAGAACTAAAATTTTTTCATTAGATCCAACATGACAGACGAAAACTACCCAGGGTCGAACACATCTAAAAAAATAAGAAAAAATAATCTTTACAGGGACTATAAATTTAGTTTAAAAGTAAAAAAAAATAGGAAAATTTAGGAAAAATTTAAAGCCACTTGGCAGTCTAAAGACATTTTTTCTTTATAAATACAAATGCAAGAGACAAGCGAAATTAAGTTTAATTTAAGAGAGAGGAAAAAGTTAAGTAAAACGAAGTAATAACATCAATTTCAGTTTTGTAAAATTTTATTGGTGGAACTAAAATATTAAAAAAAAGTACATCTGGAATTGATGAGCGATATAAACGAATAGTATCTCTATCATATAGACTATTTCATTCGCGTTTTTGAAGATGTGGTGATATTGCTGATAAATCTTACAATGAAAATACATAAAAAATATAGCTGATTTTCTATAATATAACATACTATAAATTATATTAAAACGATTTATAAATTTGTATAATGTATAGTTCTTAAAAATGCCTATTTTTTATTTTTGATGATAACTAATTCTCAGAAGAGTAAAAAGTATATAAGATAAAGCTAGGATAGTCTGCGCAAAGAATACCAATAAAAAATCGAAATATTAATTTTTTTCTAACTTATTCATGAATAATTTTTACTTCATTTGTTTTTTATGCATTTCCATTGCTATTTTGTTGTTATGTTGCAATTTAATAGAATAGTTGTAATAAAACCAAGAAAGTTATTTTACGCAATCTGTCCTTACAGGGTTGGTGTGATTGCGCACATGGGTAGGAAAGATTGTTACTAATAATAACTACAATTAAATTGCTAACAATAATAATTACACTTAAATGACATTGCTGTAAGGTTTTTGTGAACAAATATTATTGTATTAGGAGTGAATATTTCAACATAATGTTTAAATAATCAGAAAAAAGAAATAATTCAAAAAACGATTAAAAAAATTTAATTAAAGGGAAAAAAATAAAGAATCTGAAAAAGCAAGTCCACATAAGATTACAAAATAAAATTATGTTACTTAATAACACGTTTAACTTAAAATTAGTCCATTTTCCATTTTTCATTTTTTATGCAAATTTACCAATAAGCTGCGTAATCTCTCCTAGCATGGAAACTAATGGGAACACTGCGCCATCTCTCATAAGTAGCAGATGCGCAAACTCTCTTATTTCGGTAGGAGAGATTGCGCGGCCTTTTATTTAAACATGACCTCTTTTAAAAGGAACCGTTGATGTTCACATTGTTAGTCTAGATTAGTAGCTTATGAGAAATCGTTAAAGTTTAAAATATTTTGTACTATTCACATTGTATAGAAATTCTGATGAATAGCTATGAAAATTCAAGCACTTACTTTGGAAAATCAAAACAAAATAGCAATACTTTATCTTAGACGCTCAAAGCAATCAACGTGCACTTTCAAGTAGACACTCCACTACTGTTGTTGTACAACTACCTTTATTCGCTGCGCGCTCACTCTACTCCTTCCCCCCGAACCTCTATGTGCGCAATCTCTCCGACCGCGCCATCTCTCCTGTCTTTACCTTACAGGGTGATTTTTTTTAAAGTTGTGAAAGTAAAACCCTATAACGAAAGAACCACTGATCCAAATGACCGGAAATTTCACCAGTATGCTCCCAAAGCAATGGGAATTTTTTAGGCATGGTTAAAAAAAACTTAAAATTCCACCGACAGATGGCGCTGTATATGCAGTAAAGTCGGGAGAGGAGCTTGTGCAAGACACACGCACAGTGGATACTCTTCACTCTGTTGTGGAACATGCGGTTTCACGTTTCCAACTCGTAGCTGAAAACATTGGACAACACACTGAAAATCGTATGCGTTAGTTGCGCAGTTCTGTACGAATGTATTCCATATTTTTATTTCGTTCTGTTTCTGCAGTTGTTTGCAGTTCCTTTTCCCAATTACTGTATTCTGTATGTTTTTGATATACAGAATGCAGTAATTGGGAAAAGGAACTGCAAACACCTGCAGAAACAGAACGAAATAAAAATATGGAGTAAAACATTCGTACAGAACTGCGCAACTAACGCATACAATTTTCAGTGTGCTGTGCTGTCCAATGTTTTCAGCTACGAGTTGGAAACGTGGAACCGCATGTTCCACAACAGAGTGAAGAGTATCCACTGTGCGTGTGATTTGCACAAGCTCCTCTCCCGACTTTACTGCATATACAGCGCCATCTGTCGGTGAGATTTTAAGTTTTTTTAAAACCGTGCCTAAAAAATTCCCACTGCTTTGGGAGTATACTGGTGAAATTTCCGGTCATTTGGATCAGTGGTTCTTTCGTTATAGGTTTTTACTTTCACAACTTTAAAAAAAATCACCCTGTATTTTAGGGGTTCTCAACTATGTAGAATCTACACTAGGGTGGAGCGAAAAAAATTATTATTTTTTTTTTTTACAAAAAACGGGTAAATGCCAAAAGTTGCCTTTATACTAGTACATCAAATATCTAAAATTTTACCGCTGAAAAAAAAAATGCCTTGAGTCTGCGCTTTTGGTCCAAATGTCGAAATTTTGGGTAAAATTTGAAAAGTTTTCAAAAAAAATAAAATTTTTCTGTATAACTGATTATGATTTAATAGTGTCATTTGAACCTTTATTAATAAAGATTTAAAATATTGAAACGATAAAACGATATCTTTATTATTTTTAACTGGAGCAAAACTGACAAATTTCTGTAAAAAAGGGGCGTTGCCATTCTGGTACAGCATACAACGACACGTTAAAAAAAAATTAATCGAAAGGAAATTAAAGAGAAGCACCGCAATTAGAAATGCTGCATGTGAAATTGAAATAAACTAATCAGTATGCAATGATTCAATAATAGATACATTTGAATTCCCATCTTTATCCTCCTATACCGAAACTCGAATGAAGTTTGAAACTTTTTCTATAGCATTTATTTAAGTGAAAACAATGATAATTAATGATAATAGCACTGTAAAAAGAAACATTTATACTACTACTGTTCTCCAAAATAAATACTAATGTCTGAAGACAGGTAAAACAAAAAATAAGGTTTAAATTATATATTCGGTTTATTTTTAAAAACGGACTTTCTAATATGTATCAGACAACCATCTTTATATTCATATCGGTAATAAAACTGAAATTACTTTTCATATCGAATTTTCATCACTAAACATTGATATTTTTAAATGCACTTAATCCATAGTTTATGTGATTTGATTATTAAACTTCTTTAAATAAAACAACTATTGATTTCATACATTATTTAACCTTTTATACCTTTTTCTTTAAGAAATAATATTAATTATTTATTATTTAATAATACTGTTTATTTTTCAATAATATTTTATTTTAAGATACCCTATTTAACTGGAGGAGAAAATAACTGCTTTTTCTGCGGCAGTTCCGCTGTGCTTTCCAACTATGATCAATCAAAGTATTTCGTATGAAACATGTACTTTTATTTATAGACGCATTAAAGAAATTTAATAATATATTTTTAATGGTACTTAAAAGTCGAAGCATTAAGGCCTGAAACGGTAAACGGCTGTGTACATCAAGTATTCTCATTTAAAAAAAATGAAATTAGACTATGAGAGGAACAAAATGTATTTTTCTATTTTTCATTTTTTTCAGAATTAATAATTATTATTTATTATTTAATAATATTGTTTATTTTTCAATAATATTTTATGTTATTCATTGTAAAATGAAATTGTTGCATTTAAATATCCTTATTTATTACCATATACTTACTTCCCAAGTAATAATATAATTTTTATTTCGAAAAAATTACTCGAAAGAGAGCGACTTAAATATTTATATGGTGCTAATTTTTACCACTCAAGAGACATGTTATACCTAACATTTTTTATTATTATTTTCATAATTTAACAGTTTACTTTCAGTTTATATTCAAGCTACGAAAGCTGGAACAAAATTCATGTTAACCATGTTATAATATTTAAATAATTTAAAAATATTTTAATTATCCATTTATAATTTTCTTCAGTAATAAGACAGGCACCACAAGTCTTATAGTCTGACTTGGAATCAATGTGTCCCCCCTCCCCATATCCTTGAGGACTGTACGAAATGAGAATCCACCGGCTTGGCATCATTTTATGTTTTACAAATCTCTCAAAGGGAAAACATTCGGGGAAGACCGACATAAAATCCATTACGTGGCATCAACACGGTAGCCCACAATAGAGAATTGTTCCAAGGAAGTACTTATCCCAACTATTGACCATGCCCATTTATGTTTTACTTCGATGTTCAAATAGATACCAGTTTTTTTACAGCAGTCTAAACCATCCACACGCCTGCGCGTTACCACGATTTCCGCAGGAATTCTGAGATTGAATAGAGCTAATATCAGTATATGGAAAAACGTTTTACCACGTGCACTTGGTTGGACACCCTGTCCCTTCAGCATGGTTAATGATTGACCCATAAATAAAATCTTGTGTGGATAAATATGCACTAAAACACCAACGTTTAACACACAATATCATAGTACAATGGACAGACGTACGTTTCGTGAGTAACTTGCGTGAGTAAACTGCGTGAGTAAATCCAGAAAGGTGAGATGTAAGGTACGCTTGAAAAATCATTGACCAGGGAGTTACCAAATTTATGAATATAATATATATTCATAAATTTGGTAACTCCCTAGTCAATGATTTTTCAAGCTTACCTTACATCTTACCTTTCTGGATTGAGTTACTGTGTCATAGTGATCACTTCCGGCTTAATCTCATTGGTGGCTCATGCGTGATGAGTTTCTCGGTGTGTTGTTTACATTTGGGTTTCTAGATTCAATTTCATGTCTTTGGGGGGATACATTAATGTTTAATTTTATTTTATTGACACTGAGGATGTGAGTCCAAGTTATTCACGAAACGTACGTCTGTCCATTTTACTATGATATTGTGTGTTAAACGTTGGTGTTTTTAGCGAATAATTGACCCATTTCAAACTATTCCGTATCTAAGCTGTTATATTACTATATTTTTTTTTAACGATAAAAGGAAACTACTATTAATTTTAAAATAAAATGTACGATTATATCACGAATTCCTAACATGAGAACTAATACTTATTTTTGAAGTATGAAAATCCTTAGTCAGAAATCCTTATATGTAACTTTACATATAGCAGGCAGTTTAAGATAAAATGTAAAATATTCCAACTTTTTAAAGTTTACAGCTTTAATTTATTTGTAAAGTACGTTTTGATGCATGAAATTGTTCAGGATAAAAAAAAAACTTCTTGTACAAATTATTTTTATAAAAGGCAAAACTGGCAGTTAAAAAATGGGTGAAGAATGCTTGTTAAGAAAACGTCTTCAAAGAAATATTTACGACGTAAATAATTAAAAAAAGATGCAAACGTCCAGAAGCAAGTGCCGAAAACGATGCTTAAAATAAATTTTTACTTTTGTCAAATAATTATTCAAAAAAGGATATTTTTGGATTTTACTTTAACATTAAAATGAGTAAAAAAAAAATAGCTAGCTTTTTAGAAGTTTTTTTTCAAGTCTTCAATGGAAATATACAAAGGAAAGTCATTAAGTAAGTAGCAAAAGATAATTAAATAATAACTTATAATGATATTCACTTCAAAACTATTTTTATTTCTCAACATATTCTCCACCAATATTTATGTTCTTATATCACCGTTTTATCAGTGCCCCAACACCAGCTGCATCCAATTCTTTGGGTTGCTGTCTCAGCCACATTAGGACTTCAAGTTGAACCTTTCCATCATCTGTGAACATCATCTTGCTTCCAATATGGTTTTTTAGTGGACTAAACAGATGAAAATCGCTTGGGGTTAAGTCGAAGCTGTATGGTGGATGTTGAATAAGTTGCAAGACGATGTTCACAGTTGATGAAAAGATTCAACTTGAAGTCCTAATGTGACTGAGATAGCAACCCAAAGAATATTATGCAGGTGGTGTTGGGGCACTGATAAAACGGTGATATAAGTGCATAAATATTGGTGGAGAACAGGTTGAGAAATAAAAATAGTTTTTAAGTGAATATCCTAGCAAGTTATTATTTAATTATATTTTGTGACGTACTTACTGACTTTCCCTCGTAGATGAAGTACGATGAGTGAAAAGGAATTTAAAATGAATTTAAATAAAGACATTTCCCAAGATTATTTTTTTTAAAGCCTTCAAATGTTTATTGTACAAGTAATGAAATCATTCCAAAAACTTTACAAGTAATTTGTAATTGAAAAACTCACAATTAATTTAAAATATTTAATATAAAATTAAAAAAAAAATTATTTCATATTAACTTTTTGGAGTTTATTTTTTATTTTTCGTGTAATCGGAGCCTTTGAGAAAAAAATGACGATAAATATAAGAAATATCCGCAATAATGCTATTGAAAATAAACGCTTTTTTATAGCGTGGCGATGTGGAAAATGGAAAAGAAGCGGGTGTAATAGAACATAATAAAATTTTAATTCAGTAAATGTCTTCCAGGAAAAAAACCCTTTTGGTTACAACAAAACATCTGATTTTGCGTTAAACTACCGGCGTTTATATTACGTCAGCGTTACATGAAAAAAATGTATATGAACTATTTACAATATTGTACAATAAAGGATTTAAATTGGTATTTTCTAAAATAGTGTAGTTATTACTAATTTGCTCTTATTGTGACGATTTCTTTATAATGCAATTTTTCTCTGCATTTTGTTAAATTTCGCGAAGTTTAGCAATAGTTAAGCTACAAATATGTGTTTGTGTGTATCTAAGTGAAACTAATACTAAACATAATTAAATACAGCAAGCCTGTTAAAATTCTGCAGCATAATTTTAAATAATCTGCGAACAGTTTTTTTCCAATACACAATTATATAATATATTTAGTTCGTGTGACCCTGTAAATGAGTGATAATTCTTTTGCCTCTATACTTTACAGAAAGTATATTTTAATACAACTCAGAAATCCATATAAATTTCATTATGTTTGCAAAATTGTAACGTTATTAAAAGAGACTACAAAAGATTTTTCATCTTAAACCATAATATAAAATAATTATTTGAGTAAATGAACGTTTAAGTGCTACACATAACATATTCTAAAGTAAAATGTATATAGTGCACCTCAATAATGCATATAAATTTCATTGTTTCAAGTAGTGTAACATCATTTAAATACACTGCAAATGATTCCCCCCCCCCCCAGACCGTAATGTAACGGAATACTTTTGAGTACCCCTGTGGATGTACTATGAATGTTACACACTTAATTTTCAATACCGATCATGTCATAGTAAACCTAAATAACATATATATAAATTAGAAGGGAATTTGAGAATATTTACATGAGATAAAGCTCGGAGAGACGGCCAGACAAACCGAATGCATGAACACTTTTCAACTATGTATTATTAACTTTATTAAAACAAATTAATATCTAAACATATTAACATTATATTAACACTTAAAAATAGGCAGTGATCTTTTAATAACATTTTTACATGAAACCCTAATATTTATCTAATATTAGGGTTAGATAAATATTAGACTTTGATAGAATACTTTATTATGAAAATATTAATACATAATAATGATCGAAAAACGTCGCTGTTTTTATAGCGTAGATAAAAATTATCTGCAATGTATATATATTTTTATCTTTAATGGAAAAATGATTGATTGGCAAAAATAAAGAAACGCTATTTAATGATAAGTTCGATACATGTTCGATACATGAATGTTATAATGCAGGGAGCTAATTATGCGACGTAAATTTAATGATAAACTAAATAATAAGTTATGATAAAAATATGTAAACCGAATGATTCAGACCTTTTGGCATAAGTACTAACAGGAAATACTCTCTACAATGTAAAAAAAAAGAAATGTTTGCAAAAATATGTAACTTCTATCTAATTACCCACAATTCCGAAAAATGTTCCTTAAGATATCTGCTGTTCGGATGTTATCATTTCGGAAGTAAACATTTTCAGTTGCTTAACCCCAGTTTGATCACGCTGGGTATCTCACACCCAGTGTCTCCTTATTCGCAGTTTTTCTTCCCAACCTTTTTCCAGGAATGGACGAGTTATCGTGTAGCTGAATCAAAGGAGGCGGAGAAACTGTGAAAAAAAATATATCTAAAATAGATCTATCGTAATCTCCACGTATGGGTATGTCAGCGAATATTTCTGTAACAGCTCTGACTACAAGTAGACGCATTTAAATCGTTTTTTTTTTTGTTATGGAGAATTATAGCAGCTATGACAAAGACATGTGACATGTAAGAAATTTACTGGATACTGTTTCTATGGATGAAGAAAGTATCGAGGACGATTATGAGTTTTCTGATAACGAAGCGCAAGATGCATGGAGAGTATTATAGCGATTACGATTCTTCGACTGAAGCCGAATCTAATTTAGAAAACGATGCTTCTGAGTCAATTGAAAATTATTGTTTCATAGGAAGTGATAATATAACAAAATTTAATAAAGAGAAATTCCGTCCTAATATTAGAATTTCTACTAAAAATATTTATATCATATATACATACATATATATTTTTTTTTCTCTTCCTTTGAATAATTATTCAAGAATAACGAAAAAAAAATATTATAATATTCATATTTTTTTTTTAACTTTTTTTTTCATTTTTTAAATAAAATGAGTAAAAAAAAATAATGATTTAAATTTTTGAAAAGAAATGAAAAACACATTATATATTTCATACAAATTTTAAATAAACATATTAAATGTGAGAACAGCTAAACTGCAAATGTGGAAGAAGATTTTTTGTTTTGTCCTCTCCCTTTCTGTCCATATCTTGGTATTCATTTCGCTGTGCTCGGGAGGGGGGGGGGGAAATGAACATTTCAGGGGGAATTTAGTTCATTGAATATTTACTTACTTTTAAAAACAAAGTAACAAATTTCAACAAAGAACATCTTTGAGGAATTTTAAAACCTTGGGTGCCGAGGGAATGGGATGCATAGTGGTAAATCAGAAATTTCAAAGGGTGATTGTTAAAATATTTATTGTTAGAAAAAAGTAACAAATATTTAAAAATAAATGCTTTTAAGGTTTCGTACATCTCACGAAATCACTGAATACTTAATGTTACGCTGAAAATCATAAGATTTTGAAAAACTCGTATTACTATTTTAATTAAATGAATTAATTTAATGACTTCCAACCATTTCTGCGATTTCAAAGAACATAATCTTAATTTCAACCATTTCATTGTAGACTAGATAGTACCGTGGTAAAGTGTGTTCTATCTACTTACAGTAGAATTTTTTATTCTGATAATTTCAGTGGTTTAAGCGCGTAGTACGTTTACACGTCTGTTATTTTTTTGTTTTATTTATATTATTTTATTTATTTATTTTCCAATATATTTAACAACTCGTTATACTCTTCTTTATCTTCTATGTTAGATATTATACGTGATTTAAATTTGTCTTTATCAGCTTCATGAATTGGAAGCATTTTTGATCGTAATTGTTTCTTTTTTCTATTACAAAATAGACAAAATTTTTTACATGTATCA
This sequence comes from Maratus michaelseni, assembly GCA_963931845.1. NCBI lineage: Eukaryota > Metazoa > Arthropoda > Arachnida > Araneae > Salticidae > Maratus > Maratus michaelseni. The sequence continues at coordinate 176,571,616 of OZ007591.1, forward strand.
ACGCTAGTGTCACTTTGGATCAAGCTATTTACTTCTAAAATTAAATCATCATTTTCACACTCTTCTTCAAGTTCAGAAATGTCCACATATTTGCTAGAAGTTGAAGGTTGAGGTTATTTTGATTGAGGAGCTAAAAGGGGTTGTGATGCTGCTAAATATTCTATAAGTGAAGGCTGTGAATGAGATGGTTCCACGGTCAACTTAGGTATAAACGATGTAGCTGGAGAAGAAAAGTCTATAGGTATACTTGTTTCTTTTTCTGTTTCTTTTTCTTTCTCTGTTTCAACGGTTTCTTTAGAAATTTTAGATTCAGACGTGAAATATTTTTTCATGAGCCCTGTAAATGCTTTATAACACTCCCTGTGATAACCACTGTACGTATATCACTAGGTAAAATAATGTCCTTGTATTTGAGGTTATGTATTTTTCGCAGATTTAAAATTGATTGACATTTTCTCAATGTCTCTTCAGAAAACAATATTATTTTGCCACTACTTTTTTTTACAAATAACACAAATTAATACGTTTTCCAAGATGATACTTTACCAAAACTGAGTCACATTTATTTTATAATCTGCGCAAAGAAATAGTAAAACGTGTGCTGTCAGTATAATACATGCACGGAGTAAACGAAAGATACGCAGTGAACTTGTGCCACGTGCCAGCGCTTGCACTTCCTCTTAAATGCAGCAACCTCAAATAACTGGCACCAATTTCAGAGATAAGGGGAAAGGGGAAAAATGTCCGTTGGGCCCCGAGCTATATTGAGACACTAGTCTCTGGTGTATTGAGAAACTAGTGCCACCGTATATGTTTGTCTGCCCAGGGGTTAGAAATATCGAAACTGTCCGGCTACTGAGGAAACATCTTCTAATAGTTAACCAAGTAACATGTATAAAATTCAGATTTTATACTATTACGTAAGTACAGTTAAAATTTCTTAAAGTTTAAGGGTGTCTGGTAAGGGGGTGCCACGATATTAAGTGTCTGGCAATGAATGACGGGATTTCTAATATTACTTCGAAAAAAAAAATTGCGCTTTACTATTTGATGAATTTAAGTTGGTATTTTATATACCTTTGCTACCTGTTACCTTCCAAAGCCACGATGACCCAATTTTCATAGTAGTCCATCGTTCCTACCTGTGTTGAAAGTAAGCGTTGAGAAACTTTCAGCTTTTATAACATAAGGAAGGTCTGGTATTCACGGGCTCTTAGACTATTAGTAACGAAGCTCTTTGAGTATATCATCAGAGAAATTTTGTCACTTTCTTCATCTTTATTTTAAAGTGATATTATTTGTTTTAAATTGTTTGCAATATGACTTTAAAATTTTAATACCGAAAATATATTTATATCTAAAATAGAAGTAGATAAATTTAAAAGTATATGAAAGTTGCAACCTAATAATTTTAACAAGTATAGTAACTTGTATTCTCCTCAAATAAAAACCTGTGTTTCGGGCTTCAAAAGCTTTTACTTTGTGGATATTATTTGGAAACTGGAAATATCCAGTGTGTGGGAGTTTAGTTCATAAATATCAGAAACGTGGTTATTCTGCATATCACTTTCCTATCAAAGCAGACAATTTCATGAATGTTTGTGCCTGCCCGATATGCTTCCATAACAATTTTAAACTATGTTTGGGACTAAATCAAACGTATTTAAAAGAAAGTTCCCGGCATCTAGTAATGTACATTTTAGCAGAAGCTTCTGTTAGTTGAAAGGTTAGTTTAGTTTAGTCAGATTTGGAATCTAAGTGGTAAAGGAGATATAGTTCATTTGGTGAAGCATACTTTGACTTTAAGATAACTACAGTTAGATTAATTGTGAATTTTAGATTAAAGCCTTGAAGTGCGGATCTTTCTCTGATTTAGAATTGTAATAAATTGTTTTTTATCTTATATCTGAATCATGTATCTAGTAAAGAGATTTCTCGACAACTTATTTTTATAATTTAAATTCAGAATTTCAAACTACATTTTAAAATTATTACACTACAAACAACTAATTCTTTCATCAATCCCTTTAAATAAAAAAAATGTTTTTATGTAGCATCCTAATATGTATTAAATTATTAAGAACATAGCTGCGTTGAAATTATTTTTATTCATATTGCCTTTTGAAAATTACAATCTTAAAAATTAAAATTCATGTGATCTACACGTATTTTCAACTAATAAGTATACGCCAAATTTTCAGTGACGAGTACAAAATATCGACCTATATTTTTGTTACATGTTAGTTATTTTATTTAAATAATTATATTAATGCAAGCATAACTAAATTTACTATTAAGATATTGCTAACGGAGCTCTCTACAGTTTTTAAAGAATCTCAAAAAATAGTTCCATCACCGCGCAAATTATGTATTTGTTTTATATCTTTGTAGTATAAGCAGAAAGATGTTATTATATAAATTTATCTATCACTTATTTCAATTTTCTTGCATGTGTCTTAAAAAGGGGCACAATACTTATGTATGTAAAGATAATTTCAAATTTTTTTACTTAAGAAAAATTTGTATTAAAGCATAAAACTATGATAAATACATAGATTATACCGGCTTTATTATAATTACAAGTCAGAAAGAAGCGATACTCTTCATGAAGATGACTTCAAAATCCTTCGAGATTTCTAAATTACTTGGAAGGTATAATATGAAGCTAATGAATTATGCGAAAGTTTTAGAAAGCTTAAATGTCGATCGGAAACGAAGATTAAACAACTCTCTTATTTACAAAACAGATTAAACACTCGTTAATTTCTGTCAGGATAGATTTCTGCCGTAATTAATTTTACATTGCCAATGTATATCATCAATAATTTAAATTCATGAACATTTTAATAAGATAAATTAACTTCTTTATTTTAATGTATTTTTATTTTCTTTAATTATTTTCAATAACTTAATTTAATCATTGGTACAGTAAACCCGTTAGTAAACCAGCTCCGTTAAACACGGGTTTCATTTTACAGTTTTTTACGGTATTTTTTCACGTATTTGGCAATTAAATAATTATTTTATTCATTGTTTTTTGTGATATTATCACAATTAAATAACATAGAAAGTTGAGACATAAGTCAAGAAAACAATTTTTTTATCTCGAAATACGGATAAGACATAAACCTTTGAAATAATTCAAATAGAAAGAGACAGTGTTAAAAATATTAGAAAGTGAATAATAAGTGTTTTGTTGAGCGTTTAAGTACACTACGTTTCATAATGACATGACCAACCTTGCTTGAAAAAAGAAATACAAGAATAAACATTTGCTATAAATAATACATGTTATTTTAAAAATGAGCAGTTACCTATTAGAATGTAATTATTATACAAGTGCATGTACTTAAGTTTTTAGAATCTGGAAAAGAAAAACACCTGCTTTCAGCGCAGACGATTTTTATCAAAATTTGAACACCTACGTGAATATCTGCGTTTGCAGAAAATCGAAATCTGCGAAATTCTATTTACTGTGATTTTTCGAATATCAGAAGACTAAATAATTGTGGAGTTATGTCGAAGGGACTTCAGAACCCTGATTTTTTATGACTTTCGACAAGGCTTGACACAGAAACAGTAAAACGATAGAATCAAATCGACGTTTGGTAGCGAAGCACCAGTTAAGGCAACGATTTGTAACTGGTTAAAAGAATTCTCTCGCGGTCGTAAGACGATTTTCAGTGATGATATTCAGGAGAATCGACCAAGAATTGCTGTGACTCCCGAAAACATTGATGCTGTGAGAAAACTAAACGCTTCTGATCGTCATGTGACATATGATGAAATATAAGCATATTTGAATATTTCAAGGATCGCTGTCATTCAATTTTACAGTATCACTTAAAAGGGAAAAAGGTGCATTCCCTATGGATCCCCCACAATTTATCTCAAGCTGAAAACACGCTCATGTGAAATGGTGCCAGGAATATATAAAAAAATCAACTCCGGTGCCTCAAAATATGTGTACGACAGCCTAACGTGCGATGAAACCTGGATTTATTCCTATGAACTCAAAACAAAAAATTAATCGATTGTTTGGGTGTTTCCAGATGATCCTAGAACGACAAAAGTTGTTCGTGCAAGGAGTGCTTGAAACCTACAAATGCCATGTATCTGCTGTGCCACTTTCAAAGTGGCATAAATGTTTTGATGATTGGTTTATTCGAATGCAAAAATGTATCGATGCTGCAGGAGAGTATTTTGAGAAGCACTAAAACTTATATTCTTGGTAAGAAATTACCTCTTGTATTACTTTCTAAAAACTTAAGTACTACCTCTCGTATGTACGTTTTACACACACACTACTTTTTGATAATGATATAACCACTTCCTTTAATAATTTGGATACCCCGCAGAATTTTGAAACATGGGTTGTACGCAGCTTCGTTGATATATTCTCATTCAAAAATACAGAAACGCGTAATTTCGCAACACTTGAATATTGTTTTCTGCTTAAAACTCATTAAACGCCAACGCCCCCTTTTCCGGAAACATGTATTTTATATTTTTTTTCGAAATATTTTTTAGCTATTTAAGAAAAATCTTTTTTACAGAAAAGTTATTACTATGGAGTATAAAATATATTTTTTTCCAACATAATATTTTCCTTTTTTCTATTTTTTGTAAAATTAGTTAAAAAGGAAAAAACAATTCTTCAGTTTTGCGCAACTACAGTCAGGTTTCAAGACCAAAATTTCAAGTAACAACATATTCAAAACCCGGAGTAAATAGATTTATTTAAAGAAACAATAGAAAGTTTTTATTTTTTTTAATGTTCCCAGATTGGGAACGTTGGCGATTTCTGGTAGCATTTCCATTCCCCTTTGTCAGCGAACTCGCTTTCATAAAGAATAGAATGTGTCCCTAGTAAGAAAGAATGCAAAGTAACTACTTAAAGTGATAAAAGAAAATTGTTAGTTCCTTTGTTCGACGAAACAACAATACAGTGAAATATAGTTTATTTTATTGCGTTTATTATTTTGAAAAGCATAGTGTATTTGAATTGTTTAGCAATCGATAAGTAATAGTGTTTAGATAAAATTAAAAAAAGTTTTGATATATGTAAAAATGCCTGTTAAATTATTAACAATAAAACAAGCCTTGGAATATTTCGATACACTGGATTCTGATTCTGAAGGTTTTCCACTAAATTTACATGTTAATGTGGGATAAATTAAAAAAATTATTTGAAGAAAACAATGAAATAGAAACTAATCCCCTTGGAACAAGATTTGTTTTGGACTTAATTAAATGCATTGACGATCCCCAAAAATATACGGTTTATATGGTCAATGTTCTTACATCTCTGGAATTATTAGAAGAAATGCGAAATAGCAATTTTCGTATGTAGGGTACAATCAGAGAAAATAGGTTGAAAGATTACCCTCTAAATAAATGTAAACAATTGTGAAAAAAAGGAAAGGAGGAATTTTTGAATCCATTGTCCTAGAAAATCTGTATGTAGTAAAATGGAGAAACTAGAAGGTTGTGTGTTTGGCATCTAATTTTGAAGAAGAGACTCCCTTAGGTCAGGTAACAAGATGGTGCTCTAAAAAATTAGAAAATTTATTTACTTCAACCGAAGATTGAAGTAAATAAACAGAGAATAAATTGAGGTAAAAACTGGTGGTGGCCTTTTTTTACAAACACTTTAAACATGACTGTAGTCGCAGCTTTGAGAATATATAAAAAGCTCAAAGGAGATATATCTCAACTTACTTTGAAAAAGATGTAATACAAAATAACTTATGTGACTACTTACTCCGTGATATATCTAGTGGAGTAGAACTTTCCGTAATTTCTATATCAACAGACAAGCAAGAAATATCTGATTTAGTGTTTAAAAAAAGGCAAAGTATTAAACACAGATTTGATATTTTAGACGAAAGTTCAGAAGAATCATCCAATACGAATATAGGAAAAACTAAACAAAATGCAAAAAGATAAAGAAAAGTTAAAAATCCAATTTCAGAATGCGAAAAAAATACATTATGCTGCATGAAAAATTATCAATCATTTTCATGTAAAATAGTATAGGACAAAAATGATGTAATAATCAAAAATAAAAAGGTAGATAATGAAAATGCTTATGGAATCGATAATTTTACATTATATTTTATAATAAATGTAGATCTTGGACTAATTTATAGAGATTATTTGTAAAATATCAGTTTCAGAATGATATTATCCCTTTTATAGCTAAAAAACTGAGAAATAACAACCTGAAAATAAGTAGAAATTTTCAAAAAAATTACCCTCATTAGGCACCAATGTTCTCATTGTGGGAACATGTTGTTTCTCCCAAATTTTCGAATTTAATTAATTTTTTCTTTCATAAGTACTTTCAAGACTTCCTATTCATAAAAAGAAAACAACTATATCATAAAAAAATTGGTCAATATACATAGTGGCGCCTAATGGTTTAAAGTAATAACCTTCAAACTTTTCCATTGGATTTAAATTAGATGATACGGTCGTCAATTATGAGAATACCGAGTTATATAAACTACACGCACTATTAAGTATAAATTGAAACATTATATTTTGAAAATACTCAAGATAACTCTTATAAAGCTTGAATAAAGCGCTCAAATTTATCATCTTAAACGTTTTTATAAGCCACAGTGTTCATCAGGCATATTGGAAACGTTATGGTTGTTTTTCTATTACACCCAATGCTTGCCCATACCATCAACAAAAAGCTGCCACTTTTTCGTTTGGAAAAATATTCAGGTTTTTATCAGTAGACGATGCAAATAATGACTCTTGCTGTAGGGAGCTTCCTCACAAATTAAAGTTCTTGTCTTCGGAAATAATAGCTCGTTATATTTCCATCTCATGCGGATTTGGGCGCTAGATAACATTTGAAGTAATATATACTGCTCAAAACAATTAGGGGAGCACATGGTTTTAACGAATTACGCAAATACTTACACCGATAAGTAACTTAAATTAAAACCTCTATAATTTAAGGCGTAGCAGAAAGCAGAAAAATAAAACTTCTTATGTAAATTAAAGTTTATGACGTCTAAAACCAGAAAAAAAAGATAAGTGCAGAAATCGAGATTTCGCAGAAACGTTTGTCTCACTGTCTCAGTTGTGAAATTCAATTTCTCAGCTTTTGTTTTGAGAAAACGTAACTTGAAAATGTCCCAACAACGTGATTTACATGGATCCATGGTTTGGCCTATTAGCGGGAGACTTGAATCCAAGCAAACACAAAGAAGTGTAGCGGATGCTGCTGGAGTTACAAGAAATGTGATTGCAAAGCTGTGGAATCGATTCCAAGAAACAGGATATGTTATACGTCTACCAAGGCAAGGCCGGACACCTGCTACCACAGCAACGGATGACCGATATATCCTGTTAACAGCTTATTGAAACAGAACAAGTTTTGCTTTGGAGGGCACTTAAAATAATCCAACATTCGTTCGTGAAAGATCACATTACAGATGAGGTGGTTTGACGGTATCGGTTGGAATCAGCATAGGCGGACGTACTGATCTGCATATCATTAGGAATGAAACTTTGACGGCTCAAAGTTATGCAGACGAGATACTGAGACCTCATGACGTAACTTACGCTGCAGCCATAGGGATTCCTTTGTTTTTATGCATGGTAATGCCAGATCGTATACAGATTGTCTGGTGGAAAACAGCCCTGAAGTTTAAACAATACAGCGTATGGAATGACCAGCATGCTTTCATGACCTGAATCCAATCGCGCACGTTTGGTACACACTTGGACGAAGCATTGCAGCGAGAACAAGAACATATTTTACTGTCCAGATCTTGGAAATTGCAATTCTTGAGGACTGGAACAGTATTCCTCAAAGTCTTATCAAAAACCTCATAGAATCCATGGAAAACAGGTGTGCAGCTCCTTAGCTGTTCGATGGGACCACACTACAAATTAAACATCTTGAATCATTTCTAAACAATACTTTTTTTTACATTTACATGTTATCAAATTTTTCCTTAAATGAGCTTTTCGTGTTCTTTCTATCGTTTCAAAGAATTAAAGCTACCTTTCAAATTTTTAGGAGTCTTTTTTTTTATTGCACACACGTGTGCGCACGTGTTGTATACACGTGTACTCTCCATTTTATGCCCCTGCATGGCTGTTTTGAACGGTTCTCTTCACATTTTTGCTTGCTCCCTTAATTGTTTTGAGCAGTGTATATTTTAGTCATTGTCAGCTTCACTTTTTCTTTCAGTTTATCGGATTTCCTACATCATCTATATGTTCGATATACAGCTGTTGGTGAAACAGGGTTATCTGCTTGACTTGAAAATTTTGAAATTGTAGGTTTTTGTTGTGAAATACATATTAAAACAATGATATTTTATCTTGAAGTGTGTGTTTATGATCTTCCAGGTGAGTTTAGTACCCCATTGATTAACCCTGATTTAAGCAATCTCACTACGCTTAACGCTCTATTGTTTTATTTTAAGCGAGAATGATTATAATATGGATTTTATCATACGGTCTAAAAAAATCTATTTGTTAAATAATTTTAACTTTTTTCTTATACTAAGAAAAGTGTCATCACGGCAAAAGTATTGATAATTTACCAAGTGTTTTTCCAGAGAATATACAAATTGGATTACTAAGAATATAATTAACCATTGTCTAAGTTTAAAAAAAAATGAAAACTTCCAGAGATATATACATTCACATTATTACTTTGGTGATTTTTGTATATTTTCTGTATGTTATTTTATTTTTAAAAAATCTTTGAAATTTCCGATACTGTTCAGATTGTTCATTCATCTACAACATGATACAAATTGCAGGTGATCAGTATCATATAAATATAGCCATAATTTTTTATGACAGAGCGTTTTTCGGAACTATTTGTTGATGAAAATATTTTTTTACTGGAAACGTATATAATATTTTTATTTCTGAAAAATTAATTAGACATATTCACCTTAAATTCTAAAATATTTCCAAAGTTATATACTGTACCTTCTTTAATCTCCATATTAGAATATCCTTTACGTTTTGAGACATATTCGTATACTTAAATGAACATTTCCGTTATAAAATTATACAAAATAATCACATATTATTATTATTTATGTTTGCGCAATCGGCGACATTCGACAGATCACTAATGAAAAAATAAACTATTTTCGTAAAATAATTTGAAATATGAACTTGATAAACGAGCATTCTGTTTGTGTGATGTTTGAGATTTATTTGTCAAGTTCGTATATCAAATTATTTTGCGAAAATAGTTTATATTATTATTATTGTCTTTGAGAATTTCGCCAACTGTGTGTACGAAATTAGTAGGTCTATTTTATTAAAAGTTTTTAAACCTTTATATGTACTGTAAGCCTTATGTTTTATTTTAATGCACATTTCCGGTTTAAGATCTGAATCAAAGCAAACTACACCTCTAAGCATCATACGAAAAAAAAAGCTGTTTTCGGTAGCTAATTGTACCATTTTTTAACAAAACTATGAAAGAATATTGTGGTATTTGACCCAATTTGCCCGTTTAAACTTAATGTGATACCTTAAAACGTTTAACAGCGACGTTAAAAAATTTAAAAGATATCCCACAGAGAGCGTTCAAGCTTTCTAGCTATTGCCTTCTATATATACCACATTTCATGTAAGCAATATTTTTAGCTTTTTTCAAGTTCATTTAAAACATTTCGTTGACCATCATTTTATACGCACAAAATGATCCCGCAGATGATAAAAATCCACTTTCTAAAGTTTCGTAAATAAACGCCTTAAGTGATATTTTTTTTAATGGATTTTCCCGAGTGACAGAACTATATATCCAACGTTCATTCTTTCTCCCAATTCTTCAAATAAGGCGATTTTCAGTGAAAAAACATGTTACGTATTAGGCTTCATGCTGTTTTTTTAGTGGAAAAACTTTCAAGTAGAGATAAAAAAAAAATATATTAGAAATGTGTTGACCTTAAGCAACATGTCACATCATAGTCATGCAAAGCTATCTCAAACACACCTATATTGTAGATATTATTCAAAACAGCATGTACATTTCAGTGTAATGTAAATTTCAGAGAAGAAGATTTTTTATTATTTATAAGATTGTACGTGAATTTCAAAAATGTGTTGTTGTACACCTTTATGTAAAAGGTGAATATACAGAGACAAAAGAAAGATGTAAACGAATACAAATCTTAGTTTTTCCTATATATGGTAAAAAATGAGTGTGAAACTGTATACGTGTGCAAATGTGCTCTGGTGGCTATTTCAAACATAGTTAAAGGGGAAATTTATGTTTTCCAAAAGTCGAGAAACAGCATCTAATGCTCTGACTACTGAGGTAAACACATGACGACTTCGAAATCAGTTCCTAAAATGAAAGTGCCAAATATATATATATATATATATATATATATATATATATATATATATATATATATATATATGTGTGTGTGTGTGTGTATGTGTGTAGGATTTCAGTTTGAACGCTTCACTTCATCAAATGAACTGATTGATACTCTAATGCTATTGTCCATGATTTAAATGCGTGAGCTGAAAATACTTTGGATCACGAGTTTTGGCAAAGAGCCAGTTTTCTATTTTTTGTTTTGAAGCAAGATATAAAGGAAATTAGCCGGAAAAGGTGTACTTAGGCCTGGCTGGATTATTGTAAGCTAAATTGTTGTTAGATAGTTTTAACCAAAAGTGTGTATATAAGTTGAAATTAAAGTTAGTATTCTGTTGTTTATCGACTATTTGTCATATTGGCTCAGTAAAGTGACTATTTATATATCATTTACTTACATTTTTGGGGGCTCGGATGCCAAGATTATTAAAAGTAAGAGCCACTAGTAGTGAAATGGAAACCAAACGTAAAGTATTGTAAAACGCCAGTATCAAAAGTTAGGTTACGAATTAGCAAGGTGAAAAATGTAATCGCATCACTTCAAGTACAATTTTTGAAAGATGGGAACTCTAAATAAAGCCAAGAGAATTGATCTAATAAACCTCTGCGAGTAATGCGGAATTGAAGCGCCAGAAAAACCGACAATACCTGTCCTAATAAAGCTGATCAAGAGTTGGGAGAGTTACGAAGAAGATTTTATAAGATATCGATTGGAAGTAGTGATAGCAAGTAGAAAAGAGAGAGAAGAAAGAGAAGAGAAAGAGAAAGAGAAGATAGTACAAGCAGAACTGGAAGAGAAGAAATTACAAGCAGAGATTGAAGAAAAGAAACTGAAAATGGAAATGGAAGAGAGAAAATGGAAAATAGAATCGGAGCAAAATTTTGAAATTAAGAAATTTCAGATACAAGAAAATTCAAGAGAACATATTAATGAAGACCCAAAGACAAATCCAGGTAAGTAATTTGAATTGCTTAGATTATTAACTAAATATGATAGCTCTAATGATATCAGTTTATACTTAGCTATGTACGAAAGGCAAATGGCGCAAACGGGCATTGATAAAAAAGAATGGGTAAATTACTTAATTAATCTAATGCCGTTAGATGTGATCAATATAATAACAAGGGAAAACGAACCTGAAATTCACGATTATGATTATATAAAAAATATTCTACTAAAACGCTACAAGCTATCACCAGAGGAGTTTAGGCTGAAATTTTTCTCATCTAAAAAGGAGCCATCAGCCAATTGGCGAGATTTCGCTTATGAGATAAAGGTGTATTTCCAACAATGGATTGAAGGTCTTCAAGTAAATAACTTTGAAGATTTATCTGAATTAATTATTGTTAATCAAATCAGGCATAATTTACCTACGGAAACAAAAACACATTTCATAGAGGAATTATTAGTAATAAAGAAAATTGATGACTTAGTTAATAAATTAGATAATTACGAAACAGCATAAAGGGTTTACAATAAACAATCAGTTAAGGATACAAGTAGCGATTTTGATGACAGAAGATCGCGAGTGGCTGATTTCGCCAATTTGAAAAGACGCCAAATTGACAATAGACACAGTATGAATTATGGAAACAAAGAGTCGCATATAATCTGTTTTACGTGTGGCAACCCTGGTCACGTGAGTGTGAAATATGCCATGACAAATAATACAGAACAAGAATATTCAAATTTTTACCCGCAACATAATCAAAATTGGCGAGAAACAAAATACCAAAATGAGACCCAAAACACGCAAAGAAAAATAGTTAATATGGGCATGTTAAATGGTAAAAAAGGAAGAATCTTAGATATTAGCGGAGTAAAAGTAAACATAATAATCGATACAGCAAGCGATATTTCAATCGCCAGTTCAAGATATCATACTGCAATAAATGCGCCAAAACTAACCAGCGACAATATATACATATCAGGCATAGGTGGTGAAGCCAACATGTTTTTTCTGGCATAAAGTCTACGTGGATGAAGTAGAAATCCAGGATAAATTTTACGTGGTACAAGAGACGGACTGCGATTTAATAATAGGTAGAGATGCAGTAGAAGGCCTGACGTTAAAAGTAACGGAAGAAGGTGTTAGAATAACAAGCGGCAACACAGTAAGAGTAGGATACATTAAAATAAGAGAAAAAATAAGAAAAGTAATAAAACCATGTAAGCTGAGTAAAACAAAAGATACAAGATTATCCGATGAATGGAATGTTGACTATCCATCTCCAGAAGAAAATTACGAAAGTAGTAGTCCTGCACATGGTAGAAAAGACTATGTGACAGATATGGGAAACAGAGTTCTTTGAAACCTCAAGACATAACAGAAAATACTTCACATAATTCAAAAGCAAGGTACAATCCAGATTTTCCCCTTAGATACATGAATAGAGGCTACTATCATGGTCAAAATAATTATAATTATGGTGGCCAACGATCATACAAGGCTAGTTATAATGAACCAAAATATTCACAACCATCACATAAAAAAATTTCTCATCATGGATTTAAAGAAGATTATAGTGGACGAGAAACTTATTCAAATTCTTATCATTCCAGAAGCAATAGGTATGAAAAAACATAACAAATCAAGATGCTGATGTCGAGACGCCATCATGTCAGGATGACCGATTTGTAGGATTTCAGTTTGAACGCTTCACTTCATCAAATGAACTGATACTCTAATGCTATTGTCAATGATTTAAATGCGTGAGCTGAAAATACTTTGGATCACGAGTTTTGGCAAAGAGCCAGTTTTCTATTTTTTGTTTTGAAGCAAGATATAAAGGAAATTAGCCGGAAAAGGTGTACTTAGGCCTGGCTGGATTATTGTAAGCTAAATTGTTGTTATATAGTTTTAACCAAAAGTGTGTATATTAGTTGAAATTAAAGTTAGTATTCTGTTGTTCATCGACTATTTGTCATATTGGCTCAGTAAAGTGACTATTTATATATCATTTACTTACATATATATATATATATATATATATATATATATATATATATATATATATACACTGCTCAAAAATAATTAGGGGAGCAAACAAGAAGAAAACCGTGAGAGACAGCCATTCATGGGTAAGAAATGAAGAGTATACGTGTATCAATGTGCAATACAGAAAAGAAGACGCAAAAAAATTGTAAGGCAGCTTTAATTCTTTAAAAAGATGGAAAGAATATGAAAAGATGGTTTAGGGCAACAATTTGGTTACATGTAAATGACAAAAAATGTATTGTTTAGTAATGATGCAAGTTGTTTAATACGGCGTGTGGTCCCCTCGAACAGCTAAGACTGCTGCACACCTGTTTTTCATGGATGGGATGACGTTATTGATAAGTCTTTGAGGAATACTGTTTCACTCTTCAAAAATTGCAATCTTCTTGTCCCAGCCAAAAAAAGAAAGCCTTTGATCTGATTGCTGATTCGATTACCAGCTGATTCGATCTGTCTTTGCTCGATCTGATTCTGGTCAGGAAAGCAACCTAAGAATTCAATACGCTGTATTGTTTCAGCTTCACCCATGTTCTACAATAGACGAGCTGTGTCCGGTCTGGCATTATCATGCATTAAAATAAAGGAATCACCATATGTGAAGCGTAAGGTATAACACGAGGTCTCAGTATCTCGTCTGTAGACCTTTGGGACGCCAGAGTGCCATTCCAAACGATATGCAGGTCCGTACGTCATTTATGTTGATTCCAGCTCATGCCATTAACCAACCTTGTCTGTAATGTGATCTTTCACGAACAAATGTGGCGTTATTTCGAGTTCCCCTTTCTCTCGATACAAAATCACGTCAAATGTCACACTCCAGACTGAATAGGGACTCATTTGTAAGCAACATTTAACTCCAATCCGTTGCCTTCCTCGATATTCAGCAGCCCAACTTCTTCGGGCCGCATGGTGGCTTGAGGTCAATGGAATATAGACCATTGGCCTACGTGCATAGAGAACACCCTGATGAAGCATATTTCACACTGTTTGGCTGGACACTCTTCGTCGGGTTGCCAGGAGCTATCGTTTTTGCCACTGAGTATCATCCCCTTTTCTGTCTTGACGAGCTATTAACAGAATATATCGGTCATCAATTGCTGTGGTGCACGTGGTCGAACTTGTCCTGGTCGACATCAAACATTTCCTTTTTCTTGGAACCGATTCCACAGCCTTGCAACTACAACAGCGTCCGGTACACTTCGTTGTGTTTGCCCGAATTCAAGTCTCTCTGTAACACACCAAGCCATGGATTCTAGTAAATCACATTTTTGTGACATTTACAAATCGCCATTTCTCAAAAGAAAAGCTGAGTAATTGAACTTCACAACTGAGGCAGTGAAACAAACATTTCTGCGAAGCACTGATTTCTTCACTTATCTCATTTTTCTGGTTTTTGACGCCATGAACTTTGATTTGCATATGAAGTTTTGCTGTTTCCTGCTATACTTTAAATTATGGATGCTTTAACTTAAGTTACTTATTGGTGTACGTATTTGTGTAATTTCGTTAAAACCATGTGCTCTCCTAATTGTTTTGAGCAGTGTATACATATATATATATATATATATATATATATATATATATATATATATATATATATATATATATATATATATAACATAGCAACCATAATCGAAGGAGTAAAAAACAGTATTCCGTTACATATCGACCTCAGATATCCTGCATGATGTCGCATCATATATTATTCAATTTTAGTAATTATTCCCCTCTCATTTTATTCCCTTTTCCAAATTTGTTTCCTTTTTTATTATTTTAACGCTCACTGTTCTACAAAAATACTTTTTCATTTTCCTTTCCCACCATTTTGTTAAATCCAGTGCAACAAATTTAATTCCGTTTATTCTAATATCCTTTTAATTCAGTTACACTAAAAATATTTCTATACTGTGCTGATAAAGTAAATGAAAACCATTACATCTACACTTTCAAATAGCCAGCAAAAATATGCCCATCTGCTATCTCCTTATTTGGTCACAAAGTTCTGTTGCTAACTGGTTTCTTCATACACACCCTTTTTAATTACAATGATTCCCAAGCGCATCTGAATAACTCCGGTCCAAAAATATCTAACGTACTTATCAAAGTCATAACAATCTCTAAGTTTCGCGGGTTCAAGAATGCGAAAACTTTTCCGAGCCCCATTTGTGTGGTTTTGCATTCCCATACATGTTGGCTACCGCCAATACATTCGTTAGGATAATTTATGCCAAAAATGGCTCTGTTCTCTAAATTTTTAATTGTCTTTATGCTCTGTTTGGAGAAATGATCGCCATATTGTAACCTTTTGGCGAAATGTAATTTTCATTCGACTTCATGTCATGATACCAGAAACAATGACTTCTCTCACTAATCATCTTGCTTTCAACATGTAACTTTTTTTCACGAATTGTGTTGCGGGCCCGGGTGCCCTGCGCTGCCGTGGGCAGCCAACGTTTTCCTGTACATGTGCATTATCTATAGAACCTGGTATATTATTAAAACACCTTCATCTACTCAAGTCTGCCTGTTCTTCCAAATTTGGCTATTCTCATTTCTTCTGAATTTTACAGATTAATTAGAAGGTAATATTGTTTTTTTGCCATCGAAATACTCATCGTATCAAATCCACTTTACCACGACCAAGAACTTCATATTATATCCTGTTAAAGGAAATCATTAAAAATATAGAAATGCGGACGAGAAACTAAAAAAGATTGCTCCCTTTAGTTTAATATTAGCTTTCTACTGTCCCCACGTTACTAACATAGGTTAAACATGTTCATCGACTAAGCTCTTCAAATACAACTTGATTTGCGTAGGTGAAAAAATTGATAGTAACGTTATCTGCCAGTTTATTTGGAACTTTAGCTGCTCTTTAATTTTATATTGCTAAGTTGCGATATAATTATGAAAAACATTTTTTTTCAAGTTTTATTTTTTTAAACGTATAAATTTTGCATATATCATTTCATTGTAAATCATTTAACTTTTAAAATAAACTTTCTATTAGAGTTAAAAGATCACCATCCCTTTGTTTGTAACAAAAAATAAATAAAGCAGTACTTTAATGAATGTCTAGTAGCTATTCAGATTATTTATTTAATCTACGTATTAACTAAGAAATGCGAGATAAGGAACTTTTTCCCCGCACGTTGAAAGATTGGCTTAATTAATCAGCTGATCATTTAGATAATATGCACATTATCTTTTTTCCGCACCCTTGCTGTTACTTATATAAATGTACATATACAATCATGTTTTGTAAGAATATAAATAAAGGAACCAGAAAACATTTTTATTTTAGTCAGGTTGCCGTTTCTCCTGCCGTTGAAAAAATGGAATTTACTCGTTATCGAGATGTTCCATTCTCATAGCAGATTATAGGGAAACATAATGGGGTCACTTTTTCATGACAATGAATAATTTATGCCATGTAGCTCCTCTCCTTGAACTTTAATGGTACTCTATCAATTTCTGTACAAAAAATAAATTAATTAATTAAAGAAAAGAAAAAAGAAAAAAAAAAAAAGAAAATCATTCCCCATAAAATTAGCTTTTTTTTGCACAATTCATCTTCATTTATTTGTTCATAAAATTTGATATGCATTTTTCCCTAAAATGAATTCCATGGAGTAAAAGGACATACACACACATACACAAACACACATATATATATGCGAGTGTTGGGGAAGAATTGAGGGCAATTATGTTCTGTAATACATACAGATTATTAAATCAGAATATAAACACAGGTGCTTTAGCGCTTATTTTTAGTAGTTCATGAAGGTATAATTAAACGGTTATTATTCAGCAAGGTTACTACATATGAAGTACCAGAGAATTTCAGTCTTATACCTACTACCGTGCAGTGTTACAATCACTCTTAAGTATAGCACACATATCACCGCCCCCCCCCCACACACACGCACCATCCATTATCCGTTACCCTACCTATATACTTAAAGCTAAAAGAGCATTTTTTTCAGATTTCACATGAAATTGGCCTCAGTGCGCATGCTTCAACGTTTTTTCAAAGAAGCAATAGAAGGGTAAATAACAGGGGTATTCTCCCATTCTGTAGTTTGAGAGTGGGCTGGGTATGAACAGAAGGGAACAGAAAGTGGTTCAAACACACACAATGAGAAACCCATTCTTCGTTCTTCTCACTTCTAATGGGAAGGAAAACTCTTTCTATGAAATGGCAGCTTTTCCTTTAGAGGAAATTTATAAGCAGTCATTTTGTTGTATGGAGCCTGGGTCAATTTCGTTGAAGAGAAATGCTTCACCTGTCGGACAAAAAATAAATCAACAATCGCAGTTTTAAAATTTGTTTCTGCAGTTTCTGCAGGATTGTCAATGAAATTTGATTAATTTCTTTTGTTTTTTATTTAAATCCATGTTGACCGAATCCACAAACACAGTGAGCCTCTCCAATCCTAAGTTCGTTTAATTCGAGGTCCGTTTGGAATAAACCGATGAGCGTAGCGGGCGAAACTCCGCTAGTCATTTTGATGTCATATTTATAATAAAGAAATTTCGGTTTGATATACTGTTTCGATATTGAGAATAAATAGCGTATACCGTGTAAAAGCTTCTCAATCTATAGAACCTGGTATATTATTAAAACACCTTCATCTACTCAAGTCTGCCTGTTCTTCCAAATTTGCCTATTCTCATTTCTTCTAAATTTTACAGATTAATTAGAAGGTAATATTGTTTTTTTGCCATCGAAATACTCATCGTATCAAATCCACTTTACCACGACCAAGAGCTTCATAGTACAAAAATTTTGGTGCCAGTCACCAGAGCACTAGTACAGGAATTTTTACGACATGGTACCCGGGAATGTTCAAACTTTGTAGTAAAAGAATATCAATAAGAATAAATTAAAGGCACGGCAGACAAAAAACTTTGGACTGAATAATATTCATGGAGAAACTGTTCACCTCTTTATCGTGACTTATACGTCTGTTCTCATAATATATGAGTACATATTTTTTTCAAATCTACCCCAGCCTGTGTCTAAACATTCGAAATAATCGGAATATAGGAAAATATAAATCAAGAATGTCTTAAATCGAGAAACTGTTCTTGTTTCGTATTCAACGAAGTCGATGTTCAGAATTCATCTGTATACAGAATTCCTTTTTCTCGTTGCCTAACGAATAATTAATCGGACAATGTGCTGATTCTTCGTATGCTAGAAAGAAAATAAAAAACTTAAAAGTATCATCTGTTTCCAGCATAAAAGAAAAAATCGGTGATTCTTTTTGTTTAATGCGACCGCAAAAGAAACTGTTTCTGATGACGATAAA
The DNA here is from genome assembly GCA_963931845.1 of Maratus michaelseni. NCBI lineage: Eukaryota > Metazoa > Arthropoda > Arachnida > Araneae > Salticidae > Maratus > Maratus michaelseni. Next base: position 176,590,314 of record OZ007591.1, read on the forward strand.
AAGAACGAAAACTTTTCCTGTTTCTAAAGTGAAACATGCGTCCCGAACTCCGACCACTTTTGGAAAAGGAGCCTATTGTTTTTTTCTCCCCGAGAAAGAATACTTTCTTTAGGCGAATATATAATTATCTATCAAGAAAATTTTATTTCGGTGATCGTCAAAACCACAAATCGGAAAAATGAACTGTACTTGTAGCTGAAAACTTTGCTCAAAGATCGAGCTACTTAATTATCATAGCCGAAAAGTGTAACTTCAATAAACTGAATAAGTCAGCAAACAGCTGTATGTCAAGGGCGTAGATCATGACTTATTATCAACGCTTTGCAATCAGATGTTTTTCCTTTGCTTCTGAGTTCCGATTTTGTGAAAGTGGATTATTAGTTTTTTTATCTCATTCAGTGGACTTTATCAATAAGTCAATTAAGAAAATAGTGTTTAATTTTTAGTTTTTCTTATGTGCGCAATTTAAGGTAATTTTTTCCCTTTAATTCTTGATTATCGGATCCTGAAAGGTATGTACAATATTATTTATCTTTTATGTGATAAAGAAAAGGTATAATATTCATTCATAAGTATTTCTTAATAGATATTTAACTTTTGTTTGTGCTGTGTATTATTCTTCTATAATCCTTTATTTAAGTATCAGTTTGCTATGCAGTATTTCAACATTTTTTAAATATGCTACCGCTCATGCAAGTTTTATCTAAAGGACTTTTTTTTTAATGAAATTTTGAATTTTTCTCATTATAAGAAAAAGTATAGGTGTATTATTTTGTGCAAATTTTTGGTTTCGTTCACACTTGTGTATATTGGATGTATACAATGTACTGATTTTATGTTTGATGTTTCCTTGTGAATGCTCTCGGCTGGTCAAAGTTATTTCATCAGGGGAATTTCAAATATAGCAATCTTGTTATGAACATTATCTTTTATATTTATGGGGTATTTGCATATATATACACAATGTTTCTCTCATCACATTTTAAAAAAAATGATAAGAATAATAAGAAGAATAAAGCCTAAATCTTCTCAATTTTTCATTCAAATATTTACAATAATTGATAATAATAATTGTCACATTAATTTAATTCTAAATTATATATTATATTTATTAATTAACGGCAGTTAAGTATTTTTATAGATCTATGTCCGCATCTCAAGACTTGTTACACTTACCGATTTTGACAAGCCATCTCTCATTACTCTAGGACTGACTTTTTATTTAACATATATACAATGTATATGTATACATATTTTTTATGAGTATTCCCTTTCGGAGTGGTGATCTGTTCAAAATTACAGCCCTTAGGATCTTCCACTTCATTGTAATGGGAGACAACTTCGAATTGGAAATCCAATTCATTTTCAAATGAATATACAAGACTGCTCCTCAGTTTGTCGCATCACTGCTGCGGGAGCAAGGAGGCTTATATTGTGTCTAAAGGCAACAATATGGATCTCTCCCTAAATATTTCATACTAAAAAAAAAGGCAACGGTTTTAAACTTGCGCCAATACACTTGTCCTTTGACAAGAATTAGGGCAGATATTTTTTTTTTTTTGATCGTGGGTCACTTTCCTTTCCTGTCCTGTGCGAATGCACAAATTTTTTAATTATATGCAATTAAAACTTCAGTAATTTTACATCACCTTTTACATTTTTATGCTTTTTATACACATGTAAACCTGTATTTTTTTACATTTTATACTTACATTTATATCTGATTTTTTTTGCCATTATATGTTATACAATATCAGTGTTTTTATTTTATTCGACTAAGCATCATATATTCATGAGGTAATTACATCATCAAAATATTAATTGTCTTTAATAACATTATAAAGTATAATAATCTTGTGTTTATGTATTGGATCAGTTAGTGCACAAATTTTTGATTTTGCAATAGGATACATGTTGCCATATATAATATTTTTATTTATAACAAATTGTCCTTTCTTTTTAATATATGCTTTGGATGCATAGTTACAGTGATTCAAAAATTGAGTGTTGACATTAGGGGTGCTCGCACAAAATAAACAGGTAATGAGAAATGGCAATGTTTGCATACAACCCTATTACACGCTTATAGTTTTTTAATAGGAATTCCATATTCGTAGGACATATTTAATTTTTATCTTAACTTTATTCTAAATTTATATTGTGTTGAGGTGATATTTCCTTGCATCTTTTCAAGGGCCCAAAAAAAATGGTGCAGATTTTTGTCATTTTGTATTGATTTGAATTTTTAGCGCTAATTTTCCATCAATTCATTCGGATCAATCTTTGATGATAAACTTAGTGTCATTTCTTCACAATACTCTTTTTTGTTTTTTTTATTCTTTTTATTGGTAAATTTAAATATAATTATAATATTGCAGTTATCCTTTGATAAGAAAACCTAATTATTACACAATCTAGACATGATACACTCTGTTTATTACAAAATTTATACACTTTTTTTTCTTTTTTTCAAACTTTCTACTTTAAACTTTATTTGGTAAATAGATAACACTTGATATAACACATTTCTTTGTATTATTGATCGAAATTTTGATCTACACACATGAATAAAGATAACTTTGCTTAAATTAACAAGTTCTTTACACCTTAAGGTCACTTTTGTCATGTTAAAACAAATTGCAGTACTTATGTGTCAGATATTTCTGGCCATGTATAAAAATTACTTTTTAAGTTTTTTTTTCCCTGTGCTGATCCATGTTTTAATAAATATATAAGGTTTTGTGTACAACATTTTTGCACATATTTACTCATATTAAAGGTGACTTTTCCTTCTCAATTTCTTTACACATATTTATGTATGCCATATTTATTGCCATAATTTCTAAGAAGTTTAAATATTTCAGGTCTGTATGTATTTAGTAGTTTAATACATAATTGACATTTTTGTTGTTTATTAATGTTTTGAGCATTAACCCTCAAATATATATTTTTTTTCTGTTTCAAAAGAAGATAGGATATATTTTAAGATGTGTTTTTCATTATTAGATTCAGCCATGTTAAAAAAAGAAATTTAAGGAATCATTAAAGTAATATTTTTCTTCGTTTATAAATATATGGCACTGCTTACCGATATTGCAACTAATTAATTAAAGACATTTTTAATATTTTATTTATATATGCCATGTTTTATTTTATTTAGATAAATTTTATTTGTATGATGGCAAATGTTTTTGTGTATATTTTTATTAAGTTGATATATTTTAATTCACGTGTATTGTTTTAGTAGCATTATTCAGAACTTTTTAAACAACCTAAGTAGACTTTGAGATCTTCTGCAATCTTGCGTTATTTTACGCTACTTTTCTATATCCAATAACCAGTTTTATAATATACAATGGTTCCTCTTTTAATTAATTACACATGTCATTCACTCTACGTGTCAAAGTTACCATTCATTATTCAGTACCAGTTAGTACCAATCACTGTTATACTTTTTACGATTCATTTATATATATAAAAAAAAAAAAAATTCTGCTTCTTTTCATATTCTTTTTCCATGTCACATATCCTGCATTTGATAATTTCATGGTTTATATATAAGTTAGTTACACCAAACTATATCAATTAGGTACATAACATCTGTTATACATACCATTGTTGGTAAACAACTAGACTTATTTACCAGTTGCATTCTCAATAATGCTGATATTTTCATTGTAGGTTAATGGTGATAGTTTTTTTTTATATAAAATGCATACAACAATCAATATTCTTCTTCATCTTTTACATACTTTTTTTACTTCTAACTTTAGTTTAATAAACAAACATAACTTTCATTAAGTTAAATATGTTTACTGATGCAAAATAAATGGTGCATTACTGAATCAGGCCTTAATGTTAATTATATTATATTTAATATTACGATTCTTAGAAATCTACTCAGATTTCTGTACAATGCACTCATTTCAGGAAACTTTCATGATTAATGCATCAAGTATTTCATCCTGTAAATTTACACAAACATCTTACACATAATTCTATCATCTATACTTAATGTATTCTGTTTTATCATTCAAAGAATTTTTATTAGTCAAGGTTACACTACCAATCAATGTTTTAAGTATTACCAGTAAATCAACGTACACATTTTACCAATCTAGGATATAAATACATAAATACATAGTACCAGTCAAAGTATTTTCTGCACCATTCAATGTATAACTGTGCTTTTCACATTCATTCTCTTTTTTTAAAATTAACACCCGTTTCTTTGACATTACATACCTTACTTCTAGGATCTAATTACACTACTTGTAATATTCAACATAATTCCTTAACACAATCTCTGAACATGTATCATCTCATCATGTTTTCCATGTAACTTTAAATTAGGTACTAGTTATACCATATATTTATTGGAGGAGTTCATAGAATTCGCTATATGCACCAATTATGGTAAACAACACTGTACTTAGTTACCTACTGCAATCGCAACAATTTTGGTAATGTTAGTTATCATGGTAACGTACTTTTTCATTATTCATTTCATCAGTCTCTTTACTTAAACATTTTCAGTCATATGTACATTATCACATATTCTTTTTAATAAAAATAAGTTAAATAACCTTTTTCTTGCTAAATTTTGTCTACAGTTGAAAAATAAAAAAAATGTACACTACTGAATCACGCCAGTATGGCAATATTATTATTTTCATAATAATAGGATTTTATAAGAATTTACTTCCTTTTCTTGTAGTGCACGTCGCTTTCATAAAATTATTGAAATGGAGGCATTATTTTTCAGTCTGTGGACGTACACAATTTTTTTTACACATTTCTTTTCTACATGTATAACACTGCATTACGTCATTTCATCAGCTTTTTTTTTCGTATTTAATTTTCAACATGACATATTCTTTCAAAATTTTAAATTCATTTTTCTTTTAGTGTTTAGAGGTATTTATTCAGTTCTAATGTAATTGCAACTTTGTTGGTATTAAACCAGTTAAATCTTCTGTCGAAGATACATTAATAGTTGCAATCGAACAGTACATACATACTTTCTAATACACTTCTCAGTTATATTTTATTTTACATTTTTTCTCTGTTATAATTAATATGTTTCTATTTCTTTTAATTGATAGCTTCTATTTCATACAATCATACTTTCATACATATCAGTACTTAATTAATTGTGTTCACATTTTTAATTTTTTCACATAAATGTTGTGTTTCCACACTTTAATCAACTTTTTTATTCAAAATTTATTATTATTTTTCTTTTCCTTTTTAAAGGATTTTAACAAACATTGCATGGTTTTTAATGTTGCTCATACTTAACATACCACTTTTCTCTACAAAAACAATCATAATATCACACACTTTTTTTAAATTTAAATTTAGATTAATTTTCTTAAAACAACAGAGGTCAACTTTTATTTCTTTTTCAAAATATCGTAGATTTTTTCCAACATTATTATATCAAATATCGAGTTATTTAAATTTGTCCTGTATCTTACCATTAGTGCAGAACAACTTATGTTGTTATTCTCATGTGTCATGTTGACAACATGTTTGTAGATGGTAGGTTGTGATGAGCATTCCTAGATATCACCCGTTATGGGACAATCTTTCCACTTTACACATTTCACTCTTTCCCAATAATAAATAAAATAAATAAATAAATAAATAAATAAATATTTAAGATATGCAGATCTGCAGTATGATCTACAAAGTGATACCGAATTTTTGAACATGCTACATTATTCTACATTTTTCTTCAATACACTTAATATAAAAGATATACCCACTATTTTATTTATATGTAACTTGTATTTTCAGTTATTGTTTATACAGCACAGCAGGTGCTAATTAAAAAAAGTCTCATATTTTATGGCCTTTTTTAACTAATGAAACAGTTTTTCATGCTTGGCCAAATGACCTATGAACAAAGTCTCAATTGCATATAGTACATGCAGTATAGGTCAAAAATAGCCTAAAAGGACTATATTAAATATAAATGTGCACTGTTATATCTATATTCTTATAATAATGCTGCAGCTGATTTTTGTATGAGACATATATTATTATTGAAATATTTCACCGGTGTACATATTGAGATACCTCATCAAAAGAAGAACGTTCACATTTATGTTTCATGTCATATTATTCAATTATATGCTTTTCTTTTTTTTTGTATTTTATACCAGGTTTGCACGCATTTTTATTGCTTATAAAGTACATGTTGGTATTATTTTAAATGTGAAAATATTATGTCATCTCTGAACAGAGCATACATACCATGGGACCAATTTTTTTTTCAATTCTACACAAGGAGGAGAAATATATGATGTCGCATCATATATTATTCAATTTTAGTAATTTTCCCCCTCTCATTTTATTCCCTTTTCCAAATTTGTTTCCTTTTTCATTATTTTAACGCTCACTGTTCTACAAAAATACTTTTTCATTTTCCTTTCCCACCATTTTTTTAAATACAGTGCAACAAATTTAATTCTGTTTATTCTAATATCCTTTTAATTCAGTTGCACTAAAAATATTTCTATACTGTGCTGATAAAGTAAATGAAAACCATTACATGTACACTTTCAAATAGCCAGCAAAAATATGCCCATCTGCTATCTCCTTATTTGGTCACAAAGTTCTGTTGCTAACTGATTTCTTCATACACAGCCTTTTTAATTACAATTATTCCCAAGCGCATCTGAATAACTCCGGTCCAAAAATATCTAACGTACTTATCAAAGTCATAACAATCTCTAAGGTTCGCGGGTTCAAGAATGCGAAAACTTTTCCGTGCCCCATTTGTGTGGTTTTGCATTCCCATACATGTTGGCTACCGCCAATATATTCGTTAGGATAATTTATGCCAAAAATGGCTCTGTTCTCTAAATTTTTAATTGTCTTTATGCTCTGTTTGGAGAAATGATCGCCATATTGTAACCTTTTGGCGAAATGTAATTTTCATTCGACTTCATGTCATGATACCAGAAACAATGACTTCTCTCACTAATCATCTTGCTTTCAACATGTAACTTTTTTTCACGAATTGTGTTGCGGGCCCGGGTGCCCTGCGCTGCCGTGGGCAGCCAACGTTTTCCTGTACATGTGCATTATCTATAGAACCTGGTATATTATTAAAACACCTTCATCTACTCAAGTCTGCCTGTTCTTCCAAATTTGGCTATTCTCATTTCTTCTGAATTTTACAGATTAATTAGAAGGTAATATTGTTTTTTTGCCATCGAAATACTCATCGTATCAAATCCACTTTACCACGACCAAGAACTTCATATTATATCCTGTTAAAGGAAATCATTAAAAATATAGAAATGCGGACGAGAAACTAAAAAAGATTGCTCCCTTTAGTTTAATATTAGCTTTCTACTGTCCCCACGTTACTAACATAGGTTAAACATGTTCATCGACTAAGCTCTTCAAATACAACTTGATTTGCGTAGGTGAAAAAATTGATAGTAACGTTATCTGCCAGTTTATTTGGAACTTTAGCTGCTCTTTAATTTTATATTGCTAAGTTGCGATATAATTATGAAAAACATTTTTTTTCAAGTTTTATTTTTTTAAACGTATAAATTTTGCATATATCATTTCATTGTAAATCATTTAACTTTTAAAATAAACTTTCTATTAGAGTTAAAAGATCACCATCCCTTTGTTTGTAACAAAAAATAAATAAAGCAGTACTTTAATGAATGTCTAGTAGCTATTCAGATTATTTATTTAATCTACGTATTAACTAAGAAATGCGAGATAAGGAACTTTTTCCCCGCACGTTGAAAGATTGGCTTAATTAATCAGCTGATCATTTAGATAATATGCACATTATCTTTTTTCCGCACCCTTGCTGTTACTTATATAAATGTACATATACAATCATGTTTTGTAAGAATATAAATAAAGGAACCAGAAAACATTTTTATTTTAGTCAGGTTGCCGTTTCTCCTGCCGTTGAAAAAATGGAATTTACTCGTTATCGAGATGTTCCATTCTCATAGCAGATTATAGGGAAACATAATGGGGTCACTTTTTCATGACAATGAATAATTTATGCCATGTAGCTCCTCTCCTTGAACTTTAATGGTACTCTATCAATTTCTGTACAAAAAATAAATTAATTAATTAAAGAAAAGAAAAAAGAAAAAAAAAAAAAGAAAATCATTCCCCATAAAATTAGCTTTTTTTTGCACAATTCATCTTCATTTATTTGTTCATAAAATTTGATATGCATTTTTCCCTAAAATGAATTCCATGGAGTAAAAGGACATACACACACATACACAAACACACATATATATATGCGAGTGTTGGGGAAGAATTGAGGGCAATTATGTTCTGTAATACATACAGATTATTAAATCAGAATATAAACACAGGTGCTTTAGCGCTTATTTTTAGTAGTTCATGAAGGTATAATTAAACGGTTATTATTCAGCAAGGTTACTACATATGAAGTACCAGAGAATTTCAGTCTTATACCTACTACCGTGCAGTGTTACAATCACTCTTAAGTATAGCACACATATCACCGCCCCCCCCCCACACACACGCACCATCCATTATCCGTTACCCTACCTATATACTTAAAGCTAAAAGAGCATTTTTTTCAGATTTCACATGAAATTGGCCTCAGTGCGCATGCTTCAACGTTTTTTCAAAGAAGCAATAGAAGGGTAAATAACAGGGGTATTCTCCCATTCTGTAGTTTGAGAGTGGGCTGGGTATGAACAGAAGGGAACAGAAAGTGGTTCAAACACACACAATGAGAAACCCATTCTTCGTTCTTCTCACTTCTAATGGGAAGGAAAACTCTTTCTATGAAATGGCAGCTTTTCCTTTAGAGGAAATTTATAAGCAGTCATTTTGTTGTATGGAGCCTGGGTCAATTTCGTTGAAGAGAAATGCTTCACCTGTCGGACAAAAAATAAATCAACAATCGCAGTTTTAAAATTTGTTTCTGCAGTTTCTGCAGGATTGTCAATGAAATTTGATTAATTTCTTTTGTTTTTTATTTAAATCCATGTTGACCGAATCCACAAACACAGTGAGCCTCTCCAATCCTAAGTTCGTTTAATTCGAGGTCCGTTTGGAATAAACCGATGAGCGTAGCGGGCGAAACTCCGCTAGTCATTTTGATGTCATATTTATAATAAAGAAATTTCGGTTTGATATACTGTTTCGATATTGAGAATAAATAGCGTATACCGTGTAAAAGCTTCTCAATCTAATCGAATCAGACGGAATGGGTGAAATTTCACAACTCCTCAGAGCCCATTCAGAACAGTGGTTAACACACAACCCACAAAATGAGGATTTTGATTCTAAGCAATTGGATCGCGGATTCGATGTTCACTGTCTAACCGGGTTGACTATGCACGGTTTTCAGGGTTTCACTTACACGAGAACGATAATTCGTGGCCCTTTTCCTAAAATAGGTCTCCATGAAAGCATAGATAGCCCTTATAGCAATATGGTCAAAACTAACACATCCTTAAAAAAATACTATCGACGGCTCCCACATTATCGGAAACGCATTGTGTACAGTATTAGTGAATAATTTGAGGAATCAAAAAATGATACTGTGTTTCCAATAATATTTTATCTGATATTTTGTTGTAATAAACTCCTGTAAAATGACGCTGTTGTCCACAATTGTTTTTCGTTTACATTCATTTTAAGCTTAAATCGTATTTCTTTTTCCTTTTCCTTTTTTTGTTAATTCCCATTCACAATCTTCTCCCATTTGAATATATCAAATATTCGAGATATCCAAACGTGCGCAGAAAAAACTATGCTTTGAATTTTTAATCAACCCTTATTATATTTTGATAGAATTGATTTCACTCAAATCATAATTACAAAATCACTATTAATTATTAATAATATTTTTATAATTTAAACGGTATATATTGAATATTTAAGAGTAATTCTTGAAAACTAAAATTTTTAGTTTTGAAACAAGCATAAATCTATATAAAATTTATTTTCTTTTCGTTCATCTTTCGATCTTTTTTTTTTCCAAAAGGAAAAATAAAAGAAGTATATTTTCATCATAGCTCAACTCAGTAGTTTATCTGTAGCAAATTATTAGAAAGAACGCATAAATTGCATTTAAATTTGTTTTTACCTTTCGAGCTTTGAATTTTCAATTACTTAATAAAAACATGAAAATGAGATTTCGTTGAAAAACACTCTAAATTCAATAAAAGCGAAATAAATTCACATTTTTGAATCATATTAGCTTTCTCCCACACGATATAAAAAGAAATTCTAATGTATAAATTTTTGCGATATGAATTACATTTCAAGATAAAGATAATGTCATAAAATATTATTTTTTTTTTTCAAATAATTGCGTCAGACGTCAATATTATTCTCATTTTAATGAAACAAAAGACAAGTTAAATAAAAAACAAATATAAAAAATTCAAATTTAACAAATTACAATGACCATTGGGAAAATGCAGAGGGATAGCGAGACAGTATTCGGACTCTACTATAACTATTATCTCGTACTTTAAATCATTTAAAAATTTCATTAATTTATCCCCCCCTCTAAAATACCCCCCTCTTATAGCAGACCTATTCGCTCCACCTTACCATAACATAGCTTCACCACGCTAGCTATTCCACCCACCTACTATAGTATGTATTCGGCAGCAGGCGGTGTTACCACCGCACTGCCGTAACGGCCTGCTGCTGACGCAGAAGTCCCATTCCCTATCTACTGACTTCCCGTTTGGTATCCGAAAGTAGAATAAACCGAAATATCCAAATATGATGCCAACTTTAGGTGTTAGCATTGAAACTTTTAAAGTTTGGTACAATTTCTATTTGTAGACCATCCCTTCAGCAAAATTTAAGTATTGCTTTAACTGTTGTTTAGATTGATGTCTGAGCTAAAGGTATTTTGAAGAAATTAAAGTTGAAGACCATGTTTTTTGCTTTATAAGACGATTTCTCATCCGACGTCAATTTTTGAATTCGTCTTTTTTTCATATCTGATAATTTGCATCTATCCTTTTTGTAACTTTAACATTTTTCTAACGATTTTATGCATTTCTATTGCCTATTCAAAGAAAAATTCTTCTAAAGTTACAGAATGTCGTTAAAAATGCTTAAAAAATTCTTCTAAAGTTACAGTATTTCGTTAAAAACGGTTAAAAGAGTAAAGTGCGTACATCATTTGGTCCATTCTCGACGGAAAGCAACAACCATTTTCCCAATGGTTAATAACGAGCTTATTACTAAGATCATAAATTTTACTTTTAAGAAAATTTTATTGTAATATTCATTTTAATTCCCGTTGCTTTACAAGAAACGGGTGTAGTAAAATAAGAAAGTTGAGAATACCATATAATTTTTTTTTTCCAAAGAAACACAGCCAAAATTATACTCCTGAAACTACCCAGAGAGCAATAATATTTCATGGAGAAAACATAAAACTTTAATGATTTCTGCTAGTTTTATAATTACATCTTTTTTCTTATGAATGGAACATCGAATCTGGAGTATTTCATTATTACATGACATTTTTATTATTTATATTTTCACATTCTTATCTGTTTTAAAGTGCTAAATTTTACTTCTATACAAGCGTGGAATCTATTTGAATTGGTTACTGCCCCGTAAAAAAAGACAAGTGTCTCTTAATATACGAAAATATAATTTAACCACTTACGAAACTTATAATAACCATGTCCAAGTTACCAAAGATTCAGAAAAGCGATATGTTTCATTAAAAACCACGGAAACCAATAAAATTTCAAATTTTAAAGAAGTATTTATCTAAAAAAGTTTCTTTTGCTGCCACTTATTTTCGGAAACGATTCCTCGTAGTTTTTCTAGTGTATCAATTAGTTTTTTTTTTTAAACTGGAATACTAGTTCTTAGGATTCTATTAATTCTAATAACGTTTTCAGCTGCATACTGAATTCATACATGCAAGAGTAACTAATTAAATTTAATGTTAATGCTGTTAATTTATCCTGTTTTTCAGTAAAACAATTTTGCTGAACATAACAATGTTTACTTGAGAATTGATAGCATCCAGAAAATCTATATTTCAGGTTGATGAAATTGCTTAATACTCTATAAAATCTACCCGGAAACGTTTTCGGAAATCAGTGGCAATTTTTTTTTCATTATTATTATAAATGTTTTTTTAAATCGCCAAAATATATTAGTTTCTGATGGATCTAAGAATAAAAAATGCTTTTCGTAATCATGGGTGACTGGCAAGAGGTTATTGTATATCTTCGTTTGCGTTATACGAGGGTGGTTTGATAAGTTTTCGGCCTGTCAGTGACAGCACAAGATATTTGACATGATTTTATATTATTTTTCAATGTAGTCGCCTTGCAACTTAATAACTTTAAAACACACTCTTGTGTCCGTATTATTTAGTGCAGGCCTGTACGAGGTTGGTTCTAAATGTTCTCCGCCTATCAAAAAAATGCAAGATTTTTGACAGTATTTCATTTTATTTTTCAACTTGGAACACAATACATTTCAGAAGACTCTTGAAAAATATTCATTCTTTGGCGTTTTTGGTCGACGTTTAACAAACGCGGTACGCATCGAGAGGAAAGCTTTTTCATACTCAAAACATCGTGTAAAATATGGAGGACACGTTCTATTCAGATGTTTGCAATGTCAGCAATTTCGTGTATCATCAGTCAGCGATCATTCAATACGGCATTGTGAATTTTTGATACGACTTCGTCGGTCATAGCGGTTTGGTGGTCGTCCTCAGGATCCATCATCGGGAATTGATTTCCTACCATCATTAAATACAACAGTCTACATTTTTCATCGTCGAATGTGAAGGACAAGAACACTTTAAACTGGAATGTAACTCTTTTTGTATGTCCGTTGGGCTTAAATATTTTTTAACAAAATATTTTATAACAGCTCGAACTTCCATTTTTCAAATTTTTACAAAATGTCAAAACTTGTTTACTTTATTTTATCGCCCAGCAGTAGCCAATAATCTCACGCGTCTGAAAGTCGGCAGCATGTCATCTAAAGGATCATACTTTACAAATATCATTGTCATTTGGTCATACTTGTTCCATCTCTGTGTTAGGTCGAGAACTTAGCAAAATACCCTCGTATTATAATTTCCTAGATTAAGAAACATTTGTCATTGGTTACAGTGTGGGTTCTCAAAATGGTAATATCTCACATTTACAATTTTAGAAATAAATAAATATTCATAACCAGGAAAATAAAATATCATTTTTTAAACTATTTAAAAAAAGCAGAGGTGGTGAATGGGAGAGATAGTTTAACTGGACAATATATTACACATATAATGTAGATATTAAAATGTTTCTATCTGTATTCTGAATAATTTATTGGGAATTGTAAAACATTTCTATATGAATTTATACTTCACATAATTTAAGAATAAGTATCCTTTCATTAATATTTGTTGAAAACTATTCGATTATACTCACTATTTAAGACATATTAAAAAAATATATATACGCTATTAATCGATGACTCTACTGTGCTTATGCTTCGAGTATCGTTTGTAATTTTAATGTTTATTTAATTTTTTTGTCATTGGCCGTCTAGTGCTTGTTTTTAAAATAAGAAATGATAAACAAAACGGAGTAAAAATTAACAGAAAATTTGAAAACCGTAAAATCGTTTACACAAAAATTTAAGCTTGTTAACCGCTTTTCCCTACGCCAACCCCCCCCCCCCCTCCCCCACCTTAAAAAGTTTCAGTTACAAAAAGTTTACAATTAAAATTAATCAAATGCAACTTTTAATGTAAAATGACTCTAACAAGAAATAGTATTACATAATTTTATTTATACATAGAGATATTCATTACGTCATATAATGTTACGAAGAGACATTACCTCGAATTTTAATATTTAATAATTTTGAAGCCATTTTAAATTATTCAGAGAAACAAAATGAAAAATGTCAGTATAATGTGTCGGAATAATTACTTAAGGAAACATGGCTTTTATAGAAATATTGCTAACGCAGAAATGCAATAGCAAAGAATATATATATATTTATTTATTTATTATTATACAATATTTAAGGTGGAAAAATGATAATATATTTTCTTCTTAAATACTACCAATGTTATTTGAGATGTTCAAAAAAATTAAAAGACTTTTGTTTTTAATTTGTTGATGTTACTAACTGCGCGTTACATGCCTGAATATGCGGTAATTTCAACAATAGATAATAGATAATACCAAAGACAAAAACCTCATTTTAAAAACTATAATTATTTTTCAAGAGAGCAAAATGTGTGTGCAATATATGACTGAATGATAAGGTTTATTTCAAAAAATAATTGATGTAATACTTTATTATAATTGCAAGTCTTCATTTAGAGGGTGGCTAAAAAGTATGGGCGAGGAAAAAAGTGCTGTAATATCAAAAATATACAACACTATATATTTGTTATTCTACCAAAACTCAAATATATCAAATAACAATATATTAACAAATTGCTCAAAATATTCACCACACAAGCCTGAAAACTGGAGATGTCAGCATTCAAGCTGCGCCGCAGGTAACAATTATCCAAATCGTTTCAATGCTTGATAATTTCGCGCCGCATACAGTACTAAATGAAGATTTACTTACTCTTTAACTTTTCTCATAAGTAGCCCTAAACACAGAAGTCGAGTGTGTTAAGATCCGAGAATTCGAAGGCCAGTCATCCTTTGTTAAATATCCAAGCAAATAAGGACAATGCCGTTTTTGCTCCATGTAAAGGCCCCGATCCTGCTAGAAGATTACAATAGGATTATGTTTCTTCCATTGGGCAAACATTTCGTCTTGATACGCTTTACCATTAATGTTTACGTTTTTATCAATGAAAATTAAAAGTGTTTTTTTCGTGACGGTAACTCTTGCCTAAACCATTAATTCTTTCAGAAGAAGCTATCCCGCCAAACTTGGTGCACGATGATAAAGATTTTATTAACGATGGTAAAGATTTTCTCATTTGACCACAAAACATCTTTCACGCTGCGCATCTTGAAAATTTGGAGCATCTTCTTTCATCTCGTTAGTCTCCTTAGCTTAGCAAATGTTTTCCACGATATAAACGATAATTATGAAGTCCGAGAGAGTATTTAACAATGTTCTGGACATTTTGACGAGAAATATATCGACACTTTGCAAAGAAATTGCAGTTTACGTCGTCATATGGGAATATTCTTTTCTGGAAGATATGAATTTTTCACGTACTTATAGAGAGCAGTCGGCTTGATTTCGTTTTTGCATAAGTATTTCCTACTGATTTACACTGCTTAAATGACTTTCTGGACAGTACGAAGGGGTACTTTCAGGCGAGATGCACTTCTTGAAGTCTTCTCTCTACTTACACCTGTTGAGCGATGGCTAAAAGATGAACGTAGATCTTCATAACCACCTCGAAAATAAATGAATATTATATCACATGAACGTTAATAAAAATGCTTTAAAAATAAAAAAAATAAGCCTGCTTTCTCTGATATTAGTTGTGAAATATCAACCTGAAACAACGCGCCCATACATTTCAGCTATCCTGTATGTGTTTAAAATATATCAAATTGATTCTTAAATTTTTAATTACAAATGACTCTTATTATTTGTACCATAAATGTAAAAAAAATCAGTTATGTATGCAAAAAAAGTAATATTTTCGGAGATATATTTGTTTAAGAAAAACGAGACATGGCTAAGTAAATATATATCAAGTAAAGAAGGATTAAGTTTGTTTTTCTAAGTCTGAATGAAATAAAAGAGCTACTTTTTTCTAAAAAATTATTCTTATACATGTGAAAGGTGGATCGCATAAAGGTATATTTACTTCTAGAACATGTATTTAATCTGACGTAGACGTTACGGCTTAGTTTAAATAAGATGAAAAGCATGTTTGTTTTGATCCTTCTTCGGTTTACATATAATCTTCTTTTAGTAAAAGGAGGGAATATCTTTCTGGGTGAAAGGATTTTTTTAACTGATAAAATTTTATTTACTGCGAATTATACTAATAATTTCAGAGCCCGTACTTTATTTTAATTGGAATGTAATAAAAGATAAATATGAAAATACTATTATTTATGTAACATTAAATGTTAATTAATATCACGTTAGATAATATTTCATAAGCATGTCAATTGTTTACTGCTGTCCGATAAATAGATTTTTTTGATACTATGCCGTAGAATTAAACTATGGTTTCTGAAATTTTGTGTTAAGTATTTAAATATTTTTAATGTACAATTTTTTTCTAAATATTGGATTTTTTTTTCTGTTATTGTTGTTCGCTTAAAATCACAGTAGGTTATATGGAAGCAAAAGTGTGAAATAAAGTCATTCTCATTTTGAAGCTGATTTTTTAAATGATCGCCAATAATTAAAAATATGTATTCGGCAAAATTTAAAGAGTATAAATTCATTTAGTAATATATAAAATTAATTTAAGTAGTTTAATAATGTATTCTCAAGATGTTGACAGATTTATGTTACTGATTAACAGAATATATAAGAGGTTACTTATTTTACTATTACCTATACTACGGATAATTGAATATTTCCTCAAATATGGATATTAATTTTTAATAGAATCGATGACTCGATTTGTATAAAAATAATCGATATTTTATATAAGTATATGTTTAATTATTTGTTTAATTATTTATTTTAACGCACAGAATTTTCAAAATGCTGGTGTAATTCTGCTTTTTATTGATTTAAACTCACAACAGGCTGTGTGAAGACAAAAATTTAAAATAAACACATTATTATTTTTTAAATATTCGTAATATGAGACATCCACATGATGAAAGATATTCCACAAAAGAAGAATACACAACGCATCGGAGAAATTTATTTCTTATATTTGATAATTACAGAAAAGACAGGACATAAAAATGTACTTTTTTATTTCTATTTTAAAAGTGTTGCTATTTCCAGAACCGCAATTTTCTATGAACATTTCTAATAAACTTAATCTTGTTTGGGAACTATCATATCTATTACACAGCCATAAAAACAAGTTTTTTATGTAATAAATTGCCATTTCACGTATCAAAATTTCTTCATTTATTTTATAACATATGGAAATCGTTTTTTTTTTCAATTTTTAAGATCGAATTTCATAAATTTTGGAATTTTATTAGTGAGTAAAAATATGTATTCGTCAAATTATAAAGCTGCGTACAAATTAATTAGTAATATATATATATATATATATATATATAACAGTAGTTTAATAAAATATTCTCAAATTATTGAAAGATTTATGTAATCGAGAAACAGAAATATACAAAAGTTTACTTATTTTATAATTGTCTATATGACTAATACATGCAACATTTATTTTCTTAACACATTGACTATCCCTTGAGTCCATATGGTCTCACGAATACGAGTCCTTGCGGTCTCATGCCTCACTCCCACTCTGCGCATCTTGAGACTATACGGTCTCATGGCAGATTATTATTGTACAAGACTGATGAACCCGTGTACACCTCTTATGCAAAAGTTTCTCGTAATGGGAAATGAAATGCATAATGGGTAGTATAGTATATTGAAAATTAATAAATCAAAATAAGCCCATAAATAAGTGATTGGTCAGTGTAAAAATTTTTAACTAAAGTTTTAATATAAAAACATCAAGACATCACGTACACAGCACAAACATTATATTCAGAGATTAACTATAATACAGTAAAAAAAGTCACATAGATGTCGTAACAATGTAGACACCTGCCAATTTTTAGTGTTACCATCTACAGACTATTAACGAAGTAGAAGCACTATAGGTAGTTTACGTGGTTTATAAAAAGTAATCTATTCCAGGCTTGGCGTCAACATGTTAAATAAGTCTATTACTTTTTAATAGAATAGACGATTTAATTCGTATAAAAATAATCCATATTATATATCAATAAATGCTTTATTATTTATTTTCTGCTTTAGTAAGCTTCAAATAGTATGAGGATCATTCGTCACGGTCTCAAAAAATGCAATAATTCGTCAAAATTATTTATATCTGCTTCATAAATTTACACATATGTCTTAAATCTAAATTAGACGTATCATTGTTCAACAATTTTATTTAAATAATACTTGTTTTAGTATATTGTTCAGACAGCAATCGCAACGAACTTTATGTTCTTCGGATGATAAAATCCTGAACATTCTGATTCTAAAGTAAAAATACAAAAACTTCTGAGGAATTGTTCCCCACCTAAAACAATAATATGTTACAATTTAAAGGTTTTCATGCACGCTATTTATTATCCAAAATAACTTGATGAAACTTATTGCAATGATACAACATGTAAAAATCTGTAAATCTTCTTCTGAACAATATCTTTTGACAGATGAAAAGATCTTTAAAAAATCATTTTAAAGTAAGTTTATATCTTTTAAATAAACCGTCCAATTAAATTTTACGCAGTATTATTACATAATTATAACCAGCAAACATTATTATTTTTTACATAATATCCTTAATATTACTCACGTTAATTTTACTCACAAAGAAGTATCTTCTATGATATCCAGAAAAGACCGACAGACAAGTGATAAATACATATAGCTCAGACCTTATATCAATTAACAAGTAATGCAAACATTTGGAAAGTATCTTAAATAGTATCTGTAGTTTTAAAAGTTTAATTACATCGAACGTTTTGTACATTTTATTCAACACAGATAGGAGAATTTTTTTTTGCTTATATTTGATAATTACATACCAGACAGGAAAAAACACCCTATCCTTTAGATATTTTTTTTTCTTTTCTGAAACTATTGTTATTTCGAGAACCGCTATTTTATATAAACATTTTTAATAAACTTAACCTTGCTTGGTCTCTATAATATCCATTACACCGACATAAAATTAAGTGTTTTACATTTTTTATATGTAATAAATTACAATTTCACGTATCAAAATTTCTACATTTATATGAGTAACATCTGGAAAATATTCTTGCAATTTTGTGAAACAAATTTCCCAAATTTTGAAATTTCTTTCAATTCTAAAGATTTTATGTCAAAGTCATTTAAATTATGTCGGTGAACTATGTATTTCAATTTTGAATAATACACAAGATAATAAAAAATACATTAGATAACCACATATATTTTAAGTTATATTCATTGTCTACTAGATATTGTTAATTCGATAGTCACAATTTGTTATTACCACTTTGAGTATACTAAACCATGATTCTTTTTTCATTAGAATGTCGATATTGAAGTAAAATTAAGTTTGTATTGCGGAATAAAATACACTTTCTCTTATGAAAATGTGTAAATTTATTTTAATAACACTTGAAAAAAAGATATTGTTTAAGACTGAATTTCATTAATTATGGATAACTTTTAATTCTAAAATTTTAAATTAAAACTCAGTTAAATTAAACATATATACAACAAAGCAAAAGAATTTAAGCTAAACTGAGAATCTGAAAGACGATAGAATAGAGTTTATTTAAAATGCAAATTATTCCGCTATTTAGTAGAAACTTTTGTATGCGTGAATTCTTTAAATAAGTTTTCTATTAAGAAAATTCGCTCGCATGGATAGCGCATTCGTGAAAGATTTTTTTTTTTTAATTGGGAAAAATAATTCATTCCAACTGAACATTTTAATCCAATGCTTCATATTCGCTGAACTAGCTGCGCAATTTAAAGTTGTTTGCATTCCTCAACGGTGAGATAAATGTTTTCACATATGGTATTACATAGCTATGTAAATTTACTTTAATAATTCAAAACTTTATTTAAAGGAGGAGTGATTGAATGTGGTGCAAAATGAAATGAAGTTTCTGGTTTGATTAATCAATAAATATTGCATAACACGGATGCATTGAGAAATTCAACAAATGAATAATCATATATATTATTTCTGTTGTCAACATCCCTTTTTCTAAGAAAATACAAAACACAGAACCATCACATGAGATACCATATGGAAGGATTTTAAACAGGCTTCTGACATAGTACACTCACATTACGTTTATACGTGTTTTTGATTAAAAATTGTTGTTTATTAAAAATTAAATCGACATTGTTTTCATAAATGAAATGAAAAGTGTTCCTGAAATTAGAGTTGCCCCAAAAATAAAATTCCGCAACAATGATTACAGAAAATAATAAATATTTTTCTAATAAGTATCTAATTTATTTATTAATATACAAAAATAAATCTGATTATGGAAGAATTTAGCGTTAGTCCCGAATTTGAAATTCACGAGTTTGCCTCGTACTAAATAAACATAGAATTATAAAATAATCATTTTCGGATTTTTTTACCTTTTCATGTGCTATAAGACCTACCTTTCTTCCAAATTTCAAGATTCTTGGTCAACAGGAAGTATCGTATAAGTTTTACCCTCAGAACGTATAGTCTCAAAATCTTATAGTAATTACTCTCAAAACCTATAGGTTACTCCCATTGACCTAGAACCTTGAAATTTGCATAAAGGAAAGTCTTATAGCACATTTAAAGGACAAAATACAAATACCATAATTTATATTTCTATGTTGATTTATTACGTAATTTTCTAAAATCGGCATTACAAAAAACGTTGTTTTAAGGCCGTAACGTTTTATTGCATCAAGTCAGAAGTACACAAAAAAGGCCTTAATATTTTATAAAAATTTCTATGGATACCCTATAGCCATTCCTGAGAAAAACGGTCTGGACAACAAACCCAGACTGTAAAGGTTCCGTTTTTTATTTTTTAGGCACGAAACCCTTAAAATGCCGTGCAGTATTTTCGTGACTTTAATTTAATTTAATTAATTAATTCTATTTTATATATTTAGAAAATAAATTATTTATATTTAATGATATTATTGTGAAGAATAACATATAATTAGACCTGCTAATGAGAAAAGTTTTCTAAATAAAAATTCTGTTCTTGACTTTGCTGTTACGATTTAATAAGTTTTACTATATGAACTATTTATTTGATATAGTTATACGTATTTTCTACATTTCAGAGAATACAAAGACATTTTGGAAAATAAAACATTATTTCTCTAAAGTATTGATTTATTAAACAAGTAGGTTTTTTTTGTTTTTGTTTTTTGTTTAATTATTATTTAATCCCTTTTTAATGTTTTGTTAAGAAATGTTAGTTATTCTTTGTCGCTTAACTTCAGAATGTATGACCACGGTAAGTGTATATATTTTTAGCTTTGTAACATTTCATATAAAAATAATTAAAAATGATTTTATAAAATTTTTGAGACTTCATAATTTCTTATATCTATCAGCAAGGTGATATAGAACAGACATATGAAACATAATAAGGAAATTTATTCCTTCATTTTCAATTTAAATGTCGCTTAAGTTGTGATAATTATTTTCGAATGAATGCAAGAGATAACCGAGTCGCTAACTTTATTGGAAAACTCCAAAAATATTCCCTTTTATTTCATAGATGATTGAAAAATAATTTTGCTGATGTATTTTCTAAATAATCCACTCGCTTAAACAATGTTTCAGTACAAATGGAAATGTCTTTTAAAACTAATGCAGCTAATGCAACTAAAAATGATGGTTTTCTTTTTTAATCGCAAATGTTGGTCGAAAATGGTTGATGAAATGGTTTTCTTTGAAAAATAATTCACATTTCTTCTTATTAAAAAAAGAGAAAGACGAAAAGTAATTTCATTATTATTAAGTGAAATTTATTTCTTTTGTTTTAACAAAATTAATGTGTTAAAATGTCCGTGCTTTTTAGATGCGTTCGTAATTATATAAACAAGAATCACGTATAGTCGTCGTTTGGTCCAACCGTCTGTCCATCTCTCCGTCTGTCCATCTGCCCGTCTGTCCGCATATAACAGCGCAAAAACTACCTATCCAAATGGTTTGAAATTTAATATATAAAATCTTGGCAGCATTTTGTCGAGTCATTTCAAATTTTTGAATATCGAATCAAAACTTAAAAACATATTAATAAAAGTTTTCTTCATTCTATTAAATCCTACCATACGTAATCTATATAATAGAAAAAACGCAAGTCATATGACTGAGGAGAGCAAATACGGGCTGACCATTTCTTTTTTTCAAAAAAATTGTTTGTTTGAGAAATGAGTTACACTCAAATATGTATAGATTCTCAGATAACTTCAGTTGAAATTCGGTTTAAATCCAAATATCTCAACCCATTGAAGAAAATAAACACAACAGATTCGTTCAATATGAGTCATAAAAATATTAAACCTTGGAGGTAATCATTTGCAAAGCAAGAACTCCATTTTAAATTTTCCAGCACTGTCTTGTGCCGAAAAAAAAGTCGCATCTGTAAACGTGTCATTCCATGTCAACTAGCCTAGAGGCTCCCACTCGACCACTTTCTAATTTTATATAATTGATACATGACATACATATAGGTATAAGATGGACATCTGCAAACTGTCAGTGTCAGAAATAGTATTGTTGGGGCGATAGGGATGGTTTTGTAAAACTCACTATTTCATGGTCACAGAAAAAACGAGCAAATCACCAAGTTTGCCATCTTATTGCTCATGGTACAACAAACATTACTTATTGAAAATAGGTGATCTGGTACAACTTTTTGTGCTATAAAACGCAATTAGAGTATTAAAAATCACAAATCAATACCTTTGTCATTACTCGGCCTCAAAGTAGGCCATACGGCCTGTCGCGATGAATTTTTCCCGTACTTTAACATGCTGTAACTACTGAAAAAAATTATTTTAAAAGTTTGTCACTTTAACAATTTATTACCTAGGAAGATGTTATAGAGCTGCTGGAGTTGTTTCCTTCCTGCTTAAATATTCATTAATTTATTCAGCAGTGAAATCTTCTAAAAAATTAAAATCATCAATTCCACCCAATTTTCAAAAGCGTATATCTCAAAAGGGACACTCCTAATATGATTACAGTTAGTACCACTGTAAAGAACACATCTTAATCTATAAGAAAAACTTTATTTCATTTTGGGCCTCTTACATATAGGGGATAAATAATAAATATCAAAAGACCTATTTTACGCGATATTTCTTCTTCGAAGATCTTTTTATTTACAAATTTTATTTACAATGATAAATGTACAGATAATCATTTCTTGTTGTGGTCATGGTTGCTTTTGCTCTACCATTTTGAATTATTGGTAACCCCGTCACAAAGGGGTCATGCCCGATAGCCATTAAAGACTAGCTCCTGGTTGAGTTTCTTTACTACATGCTCACAAGCCTAAATGTGAGTATCTAACAGGTTCCCAAGTATATTATAGAAACTTCTTCGATGATTCTAAGCTTCAATTGGGTTACTTCTGGGTTTTCAAGTAGTAAAAAACATCTAGTTATAGATTCAGTTTATCAAATATCTTATTGATTGAGATTACAAGCCTTTTAGGTAAACTGTATTGCTCACTCATTGTTGTTGCTGTTGGAACTGGAACCGTAGCTATTGTATGCTCTTCTAGAATCCGACAAATGTCTTGTCTAGTGGGCCAATAAAACATTTTAACAGCTCCAGGAAGGTGCATAAAATTTATTAAGACATAGCGCTCTTCAATTGATATTTCACGTACATTTTCAATCTACCAATTTCTGTCATAGATACAGGCAATATACTGTCTAGGCTGTATATTGGAAACGAATGCATAGTGAAAGGCAGTCTTAGCACTCTTATCAACATGTGTTATAAAGAATGGTGCATCATTTGTTATTCTACTGACACGAACTTGTGTTTTATTTACGGATACAAAATGATGATGATGTTCTCTTTTGCCAGAAACTGTGCATCCACTTTTGAAACGCTCTACTTGGTTAGCTTGTACTGCTTCAATTTATTTTTTTTTAACAAAAATTAATTTAATTTCCTTTATGTTCTTTTTACAGAATTTATATAGATCCGTCGGAGTTAAAATTTGGTCTTTAATTGGTCTTTGAGGACTTGCTCTTGCAGCCAACCGCTTTACAGTTCCTCCTATTCCGTCACAGGGTGATTTTCCATGGCTTGAACCAAACAAATTCCACTCTGTTGATAACAAAGATTCAAAATATTTTTTTTTAATTCTTATAGCAGACCCGTCACTAAAAAATAATGTATATGCAAAGAAAAATCTCCATTCATAAAAATAAATTAATTTTCATACAGATGAACATATTTTCACAGTTCAAAAGTCTTATGTAAGGAATTTTTGGGATGGACTTTGTTCAACAAAATCTTTGAAATCTAGGAAAAACAGTATAAAATAGGTTATTTTTTAATTTCATTATTTTTACACTATATGTAACAGGCCCAAAATGAGAGAGAGTTTTTTTTCTTATAGATTACAATGTGCTCTTTACAGTGGTACTAACCGTAATCAAATCAAAAGTGTCCATTTTGAGATATTCGTTTCTGTAAATGGGGTAGAATTGATTATTTTAATTTTTTGGGATATTTCACAGCTGAATAAATGAATGAATATTTAAGCAGGAAAGAAACAACTTCAGCAGCTCTATGAAATCTTCATAGATAATATAGTTATAAAGTGACTAATGCTTAAATTCATGTATTCAGTCGATACAGCTTGTTAAAGAATGGATAAAATTCATCGCGACAAGCCACATGTCCTACTTTGAGCCCAAGTAATCACGAAGATAATGATTTGCGATTTTTAATACTCCAATTATGTTTTTTAGCACAAAACGTTTTACTAGATCACCTATTTTTAATAAGTAAGATTTATTGTATATTGAGAAAAAAGAGGGCAAAAGTTGTGATTTCAGCATTTTTTCTGCGACCATGAAATAGTAAATTTTACTGAAGCATCCCCAGGAGCTAGTCTTTCATGGCTATCGAGCGTGACCGCTGTGTGACGGGGTTACCAATCATTCAGAATGGTAGAGCAGAAGCAACCATGGACCACAACAAGAGATAATTTCTATACATTTATCATTGTAAATAAGAAGATTTGTGTTAAATTTGTTGAAAAAGAAGATCTTCGAAGAAGAAATATCGCGTAAAATAGTTCTTTTGAATTTTATTATTTTTCCCCTATATGTAAGAGGCCCAAAATGAAATAAAGTTTTTCTTTAGATTAAGATGTGTTCTTTTCAGTGGTACTAACTGTAATCATATCAAAAGTGTCCCTTTTGAGATATACGCTTTTGAAAATTGGGTGGAATTGATGATGTAAATTTTTTAGAAGATTTCACAGCTGAATAAATTAATGAATACTTAAGCTGAAAGGAAACAACTCCAGCAGCTCTATGACATCTTCATAGGTAATAAATTGTTAAAGTGGCAAACTTTTAAAATATTTTTTTTCAGTAGTTACAGCATGTTAAAGTACGGGAAAAATTCATCGCGACAGGCCGTATGGCCTACTTTGAGGCCGAGTAATGACAAAGGTATTGATTTGTGATTTTTAATACTCTAATTACGTTTTTTAGCACAAAAAGTTGTACGAGATCACCTATTTTCAATAAGTAATGATTCTTGTATCATGAGCAATAAGATGGCAAACTTGGTGATTTGCTCGTTTTTTCTGCGACCATAAAATAGTGAGTTTTACAAAAGGACCCCTAGTGCCCCAACTACACTATTTCTGACATTGACAGTTTGCAAATGTCCATCATATACCTATATGTATGTCCTGTATCAATTATACAAAAATTGAAGGGGGTTGAACAGGAACCATGCCAAAATTTAGGCCACTTGACATGGAATGACCCATACGTAACAAGAAAATAAAATGCATGCTCATTTCGCTCATAGCAGACGATATAATTCATTTCACTGAAATAATAAGGATAATTTTTTCATACATTGTGAAACTAATTATAATACGAACGCACATCATTTGTCACGTTTAATGTACCATTTCCAACATTTTTTGTCTCAAATGTTTACAGCAATATACAAAATGAGTGTTAATGTACTTTTCAATCGGCCTTCGCAAGTTAGAAAAAAAGTCTTTGGAGGGAGAAATATTTTCATTAGCTGTATATGGTGCCTTATTTACTATATTATACGTTAAATTAATATATTTAATATTTTCATTATTTAATATACATCTATAATTACAATATTAAAATATGTATATATATATATAAAAATATCTATCTATCTATCTATCTATATATCTCTCTCTCTTTCTCTCTCTCTCTCTCTCTCTCTCTCTCTCTCTCTCTCTCTCTATATATATATATATATATATATATATATATATATATATATATATATAGAAAGCTATTACATTATTGACCCCTTCGGGACCACAGTCCCATACAAGAATTTTATTCGTATGTCACCACGTTTTTTTAAAGGTGGCCTTTATTACATAATCAAGAAAATGCTATAATTAAATAAGCAAATATTACCCTACTTTATTACTGTTTCCAAAAACAAGTGTTGTATGCACCCATAGTCACGGAAGGGTTAGCACATTGGTGACTTGCAATTTACCGTAATATCTGAGGATTGAAACATTAAAAGCCTTCGCCCTCTTCTGAAAGTCATTGTAACATTGTTTGCATAAATAGTTTTTTTCAGTTTTTTAATATTTATAAATTGCTTACAGTGTAACAAATTAAAAAAAATTATTTTACAGTATAACAAAAAATTGCCGAATATATGATATAAATATGTATTCTTTCTGATAAAAGCTTAGTACACTTTTATTATGTAGGTCGAATGAAGATTCTAAACCTGTCCGTGTCAATATATTTTAGTTGTATTACGAGTCAACTCGTATCTGGTCAACAAAGTGTGTTAATATTAAAACGAATAAAGAAAGAAATTGTATAAACAATTTATAAACTGACATATTATTTTCCTTGTATTGTATAATCTAATTTTTTTAATCTAACATTTTGACTTATTTTTATTAAATAATTTGTAAAATTTCTCAGAATGTGTAGCAATGTCATACTTGAGTAGCAATTTGAAATGTAGCAATTGTACGAGTACATATGTCTAGTGTTTATTTTTTTTTCCTTTTACATATACAGAGCTTATCAATTATTTAGCAAACCAGGCAACATTAGCTACAAAAATGTATATTTATTGAATAAAAGTTTTCCAAAAACTGCTACAATCGCTGAAAATGAAGTATAACTATTTATGACTCTGTACAAATGCGTTTTAATATCTACATGAAGAAATAATAATAGCGAGATGCTATTTCCAAACCTATATACGTTTGCTTTATATTGTGTGATGTAATTTTTAATCTATCATTTTGACTTTACATTACTCAAATTTCAAATTTCTCAGAATGCGTAGAATTTCAAGAATGTGTAGAAATTTCATTAATGTGTAGCAATCTCGAATGTAACAAATGTATGTTTAATGTTTATGTTTTTCCTTATATATATATACAGAATTTATCAATTTTGCAAACCAAGAAATATTATCCCGAAAACATTTTTTTTTAATTTATTGAATAAAAGTTATCCTAAAAATGCTAGAGTCGTTGAAAATGAAGTATAAATATTTATAACTCTGTACAAATGCCATTAATTAAGATTTACCTTTATCATTCCTCACGTTACTTCAGGGCACGTTTCAGGAAGTTTTTAGACACATTGAGTGAGGTTGTAGGTGGTTGTTGAAAATTGTTAACGATATTGCTGGACGCTATTCTTATAAAACATGGGTACACCGTAAATTTATTTTTGAAACTTTTCCGAACTACACGATAGGATGACAAAGAAACAATGTTGAATAATGATGCGTGGGTATATCTGCACACAGCAACAAAATATCGCTTTCGTATGTGTGTTTTAATATCTATATGAAGAAATAATAATAGCGAGAAGCTATTTACAAACCTATATACATTTGCTTTATATTGTATGATGTAATTCTTAATCTATCATTTTGACTTATTTTCATTACTCAAATTATAAATTTCTCAGAATGTTTAGCAATATCGAATGTAACAAATGTATGTTTAATGTTTATGTTTTTCCTTATATATATACAGAATTTATCAATTTTGCAAACCAAGAAATATTATCCCGAAAACATTTTTTTTTTTAATTTATTGAATAAAAGTTATCCTAAAAATGCTAGAGTCGTTGAAAGTGAAGTATAAATATTTATAACTCTGTACAAATGCCATTAATTAAGATTTACCTTTATCATTCCTCACGTTACTTCAGGGCACGTTTCAGGAAGTTTTTAGACACATTGAGTGAGGTTGTAGGTGGTTGTTGAAAATTGTTAACGATATTGCTGGACGCTATTCTTATAAAACATGGGTACACCGTAAATTTATTTTTGAAACTTTTCCGAACTACACGATAGGATGACAAAGAAACAATGTTGAATAATGATGCGTGGGTATATCTGCACACAGCAACAAAATATCGCTTTCGTATGTGTGTTTTAATATCTATATGAAGAAATAATAATAGCGAGAAGCTATTTACAAACCTATATACATTTGCTTTATATTGTATGATGTAATTCTTAATCTATCATTTTGACTTATTTTCATTACTCAAATTATAAATTTCTCAGAATGTTTAGCAATATCGAATGTAACAAATGTATGTTTAATGTTTATGTTTTTCCTTATATATATACAGAATTTATCAATTTTGCAAACCAAGAAATATTATCCCGAAAACATTTTTTTTTTAATTTATTGAATAAAAGTTATCCTAAAAATGCTAGAGTCGTTGAAAATGAAGTATAAATATTTATAACTCTGTACAAATGCCATTAATTAAGATTTACCTTTATCATTCCTCACGTTACTTCAGGGCACGTTTCAGGAAGTTTTTAGACACATTGAGTGAGGTTGTAGGTGGTTGTTGAAAATTGTTAACGATATTGCTGGACGCTATTCTTATAAAACATGGGTACACCGTAAATTTATTTTTGAAACTTTTCCGAACTACACGATAGGATGACAAAGAAACAATGTTGAATAATGATGCGTGGGTATATCTGCACACAGCAACAAAATATCGCTTTCGTATGTGTGTTTTAATATCTATATGAAGAAATAATAATAGCGAGAAGCTATTTACAAACCTATATACATTTGCTTTATATTGTATGATGTAATTCTTAATCTATCATTTTGACTTATTTTCATTACTCAAATTATAAATTTCTCAGAATGTTTAGCAATATCGAATGTAACAAATGTATGTTTAATGTTTATGTTTTTCCTTTTATATATACAGAATTTATCAATTTTGAAAACCAAGAAATATTATCCCAAAAACAAATTATGTTTATTGAATAAAAGTTATCCTAAAATTGCTAGAGTCGTTCAAAATGAATTATAAATATTTGTAACTCAGTACAAATGTCATTAAGGGGACAGATCACCTTTAAAATGGTCAAAAATTCAATTTCCAGGTAATTTCAAAATTAATTAACTGTAATTCATCGAAAAGCGCATTCAAAATGCGTTTTTAACTTAATTACAGTTAATTATTTTTAATTTATTGACCAAATTAAAAGATTCTAGTTCATTTTGTTCATTGTTACAACATTAATAAGTTTGAAAAAAAATGAGGTTCAATCTAAATTATTTTTGGAGAAATCGTGCGCGCAAGTTTGAAAATCATTGTTGTGAATTAAATGCATTTAAAGTTTCACTCTCCATCCAAAAACAAAGAATGACGATTGCGTTTTACTTTATATCTTCGTCAATAATTATCGCCTCTGAAAAACATTGGTACCTTTTTACTCAGAATAAAATGCACTATTTACTGACATCAAAACCTTGAAATTGAATTTTTGACCATTTTAAAGGTGATCTGTCCCCTTAGTTAAGATTTACCTCTATCATTGCTCACGTTACTTTAGGGCACGTTTCAGGAAGTTTTTAGACACATTGCGTAAAGTTGTAGGTGGTTGTTGAAAATTGTTAACGATACGCTGCATGCTATTCTTATAAAACACCGTAAATTTATTTTAAAAACATTTTTCGAACTATACGATAAGATGACGAAGAAACAATGTTGAATAATGATGCGTGGGTATATCTGCACACAGCAATAAAATATCGCTTTTGCCGTGTACCTCACCGCGTCAATATAAAACTGTAGACAGTCAGCACACCGATGCAACAAGCGACAAGCCGCGTGTCTTAGGAGGAAAAAAACAGGTTTGAAACAGATTGAAAGAAAAGAGAAACAGGTTTGAATTTCAGAATTTGTCTTCTGAGTCTCTGGCGTTCTATCGTTGTCGCCTCGTCGTGCCGCCCTGCCTAAGAGGGATTTTCTATTTACCGGTATGACATCGATAAATCTTACATGATTTCGTTATCGGTCATCGGGACACGCAAAATGCATTCACATACACTACACGCTTTTCCACCTTCCAAATCAACGGCGATTTTTTCGTCATAGTGTATACGAATGCATTTTGCGTGCAATTAATATCGGATAAGGACAATCGTGGATGATTTATCGGTGTTGTTTTGGTAAATGGAAAACTGCTGTTGCTTGTCTCTCAAACACCAGACGGTCATCTCTGGACTTGCCAAGATACGCGTGCGCCCATGTGTAATATTGGCGAATCTGCATTTTCTCGTGGGTAGATAGTAAATTTGAGGTTCCAAAACAAATGAGATTCTCTGTGAAAATGTCACCCATTGAAAAAAAAATGGAAGTTTTCCTTAAGGCCTCTTTTATTCAATTTTATCTCTACTCATTTCTTTCTTGTGAAATTAAGTAAAGTTCATGTTATTAAACATTAAAAATCTCCCATCTCATTACAAAATAAAGTATTAAAGCGAACACTCCATAATAATGTTTACTACGTCACAGCAAAACACCATATAGGGTGAAACCCCAGTAACTGAAACTATATGGATTCTTTATTGTTCAAATCACTATTACAAAAATTTAAATCTATTTTATACTTACCTTTACTTTTGAAAGGATAGTATAAATACATTAAAAAAATATTGTCGGCAAAATTTTGAAAAATTATATATTTTTTTATTAAAAATTAATTTTATTCATAAATATGGTCAAAAACTCCAGTAATTGACACTATCCCTAGTTTGAAACACCAATAACTCACACAAAGTGAACCAGTGACTGATACTTTATTTTAAAAGAATTAAAATGCTTTAAAAAATACTTTATTCTTTATAGTAAATATAAAATACATTAATATTTATTATAATAAGTGGGATTTAGTAAGCTATACTGCATTATTAATAATGCATATATCCAATAACTGACGTTTATGAATCAGTAACTGACATCTGTGTCAGACACTGGTAAAACAACTGAAATTGTAATGGGGTTTACTACAAGATAGATTTAATTTATTATTATGCATTTTTAAACAGTTTAAATAAATACCAATAACTAACACCTCTGTCAGAGACTAGTGAAATGAAATTCTAGGAAGCAATAACTGGCGCCCCCCATTAAGCTAAATTAAGTAACTATAAACTCTAAATCCTATCCCTTAATTTATCATATGCGTCTTTAAACTAATTTCTACTAGTATAACTTTAATAAAAAAGTTTCGTTCCATAAAATTTAGAAATAAGATGGTTGCTTCAAAATGGCACTTTTTGTATTCTCAAAAGTTTCTTCCTCATTGAACTTCCTCTCGTGGTGAATAAATTGATTCCAAAATAAAAATAAGTGTCTAATTTACGACTAGATGACATTACTTTGCAGAATTTTATAACAAAATGCTTACTTGAGTTAGATTTTTGCTGAAGTGTCAGTTACTGGTTAGGTGTCAATATCTGGGGGTTTAACCGGGGCCTCCGAGATGTCGCTGCGTGTCCTTAACCGGGCCTGCTACAAGTGACGTCACAACCTGCTGACGTCAAAACAGTGATCCATAATAACTTAAAATTTTTCATGTACTTTGTTCGTTTGTACGGATTGTTTACGATAATATTTTGATTTTATTTATTGTTTTATATAGTAATTAATAATATTTTTCAGTGTATTTAGATTATAATGCTATCAATAATTATTGATTATAATTATTAAAGAAAGTGTAGATTATATCTATAAAATAAAGAGAAGAAAATGTTGTGCTCCTAGTTTCTAATCTAAGTCTTCAAATTCGCTACTGATAATGAAAAGAAGAAATTTTAGCTACGAAAATTACCTTGTGATAATTTTATTTACATTTCAACAGAAGTGGTCTGCATTAAATGTTTCGATATACGTTTCATAATTCGTGAAGCTAGAATTAATATGATGGTATTGAACTTGCTGTGCTGAGAAAAAAAAATAGCCCTAACAACGAATGTCCATCCTACTGTAATGGAAATATTCCGGCATATTTGAATGAATTTGTACTTCCAAATCAAAAAGAGTCAAATGATCTTTAGAAAAAAAAATAAATAAAAGAAGCAGACGACAAACAGTTTAAAAAATTATTTTGAAAGAAATACTGTAATAAATTGAATGAAATCTGGATACATTTAGTTAGAAGTGAGTGTGCTTTGTTTATAAAATTAAAAGTAACTGATTTACACAAATTAGTAGTTCTACGTAGTTCCATTTCACATTTTAGCTAACTTAAGTGTACAAATATATTATGAAAATAAAACTTTTGATAAGTTAATTTGAGTGGTTATTATGTCCTAGACCCAAGTACAATAAATAGACAATTATTAAAATATTACAAGTCAGTTACAAAGTTAAGATAGAAAATTGGGTACTTTTCGGTTAGCCGGGCGCCAGTGAAATATATATATATATACACATATCTACACACACATATATGTATAAATTAATATATATATATTTATATATGTACATGTATCACTGGCGCCCGGCTAACCGAAAAGTACCGAAAAAGGCTTATGGCGAGACAAGGAAAGTTGGCAACATATTTTCTGGCAACATATTCGTAGTCTCATATAAATAATTATTTTTTTTTCAATATTTATATAATTTATTTAATATAAAGAAGCCATATATCTCTTTTTATATGCAGGTAGAACAGAATTGTATATATAAATAATTTTATATATATAAATAAACATAAAAGTTCATTAGATTTGTTTTCATAATTGTGTATATAATTTAAAAACATATCGAACTTTCTGAAGCCCGGATTACGTCAAAGCGTTAAAAAAAAGTGCCAAGGTCTCTATAGTTAAAAAATGTCGATTTCTCTATTTAAATTGACATTTATTGGGTTTTGGTGGTTAAATTATGGTATGTAGTTGTAAAAGGGAGGAATGGGATTGATTTTGTAAAGTTTTTGGTAGATTTATTATATTTTTTGTACGTATATTTATTGTAAAATAATGTGTTTAGGAAAAGGTAAGTCAATGGGTTCAATCTGATTTATTAATCTTAGCATTTTTTTAATTTAAAACTTTTAATTTCCTTTAATAAAACAAGTGTATTGATTCCCTTTTATTTCACGATTATGAAATTTAATATTATTTATGTAATCACAAATTATAAGAGCGGAAATGCTCTTTTTATTACATCTTTCTGCTGCGATACATTGACCAAAGTGGATCACTACTGTGACGTCACTAATACTTGTAGCAGGCCCGGTGAAGGACACACAGCGACATCTCGGAGGCCCCGGTTTAACCCTAGCAGAAATTTTTATCATTTCTGAAAACATTTTCAGTTTTCGCAACATGAATATCTTTTCTTTAAATCTAGATCACTTTAAAAATAATTATTCCCGTAGAAGAATTCTATTTTTTAAAACAAAATAAATAAAAGTGAACATTGTAAAATACAAAAGAAAAATTTTAGTTGCAATGACATTCAACATTATGAGCTTCTACACTTTACCGATAAGAAATATAATTTTGGACGATGTTCTAAAATTATTGAACTCAAAATTCAAGACTTTAAGACATTTCGAATGGGTTTAAAGGGGAAGAAAACCATGTATAAATAATCAAAATGATAAGTATAATAATGTAAATAATCAAAGTAAAAATTAGAAGAAATATTAGAATATCAAAATATTAGAAGAAGAATTGACTGTTAAAAATTAAATGGTTGCAGGTAAAAGTATATTACATTGGTGTTACAATTCTTACATTAAAAAAAAAAAAAAAAAAAAAAAAAAAAAAAAAAAACTTAATCATAAAAGTGCTTGCTATTTTCATTCACAAAAAAATTACTTCTGAACTTCTGAATGTAGAGTATTATGTGTCGTTTTATTTATTGTATACTCAAAAAAATCATTTATTGCACAGTATAACTATTTCTTCTGATCCACCAAATTTATACAAAATATCATATATTTATCACTTTCCAACATAGTTTAAAAGTGTTTAGGTCTTTCCGTTTGTCCATCTGTCTTTTCGTGCTCTTACTCAAAATAATATACATGGATTGACATGTTATAATACGTTAATGAAATTATATACAGTAATTATATACATTATTCCTTATTGAAAATGATGTGTGAAGTATTTATATATTGCTTACAAGGGCACACAAAATATTTCCGTTACACTATGGTCTATGAAGAGAAAATCATTTGCGGTGCATATTAATCAAATTGCTTATTTGGATATCTCATTTCTGAAGAAAAAAAATTTTTTTTTAATAATATTCTGTTACACTGAGAAAAAAAAAAATACCTCCTTCAACTAGAATGAATAGTTAGACTGTTTCTAAGTCCCTGAACTAGAAATATAGAAATCTGAGCCATGCGAATAGTGTTAGCAACTAAACTGAATAGACAAAATTATCGAGAATTTCTAGTCTCTTGTTTTCCAGGTGACGAAACGATAATGAATCGTGTAAATGACGATAAATTATCGCTTTATTTCTAGAATGGGTTTATAAACTAGCATTATAGTAACTAAAACTAGCGTCTTGTGTTCTCATCTATTTGCAGACATTTTTAAATAAGTTTGACCACGAGAATATAGGTAAACACTCCTGAATTCTAGTAGGAGTCTCTAGAACTCTCTGGCAAAGAGAACTATAATTTATAGGGATGACATGGAACTATTTTTTCTAGAGCCACAATTTAGATTCTAGTTGAGAAGGTCAGATTTTTTTCCCAGTGTAGTATTGCAAATCGTTTCATATTTTTTGCCTAATGCATAACGTGTCTTACTTGTATTTTATTAAATGTGATGTTTTCTTTACCTTAGCCTGCGTACTTAAATGCAAAAATGTCAGCAAATTTTATTTTATAAGAAATTGCCAGACGTAATGACAATAATCGCAATAATCGTATATTATTGAAACATACTTTCAGTTCCAAAATGTATCCCAAACATCCTTCACATCTCAACTATCATATTTCTATTACGAAACGTATGTATTAAAATGCAATATATATTTGTTCATATGGCTTTCTTTTAATATAACATATATTTATAAAATGTTGAACTTCGTCTATCAAGAACTTATCCCTACGCTACTTATATTTTTCCTTCAAAAGTATATATTTTTACACACATATTTAGGGTTAGACATCACAAAATTTTAAAGAGTAATTCTTAGTCTTATTTAACAGCTGATTTCTAGGACTACATAAGGCTAACATTGTAAGTAAATATAGTGGTACCCTGTATCTGAATTTATTTATTAAAGGTTAATTTTGTTAATTGATTCCTATATTCACCACTACTTAGTAGGGTTAAGAAACGCGCTATAACAAGAACCGAGATATCACACTTTGAATTTTAAGAATTTTAGTGTTTTAGGGAACTGAAAACTCTTTCATATTTTTTAATCTTAACATTAACATCAAATAGTACACTCTGACGCAAAAGTTTAGACAATGACGTCATTCAGCTTTAAAA
The DNA here is from genome assembly GCA_963931845.1 of Maratus michaelseni. Classification (NCBI taxonomy): domain Eukaryota; kingdom Metazoa; phylum Arthropoda; class Arachnida; order Araneae; family Salticidae; genus Maratus; species Maratus michaelseni. Next base: position 176,626,031 of record OZ007591.1, read on the forward strand.
TGTAGAATTATGACGTCAGAATTACAAAAACCTGTAAATATATTCAAAAATTGATTTAAAATGCTATGTACAAAAGACAGTCGTTTTATTTGCTATAATACTAATTTTTTTCATAAAAATTCAAATGTGCTTGTCGCAAAAGTTTAGACACTATTCTAAATTTCTTTGAATATTCGCTGGCATATGCAAATTTAGACTCGATGATGTCACAAATTTGGAGTACTTAAGTTCTGCAAACGATTGCGCTTCATAGTCGACATGCCGAGAGCTAAAGAAATTCAAGTGAATGAGGTTTCAAGGATTTGGCAGTTGAAAGGTGAAGGGAAGAGCGTTTCTGAAATTTCTGCTATTATTAATAGGTCAAAAAAATCTATTTATCGAGTTTTATCGAGTGGTTCCGAATATAAAGCAAAATGTCGGTCTGGGAGGCCACGTGTGACAAATGTACGAGAGGATCGCCTGATACAAAGACTAGCGAGTACTCAACAAATGAGCGTACGTGGAGTTGAAAGCTCATCGGGACTCTCTGTATCAAAGGATACGATTCGTAGACGAATTTTGGAAAAAGGAACAATCGTTTATAGCAAAATGCAGAAGAAACCAGCTCTGAAGCCACATCATAAGTTACAAAGAATGATGTGGGCTCGAAAGCATATGTCATATGGAGAGAAATGGCAGTCAGTCATATTTAGCGATGAAAAAAAGTGGAATCTGGATGGTCCAGATGGTTGTTTATCGTATTGGCATGACTTGCGGAAGGAACCTCGACGTTTTTTTAGTCGCAGACAAGGAGGGGGCTCGGTGATGGTTTGGGCAGCCTTTTGCTATAATGGACAAGTATCTCTGAACTTCACCAGTGGTCGTCAAACTTCACAGCATTATACACAGACATTAGAAGAAAACCTACTGCCATTTGCTGAGCTTCTAGGGGGTCCTCAGTGGGAATTTCAGCAAGACAATGCTTCAATTCACACTGCAAAACATTCAAAATCTTGGTTTAATTCCCATAATATAAGAGTTCTCGACTGGCCAGCATGTAGCCCAGATCTTAACCCTATAGAAAACCTTTGGAGCATCATGTGTCGCAAAGTTTATAGCAACGCTAGACAATACTCTTCTGTACAGGAACTTAAGACATCTATTGAGGATGCATGGTACGATATCGATCCACAAACTATGCAAGATTTAGTTTCTTCCATGCAATCTCGTGTATATGACGTAATACATAAGCATGGATGCGCAACCAGGTTTTAAAAATTGTTTATTTCGATTTTATTTAATTTGTGTCTAAACTTTTGAGACAGCAGTTTATTTTTGTTACCATTTAATTTATTGCAATATGCACAATTCCACTTTTCTTTGTTATAAATATTGTTTATATGTACAGCACATTAATTTCAAGCAGTGATTTGAAAATTGAATAAATATTTTTCAAAGTATGTAAGAATTTCTTCATTGTCTAAACTTTTGTGTCATAGTGTAATTCAAAACTTCTCTGTTCCTGAATTTCAGTAACTTAGTTTTTTTTTTCTTTTAATATTTCTTTTCAATTTTATATAAATTGATTTAATTTAAGATGTCTGTATTCGTTGAAATTTCTAATTAAAATTTTACCTTAGCCTGCGTACTTAAATGCAAAAATTTCAGCAAATTTTATTTTATAAGAAATTGCCAGACGTTATGACAATAATCGCAATAATCGTATATTATTGAAACATACTTTCAGTTCCAAAATGTATCCCAAACATTCTTCACATCCCAACTATCATATTTCTTTTACGAAACATATGTATTAAAATGCAACATATATTTGTTCATATGGCTTTCTTTTAATATAACATATATTTATAAAATGTTGAACTTCATCTATCAAGAACTTATCCCTACACTACTTACATGTTTCCTTCAAAAGTATATATTTTTACACACATATTTAGGGTTAGACATCACAAAATTTTAAAGAGTAATTCTTAGTCTTATTTAACAGCTGATTTCTGGGACTACATAAGGGGTGACATTGTAATTAAATATAGTGGTACCCTGTATCTGAATTTATTTATTAAAAGTTAATTTTTTAAATTGATTCCTATATTCACCACTGCGTAGTATAGGGTTTAGAAAGCGTAGTATAGAAATTTGGTGGCTTATTATATCGAGGACTCCTCGGTAAAATAAGATATCAAATTCCTATTACATTTAAAGTGGTGTGAAACGTACTTTTCTCATTTTACTAAAGCATCGACGCTGGACATAAATGGGTTAAGAAACGCGCTATAACCAGAACCGAAATATCACACTGTGAATTTGGGGAACTTGGGGTGTTTTGGGGATCTGAAAACTCTTTCATATTTTTTAATCTTAGCATTAACATCAAATAGTAATTCAAAACTTCTCTTTTCCTGAATTTCAGTAACTTAGTTTTTTTTTCCTTTTAATATTTCTTTTCAATTTTATATAAATTGATTTATTTTAAGATGTCTGTATTCGTTGAAATTTCTAATTAATTTTTTTTTGTTTACAGAAAAGTTAATTCACCTTTATTTGAAACTTAATTAACCACGCATACGATTTTTTTGTTTTGTTTTTAGTACAGGAAGTAGCTGGTGAACAAAAGTTAGTTTCTTTTTTTAGCATCATTTACATTACACACACACACACATATATATCTATATAATTCGCCCTTTCATTTAAAAAATAGAAAGTTTCTTTAAAAAGCTATTCCAAAATTTAAAAAATAACTTTTAAAAATCAACCCCAAATCTGCGCAATAATTTACATGTAAATCACCCTTAAATACCCATGTTTGTTTAAGCTTTGTTTAACAAGCATTTGAATAAAAATACGATATTTGTGAAAACAAATTCTTGCATTATCATTTACGTAATTCATTCGTAAAAATTGGATGTCAGTTGGGAGACAATAACTTTCATCCTAGAGAATAAAAAGTAACTGAATCGGAAAAAACCTCGATAAAAATAATCAAAATTTTCTGAAAAGATTTTTTTTTTTACAAATATGTAAGAAAAAAGATAATTCCATCTTTTAATAACATATTTCCTGCGTCATGTTCCAGTTCAACTGAAATGCCAATTAAATTACAATATTTAATAATCCATTCCAAATTTTTAATCCTTTTGTATTACAGCCGACGCTATTGTTCTTTGAAAAAAAAAGTTTTTAAAAGATATTTTAATGAATAAAAAAGTATGATACAAGATATTTTAATGAATAAAAAAAGTATGATAAAATATATTTTCCCTATTGTTAAAATTAAATTCATCGTTTTATAAAATGAGTTTGTTAAATTTTATATAATTTTAGTATTGTGCTTAAAAATTGTCTTTTTTATCCTACAGAAGAAAATAATGAAATATTTCAGATGTGGGTAAACTAACTCAATTGAAGATTAAAATATATTTTTCTATTCAAAATTACATATATTTTCAAAAAATTTTAAATCAATATTGCATTGTCATAAACTGTGCTTGAGAGTTGTTTTGAAAATAAATTTAATTAGCACAAAAAAGTAATCTTAGTATTATTTTTCTTATGATAAAGCATATAGTTTTTTCTTCACTTATTCTGTACCACATTAATTTACTGTAAATTTAACAGTTTTATTTTCAACATTAAATTTAATTGTATTTTTATCATTAAATTTAATCTTTAAATTCAACAGTTTTACAATTTTTGTTTAAAAATAAAAAAAGCCACAAAAAAAGTTTTGTCTGAAATCTGACATTTTCTATATAAAAGTTTTATTACATGCATTTTGCATATAAAAATTTACTATATAGCATTTTTAAAGATTTATTTAAACACAGTTACTGTTAAAAAATTAATAAACAATAACTAGAAATGTTATTAAATATTAATTATAAGAGCGGTAAGTAGTAAAAGTCAATTTAATTAACTTTTTTACTTGCTCAAATTTTAGAAACAAGAAATTGGTCTTAATTTTTCTTTTCTTGCAATTTTTGCATATGTTTTACAGTTGACTAAATTACATCAATATTTGATAGTCGACAGAAAAGTACAATTCAACATTTTTTTTTCAAATAAACACACATAAAATATGTATTGCATTATAAATGAATTATTAACGTAAGTCCTTTAAAGAATGTTTATGTTTTACATTCGTAGTTTCTCAGTATTTAAAGTTTCGAAATGTTTAAGAGTGAAATTAAATTTCATTTAAAAATCATATTACACAAATAACACTTTAAAAATTAATTTAATAATTTTATTTTGTTTATAGATATTTTCACTTTTATTTTATATTATATTATTTTTTTTGTATGAATAAATTCAATTAAACTACAAATGTAAATAAGTTTATAAAACTTAAAAAAAATAATAATAATGTCATAATAAATCTACAAATTATAATGGTACTTGGCTTTTTAACTGTTAAAATTTATAGAACGTACTTTCTAAATAATTTGTATGTATTTACAGAAAAACTTTGTGGAATAGTTGTTTTTATTTAAAGTAAATTTTGCAACAGATTTTTTAAAACCATTTTAAAAACATTCACTTATCTTTTGAGTACTTTACAGCTTTGAAAGTTTATGAAGAATATTCAAAACATCATTTAAAAGTTTACATGAAATTCAAAATTATTTTTAAATATGTATAACGAATAATTTGTTTCCAGTTCTTTTACCCCTCTATAAGTTTAGTTTGGTGAAAAGTGCTTAAAAATGCGTATACCATTGCAGTTTTAGTAAAAATTGAATTTTATGTTTAAAAAAACATGAATAACGTTCTCTTAAAAAAGGGCATATTAATTTCCCTTGCTACACGTATTTTAGAATTCTCCTTATTTGATTAATTAATTAAATATGATTTAATTTTTTATTGATTGTATTTTGTATAATTTAATTTTGATTATTTTACGATTGCAAATTTTTCAAATAAAAGAGCAATTTAGTTAACAACCAATGTTTTTGAATTAATGTAAAAGACGCACAGAAATAAAAAATTCAGTACGTGGAAAAAAATCTGCATCCAAACGCAAAACGCAATTGCACTATTTTACGATTGCAGATGTATGTGTATTTTTGGTCATTATTGTATATGCGCAATTTTTCATTTCTCTTCTAAGGTATTTGTGAACATATCATCACTAGTGCGTAAAATTCTGTAAAGATGATAAGAAGAATGGTTATCTGCAAGAATGGTTATCTCAATTGAAAGGGATTCAATTAACAAATTATATTTCATTGCGTTTTTCTTTTCTACCAGTTTCAGCAGTAATTTCTTTACCTCACTCTGACTTCTATTCTACAAAGATATTCTAAATTCGGGTCAAAAACATTAATTAAGCTACGATTAATGGTTATAGGCAGGTTGTTCCTAGTTTTTCCTTTTTCTATCTATAGTAATAAAAAAATATTAAAATCGATTTTGTTTTCTTTTGCGACTTTTAGTTTTCAACGAATTTACACGTTTTAGTGGTGAGAGATCCCCCAAAAACACGTTTTTACAAAATGTCTGTCTGTCCGTGTGGCTGTGTCTCCTCTTTGTATCGTTGAAAATTGTATGAAATTTTGCATAGAATTGAACCAAACTCCATATATATGTGTGTGTGACTATGCACGTCATGTCCAAGTTGAAAATGCGGTTACTGCCTTAAAAGGGATCGCACTGATAGCAATTTCTGTGCGATTTTCTTGATTTTGTGCAGTTTAAGGAAAGGATGTATGAATATTTTTCACCAAAAATTTATATTTAGATTCAATGTTATAAGACGAGGTTTGTATAAAATTTTGGAGAAAATCGGTTGAAGGTGGAATTTAGGTGCAATTTTTCTTTTGTATTATCGAAAAGTGTATGAAGTTATAGATATAATTGAACCAAACTTCATATATATGTTATTGAATATAGACGTCAATTGCCAGTTGCAAACGGGGATATTCCCCCAGAAGGGGGCGCTGTGATAGCGATTTTTGCGCGACATTTTAGATTTTTCGCAGTTTAAGTGAAGAATTTATCAATATTTTTCAAGGAAATTTAATATTTATGCGAAATGTAATAGGCGGAAGTTTGTATAAAATTTTGGAGAAAATCAGCCTGAAGGTGACATTGTGATAGCGAATATAATTCGATTTTCGGGAATGGCGTGATAGCTGTTGAAAAAGAAAACACACTGAATCACCCAGTTGTCCAATCTAGGTTTAATTTGCATATTTGTAAAATGCAAAATTCTTCACGTTTTTGCAATATTACCCGTTCATTAGACTTCATTACAAGTTTTCTTCTCACTCCCATAGTTTTAAAATATTTATTGAATTATAAAGAAGTATCCTGAATGAGATGGAAGGAAGCTTTGGGATTAGCACATCCGACTAGATTTCTGTTGTAACATTCCAAGTTAGTGTTCTCTGCTTAAGTTCTAGAAATAAATCCGAATCGCAATTTTACAATCATAACATAATGTCAAAAGAAACAACATGATAATTGCAAATGCCAACAGTGATAAAGCTTTACTATTCAAAAATTCCTTATAAACGTCACACGAAGGCTTGATAAGGAAGGTGTTCATAAAACATAAGATAAAATTGATGTTATTTTTAAATGCTCCTTTATTAATAAATGTGTCACAAGTTAAAGCCTTTAAAGGCTCAGTTACATATTATTCTAAATTTGCACCGAATTTATCTACAATTGTTCATCCTTTAAATCAATTGCTCAAAAAGAATGTGAAATTTATGTGGTCTCCTGTTTGTGAACAAGCATTTAAAAATATAAAAATGAAACTATTTCAGAAAGAGTTTCTACACATTGCAACTCAAAATTCCTTTAATGTTAGCAAACGATGCTTCTCCATATGGTATCTCTGCAGTTCATTCGCATATAATCCCAGATAACGTGGAAAAAACTATTGTTTTTGTGTCCAGAACTGTAACGAATGCAGAAAAAAAGGTATAGCCAGGTGGATAAGGAAGCACTAGCTACTATCTTTAGTTTAAATAAATGTTTTCAATATTTATAATGTAACAGGTTTACTTTATTTACGGAGAGTAAAACACATGCGTCTATTTTTTCTCCTACTAAGAGCATTTCTGTACTTTCCGCTGCTAAAATGCAAAAGAATGCATGATATTTACAAGAGTTTAATTATGATATTCGCTATTAGAAAATATCTGAACACGGAAATGTCGATTCTCTTTCACGACTTCTATTACGTAGTGAAGATTTAGCTCCACAATTAAATTCAAGTAATGTAATTGATGAATCCAAGTTTTTTCAAATTACTCAAATTTCTACGCTGCCTTTAACTTCCAAAACAATTGCAGTAGCTACAAAATCTGATCCTTTATTACGTAAAATTTTTAAGCACCTAATTTCTGGTTCTCCAATTCCAAAAAAAATAACTTTTTAGTGGTAAACAAGAATAATTTACTCTTCAACACAGTTGTATTTTAAAAGGATGTAGAATCCATGAAATTCATAGAAAACAAATTTTAAATGATTTGCACTTTGGACATTTCGGCATAGCAAAGTGAAGTACTTAACATGAAGTTTTGTATGGTGGTCAGTAATTGACCAATATATTGAAGATCTTACACGGAATTGAACTACTTGTGTGAATTTTAAAAAATAACCTCCGAAGGTAAATACTCATAATTGGAAATGGCCTACAGCTCTATGACAAAGAATTCATATTGATTATTTTGGTCCTGTTATTGTCTGAGTGCAATGAAGACTCATACACAGCGCAGTATTACTTTGCCCCATATATAGCTACCATGGATATTAAAAGTTTTCGTCAATCATAACTCAAAAAATATTTAACGGATTTCGTTCAAATTTTTACAGCAGGTACCTACAAAGGTGACAACGACGTCTATTTATTACCAAGAATAAATGTCAAACCGTTTGGAAATTATATTAAAAAATAGATAAAAAGCACAATTAAAGTACATACGTCACGAAAATTTTGTGCGTACGTCATTTTCACCAGCGGGAGATTTTCGTAGACAATCGGAATTGAAAAGTTCATGTAGTACATGGAGCAAAAAAATATGCACGCACTAATATTCAGCACAATAAAATATATTTCAATTTAGTAGAAATCGAAAATTAATCTGTATTTTTTTATGTTTGAAAGAAAAACCGGGGCCTCCGAGATGTCGCTGTGTGTCCTACACCGGGCCTGCTACAACTATTAGTGACGTCACAATAGTGATCCACTTTGGTGAATGTATCGCAGCAGAAAGATGTAATAAAAAGAGCATTTTCGCTCTTATAATTTGTGATTACATAAATAATATTAAATTTCATAATCGTGAAATAAAAGGGAATTAATATACTTGTTTTATTAAAGGAAATTAAAAGTTTTAAATTAAAAAAATGCTAAGATTAATAAATCAGATTCAACCCATTGACTTACCTTTTCCTAAACACATTATTTTACAATAAATATACGTACAAAAATACAATAAATCTACCAAAAACTTTACAAAATCAATCCCATTCCTCCCTTTTACAACTACATACCATAATTTAACCACCAAAACACAATAAATGTCAATTTAAATAGAGAAATCGACATTTTTTAACTATAGAGACCTTGGCACTTTTTTTTAACGCTTTGACGTAATCCGGGCTTCAGAAAGTTCGATATGTTTTTAAATTATATACACAATTATGAAAACAAATCTAATGAACTTTTATGTTTATTTATATATATAAAATTATTTATATATACAATTCTGTTCTACCTGCATATAAAAAGAGATATATGGCTTCTTTATATTAAATAAATTATATAAATATTGAAAAAAAAATACTTATTTATATGAAACTACGAATAGGTTGCCAGAAAATATGTTGCAACTTTCCTTCTCTCGCCATAAGCCTTTTTCGGTACTTTTCGGTTAGCCTGGCGCCAGTGATACATGTACATATATAAATATATATATTGATTCATACATATATGTGTGTGTAGATATGTGTATATATATAGATGTGTTTGTAGATATATGTGTATATATATATGTGTATATATGTATATATATATCACTGGCGCCCGGCTAACCGAAAAGTACCCAATATTCTATCTTGACTTTGTAACTGATTTGTAATATTTTAAAAATTGTCTATTTATTGTACTTGGGTCTAGGACCTAATAACCACTCAAATTAACTTATCAAAAGATTTATTTTCATAATATATTTGTACACTTAAGTTAGGTAAAATGTTAAATTGAACTACGTAGAATTACTAAGTTGTGTAAATCAGTTACTTTTAATTTTATAAACAAAGCACATCACTCACTTCTAACTAAATGTATCCAGATATTAGTCAATTTATTACAGTATTTCTTTCAAAATCATTTTTTAAACTGTTTATCGTCTGCTTCTTTTTTTTTATTTATTTTTTTTCTAAAGATCATTTGACTCTTTTCGATTTGGAAGTACAAATTCAATCAAATATGCTAGAATATTTCCATTACAGTAGGCTAGACATTTGTTGTTAGGGTTTTTTTCTCTGCACAAGTTCAATACCATCATATTAATTATAGCTTCACGAATTATGAAAAGTATATCGAAATATTTAATGCAGACCACTTCTGTTGAAATGTAAAAATAATTATCACAAGGTAATTTTCGTAGCTAAAATTTCTTCTTTTCATTATCAGTAGCGAATTTGAAGACTTAGATTAGAAACTAGGAGCACAACATTTTCTTCTCTTTATTTTATAGATATAATCTACACTTGCTTTAATAATTATAATCAATAATTATTGATAGCATTATAATCTAAATACACTGAAAAATATTATTAATTACTATATAAAACAATAAATAAAATCAAAATACTGTCGTAAACAATCCGTACAAACGAACAAAGTACATGAAAAATTTTAAGTTATTATGGATCACTGTTTTGACGTCAGCAGGTTGTGATGTCACCTGTAGCAGGCCCGGTGTAGGACACACAGCGACATCTCGGAGGCCCCGGAAAAACCCCGCAATAACTTGGTAGACTTGGTATTAGAGATTTGGCGCAAATCTCAGCAATAGCAGCTTTTTTTATTTCGCGTGAGTAAATTAAAAAAAAAAATTCTTTGGTGTTTAAATAAAATGTTTCGATTTATGGCATTATTTCTTTTTTTTCTCTCTTTTTAGCATTTTAAATGGGATTAATGAAAGGCATGTATTTTAACTTAAATGAGTGAAAGGTTTATATTTAAATGAAATGAATTAAATATGAAAATGTTATAGGAACAATATTTGGCGATTTATCAACTGCGCCAGGATAACATAAAAGTACCAATATATCAAACGGTATGTAGTTTGTGAAATAAAACAATTCTATATAAAAAAAGCGTAAGTCATGTGACTATCATCAACAGTTCCGGGATGTCCGCTTCACTTTTCCATATGCCAGGCGGCCATTTTTATTCAAAATTATTTTTTCGAATAAATCTGCATGAAAGTTACATTTTTTAGAAAGATCGTTCAAAATAAATTAATATTTGAGAGATGACTTACATTCAATTATGTATATAATCTGCAATAACTTCAGTTGAAATTATGTTCGCAATTAAAATTCCCTATCTATGAAAGTAAACAACAACAACAACAGAAAAAACATTAATTCGTCGTGAACGTTTAAAATATTAAACCATGGAGGTAATCGTTCGTAAAGCAAGTTCTCAACGAATGAATTTTTGGACCGCTGCCTGGTGTCAAAAAAATAATTCGCATCAGTGAGACAATCAAAATTAACCATAATTGTGTGCTATACAACTCAACTTCTTTCCGGATCTTTTCTTGCCTTAAGCTGATTGTAAACAAATACAACTCATGTAATAACATTTAATGAATCAAATTTATAAACGATTTGTCAGTTAATTTGGTATGTATGTATTATATGTGCCAAGAGGAGAGATCTCTGAAAAGTATTGTTAATCACCAATCATATTTACCATTGTTAATGACCAATCGCGTTCAAAACAGTAATTTAATATACATTTATAAAATACATAACATCATTAAGTACTTTTATGTTATTTGGGCGCAAATCTTGCCAATAGCATTTTTAAAATGGAACAGCTGTCGCAGACGCATCGGGGTTGGCGGGATTTTTGTTTTGCGCCATTTTCGCAAGAAAACTCCATTTTCAGGTACCTTTTAGAGATTGCTAAAACAGCATGTTACTTTTATTTTATTGTACAATAGTTCATTTTATATTAAAAAACACACAATTTTATTATAAAACATACACAATGATTAGTTTATTATAAAACACACAATATTTAATTTATTATAAAACATACGGAATCTGCTCTACCGGGTTGCCATACTAAGCACAATCTAGCCGAAACCGCCAGGTTGCTCAGGCATAAAATCGTCATTTTGGTGCCAAAATGATACCCCGGTGCGTCTGCGACAGCTGTACCCGAAATTACGTGTAATAATATGCAGCCCGATTATGGCACTCCGTAATCCAGTCTACAGCCAAAGTTAGCGAGAAACAACAACAAAAAAATATTAGCAGCTATATGGTTCAGTGTAAATGTGGATATCATTAAAGACTTTCAGAAAATAGACTTTATTGCATGAAATCGTATTAACTAAAATATGCCAATTGGCAATCGACCCAATTACAGAAAATTACTTAATATGTTTAAGAATCTCCGCATTAGCGAATATATTGCAACTGATAAGCAAATGGACATTAAGTATATGCTTAAGTGGGTTAAGCGGTTTTTGTCAAGAAAGATAAAATACATAACAACAAAAAATATGTAAAATGCTACCATGATCTTGATTTGAGTTCTTGATTTGTCTATTAGAATCTTCCGGTTTGGCGAAGCATTAAAAAAAAAATTAAATTATGTATAAAAGTAACGTGTCACAATGCTTAACATACATATAAGGGACACCAAACTGGTCGCCAGTGGCGACTAGTTATATTATAATCACCCATCGTACAATAAAAAAAACTAATATTCTGCATTCAGAGGGAAAAATCCATCTCCTGTGCCGTAAGATTTGGCGAGTTCTTTTTTGGTGATAAGTTTTTCGATGTGATTGTTGGGATCTGCAGGATTTGGCTTACTTTTTCTAAATATTATTTTTTTGCAGATGTAGTATTATGTAAATATATTTTTTGTAGATATTTTTCTATTTTGTATATTTGGCATTCTTTTTGTATATTTTCTATTTGGCATTTGGAAAAGAGATTTTTACCTTTTTATCTGTGTCTTCCAAAATATTAAAAAATAAAAAAAGATTTACATATATCAAGCGTATAATGTTATGTTTTGCATTTTTATACGGACCACTTCTCCATTTTTAGATTTTAAATGCTATTTATTATTTACTAGCCGTTTATTAATTGTTTACAATTTACCCCCCCTGACAATAACAATTATTTATCACAAAAATGCCTCTTAGGTTTGTTAAATAAGTTTGTTTATGTATTTTCATTACTTATTAAAATATCGAATATGGCGATAAAATTTTATTTTAGCATCGTGCTTAAATTTTTAAGATGGTGCAAAAACATGCTTTAATAAACGTATGTTTGTAAATATTTGAAAAACATGTTTTACCGCTCTCTTGAAAAATTTTGTAATATGCTAAATCTACCTTTTGGCACCATTTAAAATTTTTTTCACCAACTGACATAGGATACGAAAATTTTCCCCATTAAGATACACAGGCAAGGCTGGTCTCAAACAAGAGTAAAGCTAGCAACAATATTTTTTTAACTCTATACGAGTTACAATAATGATATTAAATGCTCCGATTGGCTTTGGGCCCAATTACGAAAGTTTCTCCTAAAAAAAACTGTAGAAGAAGTATTTTACATTTGTTTCAAATGAAGCTCGGTGTACAAGGTATTAGTTAATAATACAAACAACACTAATGGCATGGAGCAAAAGTTTTAATTTAAATGTATATATTTGAAACCCTTCCCCCTACCTCTCCCACCCCCCCCCAAAAAAAAAGAAAAAGAAAAAAAAGAAAGTTACAGTAATGAATTTAAAGTGGCGTTAAGCTACGCTTTCTGACATAAGCAATTGGCTGCAAACGCGATAACGAAACTTTCACTTAACTTAATAACATGTAGCTAATATAGCCCTCAGGGTACTTTGCAGTTATACAGACCTTGTGGTTTTTTTAAAAGCTTGAGACAATTCAGGTTTAAGAAGTTGAGATTTACTGTCAAATGATATAAACAACTATGAACACAAAACTGATGAATTAATATTCAGGTTTATGTATGTATTTAAAAAAAAATTGCATCTGATTACACTTATTAGATAAATTACTTCTGTTTGCATTTAATAACTGATAAACGGCTTCTGTATATTAAATGAATTATTTAAATATTGGGAAGAGGTGGCGAGAGGTAGAAAGACGAGTAAACAAACGAAGAGAGACGGGTAGAGAGACGAGTAGCGACATAGGTAGGCTGACGGGTAGCGAAACGAATAGACAGACGGCTAGATAGAAAGGTAAAAAGAAGGTTGACAGACGGGTAGCGAGATGGGTCACGAGATGGGTAGCGACACCGGTAGACAGGAATGTAGCCAGAAAGGTTGTGAGACGCGTAGCGTGGTAGATAAAGAGACGAGTCGAGAGATGAGTACAGAGACGAGTTGACTGACGGGTAATAAGATTGGTAGCGAGTCGGGTACAGAAACAGACGGATAGTGAGACGGGTATACAGACGAGTAGAGAGACAGTAGATGGGTACGGAGATGGGTAAGAAGATGGGTATAGACGCGTACAGCCAGACGGGTAGAGAGACAGATAGACAAGTTTTGAGACAGATAGACAAATGGGTAGCGAAGTGGATAGAGACACGGCTAGACATACAAGTAGTTAGACGGATAGACAGACGGTTAGAGAAATAGATTGGCGGGAAGCGAGACCGGTAGAGAAATATAGAGACAGGTAGCGAGACGTGTAGAGAGATAGACAATCGGTTAGAGAGACGGGCAGAAGAACGGATAGGGAAACAGACAGATTGTGGAGAGACAGACATACAGGCAAAAGAAAAGTCTGCGGATTGGCGCAGTAAAGGCGCAGTAAAGGCGCAGGGGGCAGAGCCTCCTAGAGAATAATCAAGAAGTATCTGTTAAGCTTAACTTTCAAATATACTATATAATTTTTCAATTTTACCGATATGGAGATCTAATGTAAAAGTTATTTTACAGAAGTCATCGAAAGATTTTTTGTATACTTTAATAGTAATTTAGACTATAGTTTTGCCGTCTGGTTTGTGGCAAAGCATGCTATCAATGTGGTTTGAAGTGTAAAAGTTTCTATAAACAGTTATACAAATATTAGATACATAATCAAGGAAGAAAATTTTTTAATTTACACACAAAAAAAGTAGTCCAAGGGCTACACGACAAAAATAAGGTGAAAACTGCACATCGTGATACAGTTATACCGTTTGGTCAGTATCTACTCTATATTAATATAAAGCATATAATAAGGTGAGGCATCCCGAAAAGTGCGGAAAATTCAAGATGGCGGCCGTTATTCAAAATGGCGACATTTTCGGGAATTAGTGCAACTTCGTTTCTATTCATCGTATAAAAGAATGTTTGATGGAAATTTAGATGTGTTTAGATAAAAAATATTATTTGTAAAACTTTACAGCACAGTCGAAAAGTATTTATCAATTCAGTTCGCCTGTTGCCTGTCTGTCTCGTCGTCTGTCTAGTCGCGCACTTACTCGAAAAAATATAACCGGATATCCAGATAATTAAAATATGATATTATAGTATACCGTAACAAGTTCGGTATTCATTTTCAAGTGTGCATCATTCATAGTTTTTTTACAGGGACAATCAAAAGTATTCGGTATCACATCGGTTACATTATGGTCTGTGGACGAAAATCGCTTGCAATGTGTTTTAATGATGTTATACTCTTTGTAACATATTCAAATTAATATACATCAGTGCGGTGCAGTACAAGATACTTACTGTAGAATAAGCAGTGCATAGCATTTTTCGTTCATTTACAGGGGCTTACAAAATAATACGGTTACCGTTACATTAATGTCTCTGAGCACAGTGTCTTTATAACTTGTGTATAAATTTTATAGATCATCAGCTAAATCGATTATTATTAAGGGAGGTGCTAGGTATGAAACAACTGCAATTTTTAATAATAATATCCCTATTGGTCAGTATCTTCTTTATATTAAAACAATGCATATAAGAGAGGCATAATGAAATGTCTTAGGAATTTAAGATTTAGGCTGTTATTCAATTTTTTCCGTTTTCGTCATATAAAAGTGTCTTTGATGTCATTTTCGATTTTTTAATCAAAAATTTTCTTTTTAATATCAGAAACATGCTTAAAATGAAACTAGTTCAATTATTAAAGTATTTTTTATTGTATAGTGAGTAAAATGAATGGAATAAATAAATAATAAAAATGCATTTTACTAATGCCTTACTTATACAACATATTAAAAAATGAATGCTACATAACAAATGAATGACATAAAATTGCAGAATATAAAAACTTTACTTTGTAGCATATTATTTCTCATTCACATTTGTGTTTACAGTTGCAGAATAATGTGCAAGAAAGACCAACCTTCCTGCAACTACACTTATTTTTGAAGATTTTGCACATACATTTTATTTTTTTTGGAAGAATCTGCAATCTCGGGCAGCTCCGAACATTTTAATTTCCATGAAAAATTATCCAATCATATACCATCCCCATTTGTTTGGAGAGGGGGGACATATTTCCCGCTCATGTGCTGTCCCCA
This sequence comes from Maratus michaelseni, assembly GCA_963931845.1. NCBI lineage: Eukaryota > Metazoa > Arthropoda > Arachnida > Araneae > Salticidae > Maratus > Maratus michaelseni. The sequence goes on from OZ007591.1 coordinate 176,641,799, forward strand.
AATGTGTCCAGCTTGGAAAGCACTCCGTAAAATATGTTGCTCTAGTGCACCCTTGGTTGGTGGAAGATGTTCAATAGGACGATTTTTTGTCATAAACAATTCTTGTCTAGCACCATTTACACTAATGCTGTTACATGTTGAACAGTACAACAATACAGCGAATTTTTCTAAAATATTTAGAATATCGTCAGGTATGGATGTTTGCGGTTTTCATAAAAATGAAAATGCGATAGTAGCATCTTATAGAGAATCCAGGTTTTCCAAGCTGACTTTTTTGTTTTTCCTGTGAAACCAGGATTGCTGTCGAAGCCTGTGAAAGCATGGAATCGGAATCCTAGTGACATTGCTTTTTCTTTTTCAATTGCTGCAGCTACAGTTTGGACGGGAATAAGTCTGTAATTCTTCCCTGTTCCAAATGCAATCCAAACATTTTGCAGGTGTCTATCTGACAGAGTAAAGAAATGTGCAATTGCTAAAACTAATACATCAGTATCTACAGAGCGTATAACAATATTTTTCAATCCGTTTTCTGCCATGTCTTTGAGGTGCAAGATTATCCTTGTATCAGTTTCTTCGTGACCAGGGCAAGTAATTTCAATTAAGGAACTTAGTGCAATATTACTTCCTTTAACTTCTTCACCTGAAGTGGTTATAACTTGTGTATTTTTTATGGTATTTATAGGTAGTGTTCCAACCATATTAAATAACTCTTCTTTATTACTTGAATTTCTTAAGAAATCTTGCCAATTTTTTAGGTAGTTTGACATGCGATAGCACTTGCCGCCTGGTTCCTGCACCCATTTTTTGTCTGGTTTCACCTTTAATGCTTGGTGTAATGTACCTATCCCACATCAAATCTATTATTTGGCAAATAAAACTCTCAATGTCGTTACATAAATGGGTTGAAATGTGTTAATGTAGTAATCATTAAAGGTTTTTGAAGACTGGTGAGGCTTTAAAATGTTAATAAAAAATGGCCCATCATAAATTGAAGCATCGCATGTTCCTGGTAAGGTGTTTCTATTCTTCTCAATAGTTTCCTCTAAAATACGTGTACATCACATTTATGGCTGGGTCGAAATTCACCGTTACTGGAAAAAGCAGGGGAAAATGGTTGATTTTCATAGTTGAAAAAATTGACTATTTTTTTAAAGGAAACTGGATTTTTAGAAAAAACGAAAACATTAACATGAAAACGTGAATGGTACAGATACTGACACTGAATATTTACAAAATTAATCTTTATCACGCGTTTCTGTATATAATCGTGCATCGCGCTATAAAACTATAAGGTAAAGCTAGGATAGTCTGCGCACAATTCAGCAGAATAATAAAAATACATATAAATATTAATTTTTTGCTAAACTATGCATGATTAATATTTACTTCATTTGTTTTTTATGCATTTCCATTGTTATTTTGTTGTTATGTTGTAATTTAATAGAACAGTTGTAATAAAACCAAGAAAGCTATTTTGCGCAATCTGTCCTTACAGGGTTGGTGTGATTGCGCACATGGGTAGGAGAGAGTGTTACTAATAATAACTACAATTTTATCGTTAACAATAATAATTACACTTAAATGGCATTGTTGTAAGGCTTTTGTGAATAAATATTATTATATTAAGAGTGATTATTTCAACCTAATGGTACAATTCCAGACATTCAGTTCACCCATCCTCATTGCCCAGTATTTTTTTAACAAACGAATTTATTGCCAAATTTAATTTCGATAATTATGTGTTTTTCAAAAATTATTTCAAAATTGATTTATTCACATGTTTTACATGTAATTTGTAATATATGCAAATTTACCATTAAGCTGCGTAATCTCTCCGAGCATGAAAACTAATGGGAAACAATGCGCCATCTCTCCTAAGTAGCAGATGCGCAAACTCTCCAATTTCAGTAGGGGAGATTATGCAGCCTTTTATTTAAACATGGCCGCTTCTAAAACGAACCAGTGGTGTTCGCACCATTAGTCTATGTTAGTAGTCTTATGGGAAATCGTTTAAGTTTAAAATATTTTGTAATACTGATACTATATAGAAATTCTGACGAATAGTTATGAAAATTCAAGCACTTACTTTCGGAAAACAAAACAAAATGCAATGATTTATCCTAGACGCTCGAAACAATCGACGTGCACATTCAAGTAGACACTGCTCTACTGCTGTTGTACAATTACCTGGAGTCGCTGAGAGCTGACTCTACTCCTTCCCAACGAACCTCTTTGTGCGCAATCTCTCCGACCGCGTCATCTCTCCTGGCTTTACCTTATATAGAACAGATCTTTCAGAAACAATCTTTTCATTTCAATTGTCAGATTGATCGTCTGCGCACCAAAGAGTCGAGTACTGAGTGTAGAGTAAGAAATCGCAACATTGAAATAAAATATGTTTTGGAATTTTGGAACAAAACCCCTTAGTGAATACATCTCATTTTGAGTAGTGCCTCGTCATCAGAATTACATTGTAATAAATACATAAATACACGCTACATTGTATATTTATAATAAAAGAAAATGTTCATATGACAATTTGCAATTCTTTCATATTTAGCAAAGTTCAAAAACACATTATATAATTAAAAACGGGCATAGACAGCATTGTACTTATTGAAAGTCCTGTGACCGTATTGTTTTTTCAGCCCCTGTAAATGAACGAAAACTGCTATGCATTGCATATTCAATAGTAAGTATCTTGTACTGCACCGCACTGATGTATATTAATTTGAATATGTTACAAAGAGTATATCATCATTAAAACACATTGCAAGCGATTTTCGTCTACAGACCATAATGTAACCGAATACTTTTGATTGCCCCTGTAAATGAACTATGAATGATGCACACTTGAAAATGAATACCTAACTTGTTACGGTATACTACTATACCATATTTTTATTATCTGGATATACGGTTAGTTTTTTTTTTTTTTTTTTTGAGTTAGTGCGCGACTAGACAGACGACCAGAAAGACAGACAAACAGGCAAACTGAATTCATAAATACTTTTTGACTGTGCTATAAAGTGTTACAAATAATATATTTTAACTAAAAACATCTAGATTTCCATCAAACATGCTTTTATACGATGAATAGAAACGAAATTGCACTAATTCCCGAAAATGACGCCATTTTGAATAACGGTCGACATCTTGAATTCCCCGCACTTTGCGCGATGCCTCCCCTTCTTATATGCTTTGTATTAATATAGAGTAGATACTGACCAAACGGTATAACTGTATCACGATTTGCAGTTTATTCACTCCTAGCACCTGGACTAAAGGTGCAAAAATGAAATTAAATTTGCGTTAAGCCACGCTTGATAGAATAATCTATTGGCTGCAAATCCAATTACGTAACTTTAAAAAGCTTGGCGTTTTAAATGATCCGGCGTTTTTTTTTTTTTTTTTTGTTTTTTTTTTTTGTTTTTTTCCCAAGTTTTGCGCAATACGCGCTTAAGAAAATGAGATTCTTTGCCACATGTTAAAAAAAAATATGACAACACATCTGATGAACTTCTTTTCTATTTCTTTAACATTGTATATGAATTTATATATGAAATTTTGTAATTCTATCATTTAATTTGCTCTTTTTCTTTATATTGTAATCGTTAACCCTATGTTCTCAGCAATATCACTCAGACTAATCCCTTTGAGGGAAGTCCTAGTAAGTAAAATACTTTTTCTTGTTGTTGAGGCTCATAGCAAATAGCCAAAAGTTTTCATTGTTCCTAATACAACTTTAGAACATACAATTACTTGTCTTTCTTCTCTTTTTGCCTGATACGGGTATCCTATATCTCTGGTATCTCATAATGCTAAACAGTTTACTTTTAAAGAATTTGAGACATTCTTAAAGAATCATAGTGTAAAACATATGTTTATTGCTCCATACCATCCAGCTACCAATGGGCAGGCCGAGAGATATGTGCAAATTCTCAAACGGGAATTAAAAGCCTTATCTTCAGAATCTGGTACTTTACAAATGAAAATAAATAACTTTATTTTACAGTATAGAATGATGCCTGATGTTACAACGGGGGAATGTCTTGCATCTGTATTTCTAAAGCGGCATATAAGAATAAAAATAGATTTGATAATTCGAAACGCTACAAATTTTGTTCATGATAAGCAAAATCCGAGAAATTCCAATACTAAAGTAAAAGAGTTTAAAATTAACCAGAAAGTGGCTGTTAGAAATTATACTCCTGAAGCTAACTGAAAAATTGGTCGCGTTATTGCAATAGAGGGCAAGGTACATTATATAATCCAAGTTGGTTAAAATACTTGGAAATTACATGTTGATCAGATAAATAATGTCAGTTCGAAGTTACATTTCACTAATGATACAAATTCCGAAAAGAGTGATACAGAAGGTCACAGATGTGATAATACAGTAGTTAATCAAGGTGATTCTCATCTAATGCCTCCTATTGTCTTTGATCTTCGACCAGCTGACTTTGTCCGCCCATTTACTCCAAATCCTAAACCAGCGGACTCTGGTGTTCCAATTTCTCCAAATCCCAAAACAGCTGACTTTGTCCTCCCAAATACTCCAAGTTCTGATCCAGTTGACTCTGATATACCTCAAGTTCTAAAACCCATGGTTCCAAATAGTTCAATTTAGGATGATGCAGTTGCTGTAAAAACTAATTCTTCTTCTTCCTCCCAACAGGTACTTAGACGTTCTAAAATAATTCGAAAAACTCCTAACCGGCTAGAATATTAAGTGGGGGAGAGTTGTGATGTTTTACTTCAAATAATAAATTATGTATGGCAGCACCACAAAAGTAATAATTTAACACTAGAACGACCGGAAATTTCATATAAGTTTTATAAAATTAGTCCACACCATAATTTTTATTTTAAGTTATTTTATTTTTTAAAAAGAAATTTCTGCTTTGAATCGGAAAATATTCATTTGGTAGCGGTCACAATGACCGCTCATGGTCGTTCTACTGTTAAACTCTCCAGTCGCTAATGACATCTATGTTTCTTAGTCCTTTTTCTACTGCGATTAGTCACTATATATATAGTTCTGTTATGTGTCATGTGAAACGTGGTGTACGTACTTGTGTTGTGATGTTCATTAAATAAAAGTAATTCATTCGTCCATCTCAATTGTTTACTTAATTAATAATTATTCAAAATGTAAAACAAATAATTTTTTAAAGACGTTTGGAAAATTCCGTATTACAACAGGATAAAACAGGCATAACAACTTTCTAATATTATTTTTTATATTTTATCGGAAAAAAATCGTTCGTAAAAGCAGTCCCTAATTTAAATTTTCCAAATGAAGCATTTTCTTGATATAAAAGAATCACCAACGGTGCAGAGAAAATTAAGCAAAACTTTATTTTTTATATTATTAAATATTTTATATTATTAAGTGATACTAATAAATATAGAGATATATACTATAATTATACTACATGAAGATAATAATAAAAATAATTGTTGACAAAATAATAATCAATGTAAAGACATGTCGTATGAATAAAACTCGGCACCAGAACATGTTAAAAAATACTATTAAGCGAAAGGTAGATGTCTGGAAAATATCTTTTTATTTTCTGTTTTGTAATATTTAATCACTATAATTAAATTGTGTAATCGATAACAAATGGAATTAAACTTTTAAGCAGATTGAAATTTCTTCATTATTTTCGTTAGGAAAGAATTGTCTTTAGCAAAATTAACTGAGATTTCGTGGACTTTTGCTAAATTATAATTAGTCGAACCTCGTTAACACGAAATCGCTTAACGCGAATTTTCGCTTGACACGAAATAATTTTCAGGTTCCGTCAGATGAGTCTGAAAATCAATGTTAATTAATTCGTTTAACACGAAATAGAATTTCAGAAAACCCCGCTTAAGGCGAATTTTTTTTTCCGCTTCAAAGTCAAAACATGATTCCTTATGCATTGTTTTCGATATTTCAAACTTAAAAGTCACATACTCTTATTAAAAGGGGAATTTTCTTATGGTTTGAAACGATTTAAAGTGAAAAAGGGTTTCAGAAAATTCTGAAATACTGAATTCCTGAATAATCCCTGCTTTACCTTTGATCTCTGATATGCGCAAGTGTTCCCATATTAACCATATGAGCAATAGATTAGTCACAATGAAAGTTTGGGGAAAGAATTTCTTTTTTTGAAAGTGATTGTTCCATTACTCGGTTGACTGTATTGACAGTACCATACACTATAAACCGGGAGTCTGAATTCTCCTATCTGTGAGTGAAAGAAGTGACTATCTCTACTTCACTACCTAACTAACATAATGGAAATGCTGTTCACAGTTGCTCTGTAGAATTATGAGTCGAAAACAGCAAGCAGTATCTTAAGAAACCAAGCAAAAAATATAAACGAAGTTAGCGATAAAGTGCTGAAAAAAATCACAAAATGCGGCGAAGTATGGAATACCTACAATTCTTCTACAATTTTAAAGAATCGCGAAAAGATTAAAGCGGTTTATGCTATGAGTTAATTCAAACCAGTAAGAAAACGAATGTATAGAAGAAAGAATGAATAAATTGAATTGCTCTCTTGCGGTGGATAAAAGAGGCAATAAGCCAGAACATTGTTTTAACTTTTGCAGTTTTGCAAGATGAAGCAGAGGTTTTTGCTCATGCTCTCGATGAGAGCTATTTCATATTTTCTAACGAATGACTGACAATATTTAAATAGCTTCATAGACTTGTCTGCAGAAAGATGTGTAGCCAAAATCGGTAAATTCTTTCTTAGACATTGTTTTTTCCAAGTACATTTGCATAGATGAAGATGTGCTGACTTCGGATGTGACAATAAACGAAGAAATAATTGCTGAAAAATAAAGATGACAACATTGAAGTGTCAGACGAGGAAGAAGAAATTGACACAGAACGAAAAAGTTTAGTGTCAATAAATGAATCTACCGCAGTATTGAAAACTGTACAACGTTTTCTTATGGATCAAGAGGATATTCCCGAGCTTTGGACAAATTAGATTAGGTCCATACGTTCCTAAAAAAAGTACTCTACAAAAATTGAAGCCAAAGTCAATAACGGACTATTTAAAAATATGATTAGCATGTAAATAAAATTATTATTGCCTAAAAAACGATAACTAATTTGTTAATGAAATTTACTATTTCTTATTAATTTATGATTTTTTTGAGCAGGGATATATTTGTAGGTTAATTTATTTAGTTTTTATATCTAACATACATGGCGCCACTATTATGACGGTTAACACGAAATTTCGGATAACACGAAAAAAATTCCCAGTCCCTTCAATTTCGTGTTAACGAGGTTCGACTGTATTAAGATTTCTTTTTAAATAAACTTGTTTAATTTTATAACGATTGAAATGTTCTTTCTTTCCTTATTTCTGTATTCGGTGAATTTTTTTTTAAGTATGGATAGAACGTTCTACTTATTTTTTTTTTGTTCATCACCCGTATATCAATATATAATTAATTAAATTAATTAAATATGCAATTTTAATACACACACACACACACACACACACATATATATATATATATATATATATATAAACATATGTTACGGCCAAAACCCGAAATCGGCCAATTCGCGAAGTGGCCGGCCAGTTCGCGAATTGGCCAACTTTGTTTTGAATTGATTGGCCAATTCGGGAATTGGCTATATCTAGAGTTTATAATTCATGTACAGGAGTACCAAAAATAATATGTGACTTAATGGTCTATAGGAAAAATCAATTGTGGCGTGCCTTAATGGTGTTACACTGTTGCAAACATAATAAAATGATATGAATTTCTGAGGTGCACTAAAACAAGCTTCTATAGAATAAGGAGCACAAATAATTTATCATTGATTTACAGGGTCACACAAAATAATTCTTATACATAATGGTGTACGGGGGAAAATGTTTGCAGCGTATTTTAATTATGTTTCATTATTTGAAATATGCTGAAACGGATATACATTGCTGAATTTTACTACAAGAATTTTTTCTGTTGAATATAATGTGTATATCAATTATTGTTCATTTACAGGGACACATAACTGATTTCGAATACAGTACTGTATCGGAAGTATTATCTATTAGGGATGATTGCTGAAAATGCGTTTTCAGTCACCTTTTTTTAAGTTTAACTAAATTTTTGCATACTAATGGGTGGTGTGTATAAATTTTATTAATCCTATACAGGGCTAAACAAAATAATTCTTAAGCTTTACTATTGTGACTTTAAAAAGGTACATTAAATATGCTTTTTAATTTGAATTATGCATTTTCAAGCACAAATATTGTATTTTAGATTACTAAGAAAAGTTTCTAGAATATAAATTGAATTATATGCAGGGATATGCAAAGATCCTGATACTTGACTGCCTATGAAAAGTAATTCCTGGAAGTGGGATTTCAGTAGTTTTATGTGTATTTTTGCCTAAATTAAATTGTAGCTTAATATTTGGCGTGTATAAAACCAGTAGGTAATATACTGGTCTTTACAAAATAATTCAAGTACATTTCTTCCCATTGGTAGAATATTCTGAAGGTGTATTTTCAACTGTGTTATGTGTTTTGTAACTAAACTAAGTTTTAGAATACTATATAGAATATATACAAGTCAGTACATCATGTACAGGGTTTCACAAAATAATTAATGTTTTTCTCCGGCTCTGCACAGTAGTGGCTGAAATCTGGCTCTCAAATATGTTATGCGTTTTCTAAAATGTTTACTTGAGTATCTTTATTACCTTATTAAACGGTTTTATTAAAATAGTCTATAAGTGTTGCAAAGTATTTCATAATCTATGCTTGACGCATATGATTTTTCTTTCTTGTATCTTCATTGATGATATTTTATTAATACGATTTTACACGATTAATATTTTACACGATTAATATTTTACACGATAAAAAATAAAATATTAATTTGCAAAAACGGTGCTTGTTAAGGGCATTAAAATTGAACTAACATCATATATCAAAAGAAAGCATTCATTTAAAAACATGAAACTGCAGCATTTTCCTATGATTGCGTCAATATGAAATTATTTTCAGATTTTTTCATTCTGCCCACTCAGAAATTAGGTACCAAAATTTCAATAGAAGAAATTGCTTTCACCTGTGATAATGACATCATTTTTAAAGACATTCGACTGAAAAAATATTTCAGAAAATGGCAATATTTGACTACGATTGTGTCCAAATAACAAAATTTACATTGGTATTTCATTCCTCTGATATTGCCATCAGACCCAAATGTTTTACAATATGTTTCTATCAGAAAAAATGGAATCATGTTTAAGAGAAATCACACATTTTCTTCCATAAATTGATGTTTGTCATATGAACGATTTCTGGGCGCGAAGAGTAGAGACCCGTTACAGAGAGGTTTCTCGTTACAGTGATTGCCGTATTAAAAATTAAAGGTCTAGAAGAGCACAAACCCATATTTTAGTGATAGCTGTAGTAACAGTTGAGAAGATACTTCACTCGCGCGAAAATTAATATGTCTCGCGCTGGCTAATATTAATCTATAGGGGATTTTTTTTAAATATCTCGTTTGCATTTCAATATTTTTAAATGATTGTTTTCGCCTTGGATAGCTGATATTGATCTCTACGCAGGTCATTTGTTTTACTTTTTCGATTTTGTTTACAGGGTTTTTTATTATGAGGCTACTATCACTTTTGGAACCGGTTTCGAAAGTGAAAGTATCTTAATAAAAATAATCTGTAACAAAATCGAAAAAGCAAAAAACGATCGGCGTAAAGATCTACCTCAGCTACCCAATGCAAAAGAAACTTAATTCAAAATATTGACATATAAAAGAGATATTTAAAAAAATCTCCCATAGGATTAATATTAGCGAGCGGATGTTCTCCGATGATTGAAGTAGCCTCTTAATAGTCGCGAAGCACAAAAAGTTCCATTAAATTAAAGTACCCCGTTATACTGAGCACAATTTAAAAGGTTAATAGGCGTGAAGCCCACAATGCCCATTACATAGCTGCCAACTTTTACGCTTTTTTGCTACCACTAAAAATTAATAGAAATTTTTGTATTACTGAATAGCATGATTTCGGCGATTTAGAAAGTAAAAATTTACTGTAAAATTTTAGTGGTCGGAAAAAAGCGTAAAAGTTGGCAGCTATGCCATTATATAAAAGGTGTCTGTTATAATTATCATTATTTTAACGGTGTATGAGCGCAACGCGCAGGGCCTTATTTTTCAGAAAACCATGTTACAGTGATTGCCGTATTAACAAATTTTAAGTGCGAATTGCACAAGGTCCCGTTTTGTAAGTGACTCCATTACAGTGATTACCTTATTAACGATATATGTGCACGAAGTGACCAACATGATAAGTTCAAATACTCTTGCGCTAGGATGATTATGCGACGCTTAAAAATAAACGTAAATAGCAGAATAAACAATGTAAATTTACGTTTCAAATATTTCAAGACTTCATAAGAAAACTTTTTTGTAGGGAAAAAAAGGAGAAGGAAATATAGCAAGGCCAACGAATATGATCGAAATTAAATGTGATTGTGCTTTTCTTTATGTTGGTTTTATGTATTAGATAAATTCCTCATAAAACTAATTTTACATATACAAAACACTGGATATATTTTTTTGTTAACATGGGAGTCCACAGAACAATATCAAGAAGGGGCAAGATTTTCGAACAGATGTAACTCTAATCTAATTTTCACTTTCTTTTATCTATAATAGAAAAAAACATTGTAATCGAAAAAATTTTTCGACTTTCGGTTTCCGACGGATTTACACATTTTAGGGGTCGGATATTCCGAAAAACAAGTTTATACAAAATGTCTCATTTATCAATGCAAAATGCTTCTCATTTTTTGTTTCGAAAATATACATAATTAAAAAAAAAATACGACTTTTGAATTATTAACATGTATGATATAGAAGAATGTAATGTGATTGGGACAACTGACAAGTTTTCTTCTGTTAAATAGAGAATATAAACATTAAATAAACAAAATGTATTTTTTTTATCAGAACTCTACGTGCAAAACAACTTTTAAGTACATCAGCATAAATACAGAAATATAACAACGCATATTACAAATGAAGAATTGAAACAGTTTACTATTTTTCCTAATCAGGGCGTGGGTTTTGCCCCCTGTATTCTCCGTTTAAGATAATTTTTAAACACATGAACATAAAAAGAAAAACATAACTAAAAACTGTCTTTAGCGGGGGGGCTAAGGGGACTTTGACCCCGTGACGAAAATTATTAATTACTTCTCTTTTTAGTGTTTAATTATTTTACATTTGAGAAGAATAAATTTTACTATTGCTTTCAAAATCACAAGAGAAAAAAATCATAAATTTGAAAATACAGCAAGTGTCAATTGCGCTCCGCTGACCCCTCCTCCCCCCCGTTTTTCAAACTTTTAAAGGAATAATAATGTTTTGAAATTCCTCCATACAAATACTTTGGCTTAACATCAGATTAATAATAATACAAAAATCATATTTTTAGCTAAAAAGTTTTGAACAAAGAATATTTTTTATATAAATCATAAGAAATTGTATTCTAAAAAATATATAGAATAGCCTTTTACAATATTTATATAAAATACTATACTAATACAAAGAATACAATAATCACAATGAATCCTGAGTCACAGAGGCAGGAAATTAATTCTTCAACCGATCAGAATATAATCGTCACAATTAATTCGCTGTATCAGAATAAGTCACAGAAGCGGGAAATTCGCGATCAGAGAAAATCTGTCATAAATTTCTAAAAAGTATAATCGTCACAGCATGGAACTTCTTTTCCTATCACGTGTCACGTGTGCACGTGAGTGTCACCTATCGGACAGCCTTAGAACCCCATTTCGTATATTGGCCAATGATTCCCGGCCACTTCGCGAATTGGCCGGACAAAACCCGAAATGCATTATTCATTTCATGTACTTCGGGTTTTGGCCAGGAATCTTGGCCAATTCGCGAACTGGCCGGCCACTTCGCGAATTGGCCGAACTTCGGGTTTTGGCCGTAACATATGTTTATATATATATATATATATATATATATATATAACCATTAATGAAACATTACCGATACACCAACAAAAACTTTGCAAAAAATATATATATACAGGGTGATTATAAAGAAAACTATCCCGATATATGAGCCCCTAACTATCATACCGTTCACAGAAACTGAATGAAACTTTGGTTTAAAGTATTTTGAGGTATGCACTCAAGAATCATATGAATTACAACAGTTAAATTGTAACAGTTACGGCTACAGTGACAAAATTTCGAAAATTTCAAATGGCAACACCTACTTTTTTTATTGGAATGTGATCTTCATAGTGAAAAACCATAAAAAGCGTTGGAACGGTACCTGTAGCACGAAAATTGCCGGCGCTAGACAGACTAAGAAGAATAGTGAAAACAACCAATAAGGACAGAGAAGCAACAGAAAACAAAACATTTTATTTTGTTTCATACATTTTCCATTTTACACACGACGACACTTTACATGCGGCAGATGGTGGATAACACTGAACAATATTTTTTTTTTATTTTCTGTTGCTTCTCTGTCCTTTATTGGTTGTTTTCACTTTTCTTCTTAGTCTGGCTAGCGCCGGCGATTTTCGGGCTACAGGTACCGTTCCAACGCTTTTTATCGTTTTTCACTACGAAGACCACTTTCCAATAAAAAAAAGCAGGTGTTGTCATTTGAAATTTTCGAAATTTTGTCACTGTAACCGTAACTGTTAGAATTTAACTGTTGTTTTTGACATGATTCTTGGGCGCATACCTCAAAATACTTTAGGCCAGAATTTCATCCAGTTTCTGTGAACGGTATGACAGTTATGGGCTCATATATCGGATAGTTTTTTTATAATCACCCTGTATATTCCCGTAAGGCATGGTGACATCACGGCGACGGCACTGTGAAGTCACACTGTGACTTTGTGACAGTCGTCGTGACGTCAAGTGACGTCGATGTGAAGTCACTGTGACGTAAATGCGAGGTCGTTATGGCCGTTTTCAAGGCTTTCTGTGACCTCACAATGTGACTACTTTGTGAAGTCACCGTGCGACTTCAATGTGAAAAATGTGACGAATCTGCATCGGATAGGGTGACCAGATTTTACCCGAATCCTATACGGATTGTACGGATCAAAAATTTTTTATGGTTCAAGTTTGTGACGTTTGTGACGACACTGTACCGGGTCGGGTGACCAGATTTTACCCGAATACAATCCAGAAACTTCGGATCGATCTTTTTGGATTTGTTTGGCTACAGAATAGATTTGGATTAGTTGTCGTGTGACCTGATTTTCGTGAACCCGATCTGACCCGAGTCGGGTATAATGTTTTTACTGTAAGTATTGTTTGGAATAGAATCTTGCATACGACCAAGTAACCAGATTTTATCAGAAATTGTGTTACGATACAATTTCTGATGTCGGCTCGGATCTAGAGTCATGCACGAATCCGGTTATATACTTCTTGAACATGATTGAATGTCTACTTGAACATGAATGATGGTTGACTGAAACTATATTTACATTCAACCCGTAATCTTACCCTAACCCAACAACAACAACAACAAAAATTCTGTAAGCCCACAACCCGACCGAACCTGATAAATGATTTCGCATAGATTCGGATAACAAGATTTCACAAAATACGGATAAGATCGACGATAAGGATTGGATCGGCAATCATTTTTTTATGCAACTCGTATTCAAATTAAAACTTTGCATCTGATTGGGAAACCGGCTAATGTAGCCGTTAAACAAGAAAATTATAAATGTAAAAAACGCATACTAATATAAAAATAATAGATGAATCCATTAAAAATTATAATAAAATTAAATATTTTAATAATATGAAATTCTATTGTGCAAATAACCACTTTTAAAAATAACTTCGACTTCCATTTGTTTTATGTAACCACCAAAAATATTGACAATAATTAAAACTATGCTATTTTGCTTTTAAGTATTGAAGTTTTTAAATGTGTATACTTTGCCATATTTCCCCTCGTTCAGTATCACGAAACTTTCTGGCACATTTATGAACAAATTTTTAAACGCTTGGCACTTGCATGCCTGATTATTAAAGCGATTTGGAAAGAATAGCGTTTTCCATTTTTAGATAAATGAAATGCTTAAGAGCAATTTTGGTCACGTTTTTTCCGTTTCTGACGCTGCGCGTCGGAAATTCGGTTCAAAACACCGACTTTGATAGTATTTTCTGAAACATCTTTTGTCAAAAATGGAAAATGCCATTCTATTAAATATATTCTGAATAAGAACACCTGCCAATTTCATGTGTTTCCGAATAAAAATGAATTCAGAAATTAGTTATTTTGGATTTGATTACAAATTTAATGAAAATAAAAGTATAGATTTTTAAATAAGCATTGTGAAAAATTTATATTAGGAATCCATTTAAATAATAGATCTACCTATTGTGCGATATTATTAAATAATAAACATTGTATCAAGCAATAAAACATTTTTCGAAGCAAATGAAATTTAAAACTCAGGATCATAAACGCAAAGAAAAAAAATTTTTTTTTTCTTTACAAATTATTTTATTTATAGTTTTTGATAGAATACTAAATGCAGAGCTTAAATATCAATTTTTACTATAGAAAAAATTCGATAACATAACTGGAAAAATTACCTTAACTGAATAGCTGTTTTATTGTTTCATCAATATTCATTATTTTTGTGCACCTAATATTGACATATCTTGTCAACTAAATTTGTAATGAGTTAAATTGTCGCAATTATTTCAAATATACCAGAAAATTATTTCTCAAAACCTCCACTAGCTAAGAAATTTTCAAATTGTAAATCAAGTATTAATAGTTTTAAAAATTGCAATGTTTTTAATTACAATGAATAACTATGAAAATTGAACTGAGAAACGCAAATTATAAATACATTCCTCGTTATAAATAACACTTTACATTTAGAATATATATTGTTAGTAAATACTTTAAGCTTTTTTCCAAACTCTCTATTTAAAACGATTTAAAACATTAAAGATAAAATTTTATACAAGTGATTAAAAGAAAAAGATTTAAACATCTTAACATTTAAATAATGCGCTATTAATGTACTATTACTAAATATGCACTATTAACAAAACTGCGAAGACATTAAAAGTTACCTGCTAATCTATAAGTAAAACCACCAGTTCTACGGATTAAGTTTTAATGGTCGTTGACTGCTTCCTTTTCATTGAAAAATGAGACTCAAATCCACTGCTTTAATTTTCAAAGTGTCCAGCTTAGGTGTGTTCATAGATCTGAGATATCAAATATCACGCAGACCTTAATAACGCACCCAGCTAGACATAAGGATAGGTTAAAATGGATGATTCACTTTAAAACGTTAATTTACTTTCACGGTATAAATTCCACAATATACTTCCACAAACTTAAAAGAACACCACACACTCTACTCCGCCGATGAAAATAATCGTGTGCCCTCAACGTCTGCGATCATGATCTGCGCAGTAATGTTTACCACAAAGTAACATCTAGCAGGTGTTTCCAGAAAAAGAAGAGAAAGAAAACAGTTAAATAAAGACATTTCAAATGCTTTATAGTTTATATGGCTGACAAATAACTTCTAATAAAACTATAATATTCTGTTTTTATATGAGAGAGTTTAATATTCTTGGAAATAGGCTGTGAAAATTTAAATTTTTATGTATTTTTTAATCAGTTGCATTTGTTTTAGGCGTCCAAAGTAAACATAAATTTTAAATAAAAATGGATTTAATAGTCTTTATAAAATAATTACGACATAAATATAAATACTATTCTGCAATCAGATTTCCTAAATACGATTTTTTCATTTTTTACACTCTATTGAAAAGAGCAATATATTTAACAGAGGTGATATCTTATTAAGCACTGACCAGTTTTGGAATAAATTGCTATAGGAATGACATATACTTTATGACATATTTTTAATTCGTTTTTGTTCGGAAACGCATGAAATTGGCTTTTGTTTTTATTCAGAAACTCTGTAATTCAAAGACGTTTTCCATTTTTTAGTAAAACCAGAAGATCTTTCAGAAAAGAATGTCAAAGTCAGCGTTTTGAACCAAATACCCGACGTAACAGGGAAAGAAAAGAGAAAAACCAGTCGTCACGTGACACGAATTGCTTATAACTCGATAAGTAATTTATTTATCAAAAAATGGAAAACTCATTTCGATTCCAAATTGCTTCCATAGTCAGTCCTGCCCATTTTATGCCTTTGCGTTTAAAAATGAGTCAGAAATTATGTCAGAAAGCTTCGTGTTGTGGAGCAGGTCAGTTGAGAACCACCTTAAATATTCAGTACAAGAAAAATCTTGAACGCGTTCGACGGTCACCCCGAGCACCCCCGATGTCGAACTCGCAAAAATGGTGTCCTCACTTTTTAAACAGAAAGCTGATGATTGGGTTGAGTGGCCCCTCAAAATAATAAGAGATTGGAGATTTTTAAAATATTTTTAGTATCACAAAATTAGCAAATGAGTTCTATGCGGTGGTAGGGAAAAATTTAAATGTTTGTATTTAAAATGCTAACAAATCTCTAAATCGCTAACAGTTTTATTAGAATGGGAGATCTATTTCTGAATTACTTTCCGCCAAAACTTTCCTACGTTAATAAATTTCTATTAAGGATTTTTACCTGTGTATTATATAGTATATTTTGTTAAATTTCATGAAAATGGCAATGAAAATTGTAAAAAAAAATATCTGCCTCATATATGTAGACAAATATTTATTTAATATTTTATTTTGGAAATACAATATATTCAAATAATGTGTGACAATGTTTTTATTAATGATTTAGGTACATGACATAATTCAATTCTATATTTTATGAGTTTTTTTCCAAATTCTCTCTCCGATCATACCGTGAAGTCACAGATTGTTGGCATTTTGGTCATAGGTTTTACGTGACTTATGTGACTTGCAGTGACGTCATTGCAACGTCACAAAATTTTTTAAAGCTGTCAAAAAGTAATTTTCTTCATGCCATAAGATGTTCTAAAGTTTATTTTAAGTTTTCATTAGATCTTCAAGACGTTCACATTTTGATCACAGTGTGACGTTACAAAGTGGTGTCACATTGGTCACAGATGTGACGTGACGTACGTGACTCACAGTGACGTCACAGTGACGTCACTGTGACTGTGCATGTCATGCGGGTTATATTGTGGACTTGTTTCTGCTGCACAATCAAGACTTTGAAAAACTTAAGA
This sequence comes from Maratus michaelseni, assembly GCA_963931845.1. NCBI lineage: Eukaryota > Metazoa > Arthropoda > Arachnida > Araneae > Salticidae > Maratus > Maratus michaelseni. Next base: position 176,659,063 of record OZ007591.1, read on the forward strand.
TTCGCACTATTTCTGAGGCAAGTTTTCATCTCTAGATGATATCGGTACTAATCTATCAATACCAATTATGAAATAGGACCCATGAATTAAGGTTTGTGCTTATTAGTCTGATTATTAAAATTTATATTATTTTTAACATTTATAACGGCATAACCCACTATTTCTGGAACTCATAGTTCAAATTTAAACACATACTTTAATCGAACGTGTTGATTTATGTGTATATACAATATTTTATTCAAGTTATTTAGATCATAAGTTTTGGAATTAATTTTTCTTTAAATTTTGACACTCTAATATTAAATAAATTTTATATTCTTTTATTTATATTTCTAAAAATATAAATATTATGGTGATTTTTTCTATGAACATACTACTTAAAAACCCAAACACAAAGAAATAGATAAAAAGTTGTTAACAAAATAATAATTAATATAAAAACATGTCGTATTAATAAAACACTACACCCGAACTTGTTAAAAACATTCTATTAAGCGGAAGGGAGATTCTCTATATAATATCTTTTTTTCTTTTTTTCTTTGTAATATCTAATCACTATAATTAAATTGTGTATTCGATAACAAATGAAACTAAACTTTAAAACAGATTGAAATTTCTTTATTATTTTCGGTAGGAAAAAATTGTGTTTAGCAAAATTAACTGATAATTTTCTATACTAATTAATTTTTTAGCAGAGCTGAAATTACGCTGTAAATTAATGAAATACAATGAATGTGAATTATGACTTTACTAAATAGCGTTCAACCAATAGAGTGAAAAAATATCCTGACCGGGGATCGATCCCGGGGTATAACGCACCAAGAGCTTTACCATTTAAGCCACTCGGACGATATCCAGTCTAGCAGTCTCTCATACTTATATGGGATTGAACCCCGATCTGGACATTTTTTCATTCTATTGGTTGTACGCTGTTTAGTAAAGTCATAATTCACATCCTTTGTATTTGACAATTTTTCTATATGAACTATGAATTATAAAAAGAAAATTTGATAAAATTATGAATGATAAACTATAATTGATATATCGTAATTGGAGACGTTAACTGTAGAGAAGTATATCAGTACTATTTTAGTTTAATTTTTAAGTAATCCACTACTCATACAGTATCCACAACTGATACCTTTATCTTACGTGTTGTTTACTCTATTACTACTTTCTGTTCAAAAATACCAGGAACTTTTATATAAATTGTACCTTAATGGAAATATTACATTTTTAGATAGCTCTAAGACATATCTTAATGAAACCCACTACGAGAGGGAAAGTGACTATCTATGTAGGTTTTCACACTCCTTGAATTGTGGTAGAGCACAAGTTGTCGCGGCAGCACGACGACCTAGAAACAGATTCTCCCTATGGGGTTTCGGCGACGAAATCGGCGGGTGGCCTTCGCCAGCTTGCAACGGGTTCATCCTGTGTGGGAGTTTCCCCAGATTGGGGTTACTGTCGTAGCGACCTATGTCGTCGACTCGTGAGTACTAGGTTAGAGGGTCCGCAGTGTGGTGCGGCTCTCTGGCCGGCCGAAGCGCCGTAGCGAGACAAAGCTACTGGCGCAATAAAAGTCTCTCAGGACTTGGGATCGGTGGTCGATTGTGTGCGGTGCGTGTCTCTTTTATATCTTAATGAAATACAGGAGGAACGGATGAGAGCAAATCCGCTAATTGTATAATTAGGCTAAGAAAAATGTGAAAAAAAAATCGAAATATATAAATTTTTATTTTACTAAAATAAACCTTAAAATTTTCTTAAGTTATCAAAGTGAAATCTTTTTTGCCGAGAAAAGAAATAGCCTAAAAAGTCTTTGCACAAAAGAGATTGGAAAATATCTGAGAACTCCTTTGCTAATAGTGACATAAAAAGACTTTTTTAAAGTGCTTGTTAGCTATACATCAGAGTTTCAAACTATATATACTGATAAGTCACGTATTTTTAATCTTTACATTTTCAGCGTTGTTTAAAATAAAACTATATTTTTTTGTAATCTGAAAACTTTTAAAAGCACGTTTCGTCGAAAATTTATACTTTAACTACTCTCTAATTTTTTTTATACTTTTTGAGTGATTCAATCAAATGTATCTTTTGAAAAATATTAAAAATGATTTTAAAATTCATCATTTTTTTAAAGTTGAATTGGATCTATGTCTTGTTTTCATTCTTCATTCTCATATCGCAAATTTTTTAACAAAAACTATAAACACTATTCATTCGTAAACACACACTACTTCGTAAAAGAAAAGTTTACATAAATTTTTCGAGGGGATTTCAGACAATTATTGTTACAGTAGTCATATAGTTTTGAATTATATATTAGCTAGCGTCAAAAATGAATAATTTATAAATAGACTTTTATTCCTAAAATTTAATGTCTAAAGCGAAATATCGCGCATTCATAGTAAAAATACCACGAATATGTAGCTGAAATAATTTATGTGCACTTACATGCAAATTACTCACATCGTAAATTTGCTTACACATTTTGAACACCTGGAATTGTCCAAGATAGTAACGTAAATAGCTTCATTTATTATTTTATATGTGAAGGTTCATCTTCTGAACATCATTTATTTTTTAAGGATTAAAAAATAATGCAAAAACTATTAAAACCGCATATAACCGAAAGCATATCAATACATTAAAAAAAATTATATTTCTATTAACACCACATAATTCATACAATGATTTTTCTAAATATTACATATATTATAAAGTATTAGATTTCGGTACCGCATATTTCAAACACCTGTCAAAGTATTTTCTTTAGCATTTTACATCTCTTCAAAACAATTTAAAAGAAATACTGCATACTTAAAAAGTGTCCCCAATTATGTAAAAAACACTTGATAAATCTGAAAATATTAACACAATTAAACATTTCCTTGTATAAGCTATACTTTTTGACTTAATGATGCTATCCATTACTCAATAAACTTAAAAATATACCTAAATACATAAATATTATATTCTTCAAATGGAATGCATTAAATAATGAAAATGTTTATAAAGAAGTAAAAGTTTCTTTAAATTTTTGGCTGTATAATTTATAAATGATTTTTCTTTAAATACAATTCCTTTTATTATTACTTTTTTCCATAATGTATTCTTTAAATATGAAAATATGATGAAAAAAGAATAAGTTCTCGCATTTTAACAGCAGTTCATATATTTGTGGTTAAGTGGTAATAATTTTGTTTCACAAATCCATGCTTCACTAAGTGCGTCATTCTTTTTGTGAAACTCAATGAAGCGTTAATTTTGAAGTACTACATTAAAAAGACTGTTCTATGCAGATACTTTAAGTTGCTAAACTTTCTTATAAAAGGGTAAATATAATTTATTTTTTATATTTTAAACTTTAGAATGATTCTGCTACGTTGGATTTTTTCTTAAGCTAAGATGTATGTAAAAACTTAAAACCTGTAGCATTGGTGTTAGTGTAGCCCGCATATTTCAATGTTAAAAATAATGCATCCATACAGTTACATAGAAAAAAGTGTTTTAAAATAAATAGTTATAGTGTAGGCTAAATTTAACTCATAAAGGTTTATCTTAATAATATTTGAAGAAATGCCTTTGCACTTGCAAAATATACATTGAAATAAAATTCAAAATATGCATTTGTTTTACAAAAATGAGGAAAATAAATTAATAAGCCTTTGTTATCTTTCTCAGTGTTTAAAAGTTTTTCTAATAATCATTTGAGGGGGTCGGGGGCAAGAGATTGCTAAGAAACAATTTTGAACTTCTGATATATATGAACTTGAAAATTAGATCAAATACTCATATCCAAATGTAGAACATAAAAATTTATTCTCAATTTCTTAGTAAAATTTGAGATATTTTGAATAATAATATGGTATTACTTTAATGATATTACTTTAATGATATACATTTTCTTTCTGGTAAAAAAGTTCTAGAAACATGTGGGGAAAAGCGAAACCTGGGACATATGCTGCCACCTAGTCACATTAGAAAAAAATAATATATAAGATATAATAATTTACAATATTAACCCATTTTCGGCCAAAGGTGCGTAAACGCACCATTTCAATAAATATATTTTTATTAACACTGTAACGTATATTTTGCACTAATTTTATTTTTCTGCTATTTTTAAGGGTTCTGGAGACATCTATAAAATCTTAGTAATTCAATTGAAGTAATCACTTTCTGTTGAGAAATTTTCAAAATACGCTGGTTTCTTACTTGAAACGGTTATTGACAAATTCGATTTTTTGAAAATGTATAATTATTCCACTTGAGATTAATCATATGTAATGGATTAAAGTTGGAGTATATATATTAATGGAGTTATATATATGGAGTAAATATAATGGAGTAAATTTTATAATGGAGTAAAGTTGCAAGTTATGTAAATAAAATAAAAATAAAACAAATGCCATAAGAAAACTTAATTTTTTTTATTTAAATTTAATGGTAATTTATTAATGATACATTAATAATGTGACGTCAAATTAAATAAAATATTCTTTTTCTTGCACAAAATTTTTTTGGTGTCTTAATGAATGTAATTAAAAAAATTTCAATACAAATAATACCACATTTTATAAAATTTCTATGCTTGGCCTAAAATGGGTTAAGCAACAGATTACAGTGTCAGATTTATTTCACCAACAATATAGCTTGGTACTGCCTTGCTCTGATCCCCTCATTTTTTCCTACATGCGCTGTAATTTAAATTTAATAAACGAACCTATATCTTTGCACATTTTCCATAATCATATTATTTAAATAAACGAGAATAATATTTCCCCCCAGAAATTTCTCTATATTTACAATTTAAAAATAAAAATTTCAATAACTTAACGTACTGTGTGGAACGATCTGAGCAATTATTTACATAAAATTACTATTGAAGAATGTGGTAAGATTTAAATCATGAAAATGTTTTACTGAAAATAAAACGTTCAACATGAAGTTTCTCAGCTCATTCGAAAAGCTATTTCCTATTGAATTATTTCTGTTATGCTTACACCACTGAGTTTAGAAGATTTTAGATTACTTATTTGGTTTTTTTATATACCGCTAACCAGGCCCCTACATGACCGGCATGAATGCCTAGCTTGATGAGTTCGTACCTGGGTGTGGGGCGGAAATCGCCTGATCACAGAATGGTTGTGATCCACCTGACTGTAGATTTGTTCACATCGCTGGTGTGCTTGCTCTCTTGTGGTTTGCTACAGTTATCTTTGTTTGCCGGTTCAAGGTTTCTGTTTAACTTTGTTGAATTGATTGATTTAATAGGTATCGTAATTTAGAACCTTGATCAGGTGACGAGACCCTCACCTGACTAGGCACCTCCAGAGGTACAATTCACAGGTAACTTGGAGGGCTTTGCACCCTCGACGGATTTTACATGCACCAGGCGCCATTAGCGTACATAGATTTACATATTTGCCATGTCTGTTGGCTTGTCACGTTCATTGTGGGTTGTCGCTGTAGTGTTTTTCGCCTCTTTTATGGGCTGATTTCACTTCTTGTTGTATTTGTCTCTGTCTCTGGCGTTTTTATAGGCTCACTCCTGTTGTGGGTTGTTTTTGTCTATCATTCATTGGGTTTTTGTCTCTTTCTTGATATATTGTTACCTCTAGCTTGTGCTAGAGCTGGTTGTCACATTTTGAATCTTGGTCTTCTTTCAAGGGTTTCACTGGTTATTATGTCACTATCGTGGGTTTTGTCACGTTGTAACTTTTGTTACTGGTGGTTGTCACATTGTAACTTTTGTTACTGGTGGTTGTCACATTGTAGCTTTTGTTACTGGTGGTTGTCACATTCTGGATGTTGCACACTCATTTTTGTTGTCTTTGTCACTTTATCTCACCCAAGCATTGGGGGTTTTACTTATTTGTTTAACAAATTACAATTAAAATATTCCAATAAGTCACGGAATATTTTGCAATTAGGTGAATAGAATCGTCTTCATATTTTATTTTATTGGGAATAAATGTGTTTGCTTCTGCTTAATCATTTAATTCAATTAAAAAAATATTAAGTTAAAAATTCAAAAAGCAGTAAAATTTAGAGTTTTTTTGCGAAAATGGAAAAGTTTTTCTTCTTTATTTTATTACTGTGAATGTTGCAGACACATATGTAATTGGATTTATCATTTATAGTTTTAAGTGACGATCAGTGTGGAATTTTAAACATTTTAAATTTTTTAGAGAAACTTAATTACTATTGATGGATCGAATTCTATTATGTTGATATTTCAGGTTTATCTGTATATATAACTTTGCATAGTATGTCAGATATCACGGCTTATTTTTGAATAAGGAATAGATGCTAAAGTTTCGATTGCGGTGATCTCTTTGCCTCCTTCTCAAAAATAACTTCACAAGAAATTTGAGAGAAAAATAATCCGACAAATTAGCAATCATAAAGTTTATTTGAGAAAATGCGCAAGGAATGTTTCTTTTTCAAGAGATTAAGAATGTAACTTTATAGTTGCGGAAGAATTTCCATGGTGAAATGTAATATGATATAAAATATCCATAAATGAAGTTATAAATATTTAAAAAAATGCATAATATATCTTATTATACATACGAATATTGAAAAAAGCTACAAGTAACCAAACACCTCGTCGTTGTTCTTGTAACTGTGGATTAAAAATGTTTATGTGATGAACAATGATAGCCCAACACACGAGTTCTTGTGCAAGTTACCGGTCCATTCGGCGTCTTCCAGTGCTCTCTGCTAATGTGTCTCTACTCTCTATTCTAGATTTCTATCCAGATTAGTCCAGATTATTTTAACTATTTAAAATTAAATTACTTTCCGATGGACTGTCACTGTGTGACTGTGTATTTTTCATTATACACTCTCAGAAAAAACTGTAAATTTATGAGCGTGTGCCCTTCAATTTTCACGGGCAACAGCCTTATTTTATGAAAAACGGTCTGATCCACTAAGTAAGTGGCCTTATCCCTTAGATACTTAGAAAATTAAGAGCAATTGACATATTCTTACAGTTCTAGCCCATATGTTAGCAACAATACGATACAACCCCATACATTGTCCTCCGCTAGGGTGTAGCCCTTCATTTTACTCGTGTTTCTAAAATTTTAACCCGCGAAAACAGCGATTCTGTGATGATTATCTAACGTGCTACGTGCTATGGAACAGTAAGCAAAGTGTTATTGTGTTTTAAAGTGCATTATATCCTGTACATTATAGTGCTATATTACTTTGTCCCGTAAAATTACGGGCTGCACAAAATGATGGGCATGGATTGTTTTTTTTTACGGGGTATGACTAGAATCTCTGTTGCCGGCCTCTGCCCGTAATTTTACTGCAATTTTTTTTTACAGAGTACATGAGCATTTTTTTCCTCAAATAATCTGCACTTCGCAGGAAATATATAGATAAATTTAACGTTGTTCAGCAGAAAACATATAATGTGAATATAATGATTTGCAAATAAAAGTATATAGACCTCCAAATGGGTTTATAGCATTACAATAAGTGCGCTGTTCACTACATTTCCTAGAGAATTATTTTATCCAAACTTTGTTGATGGAATGTGGAATTATAACAATATGTTACCTCAACTGTTTTGATTAAGTAAGAGGTATTTAACTAAACATTGCTTCTAAATAGTCAGTTAACGGATAATTATGTGTAACACATACATTTAGTTTGAGAGATAATGTTTCTTAAACCTTGCGAAGTATTGTGTTGTCTTGTATAATAAACAGTCGGTACTTTATACAATAAAACATACAACGGCACATTAGAAACAGTGCTTTTGTTTCTTAGACATTTCCTTTACATATTGTTCTTTTTTCGTGCATTGCCGTAAAGGCAAACATACTTATATTTTGTATTAACATGAATTCATTAGCAACACAAAAAATTAATGAACGATTTGAATCTCTTCACATTTCGGTTGTCACACAATCCTCTGTAGGCAATCTTAACCTTCTCACCGCCGTGAACTGATGCTGCAGGTTTCACTGAAATGGAAGCATTGTTTAAATTAACATAATTCTATAAATATAATGCAGTTTTAAAACATCGAGTAATGATTAATACTCTTAAAGACCATTCTCATATACGTAATTAAGTGTTTTATATCAAATTTGAAAATTCATCTTTTTTTAGCATTTAAAAAATGATTATAGAGAAAACAACATTACAAATTTGCCCTTTTGCTCGGCGGTCAGGGGGTTAATCTAGAAAACTATGGAATGGCAGGCGAATATTTATGCTATTGTCACAGAGGTGGCAAGAATCTTATCCCGCTGATCCGATATTAGGACACCGCAGCGGAATATATAGATTCCCCTAACTATTCATTATTTCCTGTTAAGGCCGATTTTAAAAGGAAATTTTCCCTTAACCGCACTCAGATACTTCCGGCACTAAGCACACAGGGACTCATTTTGTTTGCTTAAGAGCATGTAACATTCAGGAAAGTCTTTATGTAATATTTTGAAATAAATAACCTACAATTTTCGATAAAGCGTAAATTACTTGAGTTATATTTAACTTTTCCTGGTGATAATATTTCCTGTACTGCAGTTTCTCAAAATCCGTTTCAGAATACCTAAGTTGACACGGATGTTTACTAAATGTCTCAACTAATAATTTCACTAATCTAGTACTTGTTAACCTGGGGAATTCGGCACATACCCGGTTCATCATTCTAGAAATTATTTGATAAACAAAGGCAGTTAATATTTCAGGTTATTCTATGTCAAAATTCGATTTCTATAATCAGCTAAAAGGCAAAGTTAGGCAGCTTCTTTGAAACACGTACTAAATCAGACCCATCCGGAGGTTCTTCGACCATCAGTCCTCTACAAGAAAGATTTGTAGTCCGCAGAAAAATTTGTTTCGTATTTGCATTTTTTATGCTTATTAATAATAAAACAGAAATAATATCGTTAGACATTCTTATAGTTGGGATATTTTATAATTTAAGTTTTGAAAATTAAAATTCTAGCAGGCACTGATAATTACGTGCATGTAATTTGTTATTTATTTGTACAACATGTAATTTTAAATTCTTTGCTTTCTATAAATAGTGAATAGCAATTACTGAAAGAAAAATTTGTATTCAGTTTATAGTTATACAGAATGCATATATCAATATTCGAATGCATTTAATCCGGCTATATATACAAAATATAAAAATTAGTTTTGTAAGATTTCAAAAAATGTTCGATAATTTTGATACTTTACCCACCTTTTTGGATACGTTTCAAATTATAATTGCTTTATTCGGACATTTTATTTCTATCATGAAAATAAATACAACCCTTTTAATTTTAACAACTGTACTAGGCAGAATTCAAATACCATTATTTATCGCAAGCACATGGGTCAAATTTGTCACGCATAAAAACATTTAAGAAAACAACAACGCCTTTAACTTTTACACCATACGTATTTTCTCGCTATATTTATTTATAATATTTATCATATTTGTTTGCTTAAACTGAAACAGTTTATTTTATTTTTAAATCCTGCAACTTTGCCTTTTAGTCCTTCTTGTAATGCTAAGGTAATAACAGAACTCATATATTTTTTTCATTAACAAAAGACTCCATATTTTATGAATAATACTTACGCTTCATATATTTTGTATAACTGTCATCGTTCATTTTTATCGTAAGAAAATTCTCTTATGTCAGTACAAGAAAGGAAAATTTTCCGTTGTCAGCTTTCAATGTTTATTAGAAATTTGTTCTTTTATAGGTGATTATAAAATATCATAAACTATTGTAAACTTTTTTTAAACATGTAAACCTCAGATATAAGAATAAGAATAAACTTCCAAAACACAAAACATTTTAATAATTATTTTATTAAATTTGGTGCCATTTCGGTAGCATGATCCAAAAAATTAAGTTAAAATTTGCAAACACAGTTAATAGGTCAATAATATATAAGTAAATTATTCATTAAGTTCAAAATATATTTTATGTACAAAATTAATTTTACACCTGTGATATAGGCATTTTCGAACAAATGAAAACACTGCAAAAATTAACAAACTCCGAGTTATTATTATATCTATGTAACCTGACAAAATACAGTATGGGATTTTATGAGAAGTATTTACACGCTGAAACTTCAGTTCCCAATAACAAAAAATAGTTTTTACTAAGAAAGTAATATTTATTAAAATATACATTTTTTTCAACTATAACATAGAACTATAATGCTTCAAAAACATTTGTCAAAAAAACTCAGACCGCGAAAAAACACCACAATGTTTTTTATTACATTAAATTGATTTATAAAATTTCAAATCCGTATCATCATTTGAAAAAAATAAAAATAACATTTTTAACACCAAGTAAACTATCTTTTTCTATGAGTATTTATTTGTTTTTCTTGCATTATTTATATAGAAAAACAAACAAAATATATCTATAAAAAATTGACTTCGTGATACATAAAAAGACACTTTTAGATTCAAAGAAGTCCTTTAATGTTGTTTTATAATTTTTTGATACAGAATGCAGCTCTACCACTATTTCATTAGTTATTAACGGTAAAAACAGACTGAAAATAACAGAAATATTTCTTTTTTTCTACGCGAATTATGCCCTTATACAGAAATTAGTTTCTTGATGCCGGTTTTCGACGAATTTTCACGTTTTAGGGATCAGAGATTCAGAAAAACATGTTTTTACAAAATGTCTGTCTGTCCGTGTGTCCGTCTGTCCATGTGTATGTCCTCTTTGTATTATCGAAAAGTGTATGAAGTTATGCTTCAAATTGAACCAAATTCCATTTATAGGTTTTTGGTTAAGCCCAGCAGGTTTCAGTTGAATTTGGGAGTATATCGACGAAAAGTGCACTGTGTTAGCGATTTTTGTCCCATTTTCACTATTGTATAATCGAAAACTGTATAAAGTTATGCAGATAATTGAACCAAATTTTTTGTATATGTTTTAGACTATGGCCTGCAGGTCCCAGTTGAATTTGGAGCTATTGCGCCTGGAGGGAGCACTGTGATAGACATTAAAAAATTTCAAATTAAAAAAAAATTACAAAAAATTAAAAACCCTAATTTTTTTTGCGTTAAATGTTTGGCCTTGATCCAAAGCTTCCAGAGCATTTTTTTTTTTGCTTCTATCTTAAAAAATGGCTGATATATAGCAGTTTGAAATTTTTGTGTGGCTGACATTTTGAAAAAATACGGGTTTAATTTATGAGTTTTAGTGAACATGGTTTCGGAAAATTTTCTTTGATTGTTGTAATCATCGTTTCAACATTTAGATGCTTAACAATATATATTTACATTCGCCAAAGTCAAATTCTCGCCAAGCTTGGCGACAATAGGGGAAAAGTCGCCAAATTGGGCGATAAAAATACGTTACCGTATATGAAGTCAACTGTCTAATTTGGCGATATTCTCATTCAAATTCCAAAATTTTTATCTTTAACTTGGTTTTTATATTCATGAGAACTGGATATAAGTTTTCTGTAATCGGGTTCCACGCATTTTTATTCGTGTTTTTCAGTAAAATTAGCTAAAATCTTAAAACCAAGCAATAGGGTGGCTAACTTTTCCTGTCGTTACAAAACAGAAGGAGATTTCGTAGTTTAGTATAACACATCGGCTGCTCACATCCAGGTAACCCGACGATTCTCAAGCAGCTGGAATACAAGAGAATGACGAAAAATATTAATTTTTTTGGCGGTGTGATAGAGAATTTGATTGTATTAACATGTATGTGATAGAAAAAAGTTTTGGGATTGGCATATCCGACTAGTTTTACATTTATACTTGCATTTATAGTATTTATATTTTATTGTACACTTTTGAATTTACTCACCTAATTTGTATATGTTAACATAGCCACCTGGGTCAACATGCACCCTTTAGAAAAAAGATTCTGGGGCTTTAATTTTTCTATGGAACGAGTCCTTACAGAACATTTATATTTTTTACAGAATTAATAAATAATTGATATAAAATACGTTTAAAAAATTACAATCTACAAACGGGTATTACAGCGGCAATTTTTGAAAATTTTTATGGCAGTACATCTACAGTTCAGTCGAAGATGGAAAAAAAGGATTACGCATTCTTTAATCTATACTCCAGACACTACCCTTTTCGCGAACCCTTAGCTGAGATACTTAGAAAGGTTTTATTGTATGAACTAGCGAACGAAAGCTGTTGCCTTTACGTCGTGAACAATGGTGCTAATTGAAAGAGAACCTGAACAATGAGCAGCAAGAAACAAATGCACATATGTTGTTCTTCTTTTTATTTAAAATATACTAATATTGATACCAGAAAATATACAGCAAATAAATTTAAATAAAAAATAATAAATGTTGATGCACAAAGTTTTGAGTATTTGTGTTGATCTAATCAAGGTATCTAATTGTGCCCAAAAGGCCATTAGAAACACTTCAATTTTTAAACAAATTACTAAATTCTTGGTGTTAGACAGAAGCATAAACATTTACACAGAAACGATTGGATTGTAAATCCTCATGGTCTTGACATTAGACACCTTCAAGGATTAATATCCGGAAGATCGCTACCCTTCGTGTTAGTCTCATACGGAAGGTTGCTATGTATCTGTGATATAAAACTCATAAATTCTAATTATTCATTAAAAGTACCGTCAAATTTATCATTTTATGGATGAAATAAGTCATCGAATATCTTGTTTAGTACATTCATTTAAGGAACAATTGGGATTCCAACTGTTAAAATATGAATTTCATAAAGATAAGAATAACTAAGCTTTTCGCTACTAAGAGATTAAATATTTCTACATTACTCAGCAGAGCATATTTTTTTCCTTCTTGAGTACCTGCGTACGTAATTTCAGATTTGGAATTATTTGCTAATTTTGGGAAGGAAAACTAATTGATTATTTTCTAATTATTCGGTTACATTTAAACACAGTGCCGCCATTTTTGTGTTAAGAGTTTGCTAGTTATGCACTCAGAGTTCTTCTGATTACAATTTTAAAATCTCCATTTAATATTTCAGTTATGTTACTAATTTCAAAAAAATAAATCAACAGTAAATTTTATATATAGGATAATGAACATATGGAAACGGAAGTTTTTACGGAAATTTACCATTTAATATAATAACTCAAAAAGTATCTCTCTCTCTAAAAACAAAAGTAATCACCACAGCAGCCACCGCAGCTACTGCAGTGAAAATTTTGTGCCTTGAAGTCTTTCTGGACTAATATCCAGAAACCTACTACATATACTAAAAATATGAAAATTTGTATTTTTTATAAAGAAATGTTAGATAAAAACGCTGAAACAGACAGTTTTTAAATCGAAGAAATATTTTTAGAGATATTTAATTTTAAAGTTGGTTAAAATATTTCTCTTAAAAAAGTTTTATAGAAAAAAAACCTGTGCACAGGAATTTAACCATAATTTAAAAGGATATAGTTGACAAGTTTGCGGTGTGCAGAATGCAATTACGTTTTTTAATTTCAGTAATTTTTTTAGGTTATATTTCAATTTTTTATTCAAAATTTTCATTCTTTTGATGAAGCTTTTTTTCATATTTCATAAAATTCCTTATTTGAATTGCTACCAATTTTTAAAATTGCACACATAATAATATTCCCTTTCAATTAAGAAATGTATTTACACTTGACTATTAAAAACAGAAATAAAACTTTAAAATAATAATTAAATGATCAAGTGTTAAAAGCAGTATATAAAGAAATTACGTAATAAAAAATATACTTGCGCGTGAATATTAAAAAGGGAAATAATTGAATTATTACGCGTTTTCAAAGCATTAAGTAGGGAAACTTACGTTACATTTAAAATGTTCAAATGACAATATTTCCAAACAGTTTCAATTAAAAAGTATATTTACACGAGAGATTAATTTATTTCGACAAATATTTTACCTATTATTGCAAATTTTAAAACAGCGTAAATAATAATATTCCCTCTCAATTAAAAACTATATTTTTACGTTTAATAATTACCTTTAAAATACCGACATAACTAATAAATTGTTAAAATATCATTAAAAATATGGTACTTCTCCAGTATCCTGTCGACCACTTTTCAAAACAAAAAAAACTATCGTCAAACTATACGCTATAACACCAAAAATGCATGATCGTGGCGTCACATTCACTTGACGTCAGAAGCATTATATGTGTTTGTTATGTCAAGTGGTAGTTAACAATTGCATCTTTAAACGGCAGTGCATTATATTAAAAGAGAAGAGGCATTGAAAAATGTTGAGATGAAATGTTACATACAATAGATCAATTTCAACTTACGTCACAAACATTTATTCACCAACCGAGGGGAATAATTATGAAAAATAATGTAAATAAATATACAAGATTATTTTTTTTCTCTTTTAATTTATATATTGTAAATTTCATTGTTTAAACTTACTCATAGTTGACACTTTAGTGAGTAGGGTTTTTCTAAATTTCTTGTATTGTATTTATTTGTTTATTTATGTTATTTTTCGAGTTTCCAATGGAAAAATTCTTCTATTTGTTTATTTGGCGTTACAACATTGATTGTTTTTTTTTTATGATAATTGATCGACGGGATAATGGAGAAGTACCAAAAAGACAAATGAACGTGGAATTAAAAATCCCTCGATGATATAACTAATACGTGTAACGCATCTGGTGTCAACTGAATATGATGCGACTCCACGATCATGCGCTTTTGGCGTTAAATCATATATTTTAGCAACAGTTCTTTTCTTTTATAGAAAGTAGTCGACGGGTTAATGAAGATGTAACCAAATTTCTATAGCAGCGTTATAAATTTATCCATTGCAGCGACATTGTTTACTTAACCGTTTTACACAAGTTCATTTTCAAATGTTTAATTGATCTTATTTAATCAATCAGGAAAACAGTACTTAGCTGTTTTGACAACAGTTGATTCGACCTTAAAATACCTTAGTCAGAGGAAAATGAATGGAAACCCGGTTACAGCTGATCGCCACTGATTGTTTAATTATAATAAAATCTTCTGTAATCGTTTTATAGCTTCTGTAATCGTCAGGGTGTTTTTAAAGTTTGCGGTGTCAGAACGGGGGCTGGCGAGTGTAGCTCGTAGGGGGCAGAGCATCCTAATTTAAAAAAAAATTACAATTATCAAGCTATTACTTAGATATTAAATTTTAAATTAAAAGTATTTAATATATGCTTTACATACTATATAAATTAGAGAGTTTTAAGCTTATTTTTTAATATCCCGATGTCTCGACTACAATTGCAGCACAGTAAAAAAGTACACAATAGGTTATTTATAGTTTAAGAATGTAATTGCTAGGTTGTTAAAAAATATAAGATAAAATGAAACAACCATCTATATTCAACTTTCTCAATTTAGCGTGAATTAGTAGTCTTATTTTTCTAGATTATAAAGTTGTGCATAATGTAAAAGTAAATGAGCTTCTTTTCTTTCTAAATATAAAACAAAAAGATCAAAATATAACAGATTATTTTCTTAACTGCATTTTTAATTTAAAAAAAATCGTAATTGTTTAAGTTTTTCCATTGAAAGTTTTAATATTAAATCAGTATAAAAATATGGAGCATTGTGCGTTTTATTTGAACCGACGCATGTACTCCAAAAAGGCATGGAATAAGAAAATGTTCTACAATATTGTATTCCATATAAAAAAGCACATTTTGCATTATTTTACCAATAAATGAGTGCCTTGTCTTTATGCGCCAATTGTTTTTTTTCTTCTTCTGCATTTGAACTCCTTATTAGGAAGGAATATAAAATTTTAGAGTTTATTTTTATTAAATAAAGTGGTAACTTTCTTTAAAATAAATAAATTCTGGTTTTACCAAATGATTTTAAGCTGGGATAACTCTTTCGTATGATTGAGTATTAGTATGATTTTAATGTAAAATAAACATATTTTGAATGGGTAGCTCACTGAGCGCCATTTTCACCGACTAGTTACTATTTTTTTGCTCAGATCTCTGATAAAACACTCATGTTAATTCTATATGACGATTTCGTTTGAATTCCTGAACACTGAGAAAAATAACACTTTAAAATCTGAGTAAATCGATGTATTCATTTTGTTATGAAACTTTTTGTTTTAAATATGAGAACTCAATGCTTTCAATTCTGAAATACCAGAAATATTCAAAATATTGAAACGTAGAAATACTCAAAACTGAGCACATAGAGATCAGTTCATACTCATTTTTGAAACATGGACTTACTCAAAAATGATTAGAAAAATTTCAAACTCATTTTTGAAACATGGACATAATCAAAAATGAGCACATAGAAGTCAGTTCATACTCACTTTTGAAACATGGACATACTCAAATATGAGCACACGATGTTTTATTCTTGAGTGTGTGCATGTTTTCAGAAATGAGTATATACATGTTTTAAACTTGAGTAATTTTCATTCGGAGCCATTTTGACTATGCGACATACTCAGATTTGAGTATTTTTTGCTCAGTTTTGAAAATGTCGTTTTTAGAGTGCAATATATAATACATTTAACAATATTGTATGTTGCTTTTAAAACTGTTTTAAAGTTTTTATTTAATTCCAGTTACCGTAATTTCCGGCGTGTAATTCGTAGATCAAACAACCATGTTTCGACCCAGAAATTTTATATTACAAAATGTAACTTAAAGAT
The DNA here is from genome assembly GCA_963931845.1 of Maratus michaelseni. Classification (NCBI taxonomy): domain Eukaryota; kingdom Metazoa; phylum Arthropoda; class Arachnida; order Araneae; family Salticidae; genus Maratus; species Maratus michaelseni. The sequence continues at coordinate 176,675,720 of OZ007591.1, forward strand.
CACTGTAAATATTTGCTTCAATTATTAAATAAAATTTCTGGGTCTGATCATTATTGTTTGATATGCGGATTATAAGCCGAAAATTACGGTATTTATATTTCCTTAACGCAAGTACTCCAATCGCTGTAAAATAGTTTCCAACATAATGTCATTTGACTACCGCAATTTTTAAAAAGTGATATTCACTCTATTTAATAGCACAAATTCTGTGAGGCAATGAATAATCTCGAAGCCGCCTCGGTCTTCTGATATATTAAACTCCCCTGCTCTACCAAATTCGCTAGTTGTTCCGCAAATAACCACGGTGGTCTATGATAAAATATAACGAAGTTTATTATTAGAAACTTGTCGTCATCATATAATGGGGATAGGGAAGGTCGGCAACTATCCTACAATCACATCTAATTTATGCATATTCGAAATTGTGTTCAATGTTTTTTCTTTTACCTACAGATCTCGCTTAAATTTCACTCTCATACAGGGAGCTTACGCCCAGTACTAGAATGATTTATGTTTATGCATGCTCTCAATACAAGGTTTCAAACTTTTAGACAGGCTTACCACTAAATCGAAATGTAGCCTTTTGCTGTACCAGCAGGTAAAAATGTGATTCTGACAGGGACTGCTGCAGTGTATTTGACCTCCAGTATTAATAAATTCCTCAAACATCTAAAATAGAGCTAATAATTAATTAAGATGTATATACAGTTCTCTATAAGCGGCTAAAACGTGTATGCTCAGGGTCACCAAATTAATAAGTCAGTCCCTGAATGATAATATTTAAACTATCACAATTTATACTGTTAAAATGATTCAATATTTGTTAATTTTAGCGACGTCAACTATTATACTATTACTGTCAACGATTATTTGATTCCTGAATTTCTTTCCCGTTAGAAGGAAGGAAGAAAACGCATTTGTCACATAGATAATGTAGTGATCTTGCAAAAGTCAGTATGTATTCCGTTGCGCTTAATATGCAAAACTCGTTTAATGCACACTTTTAAAATATTTCCCAGATTTCCATCACAGGATAGCAAAATAAATTCTTTTTTACCTTTCGGTAGAGATGATAACAAAATACGTTTAATACATAAAGTGTTTCTGATAAAAATGCTGTTGTTAAATAACCTGGAAAATAGTCATTTATATCTGCTATATATCATTCACACTATTAATTTATATCACTAATCAATTCAGAATGTACTTTTACAATTCCATATTCTCACCAATAAATTTGTACAGAATAGACAAGATGGTATTGTTTACCCTATTTATTTTAAAATTCATTTGCTAGAAAGAATTTTCCTGTAAACTTTCGTATGGTCATATGTAAGAGAGCGTCTACTAAATTTAAAATAGAAGAATAGAAGGTACACGTGCCAGTAACACAAGGTCCGCCTACCTGTATTGGTACAAATAACACAATTTGGGAAACATTGTTTTAGTAAATTCAGCTGAGCACGTTCATACACATAGATTGCGTAATGTTGAAGGATAATTTGTAAAGGGAGGCTAGTTATAGAAAATTAATTAAAAGACATTTTCAACGTATCAGAATATTTTCTCAATTGGCCTATTTAAAGGACGATTTCAATGATTCTATGTTCCGTATCAGGTTTACCAATCAGGTGCTCAGCACATTTAAGGACGCTGGTCGTTAATACTGGGAGCAAATAAGAAACTCTTACTGTATTTTATGTTGTATAAGCCGACTTTTAAAACGCTAAAACGCAAAGAAATTTCAGGGATCGATTTATACACCTGATATAGAACTAGACATCCGAGGATAGCGATTTGTGGCTATAGCATTAGTTACGATTCGAATTTTGCCTTACCATTATGTGCCACACAATTTATCATTTCAGACATATATTTCACAATAATTAAAAATTCTTATGGTTAATTAATATAATTATTTTTATAAAAACCTTATTATATTTTCTTGATAAAGATAATTTTTGACATAGAGGAAAATTTATAACTATGAAACAAATTAGACAAAGGAAGTCACAAACTATTGTCTTTTCAAATATTTTAAGCCATCAATATCAATACAAAGAAGTATTTAGTTCTAACGTACCACTGATCTTCAGAATTATTCAACTATAAAATCTAACTGTTCTTCCTCCCTTTTAGATTCACAAAGTTCTGAAAAATCTTCTATATTTACAGATACGTGGTGTCCAATCGCAATCTTCAACGCATTCAGATTTATGGTCAAACCGTTCAGTTTTATAAAAAAAAAAAGTATTATGAACTAAGAGGTCGATATAAACACAGAATACACCCAAAATATGCCATTTCAGTATTAAAAATACAGGGTTAACTTAAACAATAGAGCTACGCATACACCGGTAGATACGTCAAATTCTTAGTAGTGCATAACTATTCCAATAGTAGTCCAATCTGTGGATTTTTTAATAGCTTTACGTTATTGATATTATTATGACTATGTTAAAATATTCCAATAATAGTCTAATCTGCGGGTTTGCTAATAGCTTTACGTTATTTATATTAATATGAATATGTTAAAGAAATTTTAATATAATCATAAAAATAAGTTATAAAAAAAACTTCATTTCTCTTTAAAAAATAAAACTTTATTACGAAGCTAAATGTCTGTTTCAACGTGTCTTGATAATAATATGCACAATCACACATGTTATTACGCAAAATAAATATGAGCAACAATGGATAAACTTTACAGTTAATTTTAAATTTAATGTTAGTTTTTTATATGAAAAGTTTTTCTTATTTACAAAAGTTAAAAAAAATACATTTAATGTACCTGTTGTTACAATGTTTAAACCTTAAAAAAAAAAATTCATATTATGCAAAAAAGAGAAATAGTTTTAAATATTCATTTACATTTTATTGTCATTTTGGGCTCTGATATATTTTCACGTTTGCAAGAAACTTACGCAAAAAAGTTTAAAAAATCCATTTCTTGATTAAAAAAAAAAAACAGTAACTTTATTTCTCCTTAGATTGAGAAATAATGTTTTTTTCACAATATTTAAATGTAAGTATTGTATCGCTATTGTTCTTTGAATCATTCTTTCTTATTATCCGCAAAACATAATAGCTATTCCTTCAATGTGGGTAAATAAAGATATTATGCCGACGGCGATTTAACTTTGGAAATACTTTATACAAAGGAACTTATAAAAGTTTCTGATGAAAATGCTATGTTATTTGAACATCTCATAAAAATAGAGAATTACATTTTCGTTTAAATTATACTTTTTGTTTAATGTTTAAAATATTCTATTTACACTTTCACAGAACCTTGTTGTATATTGGATGTTTCAATAATACTATGGAGCAAAAGTAAAAAAAAAAGATTATTGAATCAGAAAGACTTCCAATTTTTAATTTTAAAAATGTTCAAAATTGTTGAATATGTTGCTGTAGATAATTGCCGTGAAAGTGTTGGATCTATATAGCCGACAAAATACAAAATAAGGGTTAAGTCCAAATCTCACCGTTTGATTTCTTGTAGTAAAAAAAACATAGCCTCGATTATATAGAGGATATCTGAAGTTTTTCATAGCACGGAAAAGGCAATAAGCAGTTGCTCCCATTCAGCTGCTGTTTTATGATGCATTAGGAGTAATATTGAGACTGTATTCTGTGCTGGAATAATAGGAGGCAATAGCTCAATGGATACATTGCACAATTGCAGCTACAAACCACAATAATAAGTCTGTCATTTCACAATTATAACCTTTCATTGTTCCTTTTCAGCAGCGCCTTCTATTGTCGAGATTTTGAATAATTTACTTCCTGCCACCAACATCTTCTATCAATGTGAATATTTATTAGCAAACCGCAAGTCTCTCTGTCCCATAGATATTTTTTGGACGTATTATGCTTTGTTCCGGAGATTTGGAACACCCGGTATTAAATTAGGAGTCTTTGAAGTAAGTGTGTGAAATATACATTTGTAAATATATGTATTTTTGAAATTTCAATATCATGGATTTCCAGAATAAGACTATAGTGATATCAATTAATTGGTTGAAGTAGACGCAGGTCATAAAAAAACCCTTTGATTTATGTGTCATCAGTGAATGTAACATTCAAGGAAACAGGATGAAATTCAGAATTTAAGTATTCCAAGATATGGACATAAGGAGCTCTCACACCGGCGGTTACAGTGACAAAAAACAATCTAAAATTGTAAATGGTAACAACAGTGTTTTTTTCGGAAAATAATTCTGAAAATATAAAATGGCGTTGAAATGGTACCTGTCGAATTCAAAATGGCGGCTGAACACAAACAGAAAGATAAGCAATCTGAACAGCGAATGATCTCAAACGTGTTATAAAAACAAAATAAATTTCGTCGGGTTAAAAGATTTTTAGTGTCCCACTTAACAAACGACGGCATATCGCATGTTCGGGATAGTATGGTAAAATGAACTATGGCATGGCAACTACGCATAATATCACGTTCACTAGTGTGTTTCAATCAGACGCAATTAGCGTTTGACGCGTAAATCTTGATTTTAATTTGGATTTTTGAGAATTCAATTGGAATGTGTTCTGATGGCCAGGACAATCATGAAAACGTTAATAGGTGGTAGATGACAATGTCACCAACTAGCGCTTCCATCAAACGTTTAGCACTTACTTTGCCTTTGTTTTATGTCGTATTTACAATCCCAAATGTACCGCTTCAACCCCATTTATGGTTTCTCACTGCAAATGCCATTTTGTGATGAAAATATGTGCGTTTTGTCATTCTAAATTTTGAAATTTTGTCGACCTAAACATAACTGTTCATTGTGGATTTTTATCTCATTCTTGAGCCCATTTAAAAAATACCGGAATTGCTAATTATATCACATCCCTCCAAATTGTATGGTCGCTAGAGGGTCATATATCGACAAAGTTTTTTTATGTCTTCCTTGTATATAGTAAAACACTAAATATCGAAAATTCATAAGAGGAATGAAAAATCGTTTACAAAAATTTTAAATGAGTAGTGAGTAAAAAAAAGTACCATAAGCACAATATTTGACCGATTTTAATACAGGTTTGAATATTGCTAAAAAAAAAATTACCAATAAATAGATCCTTGCAAAATTTAGGTATATAATGGATATATTTTAGCTATTAAGGAATCTTGCTTATTGAAAGTAGAATATTAACCTTCACATTCACATATTTTTAAATTCTGTTTTACTCTTAAGGATATTTCTCTTACTGCAAACAACAATCCAATTAAAATCGTAAAATGTTAGTAAAAAATAATGTCGTTAGTTTAATGTTAAACTAATTCATACAAAATGTCCAGAATATCTGGACTAATATTTTTGTATACTTTTGGATACTTCAGACATAAAAATTTTTGTCGATATATAAGTTCACTATTGACCGTACCATTCGGGGGGATGGGATGTAATCAGTGATTGCTGTATTATTATATTAAATGGGCTCAAGGACGATGAGAAAATCCACAGTGAGATCTGTGGTATATTACAAAACAGATATTATAACAATGCTTCAGAACTTATAAAGATATTCTCAAACGTGAAAAATTGTTGTTTTTTTTACATTAATTGTTATTTTTTAAAACATCATTAAGCAGAAGAATCTGTTTAATGGTATCCTGGAATAATCATGGAATTTTGAAATGCTAATTTATTTAACAAATTTTTAAGAAATATAAATGAACACAAAATACATTTCATTATCGTTATTATTGCTTTTTTTTATTACTTAATTTTCCCCTAAACAACAAAATTGAGAGACAGAAATATTTTCATAGTATTTTTAACAGTATTTACACTTTCTACATTAAAGGATTATAGTTAGTATATTTTGCTAGCTTTTATATCAGTTTTGTTTCTGTCACATTATTTAAAAGATTTTTAACACTTTTCAAGGTTTATACAGTAAAACTTTAAGTTTGATACAAACACGCTAATGAAGGTTTCACACCTTTTTTGATAACGTAAAGCGTTTCTCTTGTCTTCTATTTAACTTAAATATAATAGATTTAGCAATGTGTCGTAGATTAAGGAATAGCATTTATTTTTATTTTAAAGAAAATTGCTTAGAAAATTAGTCTTGAAAAATAACAAGCTTTTTACTGTTATAAATATAAATGGATTTTAACAGAAAAAATATATATTATATTATTTTAATGTGAATGAAAATAATGTTTAGAACTATAAAATGATGGATTTCAAGGAACATATGATGAAGTTAACTATAAATGTATATTTTGTTTTAAAAATATACATTATGGTACTTATAAATTTTAACTATTTATATTTATTTCATAAAGAAATGTTTCTCTTTCTGCAAAATGCATCATTTTCGACAGCATTTAGCATTTTCTGAAACTATAAGAAATAATAATGTAAGCTCTCTAACTGACTAATTGTGTAACAAATAAAAATTAAAGAATGCATATTTTGATTTTTTTATTTGAAATTATGTGTTTAAAATATGTTTGTAAACCGATGAATAGGAAAACAATGGAAAATTATAAAAACCTAGCCCTGTTATTAATGTTAACTAATAACAGTGAAAACTCCGTTATCTGGGATAGTGTTTTATTTTCTTTAAGAATTTACAAATATATATAGATAGATAGATAGATAGATAGATAGATAGATGGATAGATAGATAGATAGATAGATATAGCTATAGATATAGATATGTTCTACAATCATTTACTCTGTTAAATAATATTTATACCAAAAACTGTTTTTATTTTCGTTCATTGTGCATTTTAAATTTCCGGTTTGCGCAAATTCTAAATTTGTATGTAATGTTTCGTTGTGATTAAACAAAAACGGATCTGAAAATATTTAGAAACAATTTAAAGCGTATCTATTGGCTCCATATGTGTATGTTTAGAGTGTCTTAAATTTTAACATTACATACGACCGTTTATCATGTATGAAGAAAAGAACACACTTCAATCATAAATGTAGATAAATAAATTTAAAAAAAAAAAATAGAAATAATAAAAAATAAAAAATAGAAATAAGAAAAAATGGCAAATAGAATATCAAATAAGAAAAATTGAAAATTGAAAAAGATATAAGAAAAAATAGAACAGAGAAAGAGAAATAAGAAATAAGAAAATATAGAAAATTTAAAAAGGAAACACATAATTTTGTTAGAAAGGGGTTTGAGCAAAATTATTTATCAGGATAAAACAAAAATTTTGGATTTAATTGCATATACCAGTTTACAAAATGTGATAAATCTAGTCTCTCTAAAAAATTATGAGCATTTGCAATGAATTTCTTTAAATGTGCGGAATCCTTTTTTGCATTTCTGTAAAAAATTTTTTTTTACCTTACATATTAAAAGAAATGTAAATTCAAATTTTATAATACTATTGAGAGCAGTAAAAACTTGTTTTAAAACTAAACAACCGCATGCTTACCGAACCGTACGTAATGGACTGTTTATACAGATAAAATATGCTAATAAAGCAAAGAGGGAAGATACGTACGAATAAAAAATATTAATGTTTGTTATAAACCTAGGGTCAGAAACATCTTACTCAGTCATTAATACAGAGTGTCTCACTCCGATCTGACCCCCCGCCCCCCTCACTTTTTTTACAATAATCTTAAAATAAGTATCATAATGTAACGATACTTACATCAGACTTGTTTTTTTTTGTGCGACGTATGATAGCACCACTATAATAGCGGAATGTAGACATTAATTTGACCAGAGAAAACGTATGTCTTGTAAAGTACATTAGAAAATATTGGATGTCTAGTTCAGTGGCATTTAGAATGGAGACAAATTCTAACACCTGTCATCATATTATTACGTTTCACACAAATAAATAGACGTTGAAAATGTCGTTACTCTATCGTCATTGCCGTTAAACTTATAAACAGAACACGAGTTAGTGAATAAGTGAGAAATATTGGTTGTTTTTATGTGCCCTACCTGTTCTCTTTTTTTGTTGGACGAGTTCAGGATCACTTTGTGTAAGCTGAAAAGCTATCTCAAAGTTCGACGGGAACATAAGTTGTTTGTTTGAATATTTCGAGGTGCATATTGACCTTACAAAGCTAAAATAATATCATAGTATTGACAACAATAGAGAATGGGAAATAAAGAATACTCTAAAATGTGAGGTTAAAAAGCTTGAAGTTATACATAAATTTACCGATAGATAGAAAAAAATGAACTTCTATATAAACATCTACATTACATCTATGAACGTTTGTTTTTAACATTGCAACTATAACATACTCAAAATTAAAGTTAGGTTATGTATATACATAAAATGAGTTCATATAAATATATTCAAAGCAGTAATTTGCTGAAAACGTTTCCAATATTTATTTATCAATTTTTCTGTTTGCATATATCTAAAATAATCTATTAAAGTTAGGGCACATAAACATGCAATCTTATACTGTCTAAGCAATTATTTACTTTTCAGAAAAGTTTTCAAACATGCCTATACTTGACTGATTATGAAGCACTCCATTTAAAACGTCTCAGAATATTTGAATAACGCTTTCCAATTCAATAATTTCTTTCACACATACGTGATTCGTATTAGGAGATTTTCTCACTGCAAAGACAATTCAAATATTGCTGCAAACAAAACATGAATAACAAAGACTAACAGCGTATTTTCCATTCCAAATAAACTGAAAAAACTTTTTTTCCAGTATTATTTTAACTTTAATAAATGATTTTGCTTATCAGTAAAGATTTTTGATTAAATTACATTTAAAAAATAGATGTTAAAAGTAAAAATAAATAATAAAGAAACTTAATTTAAAAATGCAGTCTCTTAAGTTTTAATATTAAAAAATATTAAACTGATATATAACATAAATTTATGAATGATAATTTGACATAAAAGGATAAATCTGTATGAAAAGTGGCATAAATTATAGACTACATAATATAGATGCAACAAAACCACGCAGTATCCATGATCCCATAAATTTATTTATTTACGGAGAACACCTAGAGTGGTCCAAATACCGGCTATTCGGTAGTTAGACCACTCTGAGTGGTCGGCATTTGAACCACTTCTATACTTAAGTTAAAACCACTATTATTCATTCATATGGTAAAATATCAATAACGTGCTTGCGGCATTTGATAAATAAATATAGATAGAAAACAATTTAATCGTCAATTCAGACCTATGTACTGCCAGTATTGTTTTTTAATGGGAAACACATGTCCGAAAAAATTTTGATACCTCAAATTTCGTCGTGTCGACACTTTTACTCTTACTGTCTGTAAATTACACAGACTTCAGCGAATTACTTTTCATGACATACTTCTCTCAATTAAGGTTACAGCGCTCAGTTCTCAGAACACCTACTAGACGGTATTTGGACTTTCTATTCTATATATTACCACATAATGCTAATGTAATGTGAAAAAAAATAAATTATTTTATACAAAAACAGAAAATAAGAAGGTAACAAAAAATTAATGTGGTACATAGAATAAAACAAAATGCATATTTTAATAAAATAACGATGGGAATGTACTAATTTTATGCTTTTATGGGGCCTCATACTAGAACTTTCTGGGCATGCTGAATAAATAGTGCAAAAATGTCCTATTGATGGAACGTTTCGAATTATTTTTAAGTTGTTCTCTACAACCGTTGTAATGACGCCACCTTTCACATCATCTTCATGATGTTCATCATTGACATTAAAGACGGTCGTTATTTCGTTATGTGGACCATGGAGGGAGATATCCACTGTGTCTGATACTTCTTTTGTCATCCAGAATCTTTCCTGTAATGCCAAAAAATTTTTGTCGGGTATACATATAATTACTTAATTATACGATTTTGTGCTGATGCAATGCTTCATGGCGATATCGTAAATATGATATCGTAATTGCTATTTTGCAAATATTTTTTTTACATATACTTTTGTCAATAAGAAATACATTAGAAAAGACTGATACCTTAAGTTGGATTGTAGAATCATTGTCCATTGTTTGTTCGAATGAGGCTTCTGACATATTCGTAAATTAGGTATGTAGTTATTAAGTCATGTGATTCAATTTATTGTCTAGAAGTTGTTGATGATGAGGTTTTCTTGGCACAGTTTGATATGATGCTAGTGCGATTTTAAAATAAAATTTTTCTACTCTTTTTTTGTCGCCTTTTGTTAATTGAGCGGTATCTCTGTTGGCGGTAGTATGCTTTTCAAGTTTCTTGATGTAGGTAAAAAGTCTTATTATTGTTAAGCTGAACGATTTTGAATGTTCTAAAGACTCGGATTATTTACTGCTTTCAGCAAAATATTGCAATATTTGATTAAATAAGATTGATTTTTTGCACAGGAAAGGGGACTCTTAATGAGGAAACAGAATATTCTGACCACATTTTTGTCTCTAACTACAACAAATTTGCAAAACTTACCTTATAAATAAATAAAATTAATTATGTATCACAATTAATGCAGATTGGGCATCCTGAGGCTATTTCATAAGTGCGTTTGTATAAATAAATAATAAAGCAGAAACTAGAAGGCTTAAGTCCCAAAATTATAAATGTATAAAGTAGAAAGTATTGTGCTGTCCTCTAAAAAAAACCCACCCTAGTATTTTATCAAATATTTCACTAGAGTCAATTTTTGGGTTTTGCCCTGTTTCTATACACCATTTGCAACAGTTAAAACATTTGATAATGCCTAAGGAGTCTTTATTTAGTTTTAAAAGAATTTAATCTAATAATACAGAATTTTGGCAAAACATGAGCTTCGTTTTCACATATTTGCTTGTTATAATACGTTATGTTAGAATGATGTACATCAATTTTGAAATGTTTTCATGTTAAACCATTAAAATGTGAATAAAATGTTACATTTTTAGCTGATTATGTCATGTAGGGCTCGGCTGGCGACCTTTGAAAATGGAGCTAAAAAAAACCCATAGTGGAATTAAAAAAAACTCAAAAATTTTTTCAATAAATAAATGATAAAATATACAATTTTTTTTTAAAAAAAGCATTTATTTTTAAGGAAAATAATTAAATTATGCAAATTTAATGCATATTGAAGGCACTTCTAAGGATTTTTTTTTTTTTTAGTATGTCATAAAAAAAATCCATGTTTGCAAAATTAAAACCCATGAATCTTTTTTACACACAGATACCCTTCACTTGTATTTTACACATTATTTTGATGTTTTCAAACTTTTATTTATTTTATTTTATTCACTCTTTTAAACTTTTAATGCAAAATATTTTACTTAAAGTAGAAATAACTAATATAGATGCATAGCTGCTAATTTGTACTCTTTATCTTCTAAGCATAAAGATGAACTTGTGCAGTTTTGTGCAAAACACAGTAAGTGAATTGCAAAATATAATTTTGTCTTTCGCATAAAAGGTAAAACTTGAAATCTGATGCATTCCCCCTTTCCTATGTAATTTAAAATATACCACAGAAGAAAATCGTAATATAATTCAGGAAGGAAGTGGCAGCAAATTTTCTTTCAAAAACAAGAATCCACCCTTTCTGTGTCATCGATGAACATCACTATCTTTGCTTTATCATCTGAGAAGGTAAAGCTAGGGTTGTAATTTTGATCAGTCAAAACTCATTTTAACCAGGATTGTGGTCAAAACTCATTTTAACCAGGATTGTGGTCAAAACTGGTTTTAACCATTTAAAAGTGGTCAAACTTGCTTCAACCACTCAAAAGTAATTGAAACTCTATTAAAAGACATTTGACATTTTTAGATTCCATAATGCACCTGGTGAATTATTGTGCAAACTCTTCAGCAATAAAAATAATTTTCAAAGTTTGATCTGACTTAGCCTTAATACAGAAAAAGTCGTTACTTGATAAGTAACACATGTTGTATTAAATTTATTTTAACAAAATAAATTTCAATCTCTTTTTCCAAATCAAAATGAGTCCTAATTACTGCTGATCAAAACATATTTTTACCAGGAAAGTTAAAACTGTTATTTTCCATGTTTAAACCAATACAACCCTGGGACTAATAATATTAGGTAGACCAACAGGGACTAATAATATTAGGTAAAAGGCAAAATTGGGAAATTTCATTAGTGGCCAGTGGTAGCAGTTTTATAAGTGGCCACTAACTTTATACTAGTAGCCACTTTTTTATTTAAAAGTGTTAAACAGTAAACTTTTGTTACAACTTTTATTAGTATTAATCTAAAATTAAATAGCCCAAATAAATATGTTAATATAAACATATTGCAACCAGCAAAAGTAGAATCCTTGATAAAATGCAAGAAAATTTTACTCTCTTCTTGGGGGAAAAGTGTCATAAGGTGGCCGCTGACAGACGTATTTAGTAAAGGGAATGGAAATTTATTTGGTGCCAAATATGGGCTAAAGGTTCAGGTATGATAGTATGACTTGATACTTGCTGCCCCTAGGGTTACTGCATCAATGGTAGGAAAAAGTAAAAGCATTAAAAATCTGCACATGCAAAAATGTTGAAGAAATGTGATTAGTAAAATAAGATTTTGTGTGGCAATGTTGGAAGATGTTCTGGAAACAGCACCAATCCTTTCCTTTTATTACCTAAGTACTCAATATTTTTTAATATCAATTAGATACATTTTTTTTCCAGATTGACACTGATCAATTTAATAAAACACAAACTACAGCTCGTACAAGATGTAAGGAAAGAATAAAGATGAGTGTTTCAGTTATTACACAAAAAGAACTAGATGAAGTGTTAGAATCACATTAATTTCCAAGTACTTAAAAGCATTGTAATCGCTGCATTCAAAAACAAGTATTGAGAATGACAGTACTACTACTAGTGAAGATGGCAGTCAGGAAAGTAATAAACCTTTATGGAGCTCAGATTTATCAGATACAGATATGCATAATATAGAAGAAGTCGCAATTTTGAACACAGCAAGTGATATTACCGATAATAAAAGACAATGATTTATTCAGTTCTGTACAAGAAGCTGAGAAGTTACAATGTGGCCAGTAGGTTATTATTAAATAAGATGATTTAAAGTTTCATGTTATTATTACTGAAGAAGTAAATGATGGTCGTCGAATAAATTGCTTAATGCCGACAAAAATTAAGAGTACTCAAGTTTGAATCTAATCACTATATTATTCAGAACAAAAGAAACCAAAATGTAGCTATTACTAATGCTTCTCCATTAATAAACTCTCGGAGATTTTACAAATGCTACTTAATAATTTTCTTCTTAAATTTACTGAAGATTTATTCAAAGAAATGTGAAAAGTCTGCAGCGAAGTTACAAATAACTATATTTTGCATTTTGCATTTGAAATTCCTTCAATTTACAAAATAATGAAATATTTAATATTTTTTTTGTTTAAAAATAAATAATAATGAAAAAAAAATATATTTTGCTGTCAAATAATTTTATTTCCAAGTATTTTTACATGTGGGTTTTGTTTAGGTAACATGGTTTTTTTGGGGGGAAAAAGTGGGTTTTTTTCAATTTCTTGCTTAATTGGCTGTCATTTTGTAACATATTGATAGAATGAAAAATGCTCAGCATTAAAATCTTAGTCAGAACAAGCCGTGAAAATATAGCTATGTTGAATTCTTTTGTATTCCTTATTAGACTTTATATAAAGATAAATTCAAAAAGTGGGTTTTTTTTTAGAGGACAGCACAATATATGTTTAGCTGATATATTATAAATGGCGGTTTAACAGCTGATGGATGGGAGCGTTTCCAAAGAAAGAGTTATATTACAATAGTAACACATCTTATCCTTAACCTACAGCAATGAAATAAACAAAATTAGTTTTTTTTCAGTCTAAACGCTAATGCAAAACGTAGCCGTATTAAAAAAGAATATGGACATTTAGTGATATGAAATTCAAATTAATTAAAAGTCAATTAAAAGTAAAATAAAAAAACAGCAAAATTTGGTCACTTAAAGTTACAGAGAAAACGATATTAGGTGCTACGTATCCAACTAGAAAACAGTGTGACGATTACATTTTAAAGTTGATTGATTGAAAACCGGCAGAGTGTCCACGAGTTTCTAAAATGTAAAAAAAATAGCACTTACGATTTTCGTTATTGCATACTCGCTACAGTGCGCTCTACTTCCATACCTCCAAAGTTGCAGTTTGGTTTCCAATATATATTTCTTAACTAACAGGATATCAATATCGTGTGTATAAAAAGAAAGTTCAATGACAAAAGTAAATTTTCCAAATTCTGAACCGTTCAAAATGGTGCTACATTTTAAAGTTACCTTACGATATTATAGAAAACTATAAAAAACCATATGTCATATTAAATAATTTCATTCATTTTGTTTCAGTTTATAAAAGGTTGAATGCATGACATGCCCCTTGACAGGTATTTCTACAATTCCGGGGGGAAATTGCACTTCTAGACAATTAATAAGCATAAAATCCCAAATTTTCCGGGGAGACATTTCGATGCTCCAGGTTGGAATTTCAGCTCCCGGGTCACCACCTAAATTCAACAACGTTTAGGAGAACATCATTTTGCAGTGTGTAAAACCGATTGTAGTTATTTCAATTTAACTGACAAAATATGTTAATAATACTGTTTTAAAATATGTATTCAAAATTAATTTCATTTTTATATATTATTACATTTCAACTGAAAATGTTCTTTGGTCTAACATAAAGCATAATGAAGATAAATTTATATTTCTTGTTTACGTGAGAAAGGAAAGAGAAAAACATATCATTCAAATTTAATTAATATAATTATATGAATACAGTTTAATACTTTGCATTGCACCGTATAAAGTATTGAAGTATCGTATTTTGCTACTTTCGTAATTTAAATAAAATGTCAATATCCTATTATTAAGATAGTTATTCATATTGTTGCAATGATATTACATTCACTACTATCATTGCTTCTACAAAATTATTGATTTAAACTCATATCTTCCATATTGTGCTTTTTATATTAGAAAAAAACATTGTTGTCGTGTAGCTTTATTTTTCTATGTTAAAGCTTTTTTTTTCAAGATTTCACAGCATTTTACAATTTTGTCTGGGTAGTAAAAGTCTGAAGTTACAACCATGTTTAGAATCGCTAAGCAATTCTTGAATGTGTTTTTAAAAAGACAACATTCAACTAACTCATTCCTATGTGATAAGTAAAACTCTCACGTTCCATATTTTTCTTTCTCTCTTAGAAAATATAAGAAACATTTTAGAAAACAGAATACTGGACGTGGAGTTAATGATTTTTAGACAGTTATATCAGATATTTTTATTGTATTTCTTGAACTTGGCAAAGGATTTTCTAAACTTATACGTGGAATGAATTTAACATTTAAAAAATCCTATGTTATTTGTTTGCAAACGTTCAAAATAAAAGAAAAATAATCTAAGTAAACATTTCCTTTTAGATGCTGCAAAATACAGTTTTAAAAAAATGCACTATAATGCATATTCGCTGCTTTTGTAACAATTATTAGAAAGACATAAAGTCAAAATTGTTGTTTTTGATTTATAAAAAATAGTGCTCATTTTATTTTTTAAAGTTTTTATGTGTTTCACTTTCATATTTCCTGGTTTTGTAATTTTTGTTTTAAACTGCCGTAGTGAATTTTCTTACATTTTTCTAGACTTCAACTTAAAAGTTTTTTCAATAGCGCTTACTTTTTTCATTGTTTTTTTTTCTTTTTTTCGAAGATAAAAGATAATTTATAAGGCTTTAATATGATCTTAAATATAATGATGTATACAGCATTTAAAATTCTTTAGCCTCCATGCCCTCCACAGAATACTTAAAAGACTATCTTTTTTTTATTGCTTATTGCTTTTTTATCTAATCCTGGATGATTTTTACGCACTATTGGGGGTCTTACAATTTTGTTTCAGTGAGAAAATTGGTAATTATCATTCATTGCTTGAACAATAAATAATTGAATAAGTTTATGTCTTTTAAATAAAAATTTAATTTTAGCTAATGATAAAAAAATTTTAAATAAATTAAATATTATTAATTACAGAATACTATATGTATATAAAACAAATAAGTCGCGTATCAATAATAGAATCTTCTGTACGTATAATGGGAAAAACAAATTTCTAATTTACGTATCATTTTATTTTTTACCAAGAATATGGAAACTCAGAAGACATATCATTAAGAAATATTTGAAAATATATTCAAGAAAAATTCTGAAAATGATATGGGAGGTCATACAAAGTACACTCCTAGAAAGTTTTAATTTACTTACAATTGTCATACGAGTGGTTTTCCAAAAGTAAAGATACAATGCCTGGTAAAGAACTATTTGAAAATAAATTCAATAAAAATTCTGAAAACTATGTGGGAGGTCATACAAAGTGCACTCCAAGAAACTTTAATTTACTTACAATTGACATACGAGGGGTTTTTGAAAAGTAAAGATACAATGTCTGGTAAAGTAATATTTGAAAATAAATTCAATAAAAATTCTGAAAACTATGTGGGAGGTTATACAAAGTACACTCCAAGAAAGCTTTAATTCACTTACAATTGACATACAAGGGTTTTCGAAAAGTAAAGATACAATGTCTGGTAAAGAAATATTTGAAAATATATTCAATAAAAATTCTGAAAACTATGTGGGAGGTCATAAAATGTATACTACAAGAATGATTAAATTTACTTACAATTGACATACGAGTTGTTTTTTTCGAAAAGTAAAGATAAAATTCCGAATACTCATTTAAAAAAACTGTTAATTTTTAAAATGTTCATTACAAATTACTTACTCATATATGCCTAATTTTTCGACATAGTTGGCGTTATTGTCCAAGCATTTGTTAAATCTGGGTGCAAGCTTTAGTATCACACATTAATATAAGTTTATTAATATAAGTCCTGTTGTCGTAACCACATCTCAACTTTGATTTTGATCTCGTCATCGTCGCGGACGTTCTTTCTTTCAAGATGTTTTTTCAGGTAAAGCAATACGTGGCAGTTTATGTGTGCAAGGTCAGGGATCACAGATGTCCTACCTGTTCTGGGTTCGTCTTGGATATTAGTCCTACATCTACGGAAATCATAACACCATTTCATTACATTTTGTGTATTCATAATGTGCCCATAGACGGAAACAATTTCTTTGTGAATATCCGCTGGACGGTCCTCTTTTACTTGAAGAAAACGTATGACGGAACGTACTTCACATTTGGCGGGATTCTGAATTGACGCAGCCATTATAAGCCAGTGCTACACGAAACAGACTCTCCGTACAAATAACAAATGACTGCGAGGGAAAGGTAAAATTTTCAAGGTGTTGCCAACGCGCTTATTAACACTTTGCTTTCCTGCTGTCTGAGGTGTATCTTTACTTTTCGAAAAGACATCGTATTTTAATCAAGGATTGCATAAAATTATTTGCATATAACATTGATGTTAATCTTTTATCATTAACGTCCTGGCCAAATGCAATCTGCAAGGGCTGCAAGAAAATATATCGTTTTTGTTGAATATGTCAACATATATTACCGTTAAAATGAAACATTTAATTCAATTGGTACCATAAAAAGAAATATTATAAAATTAAATTTTTGCATTGCGCCAAAAGATAATAAACGCCATAAGGTTATTATTATAATATATGTGCAGCTTCTCTAAGGCATCATTTTCGGTTTAGAAACTTTATATGATGGTAATACTGTTAATTCCTGAAATCAATTGTGTATAAAATAGATACATAACGACATATGATATCTATGGGAACAACATATACATTTGACTGTTTAAATATCATTTGGTCTTTTTAAAATTTGTTTTTTTTTTCATTATTTCTAAACTTCATTGTGTTTTGTAATGTATGTGTACTGTAATTTAAGCTGTGAAAACCTTACGAAACTGCACCTAATAACTGGAATTCTTATTCAAATTGCAATGTAAACTGAAACTTCAAAAATGCTTAAAATAGGTACTAGTGTATCGATTTCATCAAATTTATTCACGTAAAATAGCTTTATAAAAACATCTTGAAAGAAGACAGATGTCTGTTTATTCACTTTCCAATTTATAATATAACGCATATATTGTATTCTAAATAATATGTCTACAGTTGATGATTCATGTACATCAGTTGTAGCCACATTACCGCACCATAAATCAATATTTATTTATTTATTTATATATTTATTTATTTTGTAAATACAATCGAACACGAATATCTGAGTTTTCTATGACAATCATGTATTTTAAAGTTAATTTGTTTGACTGACATATTAAGCAATTCAAATATAATATTTAAATTTCAAACTAAAGCAAAAATTTAATCATGAATTAGTTCGCGTAAAACACCTATTATTTCCAGTCTATTCAAAACATTTTTTAGCCTTTTTTAAATAAAAAAAATATATAAGAAACATACTATCATATTTCAAGATCAAGGTAAAAACGAAAAAATATATTTATCAATCTGTATACTTATTTCTATACATTTTTTAAATGCCAAAGGAAAAAAAATCAACGTCTATTTTTCTGTAAAACATTTGAAATTATTCAAATCGATAATATTGGTATGGGATTTTACACACACGCGTAAATATACATATGTACATATATATATATATATATATATATATATATATATAGTCTGTTTGTGTAAAACTGTCATGCGTCTTGGGTATTTCGAAAAATAATTCTTTTTCCAACAAGAAGTAAAAATAGCTTTATGAAACTTGGGGACATATAACACAAAATTTAAAGCTTAATTTAAAATCTCGCTTATCCATGACTATAAAATTCTACTATATTTTTATCGTAATTAAATGTTGCTCCTAGTAACGGCCATAAAATTCCCAAAAGTTGAATTTTTAGAGTAAATGATTAGTTTTAGTATATAAAATAAGAAATATAGCTATGGTTTATTTTGAGCTTATTATGGGAAAGGGATTAAAACAGACAGCAATAAAAAGTTTTAAAATAGTTATTATATGGCTGTTTCACGTCATATATACAAAATATTTTGCAATTTCTTAAACAATTTTTATTCTAAACTGATTAAAATAGCTCCCTTAAAAACAGCTCTAAAAATTCAAAAGACTTTATTCAATAGAAATATATTAGTTAAAATTTACAGACATTTTTAGGCGACTATTTAAATTATCTGATGTTTATAAAATAAACATAATTCTAAGATTCTCTGTTTCTAAAATATTGTTTCAACTTTTCAGTCGACTGCCTTTCGATGCTGAAAAGTTAATATAACAATCTTGTGGTGCATATTGGACATTCTGCAGAATTGATTCAGAAATTTATTGATAGTGTTTTCTACATAATTAATTTTGTTACTAAATTATGCGGACATGTGTTATAAAAATATATGTCATTGTCGATTTTTAAACTCTTGTATACATTGACAGTGACGGCGAAACAGAAACTTATAAAATTATTGTTGCCATATATGCATGAAAACTTATTATAGTAAAATAATAAAGAACTTTATGTGCACTCTAAAAAAATTCTGTGTAACACTACGGTACGCAAACTTGCATCAATGTGACCAGTATACACCAATTGAACATAATATCATGTCCAATTTGCTGAAACTTATATTCGTAAGATTGGTTTTAAGAGCAATCTAGTATGCTTTGTGGTGATACTGAGTTGTATTGGGCTACAATTTCTTGTGGTCTAGCCCTTCTCTAGCTAAATCAATGTATGTCAGTCACCTGAAACATGTGTTATTTAGTGTTATTTACAAGCAATTTTCTCTCACAGTTCCACTTTTCGCTAGAAATGTTTCGGCTTGGATGTAATTCTTTAAAGACGCGAATTATTTTTGTAAACCAAGGAAGCTGCCTAGGCAGTTGTCGATTTCTGATATTCTGGAATAACCTTCTTGCCCCCACAACCATGTCTCATAAAAATTCACTCAAAACTCTTATTTTGCGTATTAACAGACACTATACAAAGTTCACTGGTTCTTCTCCCCAAGAGAACACCGATTATCAGATAATCCAGTTTATCAGATCAACACACATGCTACACGGAAGAGTCAAAGTTTCAGTGAGAAGTGGTCTCTCATTGGCCTCTCATTTTGGGCCCTCTGTGTATGTATCGTAAACAGATAAACAGTACATCTACCGTAAGTATTTTAAGGCACACAAACAGTAAAATGAAGTTCATTTGCAGTAAATACCGTACTTGTAAATACCAGTACAGTATATATACTATAAAGCATTTTAAATCGGTATATATAGCGTACAAAGTGGCCCATATGCATAATGTTTCACTGGCTGCAGCAATTTAAATACTTGACACAAAGTTTCATGTCGGCCTCACTATTCAGACTGAAAGTGGAGATAACAGTGACTGGACTGAAGAAACGTTAGTGTGTAGCATGCAGAATGGCGAATGTGGTGCCTCTGAAAGAGCGCGTACGTTGTGTGCGCTTATATTCTGCTACAAGTCATGTAATGTAGGTAAAACGAAGGCTGGCAGCCGAGTTTTAAGTGTCGCTCTTTGCTATCAATCGAAGAATAAACAAGCAATTTGACACCAAGACAAATATTTTGAAAGAAATGCGTGGATAGTCAATCTGGAAATGACCCACAGCCTTGTAGGGCATAACCCCACGTTGGGAACTACTGATGGTGTTTGTTATGAATCCTTCTTTAAAAAGTTTGAAATTTAAAAGGGCAAAATGACCAGAAAACATTCTAAAAGCATTCTCAATCGCGATTTATTTTGAACTGTTATTTACAATACTATAGACAGTCTATGTTTAATTTTCGGCTACATAAACCATATAAAATTAATATTTATTTCAATATGTTGGGGCTAGAAACAGAAAAATTGACATTGTGGATAGCTTTGAGGTGTAAGTGCTCACTAAGTGCTGTTCTATAAAAATAGAAATTTAAATGTGTAAAATGAATTGCAAGTGTTTTGAAAAGGTTTTTAAATTACGATTTTTTGGAAATGTTGGAATAAGACATATGACATTCGGTATGGTAGTTACTATTCTCGCTCAGAACAGGTCCTAAAATTTCGGAGTTTAAAAACGGTGAAAAAAGCGGAAAATGTTCTAAAATAACTATTTTTTAGAACTACTGAATCGGCTTCAAATCTTTTTTTTAAAATAATTATGACAGTCTACGTTTAAAAATAGTCTATACATTAGCTCTTTGAAAGCTACGGTCAAGGGGGTGCAACAGCAAACACATTCTAAAGTACAGATTTCTTTGTTTTTGATGAAGAAACATGAAATTGGGATGAACATTAAATTGAATTAGGTGATTACGTTTAAGACTTAAATCATCGTAAAAAAGTTTGTTAAAATATTAGAGCTTTAAAAGGATGAAATCATTTGAAAACCCTTTATAATCATAATTACTCAAACACTACAGTGTTAGAAATTTTAAATTTGACATGCAGGTTTCTATTAGAATGTGATTCCCCCAACGTATTTTTTTTTCAAAACGAATTTCAAATAGGAACGCTCCTAACAATAACGTCTACTGAGATATGGCAAAATGGCGTAAAACATTCGAACCCCTTTTAAGCCCCTTAGTTTCTGAATTTCTAAAATCACAGAAATACGTGTTTAACTATTTTTGTAGTAGATTTCTTATCCTGAGATTCATGATTCTACCTACGTATAATTTCTACTCCTAACTAAAAATGTTGCTAAAATATGGCGAACAGGCAAAATGACCTAAAACTTTCGAACCCCCCATTTAACCCCCCTAATGGAAGAATTTCTAAAATCGCTGAAATATGTGTTTAATTATTTTTTAGTAGATTTGTTATCCTATATTTCACGCTCCTACCTAAAACTGCTACTGAGATATGGCGAAAACTCGAAATGACTAAAACCTTTCGACCCCTCATTTAAATCCTTTAGTGGTTGAATTTTTAAAATCACTGAAATGTGTATTTAACTAACGTTTAGTACATTTGTTATCTGAATTTCGCGCTTTTAACTAAAACTGTTGTTGAGATATGGCGAAAAGGCAAAATGACCTAAATTTTTAAACCCCCCATTTAACGCCTCAGTGGTTGAATTTCTAAAATTGCTGAAATTCGTGTTTCATTATTTTTTTAGTCGATTTGTTATCTTGAATTTAACGATCTTACCTAAAACTGCTGATGAGATATGGTGGAAATGTGAAATTACCAAAAAGTTTCGACTCCCCATTTATCCCACTTATTGGTTGAATTTATAAAATCGGCTGAAACACATGATAAACTATTTTTTAGTAGAATTGTTATCCCGAATTTCACGCTCCTACTTAAAACTCCTGCTGTGATATGCCGAAAAGACAAAATTATCCAAAATTTTCGACCTCCCATTTACCCCCCCCCCCTACGTGTAAATTTTCAAACATCTTTTCTTAGTTTGTGCCTACATTGTGTAAAGAACATGTCTTTCAAACTTCATTGTTCTAGGACAAACGGTTGAGGATCGGCGTTGATTATGAGAAAATCATGCTACTCTTTTATAAATATAGATTTCTGATGTTAAATCCCCTTTTCTATGCACGATTAGAATTTCGAATTTTTTGAAAACTTGTATTTAGAGCATCACGTATTAATAGGAACCGGCATGTCAAATTTTACAGCAATCATGATTATAAAACGCTTTAGTGTTATATCATTCTTTTAAATTTCGAATATTTTAACAAACATACTCAGCAAGTCCTTTTAAGAAAAATTAAAAGAAAACGAACTTAAATCCCTTAACAACTGGAGTGAAGGAAAGGTGCAAAAGAAGTAAAAAAAAAAAAAACATAAGAAAGACAAAGCAAATAGTGATAGCGTATGAGAAAAAGAAGGTTAGAAGTGTAAGCATTTTGTTTAGTTATGTCCAGACTTACCTTTAAACGTATACTCTGTATTTTATTGGAATAGACTCGTTTTGGTGGCTGATATAGTTTTTTGCAAGCTTCAAAAGTGATATGTTTGTCTACTTATCCGTAACCATGTTTTTACTTTTGTTTTTTTCTATGTTTTATTCTATAGATGACGAACCTTTTCACATCCGCGTGCCACATTTTTTCAAATATATTTTACATGATAATTGTTAGTATATCGTATATCGTAATTGTAATCGTAGCATTACATCTTAAATTTTATTGGAGGATACTTTTGTGTAAGCTTTCTCGCACGTCCGGGAACATGACTGGCAGAATCCCAGACGAATTTATAAATATAAGCGATGTTCAATTTTCAGTTTAGTTACTATATTTTTGTCATTGTGTAATGTTCTTTCGTAACTCAATATACATATATTCGATCCAAAGGCCCCGTCTGTTTATTTGCTTTGTTATTTCATCAATAATGACGTGAGAAAAACATGCAATGGATCAAATAATAATGAATGAAAATTGCTAGACATTTTGATTTTGGAATGTAAAGAAATCACGATACCATACGGTGTTATATTTAAACAAGTTGGAAATTGTACGTCAAACGTTACAAACGAGGTGCGTTCGTACGCACGTTTTAGAATTAAATTCATGATATCCCGTGCGTAGAACGGGTTAAACAGCTAGTTAAGTATATATTTTATGACACTGTTCATACAAATATCTTAACTAGTTATATAAATATTCAGATATATATGTATCAGCTAGTTATATAAATATTCAGATCTTGATGATTTTTAATTCTGTGAAATGAATTATATCGTCTGCAGATTAATTTCTGTCATAAAATAAGTATCTCGGTCGCTTGACGATTTAACATCCATCAGAAGCTCATATAACAAAAAAGCACCGATTTAAAAAAAAAATCAAATTTCTTAATAAATATTTTTATTAATATCTCCTAAAGTTTTGATTCGATTTTGATAAAATTTGAAATGTCTCGACAAATTTATGCAAAGATAATATATTTTAAATTGCAAACCATTTGGTTGGGTAGTTTTTGCGTTGTTATATGCGGACGGACAGACAGACGGACGGACAGACAGACAGACGGACGGACAGACGGACGGACCAAACGACGACTATAGGTGCTACGTATTTATATAATTACGAACGCACCTAAAAATAATAATAATAACAATAACAATACGATTTCTGTCGTTTCATGTTGCGCACCGAATAATAATTGTTAAAATATTTATACTTTAGTTATTTGTAAACGAATACAAGCAGAACAGGGGTCCTTTTTCCGAAAATAAGGATACACAGGCACAATTGTCATACCGGCAAACGCAAGATTATTTAAACATATCTTCATGTCTGGAACTGATTTACAAACTGTCAAAATGATACCATTGACATTTTTGGTTACAATTATTAATATTTTCTTTTTGATAGTCTGCAAATTCCCTCTTATATGGAGAAAATTGAGTCATTGTTGAACTAGATTAGAACTCAATAACTTTTATCTCAGTTTCTGGAATTTCCAACCTTACGAATCAAGACAAACTCATTGTTTTCTAACGTGTTGTGTTTCAAGCAATTTCACTGAAATTTTATGTAGAACCTTCATTAATGCTGGGCTGAGCTTATTTTGTCACGAGACACATGTGGCACGTGTGCCATAGTTTCGTCGTTCCTTTTCTAGGTTATAATTTTCAAAGAAATAAGCCAATCGCACAAAATTTTAGTATGTTGCTAACGTAATCAGTGCTACTTCATATGGTTTAAATTAAAGTGTATATATCCCAGGACTCTTTCCGTTCCTAATTTTTTACATATGCTACCATCAATACAGAAATATAATTTTCTTTTTATATTCTTTATGTAAATATCAACAACAGAAGTGTATCACAGGGAATATTGTTTTGAAATATTGGAAGCAAAGACAGACAATTTTATGAACGATGAAAGCTCTGAGTTCTTTTACATAGCATGCAAGTATTTTAATTAGGATCGTTTACTGCGTATAAAAATGATAAATATTGGCCACGATGTGAGGTAATATCTAATTGGTAACATTAATTGTTGCTTCAAAGACGCTTTGCTATATCAAACCACTCTAAAAATAAATACGCCTAAAAGTATATAACATTGCAATAAAGGAAGAAAAAATTCTTGTACTCGATTTTATCTCTCAGTGCATTGATTTACTTGTCTCCATAATTATATTTTGTGAACTTCCTTTTAGTGATACAATTCCTTTTACTGCCTAAACAAAATTATCTGTCAATCTTTTGTCTTTATGTATGAAGAAACGAATCATTCCAACTATATACATTCTCGCAAAATGAATGAAGTTTATAACAGATCGCACTCTACTAGTAAAACCATAACATACAAATAAAATAATATTCAAAAACCGAATTCAGAAAGTAAGTTTTACAAATATCTTAATATAAGATTGAATATTCATTTTTCGTTTATTCGTAGTGCCTTTTAAATTACCATATATATTGTTTATGATGCTTAATCCCTTTTCTATGCACATTAAAAATGCACAGCGAGAAATGATTTCCGAAGGAGATATAATTCCAGTTCTAAAAACTAGATTTTAATTTAATTTGAAATAGTATTAAAAACTACTTTTTTAAAATGAGAAAAAGTGAAAACGTGAAATTCTAAAATAAATTGACTTTATCCATTTATAACTTTTATTAGCGTACGATAGCATAATGTATGAGCTATTCAAAATCAAAATCGATAGAATTAGAATTTTTTTTATAAATGCAATACATTTAATTATAAAGAATAAAAGTTTTTATTAAAATGTTTAACGTATGACTTTGTGTGACTAAATGCCACATAAAATCGTATTGTCTTCTTTGGATTAGTAATTGTTTGGATTTTTCCAATTTATTATTATTTTTGTACATCGTTTTGAATTTTTTTTTAATTTAAAAATTTTCAACTGACAGCAATTTTGAAACAAGATGGTGCATTAAGCTGGCCAACGAACTCGGTAGATACCTTGGTATGTCCCATACATATACTCAGTCACATCCAAATCTGTTCATAAATAAGAAAGTTACAGCATGACATATGTCAGATTGTTTCAAAATCTCAGCCACACTAGAATTTCAAACTGCCATATCTCTACCATTTTTTAAGATACAGCAAAAACAAAAAAATGTTCCAGAATCCTGGTGTTACGTTCTAACACTTAATACAAACAATTTTTCCAATTTATAATTTTTTGTACATCGTTTTAAATTTTTAAAAATTAATTTTTTTTTAACTGGCTTCCATTTTGAAACAAGATGGGGAATGAAGCTGGCCATGGAACTCTGTTGAGACCTTGGTATGTCCTATGCACATATTCAGTCACATCCAAATCAGTTCATAAATAAGAGAGTTATAGCATGACATATGACATATGACATATATATATATATATATATATATATATATATATATATATATATATATATGTATATATATATGTCATGTTGTAACTCTCTTATTTATGAACCGATTCGGATGGGACTGCGTATGTGCATAGGACATGCCAAGGTCTCAACCGAGTTCGTTGGTCAGCTTCATCAGCCATCTTGTTTCAAAATAGCTGCCAGTAAAAAAAATGTAATTTTTAAAAAATTCAAAAAGATGTACAAAAAAATTATAAATTAAAAACTTTTTGTTTTGGCTATATCTTAAAAAATGCCTGATATATGGTAGTTTGAAATTCTAGGGTGGCTGAGATTTTGACACAATCTGATATTTGTTATGCGGTAACTCTCGTATTTATGAACGGATATGAATGTGACTGATCATCTGTACGGATTATACCAAGGTCTCGACCGAGTTCGTTGGCCAGATTCATACGCCATCTTGTTGTAAAATGCGACAAGTTAATTTTTATTTTTAAATTTAAAAATATGTATAAAAATTATAAATCAAAAAAGTTGTTTCCGTTAGGTTTTAGATCGTAATATAAGGATTCCGGAACATTTTTTGTTTTGGCTTTATCTTAAAAAATGGTTGGGATATGGTAATTTGAAATTCTAGGGTGGGTGGCAATTTGAAATAATCTATTTTTTGTTATTGTGTAATTTTCATGATGAAATCCGTATTCAAATTCAGTATTAACGAAAACCGGGATTGAATCTTCTATAATCGTCTTCCAAGTATTTTAGCTTCGGGTATTTGAGTAAAATGAATTTTTAAAAGCATGACTATGAAAACCACCTTTCCGACCCCGGTACAGACCGGAAAGCCTTTTATTAACTAATTTATTTATTTATTTGGTTGTGGGGGATCTAATGTATTCAACAAAAAACAATCTTTTAAACTTTTGGCTGTATTTCGATTAACAACATGTTATCAACATATAAAAACAGCATACTAGTCTACAAATTTCGTCTTAATTTAGATTTCTTAATATTATCCTTTTAGTTTTGAAATATATTTTATAATCAAACCGCGCCGTGTATTTTTTTTTTTAAATTTGGTACTACTTTTTTTTCTTTCAAAAGACACTTACATGCAATTCTTCCATATGTGCATGTGATGTGATGACAAATATACCATTAACATTATGTTATATCATTTACTTAATACTTTTGTTAACATACTTGAAGAAAAATTGGAAATTAGCAAAATCATGGTCTTGGTAGAGGAGTATATGAGATTAGAAGCGTACGCAATTATTTTTTTTTTAAATGCAGATTATTTTTATAGAAGTTATATTGAATATGCTGTTATTTTGCATTTTCTTTTTGCAAATTTAACAAGTTTTACAACATCGGTTATTGGTTATCTTGCACATAACGTTTTGTACATGGGTGTTTATCAAATAACAGAACAGCTTATTAATTTAATTTATGGAAACATGTTGTAACGTTTGAAAAAAGCACCCTTTGTACGGAAAGAAAACAATGTTGTATTATTATTGTATTGTGGAAAATAATATATTATCGGTACAATTTTTAGCTATTCAGCTGAAATAAAAATTAAATACTACGATTTCGCATTAACGTATACATATATTAATTGATGATTAAATCAGCAATATCTAATATTCATAATTATTATTCGCTGATTTATTTATTTATTTGTTTTGTACAAATATTTTATGCATTGAAACTAGTATCTAATTATGCCTAATTGAACTAATTGGACATCTACAAAAATAAGCCGAATTGTCATATTGAGAGAAAATGGCCTCTCTTATGCTGAAATCGCAAGACAAGTTGGTGGTTCAGTGACTTGTTCTGGTGTACGAAAGTGCTGTTTACGTTATGAAAAAACGAAATCAGAGGAAAATAAGGCCAAATCAGGCCTAAAAAATACACAAGTGATACTGTCGATAGAAAAATTAAATGGCTACGCCTTCAAGACAGAAAAATTCCATCAGATGCCATTAGATGTGAAATGAATGCAGCGGGTATTGCAGTAAGTTCAAGAACAATAAGAAGAAGGTTATCAGGATTTGGACTACAAGCTACAATTCCAAGGAAAAACCATACTTAAATCAAAAGCAGCGCGGAAAACGAGTTAAGTGGGCAAAAGAACAACACATTAAATGGTCAGAAAATAAATGGAAGCAAGTAATCTGGAGCTGTGAGAGTAAAATATGGCTCTTTGGTAGTGATGGTAGAAAATACGTGAGACGTAGAGCAGGAGAAGCACTTCATCCTGATTGCATTGAAGCAACTACAAAAAACCCAACAAATGTCATAATTTGGGCATGTATGTCCGCAGATGGTGTGGGCCGAATTCAAGTGTTTGATGGCATCCTGAATGCCAAAAAATACATCGAAACTGTCCTGGAACTAAAATTGATACCTTCCATCAGGGATCTCTTCCCCAACAACGCACCATTTATTTTTAAGCAGGATTCAGCTCCATGCCACACAGCAAAAGTATGCAAAGAATGGTTTCAAAATAAAGGCATAGATATATTACCATGGCCAGGAAACAGCCCTGATCTCAATCCAATTGAAAATTTGTGGCGACGTTTGAAAATTCTTGTACGAAAAAAACGTCCTTCCAATAAAAGACAACTTATTGAAGCTATAATTGATTCTTGGCACTATGTGATTACGAAAGATGAACTCCAAACACTCGTTCACTCGATGAAAAGACGCTGTGAAGCTGTCTTAAAAAATAAGGGTTATCCTACTAAGTATTGATTGTGTAAGTATCACTTTAAAAAATGCAAATCTAAGATAGATCTTACTATTAGTTGCATAACTTTTTTGGAATACAGATATTGTAATACTGTTTTTATTATTAAATTCTACATTAAATTACCTTCAATTTGATATATAAACGTTTGTATTTAAGTAAAAATATTCTACAAGCACACAAAGTTGAAAAACATGAAACTTTCAAAAAATGTCCACACTTTTGGCCACCAGTGTATATACACTATATGGCCATTAATGACCGGCAACTTTCAATTTTAGACATTTTGTCGAATATTTATAAATATACTTGTCAGATTCTTCTGGAATATTAGGATCCAAAAGAACAGGTTTGACTTCATATTTATCATTGTTGATTTGATAAGGAGGACAAATAGGGGACCAAAAAAAAATTAAGAAAAAAAATAATACTTGGGATCACTCTATAAAATAAAATGCACGAAATGATCTATCGCTACAGAATAT
This sequence comes from Maratus michaelseni, assembly GCA_963931845.1. Lineage (NCBI taxonomy): Eukaryota > Metazoa > Arthropoda > Arachnida > Araneae > Salticidae > Maratus > Maratus michaelseni. Next base: position 176,705,197 of record OZ007591.1, read on the forward strand.
ACATAGGCAGACATTGTACAATATGTGTGTACATTTGTGTAAGAATAGCATGTATAGAAAATAGCATGCATAGAAATAGAAATATAGCGATTTTTTTTTAAAGTTAAAAAAATTCTTGCATGTTTTTTGCTTATAACATACAGGGTTTTAACCAAATTTAACGCCAGTTTCAGAAAAGTTGACAAAATGTAGTAGAAACAATATAGTTCAATTGGAATACATATATATTAAATATTTAAGGAAATATGGGCAGTTGTATAAAATAATTTTTATCTGCGCATGCGCGAACGATAACAAGGAACTTTTACTTTTTGAATAATTTATTAGTCAAATCTATGGAGCAACTTATTAAAAAAATCTGTCAAATATCGTAAAAATTCAAAGAGATATCGGTGTTAGAGTGAGCTGTTTTTTAGTTTCTGACTAAAACTCGTTGAATGATAAGGGATTTTCCACAAATTGTCATTTTTTATTTTATACTATTTTCTAATTTTTAATGATACTTTAGTTGTCTTTGAAAAACTACCCTAACGAGCTTATTCGAACAAAAAAATAATTATCAAAATCAAAGGATCCATTCCAAAAGTATTATAACCTGGTGCAATGGTTTTCCAAGGCGAACTAAGGTATCAATAAAAAATGAAATATAGTATAAAAATTAAACATGACAATTTGTGGACAATGCCTTATCATTTAGCGAACTTTAGTGAGAAACTAAAAAACAGCTCACTCTAACGCCGATATCTCTCTGAATTTTTACGATATTTGACTGATTTTTTAGCTCACAGGCTATCAAAGCCTGAGAGATTATGTGCCCGCCGGTTCTGTATGTACGTACGTATGTACGTACGTATGTATGTATGTACGTAACGCGATAACTCTTGATAGAATTAACCGTTTTACTTTAAATTTTGTTTATAGGTTCCTTGTGATAAGGCGCTTCCCTGATTAGTTTTGGAGGTTCATTGGTTAAGCATAAAGGGGGGAAACGGGGGCTAACCCTCCATAATTTAGATAAATAGGTTTTTCATGCAGAATTATCCCATTTTCTTCAAATTTTGTATATAGGTTCATTGTGATAATGCGCTTCTCTAAAGAGTTTTGGGGGTTCATTGGTTAAATATAAAATGGGGAAAGGGGGGGGGTAATCCCCCCTTAATTTAGATAATTGGGTTTTTCATGCAGAATTATCCGATTTTCTTTAAACTTTGTATATAGGCTCATTGTGATAAGGCACTTCCCTAATTAATTTTGGGTGTTCACTGGGTAAATATAAAGGGGGTAAAGGGGGGGGGGTAATCCTCCTTAATTTAGATAAATGGGTTTTTCATGCAGAATTATCCGATTTTCTTCAAATTTTGTATATATATTCTTTGTGGTAAGGCGCTTGCCTGATTAGTTTTGGGTTTTCATTTGTTAAGTATAAAGGGGGGAACGGAAGGGGCTTACCTCCCTTAATTTAGATAAATGGGTTTTTCAAGCAAAATTTTCCGATTTATTTCAAATTTTGTGTATAAATTCATTGTGGTAAGGCGCTTGCCTGATTAGATTTTGGGGGGTTATTGGTTAACCCTTTAAGACTTGAAGAGTTTTGGTAGAAAATAAAAGCATATAAAAATTATATTTGATTGAAAAGAAATATTTAAAAAAAATTACGTTGTCATGTTATGTCAAGGAGGATCTACACAATTGTGTGGTGCAGGCTACGCTTTAAATCACAGGGAAAGACTAAATTGTTTTTTTCTTAGGATCACCTACACAATTGTGTAAGTTAGGTCTTAAAGGGATGTGTATAAAGGGTGGGAACGGGTGCTTATCCACCCCTCCTTAATATATTGTCAATTTCTTTATTTTTCGAGTGGCATTATTCTTTGAAAAAATAGCATAATATACAATTAGTGTGAATAGCCTGTGAGCTCAATGCCCTCAGTTTAACTGGGCAGTTTTCTTTATTTAAAAGTTGCTCCATAGAGTTGACTATTAAATTAAGCAAAAAGTTCCTTTTTATCGTTCGCGCATGCGCAGATAAAAATTATTTTATACAATTGCCCATATTTCCTTAAATATTTAATATATTTACATTTCAATTGCACTATATTGTTTCTACTATATTTTGTCAATTTTTCTGAAAATGACGTTAAATTTGGTTAAAAACCCTGTATGTTATAAGCAAAAAACATGCAAGATTTTTTTTATTTTTTAAAAAAAATCGTTATACAGTGAAACCTCCTTGAAAGACCACCTCTATAAGGAGACCACCTCTCATAAAGACCATTTATTTATGGTCTAAAATTTTTGGCTATAAGATCAATGTTAATTTTCCTCCATTAAAGGACCACTATTTCCAGTTTCCCTCCCTGAAAGACCACTTTTCAGTCGAAGAGTAGAATTACTTTCCTTTGTACGGGGAAATCTTGAAATTCCACTCATTTCCGGAAAACATGCTTAGTAAGTTTGCTTCCTTAGACCTGATGAATCAAGGTAATTTCTCAACTCCCCCCCCCCCTCCCGTTTAAGAGGAAAACGCTGGGTCTCGTGCATGTTTAATGTCACTATGGTTACGGAAAGATAAGTTGGTGTTGGTGGGAGAAGGGCTATTGTCGCATTTTCTAGAATTAAGTAACAGACACCTGTAAAGTTCAGGAGTATTTTTTTAAGCTATCAAACGCAGCTAAAGTTGATTATGACACAAAATCACATGAATATGAAGATGCTCTTGGATGTTACGATGATTTATCTGAGGACTGGGAGAATCGTATGATTAAAAATCTTGACAAAGGTAAGATTTAAAAACTTTTATCTTAAAAAAATTCTACAATAATTTATAAAAATGAATGATACTACAATCGAAATTTTTTTAAATCTATTTTAAGAGCCCATTCTAATTTAGACGACGAACTTCCGCCAGTAAAAGCTTCTATTTCATGTCAAGAAACACTTGTTGAAATCAATAGATTGATAGAAAGTTCCATACCTGCTAGAGATTATACTAAGATTAATAATTTGTTTAAAGGGATCAAAGAATGTTTTGAAACAAAAATTGTTAATGAGAAATTGTTAAAATCAAAGCAAACTACAATTAATTCCTTCTTTAAAGCTGTATAGACATGAAATATAATAAAATAATTCAATAAAAAATTTTTTGTAATATGCATTTCACGAAACTTTGCTTTACCCATCACCTCTATTCAGAGACCACCTCTCTGAAAGACCGATTTTTTATGGTCTAATGAGTGGTCTCCTTAGAGAGGTTTCACTGTATTTCTATTTCTATACATGCTATTCTTACACAAATGAATACACATAATGTACAATATCTGTCTATGTATATTCTGTAGCGATAGATCATTTGGTGCATTTTATTTTACAGAGTGAACCCAAGTATTATTTTTTTTCTTTAATTTTTTTTGGTCCCCTATTTATAATCCTTTTCAAATCAACAATGAGAAATATGAAGTATAACCTGTTCTTTTGGATGCTAAAATTCCAGAAGAATTTGACAAGTATATTTTTAAGTATTCCACAAAATGTCTAAAATTGAAAGTTGCCGGTCATTAATGGCCATATATATATATATATATATATATATATATATATATGTATATTAAAATTAAGAAATGAATTAAAAGGATGTCTGTATATAAGTGGATTTTTTAATATATTATTAATTATATAAAACATAGGGTATTTAGTAAATTTTAATTTGTTTAGACTAGTGATTTCCAATGCGGGACCTACGAGCCATGGTGGGTGGGGGTGATAACTTGCCTTTTAAGGTTGGTCAATTGCATATTTGTTTTCCACCGATTTCTTTTTAGGTTTGTTTACTTTTTAGAAAATGTAATGTACCAGACTAAAAATAAAAGTAATGCGTATTTTTTTATACAAAATTAAAAAATAAGTTTTTATTCAATTTTCAAAAAGTTGCTATAAAAAAGTTCGAAATGACAAAGTAAGTTGAATAATTAAATTATTAAAAACAGAGATTTCGAAGATATTTACTGAGGTGCCTGTGGTCTGCTGTCACACATCCCCAGAGCATAACATATGAATTATTAAAGCGGAATAGCAGGCTCCTAACTAGTGGCAACAATTAACAATTAAAATAAGGAGGGGTTGAGGTACTAAAATGGAAAAATGAGCTCATGGAAAAAACAAACACATAAAATTAAACATGGAAGGTTACGGACAGCGTTAAAACAATTAGATATTTTTTTTAGTATTTTTCAAAAAAAATTATTTTTTAGAATTCTTTTTTTTTAGTTTTTATGAAATTTTAATTTTTAAATATAAATATAAAATACATCAACGAAGATAGTATGTGAGCAGATATAAAAAATAAGCGAGAAATAGAGAGTGGTTACATGATACAGTGGTTTTATGCCAGCATTGGAGTGGCTTAAGCTTTTGTAAATGCCTGCGGCTGTCAGATCCCAGTAAAACTAGCCTTAAAAAAAGGTCTACCTAGAATCGAGAGCTACCACTACCAGTGGGACTGTATACACACTCTTACTTGTGTGAAAAAACTGACTCTTAAATAGCTTTTGGCTGAAGTGGATGGAGCTTGGAGTCGACGTCATTGCAACCAAAGGCACCGCCCCCTAAATACTAGGCCTGAGCGTTGATACAAAAATGACGGCTGTCGTAGGAGGATTTTTTCAAGCGTTTGTACAGTCCCACGAATTTACACACCAACTTAAAACTCTCTTTTCACTTATGTAATCTCAGAAACATAAGTTTAAGAAAACTTTTAGAAATTATTGGTATACAAATTCGAGGGACCGTACAACCGCTGAAAAAAAAATTCGCTTGCGACAGCCGCAATTTTTGTGTCAGTCTTCATCCTAGTATTCAGGGAATCGTAGGCGGATTTTTTAAAACGTGTGTAGAATCCCCTGAATTTACACACCAGCAATTTCTAAAACTTTTCATTGACTTATTTAATCTCAGAAACACAAGGCGAAGAAAACTTTTAGAAATGATTGGTATTCAAATTTGAGGTACCGTACAAACGCTGAAAAAAAATTCGCCTATGAGAGCCGACATTTTTGTGTCAGCGCGCAAGCTTAGTATTCAGGGGGTGGTGCCAAAGGGAAAGGTAGTATCCTACACTAATCTTCTGCCGTAACATGAGAAGGGCAATTCGAAATGAGGATTTGTTTAGAAAAGCTTTCATAAAAGTTTTTGATGAAAAAGGGGGGGAAAGAGCAGAATGGAAACAAAATACATGATAAAAGGTTACACAATAAGATATTAAAAAAAGGATTCAAGTATAATACTATTTTCGGGCTTTTTACGATTAAAGCTGTCGTGAATGTCGTAAGAAGGGAGAGAGATTAAAGTATTGTTTTCTGAGTTTGCCAAAGAGACATGAAAGTTATTATTCAGGTATTGGATAAAGTTACAAAGTCTAGTTAATAAAACCGTATTTGGACACCTTTTTATTATTTAAAGCATTTTATAATATTTCTGATTGCAGTGTTATATTACATTTTTGTACAATTTTTCGACTACAAAACTTCACTCAGTAGGGACGTCTATAAAAGGAAGTTCCACTGTGTTTATTGAATGATATCTGTATTTTCAATTTGCCCAGCAATACGTCACATGAAGAAACTTTGAAATATGAAATTACTTAAGTGTATATCTAAAATTGATTGAATTGAAACATGCAGTGTTAACAAAGAAAAAAAAAAGAGAGACAAAAGAAATATGTAAACGACATATTATCCTTCTTCTAAGGTTGATAAATTTCAAAATAGGCATCAAAGACGGATAAATGATTTTGAAATCCGTACGGTGCCAAATGGAAAGTTACATAGGATCCTACACTAAACTTCTAAAAAACTGCGCCTATTATACGGTGCCGCAGACAGCAGAAGCACGTGTCGCAGGATCGTTTAGATCAGAATGCGCCCGCCCCTATTTGCGGAAGGTGGAAACGGAGGGTTTGCCGCTGCGTGCGTAGCACTTTAAAATATATAATTTCATAGAAAATTGGGTTACAGATATAAAATCATACAAACTTTAGGTTTGTTTAATAAACTTTAGGTTTGTTTTTATTATCATGGACGCGGGCAACTCCGGGCGGGTTAGCTAGTTATTACATTTAAAAAAGCAGTTTATCACCATTAAAAATCGGCAAAAAAGGGGCAAGGAGTAACATAGAAGAGTACTATGGGGGGGGGGGGGGGGTTGCTACTTAAACTGATAAAGATGAGACTAATCCGGAAATACTTTTTGTGTATTGTTGTATTCATAGACAATTCCATAAATTTTCGACTTGTTTTTAATTAAGTATTAAACTCAGATGAAATATGTACCAGATATTTCAAATTTAATGTCAAATTTAAGAGTTTTCTTCATCGAATTTCGAGGAGATAAACATTTAGCACACACAATATTCTTGTTTCGCACGGAGGTAAGTTGAAAAAGAACAACAAAGCTCTTATAGATACTATAAAGGAAATGATCTATGACTTCGTTGCATTTATAGAGGTATATTAAAAAACATATTTGCTACAAATTTTTACCTGTTTGGTAAACTAACAAATTGTGAAATAACTTGTCATTATTAATCTTCTTTTAGGCTTCATCCATCCGAATAAAAGTTCACTTTTTAAATAATTATTTATTATAGATGGGGGTGGGGTATCTTGATTTTAGTCATTCTCAGGAGAAGCGTAACCAGAATTCTTTTAAAATCAATTTGATTTTTTTCTATAAAAAGTGCTCATAACACCATCGTCGTTTTCATGTATTTTAATATTTGAATAATAAAGTAAAATGTATAAACAAATAATTATGGTATTATGAACACTTATTATAGAAATAAAATGTTATTGATATGGAAAAGGTTGAAATATTAAAATTCGCTAAATAAACTGGTATACATGACCTTGTTCATCACATTTAATGAATCTTAAAACACAATTCAATCAGAGATGTAGTAAACATATACTTTAAATTATATCAGAACAATCAAAATCTTTTAAAAAAAAGATAAAAACAAAATAATAATAAGGCGGGTGGAGTGGAGTTCTATACAAAATTTAATCTTATGCACAAATATTCTTTAATAAAAAACCAAGGAAAAAATGGTTTAATCTTATACGTTTACATATTTCCTTCATGAATTAACTACCAACATCATCTTGAATTGCTGAGCACAAAAAATATTTTACAAAAATACTATCAGATGTTTCGATAGCCGATCGGTATGAAACTGTGATGCTCGATGCTTCCAGGCTTTTAAAAAGATGTTTACAACATACATGGCAATTTCTTCTGTATTAGAACAAGTAAGGCATTCTTCTGGAAAATCTTCAGTTATGTATTACCAAACACTCTAGTATCTTTTCCCCCCGCTAGTTAGTAATCAATTAATAACAATAACCAAACTGCCAATCTATATTATAAAGCAAAAACACATCCACGAGTAACGCTGACGTCATGTCTACGTTGGAAACACCTGACAAATAAATTTCGCTTTTAAAGCAATTTTTAAAACTTTTAAACATAGTGCACTTTTAATTTTTATACTATCGAATAGGTGAAAAAAAATTATTTCAAATGTAATTTGTTTGAAAACTAAATCTCAATTAACTGATTTTTTTTTAAATAATTTTCAAGCATGATTTTTTTTTGTAAATCTATATCCTGTTCATCCCGATAAGGAAAGATTAACCTGCTTGCATTTAAAACAGTATAAACAGTTTAGCAATTTTTTCGGATAATATATCATAACAAAATTAAAACTTCATAAATAAACAAATAGACTAATAAATCAATATATATATATATATATGTAATAATAAAAAAATTTCGCCATTTTTCCTTAGTTAAATTATTCCAAATTCTTACAATTCTAATTTTTTCCCCTGTTTTATTCCAATTTACTACTCTATATTCATTAAATCCTTATTCTTAATTTAGCTCTATCGTTAACTCTGTTAAATTCCCTTTTATTTAATACTAAATTGTCCAAATTTACTTAAATATAAAGCTTTTAGTTATTCTTAATTTCTATCATGATCCCCGATCATTTCTGGGTTTTAGAATGTTTTTTGAGAGCCATTTTCATTTTTATTCCGAATATTAATTTCCCGCTCTAAAGTCACTTTACTACAAAATTAATCCACTACCTCTCTGTCCGAACTCTTTTACTAATTATCTTTCATTGGTCGTGACGTAGCATGACACGTCTTCTTTAATTCCTCATTGGTTCAGTGCGCATTCTACATCATAATTTGTGTTATTGCGCTGGGTAACAAAAAGCAGTTACCTGCGGCGCTCCCTCAGAATTAAGTCGTATTTTCACTTGTAAACAACTCCCTGGCTGCTCGTTTTGAGAATTATTGATATGTTCTGATACTTACCCTCTATACCTTGATGACGTAGTGATGCACGGCTATTATGGTTATGGTGGAAACTGCCCAAGAGAAATATTTAATAAAGGATTGAAATTGAAAGCCTTGTTCGTTTGAATTCATGGAGAAACGCCTCTGGGTTTTAAATTCTACTGCCGCTATGGCCGCGTCGAAACTGCAACTAAAATGTTACGACTGCTTCTAAATATTTATATCATCAATAACAACCAACGTTCTTAACTTCGTTGTACAACCATGTGTGCTCCTGCTTCTATAATCAACGTTATTGCAACTACAACATATGACAGTAAATCATCGTAATATAATATAAGCTGGCAGAATTTCAAAGGACTTATGCCACAGCTATCCTTCCAAACGATGTGGAAAGAGTATTTGAGAATCAAGTTGCTGCTTACTTTTACTGAGGTGTCGTAACAAAAAAGAATGGAAGCAAGGCATCTACGAAATATGTTTCATTATAAAGTCAACCCGCCTATCGATGTCAGCCAGAAGAAGTATTGGAACATAGCGTCAATGAAAGCAACAAAAAATTGTTGTATCTCTTTTTCATAACAAGATTTGATTGCGTAAGTTAGATTTTATATTAAGTAATATGTATTATTTTTTTGTTGCTAAATGTTATAACAACCTTTTTTATTTTGTTATAATATCTATTCTTACGTAACAGGAAACCAAGTGACAGAGTTTTTTAACAGTCTGAGATTTTTATTTATGTTCTTGTATTATTAATTATTCTGAAAGATATTATGAAATTTATTTACTGTTTATGTTATTTTTCTGTTAAAATTAATATATTAAGGAAGAATTAAAATTATGTTATTATGCTTTAAAGATTAAACTAAGTTGATATTTTGGATTGATGCAATGAGATGCACTTATGAGAATTGCTACTACAATATGAATTGAATAATTTATGTTATCAGTTATTACTTGGCATATGACTTGGAGTATGATTATGAAATTTACATGATGATATTTTACGATAACTAAAAAGAAATCTTAAAGGAAGTTGTGCTGAAAACTTGCGTAACATTGGTAAAGTAAAAGTTGTGTGCAGTTTAATTTTTTTTTCATTACTTCTATGTTCCGAAGTTCAAAGCCAGAGACAAAAAATTTGTTCTTAGAATATTTTAGAAGAATTTTGTTCCTTTTATCCTGAACATTTAGAACGTACGAAATTTAATATTTATTCTTATGTATTTTTAAAAAATTAATATTATTTGTTAAGCTCACAATATTACCGAAAGTTTTTGAACTGTTCTGATATTTATTTATTCCCATATTACTTCATTTTACAAGAGTAACTTAGTTTTATGTTCTTATTTTATCATTTAATTTAGTCCCTTTTCATTCGGTGATATTTATTCATAGGAAATAATTTCTATTTATTGAAAAAATATATGAGTAATCTCTTTTCATTATTTACTAAGTAAAATGTATTGAACATATTCTATGCCATTTTATAAATGCATAAAAATTTATTAGATTCTCTGAAATTACAGCTTACATCATTGCTTGCATAATAATCGCAAAAATAGCTTTTGAAAAGTGAAAAAAAAATGTTATTTCAAAAGAAAGTTGGGTTGAAGTTGAGTGACATTGAAAAGGTAAAATTTTTGTGTGCAGTTAATTTATTGTTTTATTTCATTACTTTTGTTTTTTGATGCTATGTTCAGAGAGTACAAATCAAGCTACTTATTTTAAAAAGTGTTTTATTTATTTATTTATTTATTCATTCTATTTTCTTTTGTGATATTTTTTTCATATACAGCAAATTTATTTATAGAAAGATAGAGTAACAGTACATTTACTATTTAAGTGGAATGAATTTAAATATGAATTTGACATTTTTAATGTTAAATACTAGTTGTTAGTTAAATTATTAAGAGTTAGATATTTTTACAGTTGTTGTTAAGTTAAAGATTAATATAGTATGAATTGATATTAAATATTATTAAGAATAGATTACAACAAAAAAAAGGTTCTTACTAGTAAATTAAACTTAAATTTCTCTAAATATTATAAGTGAATATTATGTTTTGCTGACTCATTTACTATGTAGAATTATTTCTGTTGCAAATCTCTATAATTAATTGAATTCAGTAGGGAAGCTTTTCAGAGATGTCTATCAGTACTCTGAGAAAGTAACATGGTGTTTACTAATAAACTAATGGTAAATGGGTAAAGTTGTTAAAAATTTCAATAATTCTCATAAAACTTAAGCCAGTATATTCAATCTGAAGTTTATAACACTAAATTAACTTGGAAGTCTATATTTTATTGAATGAAATTTCTGGTGTAAGTCTATTTTTGTTCCAAATCCTTATAATCATAGAATTCAGTAGGGATAGTGACTAAAGGATGGATTTTACTATGAATTTACAGAAAATGGAGTATGGAATAATGAGCTTTACAATAAATATAACAGAAATTTAATTACAAATTCTAGTTTTATATGCGTTACAGTAACCATCTAAGTTACTTTTAATAAATTTTAATTACTTATTTTCATAAATTTAAATATTATGTTGTTACTTTTGCACAATATTAGTGGTTTTTCTACTGGCCAGGGATTAATTGCTAATTTTCAAGAACTGACAGTATATTTCTGTATGTTGTTTGTTGGTTTAAAGGAATGGTTTTGGAATGACATGCAGGGATGTCTGTTGATTTCATGATTTATTGTGTTTAAGGGTGCATCATTAATAACTTTATTATTTATTCTTATGAATATCTGTTCCTTTTTGGTCTTAGCCATCATGGTATGATCAATTACCTATAACAACTTACTGTAATTTCTTCTTTTGGCAATTTTCTATTTACCACTTTCTTAGGCAGTTAAGTTAAATTAAATTAATTTACTATTTCGTATTGTTATTTAACTATGTAAATAAAATTAATTCAATTATTAAACTAAATTTGAATTAACTTAAATTACCACTAAAAAACCTTGAGTATAAATTGTAAATATGTAAATATAACTTAAAATATTTTAATATATTATTTATGTTGTTTATTTTGAATTAAATGTTAGGAAAAATGATGCATTTACCAATTTATTTTAATACTTAATATAAGGAGTTAGAGATTTGTTGATGGTGACAATTATTTAACAAAATGCTAGATCAGGTAGAAGTTAATTTACTGAGACATGATGGAGAAATTAGCATTATGTTACTGTAGTAAATTGTTCTATTAGGTAACTTTGAGTTTTAATAAATCTTAGGCTGACCAATGGGGATTACACTTCATTTTGTCTATAGCTTTGGTAAAAATAAACTCATTAAGTGCCAAGATCCTTAGCATAATAAATTTACTAGAATTGAGTACTCAAACTAAATATGATGTAATGATTAAATATGTGATGATGATGAGGAATTGAAGGGAAGAGAAAGATGATAATAAAATAAAAAGTATTAAAGGTGAAGTTGAAATTTTTAGGTAAAAGTGCATTCAAAATGTTTCTGACATTATGTAAATAAATTTTGATGTTGTTGTTGTTGTTATTTATTCTTTCTGTTGATGATACTATTATTATTGTTGCTGTATTTGTTACTATGATGAAAAAGTTATAAGATAATCAGTGCAAAATATTAATTTTTAAGATAGTAAATACAATTTAATAGATTCTTATGTATTTTATTAGATAAGATTTCTGGTTGAGGTAAAAACTTTGGTTCTTATCAACATTTTTTATAACATTTTGATTCAGTAAGGAAAGATAAAGAATTATGAATTGCTTTGCCAGATATTATTGATAAAATATAATTTAAAAGTTGTTCCTAGGGTTTTAGTTATATAATTTAAACTTATTCTTTAGACTATTTTTCTTATAGAATTTTCTCAATAATCATGTAATAGATATCAAGTTAATAGCTTAATTAAAAATTTATAATAGCCATAAAACTAATTAAATTTAATAAATTAAACTATGTTTAACTAATCAATTCTCTTCTGTATAACCGTGGTGTTCTGAATTGAGCTCACAAGAGCATCACTGTTGAGTTTTCACTTGGGTTAACTGTTTGTGCGGGCATAAACTGGTTGATTTAAGTTAGTAATTTCTGATACTGAATTGAATTAGATTAGAATAATAATTTAAACAGTATTAACGAAATTAATAAAATAAACTGGATTAAATTCTATATTAAACTAATCAAATATGATATCTTAATACTAATTGAGAATTGTCCAACCTTTCTTAATATGCTACAAGGTCCTATTTTTTGATTTCACAACTTATATTTTCTTTGACTGAAAGCAAGATAGTTACATAACCATCATCTACACAATAATGATTGTTTTCACGAATATTTCTTATTTATTCCTTATTTTGTATTATGTATTTTATTTGAGTATATTCTCATACCTCATTCACTACTATATGGATGAGATATTAATGATATACTTAAGAAAGAATTAAAGAAAGTGTGTGATATTTTGAATTATACTGCTTGTTATTGCTGAACTTATTGTTGAGAATTATTATTATTAGTTACACTATTTATAAGTTGATTTTGAAAGAGAATATGAAGATTATAATGGATAAAAAGTATTTAAAGAGTGGAATTGAAAGTTTTAGGTAAGCTGCATTCAAAAAAGTTTCTGATGTTATGTAAATAAAGTTTTGATGTTATTGTTGTTGTTTATTCTTTCTATTGATGATACTATTATTATTGTTATTATCAAGTATTATTATTTTAAAATTTTATTGTTGATATTGTTCCTGCTATTATTATTATTATTGTATTATTTTATTTATTGCAACTTCATACTGCCATTGCAACACTAAGGACTCTTATAATATTCAATAATTGGACTCTACAATTCAGTAGGACTTAAAAATCACTTAAGGACTATAAATAAGTGCATAATGCTGATTATTGTTAAATTATTCATAAAAAGAGATATGATTTATATATTGTTATTATATTATTACTTAAATTTATTTATTGCAACTTCATACTGCCATTGCAACATTAAGGACTCTTATAATATTCAATAATTGGACTCTACAATTCAGTAGGACTTACAAAATCACTTAAGGACTATAAATAAGTGAATAATGCTGATTATTGTTAAAATATTGGTACAAAGAGAGATGATTTATGTGTTGTTGTTATATTTTCTTGATACAAACTATACTATACTGTTATACTAATTATTATTGAAAAATGTAATTATTTACAGCAGTTTCCACTTAACCGTGTTTCTTTAAATTTAATTACTAAAAATTTACTTAACAGAATTCAGAAATTTGAACATCGCGATACGGCGACCAGGTAACTGTATTGCAACGAGGGAACTGTTTTGTAACCCAAGTATCTGCTTTCTCCCAATGAACATGTAAGTCAATTGGACTTACCGGTTCATACATTTTTTGGGAGGGGGGATATGTAATAATAAAAATTTTTCGCCATTTTTCCTGAGTTAAATTATTCCAAATTCTTACAATTCTAATTTTTTTCCCCTGTTTTATTCCAATTTACTACTCTATATTCATTAAATCCTTATTCTTAATTTAGCTCTATCGTTAACTCTGTTCAATTCCCTTTTATTTAATTCTAAATTGTCCAAATTTACTTAAATATAAAGCTTTTAGTTATTCTTAATTTCTATCATGATCCCCGATCATTTCTGGGTTTTAGAATGTTTTTTGAGAGCCATTTTCATTTTTATTCCGAATATTAATTTCCCGCTCTAAAGTCACTTTACTACAAAATTAATCCACTACCTCTCTGTCCGAACTCTTTTACTAATTATCTTTCATTGGTCGTGACGTAGCATGACACGTCTTCTTTAATTCCTCATTGGTTCAGTGCGCGTTCTACGTCATAATTTGTGTTATTGCGCTGGGTAACAAAAAGCAGCTACCTGCGGCGCTCCCTCAGAATTAAGTCATATTTTCACTTGTAAACAACTCCCTGGCTGCTCGTTTTGAGAATCATTGATATGTTCTGATACTTACCCTCTATACCTTGATGACGTAGTGATGCACGGCTATTATGGTTATGGTGGAAACTGCCCAAGAGAACTATTTAATAAAGGATTGAAATTGAAAGCCTTGTTCGTTTGAATTCATGGAGAAACGGCTCTGGGTTTTAAATTCTCCTGCCGCTATGGCCGCGTCGAAACTGCAACTAAAATGTTACGACTGCTTCTAAATATTTATATCATCAATAACAATCTTAACAATTCTTAACTTCGTTGTGCAACCATGTGTGCTCCTGCTTCTATAATCAACGTTATTGCAACTACAACATATGACGGTAAATCATCATAATATAATATATATATATATATACAATACAAATGTAACAGTCGCGTAATCTAAATACGCGCTTAAAACACTGTAATCATCAGAATAAAAGAGGTTGCTGTAAGGAAATCTTCGGCGATTAACCCTTTCCGGCACAGACAAAATCTGTTCGTAAAATGAGAAATTGCTGACTGACACCGGAATTTACAAACGACTTTTTTAGAAAATATGAACTCATAATTTTAAACTTTCATTATAGAAACAAAATTTTATTAAAATTTTCTTGGTGCCGAATGCAAGTTTGGAATTAAAATTAGGTGTGTCCGGAGTGGGACCACTGTGCCGGAAAGGGACTCGCATACGGCTAATATGAAAATATCGCTTTTAATAACTCTTAAAACTTTATTTGAATAAGTTATTGATATGTTTTAATACAAAAACGACTTTTAGTGTTGTTTCTGGTCATTTGAAAAATTTATTAATTGTAAAAAAAGAAAATATTACAGTTTTCAATTAAATTTTTTTTCACATATATTTTATAACCCGGGAAGCCCTGATTGGACCACCTAGATTTTTTTTTATTATTATTATTGGTTACAGTTTAAGTTAAGTAAGTATATATATTTTAAATAAATGGTCCATAGTTACCAGAAAAATATGTAATTTCTTAAAAAAATAAATTATATGTTAAGACATTTTTTTCGATGCGATTTTTGAGGCAATATTTTCATCATGGAATCATGGCGTTTTTAATAATGGAATGAAAATAATAAAATAATAGAACTTTTTATTGGAATAATTAGCAGGTAATCAGAAAAAGATCAGGGAGCACGTTATCAAATCCATCTTCTGGCTCATACTGAAATCAACTAGATATTTTCGAATTGCGTAAATTTATTTTACGTCATGCGTTAATTACATTATAAGGTATTATAACAACCACAACAACAACAAAAGGCAATTTTGGTAGAAAAGACACTTCTACGCAGTAATAAAGTTTTTACATTTACTTTAAATTTATACTTTTGGGTCATTCCATGCAAAATGAGCAAAAATTTTAAAAAAAGTCTTGGCCACATAGTAACCGATTTTAATAAAATTTGGTACACAGATTCAATTTATATTTAAATAGAGCTATTCAAAATATCTTGACAAAATATAAAATATTTTGGCAATTCTGGACATTTAAAAATCTTGTGACATGGAATGGCTTGTATGAAATCGTTCAAAGTTGCAAGTTTAAAGTTCTATATCTTGAAAACTATTTAACCCTTTCCGGCACAGACTAATTCTGTTCGTAAAATGAGAAATTACTGACTGACACCGGAATTTACAAACGACTTTTTAGAAAATAAGAATTCGTAATTTTAAGCTTTCATTGTAGAAACAAAATTTTATTAAAATATTCCTGGTGCCGTCTGCAAGTATGGAATTAAAATTAGGTGTGCCCAGAGTGGGATCACTGTGCCAGAAAGGGTTAACATAAATAATTTTTTTTTTCATAATATTGTAATCCGTGGACAGTTATTATCATATTTATTTAGTAATAATAATTTCGTAACACCACGGTTAACATTAAATTGGTTGTAAAAATTGAAAAATTGAAAATTTTGAGAAAATTAAAAGCGTTATAAAAATCAAAGGAATTTAAAAACATATGTGAAATTGATGTACGATGTAATTTTACATATGAAAACCAAATTTCTCATATTTCGAAGTTGCCATTTATTTTCTTCATCTTCAAAATAGCTTAGAAACGTTAAAAAAAATTACAAAAGCACAATTTTTCCTCTTATGTATACTTAAAAAATCAAATGAAGGAAAAACGTGACAGTAACAATATTGCAAAAGCATAAAGTTCAAAAAGCCCATGATACGCTTAAAAAAATTCAAGATTGCCTTTTGATTCCTTACATAAGAGAAATAAGTTCAAAAAGTTAATATTTGTTATGTGCTTTGGGCTATTTCACCTCAAATATCTGCGCCTTTCCATGCGTTTCTGCTATCTTGTAAAAAAAATATGTAGTGCTGCCATCTATCCGGAGCCTTGATTACTATTAATTGTTTGCCCCGTTTAAATGAATAATTTATTCTACTCTAATTTAAAATATTGTTGAGGAAAAATAAACTGAAGGCAAGAATGAAAGTTTCTATATTTAAAATATACACTTTTATCTATAACGTCAAATAAATATAAAATTAATTATAAAAAAAACTTAAGATGTTTCGTTCATATTCAAACAAGTAATAGAAATATTGAATTTTTCCCTCAAAATTTTCATTATTTATTTTTTTCTCATTAAGGAAGAAAAAGGCAAGATTAAAAGTTTCTATATTCAAAATATATACTTTTATATATAACGTCAAACAATTTTAAATTTTAAGACCTTTCCTTCATGTTCAAACAAGTAATAGAAACATTGCATTTTCCTCACAACATTTTTCATTATTTTTTTTTCTCGTTATGGAATAAAAGGACAGTTACTAAATAACTCCAATCTGTTACTTATTATTCATTCTTAATTTTAAATAATTTTTGGTAAAGTCTTTCCACTCCTACGGCTAATAATGAAAATTAAAATTAGAAGCTTGTAGACAAAACCCCGATCTTATATCAACTTTTAATTAAGTTTTAATACTTAAATAAACAATCCTGAAATCTATTATTTTACATTTACTCATAAATAAATATGATCTACTTATATGCTGATTTTCATAAAAATCTATGACATGACAGCCACAGCTGATTTGCTCATTTAGCATGGAATTACACTTTTGCTATGCATTAATAGTTTGAGGTTTCGTTTTGACCTCCTTTCATGATTTAAAACTGCAATAGTTGCACTGTGTTATCATTAATTATTTTCTAATGTATTGTTAATTGCATTTAATTACGTCGCCATTGGCAAAAAAGAAAAGAAGGCGAAATTTTATGTATGCATTGGGAGACAGACTGCGACATAACGAAACACATTTTTATAGAATGCCGAAATAAATGTATCTCTTATAATGTCCACATTCTGCTACCAATGTATGCTATTTTACTTGAATAAAAATCGGGAAGGTTGGCATCGATGGTGTAAAACGAAATAAATAAAACTGTATATCATGTCGAAAAATTAGAAAGAAAGAAGTCATTATAGTTTTTCTAAGTATGCAGAAGGAATATAAATATTTTTATAATCCATAAAGGCGTCGCAATTTCTAACAAACTATAGCAAACTTTCGTTAAGAAAATAGCAATTTTGAATTATTAATAAAGAAATAAATATTAGGATGAGAGGCTTTTATGCACATAAAATATTTCTACAATTTGTTTTACAAAAGCCGATTCAGTGAATATAATTTCTGTTATAAAAGTATAATACAACTATTCGACATATATATGTATACTAACACATAGAATTTTATATTCATGCGTATAATAACACTTACAAATATACTCACGCTTGCGATTATATTATTGCTATTTATGTTTCATTCGGAAATCCATCGATAAAGCTTTCTTTCTTTTACTACACTGCATATCCGAATATCGGATTAATGCAACTGTAAAGAAGTCAAAGGTCTTTATCCCAGATGACAAGTTAAGTGCATTTTACGTCTCAGTATTCGCAAAAATACTGATCTATAATGCAACATTTCATGAAATAGTGTTTATCGGAACAGTTTGTATGAATTAAGGAAACTGAATGAGGAAAAAAGATAATTGTTTTCCATTTCAATATATGGTGAAATAAATATCACGATTAAATTTAATTTGAATGAAACTTCCAAAGAATCAATACATATTTTCATATATTCAAGCATCATGAATTAGTTTATTTAATATAACAACCAAAAAAATCCACAAATGATTACATTGTAGCCATTTTTGAGTCTATGTGCCTAAACAAAGTGTAAGCTCCTTTTATTTAATTAAACATTTTTTGTTCGTATTTAATGGAATTGAATTTAAGAAATATATATCTACCCTATATATATAAAATCCTAATGAAACGAATTTGTGAAACGATTTTATGAAACGACTGATTGAACGACTGATTGTATTTCAGGGCTATTTTTAATAAAATATTAAACGCTTGATAGTGAAATTAATAACAATTGTCCATAAAAATCCGCGGTTGTCAAAACTGGTAATATAATTTTGAAATTGGAATTAGTTTTCGAGATATTAATTTTTTTCTAATTTTAATGACATTTCTGTAATGATGGCAACTAATTACTCAGTTTTTTTGTGACAAAAAAGGGGGGAAAATTGAAAAGGATCCCGATAGTGATTATTGATTGTTTTTATTCGTCATTTTCAAATTGAAAATGAATTTATCTTTTATTTCAATTGATAATGAAGACAAGATTGTGATTAAATTATGTTTTTCAGGAAAATTTGAAAAAAAAATCACATTTCTATCGTCAGGATTCAATCGTCTGTCAGCATTTAATTTAGATTATAAACTGGAAATATTTTGAATAAATTCGTCCAAATGACGTCATTTATGTAAACGCAAAAGAAAGGGAGGGATAGTAATTAATATTTATTGATATCATTTTGTTATTTTCTTTATAAAATTTAATTAAACGAATTTATAAAATCACTAATTCGGATATTTGAAACGAATATATAAAATAATAATTGCCCAACTGAACGGAAAGAGAATAAAATATCCTGCTTGGTTTTCTTTCCAATTTTAATGAGAATATGACATCAATAACCGATTTTTATTGGAGACTGTTTTTACATTTTTTAAATGGAGGATGTTTTTCGTAAAAAATTTTAACCATGCTTTTTTAAATAATGTGTGAAAGAAAAATTGGTAAAATGTACAAATTGGCGACATACTTTCTGTCAACCTATTCACTTTGTCATTTCGTATACAGAAGCATTTTTTCAATATTTATACAATTTGTTTAGCGTAAAATGTCATTTATCCTATTTTATATATAATCAGAAGTAATTTGTATAGAAAAAACAATAATAATATACGTATAATTAAAATACGCATATAAACAAAAAAAATCGTCGAATTTGTTTCATGGCTGTTTATGTCATTTGGCACCAAATCTCACTTTTTGATGTCCGAATTGCGCCAAGCTTTTTAAAAAAGCGTCAAGACCCGTGTAATAGAAAAGCACCAAAACTTCATAGCTCGAATTGCACCAAACCTAAAAGCAAAGGATCCTATACTGGAAAAGTACCCGATTTTCTTATGGACAATATTCAACTGACATAACATGGTGTAAAATTATCGCGGATAGCAAATTTGCTTAAATATCTCATCAATTGATGCCGAATAAATGCAGCCATGCATGCACAAAATATTTCATTAATTTTGTATGATAAATAATTGTTAGAAAATTCGTATATACATATTAATTAAAATAAGTAATTTACATATTTAAAATAACATGAAAATATGCATGATGATGCACTAAAATAGAGAGAAAATTAAAACCTGTTACTGAAAATGTCTATAACATAGTACTTTTCAATACCGTGGTTCTTAATGTTATTCACAAGCAGATGGAATTTTTCTCATCCTTAAACGCAAAGGAAGAATAGAATACAGATCGTTGTTATAAAAGTACGAGAGGTAGCCACAATTTAAACCTAACCATTTTATACAAGCTGGTTTTCAAGTTGTAATTGATTTTACTTATCAATCCCGAAAACAGTCGTCAGTTGTCGCAACAGCTGTGTATGAGGCCATGATAATCAAAAAATGTCCCATTAAAACGTTAAAAGCATGGCAACCCAATTACAGATTTACTAATATTTTTAAAACAAAGCACGCTGTCATGTTTTTAAAGGCCTCGAAGTCTGAGCGGGGGTTGGCGAGCGTAGCTCGCAAGGGGTAGGCCCCCTAGTATATATATATATTTAAAATAATGTATTCCGGAATATATCGTCAGAATCTTCTCACGTGTGTACTAAAAATGGTATAAAGTAAAGGTTGAAAAAGACGTTGTTTTAAGCATTAATTTAAATTCATTAAAATTATATTTTCCCCGTACACGTTAACCAAAATGACGTCATTTCTTTCCACCAACTGCGAAATAAATAGTGAAATCTCAAAAGAAGGAAAGGCTTCTGACAAATAACGTTATTCAAAGCGTGCATTGTATTGAAACAATTTTTAATAAACATTGTAGATATAATTTCTTGGTTAAAAGTTAGTATTTAATAAAATTAATATTAAAAAATTTTCTAAATGTATACGAAAATAAGACACCACACATCTTCTCAAAACAAATGAAAGATCTCATGCAATTTAAATGCAACAGATCGGCCTACCATGTAGATAGTGATTATTTAAAAGCCAAAAATATCGATTCAATAACAAAACCTGTTTCTTCAAATTATAACATGCAAGTATCCGATGATTTCGTTAAATAAAATAGAGAATGACTTTCGATTGATTCCTGTCACTACAGCAATATCTAATAGTACAGATAAATCACTCTACATAAGTTTTGGATTCTCCACATTGAGATGTTAGTAATAATATTTGTTTCCAAGCAGATATGTTAAAGATGGTAGTTATAGTTCACTATTTTAATGTACATGACGCTTTGAGTTAAACTGAACTGTTTCATTGCGTACACTGTAAAAAATGACCAATGTTTCTTATTTTATGAAAATATGCTATAACCACGAACGAAAATATAATATAATCTTCTGAGTGATCCGAAATTTCAAATAGCATGCTACATTGTCTTTTGCATCCCCAGAAACGAATACATTTTCAAAATTTAAAGAATAATTTATAAAAACAAATTATTTTTAGCTGCCCGAATTTTTCAGAAACGTTTCCGAAGGGTTTTTATAGTGTATTAATTAGTGTCCTCAGCCTGGAATACCTGTTTTTCGAATGCTATCAATTCTGAAGTTAAACATTTTCATGCTAAAAAAATTTTTTAACAGACAAACATGCAAAATTAACAGCGTTAACAATAACATTAAAATTAAGATTATTTCTTTACTCTTTCATGTATAAATTAACTTATGCGGCTGAAAACGTATACTTGAGAATGGATAATATTCGAAAAACAGGTATTCCAGGCTGAGGACACTAATTAATACGTTATAAAAACCGTTCGGAAACATTTCTGAAAAATTCGGGCAGCTAAAAATAATTTGTTTTTATAAATTATTCTTTAAATATTGAAGATGTATTCGTTTCTGGGGATTCAAAAGACAATGTAACATGCTATTTGAAATTTCGGATAACTCAGAAGATTATATTATATTTTCGTTCGTGGTTATAGCATATTTTCATAAAATAAGAAACATCGGTCATTTTTTACAGTGTATAAAATTTTCGACTAAATGTTTTGATTAGTTTTAAAAGATCAACCTTACACTTCACGTATACAACTTTAAAAGGCAACCAGACTTAAAGTATTTATTTAATGTAATTCAAGAATATTAAACTTAAAAATACCCCTCCAACTTTTAAGATTTGAATTCGGTTTAAATCTGGATGTTTTTACAATGTCAAAATTTTATACGACGGCAAATTTTCGTCATTCCAATTAGTACAGATATTTTATTAGCTTAGATCGTCTAAGCTTTGGGATTTTTTAAACCCATCGCCATACATGTTTGAAAATAACAGTTTAACAGAACACTGTTTACCGCCATTTTGTTATAACGATCAATGCAATAAACTCCTTAAGCTGAAAAAAATAATTTGTGCCGTTTTTAAGAAGTCGTAAAATAAATATTTGTCTTATTTCAACTACTTTGAATTCTGCACTCAGTGTTCTACATTAATTTCATTATTCCATTTTCATTATAGTTTTATTTTCTACAATTCTAAATAGAGGAAAATAGAGTACATCCACACAGTCGGGTAAAATCTTGATATTTCATTTGACTCAATTTCAGCAGCCGTTTAGCGGCTCATGGTTCAGATATTTAGCTCTAAGCAAGAAGAATATATTTCCTTTACGGTATCTCTATACAGCATTCATGTAGCTTCTGTATTTAAAATTTTATTTTATTACTTTTTCTTAAGTTTGCTACATTTCTACATTTTTTAATTAGAACACATTTACAGTTATAATTTTATTTTTATTTTATAGTGCTTAGCATATATAGCAATCATTTATTTACCACAATCTTGTTAGTATATATATGTCCAATTCTTTTAGACCCTCATTCTCTTGTGGAGTAAAACAGGATATCCTACGTGTGATGAAAACGGCTATTACAAACAAATAATTGATAAACCCCATAAAACTTTTTTGAAAAATAGACAGTTCAATTTGTATGGGCAAGACTGATTATGATTATTATAAAGTTGATAACGGAGTGAATAGCTTTGTTGCAATTTCTCAAATTGTAAGTAAGATTCATTATCTTTTTATCTTTAAATATTAAATAATTAAATTTTTAATTGAAATATTATTAATATATTTCCTCAGTTAAAGTTATAAAATAAAATACATAGTTCCTTTTTAAAAGTAAATCTAAATTTTTCATTTCCTGTAAGATTAATGCGTTTTTACGCGATTGATGGGACAACACCGGATGATTTTATGTTTTATAAATAATCGTCTATTAATATAAATGTAATGAACTAACCAAATATTTAAAAAGATATTCTGATACAAGGTTAAGTGCCGAATATGTACACTAGGGTGTAGTGAAGAAATAAGTTTTATAATTTCAAAATACAATAGTGATAAAATTTTTCTTGTCCAATTTCTATTTCACAGAAAAATTATTTCAGGTCAACGATTAACGTCTTGAGCCCTTACCAGATATTAAAACAATGGAAACTGGTAGAAAATTGTAATGTATCATGTAAAAATAAAATTCATAATTTCTAAATACAATAGTCATGAAAATTTGCTTTTCTACTTCCTATTTAGCGGGGGAAATATTTAGGTCAATCGATTACTGCCTTGAACCGTCTACAGCCTTAAAATTACGAAAAATGGTAGCTGAAATTACGAAAAATGATAGCTGGAATTACGAAAAATGATAGCAAATTGCGATAAATCATGTACACAATTTCTATGACTTATATTTGTTAAGTTTCATTTTATTTTTAATACGATCGAACAAAACAGATCAGCCCGTCATTCTTTTCAGTCCTATATCAACAGTTGAAATAACGAGAATTCACAGAAATTGTATCATATTTTATACCTCTATTTCACAATTACGATCCAGTACAGAAATGATTTCCTGAGTTGTTGATCAAAGCTTACATACCCACTTCGTGGAACGTCGGAATAAATCACCCAGAAAACATTGCACAGGACCTTGGAGAAATTCATTTCACTGCCGGGAAAGAAATTAATAAGAATCCCATCCGGAGCACAGCAAGGAAAAATCTGACTATTGCATATTTTGAAACAAAGCTTTATTCTGTATTATTCAACATGTTTGTTAATTCTTAAGTGACTGTATCATAGATATTGGTGACGAAGTTTGGGGTTTTTATACATATTTAAAGGATTGTTGTAATATTGGTAAGAGTCAACCAAGTGCGTACTATTTATGTGAGTTACCACCTTATTTTTGTTTCTACATTTAAAATGAAATCATTAACTTCTAATTTTACTAAAAGTCACGTTGAATTTTCTATATTTGGACAACCCACTGAATTCCTTGATACTCGTTTATCCACCATTAAGGTAGTTATTAAAAATATTTATTTATTCGGAATGTATTAATGTGTGGTAAAGAACCTTCATTCCTAGAAATCAGTCCGCAAGTTACTGCGAAATTCAAACTTATCTGGAGAAAAGCTTCGATTCCCATTGTGTTTTCATCATCGTGTTTTGCGATTAATTCGTAGTCACAATGGTAAATATCAAATTTTGTAACATATTCCATGGTGAAAAGAAATGATAATTACGAATTAAAATTGACGACATTCAATAATGTATAAAAAGTAGCTAATTTGACATAGGTTTTTGCAAATGTGAACTATTCTCTTAATGTTTGCGTGTTAAAGCTAGTAAAATTTCCTGTAAAGGAACAATAATTTCTGACCGAAGTTCAAAGCATGATGATTGGTCATTTTTTTATTTTGGAACAACGAAATTGAGATAACAGAAAAAAAGACAGTTGAAAGAATTTCAGAAACAAAATAAATTCAATGTAAGCAGTTCTTATGCTGTTTCAAGGTCTATAATTATTCAGGTATGTTCTTCAATGTAAACCTTTGAAACAATTTTAGGATATTTGTATGACGCCAAAAAGATTTTTTTAAATGTCGCCGTTTACACAATAATTAAAATTTTGAAAAGATCTTTAGCTGCACCGCAGTCTTAACGCTACAAATTAGGTGCACTAAGATATTATTATTATTTTTATGTTTCACGAATGCTCGATGAAAGTGGTCAGCTCACAATTTACTTTCAAGATTCCCTTGTATGAATGGATTCTAAGGACGAAGTATTATTTTTTTAATCAATTTACGAAGCACTCTGTAAACACAACTTCTGGCTGCCTCTTCGGCCCGTCACTTTAGAAGGCAGCCATTATTCAAGATTAACATTAAAACAATGTATTAAAAAATAATGTCCTCCTTAAAATAAAATAAAATAGAATCAATATATATTTTTGCGCTTTCATTTTTAATTTAATTATTGATTAGAGCCTTATAATAATTAAAAACAACAAAGATACATTCTGAACTGAGCTATTTAGAACTAGTATGTCCGCATTATATATACATGTTATATAAAGAATTACATGCTCTATTTGCTCCCATTTACAGCTCAAATTTATCTTCGGAATAACTGACTTCACACATGATTCAAGTAAATTGTTTGAAATTTTACGTTTTTGCCTATGCTTTCAAAACGGTAATGCATAATAAATTTTGAAGTAAAAACTAATGCAACTGTCAATACCTATTAGATTAGAAACTTTATTTTGGTGTTGTACATATAAATATTTAAAAAAAAGATAACTTCAATGCATGAAAATGAACTGAAATATTCATTGTCAAATTCAATAAGTATTTTCTGCTATTTTAATCCGATAGAAAATATTTCTGTATGTATTAAAAGCATAGAAAAATATTACGATAGTTATTAAAATATATAGAGATATATCTCCTAGTATCTGGTAAGTCTAATTTAATTTTCAAAATAAAACTTATATTAATAAACAATATATTTGAAAAGATGTAAAAAAGGCTGTTCTAGAATCGTGTAATTTCGAAATAAAAAAAAACTGCTATACTTTTCAAATTAACAATTGTCTCTGCTCATATACTGTAAGTAATTTAATTTTTTTTTAATTCAATGCTATCATTTCTGCTATATATCAAAATATAGCATTTGAAAAGTCTCGGAAAAATACAGGATGCAATGAATGCGTGAAAATAATTTTATTATTCCTCCGCATATTAATTTGAAAAAGGAATTTCACTATGTACACTATGGGTAATATACCATATGACCCAATATAACTTAAATAGGGACTAATATATTTCAGATTTTTGAAAAATCTGAATATTTCTATTGTTTTATTTTTCATTATTTCCAAAAGTTTTTTTTTTTTTTTTTTTTTTTTTTTTTTTTTTTTTTTTTAATGAACAGAAATGTTTAACTACAGGTTAAAGTTTTAATTTTTGAAAATATGATATTGTATTTGTATAAATTATCCGTGTATCTGTTAAAATTATCTAACTAACAATGCAATGCAATTATCATTAAAATCCGTACATAGAAACTTTTTAAAAGGCTAATCTTCCATAATTAGTTTCACCTTATTATAGAACTTTCCCTCATAATTCCAAAACGAAGAAATGTAGAGTGAAAACATAGATTACTAATCTAAAAAGACTGAAACATTACCACAAGTCCAATCAGAATCCATTAACCCCTTGGGGATGAGCGACACGTAAACGTGTCGAATAAGATGCTCAGAATCCTCGATTATTCCCACCAGTTACTTTTTATTGTAAGCTTTGACTTATTTAATGACAGCATTTCTGGGATTCAATTGGGCGAAAATTTCTGTTTTGAAAAACCGGTGGTAAACGATTAAAAATTCTCTAAAGGACACTCGTCGCAAAAGGGTTAAGAAGAACTCAAATTATAAGTGTCCTGAATGAATTTCCCATTTGCATTTTATATATACAGTGGGAGTAGAAAAAACTTAAGTGTCATTTTTAGGCTGAATACTAATAATATTCGCCGAAATAACATGTCTTTACTATGATTTATACTTATGAAGTTCCTCTGAAGAATTCATAACTTATTCATAGCTTCTTATATTTGGCATTTAAACTCTTGTGTGTTTATTTTTTATATATTTTTTTTCATTTATTTTTACACATGTGATCCCATTTTAATTATACAATATACATATATATACAGAGAGTGTCCGAAAAGTCTGGAAATGGTCGAATAACTTGAGAAATATACATCGGATTGAAAAATGGAAAAATGCATGTTCAATATTTTTGAAAAATCTATTTAGAGATATCAAAGTTGCCCCCACCCCCAATCCTGCCACATGGGGTGGGGGGAAGGGAGGCAACTTTGAAATCTTGAATAATAACCCCAATGTTTTATTCGAGATTCTGCTTCTACGGGAAAGAAATACGTAAGTTTTGTATTTAACATTTTCTTCAAAAAACCGTAGATGGCGCTGTAATCAAGTAAAATGCAGTGAGAATCGTTTCCACTGAAATGTCTGGAAGTGGTCGAATGTCTCCAAAAATATACATCGGATTGAAAAACGGAAAAATATCTTAGAAAATGGTAACTTTTATATCAGTAAATACATTTTTCTAAAATATTGAACATGTATTTTTCCGTATTTCAATCCGATGTTTATTTCTCGAGTTATTCGACCGTTTTCAGAATTTTCAATTGAAAAAGATTTTTACTCCATTTTACGCGATTATAAAGCCATCTACGATTTGCAGAAAAAAATGTTAAATACAAATGTTACGTATTTTTTCCCGTAGAATCCGAATCTGCAATAAAAAGGGGGGTTATAATTTAATATTTCAAAGTTGCCCCCCTTCCTCCCCCCAGAG
Organism: Maratus michaelseni; assembly: GCA_963931845.1. Taxonomy (NCBI): domain Eukaryota; kingdom Metazoa; phylum Arthropoda; class Arachnida; order Araneae; family Salticidae; genus Maratus; species Maratus michaelseni. The sequence continues at coordinate 176,732,865 of OZ007591.1, forward strand.
GGCAGTGTTGGGGGCAACTTTGATATCTGTAAATATATTTTCAAAACTATTGAACATGCGCTTTTCCGTTTTTCAATCCAATGTATATATCTCGAGTTATTCGACCATTTCCAGGCTTATCGGACACCCTGTATATGAATATATATATATGGTATTCATATGCATATATGTATGTACACATATATACATAATTACAAATAGAACATAGCATGATATAGTGCATACACTACCGATTATAAAAATTAGTTTTCTAGATACATATTAAAAACAATTAACTATCTTTTAAATAGTTCTACACAGCAATATTTATCAACGTTCTTTATTTTTAGATATTAAGAAGAAATATCCATATTGAAATAATCTCTAAGAATGAAAATTTTGAAGTAAAAGTAAAAGAAAGAAGAAATTGGAAAAACAAATGCATGTTCATTTCGACGTACTAATTTTCAAACATAAATAAAATGCTTTTTTTTTTTTTTTTTTTTTTTTTTTTTTGTACGTTAACTTTAATAAAACACGCACTTCAGAAAATGACAAAGCTATTTCTGTTTCATTATTTATAGGAACTTATTTAGTATATTCATACTACTTCAAGTTTTAAATATTATTTTCAAACGTTTCATTTTTTCCTTATTTATTTTCTTTTTACTTAGGAAGAACACGTTTTTTCTTTCTTTTTTTTTTTTTTTTTTACTTTTAACTTAAAAAATTTTTTGAAGTATACTTTTCAAAATTTGCCTGTTTTTTTAGAAAATTTAAGAGCGATTACGAACTTTAAAGTTTTTTGGAAATTTAAAGTATGTCTGTAAGAGGCGGTTCTAGTTTTTAGCCTAACATTCAAACGATTTTTACGTATTTCTTTTCATCTTTAAATAAAATAGACATAACATACGGACTTTTTGCATTATATTTGTTGACTATTCTCGTATATATTTAATTTTCATGTGAAAAAAAATATGAAAAATACGTCCAGTGCACATGGACGTGCGGTCACGAGCATCTGAAACAAATTTGGTTACCAAATTATGAAAATGAACTAAATTCTGTAGAGCCTATACCAACATTGTTGATTTTTGATAAAAATGTGGTAATTGGAACAAAAAAATTTCATTTTTCGCCCCTTTTTACATTTTGTGAGGTCTAAAAAATAATTAATCAATGAAAATTATATTTTTCAATGGTATAAGCTCCAGAAAAAAGGATTAGCTTTCATTTAAGTAAAAATTGAAGGAAATCGGTCGAATAGCTCTCAATAAAAATGGTCGCACAGTTTGAAAAGTATTGTTTCGACAAAAGCAAATTAAAAATTTTACAATAGCTTTACGTTCAATGAGTGGCGTTACATTAAATGAGCAAAAACTGTTGTAAGGCATTAGAATATCCTGAAACTGTTTTAGAGCAACAATTAACAAACTTAAGAGATGAACAAAATGTAAAACTAAAAAAAAATCGAAAATTTTGATTCTAAGAAGTAGTATTTCCCCTTAGTTTTTTAAGATTTTTCTTGAAGAGTTAAAATAGTGTTAGAATATCTATACAGGAAGGAGGGACCAAGACTGGACATAGTAGGACTAAGCAGTCAGGGTCATATTAACGGAGAAAAAGAAAGAAAGGGTGAGAAACGAAGGGTAAAAGATGATAAAGAGACAATTAATAGGGAGTGGGGGGGGGGGGGGGGGTGGGAAACTAAAAAAAATAGAAGAAACTGGGCAAACGTTGAATAGAAAAGGGCCCCTTATAGAAAAGTCATATACATGCAACTGAAGGATAAATACACTCTGGGTCGAGAATAGCAACCTACACCGGTCGGGTTTACCCGACATTAACCTGAAATTGCAGCTTAAAATCAACCCCAACCTGAAATATTCAAACACGAAACCGAAGGAAAAAAATCCATATTTTAATGCAATGGACAACACGAGCGGCGTGGATCATGCAATGGATGTGGGAAATTATCCGTATTTGATTGGCTCTTCTCGAACGCTTGTAAGGAAAATCGGGACGCTGATTAGTTGTGTAAAAGTAAAACGTTATCGTGACGTTAGATAACGTCAAATATGCTTTTGGTCCATTATGGAAAAACAGTCTACAATTATATCTGTAATATCATTTTTGTAAAAAATTGCCCATTATGCGCCTATTAATATTCAATATATAGTTTTTTCATAAAAAATATTCAGGAATTTCCTTTAAAAAATCGTGTTAACCCGAACCGGAACCGAAAGAGCACCTAACACGCCCCGACCCAAACCCGAAACATTTAAAGTTAACCGTGGGTCGAGTCAGGCTGTGTTAAAATCGTGTTACCTTACCCGATGCAGGACACTAGTGCTATGAAGAGTGATAAGACCAGAAGAAGACAGGCAGAAAATAAAGACTGTAAAAGGTCTCAAAGCCGGAACAAACATAACGTTTTTAGTCGCAATTCATTAATTAAATTACTAATTAGATGGAAAATTTATTCAATAAGAAATCAAAAAGGGCGATTGAAATTAAACTAATCATTAATCATTAGTGTATGTGTAGGATTAAAATGAACTTTTATCAGTCAATTCATGTTTAGTCATAATTAAAAAATCTAATCGTTAGTTTTCAATCGTTAATTTATTTAAATTTTGCACCACCCTGTATATATATTTTTTTCATTTATTTCGATAAATTTTATGTAGCTGAAAAATAATATTTTTAAAGTATACATATATTAGCTACAGCAGTTAATTTAGGATTAAACAGATATATCTGAAGAATGTTTAGGACACGATAAGTCGTATGTTACAGTCACGAATATTATAATAGCTATAACATCAAAAATAACAGTGTGAGAAAATGAGTTTTAGGCAAATAAATATACCTCTTTAAAATACGCCTCCTCTATTACATTATGCATTCTCTCATTCTATTCAAATTGTTATATTTTCCAATTTTGTTACTGAATATAGTAGATTTTTATACGACAAAAAATTCGTCCAGTTTTTGCTCCTTTACCAATCGATCCTATGGCATTTATAAATATTTCAAATCCTTAAATGCGCGTGGTCTAGGTGTATAACTAGATGTAAACAAACCGATTTGCTAAAACTTTTATCTTATTATTTCTGCTCGCGCAAAATGGATTCAAAATGTTAAAACTAAATAAATAAATAAATAAACCCATATTTTTCACATTTCTGCTTATAACTGCCTTTAAAGTTAACTTTTAACTCTTCTTAACCTGTTTTTATTCACTTTTCATTCTGCTCTACTTGTATATCTTTTTTTACGCCGAAAAAAGAAAGATGAATAATTTCAAATTGCATTGTGTTTTAACATGTTACTTATTGCCGTTTTAAACACAGCTATGAATGCCATAGGTTTTATTGCAACATACATAAAAACAGCCAGAGATTTTTCGGTATATTCCTTCAAACTTAAGGCATTTTTCCCTAAAAGTATTTTATTAAAAATAAGAATTTAAATTACAATAAAAGAATAATACTTCTTTGGATAATTTTCAGGAAGTATTTTACTTCTTGTATCCTAAGGTAAAAAGAAGTCAGAAATATCCATTGAAACTTTTATATTATTTTTCAAAGTTTCTGTTTCCCTGAAGGAAGTGAAGTTACACTTTGGAATATTTCCGAAACTGAAATTTTTATTTTGCGGACATTTAGAGATAGATCTTTTTTGCATAAAAGAATTAAATTGAAGTATACATCATCTTAAAAGTTTATTTGTACTTAATGTAAGAAAAGAGAGATTTCTTTTGCTATGATCATTCCGTGTTATTTAAAATAAAATAAATACTTTATGACACAGAGACTATAAAAAATAATAGACAAATTTAAATTAGTCAATACTTAATGTGATTCAAAATTTGCGTAGGATCATTTTGAAATATGACCATATTAATATTAATATTTTACCTTTATAATATATGTATAAAAGCATATATAAAAGTTAATATAAAATGTATCTATATTGTACAATGTTATATAATATCTTATATCTAACAAGGAATGCCTCCATAGGAGCATACTCAAATAAAAGAAATTCAAAAGTTCTTCTAAGGTTGTTACATTTGTTTATAAGTACTATGTGCAATCTAAATTTTATGGTGTACACAAATTATAAACATTTCGTTATTTGGTGATCTATTGATGATTGGCGACACAATGACTACTGGGTCATTTTTGGGTCACTGTGGGTCAGGCTATTTTTAATAATATTTTGTGATCCTTGTCTTTCCATTCCAAGGGTTGGATGTAAAATATACCCATAAATGTTTGTACTCTATACGCTATACCATTTGGAATCATCTTAACTCCAATAAATACTTTGTTAAAACGTTAGTTTTGTCCAATATATAACTTTTGTTTCGTTTATTAAAGTTTAACTATCTTATTATGCAATTTAGAACAAATATTCAATCAAATACACATAGAAAATTCTATATATTGAACGTCATATTCACCTTAATAAGTTAAAATACACAACGTAAATACACTGACTCACAAATAATTTATTACTAAAAATATGTATAATATATTAAGTACGTAAATTAAATGAATTGAATCAGCAGCATTATTAATAACTGGAGGTGGACTTTAAACACTTTTAATTAACATTACATAACAATTACGTACATCTAACACAACACAAGCAACATATACATTTTACAGTAAACAAACTTTTACCGGTAGGTGACGTAGTAATTCGCTGTGGTGCTGCCATCTAGTAATTATATTAATAACTAAACACCACAATTCTCCCCTCCTTAATTGGGAAACTTAGTGGGAGCTTTTCTTTTCCTGGTGGATCTTCTAGGTGCCTGTAGGGAAGAAGAAGAGTTATTATTTAAAGTATCTGTAGCATCATTAATAGAAGTATTGGGGTTTTGGAATTGAAGGTATCGCTTTAGAGTCTACTGGAGCAGGACTTGGAGTATTTGGGAGGACAAAGTCATCTGGTTTAGGATTTGGAGCAGATGGGACAACATAATCATCTGGTTGAGGATTTGGAGTAGATGGGACAACAGAGTCAGCTGGTCGAAGATCTGGGACACTAGGAGGCATTAGCTGAGAATCACGTTCATTAACAACTGCATTATCACTTTTGTGACTTTCTGTATCACTCTCTTCAGAATTTGAATCATTAGTTAAATGTATCTTCGAACCGACATTAGTTATCTGATCAACATGCCTTTTCCAAATATTTGAACCAACTTGAATTCTATAATGCAACTTGCCCTCTCTTGCAATAATGCGACCAATTTTCCACTTGGCTTCAGGAGTATAATTTCTTACAGCCACTTTCTGGTTAATTTGAAATTCTTTTACTTTAGAATTGGCCTTTCTCGCATTTTGTTTATAATGCACAAAATTTTTAACATTTGGAAGTATCAAATCTATTTTCGTTCTAATATTTCGCTTTAGAAATAGAGATGCAGGACTTTCCCCCCGTAGTAACATGAGGCATCTTTCTATACTGTAAAAGAAAGTTATTTATTTTCATTTGTAAAGTACCAGATTCTGAAGATAAGGCTTTTAACCCTTTTTTAAGAATTTGCACAAATCTCTCTGCCTGACCATTTGTAGTTGGATGGTATGGAGCACTAAACCTATGTTTAACCCCATGATTCTTCAAGAATGTCTCAAATTCTTCAGAAGCAAATTGTTTTGCATTATCAGATACCAGAGATATACGATACCCGTATCTGGCAAAAAGAGAAGAAAGACAAGTAATTGTATGTTCTGATGTTGTATTAGGAACAAAAAAAACTTTAGGCCATTTGCTATGAGCATCAAACACAAGTAAAAGCATTTTACCCATCACAGGACCGAAATAAACAATCTGAATTCTTTGCCATGGAGCTGTAGGCCATTCCCAATGATGAGTATCTACCTTAGGTGGATTATTTTTTAAATTGAAACAAATAGTGCAATTCTGTGCAAGATCTTCAATATATTGGTCAATTCCTCGTCACCAAACAAAACTGCGAGCTAAGGACTTCATTTTCACTATACCGAAATGTCCAAAGTGCAAATCATGTAAAATTTGTTTTTGGTGAACTTCTGGGATAATTACTCTACATCCTTTTAAAATACAACTATGTTGAAGAGTAAATTCTTCTTGTTTGCCCCCCAAAAGTGAATTTTTAGGAATTGGAGAACCAGAAATTAGATAATGAAAAAGTTGACGTAATAAAGCATTAGATTTTGTAGCTACAGCAATAGATTTGGCGTTTAAAAGCAACGTAGAAATTTGGTTAATTTGAAAAAATTCAGATTCATCAATTACATTACTTAAATTTGATTGTGGGGATAAATCTTCACTACGTAATGGAAGTCGTGAAAGAGCATCGACATTTCCATGTTCGGATGTTTTCTTATAGCGAATATCATATTTACACGCTTGTAAGTTAATGCATATCTTTGCATCGGAGCAGCTGAAAGAACAGGAATACTTTTATTTGGAGAAAATATGGACAAGAGTGGTTTACTATCTGTAAATAAAGTAAACCTATTACCATATAAATATAGAAAAAATTTCTTTTCTCCAAAGATAATAGCTAGTGCTTCCTTATCCACCTGGCTATACTTTTTTGTATTAGTAAGAGTTCTGGACACAAAACCAATTGGTTTTTCCACGTTATCTGGCATCACATGCGAAAATACTGCAGAGATACCATATGGAGAAGCATCTGTTGCTAACACTAAAGGCAATTTAGGGTTGAAATGTGTAAGAACTCTTTCTGAAATAATTTCATTTTTTATATTTTTAAATGCTTGTTCACAAACAGGAGACCATATAAATTTCACATTCTTTTTGAGCAATTGATTTAAAGGATGAGCAATTGTAGATAAATTTGGTACAAATTTAGAATAATATGTGACTAAGCCTAAAAAAGCTTTAACTTGTGACACATTAATTGGTCTAGGAGCATTTACAATAGCCTTTATTTTATCTTGCGTTTTATGAATAACTTGCTTATCAATTTTATAACCACAATATGGTCAGCTAGAAAAATTGATTTATCTTTATTAATCCTAATATTATATTCACGTAATCTTTCTAAGACTTGTTTTAGTCTTTTTAAATGAATTTCATCCGTTTCCCCTGTAACACCAATAACATCAATGAACACAGTTACACCATCAATACCACTTAATATTTGTTCAATAGATCTTTGCAAAATTGCTGGAGAGCTAGTAAGACCCATTGGTAACTTTAAAAATTGAAATAAGCCCTTCGGAGTGTTTATAGTTAACATTTCCTGTGATTTTTCGTCTACAGGTAACTGAAGATAAGCTTAATTTAAATCAATTTTTGTAAAATGTAAACCACCACCTATAGTGGCTAACATGTCCTCTAAGCAAGGTAAAGGGTATTTTTCCACCTTCAAAAATTTATTTACTGTAACTTTAAAGTCTCCACATAAACGTATTTTACCATTAGGTTTTACCACTGGAACTATAGGAGTTGCCCACTTACTACTAGTGACAGGTTTAATAATATCCTCATCCTGAAACCTTTGACTTTCATCATTTATTGCATTACGTAGAGCATAAGTAACTGCTCTAGCTTACAAAATATGGGCGTAGAACCTTTTTCTAAATAAAGTTCTGCTTTCAAACCTTTTATTTACCCTACTTTATCCGAAAATAAATCAGAAAAATCATTTAATAATACTTTCAATTTTTCAGTAGAATTTGCAATTTCATTTACATACACAGATTTCAAATTAGTAGGAAAAAATTCAATGCAGCTACCCAGTCTCTGCCAAATAAAAGTGGGAAATTATCTTCTTTAATCAAATACAATTTAAGGTTTTTAGTAGTCTTTTCATAAGAAACATCTACTATTACATACCCCACAGGTATAAACACCTCACCCGTTGCAGTTCTCAAATCAACATCTGGTGGAAAAATTTTATTATTCGGAAAAATTCTCCGAAAACGATTTACAGGTACCACCGAAATTTCTGAGCCCGTATCTAACTCCATTTCAGCTATAGCTTTGTTTTCAATTAAAACCCACACCTTTATAGGAGTAGAACTTTTATCATGATTCACAGATAAAATGTCAACCGTCTGCAATACATTTGTTTGTTTCTGAGAATTAATTTTACATACTTTACCAAGATGGCCTCTTTTTTTACATTTATTGTAAATAGTATGTATATGCTTACACGCGTTGGCAAGATGTAATGGATTTCCGCATCTATAACATTTCAGTTTATTTTTATTTACATCAGAATTCCCCTTATTTACATTATTCTTAATTTTCTGTTTTGGAAAATTATTTGGAATATTATTCGGTTGGAAATTTTTAGAACATGCTAATTTATTGACATTTAAATTTTTATGTTTCAATTCAGAAATGTCATGTTCATTATTTTGCAAAATAATTGCTTTTCAATAGCTTTCTCAAAAGTTAAATCTTCTATTTGTGAAAGTAATTTACTTTGAATACTTTTATTTTTTAAACCTCTCAAAAATTGTTCCAACAAATTTTCATTTAATGTTTCACCAGTAAAAGCACAAAAAGTTGTTAACTTCTTTAATTTTGAAACAAAATCTTGTATAGCTTCATTTTCATTTTGATAAGTATTACGGAATTTAATTCTAGAACAAAATTTATTAGGGGCGGTGCTTAAGTGCTTTTATCAGAATTTCAACTATTTCTTCATATTTTAATGCTTCCGGATTTTTTCGGAAACGTTAAATCTGACAGCAAATTGTATAATTTAGGACCCATGCATGAAATAATGGCAGGTACCTTTTTTTTCTTCCACATCATGTAATAAAAAAACTCTGTTTCAATCTCTTAACATATGATTGAAACAATTCGATGGAATCGTTAAATTCCTTAAAATTTGCAAACATTATTACATTTTATTTATTGCAGAGAAGAAAAAAAATTCCGCACTTACCGACCTCGAAATGACTGACGTATTTAGAATATTACTACAGCATATACTCTTGTAGATGCAAAACCCGAAGTTTAGCCATTTTGCTAATCAGTTGGAATTATTTTTATTTTAACTCCGGTAAGAAACTTGACACTCGTCACCATTATATAATATATTAAGTATGAAAATTAAATGAATTGAATCAGCAGCATTATTAATAACTAGAGGTGGACTTTAAGCACTTTTAATTGACATTACATAACAATCACGTACATCTAACACAACACAAGCAACATATACATAATACAGTAAACAAACTTTTACGGGTAGGTGACGTAGTAATTCGCTGTGGTGCTGCCATCTAGTAATTATATTAATAACTAAACACCACAATATGCAAATATAATAAAGTTTAAAAAAAACAATTAAGATGTTAAACATCACAGATGTCAAACATGTCAACATACCCCGAGCGCTTTCAGATAAACACTAACCATCTTCAGGGGAATTAAAATGAGAAGAAACTCTATTTCTAAAGATGTACACTGATTAAGTAGTAAGGTTATAAATCAAAAGGTCAGAGACAATTTTAAACTATGTTGGAACGTGTTAAAACATATCTGTAAGTATTGCTGACATCATATTGAGAGTGGCAACAGCCTAACAAATAAATATGCTTTTTACTGGATTTTTAGGGTTATATACATAAAAAGCAAAACGGAACCATTATAACATCACTCTTGTGCCAGTCTGCCCATTTGTCACAGCCGTTTTTCTCAAACATTATGGAACAGACCGATCTTGAAAAATTAACCCGTTTGCTCTTGACGCAATATCGATAGTGTGATAATTTTTTAAGATATTTTAAAACAAATAGCTTTTATCTGAATTCGAACATAATGTTTTTTGCGGGATTTAAAATCTGTTAAACTATTTCTGATATCTGATATGCTTAGTAAATAACTTAAATACGTACAAAATGCTCTGTTTCATTCCTGTATTTTTTATTTTACATATCATTGCTACTATGTCATGCTATCAATAGTAAAATAATTTTTTTTAATTATTATTTTGTTTTAGAAAGTTATTCAAATACCTATCAGAGAGCTTTTAAACCACCGTGACTAAGTCTTGAAATCGCTTTTATACTATTTCTTGGTTGAAAATATTAGTCTTTACGTTTGAACGATAGTAACGATATCTAGCAAACTTCTTACACATATATTTTTATAATGATTAATAATGTATTGTACATATATTTTACAGATTCTGAACTTTCAATCACTTTTAGTTTTATTTAGTTTTTCTAGATTATCTTTTACTTTTTCATTCACTAATTTAAATATATATATATATATATATATATATATATATATATATGGATCTCGTTCAGGATTTTTGTTAACATTTGTATGAAAATTATTCATTTTAGAGAAAAGGTGTTTGAAAAGAATAAATATATTCCTCCAGAAAACTTATTATTGTGCGTTTGTAATCAGTTCATTTAAAGATTCCTTCAACAATTAATCCACAATTCAAATCATAGTCTCCGGATAATCAAACATTACTGCAAACATTCTTTATGAATAGATTTTTGTGAAAATAATTTGTAGCTGAAAAACAATATATACTTTACAACCTACAGTAATGAGATTTCATTTCATTTATGGTTCTGTTTATTTTATTTTATTTTATTTTTTACTTCTGGATACTCTTAAGATTATTTTCACTTTAATGGAAAGTTCATTTAATGTATTTAACTTTTCGAACATCTTGAATTGATGAAACATCTTATCTGATGAACACTAAAACTATTTTCACTTCTGAGGATTACATTTAAGAGCTATTTTCGTTACACTGATTGATTTTCATTTACTTCTACCTATTTATAAATAAATGACTTTTTCCAACTGACTAGTTTAAAGTGAATTTCTATTGCCTATATTTCTCTTTTTCTTATAGATATAATACAAAATAGTTTTTATTAAAATGTGGTACGCATAATCAAAGATTTCTATACTAGCACTTTAATTAAAATTTCAAAGACGTGTTCAGCAATACATTGTTCCTTTTAAAATAAGATTTCTAATGTGGCTTCATTTTCAAGTTGCGAAAATTAAAATAAGAAAAGGCATTAACACAAAACGTAAACTTAATCATATATTTCTATTTATTTCATTTGCACATTAACGTACACAGAATGTAGTTATTCAACGTTTTCATAAAAGTTTTAAAAAAGTCGTCATAAAAAAGGGCAGGGTCCAAAAGCCGTGTTTTTGACCCATGAAATAAAACTCAAATTCTATTTTGTTATACTGACTGAATTATTTGACTTTTTAATATTAGAAGTTTAACTTGTACGATTTCAACAATAGGCTTTGCATTTTGTCCGTATCTATATGACTTACACAAGTTTAAAGTTCGTGTTATTCGCAGTTTTTGATGAAAAATACGCAATTTCTCCTAATTTTACCTCAATTATTTATATGAGCGCAGTCATGCAACACTTTCTTCTTTACATATATTATAAAATACATCAAAATGTACAATATATGTAAAAATAAAAGTGTTGCGGAGCTGCGCTCATAGTAAAATTTTTAAAATAGGAAGGTAAATAACTGCGGTCACTCAGTCACTAAGAAACTTTAGGGTGGAGCAACATGTTTAAACGCGTTTAAAAAATTTTAAACCTTGTCAATAAGAATAACACGAAGATATTTATATGAAATATTAGCAAAGACAAGAAGGAACTATACTTTTCATAATGATCAAAATGTAATTTAAGGTTAAATTTAGCAATATTGAGTAATATAACTTAAAACAATTTTCGTCCGTTTAAAAAAGAAAACGTAGATCAAATGCAATATAAATTGTATCAATTTATGGTTCCGTTGTATTTTTGAATTCTCTCTAGGATTATATTAACATCAAAGATCATTGTATATATTTGACATCTTTATACACTTTAATGTTTTCTCTTTTGTATCGCATAAACAATTACTATATTTTATATTTTGTGGGCAGAATTAATCATTTTTCAAAGTTTATTGATTTATCTTTTTTTTATCTCTATATTTATTTCAGAATAATAAACTTTCAAAAGGATTTTGAAAACAAAGTCACGATTTGCATGTTTCAGCGAACTTTAAGAAGAAAAAGATAAAAGTAGGTATCAAATTTATGTGACTTTGATTTAAAATTGGAACTTATACCTTATTAATCCTCTAGACATAATTGAGACACTGTTTCTTCAATGTTTGAAACTTTAGTTTTAGCTTCTTTAGTTATTGAAAATCTGCAAAAAGCAACAAAATTTGAAGAAATACATTAAACATAAAAATATGTCTTTCAATAATATATTTCGTAATATATGCTATTAATGAGCAGATATCAAGAATATTATTTAATATTAAAATCCCCTTTGAAATGTATACCCCAGTAAACAGTGTACATTTTATAAAATTTAGAGATATTTGAAAAGTCAAAATACAATACATTTTTCCACCTTTATTCAAGAGTGTGCTAATGAGGAAATTTAAGGTAAATAATTAAAATATATTTTGGTAGCGGCGTTTCGGCCGTTTCCCTGGTCATTTTATAACACACGAATCTCGAATTAAACGAAACTGGTTATGACTGCTTCTATACATTCGACAATATGAGAATACATGGTATACACCAGTACGGGCTACACCTGCTTCGGACTCGAATTATTGTGATTTTTTATTCTGACCTATAATAAATTAAATTTTTTATCGTTGTTCTTCACTTTCTTTTAGGAACCGATGTTTCATTCTTCCAACTTGAATTCAATCATAGCGATAGCAAAATTTCCTGCAGAGTTCTTTCCGTTTCAGAACAGAAAATCGCAAACGTCTCAGCGTAACGCAAAAAAAAATGCATATAAAATGTGGAAAAATGTAAAAAATACAGAGTGCAATATCTACTAAATTGGGCTAAAATTGTGAAATCCGATTCCTCTTACAAATGTAAAAAAAAAAAAAATCGAAATTTGTTGAGGACACAATTTATTGCATTAGGCTGAAAGATTGAAACAAGGTTACAATTGCGAATATCGAAAATTATCGCAAATCAAGGGAAAAAAAACTGAAAATAGAATACAAAAATTGCGAAAAATAAAGAGTACTATATTGTAATAGAAGATTGAAATCGGATTCCTTTTACGAATGTCAAAGGTTCCGCATAGAACGCGGAAAAGGGCTAAAAATCGCAAAGGACAAAATTAACTACAGTCTATACGATTAAATCCTGATACATTTTACAAATACAAAAAAAAAAAAAAATGGTCGAACAAAACTATAAAAAGTCCATAAATATCCGAATGAATTTTACTAAAAGGAAAAGACAAAATTTACTACAAATATTTCGAAAAATATTTTTGTAAATATTTTGCAAAATTTAAATATTTTTGTAAAATTTAAATATTTTGTAAAATATTTTGAATTATAACGCAAATATTATGTAGTAAAATATCTAAATAAGAATATTATATTGGAAATGGTTTTCAAATTAATATATATATATATATATATATAGCATTGACAATCCAAACGAGAAAAAAAAATACGTTGAAGAGTATTTAAAAATATTTCATAGTTTAACTGTTTCGATTGAATTTTTTTTTTTCCTGTAAATCTTGAATATCACTCTGATAAAATCTGAAGCAATACATTATGCATTGTATATCTCTTATTTGTTCATATTAATAGTCTTAAATGCTTAAGAACACAGTTCAATAAATATAAGTATATACGTTAAATTTACTAAAATTTTATGCCATATTAAGTTTTAGATCAAAGTATACTTAATCATGTGGAATTAATTTATTTTATGATATTACTGCATGGCATGTGAAATTACAAAAATAATAATAATTTAATAGATTCATGTTTAGTATTTTATCTTGTTTTTTTTTTTTTTTTGTTTTTTTTTCAAAATATTTAGATGATTTCTTTATTTGAAAAGGAAAATATCTTTATTCAGATTATTTTTAATCATTCAAAAATGTTCTCCAAAAACATACTTATATATTTTTATATAGAAAAACTAAGTGTAATTTACTTCTCATATGCGCCGTTATGCTATAAAATATTTAATGTTATAAAAGACAAAAATAATGCCAATGTTTAATACGTCAAAATTAAATATAGATTTTTTTATGAGTTTTATGAAATACATATATTTATATCTATATAGGAATAAGGAAAGACCACGCATTAGCTAGGTGAATTTACTACTACTTCATTTCCTATTGCTGGTTATTTTATTTTATTTAATAAATAAACAATTCTCCACAATTTAAAGAGAGTATAAAACTACTAGTATAAATAGTGTTGGATATATTTCGTATAACACAGCATGATTGGTAATCTTAATATTGATACAGCATTACAATAGCTTCATTCATTGTTACACACACACCTATGTATATATATATATATATATATATATATATATATATGTAAAATTATGATTGCACTTGTTAATTTATTAACTATGTGGTATTCTGTCTACACTTTATTACTAATTATCTCTTAGGAGATTTAGAATGTTACAAGAACTTGATATGTTTTATGAAATTCAAATATATTATAATTATATATATATATATACTAGGGGGCCTACCCCCTGCGAGCTACGCTCCCCAACCCCCGCTCAGACTTCGAGGCCTCTAAAAACATGGCAGCGTGCTTTATTTTTAAAATATTGGTAAATCTGTAATTGGGTTGTCATGCTTTTAACGTTTTAATGGGGCATTTTTTGATTATCATGGCCTCATACACAGCTGTTGCGACAACGGACGACTGTTTTCGGAATTGATAAGTAAAATCAATTACAACTTGAAAACCAGCTTGTATAAAAGGGTTAGGTTTAAATTGTGGCTACCTCTCGGACTTTACTTATTCTATTCTTCCTTTGCGTTTAAGGATGAGAAAAATTCCATCTGCTTGTGAATAACATTAAGAACCACGGTATTGAAAAGTACTATGTTATAGACGTTTTCAGTAACAGGTTTTAATTTTCTCTCTATTTTAGTGCACCATCATGCATATTTTCATGTTATTTTAAATATGTAAATTATTTATTTTAATTAATATGTATATACGAATTTTCTAATAATTATTTATCATACAAAATTAATTAAATATTTTGTGCATGCATGCCTGCATTTATTCGGCATCAATTGATGAGATATTTAAACAAATTTGCTATCCGCGATAGTTTCAAACCATGTTATGTCACTTGAATATTGTCCATAAGAAAATCGGGTACTTTCCCAGTATAGGATCCTTTGCATTTAGGTTTGGCGTAATTCGAGCTTCAAAAAGGGATAGATTCGTTAATATACATAGATTTGTTGCCAAAAGTTATGAAAAGAAACCCAATGAACTTTTGGTGCTTTTCTATTATAGGGGTCTTGACGCTTTTTTTAAAAGCTTGGCGGAAAAAACCAAGCAGGATATTTTATTCTCCTTCCGTTCAGTTGGGCAATTATTATTTTATATATTCGTTTCAAATATCCGAATTAGTGATTTTATAAATTCGTTTAATTAAATTTTACAAAAAAAATAACAAAATCATATCAATAAATAATAATTACTATTAATTCCTTTTCCCCCTTTCTTTTGCGTTTACATAAATGACGTCATTTGGACGAATTTATTCAAAATAATTTCAGTTTATAAATTAAATTAAATGCTGACAGACGATTGAATCCTGATGATAGAAATGTGATTTTTTTTTTTCAAATTTTCCTGAAAAACATAATTTAATCACAATCTTGTCTTCATTATCGATTGAAATAAAAGATAAATTCAATTTCAATTTGAAAATGACGAATAAAAAGAAATCAATAATCCCTATCGGGATCCTTTCCAATTTTTTTCCCTTTTTTGTCACAAAAAAACTGAGTAATTAGTTGCCATCATTACAGCAGAAATGTCATTAAAATTAGAAAAAAAATTAATATCTCGAAGACTAATTCCAATTTCGAAATTCTATTACCCGTTTTGACATCCGCGGATTTTTATGGACAATTGGTATTAATTTCACCATCAAGCGTTTAATATTTTATTAAAAATAGCCCTGAAACATAATCAGTCGTTTAATCAGTCGTTTCATAAAATCGTTTCATAAATTCGTTTCACAAATCCGTTTCATTAGGATTTTATATATATATGGTAGATATACTAATTATCTCATTGAAGATTTGGTTAGAATGTTGCGAGAACTTGATTAATGTTTTTTTTAATTATTATTCAAAGATATTATAATTATATATATACAGGGTGTTTCACAAAGGACCCCTAACTTTAAAAATCAATAACCCGGAAACGGTGATAGATAGAAACATGAAACCAGTGGTATGTTTATTAAAAAAATTGTAAGAATCTTATCCATAAATCTAAAAATTTAGTTAAAAATAGCACCGATAGATGGCGCTGAGAGCGTTAAGAATCCTTCTAAAGAGAGTTCAGAAGCATAGACAGACTAGCCGTCGAAAGTTTCGCCATTGAAATCTGACCGCTATTAGCGTATAGTGAAAATAATCCCGAAAGTGATGCATACCGTGGCAGAATGTGTGTTTAGTGTGTTGGAGTACCACCGATTAAATCAGAGTCCTACTGCCACAAGAGGAAGTTTTCAAAAGCGACTTCAAGTCGTAAAAGGCCCAGATGGGAAAAAAATAAGCGAGCTTTTAAAAAAATTTCAACACACAGGCAACGTGGCCGATGTGAATTATTTTCACTGTACGCTAATAGCTGTCAGATTTCAATGGCGAAATCTTCGACGGCTAGTCTTTCTATGTTTCTGAACTCTCTTTAGAAGATTCTTAACGCTCTCAGTGCCATCTATCGGTGCTATTTTTAATTAAATTTTGAGATTTATGTTTAAGATTCTTACGATTTTTTTAATAAATCATGTTTCTATGTGTCACCATTTCCGGGTTATTGATTTTTAAAGTTAGGGGTCCTTTGGGAAACACCCTGTATATACATAATATTTATCAATCTTGAATGAAGGCTAATAAAAATCTATATTATTATTTTTTTTAATTATTGCGAAATATGCGTTCATGTTTAAAAAAATATATATGTGTATTAATTCCCATACATTTGCATTATGAGGTTGCAGTAATTTTCCCTCAATATGACCCCCCAAAAAAGATTCTTCAGCATTGAAAATAGATTTAAAAATACTTAAACTTTAGTAAGCTATATAAATATTTGCTATAAAACACCCCATTTTAACATTTACAACAGCAGACAAATAAAACAAACATGTGTTTGTGATAAGCATTAAAAGATATATCATCCAACCTGAAAAAGAAAAAAAAATACTATATACTGCATTTTATTTTGTGTATAAAGATCTTCTTTTATTTATTTTTTATTTTTTATTATTTTATTTTGAATATACATAATATTAGAATAGTTGAGCACATGTTCTCAACTTTAACCCTTTTTATCCTGACGGTACTTATAAGTACCACTTTAACCCCTTCGCGACGAGCGTCTTTTACAGAATTTTTAATCTGTTACCACTGGTTTTTCAAATGAGAAATTTTCACCTAATTGAATCGCAAAAATGCTATGATAAGATAAGGAAAACTTTACAAAAAAAAAAAAAAAAAAAACTGGTGGGAATAATCGAGGATTCTGAGCATGTTATAAAGTAGCTGGAAAATTAATTCAGGATATAAAGGGTTAAGGGTTTTTTTTTAACCCTTAATTGCACAGTGATGTAAATTTCCATCACTTTTTATTTAACTTTTAATAAATAAATCAACTTCTTCGCCACCACTATATTTATATAGAAATATTAATACAGTAAATTTCACGTGAACTATGTTGCTGAACAAAGTTAAAAATCTATCTTAAAATTTCTGGTGTCTAATATTTAATATATGTATAAAAAAACACAATTGTAAAAGAAAAACTCATGCAATTAAGGGTTAAACTAAGCATACTGAAATAACAATGGTATTAAACTTTATACATACTTACGCTTTAGAAGATCTATTACTTTGGGAATAACAATTTTACGAGTATATCACTATTCATCAGAAGAAGCATAAGCGGTTTTTCTAATCGGAAGAACTCATGATTGGGAAAAAATGAAACTTTAATATAAACAAAAAAAAATAAAAAAAGACTTCCATAATAAAGGTACAATGGAGAAAGTGGCCGGAAAGAAGGCTGTGTAGAAAATGAAGCTACAAAAAAAAATGAATCTACAACAAGGGAAGTATTGCGAAAGCAAACATGCAGTTTGAAAGAATTTTCTTTTTCTCTTTTTTGTACAAATATTTAATAAATTAAGGTTAAATTAATTACAATTACTTATTTTTTACCAATATTTTCGTTTTTTATAGTAATTTGAAATCCTAATTGAATAATAATTTTCAAATATGTGTTCCGGAATATCTTGTATTGAATATGTCTCTATGTTGTTCGGAATTTGTGCTTGTTAAATCGGAATATCACGCATATAAATTTGAAATCTCTCTTTGAATTTTAAATAAGTATTCAAATCATTTCAACTTCATTGTTCTATGCCCATTGAAAACATTATTGGGGATGTTTTGATTATTACAGGAACTGAATAAGTGGTTCCCCCCGTAATATGAAAAAGTGTATTTTTATGCGAATGGAAAAAATAATAAATTAACATCAGAAATGACCTCTACAGTCGGCCAACAGAAACAACAACAACAACAACAAACAAGCAGATGAATGTGATCGAAGATCGCACAAAGGGTTTCGTTTAATATTCCTTTCAAAACACTTTATCATTTCTTTAATAAATCCAAATAAATTTCATTTTTCAAAAACAAAAATCGCTATTATACTCAGTCATAAGCTCATATCTGTCATGTGGACTAAATGCGATATTAAAAGAAAATCAATTTCAAAATTAAACATGCTGCATAGAGGGACCTTCAAAATGTTGAATTATGCCAATATTTCCATAATCGTGTTTTTATCATGATTCAATACGTTCTTCAAACTCGCATGACGTTATAATCACTTGATGACGTCATATCTACTTCCTTTCTCTATTACTCATATTGATACTTTTTTGTATTATTCTCAAACATTTGAAAAACTTCCAATTAAACTTCCGTTAAACTTCCAAATGACGTCAAATTAATTTTCTTTTTAATTCTCTAAAGACATCACATTAACCTGCTTTCTGTACTTACACATACTCATGCTTCTTGTATTATTGAGAAATGTTTCAAAATTGCCGTTTTATTACCAATATGACGTCATATTAATCTTTTTTCAACTGGTGAAAGTTTTTATTTCGTTTACATTTTTCATGTGGAAATCTTTCAATAAAAAATTAATTATTGTAGAAAGAATTTTATTGTGGATTTTTAACTGTTGGCAACTGCTATAACGAAAAATGTTTAAATTTAATAGGAAAAGTCTATTAGATTTTTGTTTTTTAACTCTCTTTATTAATACGATTCTTTTAAATTTTATGAATTTCAGCTTCATAGTAGATATTAAGCTATCAGTGCACAAAAGTTCAAGTCTGTAAGTTACATAGTTTCTGAGAACCAGCTCTGTGATGGACAAACAACGTAGCGGGACGAATAGGGTTTCGTAACATGAACGAAACCCTAAAAAAGAGATATAATTTTAATCATTAAATTTTCCGCGAAATAAATAAATAAAATATCTAATTCAACGTAACTCTACAATTTACAACACAAACACTTCATTTTACCATCATATTTGGCTCTTGCGGAAAATGTTATCTTCGGCTATGAAACGGGAATTAATTCGGTCAATTAGTTTAGGAATTATTATGGTTCAAAGTTTGAAACTCCTAATATTAAATTAATTTGTAATCGCTGCAAAACAGGTTGCAGTGCGATTAGTTTTTTTTAAGCATAACTACTTGGCGGAATGAACTGTAATTTTTAATTTGCATATATGAAGCTTTTAGAAATCAATTTCTGTTACAACAGCTAATATTTGTTAAAGCAATTACTTCGAAAATATATATTTTACGGATTTTAATGTAGCAATTCTTTTCATAAAAACATTTTTTCTCCGTGTGAGAGTTTTCCCTTCCCTATTAACTCTGAAATTTCTGATTTTAAATTTTAAAAACATATGTTTCGTAATGTATATTTACATACAGGGTGTTTCTAAATGAATATCGCGGTTTTAACACTTGGTAGTATTTATTACATACAACTTAAAATTATAATTAATACATAAAATGAAAGAGCAACTCAAACAGTTTTACCTACAAGTTTACAAGTGTTTAATGTGAACACATTTCGTCACACAGCACACATGAAGTCGATAGCTCAATTCTTCCCAAACGTTAATTAGTGTTTGTGAAGTAATTGTCACAACAGCTGCCTCAATCCTGTTTCTTAGGTTAGGTAAGTCAACTGGCAGTGGAGGCACATACACTCGATCCTTTATGTGCCCCAACAGGTAGAAACCACATGGCGTCAGATCGGGTGAGCGTAGAGTGACGTTTGGGAAGAACTGAGCTATCGACTTGATGTGTGCCGTGTGACGAAAGGTGTTCACATTGAACACTTGTAAGCTTGGAGGTAAAACTGTTTGAGTTGCTCTTTCATTTTATATATTAAGTATAATTTTAAGTTTTTTATAATAGATACTACAAAGCGTTAAAACCCCGACATTCATTTAGAAACACCCTGTATCTTGAATCGTGTTTGCAGAAGTACAATAAAACATTTACTATTAACACATGAATGGTGATGAGCATAAACGTCTTTTCATGACTGCCAGCTTTTACGTTTTTCTTTTCTTTTTTTTTTTTACCCCTCTCTTTGTTTTCCTTTTTCTTTTGTTACTTGAAATTATGAATCACAGGAATCCGCAAATAAAGAATATTTTGTATAATGTATGTGGTAACAAAAAAACAGTATAACAAATGTATTTCATGTTAAATTGCCAAACCGTTGAGTAACATGTTTCTGTGACACACATTTTCGAATTTATTATTTTTCTGAAGTTGCTAGGCCTTAGTTTAAAATTTATAAATATTTCTAAAGTTAAATGTTTATTATGGTTTATATATTTTTTTGCGTTTAGGTAGTTTTATTAGGAAAACTTTGCATAAGACAATGTATAATGAATGAGGCAAGGTGTAAGGCTCATTCAATAAACAATCCAAAAGCTGCGCTGCATTTTAATAAAGATAAACTTACGCAAAAATATTAAAGCAAAAAAAAAAGTAATATATTAAATTCATTAGACAAATATTTTATAGTTTTCCCAGTGACAATTGCATTTTTGAGTTTTAAATGGAAGTGTTTTGTAAATAGAATTAATGTATATATATATATATATATATATATATATATATATATGTTATATTGCATGAAATCGATGAAGAAGATTGGCGATAAGCTGTATGGAATTGCAGCTGCATTATATAAGTGAATCTAGTTGTTCTTTTGGTGAATAAATATGGTCGCAATCGTCGTTTATTCGAAGCATAAATATAATGGCAGTCGTGTAGAGGATACAGGCAAAGAATTAATGCAGTGGGTGTTTCTCCAGGATGTAAAAAACAAGAGATTCAGAATTCCATGTTTTTATCTAAATTATCGTCGCCGTGGAAGCAGTCCTCACAGGATTTAATTGGTCAGCACAATCTCTCAATGAATTAGTTGTCACAAGCTGTTCTTAAAATACATCGAACATGACTATAACTTTTGATCATAATTTTAAATAATTTGGAATACAGGATGAGTAAAACACACAGCCAGGGGACTGTTAACACTTGCAAACTTGGCCGAAATATGAGTGAAGAACGATCACACTCGCTTTTTGAGAATAAGTGGAAAGATACCAAACCATGACGTAACGTGCGCTCTAACCACTGCGAGAATTTTGAATACGTGTACAATCTACATCATGACCAATGAGGATGATGAAGTAAATAGTTCTAACACATTCTAAGCGGATGCATTTTATAGTGAAAAGAAACGGACGCGCGAAAGCTCAAAAAGAGGAAAGGGGAAAAAAATTAAATGGCTTTCGAAAAAACATTCGAATTCACAGAACTGATCGGAATTTATGATATCATTTAGGAGTAACTGAGAGCTATATATTTAAGTAAATTGGGCAAAATAATAATGAATTTAAAGGTAATTTGATAGAATTAAATAGAATTAATGATAGATATTATTAAGGAATAGGGAATTAGTGAAACTAGTGACAATTTATTATAAAACAGCGAAACATCGCGAAGGAAGTTTTAATAATGTAACATATATATATATATATATATATTCATTCAATTTTTTAATTTTTACATGTATTACACATAATTTTTATTTTATTTTTACTTTTCTTTATGTGAAAAGCCATCGAAAGAAACATCAAATTCTCATACATTTCTTTAATTAGATATAAATCCATTGTATTTCTACGATTTTTAATTCTATAATATCCTAATTCTATAATATACTGTCTATAAATAGCAATTTAGCTTATTAGCAGAGACAAATAATTATTTATAATAGAAGGATTTTTTCTGAAATTTATTTAATAATCTTCAAACATATTTTCAGAAATTTATAAAAAATATTTTTGAAGATGAATTTTTCGTTTATTTAAAATCTGAGACTTAGAGGGTTATATACTTTCAGACAGAAGATAAATTTCATTCTCAAAATCTAGTGTTTCTTTTTTTCATTCTTTTTTTATTTTACAAATGAGGGAGATTGTTTAAGGTCAGAAAAAAGACTAATTAAATGAAAAAATAATGAAGTACCATTTTTAGCAAATTACCCATTTCCAATGAAGAGATAATTATTTTATTATCCCATTACTTTTAGATTTTATAAAAAAAAAAGCGAGGGAGAGAGAGAAAACATAAATAGGCAAATTTAACATGCAAATCGATACACTGTTTTTCAAATGAATCTGTTCTTCTGCTTAACAAGCATTTCTTTAACTAATTTACTGATTTGGTAGAAAAGGAAAAACTTAAAAAAAAAATGCTTTTTTGAATTTTTAATACACTTTTGAAAACGAAAAGTTTTTTTTGATTTCCAATAAAAAATAAATAAAAAAAAAATCCGCTGTTGCTTGAATGAGTTTTTTTGTACTTTTAAGATGCCTTTTCGGAGTGCATTTTTACCTTTTCTTCTAGATTTTAAACGAAATAATTTTTACGAATATTTAGATATGTTTTGAAATAAAAATCTAAAGATTTTTATTGAAAATATTATGATTTTAACAGAAAATACAATGAAACTTTATTATTTTGTTTAATTTTAAAGAAAAATCCAAATGCATAAAATTTCTGCTACAATTAAATTTCGCTAACTTATTACTGTGTTGTTGTTTTTTTATATAACTTCGGCATCTTTCTGACATATTTATAAAAAATGGAAGCGAAAAGACATAATTTTTTAAATAAGAACTATTAAATTTTTGTAGTAGCTTTTTATATTCATCGTAAACTCCTGAAAAAAGAAAGGTTCCCATGTGTTCAAATTGCCTCAGAGACTTCGTATGGCATATTTTGAGTAGCTGGTAAGCGACTTAAAAGGGGAAGTATATTAGGGAAACATCTACAAATAATCATTGAATGCTATTTAAAACAGCTGGAGATAAAATGTAATTCTTTAAATATTTTTGTGTATAAATGTATGCTAGTGACATCAGATGATTCTGATAAGAAGGTAACCATATGATCCAATTATTTTTTGTTTGGATATTGTATATATAACTTGAATTTTGTTAACGTGTAGTGAAAATTAAATGTTTTCTTAACATACAATTAATTACTGCGAACGGATAGTTGTCATGTTACGAACCCTTTGAAAGTATTATAAGATTAATTTTATAAGAAATAACAGAGAGTGGAGAAAATATAAACAAAGGATTTCTTTTGTGAATCTTGACATATTTATTTTAGTTCTAAACCTAAAAAATAGTATTACAGGTTTCCTTTTATGATTTATATCTAACGATAGGATATTAGTATAAAATAACAATAAATGTACAGGGTGATCAGAAAATGAGTACACATTTGAAAAATTAATAATTCACGGAATAATGTAGGTAGAGAGATAAAAATTGACACACATGCTTGAAATGACACGGGGTTTTATTGTATCCACAAAAAGTTCATAAAATGGCCGACAGATGGCGCTTCGTGTGATAAGAAAAGCAATAATTAGCATAACAAATTATGACAAAGCAAAGACGATGTTCTTCAGAACGAATGCTCAACATGTCCATCGTCATCCCGCAACAATAGCTGTAGCCGAGGGAGAATGTTGTGCACAGTACTGTGCAGCATATCTGTAGTTATGGTGAGAAATTGGTTTTGGATGTTGTCTTTTAGCATGCCTATTGATGTCGGTCGATCGCGGCAGATTCCCCATTTTGATAGTAGAGCTTCACTAACATTGCCTTTTTTCTGGTAACGTCAACATGCTGCGATTGCTGGTGCATCTAATTCTCTCTCTCATTACAGCTCCTTTTATACACAATTCTCAGGCAGAGTCACTGACGTTTTGCTGTTCAGTGCCATCTGTCGGCCTTTTTTTAAACCTTTTTGTGTGTGGTTATAATAAAACCCCATGTCATTCCAAGCATGTGTGTCAATTTTTATCTCTCTACCTACATTATTCCGTGAATTATTAATTTTTCAAATGTATACTCATTTTCTGATCACCCTGTACTTTGTGGTATACGAAAATAATCATTTAATTTTGATATATGAAAAAACATTTTCTATCAATTTTTCAATAAAATATTTTATCTCTTTGAATGTCCGAATGATATCGATTCTAAAATTACATAAATGCTATATCAGTGATCATGTGTAACAATTCTTGCATAATTAGAAAGCGGATTACAAAATCTATAATTGCACTAACGATTCCCAAACGTTCAGGTTGTGTACCTTTAAATCCAGATTTATAATTTTGCCGTATCACTATGTTACAAAGTTAAATGTTTACATGGACTGTTTTATAGCAGATTGCTCGATGTGCCTGCCGTGAGAGATCTACTGTGAAAGGGGCATTGAAACTCAAAGAAAGGCATTATAAAATAATGAATATGTATATAATCTAGAGTCCCGTTAAAAATCTATCTATGTCTAGTGCATCTAATGAATAATTAAAGTTCAGCATCTGCAAGCTTTATATATATATATATAACTGCATGATTATGTTACTAAAATGATATTTAAGTTTTATTCTTTAGTGAACTTCATACTTTTGGAGTACCATCATGATTATATTACAACTAGTGTAAATGCCCGTCCTAGGACGGTGGGTAGAAATTGGGGTTTTCAGTTAAAATTTTAAATAATTGATAAAAATATTCATATATTGTTTATCGACAATAGGGAAAACTGACCTGAACCGTTAAGGTAATATAGAGGGTTAATGGTAAATTTTACTGTTAATGGTAGTTATGTTAATGGTAAATTTTACGAAACGTAATTTTTTTCTTTATCTTTGTTTTTCAACTCAAAATTTCTAAATATTTTTCTGAATAATTAAAATCTCAATCCTGATAACGATCTCAATAATTAATTAAAGTCTCAATAATTAAATATGTTAAGTAAATTATAAGTATTAATTTTCGATCTCAATAATACGAAAACGATCTTTTAGTTTCTTCATAATCTAAAGGAATGCATTAATTTTTACACATTAATAAGTCAAATATTTTCCTTTCAAAATTAATAATAAAAATAATTTAAATCATTAAAAAAAGTTGATCTTGTAATAATTCAATACATCCTGAATGTACATACCTTATGTTAATGGTAAATTTTACGAAACGTAATCTTGTCCCTTATTTTGGTTTTTCAACTCAAAATTTCCGAATATTTTTCTGAATAATTAAAATTTTAATCCCAATAATGATCTCAATAATTAATTAAGGTCTCAATAATTAACTATGGTTAGTAAATTATAGGTATTAATTTTCGCTCTCAATAATACGAAAACGATCTTTTAGTTTCTTCATAATCGAAAGGAATGCATTAATTTTTACACAAAGTCAAATATTTTCCTTTCAAAATTAATAATAAAAATAATTTAAATCATTAAAAAAAGTTGATCTTGTAATAATTCAATACATCCTGAATGTACATACCTTATGTTAATGGTAAATTTTACGAAACGTAATCTTTTCCCTTATTTTGGTTTTTCAACTCAAAATTTCCAAATATTTTTCTGAATAATTAAAATTTTAATCCTAATAATGATCTCAACAATTAATTAAGGTCTCAATAATTAACTAGGGTTAGTAAATTATAGGTATTAATTTTCGCTCTCAATAATACGAAAACGATCTTTTAGTTTCTTCATAATCTAAAGGAATGCATTAATTTTTACACAAAGTCAAATATTTTCTTTTCAAAATTAATAATAAAAATAATTTAAATCATTAAAAAAAGTTGATCCTGTAATAATTCAATACACCCTGAATGTACATACCTTATGTTAATGGTAAATTTTACGAAACGTAATCTTTTCCCCTATTTTGGTTTTTCAACTCAAAATTTCCAAATATTTTTCTGAATAATTAAAATTTTAATCCTAATAATGATCTCAATAATTAATTAAGGTCTCAATAATTAACTATGGTTAGTAAACTATAGGTATTAATTTTCGCTCTCAATAATACGAAAACGATCTTTTAGCTTCTTCATAATCTAAAAGAATGCATTAATTTTTACACAAAGTCAAATATTTCCCTTCCAAAATTAATAATAAAAATAATTTAAATCATTAAAAAAATTTATCTTGTAATAAATCAATACATCCTGAATTTTCTTATTCTAAAAATATGCTTATGTACATTTTATATTATTTTACAACTTTATTATTATGTAAATTATAATAAAGTTGTATTATTATTTTTTTTTTTAACAGAAACGTATAATTTGTATTTATTGTCAGAAGATGGCGCCAGAATAGTATTTACCGCAAAGCCTCGAAAGGTATCATCGCTATTTCTGAAAAAGTGATTTCAGGAATAAAATGCTTACAGAAATAAATTTTAGAAAATCCTTTAAATATTTAAAGACTTTAAAATGCTTTTAGAAATATTTTAAGAGCATAATTGGATATTTTAATGAAACGTTCAAAGAGTCATTCCTTTTTTTTTTTCTAGATATGGGATTTGTGTTTTTGAATGGCAACATTATTCGTTTATTTACATCAGGTAATCGGATGTTTAATCTGTTATTTTTAATTTAAAACTTAAAACATTATAAATGGATATGATATACATGTTTTATACGAAAATATGCTGAACAGACGTTATTTCAAGTAGAAGATATCATTTAGTGTTATTATGTGTTAGCATATATTTTTCAGTAAGCCTAACATGGCGTTTAACTACGGTCGACTCGCAGATCAGAGTGGTACAGCCCGGTACCGTTACAGACACTTTCTTGCCTTTGGATTTTATTATAAGTAAAGATAATATGCAAATGAGTAAAATTAGTTTTTGACGGGGAATACAACAACTTATGATTAACTGGCATGAGCTTAAACGTGTAAGCTGTTACCTATATATATTCTATCTTACATACACTAACCGCAATTGCATGACTGACGAAAAATTTGGACATGCGCCAAGTGTCGCTTCGGATTTTCTTGTTTATTTTTTGTTCCTTTTAGCAATGACTGAATAAACATATTATTTATATATGAATTCAATTTTTTTTAAAGAAAGGAAGAAATTGCATTCCCACAATGTTGAGTTGTGTTAAACAAGCAGGAATTATATAGCTATAGCAGAAACTGGAGGCTATTCCATCGATACGAGCAAACAAAACCAATTAATTCAATCTTTGCAAAATGTTCTCAAGTATTACATTACTGGATATCAAATAAGTTATTTTTTTCTCTCTCGTCAATGACAGTGGCAGAGTATCTCTATTTAAAAGTAGACAAAAGTAAACTGCGCTGCAGGAGCCCTGAGGGAACGCCCTGCGCGTCAGACGACCACCGAACCCAAGTCCTGAGGGACTTATATCGCGCCAGCAGTTTTTTCTCCCTGCGGCGTTTCGGCCGGTCAGACACCAGAAGATGGAACCTGCGGACCCTCTAACCTTGAACCCACGTGTCGACGACGATGGCCGTTGCGATACGTGGTGAAACCACGGGGAGTCACCGCCAGACACTTGGAGACGGGCCGGCGTCCCCCAACAGCTTCGTAACTGGAAACCCAAAAGGGAACCAGACCCTGTGTCTTAAGTCGGGATGTTCCAACCCGTACTTGCTCTACCACAACTCGAGGGGTGTGAAAACCTACAGAAGTAGTCACGGTTCCCAAACAAAAATATGTTGTCAAATTTTCTAAGATAAAGGTAGTCATTGAAATTTGTTATATGATATTCACCCTATTCATGTTAGTCATAAATTCAAGATGTTATTTTAGTATTTCATTTTCACCAAAATAATTATACAAGTATAAAACATATGATATAGTTTTGTTATTTAAATAAGTTAACAACGATAGAATTTTTTTCTCAAACATTTCGATTCGTCTTGGACTGAAAAAGGTGTGTGGAGATGCGGAACATGGTATTTAATTATTCTACATTCGGAATAGAAAATTCGCATACTAATATGGGAAGTATTGCGTATCATAATTTGGGAAACAATGGATTATATGTATATGATACTAGACATCTTTCATGAACAGGGTAAATTGCTTAGTTAAAAAATTAATAATAAAATAAAAAGTTTTATCTTGTACAGAAATATTTTGTTGCAGAATAACATGCGGTATCGTGTGTAAATTTTGAATATTATGGGTACCGATTATTTAAATTTTTTTTATGTCATCCAATTTTTATATCGACTTATTTTGAATGCATCGATAAAAAAACATTTTTTCTTCGGTTGTTTACAATTGCCTTTGATAAACATCAAGTGTCAAAGACATACATTATAGGAAATGCTTTAAACTTTGTTGGTAAAGTATGAAATATTGTAGCAAGGTAGACGGCGTTGTGTCGTTTACGCAATCACATATTGCACTCTGAGTTGGGAACGCAGCAGAAAAAGGCTGCTTGATTGTTTTGATTTCTAAAATTGGGCTATATGTCAATTTTAATCTTTTTTGGTGAGGTATGAAATTTGATTTTGTAATCTGCTTAGAAAAGAAAAAAACTTATTGGTGTGAAGATTTGCACCGACTTTGTCAATCAAATGTTCGTCTTCAATAGACGATTCGGAGTTCGTAATCCTGAAACAAAAATTCATCTGTCACACTTGTTGATGAAGTGTATGTGTAGACATTAGTTGCGTAGAGCTATTTTAGTTGAATATTCCGAAAGAAACGTTGAATTACGTAAATACAAATAAAAAACGGAGGTGTGAAACTAGTATCTTGCTTAATTATTTTTAAATATTCATATCACAGAGCTTTATTAGCATCAAGTTAATTATTTAAAATTCTGTTAAATTAGTTTCAGGAAATGAGACGCTTTAGGTTATAACCTTTGAAGCTTTTCTATCTTACATAACACTAGAATGTATATTTATAATTTCACGGCACATTTGCGTGATACGGCCGTGGCGCACTGAATGAAAACACTGAATGAAATGACTGAACAAAATGCATCAACACAACAAATAAAAACATAATATTGTAGGGTAAAAATATTGTAGGGTATATTATAGGGTAAAAATAAAACTTTAAAAAATAATTTTTATCTCTATAATATATGTTATATGGAATGGATTGTATGAGCTTGAGATTTTTAGAATGTATGCTTTGCAGAATCAAATGTCCAGATAAACGTGTTTGTAAAGTTTATAACCAGGAGAAAGTGCTTACTGAAATTTCTTCAAAAAATGTGTACTCTATTCTTATGTACAATTTCTAACTATGTTCCTAATAAAGGAATATTTTTCTGTAGAAGAATTAAATTTATCGAATGATGGTTTTATTAACAGTACTAAAAAACTGGAGTAACTACTCACGAAACTCTATTTTGTTACTCTAAATCCCATCACATAGTAAATGGCGCAATGAAATTATGATGCGTAAAAAGTATGCTTAGATTAAATTGTATAAAAATTTGATAAAATGTGGCTGAACAATTTTGAGACACATCTCAGATTTTTAGAGGGCACACAGGCAGCAAACCCCTGTTTTAGAATCCCAGTTTCACACATGATTATCATCAATCAAGCATTTTTAATACACAATATCATGTTCTATTCCTTTTTTATTTTAACATATGATATACTTCATATATGAGGCTGTTATAATGACAGTGGAGTGATGCAAGAATTTGAAAAGTCTAGATAACCATATTTTCGCTGAACGTATATTAATTTCTATTTAGTGTAACTTTCCAATAAGTCATAGTTCACTTAGGGAGTTGCTAAAGGGCAAAATAAGTTGGACCATTTAATGCAACGGCAATACAACAAATTTCCAAATTCTCAAATTACAAAATATTGATTTAGTCCACTGTCATTCTAACCCCCTCATATTATCATGTACGCTAATGGCGCCCGGTGCATGTAAAATCCGTCGTGGATGCAAAGTCCTCCAAGTTACCTGTGAATTACACCTCTGGGGGTGCCTAATCTGGTGAAGATCAAGGTTCTTCCAGATCAAGGTTCTAAATTACGAGACCAATTCGAGTAGAGATGGCATGACGTATGGATAAGCGATGCAGCGAGGAAATAGTAAATATTCCAGCATCTCACATCCGTCCGGCATGACTTCTCTACACTGCGCAGTGCTGAACCACCTCATCAAAAATCAATTAGCAACCGGCCAACTAAGAGAAAGCAATTAAAGCAACAAGACACACTAAAGCCACGTCGGCCTATAGATTTAACAAACACATCTTCGCCAAGCGAAGAGCAGGCGAATTCTCGCCCCGTTGCACGGTATCAACTCGTTAACCTAGGCAAAAGCCTGGCAGGTAGGGGCCTGGTCAGCGGTCTAAATAAAAAACCCTCATATTTAATTGAGGGTGTATATTTTTCTTTGAAATAAAATAATAATAAACATTGTTTTTACGATGACTTGAATGAATAAATTGTGAATATAATGATAATGATAAATATTAGATTTTAAAAAAAAAGAATAGACGTAAATGTTACGTAATATTGTGCGTGATAAGATCAAAAATTCCATTACAGCATACAAAAATAGACTATCACATAGAAACGTCAATTTGAAGTACTCTGGTAACTGCTAAAAATAAAACCCAGTTCCAAAAAGTAAGGAAATTTATAATCTTTGAAAGTCTCTTTTCGATCTTTATCTGTGTTTTACGTAACTTTATACGACACTTTCGAAGTTTAGTAAAGATTTATTTCGATAGTTACCTAGAACCTATACGAAGGAGAAATAATGTAAAATTCTCATAAATATATGATATTGCTAAATTCGTTTTCATATATATTTGCTAAAATCTGTGTTAAAGTTTTCTTTAAATTATTACGAGAATTATTTTGAACTTCCATAGCTTGGAATCTACACAATATTTTAGGTTATCTAGATAACCATATTTTCACTAAACGTATATTAATTTCTATTCAGTTTAACATTCAAATAAGTCATAGTTCACTTAGGGAGTCGCTAGAGGGTAAAATAAGTCGGACCACTTAATGAAACGGTGATACCACAAATTTCCAAATTCTCAAATTACAAAATATTTATTTACTCCACTGTCATTATAACCCACTCATATTTAATTAAAGGTATATATTTTTGTATAAAAAAAATAAACATTGTTTTTACGATCACTTGAATGAATAAATCATGAATATAATGATAATGATAAATATTAGATTTTAAAAAAATGAATAGACGTAAAAGTTACGTAATATTGTGCGTGATAAGATCAAAAATTCCATTACAGCGTACAAAAATAGACTATCACATAGAAACGTCAATTTCAAGTACACTCTCAGAAAAAACTGTAAATTTATGAGCATTTGCCCTTCAATTTTCACGGGCAACAGCCTTATTTGATGAAAAACGGTCTGATCCACTAAATAAGCGGCCTTATCCCTTAGATACTTAAAAATATTTGAAAATTATATTGCCCTTATATTTGAAAATTAAGGGCAATCCACATATTCTTACAGTTCTAGCCCATATGTTAGCAAAAATACGGTACGACCCCATACATTGTCCTCCGCTAGGGTGTAACCCTTCATTTTACTCGTGTTTCGAAAATTTTAACCCGCCAAAACAGCGATTCTGTGACGATTATCTAACGTGCTACGTGCTACGGAACAGTAAGTAAAGTGTTATTGTGTTTTAAAGTGCATTATATCCTGTGCATTATAATGCTTTATTACTTTGCCCCGTAAAATTACGGGCTGCACAAAATGATGGGCATGGACTTTTTTTTTTTACGGGGTATGACTGGAATCTCTGTTGCAGTAATTTTACTGCAATTTTTTTAACAGTGTACTCTGGTAACTGCTGAAAATAAAACCCAGTTCCAAAAAGTGAGGAGATTTATAATCTTTGAAAGTCTCTTTTCGATCTTTATCTGTGTTTTCCGTAACTTTATATGACACTTTCGAAGTTTAATAAATATTTATTTCGATAGTTACCTAGGACCTATACGAAGGAGAAATAATGTAAAATTCTCATAAATTACAGAATATCATTTCAGATATTTTCGCAAAAATCTGTGTTAAAGTTTTCTTTCAATTATTACGAGAAATATTTTGAATTTTCATAGTTGGGAATCTACACAATATTTTAGGTTTTCATGTTAAACTATTCAAAAAAATCTATTACTAACCATTAAATGCGTCATCTGTGTTTATGAAAAAAAATAAAATACTTATAATTTTGTTCTGGAGTATGATAACAGATTTTGTGTTCTAATCATTTAAAATAACCTTTATAAGATATCAGTTTCAATAACTTGTTACATAAGGCAAATTTTGTTGCAGAATTGCACCGGTAATCACACGGATATGCAAAAAATGCGAAACTATTCACATAACATACACAATATTTTTCTGTATACATTTGTACCTTATATTTATAGAGCATCTCAAATAGATTGCGTGTTCTAATTTTATTCAAAATGATTAATTAAAATAATTACTCTCAGGAGTGAAATTTTGGTATAAATTGTTATTTATTTGCAATTTTATAACAAATATAAATAGCAAGTGTAAATTTTTAACCGTGTAGTCTTTGTAATTTTTATTAGATATGTTTTCTATATATACATATATATCAAAAAGAGTCGTTCAATGTGTTGAAATTTGTACATTTTTGTTACAGCTCACTAGAATCCCACTGAAACAATTTTAAGCATATTTTTTATATCAACTTTTTCAATGAATAGTTCATATTAAATTTTTCAACGTTTTTTTAATAGACCAACTTTGACGGTATTCTTCGGTATTCTTGATAGCATTCAAACGCAAAAGAGAAAATTCTGAAAATGGTTATTGATGGCAGTATTTTGTTTATTTTCTTTACATGCGCAAGAGAATGTTGCTTTTTTTTAATGCTTATTCTTTTTCTTATGTAAATTATTAAAAGGCTGATTGTTTGATTTATGACGGTCGATTATCTACTCGAGGGATATAGGCCCTAGTAGGAAGTGCCCTCCGTGGGGGACTTTCTAAGGGATCCTAACCCGTATTTACGGCAAGCTTCGAAGAAAACCACGGAAAACTTCGTGTTAGGTCGACTAGCGCGACAGGAGTTTGAAACCAACACCTCCCGTCCACCAGCTTTGATAGCAGAACCTCTCATCCACTGGGGTTGCTAAATTGTTAAAAGGAAAGCAATGTGATTATTGCACTTTGTAAAAAAAACGGATCGAATGAAAATTATTACAATTTATGTGAACGATATATATTTATCCTACACTATTTACTATATTTAAATTATGCTTTAAAAATGGCAGAACATTTTTCTGACGTGGCAGAATCATTTACCAAAATTTAATGCACTCTTACGTGTTTAAATTCTAGAAATCAACCCTTGGTGAATGACAATTCAGAAATCTCAGAAAACGACTTTTCAAGGTTTTGAGTAAGGTTATTGTAACAAAAGGATGCTTTGCTACCAGATAATTTCTGTAAGCATTTTACACAATAATTATAGTAAAAAAAAAGAGGCAAAGCAATCTCTGGGGAAAATATTTTTCTCTATGTAGATATCGAATTTTTAGAACCTTCAACTTATTATCCTAATTTTAGTCTTATTGCTATCGCTTATTATACCCCTCACATCATTTAATTCGTTTCTTTTGTTAGTTATCTTACTTATTTAATTATAATTGCAATTATTTATTTTATTTTTAATTTTTGCCTATGTTTCTTTCTTTTCTTTTTTTTTTCTTTTTACCGCTGTTATTGTTGAGTTAATTTTTTTCGTACTTTCTGTCCCCTTTTTCCACATTTTTCTATTCGTTATTTTCTCTCCCCTATCCTATTTTCTCTCGTTTCTTTCATTTTGTTTCAAGCTTTCTTCTAGTCTGATAGTGGGAAGATGACTTTTACATCTGAAGTGCTACGATTAAGTTTTTCGATACGTCTTACACTAGTTTTTTTCTTTTCATGCATATAAAAGTTTTTCTCCATCATACATTACGCAGACTTGTTTTAAAAAATGATTTTTTAAAACTTTTTTATTACATACTGGGTTCCTAATAATACATATAAGAAGAAAAGTGGACAATATTTTCTAAGGAACTTATTTATAAACAAACAAATTCTACATAATTCATCACCTAATTTATATTTCAAGAATATCTTCTTTCTAGTAGAAAAAAAAACTTAAAGAATTAAAATGTTTCTTTTAATCCAAAAACATAAAGAAATACCAACTTGTTTGGAATCCTAAGGAATGATAAGTAAATTGTTTGGAATGATAAATAAATAAAATAAACATCCTGGAAAAAATAGTTAGTAGTTTTTAATCTGTTTCTCTTTTTGTTTGGTATTTTATGAAAAGTTTGAAATAAAATAATCATTTATTATACTTTGCTATTTTATGACGGAAATTCTTGTTTTACTTTTTCAAATGCTGATGAAATTCATGTGTTGATACGCGTGATAATGTAATTGATTTTCATCCCCATTCAGAGAACAATATCCCTATATTCTGGTATTATTTGCTTATATTCTTGATAGTTTAAGTTTTTAACGCGCGATGCTTTTTTAAATATTTAATAATTTTTTGTAATGGACTGTGTAACTGTGTGATTCCTTGAAATTCTTTAGGTTACGAAAATGAAATATTTGACAAAATTTCTGCTTAGTCTCAGACTGAAATTGAATTTGATTCGATTATAAAAGATTCTCAAATAAGGGTAGATGAATCTTCAACTTAAAGAAAATTATTACACACAACAAAAAAACCTATGGATCAAAGGCAGTCATGCGGATTGCACTATAATATCCACCTGATTGGGAAATTTGTATGGCATGAAAAAATCATTTATTTCAAAATTTCGATATTAGAGGGCGCTATTACGGGTATGAACACGGAGCTGTTTCACACAATAGAAAATTCAGATCAAACAAAAACACACCATGTGATTCTGGTTAGGTACAACTTAAATTCACGAGTGAGATTTGGAAAATCCAAATGGTTATGAGTATTGAAAGATGACATAATGCAAAGAGGGACAGCCATACCCGTTGATATGCTATTCCCATGCTGCAACAGATATAATAGGGGAGATGGGGCATGAATAAGACATTTTCACAAAAATGTTTATTTTAAATATTTTATTTAAGTTGTTATCAATATTATATATCACATTTCATACATTAAGTGCTTAACTACATCTTATGCACAGTATTTATTCAAGATTATTATTATACAGAAATATATTATGAAATTAAACAACAATTCTTCTATGTCCCAATCATCCCCACAGCACGGATGAATGGGACACAAATATTTTCCTCTCTTTATTCAATGTTAAGGACTAAAAGCTGAAAAAAATGCCTCCTGGGCAAAAGCTGAGAGATTGTAAATTGTAATATGATCTCCAGAATTATTTGTTAGCCAATCAAATTGACTCATCTCAGCTTCAGCTTAAAAGGCCCATAAACGGAATCATTCAATGGCTGAAGACGATAAATACAATGAGGTTTAAATGTTAAAAGAATAATTACCATAAATTATTAATTTATCAAACTATATCATATTATTTAGCTAATAAATGTATTTTGCAGCAGCCTCTAAGGATGAATGAGACAATTTCATTCATTCCACTTGAAATGTCCCAATCATCCCCATGTTGCATATATTCAATTGTCAGCCATTTTGTCTCAAAAATTATTTTGTCACAATGGTTAATATTTATTCATTTTAAATGCCAATATTGAGCCTTGAAATAAACAACTACAACGCATCTTAATTGTTTATATTTTATAAGATAGTTAAACAACTTCAAGTGTAAAAAAAAAAAAATTACTTTTAAGAAGAATTTTCAGGAAATACAACTTTGAAGGAAACAGAAAACAGCCACGTGGTCTTGCTTTTGGTTCTGAAGTACACTATAGTAGTGAAATCTATGAGGATAGGAAGCAACTAAAAAAAATGTTTATTGCCTAAAATATTGAGAACGTCTCACCCATCCCTTGTCCCATTCATCCCCCATCTCCCCTACTGCAAAGAGGGACAGCCATACCCGTTGATATGCTATTCCCCTGCTGCAACATATATACTACAAGTGTATTTAGTACTGGATTGAATATTTAGCTTTTTTTATTCGGAATATTTTCAATATAAAAGATAAATTATTCTTTATCGACACTAGAAGGTACTAACCTCACCAAGCTTTTAAAATAAGGAGTGTAAATTGTAGGGCTCCCAAATGGTCCGCTTTTGTAAATACCGGTATTTTCTTTAAAAAATTATTTTTAAATTTTTCTTGCAAATTTTGCAGAAACCACCTTCAGAGGTAAATTTTAGTGGAAATTTTGTATAAACCTACCACGAAATTTTCTGTTAAAAAATATTGGTATTCATTTGGCGGACCATTTGGGAGCCCTGAAATTGTAATAGCGCTGTCACTTAGTTCTTCCTATTTATTTATGTTATTAAACATTCTATTTTACAATATTATGGCAATCATATGTTTAGCATAACGTATTCTAACGTAACTAGAAAATTAGATCAAACAAAAACACACCATGTGATTCTGGTTGTAGTACAATCTAAATTCATGAGTGAAATTTGTAAAATCCACTGGTTATGAGTCTTGAAAGATGACATACTGCAAAGAAGGACAGCCATACCCGTTGATATGCTATTCCCATGCTGCAACAAATATATTACTACAAGAGTACTGGATTGAATATTTAGCTTTTTTTTTATTCAGAACATTTTCAATATAAAAGAAAAATTATGCTTTATCAACACTAGAAGGATCTAACCTCGCCAAGTTTGTAAAATAAGGAGTGTACATTGCAGGGCTCACACATAGTAAGCTTTTTGAATACCGGTATTTTCTTAGAAAAATTATATTTTAAAATTTTTCTTGCAAAATTCGTAGAAACCACCTTCGTAGGTAAATTTCAGCGAAAACTTTGTAGAAACATTCCCCGAAATTTTCTGGTAAAAAATATTGGTATTCAGTTGGCGGAACATTTTGGAGCCCTGTAATTGTAATAAAGCTCTCACTAAACCCCTTGAAGGGCACCGGTATATTATATATACCACTTAATTTTAATCCCAAAATGTCACATTAACACCAGAATTTTATAATCAAATTTTGAATTTATAAGGCACATGAGGAAAAGCTTTTACTTATTTTCAAATAAATTCGTTCGTGAATCCTGGTGTCAAACTATCGTTTCAATATTTTAGCTACAAGAATGCTTTGCCCCTGAAGGGGTTAACTTTTCCTATTTATTTATATTATTAAACATTCTATTTTACAATATTACGGCAATCATATGTATAGCATAACGTATTGAGTCGATGGATTTAAAAATTACATACTTGAAGATTATTTTATAAATCATCGAAAATGGGTAAATTAAGTTACTGTTTTCAATTAAAGTTTATTTGAAAGTAATATAGTAATGTTTTTCCTAATTTATAATGAAAATATTTTAATATAAGCTGTGATTAAAGCGAAAGTGATAGCTTAGTATTAATGATGCTATGCTTCATAATATAGATTTCAGTAAATACAATATTTGAAATGTAAAGTCAATATTTATATAAAACTGGACAGTCCTTTCAAATATTTCTAACATAAAACCAATCTTAATTAAATCCTGGTACTTCATTATTGGCCCAAAATATAGGAAATATAACTAATTTGTGGTTTGTTACAGTTTGTTAAAAATAGCATTCCATTTCTTAAATTTAATGCTTACTTTATAATTGTTTATATAGAGTAGATTATTATATTTAATAAATCAATATAAAAGTAAAACATTTTATTACAGAAAATGATTGTCCTTTTTGTTAGATTAAAGAAGGGTGAAAATTATATTTTGGAGCAACTTCTAATTAATAAACAATACACAACTGACTAGTATCAAAAGCAAAATATCGCATAAAATATAGGAAATATAACTAATTTGTGGTTTGTTACAGTTTGTTAAAAATAGCATTCCTTTTCTTAAATTTAATGCTTACTTTATAATTGTTTATATAGAGTAGATTATTATATTTAATAAATCAATATAAAAGTAAAACATTTTTATTACAGAAAATGATTGTCATTTTGTAAGATTAAAGAAGGATGAAAATTATATTTCGGAGCAACTTCTAATTAATAAACAATACACAACTGACTAGTATCAAAAGCAAAATATCGCATAAAATATAGGAAATATAACTAATTTGTGCTTTGTTACAGTTTGTTAAAAATAGCATTCCATTTCTTAAATTTAATGCTTACTTTATAATTGTTTATATAGAGTAGATTATTATATTTAATAAATCAATATAAAAGTAAAACATTTTTATTACAGAAAATGATTGTCATTTTGTTAGATTAAAGAAGGATGAAAATTATATTTTGGAGCAACTTCTAATTAATAAACAATACACAACTGACTAGTATCAAAAGCAAAATATCGCATAAAAATGTTACAATATGTTCAATCATGCATGAAGCTTCTGATAAAAAAGTTTTTTAGTAAAGCGGCAAAATCTTTTCGTAATATCAAAACCATACTGCTTAAACCTTTGCATAATGTATGAAGCTTATCTCGTGGAACCAAACTGAGGTGGCTTTTTTAAAGAATTTAAATTGTGGAACTTGTTTGGAATATGTTAAACTTTTTGATATTATATTAAATGTTGAACTTTAACATAATAAACATCTATAGTAAATACATTATTCGGTTATGAAAGGCAATTTTAAGATTATCATACTTTCTTAAATACATGACTAAGTATATAGATAGATAGCTATAGACGTATGCACGATATATAGATTGGTTGTCAAACACAGTTGCTTGATTGTTTGTTTCCGTTAATATGAAAGTCTCGTTTAATATAAAATCCCAATTATAATAAAAGGATTCTATTGACTGCCTGTCGTACAATATGAGTACTGATAGTTACTGTATAATGATATATATATATATATGCAGAGAGAGAGAGAGAGAGAGATAATATATCTAGATATATATTTTAAGACAAAAAAGTTTAAGATTTAAACTATCTTGAAATATTTTATTGTTATTTTAATTCTTTTACTCGAAAATAAATCTATATTGCCTAAAAATGAATATATAAAATTTATTCCATTTGCGAAATGGTGAAAGTTTTAAGTAATTTGGAGTCATGTATTAATATTATTTGTTTAACAAATATAAAAATTCATGGTTTCATTGTTATATCTTTCAAAGACCTTTCTAACACAAAAGATCGGTATGCTGATATAATTTTTTTTCGTTTAATCATACGAACCGTGGTTTGTTACTCACGATTATTCAGTAATTTGTCAGTAATGAAATTTAATAAATTATTCATCGTGAACAAATGGAAGCATGTTTAAAATTTTACAGAAAAGAAGCACTGAAATTATTACGGAGAAACTGTAACTGTTCGCATCAAATATGTACAAATACGACACAGTAATTCAATATGTATGACGCAAACTAAACGTGTAACACATGGGCTGATAAGTTCCCGATCCGGCACACAGATGGCGTTGCAATCGCCGGACCGATGCTTTTTTTAGTAAATACTAACCTCTAAAAGGTAGCAAAAAAAATGTCATGTCGATTCGTCGTGTGGATAAAACGTTAGAGTGGTTTTATTTGAACAAGTTTGTTGATAAACAAAAAAATGGATAAACAAGAATTTCAAGAATTGTTATTTGATGGGAAAAACACCGTTCACACAAAAGCCTGGCTTGATAAGCGTTTTTCGGACACTGCACCAGGTAAATCAAGCATTATTGACTGGTTTGTTGAATTTAAATGTGGTCGTACGGACACCAGTGATGCACCACGCAAAAGATGTGTTTAATCCGGAAAACATAAAAAGAGTCCAAAAATCGTTTTGGGGAACCGTAAAATGAAGTTGTAGGAGATAGCTCAGACTCTGAAGATATCTAAGCAACGTGTAGGTTTTATTTTGAATGAACATTTGTCTATGAAAAAGCTGTTGTCAAAGTGGCTGCCGCGCGTGTTGACTTTTGACCAAAAACAACAACGAGTTGATGATTCTGAGTACTGTTTGGAGCTTTTTCGTTATAAAATTATGTTATTTCTTATTATATTATTATTATTTATTTATTAAAGTATTATTATTTATTTATTAAATTATTATTATTAAATTATTATTATTAAATTATTATTATTATTATTAAATTATTATTATTAAATTATTATTATTATTATTAAATTATTATTATTAAATTATTATTATTAAATTATTTTTATTAAATTATTATTATTATTATTATTATTAAATTATTATTATTAAATTATTATTATTAAATTATTATTATTATTATTATTAAATTATTATTATTTATTTATTAAATTATTATTATTATTATTATTAAATTATTATTATTTATTTATTAAATTATTATTATTATTATTATTATTATTATTATTATTATTATTATTATTATTAAATTATTATTATTTATTTATTAAATTATTATTATTATTATTATTATTATTATTATTATTATTATTATTAAATTATTATTATTATTATTATTATTAAATTATTATTATTTATTATTAAAGTTATGTTATTTATTAAAGTTATAAAGTTATAAAGTTTTGTTAAAAAGTTGTGTTTTCTTTATTAGACCGGGAACATATCAGCCCATGTGTTATCTTTTCACACTTTCTAAAAAGATATGTGCTGATTCGTTCCGTTCAACTAATGAAATAGCAAAAATTTAATCTAAAAAATTAATGAAATTAATTAGAAAAATTTTGTGTTTTTGGCAGTTTCAATTAAATTCATAGGTAAAAGGATATTTTACAATATTTAAAAAAAAAGTTATGTTCATAATCTTCCGTTGAAATTAGTAAACATTGTACAATAAAATATATGCTATAGATGGGAGTTTTCGTTAAATGGTATTGAGGCACATAATATAGATTGCCACTTGTGTTAAAATTTGCAGAAAAATGCTTTTTGCACGCTTTCTGTTAGCTTACAATTATGTACGTATGTGATAGTGATATCTTGTCACTCATTTTTCACCCACTTCCTCTTCACATAGAGCTTTGGAATTTGGAATATATATGTATTCATGAAGGCAATACATGAATTGGACATTGATTTTTTTAAAATTCGATCCCTAAGGGAGGGGGACAACATCGGCCCAAAACTTTTATTTTCCCCCATAGAAATAACGTTGCGATTGTTTAATATTAATTGAAAAAAAAAGCTCCATTTTTGCAACATTAATCCCTTTTAATCACATTTTTGATCGCATCATTACGTCGTCTGCATTTATATAAAAAATATCTAAATGAGTGTGTATTGGTGAATATATATGAATAAAAGAGCATTTGTTGAAAAGTACTAATGACAGGGTTACCACAATACATCCAATTTTGGGGCAATTTGGCGAAATATCGCTAAATTCGGAGAAAACTAATTAATATATATGAAACCAATTTGGCGATAGCTTGCAAATTTTGCAAAATTCCCATTTAAATCCCTTATCTTCCATAATCTTCTTACATTGGCATAGCCTGCTATTTTCTATAACATGCCATAAGACAAAAAAAAATTAAAAAGGCCATTACACTTATTTACGTTATTTATTTCTTTTTGGTTATTGTCATTGTAAAGAAAACCATCTGAGGATAATGCCTTAAATTCTAAATACATTTTACACTAAAAAACAATCTGATCTTCTTCATAGGAAAAAATTTATTTCTTGCTTATTATTTCTAAGCTTGTAATCATCTTTAAAATTGGTAATAAACTCATAATAGTTTTATTTTAAAAAATTATTATTTAAAGAAGACGTGTCATTAAAAATTATTAAACTGTTATTTTTATTTTTTTTACTGAAGTTCATCTTCCAGTCATAATCAGGTTTTGTAAATAAAATAACGAAATAAAGTCAAATGTAGGCGGAAATTAATTAACAGTGCCTACATTTTAACTATTAAGGAAGAAAACTATTAGGAATTCTGTGTTTCATCTGGAGTTAATTCATAAGTATTTATCAACTTTTATGGAAATTATAATTAAACTTAGTTTTATTACATATACATATTATATGGCATTTTTTAATCAAAGAAAACATATAATATTTAATTTTTTTTTAATTGCGTAATTAAAGGAAAAAATTCTATTTAAAACACTGAATAAAATATCAGTTGCGAAAATATAATAATTCAGCTTCACAAAAAGTCATTGTCAGCACTGAATTTAATCAACAAAAATTTAAAAATTTAAAAACAGACGAACTTTCCTATTAAGTATTTTACAGTAACTGTCACAGCAAATACGTGTTGCATATATTCACGTTATATTTAAATCCTATATTGCTAATTATGATCACAATTAAAATTTTGGTTCTTGTATTGTTATCATAAACGATAAATGTTTGATTTACATAAAATTCAAAGAAACTAAAATACTGGAGATTATAATTAAATATTCTGACTGAGATTTTATTTTATCGTTATAATGCAGAACAAGAAAAAATAGACAATAGTTAGACAAAAAAAAATCTCTATTTTAATAAACTTTATAATAAATTATATGTATTGGTACAGTCTCTGTATTTATTTTCGAGCTCAGAAATAATATCGAAGTTGTTCTGTCATTATGAAACTCACTCTAAATAACTTTATTACCAGATATATTGACTTTAGGGATTCAGTTGTATGTTTTAAATGATAGTACACACTCTCAGAAAAAAACTAAATTTATGATCGTTTGCCCTTCAATTTTCACGGGCAACAGCCTTATTTGATGAAAAACGGTCTGATCGACTAAATAAGCGGCCTTACCCTTAGATACTTAGAAAATTAAGAGCAATCCACATATTCTTACAGTTCTAGCCCATATGTTAGCAAAAACACGGCACGAGCACATACATTGTCCTCCGCTAGGGTGTAACCCTTCATTTTACTCGTGTTTCGAAAATTTTAACCCGCCAAAACAGCGATTCTGTGATGATTTACTAACGTGCTACGTGCTACGGAACAGTAAGAAAAGTGTTATTGTGTTTTAAAGTGCATTATATCTTGTGCATTATAATGCTGTATTATTTTGACCCGTAAAATTACGGGCTGCACAAAATGATGGGCATGGATTTTTTTTTTTTTTTTTTTTTTTTTTTTTTTTACGGGATATGACTGGAATCTCTGCTGCCGGCCTCTGCCCGTAATTTTACTGCAATTTTTTTAACAGTGTAGATGTGATGCTTTTTTGTTCAAGGAGAATTGACATACACTAGAATAAATCCAAGAGCTGGTTTTGAAAACACAATAATGAAGAATAGTAAAATGTAGGTGGTAATTTAATGAATATTCCTACAATTATAAAAATGCACAAACACACACACATACACACACACATATATATATATATATATATATATATATATATATATATATATATATATATATATATATATATATTATCAAATGTAATTCTTTCATCCATACAGGATGCTACAAAATAGATGGGGTAAACTTTAAGAAATGCTAAAGCACACTGCAACAAAAAAAACTCGCATAATGAAGAAGCATCTCCATATATTTATTCAGACAAAAATCCACAGTGTCTCACTAAAAAGATCCTAGTATTTTTCCATGAATTTAAAATTATGAAATTACGCTTATTCCTGTAAAAGGCGATGATATTACAAAAAATGCAGGAAGAGCAAAGTATTGCATTCAATCACATTGAATATATTGTCAATT
Organism: Maratus michaelseni; assembly: GCA_963931845.1. Taxonomy (NCBI): domain Eukaryota; kingdom Metazoa; phylum Arthropoda; class Arachnida; order Araneae; family Salticidae; genus Maratus; species Maratus michaelseni. The sequence goes on from OZ007591.1 coordinate 176,777,147, forward strand.
TCGTCCCAATACATGAAAGTATCCAGTGATGTTTGGATGTGGGTGGTGGTCACTTTCAACTCTAATCGCATCTATAACATTGAAAACGATGGAAACGTTGTAGTGAAAATGAAATAATACTCGTATGATATAAAAATCTCTTAAAGTACATAAAAATATGTCTATTTTAAAAATTCATTAACTTGTTTTAATAAATTTGTAAATTATTTATATTTGATAAAGTTTAAGGTGTTGTTTGGGATACATTTTCTGGACATTATCACTAAAATACGGTCCAATAAAACATTAATTTTATATAAAAGTAGAATCTGAGCAGTTGTAATATCTAGCATTTGGTAATTCATTCAATTAGATTCTAAATTATTGTGATTGTTTTCATATTGTCTAAACCGAATGTTAGTAATTCTAAAATATTTCAAAAATATATATATTCTTCTATATATTAGTGATTGGAGATTTGTATTAATCCCCGAATTATCATTTTAATAAGCCTCTTCATTTAGTAATTAACATGAATTTGCATTAAAAAGCAGTTTTAAAAAATAAAACTTTCCTCCAAAAATTATTAATAATAATAAAAAAGACTTCTTAACAACTTAGCAAAAAATAATTTTTTGTAAGAGATTTCTTTTTAATTTGGTAAGTCAAAAAGAGTAATTAATAAATTTTCTTTGGATTAATTGACAAATAAAAAATATTATCGTTTGTAGTATTTATTAAAGAGAACTTCCTTTTAATTAGGATTTTATTATATGTTATTTTAATTTGTTAAAAAATCCCTTTGAAGTATACTATGATTGTTTATATTGCTCTCCTTTTTTGAGCATGAATTTAAATTTCGGATTATTTTCCTTTCTGCGTTTTTATTAAAATAATTTTTATTCAAATCATTTAAGAATATATTTTGATATTAAATACCCGGTTTACACGAAAAAAAAATGAAATAAGAAAATGATGAAATTACACTGAAAAAATAAGTGTCTGTGGTATGAATACAAATTTCAGTTTACGACATTACAACAATTATTTTATTGAGAGTTGTGTTACGTTCACTTATTTCTCTTCATATCTATTGTTGTAATAATAAATACTTGTCCAACGAAAAAAAAATTAAATTTCTACAGCTTCCGATTGCATACATGATTCATGATTAGATTGGCTATATCAGGGTTTTATCGGTTTTATTATCGTTTTTTTGTGATATTTAAATAATGTTGTCGATATATTAATATTTGGTAGTGTACATACAACTGTAGTCAGTACTCTGACTGGAAAAAATTTGAATTTATTTTCTGAGTTAACAAAATTTCTTAATTTTTTTGCAAAAAATACACTGTGAAAACTTGGTTTACAAGTTGACTTCAACCTTTAGTAGTTAAAATGACTGAAGCAGTCAGCATATAACAATTCAAAATTATTTATCATATTTTAATACACAGAATTTATGCTAAAGTAATTTTACCCTGAAATGATTATTACCTATTTTTTTTTCAGAATTATAGTATCTTATATTTACAAATAGTCTATTTAAATCCATAAAATCAAACTCAATTTAAATTTTGACTTTTCCTTTAGAAAAAATTTGAATTCTGATCTTTTACATATAAATTCTACTATGTCTCTTTTTGCATTCACAATAAATTGAATAAAAGAATATACAAATTAAAACCTTAAATCTACCACTGATTTTTCATTTACTAAATTTTATATTACCATCATGCGTTAACTAAAACAAAATCTTTTACTCTAGCTGTTTAATAATCAAATTTAACACAGATTGTTTTGAAAGCCTCTTCTTCTGTCCACCCTTCAGATTTTTGCTTTTCTCGCTCTCTGGCAGGAAATCCTGATGACATTTTTGTTATGAATTTTGGAAACTGGACATAGTTCTTCCTATGATGCTGCTACTTCCTTGGGACAGGATTTTTCTACGGTCGCTACTCTTCTCTGGACTGGAAATGTCTGGCATTTTTTTCCCAGTCTGTGTTTCAAACTCGAAACAGGGCATTTGACGATTCTTTCCCCACTAAAAAAAGACAAATGTTTCTTAATCTAGGAAAATATAATATAAACATCAACGAAAATATACAATAAACTCTTCCGAGTTATTCACGATTTCGAAAAGAGTTCTTTAGAATCTTACAGTGATATAAAACACCCTGGTACATATTTTTAAGGGCATAGCCAGGGTATATTGCCGGGTAAATACCCATTTTGGGTATTTACCTAGATAATTATTCTTCAATTAAATATAGATGTGGAAAACACTTATATTGCTTCTAGTCATAATGGATTACTATAACAGAAAGAAAAATCTAGAACTTTAGGAAAACATATCAGGTGAACTCTTAAAAAAAAAAAAAATTAAAAAAACTCAACATTTTATGTGTAAATATTGAATTTAAATATCTTTTTAAATTATAATGAAGAATATAAAAAAAGCTGATGTATAAATCTTAGGGTTTTTTTATTAAATTATGACATTATCAATTATGACATCTTTGACTACATCCAAAAGTTTTCTCTTTAGCTGATGAGCTTTTTCATTAACTGCCATAATTTGTAATATAAGCTTATGTTTTATTCTTTTAATCCCTGATTCTTCTTTGGGATAATAGTTTATGACCATAAGTGAATTTTCTCACTGTTGCTTTCTAAAGAGTTATCGGGCCTTATTGTTTCCTTTGTGTACGTTAATGCAATTCAGTATTCCTCATTTCTCGATACAGCTGTGTATTGGCATAGTCTAGCTTTTTTGCCCGCTGTCGGAGCATTAAAAAAGTTGTTGTTTTTTCAATAAATTGCTTTTTTATTACAAACTCCTACAATTGATATGATGTACATCCTAATTGTATTATGCAGAGTGTATCTGAAAAAATGGGCAAAACTTGACGGGGTGATAGAATGCAGCTATATGAGCGTATTGCGTCATAGAATACATGGCTGCGCGAGCCTCAAAGTGTCGTTGTAAATGGTATGGCACATTCCTACGAGAGCTGTTGCCGGAGCTGCTGCGTCCGTTCCAACACCCCCCATCAGGTGGAGAATATGGTTTCAACACGACGGTGAGTCTTCACACTTTCCCTTGGATGTGTGGAACACTTTAGATGCAACTTTCCCAGGGCGATGGATTGGTCGAGGTGGTCCTATAGCTTGGCCACCAAGATCGCCAGATCTCTTGTGTTTGGACTTTTTTCTGTGGGGTCATATGAAAAGCCTAATCTACGAGTGCCCCATTGAAACCGATATGGATCTAGTCGCCAGGATTAACGTTGTTGCTGGGAATATTCGGGAAATACCTGGTGTCTTCACAAATGTGCGTATGTCCCTATCCCGCTGGTGTGAAGCGCCTTTTGAGCAATTTCTTTGAACATGTACATTAATTACATTGCTGTTAAAAAAAATTTCTGAAGTAACTCCTCTCATTCTTGTGTTAAATCTTTAGCTGCGGCAGTGGAAAACTACCTTTTAACTTCTCACTGCTTGCGTTCCGACCATACATTCTATGACAAAATTTTCTCGTATAGCTGCGTTCTATCCCCCCGTAAAGTTTTGCCCATTTTTTCAGATACACCCTGTATACTACGACTAAGAGAACGGAAAACATATTTCTTCTGTTCTTGTACTGGTTCGCCTTTTTAATACTGGTGAAGAAAGAATTTTGAAAGCGTTAGATTAGCATATTTTTATTGCGTATTTAAGAAGTGTTTTCCTTTCATATTATGCAATAAAACTTTAGGAAGCCTTATTTCTTTGATGTTTGAAAAATATTTAGAAACAAAATCTCGACTAAAAACAAAAACATTAAAATTGTTCGAGTATTAAATATTTAACCCCCTGACCGCCGAGCAAAAGGGTAAATTTGTAATGTTGTTTTCTCTGTATTTATTTTAAATGCTAAAATAAGATGAATTTTCTAATTTGATATAAAAAACTTAATTACGTATATAAGTATAAGCTTTGAGATCATCAATTATTACTCAATATTTTAAAACTGCATTATATTTGTAGAAATATATTAATTTAAACTTTGCTATTATTGCAGTGAAACCTACAGCATAGTGAACGGATTTATCAGTTCACGGCGGTGAGAAGGTTAATGCAATTCAAATAACTTCCCCATTTGGGTTTTACTGGCAACTTCAAAGAAGTGTTTTTTTTAATCTTCTTCATCTTAAACTAGACTAAAAATTGCATGTGACGGTTACTTCGTTTGATGGTCCTCATCCACACCATATCAATTACATTTTCATATATAAAGAATGCTTAAATGACTGACATCTTAAAATATCAGAACAATGTAAATGTAAAAGATGGTCAAAGATACTCAATCGGATGATATAAACATAAAAAAGTGAAAGCTGGAATAAAGTTTGAAACATAGTAACCAATGATTTCAGGAATTTTTTTAAGTTTATGATTTTTTACAGTGAAATATTAAAATACCCAAATTTTGGGTATTTACCCTAAGCTTGGGTAAATACCCAAGTACATACACCAAAAATAAATACATACAATTAATATTGATAATATTCTGCCTTTAAAATTTGAATTGGAATATATTTTAAGAAATGATATGGGGGAGATGGGGGATGAATGGTACATTTTCACAAAAATATTTATTTTAAATATTTTATTTAAGTTATTATCAATATTATATATCACATGTCATACATTAAGTGCTTGACTACATCTTATGCACAATATTTGTTCAAGATTATTATTATACAGAAATATAAATGAAATTTTAAAAAAAGTTCTTCTATGTCCCAATCATCCCCACAGCAGGGATGAATGGGACACAAACATTTTCCTCACCGTATTCAATGTTAAGGACTAAAAGCTGACAAAAATGCCTCCTTGGCAAAAGCTGAGAGATTATAAATTGTAATATGATCTCCAGGATTATTTGTTAGCAAATCATCTTGGACTAATCTCAGCTTTGCCTGAAAAGGTTCATAAACGGAAGCATTCAATGGCTGAAGACGATGACGATGATGAGGATGAAATGTTAAAAGAATAATTACCATAAAGACTTTATCATTTGACTTTATCAATCTATATAATATTATTTAGTTAATAAATATATTTTTCAGCATCCTCTAGGGATGAATGAGATAGTTCCATTCATCCCATTTGAAATGTCTCAATCATCCTCACGATGCATATATTCAATTGTTAGCCATTTTGTCTCAAACATTATTTTGTCACAATGGTTAATATGCATTCATTTTAATTACCAATATTGAGCCATGAAATAAAAACTACAACATATCTTAATTGTTTATATTGCATAAGATATTTAAGTAACTTCAAATGTAAAAAAAAGAAAATAATACTTTTAAGCAGAGTTTTCAGGAAATGCAAATTTGAAGAAAACTGAAAACCGCCATGTGCTCTTGCTTTTGGTTCTGAAGCACACTATGGTAGTGAAATCTATGAGGATAAGAAGCAACTAAAAAAAAAGTTTATTGCCTGAAATATTGAGAACGTCCCATCCAACCCTTGTCCCATTTATGCCCCATCTCCCCTACTTAAAAAACTTGTACATTTCTTAAAATTTTTAATATTCTATATATATTAACAAGTAAAAATATAGACATTTAATTACTTTATCTTTCCTTCTATTTGTACTGTTTTCTAAAACTCTCTCTCTCTCTCTCTCTCTCTCTCTCTATATATATATATATATATATATAGGATAAGCTTGTTTTACGCCTATTGACATTTTTAGTCGTATATTCTTTTTTAGATTAGTTAAAACTTTATTTGTTTTGCCATTGCCACATCGTCCCTTTATTCCAGAAACATGGATGTGCGAATTTCAAAATTTTGTGAAATGTCGTTTGAATATGTATTTTACTATTATAATGCATTTGGTTTATCTTTATGAAATGTTTCGTAATGTTCCTTCAGGGAGGTACACTGTCACATTTCTAGCAAAACTTAGAGAGCAAAATTAGAGATCCCAGCCATCTGATAAACCCAAAAGAGGAAAATTTGCACATTCATGTTTCTAGAATAAGAGAGACGTCACTCAGCATGTAATTCAGCATGACTTGATTCAGTTATAATTCATTATCGATTACTAATCTTAATAACATGTTTAAAGAAAGTTGGCTAGATTAATTAGAAGCTTTGAGGTTTTATAGTATACCCGTATATAGGGGAAGATGGCCTAAAATGATACCATTAAGGGAAAAACTTGTGTAAAATAAATAACTTTTTAAATAAAACTTTGGGCCTTTGCTAGTATGTTTTAAACTATATTTTGCATTGTAAACATATTTCAATAATAATTTAAAAAACAAATTTAGTAATGAAAAAAAATAGATTCTTTAAAAATTGTCCAAAGGATCATTTTACCCTCACCCAAGGGCAAAATGATCTTTCATTTTAAATTAATTGCAAATTGTTTTTTTTATCGGAAAAATAAAGGCTTTAAAAGTAATTATGACAATACATAAATGTCATTCACATCTAAAAACATACTCCATTAAGTAAACCAATTCATATTTCTGTACATGAAAGACTGTATATCTAAACAAATATGAAAGTTAGGGCCTACCTTATGAAAGATGCTATAAAATCCAATTTTTCAAAGAATTCAATTCAGACACGTAATACTGCGATCGCTTAAAAGCACCATTGCATCTTTTTTGCTTATCACAACTAGTTTATGTGTTACCCTGTAGATAGCGCGACCTGTCTGGAAGAAAATATATGTGGATCGTTTTGCTCGTTAGGATCATTTTAGGCCACCTTTTTACTATATGTAATTCCTTCATTTCTATGAAGTACAAAATTTAATAATTATCACCTAAAATTATTCATAAAATACCTTCATTCATAAATATACACTAGCTACAGAATATGATTGGATGTAGAATGCAAAATAGCATTCGCGATGTATATCTTTCCATAAAATAGTGCAGCCTCATCTTAATATATTATAAGATTTATATATAATTTGTAAAACTAAATCTATAAAATAAAGTAAAAAATAAATAAAACTTGCATTTAATTAGAAAGACGAAATCCGAAAACACATTAACACATTTAGAGTAATTTGTTGGTAAACATCAACATTAATCATAGAAGTAATATTTCGCTTCTACTATGTTATATAATACACTGAAGTTGTCACTATGTACAATTTTCTATAAAACGTTTTGAAACTTCTGGCATATCTATGATAATTAGTTTCGCTAAACTTCTATTTATTATTCACGTTATTTTTGTTACGTATCATTACAATAAATAAAACAAGCTTAAAAATTATGATAATATATTAAACATCAAAATATCTTCAAATTTAGAACTTTGTATTTCACTCGTCTTTACATTTTTTGAAACTTAATTTGCTTGGATTCGTAACTATGAAATATGTAGAGATATCTGTGAATTTATTTACGTCTGAAGCCACATTATATTCAAAACATCATATTGACTTAAACATTATACATAAATAACTAGTCGGATGTGCCAAACCAAAAACTTTCTTCTACCTCATGCAGGTTTCGCATGCACTAAAAATGAATCTCAGCACCAATTTATATGAAGGTCTAACTGAATCTAAAGTTTTATTAAATTCCATGCATTAGTTCTTGTGATATGACTATCGCTAACATCGTGTAAATCCTGAAAAATGCAGCACAGCAGCACCACCTGTTGGGAGTTTAACACCAAAACATAATCAACAACAAACTTATGTCAACGTCTAACTGAATCTTAAATTTGATGAAAATCCGTGCATTAGTTCTTGAGATATAGTTATCGTGAAAATCATGAATAAAGTAGCATAGAAGCAGAACCTGTTGGGCTATTTACACCAAAACATAATCAGCCTCGATTTATGTCAAAGTCTAACAGAATCTGAAGTGTGATGAATTTCCCTTCATTACTTCTTGAGATATGGCTATCATGAAAATCATGATAAAAGTAGCTTAGCAATGCCACCTCTTGGGGTATCTACACCAAAGCATATTCATAGTCTATTTATGTCAAGGTCTAACTTAATCTGAAGTTTGATGAAAATTAGTACATCAGTTCTTGAGATAGAGCTATTGCGGAAATCGCAAAAAATGCAGCATAGCAGCGCCACCTGTTGCGCAATTTACACCAAAAACTAATCATCACCAATCTATATCAGGGACTAACTAAATTTAAAGTTTTATTAAATACAATTCATTTGTTTTTCATAAAGAGCGTCCACAAAATTTTTGTCACAGACAGACATTTTCAAAAAACAGTCAAATCGTATTTAGGACCTTCTAAAACGTATAAATTCGTTGAAAAGTTTCATGAATCCAATACTTTCTTCTTGTAAAGATAGAATAAAGTAAAATATAAAGATTCCATTTTAGTATTCTTAAAAAACTTTTTTTTTTATGTTAACTGTTCTGATATATTTTAATTTTCTTGGACAACCATAATAAACTTCAAAATTTCACAATGTATATAAAAAGAAGACGTTAACAGGAGAAAACCATCAAATAAAATATTTTCTATAAAACACCTTACCATGTCAATTTTCATAGTTTTACCAATAATATTTAATTCATTTCATCATAAATGTTTCTGAGAAGTTAATGCCCATCTTCTGCTTAAACGAAGCCAATCGAGCGTAATTTGGTAACTCCCAGAAGCAGTACAATTAACTAAGGTAGAAAAGTTTCTTGAAACTATGAACCAATGATATATTTTGCTTATATAAGAATTTATTTATTTTACTATCGAATATACAATATTTATTTTTATTTGTAAAGCATAAATACCGATTATAAGAATAAAAACTAATAATACAGGCATATTAATTTGTAAATAAAAAATCTGAAAATCGTCAACAGTTGTATATTTAACTTTTTTTTTAATCCTTTAGTGGGAAATTAAAAAAAAAAAAAAACCTTCCTTTATGAACAGAAATGAAATAAGTTTACCCATTATACATATAGATTGTTAACAAAAATTAAGATTATCCTAAAAACATTTTTCTGAAAATAAATTAAAGAAGTCCTCTTGGATGTTTCATAATAATTAACGATTAAAGTATTTTGGATATTACAAATAACCTAAAAGCATTTCGTTACAAAATAAAATCCTATAATTTCGAAGTACATTTTATTTAATAACAGCCAAAATTGTTAAAAAAGTGGTGTTATTTTTAGAAGAGTACATTCGTTTAGACATTTTAATATAAAAATCACCGCTTTCTTTTTTCTCAATAGGTACCAAAAACTGTCACCACATTTCCTTATTATTTGATTTTTTCTTATTTTTGTAATTTAATAAATTTTGTTTTAACGTATTTTTGAGCTGGTAGAATCTATTTGTATTGATATTTTTAAATTCCTACTATTAGCTCACACTCTCTCTCTATATATATATCTTGTTGGAATTTTCAATCGTTAATAAAATATTTTCTATTCATCTATTCAAGTTCAAAAATAATTTTTTTTAAACTTGTACTGGATAACATTTGATGTTAAGACAATTTTTTCAAATATTAATTCATTAATTAAATTAAATTAATTAATTTTAATTTTCATAGGGGAGAAGAAAATTTCTCCCATTGTTTTCATAAAAGAAATGAAAGATTTATCTCAAATTAGTGATGTCCACAAAAAATAAAATACCGCAACAATGATCTCTATAATAAAACCGTAAGTCATGTGACTGTCATCAACAGTTCCGGAATGTCCGTTTCACTTTTTCATATGCCAGGCGGCCATTTTTATTAAAAATTATTTTTTCGAATAAAACTTCATAAATGTGACATTTTTAGAAAGATCGTTCAAAATAAATTAATATTTGAGAGATGACTTACGTTCAATTATGTATATATTCTCCAATAACTTCAGTTGAAATTAGCTTCGCAGTTCAAATTCTCTATCCATGAAAGTAAACAAAAAAAAAAAGATTCATTCGTCGTGAAGGTTTAAAATATTAAACCATTAAACCATGGAGATAATCGTTCGTAAAGTTAGTTTTGCATGAAATATTTTTTGGAGCGCTGCCTGGTGTCAAAAAAAATAATTCGTACCAGTGACACAATCAAAGTTTACCATAATTATGTGCTATACAACTCAAATTCATTCTTTATCTTTTCTTGATGTAAGCTGAATGTAAACAAATACAACTCATGTAATGATATTTTATGAATCAAATTTCGAAACAAATTGTCAGTTAATTTGGTATTTATGTATTATACGTGAAAGGAAGAGAGACCACCGAAAATGATTGTTAATCACCAATCATATTTACCATTATTAATGACCAATCGCTTTCAAAACAGTAATTTAATATACATTTACAAAATACTTAACATCATTAAGTACTTTTGTGTTATTTGGGCGCAAATCTCGCCAATAGAATTTTTAAAATCGCCAATACCAGCTTTTATTTTTCGCGTGTGAAAATTAGAAACGATACTTTTATTTTGAAATCAAATGTTCTGATGGAACAGCTGTCGTAGACGCACCGGTGCACTATATTAACTATAGAGTTGCAATATAGAGAGAAAAAACGGGTTGCTGTAATTAGAATTATAGGCGGTAATGTTGGTGTGACATATTTACGTGATTATCAAAACTGGCTTCCAAAAGTTCAATGTTTCACCAAACCATACTCGAAAATTACGTGTTATAATATGCACTCCGATTATGTCACATTATTCAAGACGTTTTAAATGAGAATAATGATAGATTTTCTTCTTGATTCTCCCGTAATCAAGTCTACAGCCAAAGTTAGCGAGAAACAAACAAACAAACAAAAAAATATTGGCAACAATATGGTTCAGTGTAAATGGTGGATATCATTAAAGACTTTCACAAAATAGACTTCATTGCACCAAATCGTATTAACTAAAATACGCCATTTGGCAATGGATCCAATTACGGAAAACTACTTAATATGTTTAGGAATCTCCTCATTAGCAAGCATATTGCAACTGATAAGCAAACGGATATGAAGCATAAATGCTTAAGTTGGTTAAGCGGTTTTTGTCAAGAAAGATGAAATACATAACAACAAAAAATATGCGAAATGCTACCATGATCGAAAAAGTTTTTGATTTGTCTATTAGAATCTTCCGGTTTGACGAAGGATTACGGAAAAAAATAAATTATGGATAAAAGTAACGTGTTACAGTGCTTAACATACATTTAAGGGAGACCAAACTGGTCGCCAGTGGCGGCTAGTTATAAAATAATGTTCAATAAAGATAACGTGGGACATTAATGCTACACGGGTTTATTTTATATATTTATGATTAAAAAGTAGGAATTGACTTTAAATTTTTTTTATATTACTTGTTTACGTAAGTACGTCTATCTCCACAGTTTAAAAGGACCTGCATGATCCTTAATCATTCAATTCCGACCACGGATCCTTTGAAAAATTCATGCAGTAATGAGAAACGTTTTAGGGTAAAGTTCCACAAAGGAAAAGTCTTAACGTATATGAAGTTCGAAATATTTCGCGTTATTCTTTTACTCAAACCGTTAACAACTCACAGTTAATATTTTTTTCTTTCTAACTTTCTATTAAATATAATGTTTATAAGCAAAATTTCTCTTGAATGACTTTCTTAAAGAAGTAATCTAATATGTATGCATACCTTCCATAAAATCAAAAGACTATGAAAAGATTCCACTTTTTGAAAGTAAAAGGATCATTAACACTTTATACTTTTAAGTAATTTCTTAGAGTTTCATCTTTATTATGAGCTAACATTCGATTCTTTTAGTAAGAGCATTCAAAGTTTTCACTTAAATGCGAAACTTTCTGCGGCTGGAAAAGTTTTTCTATTTATTAGCACGTTGAAACGTGAATTAAGTTTCACTTTACGTACTTAAATATAAAATTCTTTTTCGCTAATGTTCCATTAGATATTATTTATATGTGCTTTTTTGAGTTATTAAACATTAAAAAGTACTTTTGGAAATTTTAGGGTTGTCATTTATTTTAAGTCTACTTAGTGGTAAAATTCTAAATCTAAATAATTAGGTAGCTTTCAATACAAAAAAGTATAAAGCTACCTATTGCAGCCGTTCGGAGGAAAGCAGTTCCGGAAAATTTTGGTATATTTTCACCGATCATGACCCCCCCAGACCCCAAAACCACCCTCCGTTCAAATGTTGATTTATATATATATATATATATATATATATATATATATATATATATATATATATATATATATATATATATCCATATATATATATATATATATATATATATATCTGACTTATGTCATACGATAACGCTCGTATTTATAAATCAATTTTGATGAAACTAATTGTGTGTATTAATCTCACCAATGTCTCGACCGAGTTCGTTGGCCAGCTTGGTCCGCCATTTTGTTTCAAGATGGCGGCCACTTAAATATTTAAAACTAAAATAAATATACAAAAAAGTTAAAATTTCAAATTTATTTTTTAATTAAGTGTTAGGCCTTGATACGAGGATTCCAGAGCATTTTTTGGTTTACCTCTATCTTAAAAAATGGCTGAGATAGAGCAGTTTGAAATTCTAGGGTGGCTGACATTTTGAAACAAAACAGCACATTAACGCGATTACTCGCAAATTATTTTCTTTCATTGTTGTAATAATTTTCCCAATCATACGCATAAAACTATATATTCATATCCGTTAGCGCCAAATTCTCGCCAACATTGGCGACATTTGGCGAAATATCGCCAAATTTGGCGACCAAAATAAGTCTTCATAAATGAAGCCAATTTGGCTATAGCTCAATAATTTGGCGAATTTCTTATTCAAATTCAGCAATTAACGAATCTTTTGTAAACGTTTTCTTTGCATTTTAACTTGCTGTTTTCGTGTAACATTAGCTAAAATTCTAAAACGAAGATATAGGAAAGCTACCTTTTCCTCCCGGTACAGGCTGGAAGGACTTTTTACAATTATATTTGATTTCGCTAATTAGACATTCACTACTTTCGTGCTTTCTTTTATCATTATATTTCTCAAAAACATTTTGTTAATTATGAATTTGTTTTGTAATATGTCTTATATATTATTTCACATTTTATTCTATTTTTCTTTTGCTAAATATTTCTTTTCTTTTGGTTATTAAGAAGACTAGGGTGAAACACCCAGTAACTGACATTTTAAGGATTGTTTCATGTTCAAATCACTATTACAAAAATTTAAATCTATTTTATACTTACCCTTTCTTTTCAAAGGATAGCAGAGATATAGTAAATAATTATTGTTTACAAATTTTTGAAAAAATATACATTTTGTTATTAAAATTTAATTTTATTCATAAACTAGCTAACCCGCCCGGCGTTGTCTGGGCCCGAAATATTAATAATCTGTTCTATATGAAACTTGAGCAGTCTACTGTTTGTCCGTACTCACATTTACCAAGTCGATGCTGATTTTTAAACCTGAACCGAAAAACGAAAATCGCGTGAGTGATTTTTGGATAGGATTTTTTTTCGGAGAGTTAAAATTAAATATTTTCAAAACGGATACCAGATTTTCAAAAACAAAGGGATATAGATTAGGCGCAGTATTTTTAGTTTTTCGTACCTTGTTTATAAATGCCAATTCGGATTTTTAAAGATAGGGTAAATAGTTAAAAAAGCGAAATTGACTTACGGTAAAAAACGTTTTCGAAAGGGTTAACGTTACTTTTTTTTTAAACTTAAGTTTTCTGCCTAAACCCGATAGAACGTAGATGTCTTTAGATGTGTTTGTTTTTTGTTTGGTTATTTTAGAGAGCCGATGCCAGATTTTATATATCGCAGAAAACCGGAATTTGCAAAAGAGAGTCCTGCGCGCGATTTTTTTTTGAAGGGTTAATATTCGTATTTTTCAAAAACAAATACAGATGTCGAAAAAAGAATAAATGTAAATATTGTCTGGTATTTTTAGTTTTTTGTACCTTTCTCTGAATTTTTAAAAATTGCCAAAATCGCAAAAACTGCAAAACGGTATACAGAAAATATACTTTTTCGAAGGGTCAATTTTCATATTTTTAAAGTGGCTTTAAAAAGGACAAACTCAAATCTTTAATTTGGTGACCTTCGTTTTTCATTATCTTTTGTATTCCGGATGCAAGGTTTGGAAAACAGGAGAAAATAAAAAAACATGAATTCGATACTTTTTGATTATTTTTTTAAAGGGTTAAAATGTAAAATTTTTTCAAACCAACCAGATCGTTTGAGACGTAAAAGAATGTTCTTTCAAAATATGTAGACGTTTTTTCCGTATTTCTAGCCGTTCGCCCATGGCGAATTTAGAAAAACTTAAAAAGAAATGGAATGACCCACGCTTTGTTTTATCTTTTAACGGAGGAATGAATAAATGCCTTCTAGGCATGCGCAAGCTCTTTTTGGAAGGCAGATTTTTTTTTGCGATCTTTGATCCGTTTTTAATTAATAACTACTCAAATTTTCAAAATATTAAAAATCTGAAGTTCAGGAGCACCAGGAGAGGGTTTGGACTACCTAAATCTAAATTTGCAGGCTTCTAGGTGGGCTAGATATTGCTAGCCATCGCCAACAGACACACACAAAGAGCGAAACTTTCTTTTATTAGTATAGATATGGTCAAAAACTCCAGTAACTGACACCATCCCTATTTCGGAACACCAATAACGGACACAAATGAACCAGTGACTCACACTTTATTTCAAAAGATTAAAACGCTTACAAAAGAGCTTTATTCTTTATTATAAAAACAAAATACATTAATATTTATTATAAAAAGTAGGATTTAGTAAGCTGTACTGCATTATTAGTAATGCAGAGTATATAGTAAGAGTATATAGGAGTAACATTTAGTACTGCATTATTAGCAATGCAGATATCCAATAACTGACATTTATGAACCAGTAACTGACATCTGGTGTCAAACACCGGTAAAACAACTTAAATTTTAATGGTGTTTACTACAAGATAAATTTAATTTATTAATATGCATTTTGAAACAGTTCAAATAATATATTCGAAATTTTTAATATAACCAATAACTAACACTTCTGTCAGAGACTACTGAAATGTAATTCTAAGAACCAATAACTGTCACCCCCCCCTATAAGCTAAATTAAATTAATATAAACCCTAAATCATGGCCCTAATATATCACATGCTTCTTTAAAATAATTTCTACAAGTATAACTTTAACAAAAATGTTTAGGATGATTGTACTACAAACAGATTAGAAAAACATTTTCTTAATTTTAGAAATAAGATGAATGCTTCAAAATGGCACTTTTTGTATTCTCATAAGTTTCTTCCTCATTAAATATGTTCTTGTCCCACTAGTGATAAATAAATTGACTCCAAAATAAAAATAAGCTTTTTAAGTTACCACTAGACTACATTACTTTGAAGAATTTTACAACAAAATGCTTATTTTGAGTTAGATTTTTATTCAAGTGTCAGTTACTGGTTAGATGTCGATAACTGGGAGTTTCACCCTGCATTCATTTTTAATACTTTCCAACGTAGTTGAAAAGTGATTATTAATTCCGTTTGACTGTCTGTATGCTCTGTTTGTCGGTGTTTTAACTCGCTTAAATATACTCGGAAGTTTCGTTACAGCATTCTGGAAGTGTTGGAAAAATTTAAGAATCTATGTTTGATGCATGATTTTTCTTTCTTTTTATATATGTTACACGTTTTCCACCCAGATAAAATTTTAGTGTATTACGAGGTAGATATAATTTCGATAGATACAGATGATGTTTTTTACCCAAGAGTTTAATTTCTATGTACGAATTTTCCTGAAATTTTATTTTCAACAATGTTACGCGTTTTACAGCTCATCCAAATTTTACTATATTTTATTCTATATTATAATTTCCTTATCTAAATAAATTTTCATCTATGGAAGCACAAACTTTTATGGATTAATTGTTGTCTATGGATGGTAATTGTCAGAATAGCGTTTTTGATGTTTTATATGTTTTCTACCTGAATTAAATTTAGGTTCACGATGTGGTATTTATAGAACTGTATTTGTTATGGATGATTATATTTACAAAAGAGTACGCATATATCAACGTCTATGAAAACTAAATGCTAAAAATTAATTTGTAACTGACTGCTCAGTGAAAATTATATTCAACACGTTCTTTAAATGTTAATATTTTTTATGTCATTTTTCAATAAATATAATTGAGGAAGCACTTTTTAAAAGCAAAGTAATTTTATTGAAATTTAGAAAGATGTAAAGATTTTAAAGTTTTAGCTCAGTTCACTAAAAATAAATGGTTTATATTATATGGAAGCACATAGCAGAAAATCAACCGAGATTGAATATTTTCCAATCCTAATTCATTTTGAGATGCACATTCTGAAAAGGAACCAAGGTAGCTTGATTTTCCTATTAAAATAAACTATACCTTTCTTACATTTTTTAGTTTTATTAGTAAATGTAAATCTGCCGTATAATGCCACACTTCTACATGCAACTGGTGGAGTATTTAAGAGTCTACGCTAGTCACGCGAAGAAACGCTCAATCTAATGTTAAGTCTATGGGAAGGTTCTTGCGCGATTTCTCACTCGCATTTTAATATTTTTAAATGTTTTTTTTTTTTTTTTTTTTTTTTTTTTTTTTTGCATAGTCTAGCTGAGGTCAATCTCTAACGTTGTTAGTTTTTACTTTTTTGATTTTGGTTACAGTTTTTTTTATAAGCAGACATTTTCAATTTTGGAACCGGTTGGAACCGGTTCTGAAAGTGGAAGTACTGTTATATAAAAAAAACTGGAACCAAAATCAAAAAAGTAAAAACTAACAACGTTAGAGATCGACGTCAGCTATCCTATGCAAAAAAATCATTTAAAAATATTAAAATGCGAGCAAGAAATCGCTCAAGAACCTTCCCATAGACTTAACATTAGCTTGAGTGTTTCTTCCCATGAATAGTGTAGGCTCTTAAGCTAGGGATTGGATATGAAATATATATATATATCTATATATATTTCAGGGTTTCTCATAAAGTTTTCTTTACACAGTAGGTATTTCATATTAAATGAAATGACCCTCTAAAACTTTGCAAGAAGTCTTTGTTTACCATACCACGAACATTATACCTTCAATTTGCGATTTATGGCGCTATGGGCAGAATCATCACGTAGCACATTTCGACTCCTCTTTGGACTTTAACTGCCACCATTCTGAAGTAATAAAAGACAGATAAGACTATTGGGAACATTTTAAAAGAAATGCTAAAACTCTTGCTAATAACACCATGAAATTTAGAAATGCGCTATGTCTTTGAAAGTAGCTTTGTCTTTCTTCTTTGGGTGCAAATAAGACGTGTTACTAATTAGAAGGCAGGAACAAGACTAATATTTAAACGTTAATATTTCGATGACATTTTATAATCGTTAAAAATAATAATGACAAGCATAAAAACAAAAATAAAAATATATGTAAAATATGTAAACAAGTATAAAACTATCGAAGTAACTTTGTCTTTCTTCTTCGGGTGCAAATAAGACGTGCTACGATTTGGAAGGCAGGAACAAGACTAATATTGAAACGTTAATATTTTAATGACATTTTATAATCGTTAAAAATAATAATGACAAGCATAAAAACTCAAATAAAAATCTATGTAAAGTATGTAAACAAGTATTAAAACAAACATTTAAACACTTCCATAAAAATCTTTCTTTCGTATTTTACTTTAAACAATAGATAATATCTTTAATAAAGGTTTCCAAATTTTTCCTGAGGATATTTCAAAAAACAAAGGCAGGAGTGTGTTGTTTATGTTGAGCAAAGGCAAAAGTAAACTTCGCACATTAAAAACATTTCCATACATTGATGTACTTTCAACATATTATGGACTTTTAAATTCCAGAAGGAATAAACTGATTCTTTGAAAAGGATAAAATATTGCCGAAAAATTATGCATTACTAAGTAAAAAGAAATCTTATATATTACCTTCTCTCTGCGCTTTATCATTGAAGCGTGTAATGTTTTTTCTTAAGGAATTTTATAAGAAAACATTTGTAAAAAATTCTAGAAAACATAAAATTATATTTAATTCATCACAAAGTGTTAATTGGTGTATTCCTGTATTTCACAACTTCTCTTTGGATATACAGTAAAATCTGTAAACGTGAAACATAAAGCAATAAAAACATATTTCATTTTAGACAGGTTTTCTTCTCAGCAGGTGTATCTTTATATCTTTATAATCATATTTTTTTTTTTTTTCGAATGACCCATGAATGTTTCATGTTTAAAAAAAGTTTCTGTTACACACATTTGTATACGTATATATATATATATATATATATATATAAACAAATATATATATACGAATATATATAAACATAATATATAACATATATTTATATATGTATAAACAAATACATATTATATATGTTTTTTTCATTTTTGGACACATAATTAAGTTTAACTTTAGTTATATTGAATTTGCTTAATAAAAATTCAAATATAATTTAGGACACTCCGGTGTTTATTTTTTTTCTTCTTGTAGTAGATCCTATAAAAAAATTATATAAAAATATATTTAGAAAACAAGATTAAAATTATTTGATATATAATACAGTGGTGGCCAAAAGTTTGGACATTTTTTGAAAGTTTCATGATTTTCAAATTTGTGTGCTTGTAGAATATATTAATTTTCACTTAAATACAAACGTTTATATATAAAATCGAATGTAATTTAATGTAGAATTTATTAATAAAAACAGTATTACAATATCTGTATTACAAAAAAAGTTATGCTCATTTTAGTAGAACAAACAAACACAAATCGTTTTGAATAAGGACGTGTTTTGTAATAAAAGCGTACTAGCTAATCCCAAACACTGATCTGAGGACCAATCAAATGTCTGTAACTATAGTTTAGGTTATTTGGATAGTAAAAGAGTTATTGTTGTGGAAATATTTTGCGGAATGATGCATACGAGTACAATTAAATAGAGTATTGCTGGTTTTGAATATTTAAAGTCCTTTCTTTTTAATTAAACTAATTTTAAACAATGTCATCAACAAGAAGAACTAATTGGACATCTACAAAAAGAAGCCGAATTGTCATATTGAGAGAAAATGGCCTCTCTTATGCTGAAATTGCAAGACAAGTTGGTGGTTCAGTGACTTGTTCTGGTGTACGAAAGTTCTGTTTATGTTATGAAAAAACGAAATCAGTGGAAAATAAGGCCAAATCAGGCCGACAAAAATGCACAAGTGCTACTGCCGATAGAAAAATTAAACGGCTATGCCTTCAAGATAGAAAAATTTCATCAGATGCCATTAGATGTGAAATGAATGCAGCGGGTATTGGAGTAAGTTCAAGAACAATAAGAAGAAGATTATCAGGATTTGGACTACAAGCTATAATTGCAAGGAAAAAACTATATTTAATTCAAAAGCGACGCGAAAAACGAGTTAAGTGGGCAAAAGAACACATTAAATGGTCAGAAAATCAATGGTAGTGATGGTAGAAAATACGTGAGACGTAGAGTAGGAGAAGCACTTCACCCTGATTGCATTGAAGCAACTACAAAAAAACCAACAAATGTCATGATTCGGGCATGTATGTCTCCAGATGGTGTGGGCTGAATTCAAGTGATTGATGGCATCCTGGATGCCAAAAAATACATCGAAACTGTCCTGGAACCAAAATTGATACCTTCCATCAGGAATCTCTTCCCCAACGACGCACCATTTACTTTTCAGCAGGATTCAGCTCCATGCCACAGAGCAAAAGTATGCAAAGCATGGTTTCAAAATAAAGGCATAGATATATTACCATGGCTAGGAAACAGCCCTGATCTCAATCCAATTGAAAATTTGTGGCGACGTTTGAAAATTCTTGTACGAAAAAAACGTCCATCCAATAAAAGACAACTTATTGAAGCTATAATTGATTCTTGGCACCATGTGATTACGAAAGATGAACTTCAAACACTCTTTCACTCGATGAAAAGACGCTGTGAAGCTGTCTTAAAAAATAAGGGTTATCCTACTAAGTATTGATTGTGTAAGTATCACTTTAAAAAAATGCAAATCTAAGTTAGATCTTCCTATTAGTTGCATAACTGTTTTTGTTATTCAGATATTGTAATACTGTGTTTATTATTAAATTCTACATTAAATTACCTTCAATTTGATATATAAATGTTTGTATTTAAGTAAAAATTAATATATTCTACAAGCACACAAAGTTGAAAAACATGAAACTTTCAAAAAATGTCCACACTTTTGGCCACCACTGTATATATATATATATATATATATTATATATAATTCCTTACATAATAAATACATTCATATTTATTTACAACGTGCCGTTTGTAGCCAAATTACACCGAAGATGTAGAAATATGTAAATTGAGCGTGTCTTGCATAAAAAGTGATTCGGTGACTATAAAATTTAAAGTATAATTTTTACATGACTGGATTATCATAACAGCTTTTGTGTGGATATCATTTGTATGGAACATTTGCTGCTTCATCACGCTGCTGAAATATTCGAGCTCCTTACACAAATGTAATTTTATGACTGTTGTACACTTTATTTATTTATTTTATTTTTTATTATGCTACGTTTATTCTTTCTAAGGTAAACCATTTCAGACTTAGAAGGCATTCCAGTCCTGACTTTTATTTAATTTTGTACAGCAAATGTTATGTGATTATGATATACTACATTTAGCAAAGTAGTGGAGCGTAACTGTGAATGAAAATGTAGGGTAATTTTTTTTTTGTGTTATTCCTTTTTGTGTACATTTGTTTTAAAATGAAATGTTGTTTAATTTTTTATTTCTAATAATATATCAAATCAGGTATTTTTGAGAATTTTTCAAAATCTTGACATATAAAAATTATTTTTCTTCATTAACAATTAGAAAATCTTTAAACAAATTGAATTTTTACATATTTTTATAATTTATCTATTGATAAACACGTGAAACAATATTTTATTTAATCACTTTTTCTCGTGATTATCAAATTTATTTATACCCCTAGTCAATAGTACTTCATGCATTTATTATTCAAAATATGCCGTGATGAAAAACTAAGACAAAATTCACATATTTCTCTTTATCGTCTTGGTAATTTTCAATTTTTTGCTTATTTACTAATACAAAAGAAATTTATGACGCTAATGACTCAAAATATTCCAATTTGTGGAATTTCGTAGATAAATTATGTTTTAAAATAATTTTGTATAATAATATGTGCTATTAAAACTATTAGTTGCGATTTTTTTCATCTTACACATTTTGAGTTGTATACTCTTTTTATCGTTAGACAAACTTAGAAAGTGTGAGAAAAACATCCGGATAATAGAAAAAAAAGATATTGAAACGATTGTTGTGTTTGGTAAGAAAATCTATTATTTTTTTAAGTGTGTATGTTACTGATCTGAAATATAAAAAAATAAAATAAGCCAACAAATTCTAAACAATAATAAATGATTTAATAAATTTTAATTGAATTGATTTAATAATTTTAGTTATTATCAGAGGTTCCGTATAAGTCACTATTACTTTTCTATTGAAGAGTGTTTAAGTGTATTTGCAGTGGGATAAATATCAGGGGTAAATGGGGGTTTCTAAGAGCTTAAAATCAGATGCCTTTGTGAGCCAGTCTTTGTACTACAGGGTCTTCACCAAGCCAGCCACGTAAGTCCGGAACTCTGGGAACCAAGCTGGTGTAATCTTATAAAATAGGGACTGCCCATAGCATGTTCAGCAAGATAATGTTGATAACGGAAAATGTTTAAATAAATACTCTCGTTCATGCTAATGGTCAGCCCAATTAGTGGACCAAGTGACGAACGAAAATAATTTTGAAACCATCAGAGAACCACGTTCTGTTCAAGTACATCCTCACACACTGTCACAAGAATGCCTCATTTGGCCGTCGGTGCAAGTGTACTAGAAACACCAGTGCCATTAATAAAAATAGACAAATGTATGTTTCGTTGGACAACACGGCTCTCTCCTACAATCAGCTGCTGTCCATGTTTTATTTTTTTACTTACTGCAGAGGTACAACTTTGCGTTCTGCTGTGATCAGTTACAATGTAGCGTGATCGAATTGTGTATTGTATGCACTTGCTTTCGTAAAGATCGCTCATAAACGGGATATGGGATAGACCTTCATTCACTTACTGCAGCAACTCCCTTCGAATTTGCAACTGACTTTCATCGACAAGATGTCACAATTGTTTTTGTTTATTTGTTCTAGGATATTTTCTCGACCACAATTTGGACACTGTAGTACATGGCCAGCAGGGATACAACATTTCTTTGGAGTCAAGTTGGAGTGTCTGCTTCGATATGAGAACAACTGGTTGGTTGGTTGGTTCAATGGGGTTTAATGACACAAAGACCCTTCTGAGACGTACTTCGCCAAGATAAAGTGAAATAACAAAAAAAACTATATTTAAAAATTTATATAAAACCTTGTAAAAAGAAACTAAATGAATAAAACATCACTGTTTAGTGACAAATGTGATGCGATTATATATGTAATTAAAATCATTTAATAACATCCTAATGGTGCTTAAAAAACACAAAAAACTTCACAATCTGTAAAGTATTCAAAAAATTTATTATCCCCCAAAAGGATAAAATATCCTAGTAATGCAGCATGAAAAACGGGTTTATTTATATCACAGATTATAAAAAAAACAATTGTAAAGAACTCTTTCAGAGAACTTATTTTTCAGGCCACCGATAGATGGCAGTACTCATCCGATGGGAGATGAAAATTGGACTGTCTTTCGAAAAGCGTAAGATCTCAGACAGGAGTTAACGCTCGCATTTTGACGCGTGACGCTGAAGTGATGTAACTTAAAGCGTAAAATGTTATTACGATTTTTTTTATTCGTTTATGTTCGTTAATTTTGATTGTACGTGTGTGATGAAAATAAAAAATAAAAAGGCAAGATAGCCTTCTCCCTTGTGTTACGTCCACACATAAAGTGAATACCGTCAATCTCCTTCATGACACAATGTAAAATCACGTAGGCTCAAAACTCTTCAAAAACAGTATTTCCTTCATCTGCATCAGAGTCATAACTGGAAGAGTCTGACTCCATAGTCTTTTCCACATATTGGAGCAGGTGTCTGGGATCCATCATATTAGAAAGTAATCAGTTATAACATAATTTCTTGTTTTTTCCTTCACAGTTTACCACTGTGAAGAGGCTTCATTTGAGGTTTTTATTTTTTTCTGTGCACATTTCTTTGTTTGTCTATCGGTGTTGATGAGAACACATGGTGCAAAATCATTCAGTGCGTGGTCATAGTCATGTACAAACATGATAGCACATTTTTGCCAATCTGAAAGACATTTTATTTACTCCTCTTACCGCTCTATTTCAGAACGCCTTCTGAACTTCACATTACTGGTATGATCATGGAGCAGCACCCCTGTATCACTTTACTCATTGACAATCCTCCACTGCTAACTGTATAATTATATTATAAAAAAATTGCAAAACCATCTCAAGGGTGACCAATTTCTTGCCAGTGTGCCTATCATATAATGTTTTATATCAGTATATTTTTTACTACAAACCTAATAATCATTCCTTATGTAATTCTACTAAAGATCATAAATTACAACTAGAGTAGATTGATTTTGAAAAGTATTTGTAAAAATAATTTCTTTGGAAAGATATACATAATTTTCTAAAAATATATGCATATAAAATAAAATATCTTTACTTTTATAATTGATAAAAACATTTAAAATATGACGAAATATTTACAAATTTAATAATATTTTGCCATTATTTTTTTTAACAACATGCTATTGTAAACCTACTTCTCCCAAATGGATAATCCCAGCTATTACTCAAAAAGAAAGAAATAATCAAACCGAAACCTTTCTGCACTTAAGAACCATGCGGCTCATGACGTCAAAGCCACGTGCGTGAACTTCAGTGAACTTCTGAACTGTGAATCCCCTGACATGGGCCTCATGCAATCATAGACACTAAATACCAAAAAGACTGCTTCAATTTCAGTGTAACATTACTTTTCTGAACTAAGTGGACGTTCTTCATGATCGCTCCTAAAGCGTACAAAATTACTATATCTTTAAATATGTAACCTTAATATATGTAAATTATAATATTAAAATCTTCTTAACTTTCAAAGATACGAATCCAATCAAATTTCTAATATACACATTCTAATAATGATTTTCTTCCTTTATAAAGAAATATAATTAAGTGAAAAAAGAATAGAAATAAGTGAAGTGAATCCGCTGTCATAAATAAATGACGGAATACAAATGGATACACCGCATCAGAATCCTGAAAACAGAAGGTAAGAAGACTTTACCTATTTAATATGATTTTCAACCATTACTAAATAAAGATAGGAAATTATATATATATATTGATAAAATTACCCCTACTTACTAATCTTAAAACAGTTATATATATATATTTAGAGTGGTCACTAACTGTACGTTAAAAGGACCCATAATAAACCATTTTTACTACACATGCATCGTATTAAATTAAAAAATAACAACATGTTTATTTGAAAATAATAACTCTCCAGATTTAAGAAAGGAATAGTTACTATGGTAAATGTTTGCTTTGTACATTAATCAAACATTAAAAAAATATTAACTAGGAAATACACGTAACGAATTAGATTTATCAGTAGTATTTTACCCACAGTATTTATTTAGCTGTTTCTTTTTTTGTTGTTGTTTGTTTTAAATAATTTAAAATAATTGGTTACATTTAAAAATAAAGAATAAAATAACCAGATGTAAACATTTTTTTTCTTTCATTTTTTGGGGGGAGGAGAGGTAGGGAGGTGATTAATTTTATTGTTTATAATTAATTACATTAAGGGTTTGTGGTTTTGCGATCAATATTACAAAGAGTGTTTCTGTTAACTAATAAATTCTTTTGGAATTTCTTTTTAGACATCGCTTGAATTTCAATTTATTTTTGTTTTTGAAAAGTTCAATTGCTATAATTGTTTAATGTATTGTGTGTAAAAAGATTATAGAGATAAATAAAGAATTGCAAAATGTAAATAGTTTTCCTTTTGTTTTAAAGAAGAATTTCTAAAAGGATTACACTTATAGCCTACATTTTGTTTTATTTTTTACTTTCAGAGATTATTTAGGAGGAAAATGAATAAATAATTAAATATTTGTTTATCTATATTATGTTTAATTGTTTTTCTTTCTGTAGACTGCAATGCTTTCTGATGCTCTATTGTAACAAATACAAAAGCCTCAAATATTTTAATTGAAATTAAAACCTTTTCATGTAATATGCTGATAAATTATTACGTCCAGATTTTAAATCAGTTTCTCGAGAATGATGTAATGAGAAAAGCGTAAAAATTGTATGTCTCATGTATAATTCGAACAATATAATTTTAACGGAAGAAAATTAGGTAATTTAAAAACAAATGTGCAGAAATCCTGACATAAAAACAAGTGCGTAAGAGTGATCGAAGATCGCAAAATCGGGTTTCGTTTAATTATCCTTTTAGCGGAAGTTGAAACAAAATTTAAAATTTCGAAATTTCTCCAAAAATGAAATTTTGAATTAAAAAAAATAATTTATAAAATATATTTCAACAACTTTTGTCTATTATGATGTCAGAAAAAAATAATAAAGAAATCTATAAACATAAAAACGTTATCTGAACAAAGTCATATTGAAATATTTTCATTGCTAAAATAAAAATGGAGTAGTACAGCCATCTGTGGGGAAATACGAAAAACATATTTAGTTTCATGAATTTGGTAGCTAAAAAGAAAAAATAAACAAACAAAAATTACGGCATCAATTTGTGCATTTAGCAAAAAATTACAAAAGTTCTGCAAAATTGAATTTATTAGACAATAAAATATATTTCGGGGGGAAATTTAAAAAATTAATACTCCGGTGTGGGGCCACGATCCAAAGATTTATAGAATAGCAAGCAAACGCGCTACCACTGAGCCACCTATCCTACTCTAAAAAGAGTAAAATTAAGGTTCTATTTTAAAATTTTAAAATCGCAGAAATCGTCGGATGTCATTAAATTAATTCATTTAATAAATAATATAAAACTTTTCAAAATTTTATTATTTGTAGTGTGATCAGAGGTATTCAGCTATAAGTATGCAAAATTTCAAGACTCTAATTTATACAGTTTCCGAGAATGAACTCTGTGAGAGAAAGACACAGGAGTGAGACGAATAGGGTTTGTCAGATGAACGAAACCTTAAAACTGAAATCTTCCCCAGTAGAAATGGTCATGGAAATTTTAAAGTGACAGGAATATTAAAAATGGAAGTATGTGTATGTAAGTGAAAATGATATGAAATATGAAAGTACAGACTGTGCTAGTGACAATATCAGAAACAAAAACAATAGTGTTAATGATTGATATGATTGTGATAGCTTTGATTACACATGTACAACATACAACGGATTTTTTTAAATGTGAGTATTTTTTTTTTTCTTTTCCTACTGATTTTGCTGTGTAACGCTAACCTAATAAAAATGTTTGGTGTATTTCTGTTTGGTAAATTTTGACTTTAACTCTTACTTATGCTAATTTAAGATAAAATAGAGTTTTTCCCATGGTAATTTGGACAGAACACGTGGAAGTGATAACTTTCAACGTTTTTGCTCACGATAAACAAAAACTACAGTTTTGGAAAGTGCAGTTACAATGCTTATTTTACTCTTTTCTGTATTAACACAATATATACGAGTCATAATCAGTGAATTAGTAAAATGCATTATTTCCTATAGTTGTAGAAATTATTCTGTACATAATACGAATCCCGGTTTTTAGCAATAAATATTTGAAAAAAAGTCAGATTATACACAATAAATACGGTATATAAATTTGATTTTTAATAATCGAAGTTAGCTGCTATAATGTTTTTGAGTCTAGACATAAACATTCTAATTGAAGCCGAATGAAAAAATAATTGAAAATAGAACAAACTAAGTGAACTGTAAAAAAGACATCTACAAAAATATAACATAAAGACGAACGGAAATATCCAATAACATATTCCAAGTTGAGATTCCGAAAAATGCTCTATATTTTTAGAAACCACAGAAACCAATATAGTTTCATGGTTTTAAGACATATTTATAAAAGCAAAGTTTATATTGCTGCCACGGATTTTCGGAAATATGTCCTACTATTTTTTATAGTGTATTACTCTGTTTTATGAAATCGGAATATATTTTTTAGGATGGTGTCAATTCTATATTAAACATTTTCAGCTGTTAATGTTAATGCTGTTAATTTATCATGTTTGTCTGTAAAACATGTTTGTTGAACATGAAAATGTTTACTGTAGAATTGATAGAATCCAAAAAACTGACATTCCCGTTTAAGAAAAAATCTAATTAATACACTATAAAAACTACTCGGAAACATTTCCGATAATCAGTAATAGAAAAAAAAAAGAATTTTCTTGTTATACATGCTTTTTTAAATCTGAAAAAGATATTCGTTTGGAAATTTCTACAGATAAAAAACGGTTTTTATGAATCGTGGGTTATGCTTAAAAGGTTATTGTATATTTTCGTTCGTGGTTGTATTATATTTTCCTAGATTAAAAAATATTTATGATTTTTTAGAGTGTAGAAAATAGATTGAATTTTTTTAGTAAAATAATCTTAAAATAGCTGGTTCCTACTATTTTAATTTTAATTTTTCTTTACAAACTCTCTTCAAGCAAGTATATTTAAAAAAAAAACATTTACAAGCATTGGTAAAATAGAAAAATTTGTATGCAGTTGGAACAAAGTTACAAATCTGTTAATTTGATTTTGTATCTGGAATTAAAAATTAATTAATGGTCTTTATATTCAAAGCTTTGTTTGAAAGACAAACTCATTCAGAAAGACAGATACATTAAGTCGTACTAATATTGATAGGTTCTATCGTTCAGGTTGATTTATTGTGCATTAGACTCATGTCGTTTGTTATAAATGGATATTCTCTTTAACGTTTTAAAGGTTACAATTAAGTGTAAGTACAGTACAATTTAACTTTAAACCGCAAGTACATGAATCATTGTGTATAATAATAATTTTTGGTTGCCAGTTTTACATTGATATATAATCAAGGAAAAGCAATTATGATTCTTTCATGTTCGCAAAAAATCAATTATATTACATGAAAAAGATTTCCTATGTAGAGGTTTTCATCTAAATTGTTCAACTTACACATTTAATTACCAACGTTATTTAACGTTGGTTTAACCACGTTTAATTAACTTTAAAAAATATTAAATCCTATAATCCATTTTTGAATTTATAATATTGTTTCTGTTAGTTATTGCCGATAATACACACATATATACACTGCTCAAAACAATTAAAGGATATTGCAGTTTTAGGTGGATTTTGTATCTGGGAAACTTTTTAGCTGATTGATACATGGTCGACAGACATAGTAGGTTATATGAGAATAAATTACACATGTTTGGCAGAAAAAAATGCATTTTATTGCGCATTTGTGTACAAAAGGAAAAAAACACAATTTGTGCATATGAGAAAAAAAGAATAAAAAAAGGGGTTTTCTTCAAAGAAAATCATTTTTAGTAGGGGGTATGGTTTCCACGGGCGGCCAGCAACGTTGAACACCTTTGAGGCATGGACTCAATGAGGCTATTAATGATGAGTTGGGTATTCTGCCCCACTCTTCCAGAAGGGCTCTTTCCAGTTCTTGGAGAGTTTGTGGGGGTTGTTGGCGGCCAGAAACTCGTCTTCCTAGAGCGTCCCAAACGTGCTCGATTGGATTCATGTCTGGAGAACACGCTGGCCATTCCATTCGAACGATTCTTTCCTCGAAAAGGAAATCCTCCACCAGGTTTGCACGATGTGGCCTGCAGTTATCGTCCATTAAAATGAAGTTATCTCCGATTGCTGCAGCGTAAGGGACTACAATAGGTCTGAGGATCTCATCCCTATATCGGCGACCAGTCAGAGCTCCATCTCGAATGATGTAGAGGTCAGTGCGCCCGTCAATGGAGATGCCACCATACACCAACACTCCTCCACCGCCAAATCTGACACTTTCGTGCACGAACGCAAGATTATTCCTACTGCCACGGTCCCTCCAGATGAAAATACGCCTATTATCCGGATGCACAAAAAAACGGGACTCGTCAGAAAACAGAATATTGCTCCATTCATTTCTCCTCCAGTTGACATGCTCGGTTGCCCACTCCCTGCGGTCGCGACGATGCCTTGATGTTAATCTAACACATACCATCGGTCGGCGAGCATACAGACCTACAGCATGGAGCCGGTTTCGGACAGTCTGAGTTGAAATCGTGGTGCCTGTAGCCGAGCGAAGGTGTTGTTGGAGAAGAGTAGCGTTCATGTTTCGGTGTCTCCGAGCTGTTAACGCTAAATACCGATCTTCATTGGGCGTTGTTGCCTGTCTACGACCTTGCCCTGCACATCCACTCTCCAAAAAACGGTTCCAGATCCTGGAAATGACACTTTGTGACACTCCAATGGCTTGCGCTACTTCGGCTTGAGTTTGGCCCCCTTCTAACCTACCAACAATTCTCCAAGCTTCTGAATCTGTCAAATGACTTCGCTGAGACATCGTACTCATCGAAACAAAGCAATCACTGAATGCCGATCATCCTTGTCTTCATTCTCTTTTATCCAGTTGAAAGTCAAATTTCATTCGCTGCCGCTGAAGCGACGTTTTTGACGTCGAACTCAAAATTTGCATACTCCACAGTTTGAAAACCAGAAAAATTTGCATTTGTGATTCTCTTCTTCTATTTTCGGCAAAAAAAATTTCGTTTATATCTTTATTTTATATAAAACTTTAAATATCCTTTAATTGTTTTGAGCAGTGTATATACATATAATATTTATTTAATTGATTTTTACAAAATGTGTTAATAATGCCTTTTTAATAACTTTTATTTTTATTATTATTTTTTTTTAATTAACAAAATTTTCAGAACTAGTAACAGGTAGTTTGTTAGCGTAGAAGTGAAATTTCTTTATTTACGAATTATTCCATTATTGCCAGAAATGTGTTGACCACATAAAATCGAAATGTATTCTAAAATTTAGATATATACGAAGATGTTATAACAATGGTAACAAAAACTCGTGCCATAAATTCACTTTTTCCGCTCATACTTTCATTTCTAATAATTGCAAAAATCATCATTTTTAAATCATCGAATAGGAGAAAAACATATTTTCAAATAGTATCTGTTTAAAAATTGCAGTTGCATATGCTGATTTAGAATGCGTTTAAACACTTTTCTGGCTTATTTTTTAAATGTATCTCAATAATGAAGATTTGTCTGCTATAATAAAGTAAAGTAAGAAGTAAGAGTTTTCACATGTGAGAATTGGGTACCTATGTTTGGTGGGACAAATTGTAAATTAAAAAAATATTTTTTCTGTTTTTTCTACATTTCATAATTTTTGTATAAATGCGTCCCCGTCCGTTGCCCCATATATGTCCATCACCTGTACAATGGCATTTAAAATGAATGTCAATACCATTAAAGTTTTCATAATTCATTCTTGATCCAAATCAGACTTGCACAAATTGGTATTTGGCTATGAATTAAATGGCGTACCAAATAATAAGATCAGATTATCCTTAATTCTTCAATTCGAGCATTAGGTCTTTCACTTCTAAACGCTAAAATAATATATTGCAGTAATTCGCCCTATTAATCGGAAATGCTGCAATTGCTTAGTAGCGGTATTTAACTTTAACGGTATGCAGATCCTAGGCATTTCTTGTATTTATTCCTGTTATTAATACAGGAAATCAAACCTTTTGGACTGTTTGGACTATAGACTTGTTTTTTATTTAGAATCGAATGTACAATTTAAATATATCGCTAATTACATTATAAAGAGGAAGTGAAATGATTTTAGACGTTTGTAGCTAAAGTGTGAACTTATGAAAAATTTAAAAAAAAAAAAAAAAAAAAGATAATAAAGTAAAGATTTTTTAAAGGGAATTAGATTCAAGTGAGGAATCTCACATTTGTAAAGTTTTTTATTATAATTTTATCAGCGATGGAATTACGGAATGGAGTAAAAATACACAAACATTGAATGTTACACCTCTCACAAAAAAGTTTGTAAGAAAATAAAATGTAATACATATATTGTGACGAAAATGCATTTCAGATTTGAAAGAGCCTTCACGGGGTTTTGTGAACCAGAAAAAGAGACGCGCGTTCTCCCCTGTTAAGACACTGCATTTTGCCGCTAAACTGAAATCTGTTAAGGAAAAGACACATTTCACTTTTACGTTGAACATAAAATTTATATTAAGTTAAGTTGAATTTGTTACAAGAAACATTGCATCAGATTATGAACAATTTTGACTTTGTATTTTTTTATATTTAATGTTTTTATTTACATTTACATTATATTTAAATAAATGTTTAAGTTTTGTTATTAACTCTATTGTTACAAAATGAAGAGACACGATTTACACTACTATGAAAATATATCTGAAAGGGGTTCAGTTATTTCTTTTTTTTTTTTTAAATAAAACAATAACGTAAGAAATATTATGAGACATGATGATTAAACCTTCTATTTTCTTTTGATTTGTAATGGTTAAAATTATTTTATTTGCAAAGTTTTATTTGTAGCCAACTGCAAAAACGATTTTTAACTATTTATTTCTTATTACATAATAGAAGCCAACATTTTGGAATTCTGCCGGAGTCTGACTCAATTCGAATATATTTTGAGACAGAAATCTTATTTAATACATAAACACTGATGTGTACTATATATAGAAAGAAGATACGTTTCAATAAATGCATTTTCTGTTTGAATATATATTTAGTTTGGATCAAAATCCTGAAGAACATTGTTAATGTTGGCTTTATATTTCATTATAAACTTCACACTTTATCTACTGCAACTTCTCTTCTGCGTCTTTTATTTAGGTGTTGTTTTCATTGTCAAATTAAATTTATTCTTTACAAATTTATCTTAAATACTGTCTCACAAATTACGCTACGAAATATTTCCTAAAAAGTGTTTATTATTATTTTTAAAGATTGAACAATAAACTTACTTATATTTTAATTCTTTATGGCATTGACTAGAAAGTTAGTTTTAAAGTTAAAAAGACAACTGCAGTAAAATTTACTTAGTTCAAATTATGTATAATTGGAACTGAAGAAATAAAGACTTAAAAAAATATAGACAACACAAATTTTCAATTTCAATGCATACATAAATTTAAATGAAAGCATATCTCCCATTAGGAATACAGCTAAAATTATAAAATGGTTAGACGCTTTAGTTAAGATCGTCAGAGCATATTTTCAATTTTATTCACAAAAGTGAAAGGATTTTAAAATACTAGATTTTAAACATTTCATTAAAAGAAAAATTAATTAAAATGGGATGTAACATTTCGAATTACTCTTCACCGAGTTTTTAAATATAGCTTTCAATAAGTTTTTAGTCAATATTTGTTTTAATCTTTTCTGTTTCAATGTCCTGCTTTATTTAAAGAAAATATGTTGTTTAGACAAAGAAATAATTAGTTGAAATCTTTTTAATTTATTCAAATCATTTAAAATATGTTTTTTTTTTCTCGATTATACATGATATGTTTTTCTGATAGCGTTAAGGATAACTTATTATATAAGTATATTTTAATTAATGAGAAAGTAAATTCACTGAAGAATTCATTTTAATAAATTTTTTCAAATAAGTTTGTCATTTTAAAGTAATCAATATGTGGTGTATCTGATAGCTCAAACATTTTATGTTCACTTCAATTTATTTTATGCTTCTCGAAATATTTTTGAAATCCAATCTTATTATATACATTTTCTTTATTATATATACAATCTTAATACTCTTAATATCTAATAAAGCATATAAAAAAGTAGTTTCAAATGTTTGTTATTATACTTATACAGTTATCATTTAAAATGTAATATTTGTAATGTATATGTTTTTACTATTTAAATTATCTGGGTAATTTTGTGCTGGAACATACAATGAAATAAGGCCAACAACTGTGTATTTTAACTCGCTACTAATATCAGACATAATTTGTCTTAATTTTGTGTCAGTCAGCAATCAGAATATATACTTTAAAACGCCCTTGAACCGTCGTTCACAAAGTCTATCAAAATAACGGAAAGTTTTAAAGGTATTTTTCATGACATAATTGTTTAATTCAAAAAATTACTCTAGAATCTTGCTGCATCTAAGCGTAAATGTTAATTTCTTGTTTAATTTCATGATGTAAAGAGTTTTAAAATAAGCAATTAACATATTTGAAGTTTTTTTCAGCTTTCATCACGTCTTTTTTTTTTAAAGACTAAACGTTCTAGACACATCTTCATTCTGTATTATAGAAATTCTGGTTAAAACGATATTATGCTGTGGAATTAAGTATTGGGAATGTATCTTGATATCGAAGTATGGTTAAATACCGTTAAGTATTATGTTTATAAAAATTCAGAATACATAAAATATATTTTGTATACAAAAAATTATTTTTGCTTGCAAATTATATTTTTAAACTAGTTGATCCGCCCGGCGTTGCCCGTGCCCGTGATAATAACAATCCTGTTTTGTACGATGACGACTGAAATCTGTAAGGCTATCGAAATCATGTCGAATGAGACAAACCCGATCGTAATCGAACCCATAGAACTCGAGATCGGAAAGCGCAACCTGGCGGTAGAAAGTGCAACATAAATATTTAAGGTGATCGATATCAAGTCTAATGAGTCAAACCCAGTCGTAATAGAGGCCATAGAACCTGAGATACTCGTTAGTTCCACCTTCCATAGCCAGGAGGCGAAATCTTTTGTACACAAACATTGCTGAAATCTGTAAGGCTATCGAATTCAAATCGAATGAGTCAAGCCCAGTCTTAATCTGACTCATAGACTCTGATATAAGAAAGCGCCCACTAGCGGTAAAAGTGCAACTAAAATATTTAAAGCTATTGATATCAAGTTGAATGAACGAAACCCCGTTGTAATCGGGCCCGTAGAACGCGAGGTACTCTGAAATGAAAAAAAATATATATCCGAAGTTATTATTCGAAAAGAGTGGTATATACAACTCATAAGTTCTCTTTAATGTTACAGAGGGTGAGTATCAAGTTAATTATAATGTTTAGAATCAGTTGCGTTAAAACAGGAAAGTTAGTTGCTGAGTTATAGAAATGGGGCATAGATGGAGAAAAAAACCTTGACGGCGGAGGTGGGAGGAGAGATGAGACGGATTTTTCTCGAGCAACTAATTAAGACTACCGGATTATTTGTTCAAAGACTGAGAATCGTAGATAATCTTGGAACTTAAAAAAAAATGCTGAAGTTACTATTCGGAAATAGTGGTCATTATCTATAAATCACAGCAATTAAAAACTAAGGATAAGCATAAAAAAAGTTTAATTTGTAAAATGGAATTAGTTCTGTTGAAATCGGGTTATTAGATACAATATATTAAAAATGGTGTCAAATAAAGATAAACCTGCCGCTATGGGAGCACGGTTCACTAAATGCGTTATTTATTAAAAAGTAGCCATACTCGCGAATTAAAATATATATATATACAAACGTCCCTATTCGATCGATAAACGTAATAATTTTATTTATTTGAATAGGTGTTGTTTTTTAATCTAGCAACCCACCATTTACAGTAACGTCTTTTCCGTCTTGGTGAATTTGATTTGCGTCTGGTCAGATTTTGGCCGAAATAAAGAAAACTTTTAATCCGATTTTCACAAAATTTGTATTTTTCAAATGAGGAAAATCAACTACGTCTATAGTCTGAGTTCCAAATCGACACCTCCAATATATTTTTTATATTCGAGAATATGTGATAATGAGAATATTTCGTTGTCTGGAACTATCAAAACAGTAATTTCTTTTGAGATTACGATAAAAATAGACATTTTCGAAGCGCATTTTAATGATATTTTTGATGCCATGCTTAAATAGTAATATTTAGGTTAATTTTCAAAATATTAAAATTCTGAGACACAGGTGTGCACCAGGAGCGGCCTTGGACTATCCTCATCTAAATTTTCAGACTTCTAGGTGGGCTAGATTTTTCTAGCCATCTCAGACACACAGACACACACAGAGAGCGAATTCTTATTTTATTAATAAGATATTGCTCAAAGTTTTCAACTAAAGACTTACGTCGGTAGTGAAGTTTAAAACCGTAGCGCAAGCATTATATATGCGTTAAAGACATGCCTCTCTTTTAAACGCTTTAAAATAACCTAAATTGTTAATAGTTTAAAACAATTTCTTGTAACTGCGTAAGCATCTAGTTCAACAGATTTCGTAGAATTCGGAATATTTTTCGAGAAAGTATTACTATTGAGTTTTTGATATATGCCATGCTTTCTTAAACAAACATACAATATGATACATTTACTCTTCCTTACATTAGTATCATGCATACTCATTAGTATAATGCACATTCATTAGTATAGTGTACATTAGTAAGGTGTACACTCACGCCATATCAATAAAATTTAATTTATATAAAATACCACATTCTATAAAGAAAATATATTCTTATGCGTATATGTTCTATAATTGTATGTAACTCTATTTGGAAATACTTAAACTGTATAACGAAGTATTTGTATTTGCAAAAATAAAATAGATTTCGACAAAACACCTAATGAGTTAAGATTGTAAAATTACATTTACTACAAGCAATGCATAAATATTTCATGAGAACTTTTTTTGAGCGCTTTTTGTAATAATTTAATATTGAATGATCTCCCTGATATGTAGATTGCTTCATGTTTTTCTAAAGCTTCGATTATTATGCATATTTCTTTATGTTATTTTTTTAGAAAATTCTTTTTCCGTAACTGGAGAAACAGATTTTGCGCATTTTGATAGTTGTATTACGGTTTTGACGTTTAAAAAAACACAGTTTTGTAATTATCTAGATTATACCAAACATATTCAGCTAACATATAATATTTTGCATAAATAACATTTACTGTTTCGGTAACATATTAAAATTTCTGAAATACTATAATTTTGAACTACTGCTTTATCTTGCGTTTTATAAACAGTCTCAAATTTTTAATTTTTAATTTCGAGACGAAATATTATCACTTACTGCTGTCGAATAAAATTATTCCAATTTAAAAGTGTCAATAACCTCTATGGGAATATATTCATTTGTACAATCTTTGCCTTGAAACGCATCATATTCACTGAGAATATCTAGTAATTTCTGTGTAAAAAAATACATATTTAAACAAAATTATATAATGAACGACATTTTTCCTGAAATTCTAATACTTTAGCTGTAGTTACAAATAGTAGTAATTCTTTATTTTGTTAAAAAATTTGAAAGCAGCGTTTATAAAATGTTTTTTTCTTATTTTGTCCTGTGCATTTTTTGTTCAATGTTTCACTGTAATTGCTACTCCGTGGCTTTTAAATTTGAATACCGTGATAAACATTTTGATTTTCTGTAGTTGTAAAAGTTATTTTTAATTTAAGGATGTTCTCAGTTTCAAATGCGTTACTTTCTGACACATTTTTCAATTCATTTTTATTCGTAAATGTATAAACTGAAAGCTACCATTATTTAGAAACTGTTTAATCGACCTGTGTTTTCCGTTTCTCGGTAGTGTAACGAAGTTTATTGGCGTAGTGGTTTTACGTCGGTTAAGCTGCAAAAAGTAATTTGTTAATATCCAGGTAAACAGGTCACACAGAGTGAATAGATGCGAACTCAGGTGTTTCTTGATAAACAAATATTTTTATTCCAGGTTGCAGTTGACCATGGGTTCAGGTACAAGCATCCATAGGCATGAAAATGCCGAGAGTACTGGAGAGGAGGCACGGACAATTACATATATTTAATCACCGACAAGCAGAGAGAGAATCTGGGCTGTAACATAATTTCGTTTCGCTGTTACAGTGATGACATGGCGATAATTAGATACGCCAATTAGCCAGATAACATGTTGTTTTGGCGAGAACAATGTGATAAGAAACAAGTGGTAATAGTCCGTTAATGATAATCCTATGGGGAAGAGATGAATGTAAAATATGAATTTATGCGCCAGAAGGAGATATGGAATTTTGGTAAACCAGACAAAACCGCATGGAGTCCTTTCTCATGGGGTTAGCTTAAAGAATTAAGAACTGGGGTTAAAAATAGAATTGGTACGTTAGAGATATTATACATTAAAGGCAGCTGGGCAATTGGGAAAATAATGAAATACGTTAAAAGGAATGAAACCTTGACGAGCAAAGTGTAGGCGTAAAAATGTAAGTAAAGTTTAGACGCTGGAAGAAAAGCGCCGATTATAATGGGAATAAATTCTTTTTCTCTTTTTTTTTATAACGATATGATTTATGCGGTGAGGAAAGAGATGCGAATGAATTAAAGAACGCATAATAAAAGAGAAATACAGGGAGCAGCTAGATTTTATAACACGAAAAAACATAATTTTAAAGAAAGATAATTTTTAGAAAAAGGAAGGGGGTGTAGGAATTAATTTTAAGAAAGTGGAATATGTGAAGTTAAATCCACTTCACATATATCTCCCCAACAACCGAAGACGAAAAACAATGAAGGTCCATAGGAAACGGAAAACCACCCGTGTCTTTTCACTAACAAAAAAATCACACAAAATGATGAATAAAGTAATTGCTATAGAACCCTGGTAACTACATAAAATAATTAAAATAACAATACACAAAAATAATCTTGATAAACAAACAAATACATCATGTCTCAAATATATATGCATGCCTCCATAAGCATGACACAAACCAAACTGGGTCGACCTCTTACGTTTGAAAATTAAAATATATGAATGAGCTCAATTTTTTTTAAATATATTTCTGGATTTTATTTTCTCTTTTCTTTTCTTTAAGTGTGCACACGTATTAAAAATATAACCAGAAACTAAATAAGAATTAACTTGAAAATCAAATTCAAGAAAATAGCAATTTTTTTTATAAATTGCAAGAAATGTTGGTTGTTTCCAACATCAAATAATTTTTTGAGACATGAAACTAAATGAAAAGTAAAACACAAAACAAATAATACATGTAATAAATATGAGTACTCCATAGGTGAAAAAAAAAGTGAAATTAAATACCAAATTGTTTTTGTTTTTTTTGTTTTTTTTTTAAATGTAAACTATTCTAAAATGGCATGAGAATGAATAAACATGGAAAATTAGGAACGAATTGTATAAATATGCATGTTTCTGTGATGGCTTATGTAAGAAAAAAAATAACTGCTAAACAATTTAGAAGTCATATGTCATGTGTGTTCATTTTATTTTTTTATTTAAAAAAAATGTAATTATGAGAACCTATTGGATGTGTATTGAAAATTTAACAAAAAGTTTAGAGAGGATTTTAAAAAAAACGTAAATTGCGAACTACGAAACAGGCGACATTGTAAAAGAAAGACATTATGTATGTGTGTGAGTGCAACTTGCGCTAACATCATAAATTTGATGTTATATGTACATGATCTGTACCAGGCGAAGTCTGCACGAGTCTGTAAGAAGAGAGGAGGTGTACACCTGTTTGAAGAACGAACAAAAATTCGTGAATAAGAAGACCTTATCACGTGAACAGTGTTTTCAGTGGGTGAAAACAGCAAAAAACGAAAAGTGAAATTCCTTTTTTTTTTATAACGATATGTCAAAATAGAAGCAGATAAAATTTTAAAGCCTAGCAAATGAGTATGATATTGCAGTAAATGAGTATATGTGTAACATTGAAGTAAAACATTAAATGATATTGCATGTAGCGAAATATGACAAATAGAAAAAAAAACATAATAGAAGTCCTCTATGTATTTAAATATTTTGAGAGTGAAGGGTAGAAATTTAAATTGAGAAAAGAAAAAAAATGTGCTTATAACTGTAAATGTAAAAAAAAAGAGCATCTGACATGTAAACAAGTTTAATGTAAAATGTTTAGTGCGAAATACCTCATTGAGAGTATCTTACTTGTTTTCCTTTTTTTGTTTATAAAAAGGAGAGAGTGGTAATTAAGATGATAAAGAAAGGACAGTTATTACAATTTTAAGTGTATGTAAAAAAAACAAGAAAACCACAAGTACTGAACGTACGTGGGACAGAAAAAGTCAACGGTATGTGTGAAAACAAAACCCAAAAGTTTGAGTTTTCTATGAACCACAAATAGCATACGCTATACGATGAACTAACATGTGTATGTGTGTGTGTATATATAATCTATGAACTATGCTATGAGAAAACTATGAGCAATGATTTCCGTGTATACAAAAAAAAACCGAAAACAAAACAAAAACAAAACAACTATGAACTATTCTATGAGCAACTATGAGTAACAATGAGCGAATTTCCCTATATACACAAAAAAATCACAAACGATGAACTACTTGTATATATAAAAAAAAAAAAAAGAATACCGTCGAAAATGTCTATCAACCAGTACCTATATTGAGTTTTCCCTTTTTTTAAAAAAAAAATAAAAATAAAGATGTGGTAAAGAGGAAAGCAAATTTAATGGCCTTCTGAGTCAAATGTGGCAAACCAAATGAGAAAAAATATATATATATATATATGTCTGTGTATAAAGATTATAAATACCTAGTAATCAGAACAAATGTTAGGACCATAAATTGAAAAAGAATGTGCTTGTTTTACCTTGCCATAGGAATAGTTTACAACATTAATAAGATAATATAACTATATTTTACCTTTACCTGTTTTTTTTATAGACCTAAAAACAAGACTTGAGTCGTCGTTAAACTTATACTAGGAAAACTAAATAAAATGATGCGTGGATATCATGGAGTGTGAATTTATTATAATTTGTCTCCCCTATGAATATGCATCTGTAAGCTGTAGACTACATATAAAAACTGAAGAGTACACTCAAAGAATGTGAAAGAAGATATATAAAATATAATAGCATTAATAAACATTTAAGGTTGCATAATAAAAATATTCAGTACACTACCTAAACTTGAGAAATCACGAGCGTAAACATCAATTTAAAAAAAAATGTTGTCATTATATTGGAGTAGAGGAATGTATTGAGTCACCAGTAAAAAAAAAATGGGACAATGTAAATAAAGGTGTATATAAAGTAACATAAAAGATATGTTAAATCGAGCAAATTAAGCAACTAGGTTTTGAGAAAAAAATGTTGTGACGAAAAGAAAAAAGTGTAATGTTCATGTGAACCGAGATACATATTTACTTAGAATATTAAATTTTGACTACCAATGGGATATTTGACAGTGCGCGTGTAAAGTATTGAGTGGTCACAATGAATGAAATTAGCATTGAATTGACATGACATTGCATGTATGTCATTAGAGAACATGAAAAACATTGAACTGTAAACGAATGTGTAAATAAATAAAAGGGGCACTGTTTTCGTATCTCAATAGTGTATGTAAAAAAAATGTTAATTTGAATGAAAAAGAAAAAGCTAATTGTTTGAATATATGTAAAAAAAAAGTGTAATATTTAAGTAAGTTTAAATACTTATTTAAATTTATTATGAACAAAAATTTATTTGTGTGTCCATGCACGTAACATATTCCATTTTCAAATCAGCAACAGGCCTTATTCGCTGAATGAAAACAAAATATTTATTTCTGACATAAAGTTATTCCGCGAAAATAACTCAATGAAAGAATAACATACATGAAACACAATAAGAAACGAAAAAAATAGTGCAGTTGATTAATTTTTGAATTTTAAGCTCGACAATATAAAGAGTTTGTATTTATGAATTGAACAGCTGTAAAAAAACCGCAGAAGCGTAGATGTATCGTGTCGTAGAAAAGTGGAATGGGAGAAAAAAAAATAATAATAAGATGCGGGAAGTCTGAATGGACTTTAGAAAGAGAGGGTAAAAAAGGAGTGACAGGCAATATCACTTTAATATGAGCAAATAATAAACTCGTGTTCATTCATCCTTTTTTTTTTTTTAGGTCAAATTTAAAGCTTAAATTTAACATTGATTGAGTATCTCAGATTCAGAATAATTTAACATAGGGAGATTGTAATTGGCAAAATAACTGCTAAGATAAAAATATTGACTGAACTGAAATTAAAATCAATTCTATAATTATTATTATTCCTTTTTTTTGGAGTCTCATTATTTTTTTTTAGTACGTCACACTATAAGGGTGTGAAGGGAAAAAATTACACACTTACATAAAGATAAACTGGAATATATATACATATAAACGTTGAAACACCTTAAAAATATATAATTGTAAATAATAAAAATATGAAATAGTTGCAAAATATATGTGCATAAACATGTATGTATAATAATATGCATAATTTAACTTCAAAGGAGTTTATAAGAGTATGGTCAAAATGAGGGTACACAAAAACTTAAAATTTCGCAATTTAATATATTACACTATGTAAAAAAATAGAATAAAATCAGTAATGCAAACAAATCAAACCAGAGAATTTGCTGTCTCTATCTTACCTTTAGGCTTCATTTGTAAGGTATGTGGATTTTTTTTTTTTTTTAATCTATTATACGTGTTATATTTATCAAAAACAAAACCTAGCATAATAATTATGAACTTAAAATAAGATAAACAAAAGTATTTATAATATTAAGTTAAACTGTTAGAAAAAAATAG
This sequence comes from Maratus michaelseni, assembly GCA_963931845.1. Lineage (NCBI taxonomy): Eukaryota > Metazoa > Arthropoda > Arachnida > Araneae > Salticidae > Maratus > Maratus michaelseni. The sequence continues at coordinate 176,818,796 of OZ007591.1, forward strand.
ATGCAGAGGGACAAGAAATTCTTTACAGTTAAATTCTTAACGTAAAATTATAGGCCAGCTATAAACTTAATCAATCAAGAAAAACACCAAAAGAATCAAATGCAATTCATGGCCGTCAAACAGAAATAAATGCACTATTTGTGAATTGCACTATGTCACACTGTATTATTTTTTTACTATATTAAAAACTGAAAAATAAGTGATAAAAGAAAAAAAATAATCTAAAATTTTGCAGTACCTTTGTAGGTGTCAAATAAAAGTTTTAATAAAAATGAACCTTTATAATTTTTTTTTTTTAATATGAATTTTTACTTAAACTATGTATAAATTTTAATAAACGAAGCACACACCTTTCTTTCAACAATATTAAAAAAAAATACAATAAAAGTGTGTATTTTCAACCAAAACTCAACTCAACAATAAGTAATTATGCATTAGACCATTCTCTAAATTGTGCAAGGAACACATGAAATAAAATAACTATCAAATAGAAAAAGTATATAATAAACAGTACACACAAAATCTTTGTATGCTAATTGATAGATTATAATAAAGAAAAGTCCTCTTTTTTTTACATCAATTGGCACAAATAGTTAAAAATCTTATTATTATTATTTTTTTTTATAATATCTCAAAAGCGGTAAAAAGGCTATAGCTGTAAATGATATAGTCATTCATACAGTCTTTCTATGAGTCCTAGTGTCAGTTTGAGAAATAAGATTTTTTTTATCGATACACACAATAAAAATATAAAAACCTCGTTAAAAATTCTATGTAGTACATATAAAAGAAAGAAAAAAAATCATATAAAACATAAAGCCATTTTATAAAACTAGAAGCAGAAATTTAACGATACTGTAAATATTACTTGAGTATGCACTACATAATAATATTAAACTTTAAATAAGAGTTATTTATATCTGTAAAAAGTTTCTTTTATGAAATAAAAGTTTTTTAGTCGTTCAAGTTCTGGTTGGACTATATCTCTAATAATCGGAGAACCAATTACAGATATTATTATAAAAGACTTACCTTAGGAATAGCCTTTCACGAATTTAATCACACGACATTCAAAATTACTACACAAAATTTCACCTTAATTAAAAAAATGGTAGTAAAATTTAATTATTAGCCCTTTCTATCTTTATTAATTTGGGCTCTGAATCTTTCCTTCCGTATTTTTCATACAGCCACAATGTTTTGTTTATGTTTAAACTGGCCGCGCATTGGGAGTGGCGAAAGTAGGTTTTCGATGAGAGATGATTCATCTTTGGATCTATAACGCCCTTGAATATCGGCGCATGAAAATAAGTGAAAGAAAAAGCTACTTTCTAAAAGTGAAAGAAAAAGCGACTATTTCTTTTGGAATCTTCGGAAGAATGTTGACACTTAATCACGATCGCTTTTTTTATGAATTAAAAAGTCTTCTTCGGACAGAAGGCAGGGGTGTTCGTGAATAAAATGTCCAACACAGTGAAAAAATAATAATCAGTCTGTACGGAACTTGAATTTTTTTGTCAAGAGGAACAGTCTAAGATTATAATATCTGAGCCGGTGTAACGCACGCACAGAGTTCCACGAACGGAGCGGTTGGAGGTGCGGGGATGAGAAACTGCGTTCAGTTTGTCGGCTGGTCGGGAACATCTTGAAGTCACGTAATTCCAAGGATTACAAAGTCACGATTACGAAGTTGATTAACGTAGATTAGGATTAAGTCGAATTAGGAAATCATGAATTCGCAGGCTTACGGAGTCACAAATTCACATGCTTAAGGAGTAGTTCCATCAATTCAAATACAATTTCAAAAACACAGTCTTTTTTTGTAAGACGGCGTTGGGAGTCACATAAGTTGACTGCTATGAATTGTAGAAAAAAAAAATCCACGGAATGTCCATTTTTTTTAGCAGGAGAAATATGAGTTAGTAGGTAGTGGAAATATGAATATTTTTTTCCTTCAGTAATTAATAGCAGCCCTCCTCTCCAGTTAAAGATGCTTGTGAGCGGCTGATTCACCAAGTAACTGTAACGAAGTTTATTGGCGTAGTGGTTTTACGTCGGTTAAGCTGCAAAAAGTAATTTGTTAATATCCAGGTAAACAGGTCACCAGTGGCGCAGCCAAGGGGGGGGTTTGGGGGTTAAAACCCCCCCCAGAGCTAAAAAAATTACTATAATTGCCGCTTATATGAATCAAAACAACTAAAGTTAAAATTAAGTTTTTTGGCCTTTCCGCCTTGGCAGAATCCACCGCTTTCTTAAATCAAATTCTATACAACAATGTGATTCAATTAAACGGCGAAAATTCTACTTAAAACTGTGAAAGCGCATATTACACGCATAGGTTATGTCGCATAGGTTATGATTTTTGGACTGCGTCACTTTGTCGAGACGTCTTATAGTAAAAGATGGGTCATATACTCTCACAGAGACGCTTTGAGTTATATAGTATACAGTGGTCTGTTTTTTAATTGCATTTATGTCTTTGTTCCACGTTCGAAACAATAACAGATCATCGAATTCCAGAGAAAAAAAAACATACACATTGTAAGTCTATCTCAGTTTCAAGTGGCTTTTTTTGCGTTTTTTGCTCTCAGTTATATCTAAGACCAAGCTATATGCGTACCCAGGAAAAAAATCTTTGCAAAAGTAAGAATTTAAAAAAAGTACTTAAAGTTATAAAAAGCTATTTTTCGATTATGAGCAGATTTTTGCAATCGGTGTTTCTTTCGAATCATTTGTTTCGTAGAGGGTCCAGGGTTCGGAAAAACTACTTTTTGTTTGTAACGAACTACAACTACAACTACTTTATAAAAAATGTAGTTAACTACAACTACAACTACTTATTTTTAAAAGTAGCGACTACAAACTACTTTCCAAAAGCAGTCACTACTTCGCTACTTTAGTAATCATCGCTAATTAAATACACCGCAAACAATTTTTCCCGATAGACCATAATGTAACAGAATTCTTTTGAACGTCCCTGTAAGCGAGATATAAATGCTACACATTTCATTTTCAATATTGAACATTCTATGGTAAACTTCAATAACATAAAACTTTCATGGCAGTCGGAGTATATTTATGAGAGTTAGAGCACGGACAGACAAACAAAGCAAATTCATAGAACATTTTTAATTATGTTGGAATTTTTTTTAAAAGAGGAAATTTGAAAACAAAAATTGTAATAATCTTACACATTTATGAGAGTGATGTAGCACAGTAGCGCTTAGAATCCTGCATCGGGTCGGGTTACCCGCTTTTACCCCGACCCGACCCGCCGTTCGGGTCGGCTATATTTTCCCGTTGCGGTTCGGGTTCGGGTCGGATTGACTTCAAATTTTTTGTTGCGTGTCGGGTTGGCTTTCATTCTTTCGGGTTCGGGTTGGCTTTTTGAATCTTGCGGGTCGGGTTCGGGTTGACCCGGTTTTTTAAAAGAATGTCCAAAATATTTTTTCACATTAAAAGTCTATATAAACCGCAGATCACAGTTTCACAAAAGCAAAATGCGTGCCTGTCTGTTTTGTTAATCTTAGAATTCGTATCAGGAAGTTAATATAAACATACTTTTTCAACTACTGGTACGATAATGGTTATAACGAATGCTCCTGCACAGCTGAAACATTTCTGCTGAATAGTTACAATTCTAATTCTTGATACTTCTAATTTTGTTATGGCAAAAAACTGTGTGATCGACAGGAAGACAGGAAACGATTATTTAGCGTTTTGCTTCTTATAGTATTTCGTTATAAATGGAAGTTTTGAAACCGCAACTAATTTTAAACAAGTTGGAAATTGTACGTCAAACGTGACAAACGAGGTGCGTTCGTACTGTAGCTAGTTATATAAATATTCAGACCTAGATGATTTTTAATTCTGTGAAATGAATTATATCGTCTGCAGATTAATTTCTGTAATAAAATAAGTGTGTCGGTCGCTTGACGATTTAACATCCATCGGAAGCTCCTCTAACAAGAAAACACCGATTAAAAAAAAAATTCAAATTTCTTAATAAATATTTTTATTAATATCTCCTAAAGTTTTGATTCGATTTTAATAAAATTTGAAATGTCTCGACAAAATTCTGCAAAGATAATATATCTTAAATCTCAAACCATTCGGTTGGGTAGTTTTTGCGTTGTTATATGCGGACGGACAGACAGACGGACGGACCAAGCGAGGACAATAGGTGCTACGTATTTATATAATTACGAACGCACCTAAAAAACATTTAAAGATTAGATTTTTAGTTGTATACCGTTTAGAGTCCTGCATCGGGTCGGTTTACCCGCACCCGACCCGACCCGGCTCTAGATTTTTTTTGTTGTGGTCGGATTCCGATCGGGTTGACTTCCACTTTTTTACTGTGGATCCAGTTGAATTTCATTATTTCGAGTTCGGATCGGTTTCGGGTTGGGTTTTGACTCTAGCGGGTAGGGGTCGGGTTGACCCGAATTTCAAAAGAATGTCCAAAATATTTTTTCAGGTTAAAAATCTATGTACAATAAGACCTCCATTCTGGTTTTTCTTCCAAAAGGCGGCCACCTCTATTTAGCGCCACTTTTTAATTCCTAAAATTTATATATTTGAAAACGCTTATATCTCTGAATAGCGGCCACCTCTAAATCTAGACACACGTAACATGTGCAGAAGATTTTTTTTATATAGAAATAAAAACAACTTAAAATTTTTCTATTTATTTGTATGCTTGTGGGGGGGGGGGAGAAGAGCAAATTATGGGAAGTTAGGGGACAATTTAGATAGTTACTTATATATTATTATTAGGTAGAAACAAATGTGGACATTTTTTTAAAATAAAGAGTTTTAAATATTTGAAACTGTATGCTGGAGGAGGGGCAAAAAGGGAAGCGTAAATTTTGGGGACAAGGCAATAATTTTTATTTGTTGTCATTAGACAAATGAGTGAAAGATTTTATTTTTGTATAAAAATAAAGATTTAAAAATATTTTAAACCCCTTTGTATGCTACTATGGGGAAGCGTGAATTTGAGAGATTAGGGATAATTTAGAGGATTTATGTTTAGATAAATCCATTCTTTTTCTTTTTTTAATAAGGATTTTACATTTCTTTGCTTGCTGGGGGTGGGAGGCAAAAGGTAGAAGAAATTAGTCAAATAAAGATTTAACATAGCCAGACGACTATATTTTGGAAAAAAAAAATCGTAGTCGTATAAAAATACATTATATTGAGAAGATTTCTATGGATTTAAATAACAGTACACGAAGTTTCTGACACCCAAACTGTGAAAATGACAGCTAATTTGTGACTGTGCCCGTCGTCTATGGAGAAATATATGACACTGCAAATGAGATTTGTCGCTGACGTTCGCAAATTGTTGCAGAGAACATATTTCGCACGAAAGAAACGAGTTATAATCATGTGATTTGAAGATTGGGACCTTTTTTCCTCCCTCCGAAAGTAGCGTCGATGCGCGCTACAAACTACTGATATTTTGTAACGCGATACTCGCTACACTACACTTTTTTAATGTAGCGCGCTACACTACAAACTACTGGAAAAAGTAGCGGCTACTGTAGTTTCGCTACTTGTAGCGCGCTACTTCCGAGCCCTGAGGGGGTCTGTACACAAATTTAAAGACTATATTTCATTTGTTGGTAATGTTGCAACGAACTCTTGCTTATGATGGAGATTCGTATATTTATCGTTAAAATTTTATAAATTAGTTGTGGTTCCTCTTTTAGCTATTTTTATTTCTATCGCGCTTTTAATATTGTAAACGCTGTTTAAATGAATCATAACCAATGTAATTGCGGAGAAAAGCACTATGATTTCATTCATTTAAAAGACTGATTCCATTAACCGATGATTCATATAACCGGCGACCATCTTTATTATAAACTCAAAACCCCCCCTAGAACCGAATTCTGGCTGCGCCACTGCAGGTCACACAGAGTGAATAGATGCGAACTCAGGTGTTTCTTGATAAACAAATATTTTTATTCCAGGTTGCAGTTGACCATGGGTTCAGGTACAAGCATCCATAGGCATGAAAATGCCGAGAGTACTGGAGAGGAGGCACGGACAATTACATATATTTAATCACCGACAAGCAGAGAGAGAATCTGGGCTGTAACATAATTTCGTTTCGCTGTTACAGTGATGACATGGCGATAATTAGATACGCCAATTAGCCAGATAACATGTTGTTTTGGCGAGAACAATGTGATAAGAAACAAGTGGTAATAGTCCGTTAATGATAATCCTATGGGGAAGAGATGAATGTAAAATATGAATTTATGCGCCAGAAGGAGATATGGAATTTTGGTAAACCAGACAAAACCGCATGGAGTCCTTTCTCATAGGGTTAGCTTAAAGAATTAAGAACTGGGGTTAAAAATAGAATTGGTACGTTAGAGATATTATACATTAAAGGCAGCTGGGCAATTGGGAAAATAATGAAATACGTTAAAAGGAATGAAACCTTGACGAGCAAAGTGTAGGCGTAAAAATGTAAGTAAAGTTTAGACGCTGGAAGAAAAGCGCCGATTATAATGGGAATAAATTCTTTTTCTCTTTTTTTTTATAACGATATGATTTATGCGGTGAGGAAAGAGATGCGAATGAATTAAAGAACGCATAATAAAAGAGAAATACAGGGAGCAGCTAGATTTTATAACACGAAAAAACATAATTTTAAAGAAAGATAATTTTTAGAAAAAGGAAGGGGGTGTAGGAATTAATTTTAAGAAAGTGGAATATGTGAAGTTAAATCCACTTCACAGGTAGAGGCACGAACTTTTTCAAAAAATGCTTTCAAATTTGAAGTTTTAAATTAAATTTCACGACACGACACCGCAGTAATGAAAGAAACAAAAAGCCGTTTCGAGACAACATTTATCGTAAAAAAAAGAGAGTTCGGTAAAAAAGTACTTCAATAATAATGCGTGAAAGTGCCACGATTTTACATTTAAAAAATATATGTTAGAAAATAATGTCGGAAAATATATCAGAAAACTTCGTGTTGTTAAACTGATATATTTTTTTTTTTGGACAGCCGCCTTCAGCAGTTTTAGTAATCCGGAAATTAAAACATTTAATTTATTATATTTACTTAGATGATTCAGAAGTTTTATCAAAAAAATAGCCAAAAGTATTCTTCATTTTATAACCATTTATTTTTCATCTAGACAAATCATCAAAATTACTCCGGTTTCTTACATTAGTTTATTGGCAAAATTTGAATATTAAGATAAGTGACTCTTTCTGTCCACGCCATAAAACTTTTTATTCGTTACCGATTACATCAGAAACATTATCGCCTTCAGTATACACCTCTTGGCGATCTCTGCACTGCTCCATCTGAATTTTACACTGCGAAAAGTAGTGCTTTAGAAAAAGTAGTGCAAAGTAAGTTATCTGCTACCAGCATGTTCAGAATCTCCGCCGATTTTGCTTTGACTGATTCCATGATCAAGACCTTGGCACTCTTCATCTCCAATTTGACCTTTCGAAATAAACAGAAATCTCAGGGGGCTACGTCGATCGATTACAGTAGATTATTGAACGCGTGGATGGTGTTCTTTGGCAAGAAAGCCTTCACAGACAAAGCGGAATGGGCTGGCACATTGTCCTGGTGAAATTTCCAGGATTCTTCATGCTGAATGTTACATGCAAAACCTGAAGAACACATATTTTTATTGATTTCTACCATGCTCTACAGCAGCTAGTATATCCACACGACGATTTCAAATGACCAATTATTCTAATGTTTGTGTCCATATGCAAGTTGCAGGATAGCCCTGGGCATGTATCGCCTTTGGTCGTTTCTTGTCCCTCTTTGTACCTTTTAAATCACTCAAAAACTTGAGTGCACGATAAACATTCAGAAGTGATAAACATTCTTCTTTCAACACAGCAAAAACTTTTGTGACATTTTCAACGATATTCGTAAAAATACTGCAGCCAAACTAAGCGACATGTGACCTTGATGACCGAGCAGGGGCTTGGGAGAAACCCCTTAAAACTATTATAGGAAGTTGAACTGCATATGATCGCTGTTTGCAGGAGGTAACAACAGTCTGGTTATTTAATAGCCACAAATCGTATTTTCATTTCTAGTATCTGTCACTTGACTCAGACTATATTCTGAGTAAATTTTCAAAAATATAGAACACTCTTTGTGAAACAATTGACATTCTATATTTTTTAATCGTAAATCAGTTTTGTAACTTGCAACAATAATAGATTAACAGATACCAAGATATAGGAAAGTCTCGAAATGATTTTATACTGTACTTTTACAAAATAATAAACGCCTTTACGATATGAAATTTACAGAAAAGAAACACTATTATCTGAAAAAACGCGACATCAACTATTTTTTAAATGCAAGAAGACAAACGCAGAACATCTAACCTGACACTTCAAAGACATTACTGACAGAGAGTCGTTTAAAAATCCCTTTTTTCAATAAAATTCATCAGAATGAACAGAAGATTTATGCTCTTATATTGTAGTATATATAAAAAAATTAGGCTTTAGTTTTAAACAAAATACTTATTTTTCTACTGAACGACAATAAATACCAATCATTTAATTCGAGTAATATTTTATCACCAAAAAGAAGTAAATTTTTAATTAATGTTTTTTTTAAGTTACTATTAGTAATTTGAATTTATTATAAACTTTTTTTTTATTTCAAAATTAGCAACCAAAGAAACAGACAAGTTTTGAAAAGTTACTGTAAATTTGCATAGAGAAGTAAATAGTCATATCATAATTTTGATCGTTAAAAATATTATCATTATTTTAACATTTTTCATTTTTTATATATGGAAATATATTCTTTAATGTGATATTTCTCGCAAAAAGCTTTTTTAAATGTTAAATTGTTAATACATTAGAAAATATAAATATCGTAAGAAAACAGTTCGCCTTTTGCGATATGCATCAAAAAATATGATAACTACATTAAACTTTTCTTAATTTAAATATAATCTGTTTTAAAATTACGATAGTGTAAATAACTCTCAATGTCATTAATAATATGTATGCCGCGGCATACATCGCACTTATTCTTATGTTTCCAGATAGAATCGAAAGCGAATTCCAATGTTTTACTTGCTAAATTACTTTGATTTTGAAATTAGACTCTTTATCATGTTCATATGTGTTAAGTTTTGTTAAGTTAATAAGTTTTTTTTTTTTAATTTCCAATGCAGCAGGCAAACAGACATTATACTTACGCTGAACAGAGATCATGAAAAAAACAGGAATATATGTAAAAAGATAACACCAAACACAAGAACAAAGGAAAGGGTAATTAACACGAGAACCCCATAAAATCAAGGAGTTAAAATCTGTAAAGAGTCTCTGGCCTCCCAGTAACGGGAGTAAATGTAGTTCTTCGTGAATGCTGAACAGTCAGAGAGGTGGTCAGCAGTCATCGCCACACCACTGAGGTAGAGGGCAAGCAGTACTATCCACTATCTGGAGACGGAAAAGATGAGCATATAAACAATCATGCTTTGTCGCAAGACGAAAGCCAGCTGCTTCTTGGACAATCTGGGAGGTTAGAGATGGTATTTCTCCACGATGTTTCTTTTGTTTGTTCCTTTGGTAGTGATATATGTAATGTCTTAATTATTTGATTAACCATTGAAGAGGCAGACTTATAGTTAATTAAGTTGCATGAAGCCTGATTAACAGAACAACCTTTTTTAGCAAATTCATCCGCCTTTTCGTTACCGGGAATACTACAGTGTGAGGGGATCCCTTGTAAGACAATTTTCTTATGTTTTTCACGCATCTCTCTTATTAAAGATCTACACTGCACCACAGACATAGAGCAAGAGGCTTGAGAGCAGTTGGCAACCGCCAGAATCCCAGCTTGTGAATCTGAGAAAATGACAGTCTGATTGAAAATTGAGCAACGAGCATTTAGTTGAACCAGGGTTACTTTAATTGCTTCAACCTCACCATCAAAAGCGGTCCCGGTCGTTCCCAACGAAAGATAATAAGCGAAATGCTCACAGTGAATACCTGCTCCAACCACACCATCCTTCTCAAGCTTTAAGCCGTCAGTAAATATGTGTAGCCAAGTTTCAAGAGGAAAGCGATTGTAAATAGTCTCCATCCCCGCAGAGAACAAAGCTGCAGTACAATCATTAGATTTTGAGACAGGACTCATAAGGTCCAGGTGATAGAATATTCTAAGAGCCTCCAAGGGATTTGTGGGAGGCAGCAAAGGTTCAATCCGGGGATGGAATTTCAAGTCATTCCATCTCTTTTAATACAACTTGATGGAAGCCACTCTGAATTTTCAGTCTGCGCGGTCCAGATTTAACTTATATATCGTCATGAGGCAGGCGAATTAATTTCTGTTAAAGATTCAAAGCTAATTTCTTTATTTCATATTGCATAGGGGTTTCATTAGTATACAATAGAAGTGCGTCAATTGGTGTAAACTTGACATCACCGGTGATAAGACGGAGTGCATAGTTTTGCAGTCGTTCCAGTCTATCAAAACCTCCCATAGATAGAGTAATAAGAGAGCCGCTACAATATGTCATGACAGATTTTATAAAGGTCTTATAGGTAGCGAGTAGAGTTGTGGCAGCACTGCTCCACCTAACTACCGCAAGTATTTTAAGCAGTATCATACGCTTCTCAGCCCGTTTCTTGATATCATCAATATATAATTTCCAAGTGAGTTTACGGTCAAAGGTTACTCCTAGGTACTTTGTACTCTCACTACTCGGGCCAATTTGCAGCCGAGATAAGTTTTGTTATATTAATCTATTAATCTATATCAAGACCTCGTATATATATACATACTTATATATGTATATCATATATTCTATTACGAACAAATCGTGTGTATATATATATATAGTGGGTATATATATATATATATATATATATATATATGCGAATTTTATCTTAAAAGCGGCTCTAACGATTTTGTCGAAACTTTGTATGCTACCGTTTTGGAGCACCAGAAAACAATTGGGCTAGGTCACATGTTCGAGAAATTTAGATTAGTGGGTCATTTGGAGTCACTATGGGGTCAGGATCGATCTAATTTCATCTAAAAAAGTCTGAAACGATTTTGATTAAATTTTGTATCCTGCAATTTTGGATTACAAGAAAAGAATTGGGCTACGTCCCATTTTCTAGAAAATTCGATTAGTGGGTCATTTATGGGTCATTACATTATATCTAAAAAACGGCTCTAACGATTTTGACTACATTTTGTATCCTATGAGTTTCGGGCACGAGAAAATCTTTGGGCTATGTCACATGTCCGAGAAAATTCAATTAGTTGTCATTTCTGGGTCATTGTAGTTCCAGCTATTTTTATCAAAAAAAAAGGCTCAGACTGTTTAGATTAAATTTTGCATTCTACTGTTTTCGGGCACGATATGACTATTGTGATAGATTACACGTTCGAGAAAATTCGATTAGTGCATCATTTTGATTATGAGTCATTATGAGTCAAGCTATTTTTATCTTAAAAACGGCTCCGAGTATTTGAACTAAATTTAGTATCCTACTGCTTTCGGGGACGAGAAGAACATTGGGATAGGTCACATGTTCGAGAAAATTCGATTGGTGGGTTATTTTTGTCATGGATCATTATGGGTGAAGCTATTTTTATCTTAAAAACGGCTCAGACGATTTGAACTAAATTTTCTATCCTACAGTTTTAGGAAAAGAGAAGACTATTAGGCTAGGTCACATGTTCGAAAAATTTTGATTAGTGGGTCATTTTGGTCATGGGCCATGATATTTGAACTCAAAATTAATTTTGACCAAGCATAGCTCGGTATTCCCAGCTCGTATCTTTCCTGCTCATATCTTCCCTGCTCGTACCATTAGATTTAGAGGTATATAGTGCAAAAGTGTTTCAAATATTCCATTAACGTCAGAATACTTATTTAAAAATAGTACATTTCATTTTTTATACGGTTTCTGGATACTAAAAGTTATATATAGAATATTTTTATACACACTCGTACTTTTATACAATAAAAATTCCCTTTTTGTATATTCAAAATTTACCGAGTTGTGATACATTGAATTTTATGAATGTTCTGCGTTTTCTAGCACAGCATATATATATATATATATATATATATATTATGATACGGCTTCTATATATTTTCGGGATGCATATGAACGCACAATTATTTTCTATATCATGCAGTTTTTTTTTTCTTTACGGTTAGCATTTCTATATAAGGGGGTGAGACTGTCAGTGGAGTAAGTCATTATTTAGTAATTTGAGAAATGAAAGATTTTGCGAAACTTGTTGCATTAAGTGGTCCAACGTGTTTTACTTTCTAGCGACACTCTAAGTGTTGAAGTATGACTTATCTGTCTGTCACAGTGTTCAGTGAAAATATGGTTATCTAGATTTTTCAATTTTCTGACTTACTCCACTGTTATTCTAACCCCCTCATATGTTACCTTGATTTATATAAAACGGTTGAACCAAATAATGACAAAGAAATGAAATAGAAAATTTTTATTTCAATATTTTACGTATAAATACGAAAAATTCGTTAAAATTTAAAATAGATTTCATTTTTATTTATATTTCTTAGTCAAAGGTCTTATACTGGCTTCTTCTTGTACTGGTAAAGTTGATTTTTTTTTTGTTATTCAGTGGTTTTGAACTTTCACGATGAAAAATCTAGCAATTATTGAAAACTGTATATCACACAGACACTGATACAATTAAATCTGGTACTTTTTTCAGTATAGTCAATAAAAGTCTCCATTCCTACGATTTAATAATTGATGTAAAACTTTGGTATCAATCTTATTCCTTGCAGTAAATTTAAGCTGTGAAAAGTGAAAATAAAAAATTGTTCTATATTTATATAGAAAGTAGTAGATCTTTGGGGGAGATAATAAGTATTTTCCTTTAATCTGGAGGCAAAACTTTTATTAGATCCCTTAGAAAATCCAAAATATCTGATTAAATCTAAATACTTGGATTGATTGAATAGTTCAGAGACACAATTGTCTGTATTGCATTGAAAAGCATCATCAACAGCATTATTCTCTGAATAAAAAACAGGTGATTCTTCAAATATGTCAGTAAAAAAAAGTCAGACATTTTGGATCGTGTGAATGTAGTGGTAAACGTGATGGAATATTTGGTTACAAAAAGGCTTTCTTGGTGACAAAAATAAAATTATCAGTGAGATTTTTAGGTTTTCTTTATAAAACTATTTTACCATATATTTTTACATTTTAAACACATCATTAAATACTATACATACAAACATGACAAAGTTTGTAAAGAGCTCATGAAATATTCTGATCCCCAAGTTTCACTCCAAAATAAATGAAATATATATATATTTAATGAAATACGTAACACTACACACATTCAATATTTTATGATATACCAATTTCAAAAATATTTTTTTTACCGTTGTTGTTGTTGTTGTTGGTTTGGCCCATGGGCCCGGTGAGCAGCTTTTTATTTTTTACCGTTTAATTTGAATTTAAATATAAGTTCGTTAGACTGTTGCTATTCACAGAAGAATCTAATGAGTCCAGTCCTCTTGAGAGATCTTGCATCTTATCAACCCGTCCGATTCTATCATCAGGAAAATTCACATCGAAAAAGCATAACCATCGAACTGGGGTGTCGAGAACTCGAAAGTCCACTGTCATGTAATGTTAGAGTGCTTCTATTTCTCAGTTCCAGTAGGTCGAGCTTGTGAGAATTGTCCACAGCCGAAGCAGTTAGAGTGACTGCATGAATGGGTTTCCACTGGTACTCAGATCTAAAGTTGGTTAGCCTCATAAGAGATTGTTCACAGCAGCAGCAGCTAGAAAACCTGCACGGATGAGTTGCCACAACATCATTAAATACTATACATACAAACATGACAAAGTTTGTAATGAGCTCATGAAATATTCTGATCCCCAAGTTTCACTCCAAAATAAATGAAATATATATATATATATTTAATGAAATACGTAACACTACACACATTCAATATTTTATGGAATACCAATTTTCAAAATATATTTTTTACCGTATAATTTGAATTTAACGTTGTATGTGCAATAAGCAGACTATAGCATCGCTTACGTGTCATAAAAGTAATGTTTGTGGTAAAATAATACTTTAAAGACCATTTTTATTACATTTGATTTTCTTTTAATTCAGCACCAAACATTACATTAAGAATATCTAAAGTTATCAATTTTGTTTTCAATTTATAGACGTGTAATACTTCATGCCTCTATTACAGGGGGAGAGTTTTTATAATCTTATTTGCCAGCAATTATAAACAAATATTCTTATTGGCCAGACTAGGCAACATCATAAATTTTGATGAACATCGCATATCTGGATAGCTTTAGTCACAGATTGAAAAATCTCTTCAGCTAGAAGGATACTCAGCTAAGAGAGAGACTCAAAACTGACCCCACATTTATTATTCACACATCCCATTGATTTCTGCAGCGCGATCTGTAAATGTTCGAACATGTTTATAAGGGGGGTTTTGAAATAAATTTGTATTTAAAATAATGAATGTAGTTACCTTTAAAAACCTGACAGATATATATTGTAATTAAAGACTAAGAATCGAAACTGCTCCTAGCACTTACATTGTAATCTGTTATGCTGTAACTGTATCTAATTGTATCATATTGTTTCCACTGTACTTTGACAAGTTTTTTCATTTTGGCGTTAAATTTTCCTTTAGTCTATAAACAAACTAGTCGGATATGGCAATCACAAAACTTTCTTCTATCTCTCACAGGTTTTGCATACACTAAAAACGAATCAGAACCTATTTATATCAAGTTCTAACTGAATATAAACGTTTACTAAATTCCGTGCATTAGTTCTTGAGATATGGTTATCGCTAAAATCGTGTAAATCCTGAAAAATGAAGCATAGTAGTGCCGATTGTTGGGAGATTTACACCAAAAATTAATCAACAAGAACTTATGTCAACGTATAACTGAATCAGAATTTTGATGAAAATGCGTGCTTCTTTGGTTGCGTGGTTCTTGAGATATAGTTATCATGAAAAAAAATAGTATCGCAGTGCCACCAGTTAAGTTATTTACACCAAACCGTATTCAGCATCTATTTATGTCAAGGTCTAACAGAATCTGAAGTTTGATGAAATTCTGTACATTAATTCTTGAGATATAGCTATCATGAAAATCATGAAAAAAGTAGCATAGCAGAGCCACCTGTTGGGATATCTTACGACCAAAACGTAATTAGCTTCTATTTATGTTATGTGGTCTAACTGAATCTGAAAATTGAAGATAATCAGTGCATTAGTTCTTGAAATAGAGCTACTGCAGAAATCGCGAAAAATACATCATAGCAGCGCCACCTGTTAGACAAGTTACACCAAAAACTACTAAGCACCACTTTATATCAGGGACTAACTGAATCTAAAGATTTATTAAATTCCGCTCATTAGTACTTGAGATATTGCACAAAATTTTTGTCACATACATACAGACAGACAGACAGATATTTTCTAAAAACAGTCAAATCGTGTTCAGGTTTTTCTAAAACGTAAAAATCCGTCGAAATCCGGAAGTCAAAAATTTTTGTGAATCCAATACTTCTTCTTGTAAAGATAGAAGAAAATAAAAACCTTTTTGATTTTTTTAAAAGTAACATATATATATATCTATAAATTCCCAGGCTATTCTTACACAGATGACAAGAACGAATAGAAGAACCTCATAGTGACGTTCTTCAATTACAGATCATTTTGAGGTTTATATTTTACAGTCAATCGCAAATATTATTTTATTCAATTTGTTGGTAAAAATCGTATCTTATTATTAATGTCATCGCTATCAAACTTTACAGAAGAATTCTGTCAAATATTTCTCTAGATATCTGACATAAAGTACAAAATCTAACGTGTCTGGTAATTATTGGCCATATAATGTATACGATGTATATGTTCCGTTTATAATTCAATTAATTTTCAACTACACCTATTATCTTCATCTTATTTTAAATCGCAAATTTATTTGATAACATTATAATTTACGAAGTTACAATAATAAATAATATATTTATGTACCTAAATCTTTGTATTTAAGATTATAACAATTAACAAGTTGGAAATTGTGCGTGAAACGTGACCAATGAGGTGCGTTCGTACTGTTATTAGTTCAGTAGAATTATTTATATCTTCTGTTATTATGATATGATTAATTTCCGTAATAAGTACATTTTAAGTACATTTTAAGTTGGCAACATTTTATCTTTTGCTGACATTTACTGAAAATATCCATGGGAAACTTAAGCCTAGCTTTGAAAATTTGACAATCTGAAATCCATAACTATCGGTTCATTAAGATTGCTATAGTTAAACAATTTTATCATACAAATTCCGTTTTTAAATTCAGTAATGCGGAAATAATATGACCCCATCTTAAATATGACCACCATGGCAACCTGGAATAATTACTTATCATGGGATATCATTGACTTAATTACGTATGATAGGATTTAATAGAATGAAGAATGTGACGATAACTTGGTCATAGAGGTTATAAAATGCCATATACGTCATATATGACTATAATGTTATACGTGTCAGCTAACTTGGCGATACATCTTGGTCGCTTGACGAATAATCCTCGAAAGCTGCTATAACAATTAAATACCAATTTTAATAAAATTCAAATTACCTAATAAATATTTTTATTCATATCTTTTTAAATTTTGATTCGATTTTCATAAAATTTGAAATGACTCGGCAAAATTCTGCAACGACTATATATATTAAATTTCAAACCATTCGGTTGGGTAGTTTTTGAGCTGTCATATGCGAACAGACGGATGGACGGACCCGACGTAGACTAAGGGTGCTACGTATTTATATAATTACCAACGCACCTAAAAATTGCCTCATAAATAATATGCGATTCATATATTATTAAAGAACAAACATTTGTGTTTGGGCATGACGATTCAGTTAGGAATATTATAGTTTTATCGCAAATTTAATTGTAAACATTACACTATTCCTTCTACTTGTAATTAATCACAATAAAGGACACAATTTATCCCCGTTATTCAAGTTTAATCCATTTGTCCTTATTAGTCAGGCTAATCTTTCAGACTTAGTTTTGTTTGGAAAGTTAATTAATTGCACAATTCTTTCATGTATATAATCAGATAAATTAAATAATGGATTAGTTAAAACCTTTTGGTCGTTTCACTGTCATTTTTAGTTTTCTACATAATAATTAAATGAATGCCGATATATTATAAATTTTGTTTCATTGTTATGTTCTTTTGAAGCATGTTGGAAGGAACATAAATTTTGTTTTCCGTGGAAAATTCTATTTTTATAATATAAAATTAAAGTAACATACATTCGATATATTTTTTGTATTAGAACTTTAATTCGTAAAATGCAAACATTTAAAAATTAAATGTATACAATTATTTTCGTTTTTAAATGTTATAATCTGGTTTATTTACCATCCTTATACCAGGTTTTCAGTTTCGACGAGCGCTTTTAGCATGATTTAAACCAGAAATTTAGTTCTATTAAATTTAGCTTCTTCTTATGAAGTGTGTAATTGATTTTAGTTATTAACTTTAATTTATAATTTTGTCTGGTACAAAACATAACAAAATTTAAATCAAAAAGTAATGAGATTGATAAAGACCCCAAAACTTGGTACTAGTAAGGTTAAATAGCTTTTGACTGTCTTTTCCCAATCATTGTTATTCAGAGGGAAAATAATCGTTTATTATTAAATACATGTTTTTGTCAAAATTTTATAGTAAAGTATAGACACTTACTGAAATGTTACTCATGATTTATTAAAAAAACATAACGAAATACATAATTGATTATTTATTAACATATAATTGATAAATTAATAGGAAAAGTTTTATGTTCCAAGAAAAATAAATTTAAAATTAGGTATGTGTGAAAAAATATATATTTAACAAAATTTTAAATTCTTTTCTATCATAAAAGTAGTCTGTGAAATTTTCCCATCTAATATAGTTTTTCTAACCCCAGTTTATTTAATTCTCGTACGATAACATTTTTTTTCAGCTGTCTTTAAAATACTCCAATTATTCTTCAAATTTACCCTACTTTCCGATCACCGAATTACGTATGGTATCATTTATTTTTCTTTTCAAAATCCTATATATAACGATTCACGTATTCCATTATTTTCAGAGTCAATCAGTCTAACTCTAAAGGTATTTTCATTGTTATTTTAATCATAAATGCTGATATGATTTACCTTACCTTACTAAATTATCTATTCTGTGAATCTCATTTTAATATTTTGCCATTTCTTTTTTTTATTATTCTAAAATTTACTTTTGAATTTACAAAATCCTGCTGCTGTAAGTTTTGT
This sequence comes from Maratus michaelseni, assembly GCA_963931845.1. Taxonomy (NCBI): domain Eukaryota; kingdom Metazoa; phylum Arthropoda; class Arachnida; order Araneae; family Salticidae; genus Maratus; species Maratus michaelseni. Next base: position 176,837,183 of record OZ007591.1, read on the forward strand.
GATATCTATATATATACTACAGTCGAGCCCGTTTATAGCGAGCGCGCATTTAACGAGATTCCGCATTTAGCGAGGAAAATGGAGTCTTTTGATTTGTATAATGTTAATAAATGTATTGAAATATACTCTTTTAGCGAGCAAATTTTTGTACTTTACTCGGATTTAACCAGAGAAATAATTATGGAAGCATGAAATAATTACCGAAATAATAATTTAAAAAAAGAAAAACATACAGTTTTTCTAAAATTTCCCCACTCTTGTTGTAAAGGAAAAATAAGCATTCTTTAAAGCTATCCAACAACAGGTGCAATCATCAGAGACAGGCATAGATTCTTGGAAGGGAGGCGGTGTTAACTGGATGCCAGTCCTATTGTCCTTTTCCAGGAAGGGTACGGGAGAGAATGAAAGAATCCTAACTCACAAAGAATAGAATTCCAAATCACTTGGTGCTTTACAGTGGTTAAAGATGGTGGGCGCAGAGGAGGTTGGGGGTTAGGGACGTTGTCAAGTGACGTCGTTCATGACGACTCCTCCCTTCAATGGCTTGACCCAATCGAAACCAGGTGTAATTACCGGTTTCACAACTACGTGTAAGAAAAAATTATTTTCGGCTTGTGCCTTTTCTTGAGAGCGTGTTTTTTATTCTGCTGTTTAAAATGCCGAAAAGAAAAGTTTTATCCGTAACAGAAAAATTGGAAATTATAAAGCTCTTGGATAAAGGTGAAAAAAATGTTACAATATGTAAGCAGTATGGACTTTCTTCTTCAACTGTGTCAACTTTTTTTTAATGAAGTCATATGAAGTGAATGTGACTGATTCTAAACGGTTGAAGAAATGTGAAAAAGAGGACTTGGATGAAGCGCTGTTAAAATAGTTTGTTCAGCAACGGAATTCTTGTTTACCGATAACTGGCCCATCGTTAAAATCCAAGCGGAAAAATTTGCAGCTCAGCTAGATTACACAGATTTTTCTTGCTCTAATGGATGGCTACATCGTTTCAAGCAACGTCATAAGATCTGTGCAGGGAAAATCATCGGCGAAGCCTCCAGTGTGAACGACAAAAATTCGACAGACTGGTTAGATTGATTGCACATGGAAAGATGTACGTGAAAATTATGCTGACAATAACATCTACAGTGCTGATGTGGCCGGCGTCTTTTACAATCTAACTCCTTATCAAACGATGAAGTTTAAAGGTGAAAAATGTGTGGGCGGTAAGTTGCTGAAAAATCGCTTAACTGTGTTAACTGTGTTAATGTGTTGCATCATGTCAGGCAAAGACAAGAAAAATTTTTTTTATCGTCGGTAAATCTGCAAATCCAAGATGCTTTAAAGTGGTAAAAAGTCTCCCAGTGATTTACAAATTGAACAAAAAGGCATGGATGACTTCTGAATTATTTTTATCTTATTTGCACGAGTGGGATAAGGTGCTTCAAAAACAGAAAAGAAACATTGCACTCATCATTGATAATTGTTCTGCTCACCCGCAAGTCAGCAATTTAAAAAACATAAAACTTGTTTTCTTACCGCCTAACACAACCTCAGTGTTACAGCCTCTCGATCAAGGAGTTATTCGGAGCTTCAAATGCTACTATAGAAAGCAATTGATTCTCATGATGTTAGAGAGAAATGAAAAAGAGCAGGATCTTAAAATTTCTCTTCTTGACGCTATACACCTGATGACAGATGCTTGGGGAAGTGTGACTCAATCTTGTATCCAAAATTGTTACAGGAAAGCTGGATGGATTGACAGAAATGAAGGTGACTTAGAAGATGAAGATGACTTGCCACTCTCAGTCTGGTTGCAACAAAATAACATTGAGAAGTTTAACGATGTTTTAAACATCTATGAGTTCAATAACGTTGATGACGGTGTCTTAACGTCGGGCTTACTCTCCACTGAGGATATCGTCGTGGAAGTGGTAAAAGCCCAAGAGCAGGAAGATGCAAGTGATAGTGATTCGGAAGAAGAAACTGTACTTAAAACGCCGACACGTAATTGTGCTGAAAAATCATTACAAAATCTAGAACAGTCTAGAACAGAAGCAATGAAAAATAGTGATGATGCAACATTTAATGCATTAAGTGTTTTAAGATGAACATTGAAAGTAACAAAATTTTGTAAACTCAAATTTTTCCAATTCTCAATAAAGATTACCAAGCAGTAATTCCCGTAAGTTGTTTTTTATGTATATACCATTAGTTATTAACTAGGATTTGGATTTAGCAATCGACCGGATTTAACGAGCATTTTTCTGTGTCCCGAACTGCTCGTTAAATACGGGTCCTACTGTATTATACAAAAAGAGAACGCCTGACAGACTGACTAGGTGACTCTTCAAAGCCCAGCTGAAATCACGAAAATTGGATCACGGAATTGGACAGTAGATTGCTTTTATGACATAGGCAAGCAATAAGAAATGATTTTAGGAAATTCCCCACCAAGGGGGTTAAAGAGAGATTGAACGTTTTAGGTAATTTCGCCATAATTGAGCAGCAGCATGAAATTCAGGATAACAAATCTACTAAAACATGGTTAAACATGTATTTCAGCGATTTTTGAAATTCACGCTCTTGGGGAGTTAAATGTGGGGATCGAACATTTTAGGTCATTTCGCCATATCTCAGCAGCAGTTTTATGTAGGAGCATGAAATTTATGTTAAAAATGTACTAAAAATAGTTAAACGCATTTCAGCGATTTTAGAAATTGAACCCTAAGGGTGTTAAATGAGGGAGTCGAACGTTTTAGGTAATTTAAAATATCTCAGACACAGTTTTAGGTAGGAGCAAGAAATTCAGGATAAAAAGTCTTCTAAAAATTAAAGACGTATGTTAGTGATTTTAGACATTCACACACAATGGGGGTTAAATGGAGGGGGTCGAACGTTTTAGGTCATTTCGCCATATTTCAGCATCAGTTATAGTTAGGAGCATGAAATTCAGGATAATAAATCATCTACTAAAAAAATTGTTAAACACGTTTTTCAGCGATTTTAGAAATTCACAAATCGGGTTAAACGTCGGATATGAACCCGATTATGGAAGATTAGACGAATAAGACTATTATTACTGATTTTTAATTAGATATTTTGCGTATTACATTTTTAAAAGTAAAATACATTGTAGTCGACAGCCCTCCAGCCAAAAAGCCCTCCAAGAAAAAATGAGGGCTTTGCATACGGACGAAGCGTTGAACGGCTATGGGCCAAAGACGACACAGCAGCGACGTCCAAGCGTGACAGTATATGACGAAATTCGTGATTTTTCCGTACCTGTTCGACAAAAAAGTGATTTTTCACGTGCCCAACCATCAGAATTTGTGATTTTTATGCATCCAATTGGCGAGATTCACACTTTTTGCACTCTAAATTGGCGAAAAGTAATGATTTTGCATGCCCGATTGGCAAAATTCGCGATTTTTATGTGCCTGTTCGACGAAATTCGCGTTTACGCGAACGTCCAAGACACCGATACCATTGGATAGAGGTCGACCGCGATCAAGCAGATGGAGCTGTTGCAGTGCCTGCGCAGATGGTGCTGTTGCAGTCAACAGCACTATCTGCGCAGGCACTGCAACAGCTCCATCTGCTTGATCGCGGTTGACTACTCAATGGTGTGTTTGCGTTCACCTGCTGTGTCGTCTTTCGCCCATAGCCGTTCAACGCTTCGTCCGTATGCAAAGCCCTGATTATTTCCTGGAGGGCTTTTTGAAGATTATAAAGCGGTATGACAAATGTATCAATGTACTTGGTAACTTATGTGGAAAAATAAAGTTATGTTTTATCTTTTAATGTCTCATTACATTTTTGGTCTTTCATACACACCTCTGTCCACAGTCGCCAGGGGAAACTTATTTCCCGACTGCCCCTCGTAAAAAATATGCACTCGTGAATATCACCGAAAAAGATTAATATGTTTCAAAATGCACTTTATATTTAATAAAACATATTTTTCCTACTTGAATTGAACAAAAAATTCCTAAAGAAATATTTCTTCCTCGTCATAGAATATTTATTTATTATAAACTTTGTTTCTTTTAGAAAACTAAAATTTGTAGACCCTTAAAATACTTAAATAAATTCCATTTTATATTCGATGGTAATTTACATTAAATCAAACTTTATAAATACTAACTTTATAATTACTAATAAAATTTTACGAACATATGCTTGAACATTAAACAAAAAAACTTGTTTATATAGTCGACATTTATATAAAATAGCAGTAATAATCATCTTTTAAAATGTAATAAAGTTTCCGCTTAGAAATATTTTGTTTATTTGCAAAGTAAGTACGGTATGAGTGAATAAAATTGAATTTGAAAATTTTTATTTATTTAACTGTTTTATAATAGTACTACATTACATTTCATTTCTTAATCTATGCTGTATATTTTATCAGAAATATCAACATTTGAAAAAACGCTTTAAGATATGTCTTAGATAAATAAATTTCAGTTTTAATTTACATACGATATTTTTCATCTGGAGTTAAGGACCTTATTCTAGTTAATTACTATGTAAAACTTTATTATTTTCTAAACATCAAAACATCACTGAATTCTAAACTAGCGGTAAAAATAAAAGGAACAAGAACAACACTTATGTAATTTGTATAATTTTGCTGCTAAAATTATGGAACATCCACATTATCTTTATTTTACCATGCCTGATAACAGAAGCGTCATTTCAAAACATTCTTCAGGAAGGAGGTAGACAAGGCTTTCTTTGAAGGGGCATTTTTAGGTAGCTTTCAATACTAAAAAGTATAAAGCTACCTATTGCAGCCGTTCGGAGGAAAGCAGTTCCGGAAAATTTCGATATATTTTCACCGATCATGACCCCCAGACCCCAAAACCACCCTCCGTTCAAATGTTGATTTATATATATAGATATATCCATATATATATATATATATATATATATATATATATATATATATATATATATATATATATATATATATCTGACCTATGTCATACGATAACGCTCGTATTTATAAATCGATTTTGATGAAACTAATTGTGTGTATTAAGCTCATCAATGTCCCGACCGAGTTCGTTGGCCAGCTTGGTCCGCCATTTTGTTTCAAGATGACGGCCATTTAAAAATTTAAAACTAAAATAAATATACAAAAAAATTAAAAATTAAAATTTATTTTTTAATTACGTGTTAGGCCTTGATACAAGGATTCCAGAGCATTTTTTGGTTTACCTCTATCTTAAAAAATGGCTGAGATAGAGCAGTTTGAAATTCTAGGGTGGCTGACATTTTGAAACAAAACAGCACATTAACGCGATTACTCGCAAATTATTTTCTTTCATTGTTGTAATAATTTTCCAAATCATACGAATAAAACTATATATTCATATCCGTTAGCGCCAAATTATCGCCAAAATTGGCGACAATTAGCGAAATATCGCCAAATTTGGCGACCAAAATAAGTCTTTATAAATGAAGCCAATTTGGCTATTGCTCAATAATTTGGCGAATTTCTTATTCAAATTCAGTATTAACGAATCTTTTGTAAACGTTTCTTTGCATTTTAACTTGCTGTTTTCGTGTAACATTAGCTAAAATTTTAAAACGAAGATATAGGAAAGCTACCTTTTCCTCCCGGTACAGGCCGAAAGGACTTTTTTTTCATCTGCTCGTGCACAGCTGAGAAATAATCTATACAATTTTATTATCACTTATATTCTTTAAATTAGCCAAATAACTCATTGATATGTGTGACTCAATTTAAGATCATGGAGTTGCATCGCTTTAAAAATATTATTGATAATTCAAAATGCCTGTGCTTAAAGTGTTTAGTTAATGCTAATGCTTCTATTTTCCTGAAATCTGGCAAGTTACTTTAGTTTTTGTTCAACTTCGGATTTTTTCTTTGCATTCTGATGTAGTGATACAATCTTAAATACTAGATTAATCAAAAAGCAACTGCCTCCTTAGACTCTCCCAAATTGCGCCAATTTCTAACATATCTTCCAAACTGCAGAATATACAATTTAAAAATTAATTTAAATAAGTAACAATTTTTTTATAAAAAGCAATGATACCTATTTTTTTTCTGACGCAACTGTACGTCGCAGCGCGCATACTTCCAGGCTGGTTCGATAAAGTAGAAAGTCAGTTTCAACACGCGCCGAGCGTCAGTCGCCTACGAGCATCCGTGAGGTTCGTATCGGGATTTTAGTGGAACCCTGTTCCTAGACTCAATTGAAGAGGGTGGGGTCACATATGCTTTCTTCGTGGAAGTGCTGAAAAGATTGAAGGGGAGGGTTAATCGAGTGAGGCTAGGCATTGCAGCCAACTTTAAGCTGCATTATGACAATGCACCATGACACACCTGCTACGAAGTCAACTGCTACATGGCTTGGAACGGCATCGCTTCTCCAGCGACATTTAAGTCCCGATCTGGTCCCGGTACAATTTTCCTGCACTCTCAAGTGAAACAGTCTTTAATGGTCTCTGCCAAGGGACCGTAGCATAGGACATAGCGGCTTTAACTCGCCATTTGAAGGACGTTCCGGTAAAATACTTCAAAGTTACCGCCTTCGCGTGGACAGCTCTTTGATAAAAGTTTGTCTACGTCAAAGGATCTTATTTTGAAGATTTTTAATTGTTTGTAGTGATATCTTCAATTCGCAATTTTTCCGAATTTGGTCTCATTACTATTTATACAAATCCAGCAGTGGAAATGCGATATCAAATGTGGAAGGGAAACTTTTTATAGATAACTTGGAAAAAACTTATAAAGTTCGAGTATTCCTCTGACTAAACTGCACACTTTACAAGTTACTGTCCTTTTTCCAATTAAACACTGTTTCTCACAATCCGTAAAATGCAAGACATAATCCTAAACGACATGTTCCACCTTCCAAATACGAAATACATATCAAATCACCATCTTTCTGTCTAGCGAAGATGATTACTATTGGAACATACCATAAAGCTGACCTTCAGCTATCAGCCTTCTGCCTTTCATTGCAAATTACTTAATAAAATTATCATAAATTACCTTTTAAAGAGATGTTTTTAACACTTTCCAATCTAGTCGAAAAGTGTTTATGACTTTAGTTTGTTTTGTCTGCCGTCTGTCCGTGCTCTAACTCGCGTAAATATACTCAGATTGCACTGCAATTTTTGTATGTTATTGTCGTTTACTATAGCATGTCCCCTATTCCAACGGAAGTGTATAGAACTTATAGTTTTTTTACAGGGACAGCCAAAAGTGTTCCGTTACGTTACAGTCAATGGGAAATAATAGTTTAAAGTGCATTTTGATGATGCTACGTCATTTAAAACATGATGAAATTGATATTTAATTATGAAACGAATTAAAACATGTTTTTTGTAGAATATGGAGTGCAAAGCATTTATTATTCATTTATAGGGCCAAACAAAGGAATTCTGTTACACATAGTTCTAAGGGAAAAAATCGTTTGCAGTATAATTTACTGATATTTCACTATTTCAAACATAATGAAAATTATACGCATTACTGAGGTTCACTATAAATCGCTCTCTTAAAAGTGTGTTGTGCATTGCGTTTATTTACAGGGACACACAAAAGATATCGATTACAGTACATGTGCGATATTTACAGTCTATGTGTGATAGGTACGTTTTCAACGTTGGTTTGCGTTTTTAAGTTTAACTATGTTTTTTTCATAGTGCGTGTGTGTTTATAAACTCAGTTGATCATATACAATGCTACACAAGAGAATCCGTAAGTATTACTGACTATGGGAGTGAATTGCTTAAAGGTAGTTTTTAATTGTGTTACGCATTTTCCTGCTGAACTATATTTAGTAGACTAATACACGTTTGTGGAACGTAAATAAATTCATATACAGGTCTACGCAAAGAAAAAGACTCATTGTCGTTTACGGTTGGTAATTGTTGCGAGTGAGTTTTAACTTGCCTATTAGCTTAATACGTGGTGTGTACAAAAGTCTTCAGATAATATACAGAGCTGTACAAAAGATTTCGAATGCATTTCCATCGATTGGCGAAAATTGCTAAATGTGATTATTCTAACTGAATTAAATTTTATCATGCTATATAAACACATCTATTGATCATATACAGGACTGCACAAAATAATTCGACTATTTGTTTGACACTGGAAGGTAATTTCGAAAACTGTATTTTTCAAAGTGTTAATGTTTTCTAAACTGTTTACTTACATATCTCCTTCCCCCTTATTTAACGATGAAGTTTTGTTACAGTTTTCTGGTTGTGTTGGAAAGTGTTTCATAATCTATGCTTGACGCATAATTTTTCTTTCTTGTTTAATTTTTTTCTTAACATAGCAAAGTTAACATAGCAAAGCGAGACAGTTTCGTAGAACTATATTAATCACACAGCTGTTACACGAGACGTTCAGCAACCAACTGAAGGTGGCGTCATCACAATGGCGTGATTTGTGCGTGCCCAATGGCCAATCTGCTCTTTGTTTGTGGACGTGCCTCTTATTAATGTTTTGTTTAAAACCTCTAGTTATGAAAAACTGTCAGTAAGACGAATACTTATGTCGGAAGACATGTCAGTAGATGTACAACACAGTCATAATAAAATATGTTATTTTTGTTTTCTAGAAAAATAGCACTATTAACCCTCTAAGCGTGTGGAACGTAATATTCCGTTCACTAAGCTCCAGGTTTCACTGCAATATATGTAATGTTTAAGATAATATAATTCTATAGATATAATGAATTTTCAAAACATTGAAGAATGATTAATACTCTCAAGGGTTACATTCATATTTGTAATTAAGTTTTATTTATAATGCTGAAAGAATCATATTTTTTTAGCATTTAAAACAAAATACAGAGAAAACAACATTACAATTTTACCCTTTTTCGAAACGCTATAGATATAATGAATTATCAAAACATTGAAGAATGATTAATACTCTCAAGGGTTACATTCATATTTGTAATTAAGTTTTATTTATAATGCTGAAAGAATCATATTTTTTTAGCATTTAAAACAAAATACAGAGAAAACAACATTACAATTTTACCCTTTTTCGAAACGCTATAGATATAATGAATTATCAAAACATTGAAGAATGATTAATACTCTCAAGGGTTACATTCATATTTGTAATTAAGTTTTATTTATAATGCTGAAAGAATCATATTTTTTTAGCATTTAAAACAAAATACAGAGAAAACAACATTACAATTTTACCCTTTTTCGAAACGCTATAGATATAATGAATTATCAAAACATTGAAGAATGATTAATACTCTCAAGGGTTACATTCATATTTGTAATTAAGTTTTATTTATAATGCTGAAAGAATCATATTTTTTTAGCATTTAAAACAAAATACAGAGAAAACAACATTACAATTTTAGCCTTTTTCGAAACGCTATAGATATAATGAATTATCAAAACATTGAAGAATGATTAATACTCTCAAGGATTACATTCATATTTGTAATTAAGTTTTATTTATAATGCTGAAAGAATCATATTTTTTTAGCATTTAAAAAAAAATGCAGAGAAAACAACATTACAATTTTACACTTTTTCGAAACGCTCAGAGGGTTAAAAAAGAGAAAAATGATTTTTTGTGGGTTTTTAATTTTTGTAAATGTGTTCAATTTTAATCGAATTGAGGATTTTTTCTTCATTAATTTTATTTATAAAAAAAAAAAATCTCTGTGCTTAGCACATATTTATGTTAAAGGACTGAGAAAGAAATGATTGTACTTCATTTAAAATTTAAGAAAAAAAAGCCATTTCTCAAAATATTTTTGATGCAGCCTTTTTCTAAATAGTCACATTAGTATTAAAAGAAAAGTGTTTGAACAAAAATTTCTGCTCTTCATAAAAATGTAATAAGTTAAAGGATAATACATTTTTACTGTGCATAAAACACAATTCCGATATAAATTTTCGTGATATCAATTCAGCTATGAAAAATTTCATAAAAATTTACAATTAATAACATTAAAGAGATAAATAATTTTTAAACACTTCACAAAAAAGGGGTATAAAAAGTATAATAAATAATTTTGAACACTATTTATTACACAATGGAAATTGAGATAAGAAACGTACAAGTTTTATATAACCTTCAATAATTTAATAATCTGATATTATGAAAAATTTTACATGAATAAACAGGTGATGTATATATTAAGACAAGTATAGATGATAATAAATTTTCCAATTTGCAAGTTCCAGGTCTCCTTTTTTCCCATTCTATAGACTATAAATGTTTAATTTTGAAAATGTTGCTTATGATTTTGTGTCTTCTTTTCTCGATTATCTTTACATCATATTATTTTAATTTTAAACAGCTTTGGTTAAAACTCTTTTATTTATCCTAAAAAATAAAAAAATTCAATCCGTTTCGAAAATATAAATACCTGTCATTAGTATTTAAGTATTGGGGAAATTAATTAGAATATTATCCCCGTATAAAAAAATGTAAATATATCAGTAAGTTGAAAAAAATATAAGTAACATTTTCTAAGAATAATAGATGAAAAAACATCTCTCAAAATTATAAGCAAAGCGAGTATAATACCATCTGATACAAATGCACTTTGATCTTCGCATGCATTAAAATTTGCACTGAAATTGAAACTTTAGTTTAAACTACTAACTTTATAATGATGCTATTTTGTCTGCAGATTGCTGAATTATTCAGAAATGCAACTGAAATAAAATAAAAATGATCGTTTTTTTAAAACCAAAATCCAGAATAAGTTATTTTGCACCACAACAAGAATATTTATATGTTGTGTTGTTCAAAGTTTTATAATTAGGTATTGCGTAAACTTAAACTATTTATTCATTCTTCAGCAAAAAAACAAATAAATGATTTGAAACCTGCTCGAAACGTCACTATATTATTTATATTAATTTAAAAAATAATCTCTATCACTTTATCTTTAGATTTAATGAATTTAAATCTTGGTGGATATTAAATAAATTTTCCTACGTATATATATTATAAGAGTAAATTTATAGCAAATTTTTGCATAATAAAAATCACACAAAGATCATACTAAATGGAAATACATTAAAAAGTTGAAACTATTAGTTTTTATTTAAAAATATACTTACTAATTTTTTCAGTCAAACTGCTCAAACATCTTACAACATTATTAATTATTACTTCAGGTATAAAACGTATTTTTTATTTTTAGATAAAGGAAGAATAAGCTGTTATATTAAATAAAGTCTACCCCTGTGATCCTTTTCAGCCGTTATTTTTCAACATATTTGATTTATCTACGTAAGAAAATGATAAATTATACCTTTCTTTTAAAATACAATGTCTAGAGATTATGCCATTTTTCATTTTTCATCTTTGATGGATTTTGAACGTAAAAAACTGATTCACGTAAGATCTCATTACGTTTAGGAAATATATGAGCTGTTTTTTACTTATTAATGATTAGAGAATTTTTATTGTACTTGTAAAAGTGCATTGTAAAATTGAAATAATTCGACACGTTAGACATTTTTAACTTTCTGCTGTAATGTTGAAGAAATACAGCTGAACAACATTTTTAGCGCTTATAAAAGACATTCTGGGGTACATAATTAAAGTTCACCTACTCACAGCTGTCTGTAGTCGGAATTATTTGTCAGAAAAATATGAAATTTGGAATGTGTCTAAATAAACAGATGTGAAAGACATTTAGGAGAAAAAATAATAATAATGGCCATCAAAGGGCATTTTCTAATACATTTTTGGCATATATACGAATTTTAGCAACCATGTGATGTATCTGCTGGCACAAAATGAAACTATTACGTAAAGAGACGCAATGAAGCTCTTCTAAGTCGCATTTCTTTTCCACAAAATATGTCGTGCAGTTTACAGCATCGTGGTTTACTGGGAAATTTATCAAAATGGCGATTTCGCACCAGAAGCTTGCAGAGATTTCAAGATTTAAAAAGCGTTCGCACAGGTGCAATGACTGCAAACGGAACATTGCCAGAATTCAAGGAGGATAATTCCCGTCAGTACCTCAACATTTCTAAGAATTTGCTTCGCGTAACTGTTAAACATGCTATTTTGCAGTCTCAAACGGTACGTGATAATATTAGTCAACACACTGAACAGTATTTCCATATACAGAACTTGATATACAAATTCTACAGTGTATAACTTTGTAATTTGTTAAATCATAAATAAAATTCAATATTAAGCCCCTGGTGGCATTTTTTGAAATTATTTTTTATGCTAAATGTCTTTCACACCCCTTCATTTAGACGCATACCAAATTTCATTTTTATTTTCTTCCATCTTTACAAGAAAAAAGTATTGGATTCATGAAAATTTTCGACTTCCGGTTTTTGACGGATTTATACGTTTTAGAAGGTACTGAACACGATTTGACTATTTTTAGAAAATGTCTGTCTGTGAGTCTGTGAGTCTGTCTGTCTGTCTGTATGTGACACAAATTTTGTGGGCGCTCTATCTCAAGAACTAATGCAAGAAATTTAATAAAACTTTATATTTAGTTAGTCCCTAATATAAATTGGTGCTGATTAGTTTTTGGTGAAAATCGCCCAACAGGGGGAGATTCGCCCAATCGCTGCTTTTTTCGCGATTTCCACAATAGCTCTATCTCAAGAACTAATGCACTTATTTTCATCAAACTTCAGATTCAGTTAGACCCTGATATAGATTGATGCTACTTACGTTGTGATGTTAATATCCCAACAGGTGGCGCTGCTATACCCCTTTTTTCAATATTTTTACGATAGCTCTATCTCATGAACTAATGCACGGAATTTCATCAAATTTCAGATTTCGTTAGACATTGACATAAATAGATGCTGCTTTTGTTGTGGTGTTAATATCCCAACAGGTGGCGCTGCAATGCTAGTTTTTCATTATTATCACGATAACTATATCTCAAGAACTAATGCACGGATTTTCATTAAACTTCAGATTCAGTTAGGCGTTGACATAAGTTGTTGTGGATTAGGTTTTGGTCTAAATCTTCCAATAGGTCGCGCTGCTATGCTGCATTTTGTCGGATTTACACGATTTTAGCAATAGTCATATCTCAAGAACTAATGCGCGGAATTTAATAAAATTTTAGATTCAATTAGACCTTGATATAGATTTCTGTCGATTCTTTTTTAGTGTATGCGAAACCTGTGTGAGATAGAAGAAAGTTTTGGGATTGACATATCCGACTAGTTTTATGAGGAATAGTTTCGACTACAGATAGCTCTGAATAGGGGATTTTAATTATGTACATCCTCTGTACAAACAAAATAGTTTAAATATTAAATTAATGTTATAATTTAATATTTAAAATTTTATATATTTTGTACAATTGTAATAAAATGTGAGCTATAGTTCATTACATTCACTATCTGTACTAACATATAAAATTGGAATCTGCTGTGATTTCCAGAAAAACGCCTATTTCTAAGTTCATTCGAATATTTAGAGGACGTATAACCAAAAGTAACATTAATATTTTTTTTAGTCTGTCTGTCTGAAATAAGCTGAGAAACGGTTGCATAACAAACACTGAATTTATCAAGAGCAAATTCATACAATTTCTGGCTAAAAAACAAAAAAATCAATCAACCAATCTTTCAATATTAAAAAACTCGGGAACTAATTGATCAATTTTAAGACATATTACGGAGATTGAAAAGTTTATTAACAGTTATAAATGATAAATCTGGACACAATCTGAAGTTTGCAGTATCCTATTCGATTTTTATGCCAGTATTAGAGAAAATAGGTAAAAAACTGGGGAATAAATCAATCAACAAATCTTTCAATACTCACAAACTCGATAACTAATAGATAAACTTTAGGGAATCTTACAGTGACTGAAATGTCTGATTAAAATTTATAAATGACTAACTGACACGCCCGGCGTTTCCCGGCCCGCGATAACAAACCCCAAGTTCGTATGATTTTATATCTTTAACCCTATTTTGTGTAAAATTATTTTTTAATGACATTTAAAACGATAATGCATATTTATTCATCAACAAAGTAATGTAATTATGATCCATATCCTTACTCATTCATAAAATTTAAAAATTCATGTATTTTTTTTAATAGTTTATATTTCATTAAAATATTACTTAAAATTTCTTAACATTTTGCATTTCTCTCTGTCGGTGGAAAGGGTAACTAAAATATCTGAGGCGATCGAAATCCAGTCGAATGATCCAAATCCCGTCGTAATCGGACCCATAGAACGCGATAATAAGAATGCGCCCCTGGCGGCGGAAGGTCTAACTATAATACGTGAGGCTATCGATATAAAGTTGAATGAGCCAAATCCGTCGTAATCGGGCCTATAGAACGCGAGATACTTTGAAATGAAACTTTAAAAAAACTAAAGTTATTATTCGAAAAGAGTGGTATATACAACTTATACATTTACTTTAATGTTATAGAGGGTGATTATAAAGTTAATTATAATGTTTGGAATCAGTTTCGTTGAAATCCAAAAGATAGTTGATGAGTTATGGAAACGGGCTATAGTTAGAGAAAAAAAAAACTTTAAGAGGGGAGGATGGGGGAAGGTAGATGAGACAGTTTTTTGTCAAATAACTAATTAAAGTTACCGGAGTACTAGATCAAAGAATATAACTCGTAGAAAAGCTTGGAATTGGAAAGAAAAAATTGCTGAAGTTACTATTCGAAAATAGTGGTAATTATCTATGCATAACAGCAATTAAACACTATGGACGAAACTAAAATTGATAATTTGTAAAATGGAATTAGTTCTGTCGAAATCAGAGCAGTAGATAAGTATATATTAAAAATGGTGTCGAATAACGAAAAACCGCCGACAGGGTGCGCGGTGAAATACAAAACATTCAATATTTAATAAAAAGTCGTTTATCCCTACCCCTTCCATTCCCATTCCCGCAAAAATAACAAACAGTTAAAGAAAACTTCGATGTAAATTAGAGGCCCGTTAGTGGGCGAAGCCCGCCTGCTCTATCATAATGTTATGACTAATCTGCTCTATCATAATAATATTGAGTAAATGCTATATTTATAAGTAGTTACCCTCTCCCCTTCTGTATTAATAATCCTTATTCGCATTTGACAACGTTTCTTTATTAATTACACCATTGTCTACCAACGTTTTATTTCTTTTCTTATACAAAAATCAGTTTTTAGCAAAAACTAAAATTACCATCCGACATTCAAAATCTTCAGAAAATCTTAATCTCCAGCCCAGTTTAAGTAAGGGAAGATAATTTTCTAATCCAAAAAACCAATATATTTAATAATCTTATATACCCTATAATAATCCCACTCAATTTTTAATGCCGCATTTTATACCTTCCTCCCTTCAATCAGAGCCAGTATATGTCTGACGGAAAATAACATGTTAACATTCATTTTTTTCTGCGATTAATTTAATGAAAAGTATTAAGCAATATATCCGACTGCAATTAACTGTTTTTTATGAAAATTAGATTTATGTGTTCAGCGTTACATTCTGTGCACATATGTGTCATTTTCAATCCGATAAAGGCAATAGTTTAGTAATTGTAAAGATAATATTTCGTAGTCTGGAATTATCAAAACGCGTGCAACTCCAGTACATCTGTCCTCTTGAAATAGAAATAAAATCATTTTCCATTCCCATTAATAAGTTTATAATTAATATTTCGAAAAGGTACTGATCGATTTTTATGAATTTTGATTTTTTGAAATTGCGATTTTTTATGTCTATACGACTAATATCAAATCAATAAACGTAATAGTTTATTTATTTGAATAGGTCCATAAAACTGTTAGATGACTTTCAATTTGGCAGCCCCATTTACAGTAATCCTCTTTTCTGTCTGGATCTAATTCTGAAGTCTGGTCAGTTTTTGGCCAAAATAATGAAAAGTCCGATAAGAAACATAAACTTGCTGTATACCGTGAGTTTCGCATCGATACCTCCAATAGTTTCTGTAATATTCGAGGATAAGTGAAAATGAGAATATGTAGCTCTCAATGGAATTATCAAAATGGTACTTTCTTTTGCGGTTACGATAAAAATAGCCATTTTCTATGCGCACTTTAATGAGTTTTTTGAATATCTAGGCTAATTTTCAAAATATTACAATTCTGATTCTCAGGAGTACCAGGACAGGTATCGGACTAGCCTCACCTTAATTTTCAAACTTCTAGCTGAGCTAAATTTTCCTAGCTATTGCCGACCGACCGACAGACACACACACAGAGCGAAACTTAACTTTATTAGTATAGATAATAATTACAAATTTAGTTTATAATTTTTACACTTTAGTTTGGAATCTGGATTGGTAAGAATTTTTCCCTCAAAACACAGATGATATTTTAAAATACAAATGCAACACAACGGGATTCCTCGCAGATAAATGTGCATCTAAATGTTTTATAAATTTGAGATGATAATCATAGATTGTTTGCTTTCAGATTAGCTCTGATCTATTTTTGTGAGAAGGCGAATATTTTACTGTTTCATGTTTACCCGATATTTATTTTTCTACAAATTTGATTAATTCATGCAAGTGAATTAAATAACGATATTAAATCATCTTATGCTTAATACATTTTATTATGTCTGATCGAATTTATGTCTGTAAAAATATACGTTTCTTGAATGGAATCATCGAAAATATAAGAACAAACATTTTGTATTTGAAACAGATTAGGAATTTTTTATAATACTGCGAAAAATGAATGAATATGAAGAAAGAATTTTTTATTTTTTAAACCCTTTGTTGTGAGAATATTAAAAAAATGAAAGAGACATTTGTATGGCTGAAAAGCTGAAATTCTTAAATTTTAAATTAACATAACTCGTAAAACTTTTGTCGTTGGAGAATAGTATATTTTTTCTCTTCTTACAGGATGGAATGTGTTTTCTTAAGTATAATTTATAGGATTCAGTGATCATAATTTTGCTTTTACTTACCCATCTTACGTAGAATAGGGAAAATCTTGTAATCGTTTTGAAAATCGAAAAAAAAAAATTCGACGGATTTGCACGTTTCAGACACTGGAGATACCAAAAAACATATTTTTATATAAAACAAATTGGCGACCGCCTGTCTGTGTGTCTGTGTGTTTGTCTAAATGCTCTGTCTGCCGAACAAATTGAAATAGAGACTCGAAATTTGGTATGTACTTAGTATGTAATAATGGGAAGAAGCTTATTGAATTTCAGTAATCTCGATTATCGGGAACTATTTTTTTTCGGACTCTCGAAATATTCGTTCTGATAAAAGGTATATAAAAGCTTTCGAAATTGTTTATTTTAAGGAGTGAATATAAAAGATAATAAAAAAACATAAATTTTGCATAGAGAATGAAGTTGATTGGATAATTAGTTGCCGAGATATTTGTAATCCTATTTTCAACACTCTTCAATTTTTCATGACCCTATATTTCATCCAAATTTCAATTCAAAGATATATTTTAATTGGAAATGAGACGCTTAATCTGACGCAATAAACAGTTAGTTAATAGGATTAACATTTTTGAAGTTATACAGATGTTTCTTTTACGCAATTCAGTAATAGAACATTTGAAGTTTATGACGTCATAAGGCCACGATTTGTTCGAATTGCAATGCATTTTATAAGTAGTTTACACATGTTTTATTTTAATATTTTATATTATGCATATCTATGATGGCTAAGTATTACGGTGGCCTCCAACGACTAGTTTACTTTCGTGACTTTTATATAAAAAAAAGTCTGTAAATATGTATTTTAATATGGTAGAGAACCACAATTCAAATATTTTTGCTATTAGAAGTGTATTTACATGTTGTTTAAAATTTTGCTACTGTACAGTGGTTCGAAGAAACAACCTATAATCACGTAAACGAGATTTCATAAAATATAATTTGAACCATATTTTTATTATTCATAAATTATACGACTGCAATATGAACCCACGTCTTTAAGAGGCGACGCATGCTTGAACATTAAAAAATAATGTCATTTAAAAAAATTCTGAGTTTTAATAAAACGGAAAACTGTTCGGGAAGGGTGTTGCAATATACTAAGTTATGTTTGGACAGTGTGTCGTAATTTTTTCCAAAAAAAAAAGTAAAGAAAAGAAAAGAAATTCACACTTTTTTCTTGTCATCCATATAAAGTAGGATTTCCTGAAAATGCAGTATCAGTTGCTTGCACCCAGTCATCCTGAACATCCCCAAAAAATAATAATGTTATTAATCTTTAGTGTATTGTTTCTGGCTTAGCGTAAGTGTTTTTCAAAATTTAAATATTTGTGAAAATGGCCGCATTCTGGATAATAATAAGGATCCTTACAAATGGCTTTAAAATGCTTGTAAAAAAACAGAAGAAAAAATCCTACAATGCATCCTAGCAAATTTAACACTGAACATTTGTATTACATGTTAAAGAAAAGAATTCGAGAAGCTCTTGAGTCATCCATGTAAAATATATTGTTTTGAAAACAAATGCGTTTCAAGTTTAAAATTTGCTTTAGTGGCAAATTGTTACAGCGGCATAGTTGTCGCTGTAGCTTTTGTAATAATTCGAAATAAGAAAGTGTTTTTGTGCTGTATTCTAGACATTGTAATTTATCAGTAAATGTAAGAAAAAGTCGATTTTTTTAAAGTTTTCAATTGTCGTCCTCCCTTGAAAGTTTTTTTTAGTAGTACCGTACCTAGAAACGTAACTAATTGAATTATGATGTATAGTTATAATGAATCGTGTTGGAATATTAGCGCAGTCACTGCTGTGTTGCAGGATTGACATTATTCGTTGGGAACGGCATTCCCATATGAACATAACATCCTCAAAT
The DNA here is from genome assembly GCA_963931845.1 of Maratus michaelseni. Classification (NCBI taxonomy): domain Eukaryota; kingdom Metazoa; phylum Arthropoda; class Arachnida; order Araneae; family Salticidae; genus Maratus; species Maratus michaelseni. Next base: position 176,855,982 of record OZ007591.1, read on the forward strand.
ATACATGATTTGTCACCAGTTGATTCCGATCTCATACCAGTTTTATCGCAGCCCTTACACGGTATGCGTTTGGACTATCCATAAGACTTTGTCAACACTGTAAAAGAGCACATTAGAAGAGTCACACCTGGCGAATAACATGTTATTATACGGCTCCCACGTTTTTGTCAGCTTAATCTGGACAATCTTGAACTAGTCGGATGTGTCAATCCCAAAACTTTCTTCTATCTCACAAAGGTTTCGCATACTCTAAAAAGAATCAGCACCCATTTATATCAAGGTCTAACTTAATCTAAAGTTGTATTAAATTCCGTGCATTATTTCTTAAAATATGACTATGGCTAAAATCATGAAAATTCTGCAGAATGCTGCATAGCAGCGCCACCTGCTGGGCGATTTTTACCAAAAACTAATCAGCACCAATTTATATCAGGGACTAACTGAATGTAAAGTTTTTTTAAATTCCGAACATTGGTTCTTGAGATAGAGCTATTGCGGAAATCGCAAAAAATGCTGCATAGCAGCGCCACCTGCTGGACTGTTTTTACCAAAAAGTAATCAGCACCAATTTATATCAGGGACTAACTGAATCTAAAGTTTTATTAAATTCCGAGCATTAGTTCTTGAGATAGAGTGCCCATAAAATTTTTGTCACGTACAGACAGACAGAATCACAGACAGTCACAGACAGACATTTTCTAAAAATAGTCAAATCGTGTTCAGGACCTTCTAAAACGTATAAATCCGTCGAAAACCGGAAGTCGAAAATTTTCATGAATCCAATACTTTCTTCTTGTAAAGATAGAAGAAAGTAAAAATATTTCGAGGATAATAAAAAAATCAATGCGTTTTATATTAACTTCTATTCTCATTTATTTCGGAACAAACACATGGAAAACTACGTTGTTTACGGCTCTATTGTTTTCACTAGTATATTCACAATTCAATTAAGCATAACATAAATAGCTTTAACCATATTCTAATAGTTTCCCGCACTACCTTTATTAGCACATTTCTTAATTTAGTGCAACATCTGCATTTCGACAATAAACATATAGGGGGACTTCGGACAACCATTTACGTTTGAGGCAATATCACAGCTCAATCTTGTTTAAAACTCAAAAACCAAATACCATCACAAACTTCAACTAATCTTTAATTTATTTATTTCTAGACAAAAAATATTTTACGAAATTTCATTACATTCAAACAAACAATAATAAGGAAAAGCCTTTTTGGAGGGTATTATGAGATAGTCGGAAAACATGGAAAAGGGGGTTAAAAAAGAGGAAAACTAACAGAATTTGGCAAAAAACAGATGTAATGGTATAATAGATTTTCTAGGTAGTCAGCCAATATACTTAAGTTCATACTTCCGATTTACACAAACCACAAACATAAGGATCTGTCTTTGAACCGCCATAATCATGGAGTATTACGAGATATTGTATCCCATATAATCCGACACCGCCGATTTGGGAAACAAATTAATCTATATTTACTGGTGTGAATCGCGAGCTTAAAAAACGTGTATTGCATCATATACTGTTAGTATTTTTGTGTACATTATGCTTCATTTCAATGTAAAAATATTTCTTATAATAATGCATAAAAAATATTAAAATATAATCTCCTGAAAGTTTCCAATGATGGAAAAACAAATATTTATTCAAACAGAGCACATTGACGGCGACCGACGATCTGTACGTTCTGTGGGGGAGGGGGGGCATTCTGGAAACGTTCTTACGTACTCTATTATATTGCCGCTTGGTGCAGCACTCTACCAAAGACAAACTCTTTTTTTCCGATATTCATTCTGATCAACAATAATTAAGCGAATATTGAAATTGTCCCAGTTTATATACGATCCGTCAAATTACAGCAATGTAACTTCTAAAAATTGCATACTTAATTTGTGATTAGTATGAATATTATTTGCAGTTACGATATGAGAATTTGTGTATTGCTTATTATTAAGCAAATGTTTTAAGCTTACATTTTGCTTCGGGTTTTTTTTTTCATTTATTTCATGGAACTAATTTTTACAAATCTCAATATCTCCTTCTTTCAAAACTTTATAATAATCTGATCATAGATCATAGAACTTATTTTTGAACTTACATAACATTTCAAACGTATGCGGTCTATATAGGTTTACTCCATTTAATATGAGATGAATTTCTACAATTTCATGAATTGGGAATTTTTACCACCCCATCTAGGATTTAAATGGGTTAATTGTGCATTGAAAAACTTTTTTCTTTTAGCTAATTAAGTCATTTACTATGTACCTAGAAATCCGCGGCATTTCTCTCCGGCTGCATCGGTGTTAAAACCCCAGTCGCACTCGTCGACCTAACCGTTCGGAGTGTTCCGTGGTTTTCTTCGAACCTTGCCGTAAATACGGGTTATGATCCCTTAGAAAGACACTTGTGCAGATAATCGTCCGTCATACAATCAACCAATCAACCAACCGGCTGCACTGGGACCAAAACTATTGTTCATATTTTTTTATCGAGTCAATAATTTTCGCAGAAACAAGTTCTATATTCGACGACTGTATTCGATGAAATCAAGTTTTTAATAACGAAATATTTCAACTTCGACAGATCCATTTTAACAACTCTTCCAGATCAAGATTCAATACCGCTGGCTTTATGCCAATACAAAAGTAATAGAAAAGAATTGCTTCAAACTACCATCAACGGAAAAGATTATTTTAACTTTTCAAATTATACACAGTGAAAAGAAAGAATACTGTTTCGGTTTAAAATACAATTGATGATAATTATACAGCTATAGATGTTATAATTCATATATAGTTTACAACATAAAAAATATTAAAAGTTAATGTTTATATTCTAATTATGTAAGCATTCAAACGTTTTTAGGTTCAGAGAACGAAATATATCCAGGAAGTTCTCTTTCGTAGACGGCAATTGGAAAATGTGCGCTAGTTGCTAACAGCAGGAACTATTGTCAAAATAGAGTATTATATACACCTTAAACAATCTATCATTTTGTGACTGTTGAATTTGAACAAATAAATATTTTTTACTGGTACTGAGACCTTAAATCATTGCTTTATTTATTGTATTTTTCATGAAATAAAAACTACAAAATAAAACAGTTTATAAAATAAAGTAATATATTGTTAATTATCTTTAACTAATTAAAATATAATGTTTGAAAGCTATTTATTACGTGTGTAATCAAAATAATAAGTTTCTAAATCAACCATCAACGAAACAAAACTGAAGTTACAATGTTCCGATGTTTCGCACCAATCGTCTGAGATGTTACTAAATAACTCAACTTTTAGTGTTTTTAAACATTAAAAAATCTTTTCGTCCTTATTAAATTACGTAAAACTAATTTAGGAAAAATCGTCTGTTGCTACTCATGTGAAAAGAAATGAAAAATTACTTGGAATTGTAAACACAACAGAAATTAATTACATTTCACACTGCTTTTATAATAAAACACAGTTAAAAAAATTATAACTACCAGCGGTTTTACAAGAAGAGGATTATTCAAATTAATATGATAGACACAAAATATTAAATTGAATACAATTGAATACAAAATGCAATTGAATTTTAAATAGGAACAAAATCAGATCTGAAACATACTTTACAAATAAAGTATTTCAATCAAGTAAGTAGTTATTTTGTGTTTGCTTTGTGCGAAAGACGAAAGCAATGTAAAACCCTTTTAGAATCCATTTACGTAAACAAGATATAACACTTACGTTATTTGAAAAGGAATGTCATTGTAAATGAAATTTACGGATTGAAAAGTTTAGAAGATAAAATTTTAAAAGTGTTACAGTATGTATAGAGGATAAAGTAAACACATCATAAATGAGCCCATTTAGAGTGTATAATATTACTTACAGATAGCAATATTGAAATGGAAATTTTATTTTAAAACTATAATTTAAGAAATTCTGTTAAAATTTTATTGCTGTCATTCATAAACATTATTTTTTCTTAAATTCGATGAATAATGATTATTTTTTTTTTTTATTAATCGGAGTAAATAAATAACATCGACCAACAAGTGTTGATGTTTTAAACTTTAAAAATGAAATTAAAGAATAATTCTTTTGATAACAAGTAATCAAAGAATGTAATTAAATTATTTAAAATAATACTAAAGTGTATCCCAAACGTTTATAGACAACAGGGATCTCTTATTTTACAATTAAAAAATTAGAGTAGCAATTTCAAAACAATTTATAATTATAAATAATAACATGACAATAATAATACCATACAAAAATAATATTACACAGTAACAGACTTTATGAGAAAATTTTAAACGTAAATTTTAGTGTCCCAAAACTTTATAGAAAAATCATTTTTTCCTTTAACGTTTAAATTTTAAAGCCCTTTTTTCTAATCACATCAAAAACTTGATCAGGAGTACTCAAAACAAGAGTTTGAAGAAATTCTGCCTTTACAGAAAACCAACATCGTTCAGTTTGCAGCTTTAGATCTTGTTTGAACCGTTGCAAATTGATGCCCATTAGCATATACATCTCTAGCTAATATTTCCCAGAGGTTCTGTATTGGATTCAGGTCACGACTAATGGCTGGTCAGTCCATAACAATTATATGCTTTTGTCTAAACCACTGTATTGTATAGTTGGACACGTGAATGGAGCAATTGTTCTGCTTGTATATTCATTTGTCCCTACCTAGCAACTTTCCAAATGAAAGTAACTGTACTTAAAGCGTTTTATAGTAATCTTCGAAACATTGACGACCTTTTAAAAAAGCATTATCAATTGTTCCATTATAAGAAAATGCTCCTCACACCATGAGTGAACCGCTTGCTTCGTGTCTGCTGTAACAAGTTCGTGGTTCTTTGCGAATGACGCTCCAGTAATATGCCCAACCATCAGGGTAATCTAAATTAATTTCCTTGTCGCCACTGAAAATAACATTCAACAATTAATCTGTCAAATATATGTGATTTCGGGCTCATTGAACATGAGCGTATTTAAGCCGTTTTGTAAACTTTGGCGAACGACGTTTTTTGTGATAATCAAGAAATGTTGCTGCCTGCAGCCGTCGATGGGCCGTGGATTTTGATATTGGAAAGCTTATTTTACTACAAATTGACCGTACACACAGGTTCTGGGTTGAAATTAATATTAAAACCTGTCTGTCTTAACGTTTAGTTGTTTTCGTTGGTCGTCTAGAACGCAACTGTTTCAAAATTGTCATTTTTAGACAGAATTAGCTTAATACAAACCCTGCTGCGTTCAAGTTTTCTAGTATAGGGCACGAGAGGCATGGGTAAGCATACCTGTAATATGAACTACGCCCTACAGCTTAATATAGTAGCGTGTGGAAAGATGTAGACGAATAGGCTAGACGAATGGAGGTTAACCAATTCTTTTATTAACCTAACAAAACATAAGTTTAATTTAAGATATTTATAAAATAAAATTTAACGTGCTTTTTGCACTGCTAAAGACCACATAAGGCTGCAATAGCCAGCTTGCATAGCTTGTCATGCTCTCCTGACTTCATCACCTTCTCTTGTCAATAAATTCCAGTTTTAAATACTAGCGCATTCGACTGTTGCCATTCAGAAGAGAAATAATGAGTCCAGCCTTGTTTGAGAGATCTTGCATCTTATCAACCCGTCCGATTCTGTCGTCTGGAAAATTCGCTTCGGAAAGCAGAACCATCGAAGTGGGTGTCGAGAAGTAGAGTACTTCCATATCTCAGTACCAGTCGGTCTCGCAGGTGAAATTTGTCCACTGTCGAAACAGCTAGAGTAACTGCATGAATGAGTTGCTCGATGCTAAGGTAGTTAGACTCTAGAATTTGTCCACAGCAGCAACAGCCAGAGATCACTGCACGGATGAGTGGCCACACTAGCAATGTCCACAACTTTCCATCCACGAGCCTTTAAACAATAGATTTGAATATTTTCCCTTTTGGAAAACTGTACATTGCAAGGCATCTTTACAATCAATAGGAAACGGAAAGACAGATTCGATTTTATCTCAGAAAACTATTGCGTAACATGTACATTACCTTTGAATATGCAAATTTTGGGTATCAGAGCACTTAAATTAGCTTTTAACAGTGGTTGTTTATATAGTTTTGGAACAGCATTTCTTTTTGTTTTAATTTTTATATTAAATCTATGATTGTTAAAAGGTGCTTGAGATTTTTATTATTTTTATTTCATCATTACATATTTGAATACTTTATTTCGTCTTCCTTACCAGTTTAGTTAGCAGTTAAATCCAAAAAAAAATGTTGTCTATAAAGTTTTGGGACGCACTTTATCTACCAGGAAATTGTATATATTTTTTTTTTCATTAAAAGACTATTCTTTTTTGACTGGTTGAAACTGTATTAAAGAGTGATTATTCACATTCGGCATTTTCGATTTAAGAAAATAAAAATATAAAAATGCAACTAATTAAAAATCCTTTAGAATGAAAGTATTTCATTAAAATAAATAGCTTTTTTTCTAGCAAGTAAAAAACTAATAATGCAAAAACATTTAAGAACCCATTTATGTAATATGATATGTTAATTATGTTACTTAAAAATGGACTTCTTTGTAGATGGCGTTAATTATTGAAATTTTTTAATATGATGTAGCATGTATATGATAAAGTAAGTAAAATGGGTGCATGTACGTTCACTTAGATTTGATATTATTAAGTTCACATATGCTGGGATAAAAAGAAATATCGTAAAAAAATTTTAAATATTACCACGTAGAAATATAATTATTAGGTTAAAAATGAAAAAAAAAAACATTTTTAAACCACACAGAGATTTAACAAAAATAAAAATCTTTTTTAGAGAAAGTAATTAACGGAATGGAGTTATTTTTATTTTCATAAAAATAAATGTAACCTAAATTAATTCTCACAAGAATTTTTTTAATTTATTCTTACTTCCAACAGTTTTACAATAAAGAGATTATTCTAAATCCCACACATTTCTTTTAAAGGGTAAAGGACTTTTTGTTGATATCAATTTTCTTTTAAAAGAAAATTATGCCAATAAAAAATAAATAACATTTTATGTTCGTTTTGCTTAAAAAATTAATAAAATATAAGAAAATTTTTTAGAACCCATTTATGTAAACAAGGTGTGTTATATATGTTATTTTAAAAAGAACGCTTCTGTAAATGGTAGAAATGAAATTTGCAGAAGAGAACATTTGTATGATAAAAGATAAAAAGTGTTGTAGCGTAAATGGTAAATGGCATAAGAAAGTCACAAATACCATCACATGCAATTTGAGATTATATGTTTTAAGTAAATCGGATTAAATAAATATTTTAGAAAAAAATGTAAAATAAAATTGCTTAAATCTATAAAAATAAATAACATATATGTTTTAAATTAACACAAACAGGAATATTCAAAACTATATTAAACACGATATTAAATAATTTAAGATTATTGATCGGGGAAATATTTGTAAAACTACATAATAAGTGAAAATAGAAAGGTATTAAACAGAGTTTAAACATGTGATGTAGTATATTCAAAAAACAAAAACGAAAAATTATGCGTCACGGCATACAATATGAAACACTTTCCAACACTATCGGAATATTGTGAATAAATTTAATTTATGGAAAGAAATAAGATATCTAAATAACCATTAAAAAACACAGTATAGTAAAAATCCCTTTTCAGAAATTGCTGATCACAGCCGCTGTACTTGGAAATCTTTTCTAGCCGCCTTGTATATCAACAAAACGCGTCCTAATACAATTGTTATTGGACATTAATTCAGTTTTAAAATGCATATCAGAACTGAAAACATACTTTCAGCACTTAAAGCTCATATTCAGTTCCTGTAACAACCACGCCAGATAAAGGTATGTTTATAACATTTTGTTTTTACATATATAAATTCAAATACATCTATTTGAAGCCAGAAAAATGTTTATTGTACCCCTCTTTATATGCAAATTTTGTAACTATAACAACAATGTCTATCAACCATCAAGTTATTGTCGCGATGATGTATGTGCCATTAAAAAGAAAGTATTTTAATGAGGTAAATATTTTGCGTTTGTTTTGCGCAATATATGAATGTAACATAAATGTCATTTTGAACACATTTATGTAAACAAGTCATGTTTCTTATTGGAGAAAGTCGTCTAAAACGGGGACGACTGGTCAAATGGGGACGTTAGAATTCTCACTGATAAGTGCTGACGTTGTAAGATCAAACATATTATTATTCATGGTTGCCAATATGCCATTTAGAATTGCGGTATTTAAATGTGCTATTGAATTGTGCTACTAATAATGCTTGACTGGAAAAGTTAAAAAATAATTTTGATAAAAGAGGAAATGAGGAGAAGAGAGGTAAAACTGATATTTCATCTTCTTTTAAAGCAGACCTGGAAACTATAGAGCAGGAGAAAAAATTTCATTGATATATTGCGTCGATATGCATTGATATATTGAGGAGAAGAGAGGTAAAACTGTGATATTTCATCTGCTTTTAAAGCAGAACTGGAAACTATAGAGCAGGAGAAAAAAATTCATTGATATATTGTTTTCTCATATTTTAAATTTTGACTCTTTTTCGTTACGATTTTCGTCGTAGACAGTATTGGAACTGATCAAGACATCTTTGAATATTAGATTTTGTTAAATGCAGCAATGATTCTTATAGATTTAAGTTATATTTTGAAATATTGCTTGATAAATTATCTGTCATCTATACAATGTTACGCCTTGTTTTTTAACATACGTCATTGACTGCTAAAACGGGGACATTTGTGGTACAGGATACAAACACTACGGAATATGTTATTATACGCTTTAAGTTCGGACACATAAGTGGTATTATGTTTTTATTATGTTTTTTAATGATGTAAAAACGTTTATTTGTGGATAATGCTTGATTGTAAAAGTTAAAAATAAATTCTGAGAAAAGGGAAAATGAGAACAAGAAAGGTAAAACTGATATTTCATCTTCTTTTAAAGCAGAACTGGGAACTATAGAGCAGGAGAAAATATTTAAAAAATAATAAGAAAAAAGGACATTATTCAAGAAACACAATAATCATAATCCCACAATTTCTAACTATGAATATGTTATATTATTAATATATTATTTTATGTACTATATTGTGATAGATCCAAGATGTTAGAATGTTTAAAGGGATAGCGTAAAACCTTTAGGATGGAACAAATTCGGGAAAACTTAGAAAAGAATTTTATTATAAATTCGATTCTTAAATGAACTAAAAATTACAGATCATCTAGGATTCCTCGGAGTTTCATAACAATATTTATAAGGTTCTTTCGGCTTTTAATTGTCCGCAATCAACGGAAAGTGTCCAGCATCAAACAGCGTTTGTGTTGTCAAAATTAAGTAAATGTTCGCATTCAACTTTCATAAAAAGTTACTCAACGGTTTCACCGTTAACTTCAGAGAGAGTGTTTCTCTATTTAAATTCAGTCACCAGGAACTTATGTTCCTACCAGGTTGAGAGATTCTTCCCCGAGTAAAATTTTACTCCACAATCTCTCAGCTTCCAAGCTGATTGCCTCTCTTTTCACCTCCAACCTCCGACCAACTCTTTTAACAATAGGATTTTCGTTCACCACTAAAATAAGTTTTAGGTCACGTCATAAAGTATAGTTTTCATGTGATTGGATAAGGGTTCTTTTGGGAGGTCCTACCGATATACGAAACAACTCAAAGTTTCTCACGGTGTAGTGTTCTCACGATGTGGGCCTCCCACGATGTCGGCTTGATAATAGGCCCCCTCCTTCACCTGGCCCATTCTTATTGCTGTCTACAAAGTTTCGAGTGGCAGGATTGATAATGGACTTATCGATACCTTTGTAGTTGGCGACATTTTTTGGAAGAAATATACGAAGAAAGTCCCAAACACAGAGGAATTCCTATACCTGATTATCAGGCTTAATTAGCATACTGTGTGAGCTTTAATGAATCTCTCACAATATTATTTATTAATTCCTGAAATGTAAATTTCAGAAGGGTGAAGTTTATATATTTTGAATTATTTTTTTTAATAAATCTAAGTAAAAAATAATTTCGTAGATAATTACAAAATACTGCTACTTAATTACAATAGAAATGACAATTTTTGATTATCTGGCAATAATGAAGATTCATAACCAATCTAAATTCCAATATGATAACATTTGATGCACCTGAAAAATTTTCAACTGGCGTAATTCTTTTAAAGCATTAAAAGGTGCGAAACGCAATTCCAAGAAATATAGATGGCAGGGATATTCATTTTATTCTATAGTAGTTAGAAACATAACTCACACAATATAAAAACTTACTTGCTCTTTTATAATATACTGGGCTGCGTGCTCCTCCGGGTGTTCCGGAATGAATCCGGTCCTTCGGGACGCGGAGGGATGACCTGGAGCCCGGCAGTAGACGCCGTGGCGTCCGGATTCCATTTTCAGGAGTTTGGGACAAAGCGGGGTCTCCGAGGGAGCGGTAACCGACGTAAGTCCACTTCCGGGAGGACTGTGCAGCTGGCTGTCGCCGGTTCAACCGGACAATCCTAAGTGCAGCCTGGGGATCTCGAACCGGACATGATTCGAGCGGCCTGAAACTCATCCTTCCTCAGCGTACGGCACTCCAGGGGATAGACAAGATGAGTGCTTCTCTTGTCCGTTCCCAGGGCCCCTGGCGGGGGGCGCCGGAGACAGCTGTTGTTGAGGTAGGTATGGAGCCAGGTGTCGGGAGCCACCTGGTTAAGATTTTGAAAAGCTGGTGTTCTTGTCTAGTGAGAGTGAGCTAGCGGACGCGGGCGGTTACACAGGTCCGGCCGGACCACCGGAACGAAACTATCGCACTACCTGTTTCGATCCCATCACTTTTAGTTTTTAAACTAACGTTCTCCCGGCCCTACAGCTCTGTCCTCTTCCTATTTTTTTAGTCTATCTGTGTTTTACTAACCTAGTTTTTAAGATGTGTTGTCCATACCCGACTAGAGAGACATGAGATCACTCGTGTGAGTTGTTCTCGATCTCGAATTGGGTTACAGCAAATCATGAGATGGAGCCTTTGACTAGTAGTTGGGCCCTGGTTGCTCCTATGAGCTCTCCAGACAGCTCGGATTCGAGGATGTCACGGACTGTCTTTCATGAACCGAGCCTGTCCGGCCACTCTCGTACCCATGAAAGGGGTTACGATCGCGCCGATACAGGGATCATGTAGTTTGGGGCCGATATCCAGTATTGGATGGGTGGCGCCGCTTTTTTTAAAGCACCCAATTAGTCTTATAATATACTAGCATGCTACGCCCGCTGCGCTGGGCCATTTTTCTAAATGTACATTAAATCAAACGAAATGGCTTTGTATGTTAAAGGAATGTGGATCTTCACCTACAGATGCTACATTAGTAAATATTTTCAAACGAACCTTGAATCAAACGAATTATATCAATGGATTTGAGCATGTATTTTGAAGCAATAGGGACGTTCACCTGGATTTTACTTCAATATTGCTGTAAACGATGTGAACGACATTGCGTTATATTATATCATACATTGGAAAAAATTTGGGCTAAAAGAAACAACTCATTCAGTTGATCATTTATAGTAGAGTTTGGTAGGGAATTGAGGCCATTATGAGATTATGACAACAGGAAATAACATGTTCTCTAGTCAACATGCTACTAAAAGAGAAAGCATTACAATGATTGCATAGATTGACCATTGAACTTAAATAATGTTCGGGTGATTCATTTTCGTCTGTAAGTTCTTGACGAAACTTACAGACGAAAACTCCTTCCGTCTTTCTTGTCTGCATGTGAGATTCTGGTAACGTAAGTACAATCTCATTCTATGTTACGTTATATTTCGCAATATATGTCCTCTTCTGGAAAGTCTACTACGGTTTTTCATCTTTCGATTCCAGCAGAGTAAATACAGTGAGAATTGTAATAAATTGTTTGCACATAAAGAACAGTGTTTAACTTTCATATTTAAAAAAGTGGTGAAACATAAAAAAGTGAATTTTTAAAGCTGAATATGAATAAAATTATAATGACGCCATTTTCACTGCCTTTCCATTTTTAGACGAGTTGCATTCGTGTAACCGTTAATCTGAAAAAAAAAAAACAATGATTAATTCTGGTCAAAGAATAAACCTCTAGTTTGTATCCAGTAAAATCTTCCTAATCTTCCATAATCTTGCCGAAATCCAAGTTTGACGTCAAACATTAGAAGTGCTTGAAACGATATGGTTAATAATGTACCAGAGTTAGTTCCAAACGAAGTTATTTACGCGTCTAGCTATGTTCCATTAAATAATGTCAAATTACTGTTAATTCAATTATAGATCTTTCATTAACAAAATTCCATATCTTAAATAAAATTGACAATGATAAAGTTAGTTTTGCAAAATGTTTAGTAATATTATTTTTGGTGAAAACTTAAACCGAAGATTTTTTGCATTTCTCTAAAGAACATAATAACACGCAGAAATAATATCATTTCTCACTATGTTTAGCTGCTAGGGCTGTATGTAGGTCGAAAAGGCTTTATAATGATCGAAAAATTATCTAATCAGAATTTCAGGTACTCGTTTTTTCTTATCCAGCCCGAAATGATAAATCGACAAATATTATTTATTCCATTCTCCACCATTGACATTACAAAGTTTTTCCGTACATTAAAAGCGCCAAAACAGTGGCTGCGATGTTTTGCTCTCAAAGTTGGCATACGGGAAGTGCTGGGTTCAAACCCCTGTCGCGCTCGTTGACCTAACCGTTCGGAGTTTTCCGTGCTTTTCTTTTAACCTTGCCGTAAATACGTGTTAGGATCCCTTAGAAAGAACCTCACGGAGAGCACTCTCCCCAGGATCTATAACCCTCGTGTAGATATTAGTCCAGGGGAAATGTACCAAAAAAAGGCGTTACCTTACAAAAGGTCGGGTAGAAGATTTTATTTTTCTGACATGTATATAATAAGGCCAGCATGGAAAAACCGAATTATCCAACAAAATTTCTTAAGAGAGAATTTTCTGTGGCCAAAAAACACCAAAATTTTGGGACTTTTATTGTTGTTTTTTAAATATCTAGAGACCTGTTGTCGTAGCGTATTATTTGTTAATTACAATGTTAAAGAGGACAAAATTCTCGACAACTTTCATATTTACAACTTTTTTATACGCTCAATAGCAAGCGCAGTACGATATTTCAAAAATAAGACAATTTTTTCAATGTCCTTAAAAACCGTGAAAAACGTAGTTTTGTCCCGACGCGCGACGATTCAAATGTTCCCCACAGATGTAATGATGTATGCCAACTTCTACAGATTGACAGCAGAAAATTATGTATTATTTGCACACCCTCTTCTTCATTTTTATCACAACAGACATATTTTAAATTCAATAAATCTATATAATTTAATAAGTAGGGGAGAGTGTAGATGACTAAGACAATTTTCATATTTAGACAATAACTTTAAGTATATACAATTGTTAATTTTAAAGTATTGTTTAAAATAATATTTCAGTATTTAGTAACTTATTGGCACGACAGTTTCAATAAAAAAAAAATCTTATTTAATTTTAATAATTATTTTTATAATGCATGCATATGTTCATTTTATTCTATAGTACAATGGTATATTTTATTTACCGATTATTGATGACATATGTTTTAATGTTTTACTGTTTTAAGTATATCAAACATTGGATTGTAGTTCTATATAAAAGGAAAACGTAGTTTTGTCCCGATGATTCAAATTTTCTCCAAGAATTTAATCATGGATGTCATCTTCTACATATTGATAGCAGTAAATTATCTGTTATTTGCACCGCCCCCCCCCCCCCTATTCTTAAGTGCAGTACGGCTTTTTAAAAATGAGGCTATTTTTCCAACTTACATACACGCTCTGTTATACAGAGTGGGTATGAGGAAGAGGGTACGGGGGACAAATAACTGCCAGGAAAAAAAGAAAAGATACATCTAGAGCAGGGATTGGTAAAAACTATGGTACGCGTACCAGTACTGGTACAGGAAGCTCTGGCTACTGGTACACAGAAATCCGATACTGGTACGTGGAATAAAATACAGAAAGCAGCATATCATATGATACACCCTGGCACTGTATCTCACGATAGAAGAAAAAAGTGAACTTATTCAGCTCTCCTGTGATGGATTACTGGAGTCCACATTCAAAAGGATGAACGTCACAGATTTTTTATTGGCGAGAATATGAGAGTACCGTTTGTGTGTGATATCGTCAAAGTCTGCTTGTGTTTAGCACAACATATATCTGTGAATGTGCCCCCCCCCCCTTGTTACATCAAAAACAAACACACGAATAAAGTAAACTTCGAATGTGACTTATGACTAAAACTACCTAATATTGAGCCAGACATGAGGAAGCTGTGCTTGATAAAACAAGTCCACCCTTTTCATTAGCGATAGAAACAAATTAGCCTACTGTAACAGTACATGAATCAGTGTGCGCCAATATGTCATTAAGTATTGTGCCTTTTTTCCCTATACCAAAACATTTTTTTTTATTGTATGCATTGTTAAAATTTAATGGTGATACTACTTTTTACTTGAATGTTATTACAAAGCAGCCAATCTTAGTACCAATTTAGTTATGTAATTATTCATTTTTAAATACAATAAAACCTGCTATGACGGAAACAGGAAAGACCGAAGATATATTTCGTTTTAGGCAGGTTCCTTTTTATAGGTTTTTCTATATTAGCTTTACGTTTTTTATCTGGTGGTACGCGGAAGTATGAACTTCGATTTAGTGGTACGTCGGTCTAAAAGTTTGGGAACCCCTGCTCTAGAAGAACCATGATCCTTGATATATCTTCTATCCAGGAAACTGAACGCTAATAATCCTACAACAGTCCCATCAAAGAGACAAAAATATTGTTAAATATCCCGTAGAAATTATCATTATTAAAATACATTTTTTCTTTTAGCTTATGCAGTCATATTGCGTACCTTACTTTATTGTGTAGGGAAAGTGGACTTGAATGAGATAGGGGATGAATGTATAACAACAAAAATGTTTATATGGTCTACAATCATAAATAACTCGGTATTTCATTTGATAGATGGTAGCATTGAGATAATTCAACAGATGTAGTTTCAAAACAGTACATATTACAGAATATTAGAATATTCCACAAAGTGTATTTTTCAACAACAAGTTCTTCTGTTTGAGCTTTAAAGCATTTAATAGATAAAATCTTAAAATTTTATATATTTTTGCACGCTAAAATGTTATAATTTCTTGTCATAATATATGGGAAAATATTGACAATATTTACTAAAACTAATATTTTGAAAATTTTTATGAAAATTGTTATCTCAAATATTTTATTGATAGAATTTTTAAATTTTACAAGAGATATAAATGCATAATATTAGTTAATGAAATAATATGTTGTCATTTTTATTGTAGATATTTTATAAGATAAAAATATTTGTTACATAAGATATATTTATTTTTTGAGTCCCTCCTTTTATATAGAACTACAATCCAATGTTTGATATACTTAAAACAGTAAAACATTAAAACATATGTCATCAATAATCGGTAAATAAAATATACCATTGTACTATAGAATAAAATGTTTATGGAATAAAATGAACATATGCATGCATTATAAAAATAATTATTAAAATTAAATAAGATTTTTTTTTTATTGAAACTGTCGTGCCAATAAGTTACTAAATACTGAAATATTATTTTAAACAATACTTTAAAATTAACAATTGTATATACTTAAAGTTATTGTCTAAATATGAAAATTGTCTTAGTCATCTACATTAAATTATATAGATCCCCTACTTACTAAATTATATAGATTTATTGAATTTAAAATATGTCTGTTGTGATAAAAATGAAGAAGAGGGTGTGCAAATAATAGATAATTTTCTGCTGTCAATCTGTAGAAGTTGACATACATCATTACATCTGTGGGGAACATTTGAATCGTCGCGCGTCGGGACAAAACTACGTTTTTCACGGTTTTTAAGGACATTAAAAAAATTGTCTTATTTTTGAAATATCGTACTGCGCTTGCTATTGAGCGTATAAAAAAGTTGTAAATATGAAAGTTGTCGAGAATTTTGTCCTCTTTAAAATTGTAATTAACAAATAATACGCTACGACAACGGGTCTCTAGATATTTAAAAAACAACAATAAAAGTCCCAAAATTTTGGTGTTTTTTGGCCACAGAAAATTCTCCCTTAAGAAATTTTGTTGGATAATTCGGTTTTTCCATGCTGGCCTTATTATATACATGTCAGAAAAATAAAATCTTCTACCCGACCTTTTGCAAGGTAACATGTACATTTCCCCTGGACTATAATCGGCAGTCATAAAATCAACCAACCGTACATTGGAAGCATTGCTTTTTTGGTAAAACTTTGCTTCATAATGAAAAACCCCCATAAATTTAGCAATCGCTAATTTCAAAAGTCGTCTAATCTTCTGTAATCTGAATCGTCGTCCAGAGTAACCTTCAAACATAAACGAAACATCCAACAATATAGTAAAAATGCCAACTGGCAGGTGACCGGAATACGGACAATTAGTCCAATATCTTTTAAAAACCTTCCTGAAAGAAGGGAATATATGCAGAAAAAACTAAAAAGAAATGACGAATCAAAAAGAGCATCGAAAATTTATTTCAGCAAACAATTTTTATTGCAAAATGTTGCCTTTTGTGACAGTAATACCGCATAAATGCACACATCTCCTTAAGAATATTCTTTGGTTTCTAACTTGTGAAACAGTGAATATTTCTATAAGTGAAATTGGCTATATATTAAAAAAATAATACAATAAAAATAAAATAATATACAATATTCGCTGGTCTGAGTTCGAGGCTATAAAAATAATATATTTGGTGAAAATAAACCGGCATGTTTCCGTAGTAAATTTTTAAGTGTCGAAAATTTAATTATTTTACAATATGTGTTTGAGTGGCAGACATTCACTAAAATTTAAATATTTTATCCCATATTCATAACAATAATTGCTATTTATATAATTTGCATTTGAATATAAAAATTTACCCCAAAAATGATCTTGGATACACGAAAACACACTATTATTGCTAATACCACTCAAACTGATGTCACGCTTATGCATTTTTGGCTTAAAATCACATTGCTTGGCGACAAAAGTAAAATCAAAACCGCAAATAAACAAATAACATGTAACTCATAAATGCAGTCATTTTTACAATTACACCTGCTAGTTCCTCCTGTAAGACACATGATAGGGGAGTTATATAAGAAAAAAATTACTCATATTTTATTAAATCAAATCATCAGATCCATCTTTGTTAGCCTGACGCAAACGATAAATCGCCAAATATTGCCTTAATCTAAATTGAAATCTCATGCATTGCAAATATTTTTAAGCATTACAAACATTCCTTTGGGGTTTAAATTAAATATTATGCCTCATTAAAACAAATTTTTTTCTTTCATTTTCTTTTTTTTTGCGGGGAGGGGGAGAGGATTTTAAATAAAATTAATAACAGAATTTTTATTTTATTTTTCTATGTGTTTGCATTATTTTCTGATATAGCCGTTTAAACTTTTTCGCCAACGATAATGGTCGCCAAAAATAATGACCTATGGTAACCTTACCGACCAAAATTATCTATCCAGCAGTGTAAGTTCCATCAAATTCCATTCAGAAGAACTCGAGTTATAAAGAACGCAACGAAAAGTCCGTTTGTGTTTTATATATACAGTGGGTGATCGGTTAACGAACTGTTCGGTTTACGAACAGATCGGTTAACGAACACTTTTGCGAGATATTTTTATGTTCGGATAATGAACATATGTTCGGTTAACGAACACCTCACAAAACAAAGCCAAGAAGAAGCCCTGCCTGTGTTTCAGATTTGCAGGACTGTAGTATTTAATTGCATCTACTATTATCGATTTAGAGAAAATTTTAACAGTTGTATACTTATAACCTAATTAATTCAAGGGCTACCGGGGGTTCGGGTACTACATTTTATCGCCCTCAGATTAGAATGAACAGTACAAAAACATTAATTTTTATATTTTGTGTCCCTTTTTAAAGAAATATTTTTAATAGGAAGTTAATTATTTTAAAAGAAATTTAGTTCCTAAATTATTAACAGGCTCTAGGCTCCACTTGAGTTTTATCAGGCTCTGCAGTAAACACAATCGTTTAGAGAACTAATGGGGTTTTTGATAGGTCAAAGTAATAAACTGATATGATTTAATGCTGTAGTCAGGGAATGTGATCCTAAAAGTTTTTACAAAGGATATGTCATTTATTTTTTTATGTACGTCACGATACGGTCAAAGCCATGAAACTGCGATCTGTCCATATTTAATATGGACGTATATTAACCCTATTAGAATAGGAAGATTGAAAACTCTAGAAAGAAAAAATAAGCTTTTGTCAAATATTTAATGCCCAACTAAAAAAAAAGCATGACTGAAGGAAGGACAAGACTGTATGTATGTAATGTATGTTTTATTATTATTACATTTAAATAAATTTAGGGAGAATTTATATTAATTTTTATATATTATTTAGCTTTAAAGAACGAATTAATTGAATTCTCATACAAATCTATACTAAATCTATGATCGGTTAACGAACAATTCGGTTAGCGAACATTGTTTTGGAACGGATTAAGTTCGTTAACCGATCACCCACTGTATAGTAGATTAAAAACATTTAAATAGCATTTATAAATAAATTTTTAATACATTCAATTTAACACTGAAAATACTTTTTCACAATCATTTAATTTTACACGTATAAGGTACTTTTTAAATATATGGAATATTTAATAATTTTAAGAAATAAATAAAAAAGCTAAAGAAATCATTATCTGTCATTTTTAACATATTTTAAATGGAAAATTTTTCATTCGAATAGTCTTTTGTTCTTGTTTCGAACAAAAAACGCAGCAAATCCTTTAGAAAACCATTTATGCAAATAGGACATGTTACTTCCACTATTTGAAAAGGGACGCATTGCAAATAGAGGAAACTAAATTTTCGGAGTCAAAAATTTAAATGAGAAATACTTGAAAGAGATACAGAATATGTAAAGGATAAAGCAAAAATATTCCAGTTGCGAAAGCGATGAGAAAAAAGTTGTCCAACTCGTTCAGCAATCACTTAATACATTTTAATAGTGTTTGTTCTTTCCGGTTGTAATTAGCTACTTTTTGATAGATTTCTTTTCCTTGAAAATCAGTTTCTGAATATTAACGACAATTGAAAGAAAATTTCCTCTAATTTTGTTCGCAAAAATTATGAAACTATTGCATTTTTGAGATTTATTTTTTGCCCAAGTTTTAAATTAGAGATTATTTATTACTAAAATAATTTTACATATTGAAATCACTTCACTAGTTTCTAAGAAAATGGAAAAATAAATAGAAAAAATCATAGCAGTCGTCATGAATATTCCGATCAAGTGTACTTTTCTAATGTAGTTTGCTTGCTCGAAAATTGACTTTTTTCGCCCATAATTCAAGTTGCCGAAATTTAGGGAAAGTCCGATACACGCGGGCCTCATAGTAAAGTATTGGTCATTGTACGCTATACTTTCCCCATTAAAGTAGAAATTATTAGAAAGTAAATCGAAATATACAATTAATAGCGGTCCGTCCCGGCTTCGCGCGGGTAGTCACATTCTCAGAAAAAACTGTAAATTTATGAGCGTTTGCCCTTCAATTTTCACGGGCAACAGCCTTATTTGATGAAAAACGGTCTGATCCACTAAAAAAGCGGCCTTATCCCTTAGATACATAGAAAATTAAGGGCATTCCACATATTCTTACAGTTTTAGCCCATATGTTAGCAAAAATACGGTACGACCCCATACATTTTCCTCCGCTAGGGTGTAACCCTTCATTTTACTCGTGTTTCGAAAATTTTAACCCGCCAAACCAGCGATTCTGTGATGATTATCTAACGTGCTACGTGCTACGGAACGTAAGCAAAGTGTTATTGTGTTTTAAAGTGCATTATATCCTGTGCATTATAATGCTATATTACTTTGCCCCGAATATTACGGGTTGCATTATATGATGGGCATGGATTTTTTTTCTTTTTTTTTACGGGGTATGACTGGAATATTTGCTGCCGGCCTCTGTCCGTAATTTTACTGCAATTCTTTTTTACAGTGCAGTGTGTCGACTGTCGACTACAATGTAGGGTACGGATAGATAGGTACTTCAAACAAATTGTTCTAAATCTTCTAAATCAGATAAAAGCGGGAGTGATATAAAATTGCATTACTTACAAATTTTGAACTTTAAATAAAAGCTTGTAAAAATATGATAATTTTTTTCTGTTTATGTACATATTGAAACTAATAAATTTATTTTAATACTAGCAGACTACGCCCGCTGCGCTGGTCGGTTTCTCCAAAAGAACCTTGAATCAAACGAAATATATCGGTGAAATTTAACCTTGTATTTTAAAGTAATCTGTACCTTTACCTAGATATCCTATAATAACATAAAACGGATACTTATTTCACTAAGTTATGTTTTTTTAATACGGTTTATTATTACGTTTACAATTTATTACCTACCGTTTTCCATTGATTTATATGTTTTATAGCTACATTTTTTAATAACGGAAATAAACCTATATTATTCACAACTAAATAGAAATGGCGCATCTAGTATTTGTCGAGAATTAAATAAAAATAATGCACTCGTGACATCATAATTCACTTTTATATTTTAACAGAATAATACGGTTACTATAATTTGTGACTCGTGCTGACATATTGCTGTTATTATTTTTTTTACGCGTGAAGTTTTCGATATGGTAATGCATTGTGAAATTTGGTCATTTTTGAAATTCAATATTTGAAAAATGGCATAATCAGTGGATTTGAAATTTATATCAAGAAAAATACAATTTTTTACCTTTCTAACGCAGTTTGTCTAACAATTTTCTGACAAATACTTTTCGAGCAATTAATTTTTTCAGTAACTTCAAATGTATCATTTTCTGAGATTAATCTGTGGCAACGATCCCAGTCGTCAGCAACACATACCTTTTTATTAAAGAGGATGTGGCAACGATCCCAGTCGTCAGCAACACATACTTTTTTATTAAAAAGGATAGCAGAGCCACTTGGCTTCATCCGAGTTAACATTGACCTTCCGTGTAATAAATAAAAATGTAATATCCCAAAAATACGCCGTTTACAAAAACGCATTCGCGTTCGAAAACTGTAAAAATGTTAATCAGAAAAAACTTATGTTATTTTGACGCAATCATACTAAATCCCTCAGCTTTATAAATGATTTTTTACACAAAATATCTAATCAAAATCAGCAATAGTTGTCTTATTTGTCTAACCTTCCATCAGCGGGTCATTTTTCCGATGTTCAACCCCCTTAGTGGGGAGATTTCTAACAGCGCTAAAATACCTGTTTAACTATTTTTTAGTAGATTTGTTATTCTGAATTTCAAAGTCATACCTAGAACTGCTGCTGGGATATGGCGAAATGACCTAAAACGTTCGAACCCCTATTCCTATTTAACCCCCTTAGTGGGTGAATTTCTAAAATCGCTGAAATATGTGTTTAATCATTTATTTAGTAGATTTGTTATCCTGAATTTCATGCTCCTACCTAAAACTGCTGCTTAGATAAGGCGAAATGGCCTAAAACGTTCGACACCCCACTCCCAAAATTCACACAATAAGGGGGTTACCCTTATTGTGTGAATTTTCAAAAATCCTTTCTTCGTGGGTGCTACATTGTGTAAGCAACATGTCTGCCAAATTTCATTGCCCTAGGACCAACGGTTGAGGCTCGGTGCTGATTATGAGTCACTCGGGATAAACTCTATTATAAGTATAGATTAAGCATGAAAATATCGGTTACCCCTCCCCCCCCCTTCCATACACATGATAGGTTTCTGCTAAAATTCACTTCATGATTAAAAAAAGAAAAATGAACATGAATCTATTATATTAAAATCTGATCGTCTGATTGTATTTCGCAATTACTCCTCTTAGATTATCGAAAGCAACGCGATGTAGTTAACAACCGGTTATCATAGAGCTGAGAATGTGATATAAACTGGCTCAAACGCTTTTTTTTCTTTTGTTAATGTTAATGAAGTTTTCTATAAACGGCAACTAAATTGCTCCATTTTTGAGGATAAAAAGGAGAAATAAAACGGATTTAATATTTTTTTCACGCCATTTTCTCATTAAAACTGAAAAACAAAAATTATTTTTTTTCGAATAGATGGTAAAAACAAAATCTTGATTATAGTAAAATTTTCGAAAATTAAAACATTTTTCCACAGACGTAAACTTTACGAATCAAGTTATTTTGCAGAACAAAAATTGTCTGTCAACATATTGTCATTTAAAAATCAAGATTTGTTTCAGCTATCGATTAAACCAAGGAGGCAAATTTAAGTTTCTTACATTTATGTGTACAAATTATTGCTCCCTATTCACAATAATTGATTTAAAGAAAGAGCATATACTATTTCCAATTAATTATTTTTGAAGTATGGCTGTTAAAACGTTTCACAAAGTCGTTAAAAGTGAAATGGTTTATTAGGTAAAATTGACATTTGATTTTACCCAATTTATCAATTTCCACGATTTTATTTGGCCCTCCTTTTTCCATTGGTTGCAGTTTCATTTTCGAGAATATTTGGCACAAAACTTCACTTTTTGAAAACTAAGGTATGTCTAGGCTCCTATAACAAAGAAATGCCTTATCTTCTATGAAATGTGATAAAGGTTTAGTTAATTATTTACGTTTTTAGTTATCGGGAGTGAAATATTTTGCTTAATTAATGCATTTATCTTCTTTCAATGTTACGTGAACGAAGTTCACGGGTAACAGATAGTTTTCTATAAAGTGTTTTTGATTAGCTACGCTTAAATACTTGAAATGAGCCATTGTTGTTGCTTAGGCGTTAGGATATGTTATTGAAAATGTCTTAAAATCCTTTTTCATAACATTTTTTTTTATGTATTTAGAAATGTTTTGGCATATTTAGTAATGTTGAGTAAAAAAATTATTCTTTTAGGCATAATTTACAATGACAAAATATTACATTCTGAAAAAAATATTTTTAACTTAGTTTTAGCGTATTAAAAATGTAAAACTCCCTTTTTTTATAAGATACTTAACAAATGTATTAATTTTTCGCTAACAAATTAGATCAGTAGACAAGAGAACAGTTGTTCCTAGTAGAAATATGCAAAGTCAACAAATTATTTAAGAATCTCTTGAACCTCTCTCATTAAAATGAACTTCCAGAGAACATAGGAAGATCCAAATAAATTTAGAATCCATTCCAGAATCCATCCATTTCCAGAAGAACATCAGACCTGGGATAAATCATTGCAAAACAATGAACATACGTGGAAAGATCAATATGATATGTTAACTGAAAAACTGTATATTAGTTATACTGTTCATCCTATGAAAGACTTTAAAATGGCAATATTATATTATTTCTTATCAGTAAAATCCCTATTGACTAAAACAGAGATAGGAAATTCCAAATTAAAAATAAAACATGTTCAAGAGAAAACTGTTAACGAATTTATTAAATCAGATATAATACAGTGATTATTGAGCGTTTTGAAAAAGGGTAAAATTGTAATGTTGTTTTCTACGCATTTTGTTTTAAATGATAAAAAAATATGTTTCTTTCAGCATTATAAATAAAACTTAATTACAAATATGAATGTAACCCTTGAGAGTATTAATCATTCTTCAATGTTTTGAAAATTCATTAAATCTATATAATTATATTATCTTAAACATTGCATATATTGCAGTGAAACCTGGAGCTTAGTGAACGGAATATTACGTTCCACACGCTTAGAGGATTAATAGAAGAAAGAGAATGTTGACCAAAAAAAAGTACAGAAAGACTGAAATAAAATAAGCAAATACGATTAAGAATATTGTATTATCAGGCATATTTGTAAATAGCATTGTAATTCGTAAATTATATTGAAGTTAAAAACTGGCGTTAGTAAAATTCATTGGACAACCTATTACCTAAGTCATTGGTCAGGTAATTTAAAATGTCAGCAAGGAAATAGTCAGATTAGACATTTGAAAAACAAATTACAAAATAAGCTATTTTTATTTTTATCATGAAAGAGAGACGTGGAAAAAAGACAAGAATTTAAATTCTAGAAGTTTGTGCAAATTTGACTGTCAATGTAATCTTTAAATAAATTTCTCAGATGTTATATCTACTTTAAGTAATGATACAAGTTAATATTATTTGTAACAGATGTCGTCTCATTTCATGAGGTAACATGCGTAATGTTGCATCTAAAAATGAAAGCATCGCTATCATGAAAATAATGCAATTAATATTCTTAAAAGTTGATGTAATCTTTTCAAAAAATATTAATGCTATTTTTTAGGGATTCGTGAGATGAACGAAAACCTATTACTCCTGCTTCGTCGTCTGTCTGTCACAGAGCTGGTTCTCAGAAACTACATAACTTACAAGCATGAAATTTTATGTACTTATAGATAAATACCTACTATGAAGCTCAAAATATTAAAATTTGAAAAGAAAAACGTATTATTTTAATAAATAGAGATAAAAAAACAAAATTCTAACAGCCTTTTCCTATTCAATTTAAACATTTTTCGTTACAGCAGATGCCAGCAATTAAAAATCCACAATAAAATTCTTTCTACAGTAATTAATTTTCTATTGAAAGATTTCCACGTGAAAATTGAAAATGAAATAAAAAGTTTCACCAATTGAAAGAAAGGTTTATATTACATCATATTGGTAATAAAACGAAAATTTTCACACATTTCTCAGTAATACAATGAGTACGAGTATGTTTAAGTACAGAAAGCATGTTAATATGATGTCATTATAGAATTAAAAAGAAAATTAATCTGACGTCATATCGGAAGGTTAACGGATTTTTCAAATGTTTGAGAATAAAACAAATAGAGTATCAATATGAATGATAGAGAATAGTAAATATATGAGTTTGAGGAACGTATTGAATCTTGATAAAAACCCGATTGTGGAAATATTGGTATATTTTAACATTTTGATGGTCTCTACACAACATGTTTAGTTATGAAATTGATTTTTTTTTTAAATATCGCTTTTAGTCTACATGACAGATATTATTATGACAGAGTATAATATCGGGCTTCGTCGGCAATCTCGCCGGTTCAGTTATTCAAAAAAACGAGAAAAATAGACCGGTAAATTTTTACTTTATAAAAACAAGCCCTTTTTTTTTAATGAAATTTATTTGGAGTTATTAAAGAAAGAATAAAGTGTTTTGAAAGGAATATTAAACGAAACCCTTTGTGTGTTCTTCGATCGCACTTAACCACTTGTTTAAATAGATACTTTCAAATAACTTTTTTTTTTTTTTTTTTTTTTGCAATTGAAAAAAAAAATATATATATATATATAAACTCATTTTATACTCAATTTACTCCACCAGACAATTAAGTAAAAAATATTATACATTAATTTTTGAAACGTTATTTTATAATACATCGGGATAAGTAGAAATATCGGAAGAGTAGTAAAAAAGTACTTAATAATAGAAGGAGTAACATTTTCCAAAATTCTTGTAAAAATGCATATTCATAACTAAAAAAAAAAAAAAACCCACTAACTATTTCATAGTTTTTGAAATACTGCTTTATATAATATTCGTAAATAATTACATAATAGTTGCAAATTGCAGCTCAAGAAAGTTTAATATGGCATTCTAACCAAAATACAATAAAAATATTTCATGTGGTATATTTTCAAGCAAAAGAAAACGCTATAAAACATCTTCAAACTAAGAATAAATGTATGTAAAATAGAATCTCTTTTGTCTAAATCCAATTTAAAGTCTTAAAAAGAAAAAAAAAAACATTAAAGCTTTATAGAGCGAAATAGTTATCTTATATTTTGAATCTTTTTAATAAAACTTATCAATATTACCGATCCTAATTCTGCTAAATATTTAAATTTAAGTATTTGCACAGTAAAGACTGACGATACCAGGTGAAAAGAAACCACAAGTCTGATTAATTTTAAACATGACTAATCGGATTTTTCTAAAGAATAAAAAAATAAGCATGCGTAAAAATGTGTGAGTTACAGCGAGTATTTAAATATTTGTAATACAATTCTACAAAACTTAAGCAAAAAATGACGAACTACAAGATACGGATGAAGCGATTGAGAATTTTAGTGAATATTGTCGAGACTTCATATGAATGTATTTAATGAAAGATTTTGATAATGACGGTAAAATTGATTACGAAATTTATAATAGTGATGAATGTGAATTTTATGATCTAAATTAAATAAAACGTTTAATACAATTTTTGAGTCTAATCAAGAAAATGAGATTTAAGGATTTTTTTCTCGAAAAAAGTCCAAATGCAAATATTAAAACAGTTTTAGAAATTTACCAATGATTGCAATATATTGCATCATAGATCTCGAAACCTATTGAAAGTTGAAACTTTTAATTGATTGGTGTATTCTATAAATATTGTGGATTACACCATTTATTCAAAGAACATGTAAAAATTTCTCGGATGGTATAAATACATATGAAATGAAGATAGAAACATACTGTTTGGTCTTTTATTCTCTATCAATATAGATCTTCAAATTATTATTTATGCTCTAGAATATATCTTAAAAATATATTTTATACATGTACTATCTACTTTAACATAAATTTTATATGTACAAACTGCGTTAAGCTTAAATTGATCAATGGGGTTATACAGGTACCCCGTGCGACTTAATATGTGCTTTTTAACGTGGGCCTTTCACCCGCGGAGAGAGGGAATACAGGGCTGTTCCTAAAATACATATTCGGCTTTTATTCCGGAAATATTATTCACAGACATATAACATATCAGACATGCATCATAGATCTCGAAACCTATTGAAAGTTGGAACTTTTAATTGATTCGTGTATTCTATAAATATTGTGGATTGCACCATTAATTTATTGAAGGAACATGTAAACATTTCTTGGATGGTATAAATACATATGAAATGAAGATTGAAATAAACTGTTTGGCCTTTTATTTTATATACATTTTCAAATTATTATTTATGCTCTAGGATATATCTGAAAAATATATTTTATACATGTACTATATATTTTAGCATACATTTATGTGTACAAACTGTGTTAAGCTAAAATTGATCGTTGGAGTTATACAGGTACCCCGTGCGACTTAATATGCGTTTTTTAACACGGGCCTTCCACCCGCGGAGAGAGGGAATACAAGGTGTTCCTAAAATATAGACTCTGATTCTATTCCTGAAATATTATTATAGACATATAACTTGCAAAGTTATGTAAAAAAAGCACACAGTTTTATGAAATCGATTAAAATATTCAGATAATTAAATTCAAAGAAATACAAAATGTAAATTTTTATAAGGCTCCCTTACAAAACCTTTTTCTCGATGACTACCACCCTTTTAACGCGGGCCTTCCACCTTGTTAAATGATCTCAATAAAATAAAAATATGTATACATAATCATTATTAATTATTTCGACATACATTTTGCTGAATTTTTCATATATTTTCTGCCTACTTTGTATTTCTGGTCATATCACTTAGACAGCGTATTAGGAGGAAAAGAAAACATTTATAGATATCATTCAGACAAGTTTTCTCAATAATTCATCATAAGTGTCAAAACAAGTTTTCCCTTCTGCAGAGAAACGAATACATAGCTTGGATGTGTTTGACAGGCTATTTGAGTGCGGGAGATGCTGACAGTTATTATCTCATTAAGAGATAACACAAAATTACCGGTTCAAGCCATAATATAAAGGTGTAAATATAATTTTGATGTTACCTTTTAACAAACAAATTTATATAACATTTATACATGTTTTGGAGGAATAAAATGTATAATATGTAGCATAGTATAATGCCCAATATGTAGTATAAAGGGTTAAAATATCTCTAACTTTGCTTAACAGCATTATATATACAGGGTGTCCCAAAAAGATAAACTCGGCTTTTATTCCTTAAATATTGGTCATAGACATATAATATAACTTGAAAAGTTATATAACTTGCAAACGGTACATAATTTTATGAAATCGATTAAAATATTCAAGGATTAAATTTAAAGAAATACAAAATTTAAATTTTTGTATGGCCTCCTTACAAAACCCTTTTTCTCGATGACTAAAGTGCGCTTCGAAAAACTAGCGAAATTATATTTTGAATTTGGTGCCCATCAGGGAAAATGAAATTACGACTTTTTGTCCCAATAAACACTCACGATTATAGACAAATACTACTTTGGAGATTTATTTTTACTTTAATTTACTCAAATTTGAAAAATTATTTAACATATGTATTCTTTAAATGAGTAATCCCGACGCGAAATGTACTTTAGCTACATGTTTATCCGATAGACGTATATACGTCGATCATGAGAGACGGTAGTCTCTCGAGTGACGCAGCAAAAATCGAAAACCGAAAGCCCAAAACCGAAGATTTCCGTCACTCCATATGTACAGCTAGAAGGACACCAAAGAAAAATCAAAATGCCGACATTTAATATCTCAGCAAATATTAGGCATACCGTTTTGATTTTTTCACATTAGTCTTATATCTGTGGTCTAATTCAATCTTGAAATTTATACATTTCTACATGCAATAGATTTTAGAACTGGAAGTCCATTTTTAACTAAATTTGGGTAAATGTAAAGACTCTGAAAATGTCATACCTGTTATCTCCAAAATGGCTCGGGCGATTTTTTTTAAAATTAATATACAGTGTGTTTATAAAGTCCCGGACCCATTTTGATGTTTAATAACTCATAAAATAATGAAGATATAAACAAACTTATGGTATTTATTGATGGAATAACTCATATATTTTCCTTTTCAGGTTTTTCCTCCGTTTCATCTGCAAACAATTTGAAAAATCCCGTTTCCCCTACACAAAAAGCAAAACACAAATCATGTACACAGAAAGAGGAAAAGAAAACCTCAATCCAAGTCTCTTCACAGTGGAAAACTGTGAAGGACAAAAACAAGAAATTTTGTCTTGATACACCGCTTCTACTACAAAGAATTCCAAACAGCTGCTGCACTATGCAGAGGAAGATATGGATTCAGATTCTTACAGTTCTGACTCAAATAATGATGATAATACTGTCTTTGAGGAATTCGAGCCTACGTGATTGTAAATGTATTTCTGCTCAAAACTTTAAAAATTTTACCAACTGTTAGTTAATTGAAAATTTTACCAATTGTTAGTTTAAAGATTGTTTCTATTTTAATTATGAAAACAAGTGTTTATTTCTATTAGACGATGTGATATATTTTCATTGAATGATTTTAATTATACATTTACCATCATATCAGTCTTTTTATTTAAATGTGTTTTTTTCATTCATCCTGTTTTTATGACAAAGTTTTAAATCGATTTTATATTTTAATTTGATGTTCTCATTTTAATCTTTTTTTGGCGCAGCTTGTCCCTAAAGGGACTTTGTGCCATAAAACTCCAATCAACCAACCTTTTCAGGTTTGAATATCTTTACTTTTGTAAATATCATCTGCGCGTGTGGTTAATTTCAGATAATTTCATTTTCCAGTCTAAATATCTGTACTTTTCTAAATATCGTCTGCTTATTAATTGCATTTTTCTCTCTTTTGTTTTTGGCAACTATTGCAATGTTATGTTTACTTTTGATGTGTTTGTTCTATGTTACTTTTGTATGTGATGTTTTATTCGAGCGGATTTTAAGGAGAATGCATACACCACAAGAGAAAGCACAGATTTTATGGTGGTTCATAGAAACAAAATCAATAGTGCAAGCACAGATAAATTGCAGAAGAATTTACCAAAAAGATCCTCCATCCAAAAGCAGCATCTTGCGGTGGAAAAAGAATTTTCTAGAAACTGGAAGTATCGCAGATACAGTGCCTAGAAGTATATAGTGTTGTTATCGGCGTCAATATTATACTTCAGAAATAGAGGACGCCGATAGATGGCGCCAGTGTTCTCGCCGCGGCTATGGTAACTTTCGTTTTTACATACACCTCATTTTAAATCTATTTTTTTCTGTATAAATCAGTACTTTAAAATGCTCTAGATAAAAAATAAACAAGGAAAAAAATTCTAATAATGAAAATACAGTTGAAGAGAAATGTAATTGATTTCATAACAACTAATTGTAATGAACTCAAACAGTTACAAACTTTATCATAGGACAATGTTTTTCTTCCTACAATATTTAGTTATTTCTAAAATTGGATAAATACAATATATTGGATAAATACATTATACTATGATGAATTCTTGCAAAAACATGTCCCTATTTTGACAACTTTTTAATCGGTATTCATTATTACATAACTTGTTTACATCCTGTTAACAAACTAAGAGTAAATTGAGTTGTTAAAAATTTCTGACATTTCGGAGCTTTAGTTTTGAGTAAAATAATTTAAGGTATACTAGCAAACATCAAACATTAAATTAATGATAATTTCAAATCTAGAAAAAAAAAATAATTACTCTCCTGAAAGTATGACAAGAATGCATTTTCTTTAAATTAGGGTAGATGCGCCAATCATCCTTAAAAAATTATTTAAAAATTATTTTTGATTAATAATTATTATTATATTATTATTATTATTATTATTATTATTATTATTACATTAAGTTATCAACAATATTTAACCATTCTCATACTCACATTTCTCAAATGTGAATCAAAATTTTAATAACAGAAATAAATCAAACACTTTCCAGTTTTTTTCGAGTAATAGACACCCTACAAAAAGTAATACATTGATTTTGTGAATGTATTTAAAACCATGATTGAATGAAAGCATACTAATGAAACAAAATAGTCATGTTAAAATAAATTTTAAAGTTAGGATATCAATAATTAATAAAATATTTATGATAATGTTCATTGTTTAAATTATTTATTGTCATTATCACAAGATAAATATTTTAATTATTTTAGATAGAAAAATTAAAATACTAAATTAAAAATAATTGAGCAAATCTTCTTTCCCTTCAATAGTGTATTTGTAATTTCTCTCAATAAACCGCTCATGAAAATGCGATTCACATTAGAGTCCTGCATCGGGTCGGGTTACCCACACCCGACCCGTCCCGCGGTTCGGGTCGGGTTGGCGCTCTTTTTTTTTGTTGAGGTTCGGGTCGGGTTGACTTCTACTTTTTGCTGCGGTTGACATTCACTTTTTCGGGTTCGGGTTGGGTTTTTACTCTTGCGGGTCGGGTCTTTGTCGGCACGAGCAATGACTTTTAACCATTTTTCAAATTAGTTTTAGTCTTTGGGGGGGGGGGATAGAGTTATGTTAGTTTTGTTGCTTTTATATCCACTAGTATATCCGGGAACGAAGCATGTTCAGGGCTTAATTTGCGCCGGAGCCTACCAGACCTCAGCTCCGGTACTTCTCTATTTTTAGTAAATGTTTAAATATTGGCCAGAATTCACCGGAGCTCATAAACACTGCGCTCCGGAGCCCAGTGCAATAACGCTTCCGAAAAACGAATTCTAAATTACCCTTTCCTTTCCCTCCCATCCCCAATTTTTTGCCTGCTTTAGTATCAAAACACTTATAAGTGAGGTAATGTGTCGCTCACGTAAGAGATTGAGATAAAACGGGCTCGGTTTTTATATCAGTCTTGGGAGGCTTGAACTCAATCTGTCTTAAATTCAATTTTTATTTATTTCCATTTCAAATCATTTTAATGCTATTTTGATCAGAATAACGAGTAAACAGAAATAGTCTTTTTTCTATTCCGCATAGCTGCGAACTATTAATTTTTTGTGTTAACACTATTTCCGAATCATAATCCTGAGCTTATTTAATCGCAGAATTCTGCGATTAATTAACATTAAGATTGGGTAAAGCAAATGTTTCTATTTGGAAGTTGTAATAACAAAAAAATGGAACAGTTGATATCTAAGTATACGCAGATAGATGTATTTAATTATTTTTATTTTGCTAAAAAAAAAAAAAAAAGTGTTTTAAATTTTGAAGATAATGTATAAAATATAAATAGGCAGACTGGAGTGACGGTGGGGGGGGGGGGTGCGTGTTAGTACCGCAGAATATTAGGGCTCCGGCACTTTTTTTCTTAGAAATTAAGCCCGGAGCATATTCGATCAGCTTTTCTTTTCTTAGTATTTGCAGATTTATCCATACTGATTTATCATTAAACAGGCATAATATATGTTTACTTTAAAATATTATAGAAATAGAAACATTCGTATAGTTTGTTTGAAAATACAGCGTTAATTACATTGAAACTAACATTAGGATCAAGCCTGTTAAATGAAACTTCAAACGTTAATAACGGCGGTGGGAACTCGACGCCCTCTCGCGGAGAATCTGGTTTTCCTCCTGTTAGGGACATTTTTTTTATTGCTGTTGTATTGGCGATAAGCACACTACTTACTTCTAGGCACTGTATCGCAGATAAGAAACGTTCCGGACGTCCCTGCACAAGTGATTTTGATGTTGAGCGTGTCTGAGACACATTTTTACACAATCCTAGAAGATCTATGAGATCAGCGGCAAGAGAATTGGATATGCCAATTTCGACGGTGTACAAGGTTATTAAGAAAAAATTAAGACTGCATGCATACAAAGTTCAAATTGTTCAAGTTTTGAAACCGGACGATAGGCCTAGGAGGATGGCCTTTGCAACAGATATGCTAAGGAGAATAGAAGATGATGCTGATTTTCTGAAGCACATAATGTTCTCCGACGAAGCATCCTTTCATGTTTCTGGCATTGTTAATCGCCATAATGTGCGCATATGGGGATCTGAAAACCCCCATGAATACCGTGAGGCAGAAAGGGATTCCCCAAAGATTAATGTGTGGTGTGGACAAATGCACGACCGAGTCATTGGGCCTTTCTTTTTTACAGAAAAGACGGTCTCATCAGTTGTATACTTAGACATGTTGGAAAACTTCGCATTTCCACAACTAGAAGAGCTTCAGCCACATGTCTTTTTGCAACAAGATGGTGCACCACCTGTGGCGTGGTGATTTGTTGAGGGCGAAGAGAGTCTTTTAAATTATATAAATATTCTCCAGGTTCCGTAATTTCAATTAAAAAAACTCCATAAATAGACATTCAATGCTTTTATTAATTTTTCCATGATCATATAGTATAATATAGGAGAGGTGTCTCTTAGGAGGAGCCAGCAGAAGAAGCAACTTACACAGTGAGTATTCAAAGAGAGAGAGTCTTCACATAACATTATTGCCAGAGATTTACATTACTTGGCGAACAAAATTGGTGCCAAAACACTTTACTCAATACATTATTTTGGCGTTAGAATTCGAAAAGACAAGATACTTTTGGCTGGGTGTGGAATTTCCAGTAAATTAAAATAATTATTTGCCTCAGAGCCAGAAACGTTACCATATTTGGACATGTTGATCTAAATTTAGCAATTGATATCATCACCCATTATTTTGATTGGAAGATGCTATTGAGAGTAAAGCAAGAACAACCGTTATTTTTCTGAGTAAGTAAACATAAAAAAGCATATATTAAGTATAATCTATTTGACAGTTAGAAAAGGAAAACGTTGTTTTAAATGAGATGAAGGTATATTTATTGGATATAATTTATTGCTATAATTTGAACTGTCAACATTTGCAAGATTAATGACTCTGAAATAGAAGTTAAATTATTTTTGGATTATTTATGAGAGATCAAAAGAATAATTATTATTATGTTTATTTTAGAAGCTATAAATAGGCATATTTATTTTATATACATATTGCTATAATTTGATTACATCCAGAGATGCAATTCAAGGTTAAATGAATAAAGGGTGAAAATGAATTACATGTGGATTGTTTTATGAACAATAAGGATAATTATAAAAAATAGATTTAAAAGTAATAAATAAAGTTCTTAATTTCCTTTTTGCAATAAATCTTGATATATAACTGTGATGTAGAAAACTACTATTTACCTTTTATTTATTCAATTATTGTAACGGAAAAAAGGAATGCTTAAATGAAAAGAATTATTTATTGAACTAGAAATGAATTCGTATAACTTAACATTTAGATTACTGCTGAGATATTATGAAAATAAAACAGAGAGAAAAAGGATTATTAATATACAGGGAAACGGATGAATATAGAAAGTTTTTAAAATTAAGAGGGGTTTGATTTAAATAAGTAAAATGTAGGAAAGCATTTATATATATGACAGATTGCTGTCATACCACCTCATTGGGGTACCATCGTTTGTACTTCTTTGAATGACCATTTTCCAGGAAGATGGATTGGGCGAGGAGGTCCAATTCCTTGGCCACTCAGATCACCTGATATAAAGCCGCTGGACTTTTTCCTTTGGGGATTTATAAAGGACAATGTTTACAGGAGGAGAGTGTCGAACATTGATGACTTAAAAGCCAGAATTACAACCGCAATAGCCTCTGTGGATGCCGACATGCTTGCCGCTACCTGGCGTGAAATTGACAATCGACTTGATATTATCCGTGCGACGAAGGGGGCACACGTGGAAGTTCATTGACAAGGGTCATGAAACTTTTTGAGTCTATCTAACCATTTATGTTATTAATTTTAATCTATCTTTATTATTTTATGAGTTATTAAACAGCAAAATGGGTCCGGGACTTTAAAACACCCTGTATTATATTAATCGGTTTTAGATGAAGCGAATGTGGTTTTGCGTTAACGTAAGAAAACTCTTGTTTTCTATATAATCCACTTTTAAAATCGGACTATTTTCCTACACGATTTCTCATAGGAATACATGGGACCGAATCACCTCTTTTGACTGCTCAAACATAAAGTTAAAAATCGGTTCTCGGTATACAGTTAAGCTCGGAATAAATTTTAGCATGTAGCTGATGAATTACTTCGACTCATTTTTTCATACGAAAATATATTTTTAATTTGTAATATATATTGTATTAAATTAAATTGCTGCTTATATATTTTTCTTTTTTGTTCCGAATATATTTCGCATTTTATATATCTGTATTTCGTTGAAAAACTATTTAGATTCCTTATTTAAATAGGGGAAATATTTTTTAATTATATGCATTAAATTTTACTGTTATTTATAACAAGGTTTTAATTTTTTAAGGATAATATATTTCCCGTTCTTAAACGGAAGTCTGTCTGACAACCAACTGTTCTTTGGGCTTGTTTTATGTTTTCATATATTCATACGCGTACCGTGCATTCGCAGTACGTTGAATTGAAACAGACAAACTTTTAAAAGATTTCATTCATGAAATCAACAGAAAAAAGAACTCCAGTTTAACATGAATTGCATACGATCATCAGTAAGTAGTATACATTTAAAAGAAATAGTCTAATCTATGTTTAATCTGCATAAAACATTTCGTAAATAAAAGAGGAAAACCATTACTTTTTTTTCACGGGTAAATTTTATGTTTTTCGGTGTTTCGTAAAAATCTGAATTTTTGATATGTATGTGCAGTTTTAACCATTGTAATACGAAAAAGAAGCATTAATTATAGTGATTTTAAAACTTTTTTGTCTGTTTATTTATTTTTAAAAGAATTTTATTTGTATTGTACATTAAGTGAAATTAGTAGTCAGATGAGTCTTTAAATAAAATTACTAAAGTGACCATTTTCGCTTTCGAAGTTTTTATCTTATTATTGATAAATGAAAAAAAAAAAAAAAAGAATGTAATATCGCAGAATGTCTTAAATGTATTTTAAAATTAATTTAATGTGAAAGCATAAAGTTAAAATAAATAGCCATAGATATTATTTTAAATATTTTAAAATTATAATAAATAATAATAATTGTTACTTATATTTAACTTCATTTAGATTTATATTTATATTTAAATGAAGAAAATCTGACTCACTGGATCATTCTGCTGTCACATATTAAATTATAATCTATAAATCTAACCTCATATGAATTTTTCATGCCTTAAAAAAAAAGACTATTATTAACCATACTTCTGTGATTGATAGAACATTAATGGCATTTATTTTCCCCCTCAAATTTGTTTGAATAACTTGAAAACGGAGCGACTAAATTTAATCTAAATATTTTTTAATGTAACATCTTTTTCGCAAAAAAAAAAAAAAGTTTTGTTCTGAAATTAAAAATGTGATTCTTCTTTGTATTACAATAATTAAAAACAAAACAAATCTGAAGAATTAAAATTACGGAGCACTGAAAAACATTTATAAAATTTGCCCTTGAATAAAAATAAAAATAGTTTTCGTATTTGTTTACAAGTTTTATTGACAGATTTAAAACAGACTCGGGTTATTCATTTCTTTAAAAAATATATCCTACTCACTGAAGATCTTGTGTAATAAATTTCATATATTAAAGGGGGTGGGGGTAAACAATAAAACCTACAATTCTAAAGTGTTAATCTAGTGTATGCAAAATACAATTTTTAAAAGCTTACATTTTACACTAATACCTACCAAAAAACAATTTTCTTACTTAACCTTAAAACTTCAAAAGTGATGTTTGTTGTGAAGGGGAAGGGTGCCAAAGCTGTGGATAGAAGTGAATAATGAGGGGGGGGGGGTCATACTTTTTCTCTCTCTTGACACATGCACGTACAAACACACACACACACAGATATACAGGGGCCGCGCTTGTCATTCGCCTATGCGCCAAATACGAATACATCATGAAATTGGCGAATAAAAAATTATTATGGTGAAAAGACTGGCGAATAATTTATCGGAAGCTTTTCATTCTTGTAATCATGTTTTGAAACGTGGATGATTTTTTTTAAAGTTTGTAGTGAAAAATATACATGCTATGCCCAAAAAGAAACAATAATAAAACGATACGGAGTTCAAATTTAATCAGCAGTTTTTTGTTTTTTTTAGTTGGCAACAGTTTAAATTTAATCTTTACTTTAAGGCAGAACTACCAACTCTTCTGATTTTTGGATACTACTAAAATTTAATAGAAACTTTTGCCTTATTTAACCACAGCATTTCGAGGATTAAATAAAGCAAAAATTTCTATTAAATTTCAGTGGTATGCAAAAATTAGAACAGTTGGCAGCCATGCTTTTAGGTAATAATTTTATTTTTGGATAGAGTATAACTAAAAAAATTAAAAAAGAAAAAAATGGGCACAATTTTTGGACATGCAGCAAATGTAATGCAGTGAGAAAATGCTTTTTTACCCATTCAATAAAATCAGGGCTGAAAGAGTTAATGATAACAAATGTATTATATACTTTCGGCTAATTATAAATAAATTTGGCAAAAAATATTTTAATTTGGCTAATTTACTGGCTAGCATTTTGAAAATCTCAGCACGGCCCCTGGATATATATGATCAAAGTATTATATAGAAAGATAAATTAGTGCATTTTCATATTGTTGGCACTATGTTTCTTATTAAACTGTTTATAATAACTTTATTTATACTAAGAAAAGAAAAAGCCGCAGAAAAAAAAATTCCTGTGTATAACTAGTGAATAATTATACTTGTGAAATAAGTTATATCAACAAGTAAGTGAAAAGCTTACAGGGTTAAATCCTAGAACAAGCCAGACAGTTGATGGCATTCTTCCATTTGTTTATTAGGCACAGCCATCTGATGATAGTTTTTTTTTAATGGAAAATAGTCGACAGAATAATAGAGAAATACCTATATTAGTAGTTTTAGAAGCTTCACCGGGTGCATAAAGTTGTAAAAAATGAGCATCAGGAACTGTGCTCTGCCAAATTGGCACTATTTTAAAATAAATCAACAGTTTCTTCATCAACACTATTTTAAAAGAAATATGCCCATAACAAGAGTTCCATATCCTGTACCATAGATTTGGCAATTTTTTGTTAAGTGATCAGTTGTAGTCTTCAGCCTTTTGGGTTGCTTTTTTTAAATAGGGTAGGGTGGGGTAAATTGGGTCATGGGATAAAATGGGTCACTTTATAAATTTTTCAATGTAAATAAAATTGAAATTATTTTTTTAACTGACATTTGTGATAATATGTGCAACATTTTTCATTTTCAAAAAAAGTTAGTTTCATGAATATGGCAACAGAAAAAAATTCTTTACAAGATGCAGATGGTGGTGTGCAAAGCACATGGTCTACTTCTGAAAATACCTGTATTTTAATAAAATACAGTGCAAATTTGAAGTATTTTCTCATAAAAGAAGCTTTGAAAAACATCTCAAGCCAATCAGATAAAAAAAAAATATTAAATATTTTCTTTTTTTTAAGATGGGGTAAAATGGGTCATAGTTAGGCAACTATAAATTTAATTTTAAACTTACACATAAACAGTATTAAATTTAAACAATGTTTATTTTTTTATATTTAATAATTTAATTGTTACTTATATAAACAATGTTAAGTTTAAACAATGTTTTTATTTTCTTTAAATTATTTTTTTTATTTTTTTGTTATTTTGATTAGGTAGGTAGATCAAACAAAGAAGATATATATATATTTTTTTTTTGCTGTTTAGGAGACATGCCCAGAACCTACGTTAAAAAAAGAACTGTGGGATATAACAAAGAATGTTTACAATCAGTATTGAAAGATGTACAGAATGGAAAACCATTTCGTGCACCTGCAAAACAACATGGTGTACTATTTGAAACGCTGAGGAGATGGGTTTATAGACCTCCTAAGGGCTCTGGACGGATTACAGTCTTGACTCCAGATGAAGAACACTTGCACTGTGGTCGCTCTAAAATTCCTTGCATACTGTGGCTTCCCATTTGATCGCCAAGATGTTCTCAATATTGCTCAGGAATATGTAAGATCCAATACCAAACTTAGTCATTTTAAACTTGGCATAGAAGGGCTAAGAGCTTTCGAAAAGAGATGGAGCTCTCAGCTGACAAAAAGAAAACCAGAACTCTTAACAAAATCAAGAGCAACAGCTTTGTCTGCAGATGTTGTGAATAGCTGTTTTACAGCTTACACCAAACTGCTAGATGGAAATGGCTTAACCAATTGTCCAGAAAGAATTTTTGTTGGTCAAATCACAAATATTGAAGGTGATGATATACATGTGAAGTATGTAAACAAATCCAGCATAGGGGATTATTATGTTTTTCCTGAAAAAGAGGACATTAATATAGTAGAAAAAAACGATGTTGTAAAAGTTTTAGAAGAACCACTTTGCAATAACCGTGAACAATACTACTTTAAAATTTGAATATTATATTGTTTAACATGATGTGTAACAGATCACCTTATTGTTTTAATGTACAGTGAACTCTCACTTATACACCGCCTCTTTTATGCGTCTTTTTCATTTATACGATGATTTTCAATGGTCCCGGCTCATTATATTGGAAAATAATGATAATCATCATTCGTTTATGCATCGCTGTAAAAATAAATATTTCACTTATGCGCAGAATTTTTTTTTACAATATTTTTTTCTTTTCTTTTACAATAGCAAAAATGTGTTGTCCGATACAGTGCAATAATTTATTTTCTTCAATTCTCAATGTACCCTTTCTACCTTTGTTGTTTCTGGAAAGATATTCTTTCAGTGAACAAATGAATTTCGAATGGGTATCGTATCTGTTACACCACCCACATTGAAAACCCATTCATCTTGGAAGAAAAGACATGTACTGTTGCCATTGCCCAGAGGGTAGTCCTATCCCCATTTCTAATGCTGTTTATACCAGAAAAGGGTTATACATCTTCCGTTATCTTGTTTAAATAAAAGGGGGTGGTCTGTTTAGTGACAAAAAAGTAATCAAACAATCTTATCTGCAGCATGGATAACGTCAAAGTTTTTCTGCTTAGAGTACACTACCTATCCGTTTTCACTCTTTTTGATCGGGTCAATCAACGTTTTCTTGCGATTACGCCGCGTCTTTCATATGACATACTGGAGATGTCTTGGACGTCCTACAAAAAGGAGACCTTAGTTCAAGTGCGACCTAATCCCCTTATCTCGCTTCCAATGTTTAACCCATTGTTGAAATTATCCCTTCTTTTGTCGAATCTCTTCTTTTCTTAAACGCGTTTTATTGCTTTATCATGAGACAGACGATTTCAACTGAGTCTTAAGCTTTCTTTTTTTTATTTCAGTTTTAACAGTTTAGTAGCTAACAAACTTTAGCTTGTGCAACATTTAAGATTTGTCTCTCAACGAAATGGCAAAACGAAAGAAATTGTGCTTGACTTTCAAAATGAGCGTTATTAACAAATTTGAAGAAAATCCATCAACTACTAAAAAAGCTTTAGCTGATCATTTTCAAATTCCCGAGTCAACTTTAAAAGGAATTTTTTAAAAAAAGGGAAGCAATTCTAACTGCTCAACGAGAATGCGGAATTCAATCCTCGAAGAGAAGCCGAATTCAAGGAGGAAAGTTTCAAGAATTAGAAAGTGTTTTGTTACAATGGCTTAAAGAAGCCCGTGCCTCTAACATTCCGGTTAACATTGAGCTTCACAGGCAGAAAGCTGTTCATCTCTCAGAGACTTTGAAAATTGAAAACTTTGCTGCATCACATCGATGGGTGGAGAAATTCAAGATTCGGTACGGCTTAGAATTTCGTACTCTATCTGGAGAAAGAGCTAGTGTTGACGAAAAACTGTAGAGCAATGGAAAGAGGACTTACCATCTTTAATGAAAGGATACAAACCTAAAGACATTTTTAATTGTGATAATACTGGCTTGTTTTTCAAGATGATGCCTAAAAAGAACATTGGCAATTAAAGGGGAACCCTGTTACGGTGGAAAAAGCAGTAAAGAAAGATTAACTGTTTTGTTATGCTGTATTGCAGATGGATCCGAAAAACAATCCCCATTAATCATTGGGAAATCAAAAAATCATCGCTGTTTTAAAAACATAAAGCGGCTTTCATATGAGCACTTTAACAATCGTGCAGCATGGATGACGTTAAATATTTTTTTCGATTTTCTTCATAAATTTGACAAAAAAAAGAACAAGAAAAAAAGAAAAGTTCTTCTATTTATGGATCAATGTCCTGCTCATACACGAGATCTGCCAAATTTTGATCATATAAAAGTAGTGTTTTTCCCGCAAACTGTAAGAGTAAGCTACAGCCTTTGGATTTAAGTGTAATCCGTTGCTTAAAAGTGCATTATAGGAAAACTGATTCGTTGATATCTTGCCAAATTAGAAACAGGCAATTCAGCTGCAGTTGATGTAAAAATTTCAAGTCTTGATGCTATGAATATGGTATGTGCTGCATGGAGAAGTATTGGTGATTATACCATAAGGAATTGCTTTAAAAAAAAGAATTTTTATTTCCTGATGAATATGAATGTTGTGATCAAATTAACGAAAATGAAGAAGATTGTGATATAGGTCTCACTGATGACGAATGGCAAACTGTATCTGATGGACTTGTTTGTTTAAATGAATTTGTTGATATTGATGATAATTTAGTAACAACCGAATTAAGAGATATTGAAGACATCGCTAATGAAATGACTGATGGTGATGGAGATGATGATAATGAAAAAGATGATGCAAAAGTTCCTCCAAAACATACGAAAGCGTTAGAAGCTTTGGACACTATTCGTGAATATTTGCAATTTAATTCAACTGCTGAAACTCCCTTTTCTTATTTGGATGAACTGAAAAAACTGTTTTACAAATTCATTGGCAAAAACTAAAACAACATCTATTATGGATTATTTTGAAAAGAAATAAATTATTATTAGGTATGGTACACTTTCTGTTTTATTATGTATTATTGTTAATTTTTTTGTTTGCTTATTTTTTTTTTGTATATAGTTACAGTAATTACCAAATCATTATAAATATCAACATATAATCTTTAGAAACATTCTCATTCATGCTCTCATTGCAATTTATGCTGCGTTTTAGAATTTGATTAGACCACTTTTCATTTATGCATCTCTCTCACTTATGCGCTTTTTTCTGTTGGT
The DNA here is from genome assembly GCA_963931845.1 of Maratus michaelseni. Classification (NCBI taxonomy): domain Eukaryota; kingdom Metazoa; phylum Arthropoda; class Arachnida; order Araneae; family Salticidae; genus Maratus; species Maratus michaelseni. The sequence goes on from OZ007591.1 coordinate 176,897,966, forward strand.
CCCTTGGGCCGGCGCATGAGAGTTCACTGTATTTACTATAAAATATATTCTTTAAGCATCATTTTGCATTACGACCCATTTTCATTTTACCCCATAGGTGACCCATTTTACCCCAGAATGGAGTAAAATGAGTCAAAGCTATTCAAGCTAAGTTTAATTAATTTAAATTTGAAAAATGATTGTTAAAATTACATAAACATAACCTGAAGGAATGTAATGTCAAGATGCTATTGCAAAAAAACAGGAAAGTTTTATGATTTTATTGCTAAAAGACTTTTAATGTGAAAATAGCTAAAAAGAAACCCATTTTACTCCACCTGACCCTAATATTTTTTCTGTAGATGAACAAACATTATTGAAATCACAGCATATGTTTACATTAGCAAATTCATGCAAAAATTTTCTAAATATATTAACATTTCTTTTGAACAGCTTGTTCTGGAATGAACTAGTATTATGTAAATATATTTTTGTGCATTTTTAACACTTTCCCACCTAGTTGAAAAGTGTTTATGACTTCGGTTTTTTGTCCGTACGTGCTCTGCTCTAACTTGCGTAAATATACTTGGATTGCCCTGAAATTTTGTCGTTTACTATAGCATGTTCCCTATTTCAACCAGGGCCGTAGCTAGGGGGGTGGGTGGGCCAGAACGCCCTGAAAATTTTTGAGGACACCCCCCACCCTGGGAAAGTTGGCAAGGCCGCCAAATGAAATTCTGTTTCAAAAATCCAAATGAAACTTTTAAAAAATTGAACTTAGGTTTGGGGGCTCTTTACAGTTTTGCATAAATACTAAATTGTATTATTTGTTTAAAAACTGCAAATAAGTGCTTCAACAGGCGCGCATCCTATCTGCACATACTCAGAATTTGCAACCTTTTGCTGATGCAAACATTGACTTTTGCATTAGTTATACACTGAAATTTTTCATTTTGCAGCATTTTCCATTGAAACTAGCCACATAAAGGTACACTAGTAATTTACATCAAAACCATAAAATTACAAAATTTTATGTGATGTTTGACTAGATTTAATAAACAAAAGAGCTTGATTAATACATAAATTTATTTGATAAAAAGGTAAATTTAATATGATATTTTGTCTACATAAACCCTTGGAGTTTCTGAATCGATGTACAGAAGAGCTATCAAATCAAAGGTCAACTTATGTTATGAACATTTGAAATGTCAATTTTATGCCTCACATGGTAACCCAGTTATTTTGTTTATGTTATTGTTTATTTACTTTTATTTTTTATTTTAATTCTATAAATTATTTTTATTATGTATATCAATATTTATTTATATAAAACTATCATTTATTTATTTTTATGTCCTTTTTTAAAATAATTGAAACTATTTCATTTATTACATACATTATTTTATATTTATATTGAAATAAAAAATTACGTGCTATTTGTAACTAATATTCAAAAACAGTTTTCACCAAATTGGCGGGGGGAAAAATCGCACCAATTTGGTGCGTATATGACATCTGTGCCAAGTTTTTTTAAACTTTAAAAGTGAAAGAAAGTTTGCATAAGGTTCTTTTTGAAATACAGTAGACTCTCTCAAATCCGCACAACTTGGGACCAGAGGTTATGCAGATTTTAGAATTTTGCGGATTTCTGGTCACTGTTTTGTTTACATTTTTTAAACAGTAATTTGAATGTAATAATACACTCAAAATTATCAGGAATGCTTACAATAAAGTAAAATATTAAAATAACTATGGGAAATAATATAAAGGTTACATAAATAATTAATAATACATGACTAAATATGCATAATAATGATGAGATAAATTTTTCTTGAATTATTCAATGAAACTCGCCGCATAAAGGTACACTAGTAATTTACATCGAGACCATAAAATTACAAAATTTTATTTGATGTTTGACCAGATTTAATAAACGAAATATCTTGATTAATACATAAATGTATTTGATAAAAAGATCAATCACCACTGATATCAGTGTTATCTTGAAAAATTTCAGAGATAAATTTATACTTCCTTTATGAAAAAGCAAGAGTTAAATGATATTAACCAGAATTACAAAATAAAATGAGTACAGAATGATATAAAAATAAAAAAGCTTAAATTTCCTTCCTATATCTTAACTGTAAGTTTCACTGTTTACATCTGAAACAATGTGCGGATTTTAGAAAATTGCAGATTTTAGGGTTGCGGATTTGAGAGAGTCTACTATATAAACAATTTAATAAGAAACAAAGTATGCCTACACTATGAATATGCACTAATTTACCTATCTATATAATACTTTGATCATATATATCTGTGTTTGTGCGTGTATGTGTCAGAGAAAGTGAAATAGTTTGAGCCCCCACCCCCCTACATTTTCTTGAGCATCCCCTATTGTTTACTTCTAGCTACAGCCCTGATTTCAACTGAAGTGTGTAGCACTTATAGCTTTTTACAGGGACAGATAAAAGTATTCCGTTACATTACCGTCAGTGAGAAATAATCGTTTCAAGCTCTACACTGTAAAACATTTGCGTAAGTTTACCATGGTTTATGGGTGTAACGTTACACAAATTCTGGTGTAAGCTATTCTAATATTTCAGAAACTCAAATCGATCGTGTAAGTTTTCTCAAACGCATGAGGAAAAACCAAACCGGACGTATGACGAGGACAGCGCATGCGCAATGATAACGTCACAGGTGGCAAGCGCCAAGCGCGGGACGCGGGAATGAAACATGAGTGAGAGAATTTTAGTAAACACGGTATAGTTTTGAGATTAAGATAAACAGTGTTTCATATCTTTAAAAATTTACCGTTCCCTGAATACTACATAAAAAGATTACAACTAGTTGAGATGAATCTTCAGACAGAAAGAAGCAAGTCATAGATGTATAAGTATAATGAATTGATCGAAAACCATCCTCTTTCGAAACCAGCCATCATACTGATCGCCATTTCGGAAGCTCGAAACTTGCATCGTAGCTGACCAGGAACTTACTAGGAGCTTAAATATTAAGTAAGTTGTCATTTTCTTAATATTTTAATAGATAATACTGTAATAACTTTGACATACATTGTATTATTTACTTTAGATGAAACATGGGGTATATGTGCCAGCAATGGGTATTCGTTGAAATTTTTGGTTTATATATAAAAAAATAATAATAATTAATATTACTTTTCTTTGCATGCTTTTCTGCATTAATGTTGACATTCTTAATCAAACCAATAGAGAAGCAGAAAATAATGTTCCAAAGTTCCACTGTTTTCTGGGAAAATCTTAAACTGACTTCACTTAATAAATTGATATGTTCTTTATTTTATTTCATAATTTGGATGTTTTTGTTTTGGTTGTAATATCAAACTGAATTTTATATACTCATGGCCATTTACAAAATTAATTTTGAAGTTTTAAAAACACCCCATGTAGACATTACTAAAAATGCAATTTCAGTGTATAAAGTCTTGTTTTAATTTAAAAAAAACTTGAAGTAATAAAATTTTATTTTTAAATTGTACTTACCAAAATGTAATGATATAGGGTAGATGTGCCAGTAATGGACACCCTTAAAGAATTTCTTTAAAAATTATTTTTTAATTAATAGTTATAATTGTTAATTGTTATATTCCACATTTTTTAATATTATATTAATCTACCAACAATATTTAACCATGCTCATAGTCACATTTCCCAATGTGAATCGAAATTTAATTGTAAATAACAGAAATAAATCAAAGCACCCTAAATTCCAGTAATGGACACCCCACAAAAAGTAATAGATAATTGATATTATGATTGTATTTAAAACTAGAATTTAAATAAAGCATATTAATGAAATAAAAAAAGCTGAATTTTTATTGGTTATTTTTTATAAACCAAAAACGTTGAAGGTGGGCCATTACTGGAAGGAGGTCCATAAGTGACACATCTACCTTATACATTTTTTAATGGGAGGAAGAGCTTTGTAAATATTCAAGACACTTTTGGCGAAATTTTTATGAATGATGATTGTTGATTTTTTTAGCTTATGGTTTGAGAATCCAGGTTATCCTGGTCCTTCACATAACATATTTGCGAATTTAATAATTAATTTTTAATAATTTATGAGATAATGTTTAATTATAGTTGTTTTTAAAATTTTAACTGTCTTTGTGCGACATTCTAAATAATTCTTAGTTGCAACGAATCTTTGGACAAAATTTAATAGGAGCAGAAGCAGATTTCGCTTTTAGTTGGAGGAAAAAAAACTAATTTTTTTATTGGGGCACTTGAACAATTTTCTAATTAAATAATGTATGCCTATAGTTACAAAATATTTCTCAGTTACTTAAGTTTTAGGTAATACAAGATATATAATACATATATATGTATAGGGTAGATGTGCCAATAATGGACACCCCCTCAATGTTTTTGGTTTATAAAAAAAATAACCAATAAAAATTCAGCTTTTTTATTTCATTAATATGCTTTCTTTAAATTCTAGTTTTAAATACAATCATAATATCAATTATCTATTACTTTTTGTGGGGTGTCCATTATTGGAATTTAGGGTGTTTTGATTTATTTCTTATTTACAATTAAATTTAGATTCACATTGGGAAATGTGACTATGAGCATGGGTAAATATTGTTGGTAGATTAATATAATATTAAAAAATGTGGAATATAATAATTATAACTATTAATTAAAAAATATTTTTAAAAGAAATTCCTTAAGAGTGTCAATTACTGGCACATCTACCCTATATCTTGAAATATAACATGAAATTATGTATATATAAGATGGATGTGGCAGTAATGGACATCCTTAAGGAATTTCTTTAAAAATTATTTTTTAATTAATAGTTATTATATTCTAGTTTTTTCAACATTATATTAATCTGTCAACAATATTTAACCATTCGCATCGTCTCATTTCCCAATATGAATCAAAATTTAATTGTAAATAACAGAAAAATATCAAAACACCCAAACTTCCAGTAATGGACACTCCACAAAAAGTAATAAATATAATTGTTTTTAGGACCGTATTTAGTACCAAAATTTAATGAAACAAAATAGTTATTTTCAAATAAATTTAGCAAAAAGATATTGCTAATTAATAAAATATTTAACATTACGTTGCTTACGTTAAAATTTCATTGTTTTTATAATCTTTAATAATCTTTTTTAGTATATATTTTTTAAATTTAGTTAACTTAATCTTTTACTCATCTCACTTGTCTAAATTTTTAATTAATGGAGCTATTTTAATATCTTAAATAAATAATTTTGTTGAGTACCACTTTGTAAAGTTGTTTACATTCACTTAACATTGATTTCGATGTCTTTTAATAAATTAATTAAAAATACAAATTTTTAATTTTTTGGTTATTTTATGAATTTAAATAATAATGCTTGAATTAAACTTTTATTTTCATTCAGAATTTTTTTTTTTTTAATTAATATTTTTTATTTTTTATTGTTAATTAAAATTTGTTTTAATAATTCAAAAAGGGCAACTTAGTTCCTTTCTGCAATAACATATCTCCAGTCAGATGGTTGTTTTTTGCAGCAAATATTAATAAATATTCTATTTAAAAGAACCCAATATGTATCGAATCCAAGCAATTTTGACAGATAAAGGAAAATCTTTTAAGAATCTTTCCTGACCAATGGTATTCCAGCTTTTCATTATTTGGGTTTTAAAGCTGATTTTTAATTGGCCATTGATAGTAATGATTTATAATATGAGTTTTAGTACAATTAGCGCTTGGGCAATGGAAAATTGGGATGTAGGGTAGATGTGCCAGCAGGGGTCGATCCAGGCAAACTTTGGGGCCTATTTAGTGCCCCTTCATAAAAATCAATTTAATAAAATGGGCCGCTTCACAAAAGTCGATTTGATAAAATGGGCCCCTTCACAAAATCCTTTTTACTAAAATAGGCCCTTTCACAAAATTCTATTCCATAAAAACTTACTATTTATTATTTATTTATTATTTTGTGGTGTTTTAAAATGTGTAATTTGTAAACAAACAAGTTCACCAGAGAGGAAAACTTCAGCAAAAGGATTTAAAAGAAGTTTTTGTTTATAAATGCTTGGTTCGAATTTTATTAACTGGATTTCAACTTTTGTTACAAAATGTTATTTTTCACAAAAATATAATTAATTTCACAAAAAAACCCTTTACTTTTCGCAAAATGGGCCCCAAGAAAAAAACCCTGCATCGACCCCTGGTCAGTAATGAGCCACCTTCAACGTTTTTGGTTTATAAAAAAATAACCAATAAAAATTCAGCTTTCTTTATTTCATTAATATACTTTCTTTAAATTCTAGTTTTAAATACAATCATAATATCAATTATCTATTACTTTTTGTGGGGTGTCCATTACTGGAATTTAGGATGTTTTGATTTATTTCTGTTATTTACAATTAAATTACAATTCACTTTGGGAAATGCGACTATGAGCATAGCTAAATAGTGTTGGTAGATAAATATAATATTTAAAAATGTGGAACATAACATAACTATTAATTAAAAAATAATTTTTAAAGAAATTCCTTAAGGGTGTCCATTACTGGCACATCTACCCTATATGGTAGACATGGTAACAAAGTGAATGTTATTTATGAGTCGCAAGTAAAGTTACAGCTTAAATCGATCTTAATTTATTTTGTTTATTGTTTATTCTGTATTAAATGTCAATTTTATGTAAAGTTATGGGCACATAATTTAATTATCTGTTATATTGGTTTGTAAGCATTCATATAGACATAGAGTATTAATACCCTTGATATAATTTACAGAGTTATAATACTTTTAAATTAATTTTAATTTGCTTTTAATTAAGCTCATTGTATAATTATTAGGGGTGTACCGAGTAGTGCTTTGGCCGAGTACCGAGTAATTGTGTTTAAGAAAGAATCACTGATGTGAATATGAAGTGTGCTTAGTTAGTGGTAACACTTCTATATGTGTGTGTGTGTGTGTGTGTTTATATATATACCCAGAGTTTCCCCCAGGTTTAAAAAAGGGCAGGGTGCAGCTGGTGAGAAAAGGGCACTTTTTTATTCTTAAGAGAACTTTTTTATTCTTAAGGGCACTTTTTGGATTCTTGAGGGCACTTTAATTATTAAAGGTATTCTTTAGGTGTTTAAAGCCACTTTTAATATTTAAAAGTCAGAGCACTCTTTTTAAGACAACATTGAGTCAGTTTTTACTATAAAAGCACAGTTTTTAATTCAAAAAGGTGAAAGGACACTTTTTTTTTACTGAGGGACAAGAAGGGTGCTAATTATTTTTATGAGGGGCAAGAAGGTGCTATTTTGTAAACCAAAGGGCAGGCAGGGTGCAGCACCCTTCTGAAACTGTCTGGGGAAAACTCTGCATACCTATTTATAAACATGCATCTTGAGCATATAATCTAATCATATATTTTTTTAATTAATCTAATCATATTTTTTAATTAACTTCAATTTTTGAAATTTCATTTATTGTGGACCTTTTAAAGACAATTTTTGTATATTCAAAAATTTTAAAACAGTAGCATTATTCAAAAAAATATATATAAGAAAAGAATTGATAGATAAAAAGTTCAATTAACCAATATGAAATTAAAACTGATTATTTAATGCATCTTTACCCATTTGTTATTTTGATACCTGAAATCTGTCTATCAAAAATGGTTATTGCTTGCTGTAACAATTACTTGAATAATGCAAAATGTTTCATATTATTTTCGTTTGGTTAAAAAAATTGGGAGGATGAATTCCCAAGTGACCAAGATTTATCGCCAAATTATAAAGCATGTATAACATAATGATACATTATTACGTTAAATCATTACTTTTGTGATGTATATGGTATAAATGCAGATTCCGAAAATTTGCAAGGAGCCAGTGACTCCTAAACCCAAAAAAATCCAATGGCCTCAATTGTGAAACAAACACATAAAAACATAAAAAGTGTTTATATGGGGTAAATAGCTAAACAAAAAACTCAGGAATCAGTGTAAATACCAAAAACTCAGTGTAAAGTAATTTATTTAATATACACACAAGTAAACAAAATTTGAATGTTATTTAAGTGTCAATATAAATCTTAAATCATGCATAGTTAGAAGATAAAGTTGGCAAGATACGGTTTAAAAATTTTTTTGTATAAGCTAAGTAAACATGATAGCGGGGAATATTAGAAAAACAATATTTCTTATTTTGATTTTGCCATACAAAAGTACATATAAAATAAATCTGAATGTGTCAGAATATTTTGCAATATAAAAATCAAAACACTTCAAATATTTGTTTTTCTACATCAAAAATACTGTTTAAAAAAAAAAAAAAAACACAGTCTATGTAAAATTATCAGACTCAAACTGTTAAGAATAACATTGCTCTTCGAATATATTTACTAGTTTGCTGTGTTAAACAGATAATTCTGAAATATTAAAAGATAATAATAAAGTTTGTTATGTGTTTTGCTCTTAATCTTTAAAAAAAAAAAAAAATCAATTTCACGATGACTGGGAATACCAGAAATTGATCACTTTTAAATCACATGGCGACTTAAACACTGAAAGTTAGTGGCCACAGCAAAAAATTTAGTCGCCATGTGGCGACTGACGACCATGAATCTGCACCTATAGTATATAGTATATGGCCGAATTCTTAGTCATATATAACACATATATGATGTAACATGTGCATAAGTCGTATAGTCTGTATATATATGACATATAAGACGTAAATAATATGTATGTAATGACGTATATGGGTGTTTGGAATAATATGTGTATATATGATGCATACATAAGGCTTTTCGATGATCTTGGCAAAATCAGAGCTGAAACCTTGGTATAACTGTAATTGTGGAGGCCGCTATAACACGAAAGCACCAAAAAGAGGGGCTTTACAGTTGTTGTTTTTTTGTGTGTATGTGTGTAATGTACAGCTATAATGCTATTTTATCAGCGCTCACAGTGAACACATTTTTTCTGAAGCAGGCCAAATTTACAACAATAAAAGAAATGCCCTTATCTCCTGAAAATGTAGAATCATTATAGTGTTTTTGTACCATAATTTGTCATACAGCAAATTTAATAATATATATATATATATATATATATATATATATATATATATATATTTGCATTTATTGTATTTTCTGTTTCTACACACTGCTTTGTTATCCAAAATCAGTCTTTTCCTTCAGTTTTAAAAATGACTTTTGTTTTTTAAATATAAAACTAAACTTTAATTTGCATTAATTTTGCATGGCCTTTTTATTTTGCATTGCCTTTTCTATGTTTTATAGATACATTTTTATGTACCGAGTGAATAGTCTTTATGAATTATGGCATATATTATACATTTATATTCAAATAACTTTTTATAGATCACTTATAAATTAATTTGTCTTTAAATATGCTTAAAAAATGAGGCTAAGCTTCGGTATTAGCCTGCTGTCCGCCATCTTGTTTTTTAAATCAAAACATATTTGTTTTGTTTCTCATTTACAAAGTAATTTTCATCCATATTTACTTATTATAAACACGTTATTTAATTTTATTGACTAATTTATTTATATTTAATAATAAAAGTTAAAATGTTTTGATTTAAAAAATGAGATGGCTGACCGGGGTCGATAAATCAAAACATTTGTTTTGTTTCTGACATGATCAAGTTAAATATAAACAGAATATAATTTATTTATATTTAATAATAAAAGTTGAAATGTTTTGATTTAAAAAATGAGATGTCTAACCACGAGCGATAAATCAAAACATTTGTTTTGTTTATGGCATAATCAAGTTCAATCAAAACATTTTAACTTTTATTATTAAATATAAATAAATCAGTCAATAAAATTAAATAACTTGTTTACTTGTATAAGTAAATATGGATGAAAATTACTTTTGGAAATGAGAAACAAAACAAATATGTTTTGATTTAAAAAACAAGATGGCGGACAGCAGGCTAATACCGAAGCTGTTCCGGCAAATTGGCCGAATACCGAGTATATACCGAGTACTCGGTACTCAGCCAAATTTGGCTTTAAACACCAAAAGAATACCTTTAATAATTAATAAAAGTGCCCTCAAGAATCCAAAAAGTGCCCTTAAGAATAAAAAAGTGACCTTTTCTCTGAAATTTTTTGACGAGTTCGGGGTTAACTTCTATTTTCAGTTTCGGGTCGGGTTGCGTTTGAGTTAACTTTAATTTTCATTTTGGGTTATATTAAATTTTCAGGTTCAAATCGGTTTTTGGGTTAACTTAAAATTTCAGTTTCGGATCGGGTTACGTGACTGTGAAATTTAATTTGTCAGGTTCCGATCGGGTTACGGTTCAATCAATTTTTTTATCGGATTCGGGTCGGGTTTTGGGTTAACTTGAATTTTCTGGTTTTGATCGGATTGTGACACGAAGGAATTTATTTTGTCGGATTAGGATCGGGTTACGGTCGATGGATTTTTATTTCTCTGGTTTGCGTCGGCTTTCAGGTTAACTTCAATTTACAGGTTCGGGTATCTTAAGCATTTCTTAAATAAATTTAATGAAGACAATCTTATCTACAACATGCCTAATATATATATTTTTTTCTTCAGAGAATGGAATTTACATCAACATATTATGATGATTTATGGAGTTACAGGAAAGCGATGACTCGGCCGCTATTTTTCAAATACAAAAATTGATTGAAGAACAATTTCAAGAGATGCCGCCAAGCCATGATACTGGACTTTTTATGAAAATTATAGAAATGTAAATTCATTTATGTATGTACTAATTATTTTCAATTTAATGCAATTATTTTCTACCGTTTTAAAACCTAAAATTATCATTATGTTTTGATTATGACCTTGTTATCTCGAAAACTCTATCTCGATTTTTTTTTAACGTCCCTTCGACTTTGAGGTATCGAGATAGTATACTGTACCTTTTGCTGCTCAAAATGAAAAGGTAAAATCTGTTCAAAAATTAAAATAGCTATAAATTAATCATGGTAAAATACCACGATACCAATATAATTCCAATGATGATAACATATCCTCAGTTTCAATAATTGGAAATTTATCACCTGTGCCCAGAAACAAAAAATCACCAATTATTTGTATGCATTATGCCAGAAAAAAATTTATAAACAACCTTTTGATTTTCAGTTATTCAAAATTTAAGATTTATTTCATTTGAACATAGAAATGAAATGTTAGCAATTTTTTACTCTTTTTCATTGTAAGTATGTGAAAGCTACATATATACTATTCATTTTTTCTTTCTTAAGTTTTTAAAAACATTGCAGAATGTAGTAAAACAAACAAATACATTAAAATAGTTTCAAAACAGTAAAACAAAGTACTTTATATGAAATCTTTAAAATTGTGAAAAATATTGAACAGTATACAAGAGTATTGAAAAAGTTATATTAAACAAACCAATTTTATCTTAATTGTTATTGAAAATTGCAAATATATTATCTCAATCTAAAATCAAATTTTAGTTTCAACTTGGAATATGCTTTTATTCCATGAAGTTGCACTATAAGCGAATCGCAAATTATATTATGACAATTGATTCTAAATGCCTCTTTTGGAGAGAGATGACATACAACTTGAATCTAATCGACTTGAAATGTTTCTTTCTTTGAACACTGTATGTTTCTTCATTAACTAATGTTTTCGCTTCCATTTCATAATCATTTTCAATGTCCCCTAACTGTATTAATAAATTGAATCAGAAAGTCGTATAGGGGCGCTAGAGAAAAAATTTCAATTGAACTGCTTTGAAGTGCTTGTCTTATTGGGTCATTCCATATAAAATCAAACAGAGACTCAACCTGATCATTTTAGATTTTGATTAAACTTACAGGAATCATTCTCCCTGATGATACAAATGAGAATATACTTTTATAATTTTCTTATCTCCGTAAATTTTTATACAATTAATTTTTTTAATTTCGAAAAATCCTCATTTTTTTGTCTTGTATAAATGTTTTTAATTTTAAATTTCTCAAGTTCTATCAGGCATAGAGAGAGTTATTTGACCCCTCATTTTAAAGATAATTTCATAAGGTTTAATTTTATAATGCAAGTTGACTATGCTTGGTTTTTAAAAAGTTAATTTAATTAAATTTAATCCTTTTAAATAAATTTTTTTTTAAATGTTTAAAAATATATATATATGTTTTTTGTAATATTATAAACTTTAAATTCTGAAAGTTTTAGAGTGGGCCCTCAATGGGATCAGCAGTTATGTTGAAAAAACTAATGTTAAACACCAACTGGGGCTAGTATTTAAAGTTGGCACCTCGCCAAATTTATGATTGTATTAGTTAAAGAGATCATTGTTTTATTCATTTTAAACATTATTTTTTTATAACTGCTGATCCCCTTCAGATCCCATTCCAAAACTTTCAGAATTTAAAGATTATAATATTACAAAAAACATATATATATATTTTTTTCAAAATAAAAAAAAAAACACTATTTTAAAAATTTTTAAATTAAAAAGTTTTAAATTAAATTAAATTAACTTTTTAAAAATCACGTATAGTCAACTTGCATATCAAATTAAACCTTATGAAATTCTCTTTAAAATGAGGGGTCAAACAACTGTCTACGCCTGATAGAACTTGAAAAATTTTAAATTAAAACATTTATACTAGCCAAAAAATGATGATTTTTTTTAATTAAAAAAATTAATTGTATGAAAATTTACTGAGATAAAAAAATTATAAAAGTATATTCTCATTTCTATCACCAGGGAGAATGATTCCTGAAGGTTTCATTAAAATCTGAAATGGTCAGGTTGAATATTGAAAATTTTTGGTTGATTTGACATGGAACCTTATTAATACATTGCAAGATGGTGTACCAAATGGCGGTCAGTAATGCAGTTTCAAAATTCGACATTTTTGAGTATGAACTTCTAACCTTATGCCAAGTTGCTGCAGTTTCCTTATCATTTAAATTGATATTATACTAACATTGATAAATAAACAGATAACTGTTGCACAAGGCTTCTACTTCTACAGACCATCTGGCACCACCACATAAAGATTTAATACTTAATGTATCACCACCACCACAAGATTCCAAGAGTTCCTACAAAATTTGCCATCTGTGAGTAAGATGCGGAAAAAAATTGTATATGTTCGGAATAAGTGCGAAGAATCCTACTACCTGTTGACAACAGTTAACAGCATTAGCTCCAACAAGATTCAGCGAATGGGAAGATGGCACAAAATCTGCTAAGGGCGATACTTCTTCATTTTTGGCTTGTAATCCAGAACCCAAGAAAAACATCACATGTGAAAAATGTAGCTAAGTCTTGTGATTCTTTTAGAAGTTTCAGGCTTCTAGGAAAGGTACTATCAATCTGAGGTATGCGATCAAATAAAAAATTTGAAATTCAGGGTGCAGTTTTGTTGCCCCCAACAAATGTTACTCATAACCTGTTAGATGACATGTATTCAGTAACGAAAGAAGAGCTCATGGGCCTCCACATGGACATATAAATCTGTTAGAAAACTTCTAAAAGCAGAATTTATAACTAACTGAGCATGGACCAAATTTCCAAAGACATTTCCTTCATAAAAGTGATATATCAAAATATATCACTTCTAAAATTATTGACAGAACTGTAAATTCTTTGATAATGTCATGGTTTTAAAAATAAATCTTACCGCAAAATGTTTCTTTAGTGTGTGTGAATATTCCCGATAGTCTGTCAGTGCTTTATGAAACGACTTTTGCATTTCTATAAAAGATGAAATTGCACTCCTGCTACATATACAAGAACATCTCCCCATGTTTTTCATTTTTGCTCCTGCAGAACATTTTTTATCAGCTGAAGGTTTGTTGCAGAATATTGCAAAATATTCTGCTTTGGGGTACATACTCTGGCTGGGCAAGCCATAAGGAGACTTTATTATTATCAGTACGTGTCGGGCTCAATGTTTTGTAAAAAATAATGACGATAATGAATTTCAGCAAATGGAAGTTTACTAATCTACTTTTTTTATTATATAGCTTAAAAAGTTATGATGTTTTAGCCATATTTTTTTATTCTAAACTACATTAGTATATTTTTTGTTCAAATAAACTTTGTTTGAATTTAATAGTCTTAGAGTCTAAGTTATCATTAATGTTGCTATTCGGTATTCTATGACTTGTGACCATCTCGTAATCTAAGATATATGGTAAAATTTTCCCAACATAAAACTGTAATTTATAATGGATGATATAATGACAGCACAGTTGGTCTAAACCAAGATTGTCTATATGTGGAGTGATAGTAATAGGTTCAAGCTACAGGATAATCCAAAAGATGCTTACATCAAAGTTGAAGCTTAAGTTTATCCAACTATATATGTTCAAATGAAATTACTTGCCATTAATTGACAGTACTAGGCTATTGAGTTCTTTCATATATGCTAATTAATTTGTTCTGGCTTTAAAGATAAAACAATAAAGGGTTTATCAAGAACGAAAAGTTTTTCTTCATGAATGTTATTTTGTAGACATTCTATGCACATGTTTGTGAGGAGTTTAATATCTGCTATCTGCGTTATAATTTGATAATTACGAGATTAGTTGTTCACTCGATTATAGATTGACGTATTTACAATAATGTTATTTTTTAAAAGGTGTGATACTATTAATATTTTTTTTTCTTTATTTTCAGAGCTTTTTTGGACATCAATCATGAAAAAGGTTCGAAAGCAAAGAAAACTCCAAAATCATGTAATATAAATAAAGTCAGGAAATTGATGATAAAAAAACTAGCAGCATTTATATAGTATTGTTTAAAATCTGTCCTATCTTATGAAATCTATGTACAGAATAAATAATTTCAGTGTTGTTGAATTAAAATTTTTATTGTTGACTGTGAATTTTTTGTAATTATTTAAAGAAATGCTTGTTCTTAATATGTGTGATGACATATTTTAAATATTTCTCTCTAATAGTTCTTAGAAGATCATTCCCTGTTATATTAAAAATTTTCTTGAAATTAGGATTTATTTAGAGTTTTTTTAGTTTGAAAACTGACGGAATTTGTTAGTTATTACAGGGTGTTCTGAATATTTATAAATTTATCATGGAACAAAAGACAGGTGGTTACTGAAATTGATAAGGCAGTATTCTATCATCTGTCCTTCCCAAAACATGAAAATCTGTATTCTTCCCAGTATGTAAACATTCATTATTTAAGTTATTTGCATTTTTACAAATAGTTTGTACAAATAGCTGGTGTACATTCAACCAAGATTTTTTTCCCCTAATGATCCCGAACAATTTCACATTTTTACAGATAAATGAATGTTACATCCATTGCACCACCTCGAAGTAAAATGTTAACACAAAACTGAAGTACTTTTGTGATATTTTTAAAAAGGCAGATATATACTGTATTCCTGCATTATTAGCTAAAACGACATTAATCTCACTTTTTTATCCAAACTTGGGTTTGGGTAGAAATCAAAAGAACCCAGGCATCAAAAGAACATGCAAACAGATAAAAACCAAAGTGATTCCTAAAAAACTTAAAACGAAAGTTATATTGAAAGAAATAGAAATAATTTTAACATTTTTATATTCATTAAATTATGTTTGTGATATATTATTATGCAGAAGATTATTATAATCACCTTCCTCATTACACTAAAAAAAAATTCATGAATAAACTCATTTGTCGTTAGTTACGAATACATAATCGTAAATATTCAGAGTATAATATTAAATAGGAGATAAGTACTACAAAATTTCTATCCCTTTTTTTCCCTATATTTTTCAAAGGTGTGCATTGTGGAGCTAAGAGTTATATTTGATATTGTGTTGTGGTTTAAACAAATTTAGCCTGTGATTTGTAACAAATTTGATAAGTGTTTGTTACTCTGCCTAGTTAATATTGCTTAAGGGAAGTCTTCACTACTTGAAAACACCCGCTCATTATTGTTAAATCTATGGGCAGGTTGTTTTTAAATTTGAATATTTTTTTACATAAGATAGCTGAGGTCGATCCCTAATATGGCTATTTTTTACTTTTTCGATTTCAGTTGCAGATTTTTCTAATAAAGATACTTTCACTTTCTGAACCCGTTTTGAAAGTGAAAGTGCCTTTATTAAAAAAAAAATCTGCAACTGAAATAAAAAAAGTAAAAAATAGCCATATTAGGGATCAACCTCAGCTATCTTATGCAAAAAAAAATCGTTTAAAAATATTCAAATTTAAACGAGAAATTCGAAAACAACCTGGCCATAGGTTTAACATTAGCGAGCGGGTGTTTTCAAGTGAGTGAAGACTCCCCTTAAGTGTCTGATAATTTTTATTTTGTTTCGATGTTGACAAAAATTACTACGCTTGCGTATAAAGTTTTACTTTTTTTTTTTTTTTTTTTTTTTCAGAAATATTATAAAACAATCATGGTGAATAAAACTTATACACATGTCATTTTTCAATGCTAAATATAATATAACTTTATTTTGTAAGCTGCATATAATGTTGTAAATGGAAAAAGTATGTAATTGAGAAATTTGCTAATTGTTTAAAAAAATTATATGCAAACCGTCATATTTAAGTAGTGGTAGAACAGTCTTAGAAATATTATCAAGTTTTAAATATACAGGCTGTCCAAAAAAAAGCCATACAGTTTATTTTTGTATCTATATGAGATGGATAAATAATGTAATCTGCAAAAATGCTGATTGGTTTTAATCATCTCCAAACGTCATGGAGTAACAGAGAGTCAAAAATTTGGACTTGCTTCACTTTGCATGCAATTTGAAAAGTGAAATCTGTTCAAGTTTGGAGAATGTCTACAAACTAAGATTTAAATGTATCATCAATTACATCAACACATTATTATTAATCAATACATTTAAATATCAGATTTGTGGACATTATTCTCCAATCTTGATCAGATTTCATGTTTCGAATTGCATGGCAAAGTAAGATAACTCCTGATTTTTGGAGGTATTGAAGCCACCTGTTTAGTTACAAAGAATGTATAAAAACTAATTTTGTTGGAAATATCCCCATGGAGATGAAAAGTATAGAATTCAAATTATCTACCTTTCTATGGACATTTTTGCAATTTATACTATTTATCTCTTATACAGAAATAGTGTTACATTTCTTGACATCTCATGTATAAATAAGTATACAGTTACTTTTGGAGGTAATCATGCAAATTCCTGAAATAGTTATTTCGTGCTCATTTACAGTCCTGATAACTACTGCAATTTACAGCGATATATGAAAATGACTAGAGAATCATGGGCATTTACGCTTATTTACAGTCTTCATATTACAGTCATATACAGTAACTTATAATCTGTATATTACTGTGATTTACGGTCAGATACATTCTTGAAAGTTACTGTGATTTGCGGTCGGATATGTTCTTGAAAGTTACTGTGGTTTCCGGTCGGATATGTTCTTGAAAGTTACTGTGGTTTACGGTCAGATGCGTTCTTGAAAGTTACTGCCATTTACGGTCTAATACAGTCTAAATAGACAATGGTACAAACTGTAATATTACAGGAAAATGCAGGAGTCTGTGCTGCCAGGCTTTTCCCATAATCCAAAGGTGAAATTTTTATCACTGCAATCTAACACATAAAAACTGTATAACTTTACACACATGTTGTGTAACAGTACAGAAAAATATAGTGAAATGTGCCTAATATTGTGTAAGGTTACACATAGAAACACCTGATACAAAAGTACCTTGCATACATATGTGTGCACAGACAAATATGGTGAAAACATACACCTAATAATGGGTAATGTTCCAGGAAAGTGTGGTGAAAGCTTACTCCTACTGATTTGTAACCTTACACACAATTACTGTGTAAGATTACAGACAGATGTGGTGTAACCTTACACACAGTTATTGTGAAAGCTTACATGCAATTGTGGTGTAACCTTACACAGAAATTGTGATATGTTTCACAATATTATGGTGTAAGCTTACACGCAATTGTGGTGAAACCTTACACAGAAATTGTGATATGTTTCACAATATTATGGTGTAAGCTTACACGCAATTGTGGTGTAACCTTACACAGAAATTGTGATATGTTTCACAATATTATGGTGTAAGCTTACACGCAATTGTGGTGTAACCTTACACAGAAACTGTGATATGTTTCACAATATTATGGTGTAAGCTTACACGCAATTGTGGTGTAACCTTACACAGAAATTGTGATATGTTTCACAATATTATGGTGTAAACTTACACAAGAGCTGTGTAATGTTACACCAGTTATATCAGTTAAATACCACCATAAGATTGGAGGCAGCAATGCTGCCTCCAGTTTTATGGAGTAACGTTACACCAAATGTTTTACAGTGTAGCCATTTAAAACATGATATAATTAATATATAATTATGAAGCACATTAAAACATGCTTTTTGTAGAATATGGGGTGAAATTCATTTACAGGGTCAAACAAAATAATTCTCTTGCATATCTATGGGAAAAATCGTTTTAGTGTAATTTAGTGATATTTCGCTATTTCAAACATAATGACATTATATGCATTACTGAGGTGCACTATATATACCTCTCTTGAAAGTGTAGTGTGCATTGCATTTATTTACAGGAACACACAAAAGATATCGGTTACAGTAGATATGCAATATTTACAGTCTATGTGTGATAAGTGCTTTTTCAACTTTGGTTTGTGTTTTTAAGTTTAAAACTAAATTTTTT
The DNA here is from genome assembly GCA_963931845.1 of Maratus michaelseni. NCBI lineage: Eukaryota > Metazoa > Arthropoda > Arachnida > Araneae > Salticidae > Maratus > Maratus michaelseni. The sequence continues at coordinate 176,916,650 of OZ007591.1, forward strand.
CATAGAACGTGTGTGTTTATAAACTCGGTTAATCATATACAAGGCTGCACAAGGGAATTCATAAGTATTACAAACTATGCGAGTGAATTTCTAAAGGGTAGTTTATAATTGTGTTACGCATTTTCCTGCTGAACTATATTTAGTAGGCAAATAGAAATTTCTGGAATATTAATAAATTCATATATACTTTGCTACCAAAGAAAAAGTTGTCGTTTACGATTGGTAATTGCTGCGAGTGAGTTTTAAGTTGCCTTTTAGCTTAATATGTGGTATGTACAAAAGTCTTCAGATAATATACAGGGCTATACAAAAGATTTTTAGTGCATTTCCATCGATTGGCGAAAATTGCTAAATATGAATATTCTACCTAAACAACATTTCATCATGCTATGTATCCACATAGCTATTGATCATATACAGGGCTGCACAAAATAATTCAACTACTTTTTTGACACTGTAAGGTAATTTTGAAAACTATTTTTCAGTGTGTTATATGTTTTCTAAACTGTTTACTTACATATCTTCTTTCACCTTATTTAACGGTGAAGTTTAGTTATTTTTCGGGCTGTGTTGGAAAGTTTTTCATAATCTATGCTTGACGCATTATTTTTTGTTCTTGTTTATGTATCTTTTTGTATTTTGTATATATATATATATATATTTTTTAATTGTAATGACAGTTGTGTAAGAGATTTTTATTTCTTTATCTCTGCATTCGAAAATATTAAAAACAAAAAGATTTATATAAAATGTATTATTTTTGGAATTTTTATCTGGACAACTTGTCCATTTTATGATTTTAAGTGCTATTTATATGAGACACGTGTTTCCTGATATTTCCAGAAGTTATTTTCAATTAGTTTTTTTGTTCATTTATTAATTGTTTACAATATGCCCCCCTGACAATAACCATTATTTATCACAAAAAGGTTTCTTAGGTTTATTGTTTAATGTACTCTCATTACTTGTTTAACCCATTTTTGGCCAAAGGTGCGTAAACGCACCATTTCAATAATAAAAAAAAAAATTATTAACACTGTGACGTATATTTTTCACTAATTTTATTTTTCTGCTATTTTTAAGGGTTCTGGAGACATCTATAAAGTATTAGTAATTCAATTGAAGTAATCACTTTCTGTTGAGAAATTGTCGAAATACGCTGGTGTTTTACTTGAAACGGTTATTGACAAATTCGACTTTTTGAAAATGTATTATTATTCCACTTGAGATTAATTATATGTTTTTATAATGCAGTAAAGTTGCAAGTTCTGTAAATAAAGTAAAAATAAAACAAATGCCATAAGAAAACTTAAATTTTTTTATTTAAATTTAATGGAAAATTATTAATAATAAATTAATAATGGTAACGTCAAATTAAATAAAATATTTTTCTTGCACAAAACATTTTTGGTGTATTAATGAATGTAATTTAAGCAAATTTCAATGCAAAAAATACCACATTTTATAAAATTTCTATGCTTGGCCTAAAATGGGTTAAAATGACGATAAAATTTTCTCTTAGCATTGTACATATTTTCTTAAGATGTTACAAAACACGGTTTAATAAACGTTTGTTTATAAATATTTAAAAAGCATGTTTTTCTGCCGTCTTGAAAAATTTTACAAGATGCTAAAACTGCTCTTTGGTGTCATTTTGGTTATGTATGCCAATCACGCCAACTGGCACAGGATATGGAACACTTTTCCCCAAAGGGGAGTAACTGATATCTATTTGTATCTTTCATTACTAGAAATACTTTTTTTTTTTTTTTTTACGAGTTTAAATGATAAATATGTTTTCTGAAAAACTTGAAATTTAGTTTGCAGTAAATATTGGTACTCCAATTCTATCACAGGTATTCTTTTTAAGATCTTCCACAATGATTTACATATATAGGTATGCAGTCAACTCTGTGAAATCTGCACACTTAGGGACCAGGGTTTTGCAAATTATAGATCATCCCTTTGTTTACATTTTATTTTTTTAAATCTGAGTATAATTATGAACAATTACATAAAAATTTCAATAGAAAAGAAAAATATAATGCAAAATTGGTTTAATATATTTAATAACTAAGTTAATATAAAGGAAAATTAAATTACATAATACAATAATTTACTGATTTATTAATTTTTTTTAAACACTGACACAATGGTAGGTTAAGTTTTGGTTTGTTGTCAATATTTTTTTCTGTATTCTATGAACACTCATTACTTTCTGCTCTGAGATTTTGCTCAAAGAAATTTAAATACGTAAAATTACATTTCATGCATCCAGGGTTTTTTTTTCGATTAATGCACTTGTGTGCATTAAAAAAGTGTACATATATATATAAGTTACTAACCGCTGGTTGTATGAGTTTTGTGCATTCTAGCTACTGCTACATGGCGAGTTACACGCATCCAGGGGGTTTTTGTTATAATTATATATTGCTAAAAGTTTGTAAAAATACAAAAAAAGGAGGAAAATATTGCTAAAAGTTTGTAAAAGTTGAAAAATCGTGAAGAAAAACTTACTAAAACTTTGTAAATAGTCTCAAAACAGAATAAAATCGATGTTTAATTTGTGAAAAAGCTTGTCATAGGAAGTAGAGATGAGACGGGCTCGATTGTTATAACATCCTTCGGGCTCGGGCTCAATCTTTCGGAAACTGTCAATTTTATTTATTCTCATGTAGGAAAAATAGAAATAGCCTTTCTTACCTTAAAAAATTACATATTCCATTTCAAGTCGTTTTAATGATATTTGATAAAAATGAATAGAACTAGGAAACATATTTTTTTTCTTTTCTAGTATTAGAATGCTGCTTTAAAAAGAAAATTTAGGATGTATGTGACGCGACAGACGATTGGGTGGTGATATGGCGCCATTGGAAAAGGCACGAATAATATGTGTTGCTAGATGTGGCCACATGATTTCTTAATTTTATGCACTCGTTTTACAAAATTCGGGATTTTTACATGCCTGATCGACAAAATTCATGATTTTTATGTGTCCGACGGACGAAATTGATGGTTTTTACATACCTGATCGAGGAATTTCTTCATCTTTATGCGCCCGTTTGACGAAATTCGTGATTTTTATGTGCCCAATAAACGAAATTCATGATTTTTATGCACACTATCCAAAATCATAAGTAAAATTTATTTAAATGATTATTTTGCGTCATAGTATCCAAACAAAGGGAAATGTATTCAAGTGGATAATATGACGCAAAATAATCATTTAAATAAATTTTACTTATGATTTTGGATAGCGTGGCACAAAAGATAAATCAATTTATTGAAATAAATACATTTCAATGCATAATATAGGTTCAGTGAAAGTAATATATTTAACAGTGTATTGGAAAATTATAAGCATTTTTTGTATGTGTAAATATACTTTAGAAGACAAACCGAAAATAATTTTAATTGAATTTTAAAATAATACTATTAAATTCATGTGAAAGTGTCACTCGAATTTTGATATCATTTCTTTTAAAACCCATATTTTGAATTACGGAGAGATGTGAATGAAAAAGCATCAGCGATTAAACTTCATATATCTTTTCATGTCAAAAATAATAATTGCATCTCTGAGTGTAAATAAAACAAAAAAGAAAATAATGATATATTTTTTTAATTATTAACATAGCGTCACTCAAATTTGATGGTATTGCTTTTAAGACCCATATTTAAAATTCTTAGAGCCAAAAGAAACTGCTGCGTCACAACTTTTAACCCGTTAAAGGTTTTTGTACTGATATGATATACACGTATAACTTAAACTATACTTCTAAACATATCTGTATACATATAAGCGTATAGCGGTTAAACGTGTAATTCAAATATATGTATATTTAGAGTATACTTATTTACTTTTAATACCAATGGACCTCATCATTCTTACATCACTCAACGCAAGACAAGCTGGAAAGCAGTGGAGTTTATCGTAGCAATCTGCATGTTTCATAATAAGTTCAAAAATAATGTTTCGCGGGAAGTGTCCACTCTATAAATCAAAATAAGATAAGTGTGGGCGTTACATATCAGCAAAAGGTTACTTTGAAGCTACCCACTACACATAGTAAAACATTTCATAATTCATGGATTAAGTTTGAGGAAATAACAACCAAAATCTAAACTGAGCAAAAGATGTTTCGATTTTTTTGCAAGCATTAGCTACCTGCACAGAAACTGTAAGGTAGCTAAACACGAGACCATACGGGTTCTTTGATCAAGGAATCATGATGACTCGCCAGTGAATATTGAGAATGCTGACTCAAGCAGGTGTTTCTCAATGTCTCTGATCCACAGCCCTGCTTGAGAAAAGTATATTTTTCACGCAATGAATGACAACCGTCTGTATGTCTAATCACTCAGGTAAGTCCTTTATATACTACCATATACCGTGTACATTATTTCGTATAATATGAATAACCACCTTGGCCGTATCATATATATCGAAAACTGTACTTCGTATAATACATATGCTGGTATAAACATTTCATAGGGCCTAACTACCTTATAGGGTATAACCCTACTTTAAATTCCCCTCGTCAAACTTTATGTAAAAAGGCACAAATTTTCTTGCAATCAAAATTTATTAGAACAAAACTTTCTGAAGTTATGCAAGTAAAGTACATTTAAATCCTGGTAAAACAATATAAGAAATATTTTTGCATATTTAAAACAACATTTCACCGTAAAGTAACTTCTGTCGGCAAAGCGGACATGAGTTTATATCATTATCCCACGATCCAAGACAAGACACACAGAAAATATGGTTACACCGGAGTTTCACACAATTCTTGATCTTTTTCTCGTCCAGACAAATTGAACATTGAAATAAAGAAGTCTTTTGTCTTTTCAAGAGATTCTCAGTATTTATCTGGGTCTTAGAGCGACACATTTTGAAATGAGAGTTCCCACTTTTACTGCTTTCTACTATATCTGCAAGCTAAAAAAACAAAGAAATATCGTAAGAAGTATGGTAATCCAAATAAAAATGTTCTTAATTAAATTTTCTAAAGCCTTTCATCTAATTTATCAAAATAGTTAATATATTTTAATATTTTAAAACTTTATATCTGAAAGCAAATGCAATATACTCTATGTTCATGTAGAATAAATGTTTTCAAATAGAATGTGCTTAAAATAAATTCTTTTAAAATAGTTTTAGTACTAGCATGTGTGGCATTCTAATCCGAAAATGACGTTTGACGTAAGATAACTTTAGACGTAAAATGGTTTAACATAATTAGAAATTTCTAAAATGTACCATGAAACAATTTAAAGATTATAGAATACAGGACGTACTTTTTGAATTTTAATGATAAGACTTTTTATATGCGTAAAGGCAGAGGTCAGAAAAACTGATTTTTTAGGGTTTCGTTCATCTCACGAAACCCTATTGCTCCCGCTCCGTTGTCTGTCTGTCACAGAGCCATTCTCGAAAACTATGTCACTTACAGAGTTGAAACTTTGTGTATAAATCAGAATATCAGCTGTGAAGAGCTGAAAATATTAAAATTTGAAAAATTCGTATTATTTTAATAAATAGAGATAAAAAACCAAAATTCTAACAGCCTTTTCCCATTAAATTTAAACATTTTTCGTTATAGCCGATGCCAAAAATTAAAAATCAACGATGAAAATCTTTCTACAATAATTATTTTTCTATCAGACGATTTCCACGTGAAAAATGAAAAAAAGTTTCACCAATTGAAAAAAAGATTAATATGAAATAAAATTGATTGAAGTCATAGTAGTAATAAAACATAAATAGGAAAGATTTCTCAATAATACAAGGAGTATGTGTATGTGCACAAAACAGATTAATATCACGTCATTAGAGAATTAAAAAGAAAATCTGACATCATATCGGAAGTTTAACGGATTTTTCAAATGTTTCAGAATAATACAAAGCGTGTATCAATATGAGTAATAGAGAATAGTGAATATATGAGTTTGATAAACATATTGAATCATGATAAAAATCCGATTATGGAAATATTCACATATTTTAACATTTTGAATATGTACAACATGTTTAATTTTGAAATTATTTTTTTAAATATTGCATTTAGTCCGCATTACAGATATTACAGTGAGAGAATATAATAGCGGGCTTAGACCGCTATCAGAATGCTTTAGATTTTCGAAAAAGAGAAAAAATAGACCGGTAAATTTTTACTTTATAAAAAACATGACCTTTTTTTTTTTTTTTTTTTTTGCTAAATGAAATTTGTTTGAATTTATTAAAGAAAGGATAAAGTGTTTTGAAAGGAATATTAAACGAAACCCTTTGAGCGATCTTCGATCACACTTACCCACTTGTTTATTATAGCACTCTACAACTACGTTATTGAAAATGTAGTTTACTGCAACTACTTGTTATAAAAAGTTGGGACTACAAAACTAGTTTTCAAAAGTAGTCTCTACTGTCAGATTTTGTCAAACGATTCAATTTACAGCCAAAACTGAAGACACAAATTAAATAATACAGTCACCCCTCATTACATCATGTCTGCCGGGATAGCATTAAATAAGGAATGTAACCGAGGTCATTAAAAAGTTAAAAAACACAATATACAAGAAAATGTTTTGAGTTTGTCTCGAAAATGGTACTTTATAAACATATTACAAATTTCGTAGCGTAATTAAGTGATATACATAATACACACTCAATATTTAAAAATACAGTTACTTAAACATTTTGAAGTGATAATCCACTCCAACGCTTCACAGAATATTGTGTGTTCACATAAATACAACTATAAGAGTAAAGGAAAACTTTATACATACACCACATATACACATAGAATCATTGTAAAAATAGCTAAAGGGCGATTCCACCGATACCTGCGTGACTGTTAGAGAGTGTTTTCTTTTGCAAAGTGAGACAAATTTGTAACTGAAATTATTTAGAAAAAGGTTTACTTTTTTTATTGCTATTACATGACACATTCAGAATCATTTTTGTAGTGACACCTTTAGTCTAAAGTAATAATAATTTTTTTTTTATATTATAGTAAAGTCGCTGTTCCGTGTGTGATTTTTCTGAGTCACACATGTTACAACTACTTTAATATTTTTTAAAAAAATGTTAAAATGTTATTACTTTAGACTAAAGGTAAATGATTCTGTATGTGTCCTTTAATAGCAATAAAAAAAAGTAAAACGTTATATAAATAATTTCACTTCCAAATTTGTCTCAATTTGCAAAAAACCACTCTCTAAAAGTCCCACACGTAATGGTGGAATCGCCCTAAAATAGATTCAGAGCACATAAAAATGCAAAAATATACCAATATTTCAAAAATCAGGCATTCTTTATGATTACATTACATTGCTTACACTGTATTTGTCTGCATGTGTACGAAAAGTAAAAATGCACTTCAGCTACAGCTTTTTTTGGGGGATCCACACACAGAAAAAGAACTATATTATATGAACGAGTGATATAACAAGGGACTATCTTGTATATAACATATTTATACACAAACATACCACTGCATAATTTTATTTACTATGCTTACTGCAATTATTGCATTGAGATATAAAATTACTGTTGATGTGTATTTACCAATATATTTATTTACTTAACTTTCCAATACACTCTTAATATTTCAATTGTATTGAGTTCTGTTAAGAATTAGTTATATTAAGTTGTCTAATTTTATAATCTAAAAAATTACAGAAAAACAATTCTAAACTAAAATAATTAATAAATCTTAAAATAAAGCAATTCCAAATAATAAACTCGGCATTAAAATATGAAGACCTAATAACGAGTAAATAGGCAAGTGTTTCCAGGGGAAAAAATGGAATTTCTTTTGAAGGTTATGTACTTGTTTTTAGTTACTTGATTCTTGTATCTACTACTTGATCTTAGAAGCAAGTGTAAATATGTGAAAATTTTATGACTTTATGCAATGTGTTCATATACACTACAGCTAAGATTTGCTGCTGCAATTCGCAAATTGTTGAAAAGAACAAATTTTACACAAAAGAATCAAGTTAAAGGCCATATGATTTGTAGAATGGCATATCCCCCCCCACCCCCCAGAAGTAGCGTTAAAAGTAGTGTCGATAAGTGCTATAAAATACTGGTTTTTTTTTTTGTATCACGCTACACTACATTGTAGCACATGGCGCTACATATTGATGAGCCATATGTTACAAACTACTATAAAAAGTAACAACTATTGTAGTTTCACTACTTATAGTGCACTAATTCTGATCCCTGCGTAAAGGTATTTTAACGCTTTTCATTCAAAAAACCAATTGTGAGCAATACTAATTACTTACAACTTACAAGGCATAATATCGTGCAAAAAACTACTTATTTCCTAAATGTGAAATACAGAATGCCTTAAATGGACTGATACAGTAAAAATACACTAAACAGGTTCAGATACGATTACTGAAGTTATTTTGCAGGAGATTAATTTGTGAGTTCATGAATTTCTTGTTTACCTATTAGTTTGCTTTTAGTTTAAAATATCACTGATAGTTGCTGCTCTGCCTCACTGTTAAAACGCCCAAACTATCATACAAAATTGATCAAAGTTCTTTCAGTTTGTGTCTTTATTCTGCTTTTAGCTGTTGAAACAGCAAAATGATTCGATCATAGTTTTGAAAATAGAATATAAATCGGATGCTTATTTTGAGCATTAATACAATGTGCGAAAATTCTGAAGTGAATCCACTCTAACACTTCAAAGAATATTGTGGGTTCATATAAATATAAATATAGTAATAAATAAAAACTTAGATCCTAATTTTACAAAGATGTGCTTTGGACACTTGAAAACAATAGGAAATTTTAATATACTCGTATACAGCCACACATACATAAGATATTATAAAAATAGCTCAAATGGATTCAGGGTTCATACACATTTCCCTCCAAAAAATCCCCTGATGTATTTTCCAGGATGAATAATTTTCCCATGTTGACAATTAACGACATTTTTAAAAACTTAGTAAGTATTACAACCCCCCCCCAAAAAAAAAAAAAAAAAAAGAAAAAGAGGTAATCACAAAAGTTAAGTTTCTACATTCGAAGTTTAAAATATATATTTTTCAGATCAGCAGCAAATTTTCTAGGTATCAAGATTTTGTTATGTTACACACAAAAATCTTAATTGTTGTGAAAATTCCACTCTCAAGTTCACAACAGATTCTGAAGCACAAACTACTGATTTGTTAAAGAATTTTTTGCAAAATTTACAAATTGTTGAACATTTTGCAGATACATGCTTTTATTTCACAAAGCATGCAAATAGCAGCGAGTGCCCTCATTTCCCAGAGTAGCCGATCATTTTGCCAAATTTTCCCAGGTTTTTGGTATTTTTTGGTAAATCCCCTGAGATTCCCCTGATTTTTAAGACACAAAATTTATCTCCTGATTTTCCCCTGATGAGTATGAACCCTGGGATTCTAAGAACCCAAAAATGTAAAAATATTCCACTATTTCCATAATCGGATTATCATCATGATTACATTACGCTTCTTACAGTGTATTTTTCTGCTTGTGTACAAAAAGTAAAAATGCTATTACACTACAGTTTTTTTTTTTGAAGGCACAAAGAAGAGCAATATATATGAATGAGCGATATAACTCTTCTCTTGTATATATTTATGCAGAAACATACCAGTGCGTAAATCTTATTTACTATTCTTTCAGTATTTAATACAATAAGATATAAAAAAGCGACATTTATCGATTATATCTGCAACTAAAAACGTAATTTTATATTTTTTTCATTGATTTCTTGTTGAACATTAGAGTAGAAGTAAAAGATAATTAACATGTCACCGAGTATTTCGTAAATTTTACGAAAAACGTGATATTTTACAATTGTTTCTGAAATATGGCTGAAAAATTAAATTAAAATTTTTATTGTTAATGTATAATTGTTTTCTAATTTGTCTCTTTTTACTTTTATGAAATATTTTTCATTGGTAGAACATAATTATTCTACGTAAAGAGAATGACATGATAACCTTTCAATTCTATTCTATTTCTCTATGAATTAGACCATTTCGCTTATTTTGCAGGTGTGGTAAAAAAAAAGAGAAGAACTATAGAACGTCAAGCGTATGTGTTAAGAATAGAAATTCGTTGAACGTATTTTATACGTGAATGGATAATTCCACAGCCGGCTGCCTTGTGTTCTACAAAGCATTAAATAAAATCGTGAGGGGACGGGTATTTCTTTAGCATCGGCCAATTTTACCCATATTGCTAACCCCATATTGATTACCCATAGATGACTTCCGAGAGGACTTTTAAAGGAAAATTTACCAGAATTATTGTGCTCGTACAAGTGAAAAACTGAAAATCTTGCACAGTCAACTCTTTCAGATTGTGCTGATATCGAAACAGCGTACATTTGCTCAAGCTTCTCATTTTGCAGTCCTTGTGAATATTAGGGTATTTTCATAATATATAGACTTTATAAGAAAATAAAGAAAAAATATCACAACAGGTAAATGGAAGATGATCGTTAAGATAGAAATTTTAACTTTATTTTTAAATGAAAAATAGTTTCATTTATAAAAATGTAGTTATCCAGAAGTTACTTATCCAAATTTTTCAAGTTTATAACATTTTCTTGCGTCAAAATAAAAAAAATATATATGAATCTGTAACAATAAGAAATTTGTCAAATCCGTTATCGTTGTAATGCGTATATGAGAGCTTCGCGCCCATGAAAACCAACCAAGATATTAGTGAATTCGGCTAACTGTTTGTGAGAACACACCACTGAATCACCAAGAATCATGCCGAGAGAGCACAGAACAAAGTTTTAACCAAAAGCTGATGCATTAATGGTCGAAAGAACATAGAAGTAAGCTTTTAAACAAAATCTAACAAAGATATTCCACCTAACGAAAATATTCCACTTCCTACCTGCAAAATAAGTGAAATGATCCACTTAGTAGTAGGGATAGAGAATGCTGTTGAAATCCTGGTAATGACATGCGCCTAACTGTGGAAAACACTACAGTGCACCGGCTGACAAGTTAACCTGGAACTGGGGATGTGAAATGATAAAACATAACTAGCATGTCCCACAAACAGCATTTATTTTTGAATCAGCGGAAGCTTTTTTATTTAAATATAAGATATTTTACAAATATGCACGTTGGACGTGACACTTGCAACAGAAAAGAAAATTACAATTTTCAAAGCAATACATTTTCACATAAAAACATTTCTAGACGATGATGTAATCATCATACGGCTATATTAAAAATGAAGTACAGATGGCAGTTATGGAATATATTTATGAAGTACTTTAATGAAATGAAAACAGTATATTATTGAAATTTTATTTCTTTTTCATAGTGTCGGGTGTCTCTCTTCATGGAAGAAAATTCTTAAACTTTAAAAAGTAACTGATTTAAAACACGTATTTAAAGCCAAACACAAGGGTATTTATTATTTTTATGTGTATTATGTACACTATATAATTTAAAATGTATGAAATTTAAATATATTTATCTTTTAGTAGTATTCAGACGTAATGTTAATCTTAAAAATAAATTAATTAAGAAAACAAAACATAATATGACATGATTACCTTAGATTATAAGATTTTAGATATATGTAAGAATTAAATTATAAACCATATGAAAGTTTCTAAAATGATTCGTTACAGAATTAATATATTCGTTAATTTTTGAGTTAAAATAATTTATGGTATGCTATTAATTTTTTTAACGTACTTTAAACAAAGAGTTATTATAAGTCAATTGTATAAATGTGTACTCTACTTTTATAATTTATTTTCTGTAATTAAAAATGGCTAGTCAAACAGGGCTCATTAGTCGCATAAAACTTTCATCTGAAAAAAAAAAAAAAAAAAAAAAAAAAAACAGTATAAAAACAGAAATTTCTTTTCAGATAATCTACGTACATTCTTAATGCCCTAAAATATATTTTTCAAAAATATTTGACTTTCTAAGTGTTTTACAAACTGTTGTCTACGGCCCAAAACGATTGCTAACGAATAATAAATTAATTAATACCTACTGCGATAAAAATCCGATAGCATTTTTTTTTACACTCTACATAGTTTTTTTTATTTAAAAATGAATAATTATATTTATTTATATTTATCTTTAGTTTATGTGGGACTCAAGGTGTGTAGTTTATATCATATAAATATTTTTTTTAAATATTGATAATCAGAAAATAAACGTTGCACATTTAATAAAAAGAGAATTATATGTGATTACAATTCATGAACACATAAAATGCAACTATCTATATTATAAAGAACAAACGTGTCCGTGCGGTACGCTGACATCATTTTGAAGTTGGTAACAGCAGACTATTAAATTTCACTTTTACTTTAATTTTTTTAACTTCTAAACATTGCAGATTTTCAGTTTTTGCACCGTCGAACAGGGAAAAAATTTACTTTCAAATGCAATTTGTGTGAAAACATTATCGCAATTTGTTTGAAAACTGTATCTCAATTTACTAATTTTTTTATGGTTTTAAAAATAATTTTCAAGCATGATTTTTTAAAAATCTATCTATATCGCGTGCAGACTATCATAAAAGATAAATCCGTATGCACTTAAATTAATTTTAATAGTTCAGCATTTCATTTTGGCTTATATTCCGCATAAACTACTGAAATAATCAGAAATAATACTATAAAAGGCTGCTGTAAACTGCGATCGTTGGAGATTTCTTCGGCTGTTAACTTCTGGCACAAGGTCAATACGAAAGTAACGCTTTTAACACATTTCAAAACTTTATTTGAATATATAATTGATGTTTTTCATAAAAAAAAAAACTTTTTTGGCATTATTAGTGGAAAATCTGAAAAAATATATTAAATGTAAAAAGTTTATTAAAGTTTTCAATTAAAAGAATGGTTTTTACCTATATTCTGTAACCCGGGTGGGATCCGCTACTTTTAATAATCGAAAAAAAAGGGAACAGATGTGTTACACTCACGCACCGATGTTTGGCGACATTTCCAATTCGGCTCCAAACCAATAACTTAATACAATAGCCAGTTTACCATTAAAGGAAAAAATCCCCAAAATTTGGCGTCTTTTTTCCTTTTTATAACCGATAAAAAAAAAAAAAAATAAAAAAAAACGATGTGTGAGTGTAAGACATCATAGACAAAAAAAGAATTAAATCGGTGTCTGTATACAGTCTCACGCTGTGAAAAAAAAAAAAATAATAATAGTTTTTTAACACTTTCCACCCGAGTATCTGTAAAGTCAAAATTAATATATACTATAGGGTCAGGTGGGGTAAAATAGGTCAAAAAAAGCACAATTTAAAATTGCACTTTTATAGGAAAAAAAATAAAAATTCCTCCACTGAAAAAACAGCTCAGAATATGCAAATGGATACTTCTTACATTTTTAAGCGAAATATTTCTGAATTAATAAATTTTTGGAACTGATAAACAAGATTTAAAATGTGTTGTTGATAAAGTAATTTATCAAATAGAATTATAAAAACATGTGAACTTATCTCTAAATTTTCTGAAATCAAAAGTTTTTATGACCAACTTATGCAAGCTTCAAGCACCAAAACATCAAATTGTTATAAACTATAACTGCAGAGTAAAAGTTGAAGCTAATTTTACATGTAAAATAATGACAAGTATCAGTATTACTATATACAAATGGCAACACAAAAATAAAAACTCATTTGTTCATATTTTAAGAATCTTTTCAAAACTGACCTATTTTACCCCACCTGACCCTACCCCGTCAACTTTGCTGGACTTTAGATATATTCTTTGCATTTTTTATGTCTTCTGTTACAGACGATTAAAACAAACTTGATTTATATGAGTAGATTCCGTTACACCAAAGTTTATACTAACAATATGAATACGCTGAAAGTTTTATTAAACAATCAGAAACCTTTAACATAGACTAAAATTTGAATACTTGTTTCAATCGCTTATTTATAATTACTTAATTTATAAAACATATAACAAAACACAGTAAAAGTTTCTTCTGAAAACAGGTTCTGTTAAACAAATTCTGGTATCATAATATAAGTAAAAAAAAGTACTGCTCACTATTAAAGTAATTTTATTCATAATCTGTTGTTGTCGCCTTCCCTCATGAGTCAGTGACTGATTAGTTACTTTGTCATGAAGTTTTACATATAATATATTAAAATATAACACATATTTTCGTATATATGTATAGTGGTGGAAAATAGAATACCCTCCTACTATTTCTGCCACAAATAATATTGAAAAATGTGATTAGTACCCGCCGATTTGTAAAAATGTCTACTAATTAATGCAACACTGAAACTATTTTTATGGGATTGTCTACATATTAAAATTGTGACGAAATATAATATTTTCAATTCCAATATCTATTTCTGACATAATGTTTGCCATACTCTGTAAATTCTACTGTGGAATTCTGAACAGGAAATCCGAATTTTACAAACGGAAAATGTAGAACTCGTAATGATAAATTCAATTTTAATCAATAAAAAACAGAATAATGCAAGTTTTTCAAGGAAAACCAAAAACTACTTCCATTTATTATTATTTTCGAATATTAATTTAAAAAATATCTTGAATTTAAAAAAAAAAAAATTGTTAATTTATATTCAAAAAACCAATATGTAATCTAACCTATTATAAATTTTAATCTAAATCTAAATCAAGAAATTTTAATATGCGAATCGAAATGTACAAATCATTCGGCGAGCTATTTTCGGGTTATTTAAAAACTGCCTGTATTGCTATCTGTTTAAAAACGATTAAAATTAATTCGCATTAGAAGTTCTAACGATTTAGATCAAAAGCTACTTCGCCTAATGACATCGTGTTCAATATTCTAAGCTAAATTTGTAAAAAGAATGTAAAATCGATGTCAAAATTTCGTGTTTGAATTGAAATTTGTAAAGGATACCCAGTTTCAATATTTAGATGACCTATTTAGATAAATCATAATATAGCTATATCACTTATTAGTAGCCGTTAATTCAAATAGGTTAAAACTAGTCAATTTTTTTACGGTGATTTGCCGTAGAAATAGTATGGGGGGGGGGACGATCATCTTTTTTTTTTTACACGACTGTACATGTAATGATATAAACACTTTATCAAATCCAGTATCCAAAAAATATTTACACTTTTAAAAATTCACCTAATTCTATTACATTCTTTTATTTTACGTTTTGAAAGAATACAAGTTTTCTTTCGGTATCGGAGCACTCTAAGGCTAAGATGCGTTACACTCATGCAGAAAAAAAAATTAATCGGTTAAAAAAAGGAAAAAAGTCGCCAAATTTAGGGATTTTTTCCTTTAATGGCAACCTAGCCATTATATTAAGTTATTCGTTTGGCGCGGTCTTGAAAATCGCGCCAACCAAAAAGTCGCCAAACTTATGTTCACATGTTTGCGTGAGTGTAAAGCATCAGTTCCCATTCTAATTAGGTATTAACTATCTAAATAGCATAAAAAATAATTACCCTAAATGGTTGAGTTACGAGGATGTTATCCCTCGCACAATGTATAAATTCGTGAAAATATACATAGTTGTTTATGACTTAAAATGAATAAAATAAATATGTAATTATTTTAAACAGATAATTAAAAAGAGGATGTCTTTATTTTTTATACAAACCAGTTTAATGTATTTTTACGTCTACAAACCTTTAAGAAAATTTTACTAACGCTTGAAATTTCAAAGGTACCCGACCTTAACAGTATAAAAACACAGTACACAAAATCAGTAACTTTTATCTATATGAAATAAATAAATATTACCTTGTATAATATTCCTCTTCTCAACAACGCTCTACGTTGTAATCCATTTTTGATAGCTAAATGTATCTCGCTTTCTGACGGCATAAGGGCGTTTTCTTCATTATTAAACATTTCTTTCAACTGAGCTACAGTCATTCCATTTTTCGATATTTTTATAGCATTCATTACACGTTTACCGATAGCTATTTTTCTTCCGATCTTTTTATTTTTCTTAATGTGCTTTCCCATGATTGGAATAAAATTTTATTTTCAAAAGTTGACATTAATCTTGTGACAGTAAATGCACGAATGTTGAAAATCCAGATTCAACAGATTCCTCGAATAAACGAGGAAGTTGGCGATGTTGGATTTGGCGAGGTGATAAATGATATTTTCTTGCTAC
Source organism: Maratus michaelseni (assembly GCA_963931845.1). Classification (NCBI taxonomy): domain Eukaryota; kingdom Metazoa; phylum Arthropoda; class Arachnida; order Araneae; family Salticidae; genus Maratus; species Maratus michaelseni. Next base: position 176,932,812 of record OZ007591.1, read on the forward strand.
CAGTTTGTGTCTCACAATTTTTCCACGCCTACGTTGTTTGATGTAGAAATTTGATTGGTTTATGATTAAATTAAATTGTTTGGTCGGGTTGGTTGGTTTATTGTGTGTGGTAATGTTGGATTCCTAGAGTTCGGAGGTAGGCGAAATTCTAAAAGATAGTCACGTTTTAGCATTATCGGCTTGAACTGCGTTCTCATTCGCTGTTATCAGTCACGTGCCATAGACGCTGGTGGTGCTTGGCGTTTTAGATTTGGCGCAGTTCCTATATGTCTGGGAAATTTTCGAAAATGGAACAGTTTACAAATATAGTTTCAGTTTCGTTTTAATGACGGCCCTTGATGTAGATGATGTCAAAAAATTTAAATGTTTGAATGCTGCGTCCAAACTAGTGTTTGATTTTTCTATCTTAAATGTAAGTAATTAAAGACAACATGACTAATAATAAATGTTAAATAGTATGGCCGCTATTCATACTGTTTGTTATTATTACCTCACAGCAAACAACTGTAAATTATTTTAAAAGTTATAATAATTATTATTATTATTATTGTGCGTTTCGTTTAAATATAGATTTTTAAAACAGAAAATGAGCTGTCGTTTTAATACATTATTTCATTTTAATAAATTAAATATTAAACCATGCTTCTGTTTTTTCATAGAAATCAACGTAATTTAAAGCAACAGAGAAGTTAACCTAATTAACTTGAGAAAAAGTTAATAACTATCATCAGAAAGAACTTTTTCTAGACTTTAATATATTAAATATTATAAATTCTCGTTAAATATCAGTGTAAATAGTACAAATCTTAAAAAAAAAAAAAAAAAAAAAAAAAAAAAGCTGCAGGGGGGATGGGGGGATGAAAATTATCTACCGGTTAACACCAGAAAAACGGCAAAAGAAAATTTGTATAAGAAAAAAAAAACAATAATGTTTTTAAAATTATTACCTAATTTTATCCAGTTTGGATAAAAATGGGGCATTATTGGTGGGCAAGTTAATTGGGAAATGAATTAATTATCATGTTCTTTTCTTTTAAAGAAAGGCATCGTAGATAAAAACCTATAAGGTTTTCTATAAGGTATGAAAGTAAAAAAAAATTCTCTTAAACACTTTTTTATAAGCATTGAATGCTTATTGTAAAAATCACGCCTAATTTCATGACTGCAAATCATGTTTTTCCAAAAAAAATTCTATTACAATGTTTTAATTTGATGTGGCCCCCGATTATGGAAAATTCCCCGCTTTGATTTATGCCTGGTAGAAAGCGCGAACTAGTGAATTTATTAAGAATTATAATTTTTGCCCTGTTTCTTATTTTAACATATGGTAACAGGAAAGAGAAAAAGGATTATTTAAATTATCTATTCAGGATTTCTAAATTGTTTTTACAGCGTATAATCATAATTTAATTAATTTTTAAACTATTAATTGATGAAAGCATGAATTTTTTAAATTACACTCTTTATTTTTTATTTATATTATATTTTTTAGTGTTTAAATATTTCATTGGTGCATTTTCACAGCCAGTTGGTATATTTTAGAGAACATGATTTGGCGCATAACGTCCATTTTTGTGGTAACTTGTTTACACCTGTAACTATAAATAATATTTGGCAGTTTACCAGCTTTTCCCTTCTCACGTTAAAATGCCTTAAGATTAATTTATAATTACGTTCTAAAAATATTAAGATGTTATATTGCCATCGGAAACACTCGTGTGTACATAATTTTAGGTAGATTTCTTAAGAAATACTACCTATTACATTCTCCCCTATGTTTGAATTTCTGGAAAATTTTTTGCAGATCTACACCGATCATGACCCCTAGAACCCAAACCACCCCCAGTTCAAAACTTTATCTATCATCTACTTATGTCACTTTTTTATGGACACGATAACTTCCATAATTCTGCACAAATCTCTTCCAAACTGATACATAAAATCAAGGGTTATAAAATCTAGGTTAAGTTCGTTAATGGGCAAAATCGGGCCAAGAGGGGGGGGGGGATGAGGGGACTTTTTGTGAAAACAGAAAAAAAACCCCATAATTTCTTAATATATCGAAACCGTTTAAAGTTATTATTACTTCTAAGAAAAGGGCCAAAAATTTATATATGATAGATTTTTGATACAATTAAAAGTGGCCTCAAGGAATGGGGGGGGGGGAGGGATAGGGGTTTCAGAAGAAAAAAATTCATAACTTCGTCATTTCACAAGATATGAAATCTGCTTAGTACATTTATTGTAAATCCCCTTAATATTACCTACAACTTTTATAATGACAAGTTTTTTATAAGACCAACTCTTACAGCAAAAAAAAAATAAAATAAAATAAAAATAAAAATAAAAATAAAAATCCTTGCTTCATTTGCTTACAATCACAGGTAGATTTCGAAGTGGGCGGTCCCAACTGCCACATTATGGCAAAAAGGTACTTCTGCAATTCCCAATGAATAGCACAGTCTGCATCTTCGAAATCTACCTGTGCCTGTAGGCCGAGCCGTCAGGGATTTTTTATAATTTTACCTTACTTGAAGTGTATGAAAAATCGATTTCAAAATTCCATCTTTAGATACATGAACTAAGTTAAATTAAATAAAAGGATGTAAACCTTATTGCAATCATGCAATAATCAGATAACCAATGTTCTATCATAATTACATGCACCTTTTGATATTTGTATTCTATATACTTTTTCTTTAAATTCTTACCTTATTCAAAGATTTAGGGACTGGGCAGGGAGTAGCTTTCCTCTGCACACTCCTGCGTACGCCTGTGCATATTAAGATTATTCGGAAAATACGGTCTTTATAGAAATACCAATAGGGGTAGAGTTGCATGGGTTCGTGGGGCTTTAGCCCCTCCAATAACTCCTAAAATGAACTCCCTTGTTTTCCCCTTTTAATATAAAAAATGTTTAGTTTTTTTGTTTTCTTTTTTAACTTTCTAGTATTTTATAGAATTTTTAAATGTTCCATTTTTCGTATTTTTCTTTTGTTATAAGGATAAACAGCATTAGGAAAACTTTTTCCCTTTATGTTCTATTTTTCTAAAAAATTAGAATAAAATGTTCATCGTTTAAATTTTTTATATAAAAAATGAAATAAAAAAATTCAGAAAAAAAGGCGTTATTTAAAGTCAACTTTCATTGTCATTTTATTATAAACGATTCGCAAATATCAGCGAGTATCAATCATTTTATAAACGGGTCTGTACATTCGAATTTTTATATTGTCTTAATGTTTTATTTAACTTGTGATCAGTATACGATTATGTTTAATTTCTTTAAAAGGGAGTTTAAAAAAAGGCAACATTAAATTGGCAATTTTTTTTTTTTTTACACTTACATACACATATTTGTGTAAAAAAAGAACGAAAAATCATGTGTCAAGCATAGATTATGTAACACTTTCCAACGCTTCCAAAATAATTTTACAAATTATACCGTTTAATAAGCTGAAAGATAACATCTAAGTAAACAATTTGGAAAACGCATAACATATTTAAAAACATAATTTCAGGAATTTCCAACGTATACAATATTCGGAAAAATATCCGAATTCTTTTATTCAGCCCTGTATATTATCTATAGATTTGTATATATACTACTTAGGATGCTAAATTTGAGTTCAGTTAAGAAACGCGTAGCACAGTTTAAAATTCTCCTTGTGGAGTTTCTGTCAATAAACGGAAATGTGTTCGCGAACTTTTGTGCTTCCCTGTATATGATCTACAGAATTTATACACACCACGTAATAAACAAAAAGTGAGTTAATTTTAAAATCGAGTTCAGTTAACTTAAAACGCACTTCCAGAAATTTTTGTTAACAGACAGTAGAGAATTCTTTTGTGTGTCCCTGTAAATGAACGATGACTACGATACACACAATATCCTGTATTAAGCCTCTTGTAATGCACTTTAGTGATATAAATTTCAATGCGTTTAAAATAGTGAAACACTATTTAAATAAACCGCAGACGACTTTTCTCCATAGACGTAATGTAACGGAATTCTTTTGCATGTCCCTGTAAATTAACTATAAGTGCTATGCACACCCTATTCCATATTAAGCTTCTTGTAATACCCCTTAGTGATATATATCAATTACAATGTGTTTGCAATTGTGTAACATCATTAAAATAAACCGCAAATGACTTTTCCCCATAGACCGTAATGTAACGGAATTCTTTTGAGTGTCCCTGTAAAAAAACTATAAGTGCTACACACTTCAGTTGAAATAGGGAACGTGCTATAGATAACGACAATAACACATAAAAATTGCAAGGCAATCCGAGCATATTTACGGGAGTTAGAGCACGGACAGACGGGCAGACGGCAGACGGCCATACGGCCAGACAAACCGAAGTCATAAACACTTTTCAACTAGGTTGGAAAGTGTTAAAAAGAGTGAGCCCCACTAATAATTTTCAGAACTGTACGCGTATGCGAAATACCATCAGATTCATAATAAAAAAATGTGCGGTATTATGAGATGGCTTAGAGTATTATTTATTTGAAGTACATTAGTAAAAAATAGTATAAGGCTTTAATGGATTACACCTGCATAAATACCATTTTTAAAAATGCCATTATATATATATATATATATATATATATAATATTGAACTTATATTTTAAAAGGACAGCGTAGCATAAATAAGACCAAAACCAACTTAGTTATACAAAAGTTTTTATTATAATATTTTTTTGTAATGTTTATTCTTTTAGTTTAAAATTTATTTTAAAACTTACAGCGTATTTTTAACTAATTCTTTTAGACAGATTTTTTTTTTTTTAAGGCTCAGTATTGACGCTTATATTTATTGAATAAGGGCTTATATATATACTTTTTAAATGTTTTTACACTATCTTAAACTGTAGAAAAAGGTTTTTCTAACGATAGTTAAATTTTCTAGAGGAATGTGGGAATTTTCCTATTATTTTAAATTTAAAAAAGTAAAAAAAAAAAAAAGCAAAATAGCAAAATTTTATTTTTATTTCCATTTTTGGAAGAAGCACTTGTCATATTTAAAAATATTTATACAGCTTAAAATCTAAACCGTTCCACTTTCGTTTTATAAAATGTCATCAAACTATCTTAGGTAATTTATTTTCAGTAGTTTATTTTAAATGAAAGCTGAAGATAACATTCGCTTCAAAATTACAACTTAATTTTTTCCTCTTCGTTTTTTTAACCATAGAAATAAATAAACGCGTTGGCGATGTTTTCTCTATCGCCAAGGGATTACTCTCTGAAAAGGACACATCTAAATGACCAATGAGGTGGCTGGATGTGCCAATAATGCTAAAACGTGACTATCTTTTAGAATTTCGCCGGAGGTAGCTACAAAGAAAGGTCTTTGGTAGCTAGACGCGTCCGTTGTGTGATGTGGAAATTTGATTGATGTATGGGTAAATAAATCGTTTGGTGGGGTTGACTGGTTTATTGTATGCCGTAATGTTGGATTTATAGAATACGGATGTAGCTAGAGTTACAGCATTTGAATCGTTTGACATTCGAAGTAGGAAAGAAATGTACAGAGGTGGCCAAAAGTGTGGACATTTTTTGAAAGTTTCATGTTTTTCAACTTTGTGTGCTTGTAGAATATATTAATTTTCACTTAAATACAAACGTTTATATATCAAATTGAAGGTAATTTAATGTAGAATTTAATAATAAAAACAGCATAGGCGTAACTAAAGGGGAGTCGGGTGGGCAGTGCCCACCCCAGGTAGTTCCAGTACCCACCCCAGAATTTCAAGTTCACGTGAAAATTTTATGACAGCGATATGGTCAAAATTTTAATTTTCAAATATTTGAAGGATTTTACCAATAAATTATACTATATATTTCTGATTTGAGAACTAATGTAACGAACCCATATTTAAGTGTGTGTGTGTGTGTGTGAGGTATAAAAGAAGCAACAGACAAAGAAAATCCTATTAGTCTTCTACATTCTTTGCAACAGTTATGTGACCCGGAGTCTATAGGGTTCCAAAAGAAACAAAGTGAAATATTATCTGAAAGCTCTAAATTTGAACAACAGTTTTCTTTTTTGTCACGAGGTGATGGGGAAAAAACAGTTCCAGATGTCCAGTTCCGTATAGGGCAGTTGCAATTGATGTCACCTTGGAGGTAAACAGTACAAATATGCAGTTCTGATTGGTGGAATTACCCTTACCTCCAAGTGAATACAATGGTTGATCAGCTGATTGCAAATGCTCTATTCTTTCAACTATAAGTCAAAAAATATCATCTGCTGTGGTGAGAGCTGATGAGAGAGGGAAGGGGATAGTGGGGGGCACGGATGCCCGAACGGTTTTTTTCTTACAAAATAATGACCCATTTAAAAAACAGGATGTAATTGACAAATTACTGATCAATTAATTGTCTGACTGAGGGACACTGCAAAAGTCGTAAATGAGAACATCATTGCAGGGGGCTTTACTTTGAGGGTTAAGGTAGGGTGAATTTTTTGCAATTTGCCTGCGGCTGTAAGCATGTGGGGTTATTTCCCTTTTCCAAGTTTGCATGCGTAATTATCAATGCACAAATAAATTCTGTAGTTTTGGAAATTCTTGTTTGTATTGCTGCATGCTGCTTCATGGATCGAGGCTCTTTGCTTCATGTTTCAAAATGTACTTTTCGTGAGTAAATTTTTCCTTATCAATCCTTGATATTCTGAATAAATAGAAGGGCTTAGTGAAATAAGATGTTACGTAACAAAAATAAAATTCTGAGACAATTTAAATGAAAGCTTTTAGTTGCAATTTTCATTTTATTTTTGTTCTTGTACCTTGCATTTAGTAAGTTAACGAGTAGTACTAAGCTCTCTCAGAAAAACTTAGCAACATTTAATTTTCTAATATAAAAATTATTAGTAATATTTAAGTTATTTTTATTAAAATATTAACTTTTAATAAATAATATATCAGATTTTCAGATTTTTTTTTTCTCATAACACCGTCATCGAAAAAATAAACTGTATTTTGAGAAAATGTAACATAACAGGTTCCTGCTCGAACCTCTTTAATTAATGTCATTTATTATTTTTAAAAAAAACTAATTGGTAAAGACATAAATTTATTTTTGAAATTGTCAAATTTAACCTTAAAAAAATACTTGGAATTTAAATTGCGGTAGTAGTTGTCATTGCGAAAAGAGTAGAGATGTTAATGATGAATATTTACACAGCATATCGAGTTAAATTATCATAGAATCTTTCATTGGGAAGTAGAATTTCAATTCATCAACACTAGCAATTCAAATACCAATTCAGCTCATGTCCCGATCTGGTGAAATACAATTAATTTTTCAAACGATTTTGAGTGTAGGAGGGACCTATTTCTTCAGTTTTAATATCTTGTGCAGATTAAAACAAATTCACTGCACCCGACTTGGTTTATGGACTATCTTTGATGGGATGAAATTACTCAATGTATGGACGCATATTTTGCTTGCAAGTTTTGGTGAATTTTAAAATAATCCATATACGGGCTATTTGGTGATACTATAGAATATTCGGTCAAACTGAAGATATTGTAACAATATTTTCAACAGGCTTATTTTGCTTTCTGTAAAATATGATAGCATTACGAGAAGTGCTGGAAATTGCCAAATTTCACATCAAAACTGTAAGCTAGCCATTTCATTATTCAAAATGCCAGTTAACGCTACATAAATTGAGTCCTAACCGAAATTCAGTCACTTCCAATCATTTCATATTTCATAAAAAGCAAAATTATGACAAATCTTGTTAACGCATAACGTTAACATATCTTCATTATTGTTAAAGTTATGAACGAAAATTCGGTATCAGTTTGTAGTGCGTAATTTGTTTTTTTTTTTTTTTTTTTTTTTTTTTTTTTACTTTACTGTATTTTAATATAATAAGTGGATTGCGATGTTGGTTTACTGTAGAAAAGGTATTTGTCTTGACCGCACTATCCCTCCTGAAAGTTACTTTCAAAATATTAGGAAAATCCTGTACGTTTGCAACTTCTAACAAGAACGAAAAATCATGCGTCAAGCATAGATGATGTAACACTTTCCAACGCCTCCAAAATAATTTTACAAATCATTACCGTTTAATAAGCTGAAAGATAACATCTAAGTAAACAATTTGGAAAACGCATGACATATTTAAAAACGTAATTTCAGGAATTTCCAACATATATTTCCAACCTATACAATATTCGGAAAAATATCCGAATACTTTTATTCATCCCTGTATATGATCTATAGATTTCTATATATACTACATAGGATGCTAAATTTTAGTTTAGTTAGGAAACGCGTAGCACAGTTTAAAATTCTCCTTCTGGAGTTTCTGTCAATAAACGGAAATGTGTTCGCGAACTTTCTGTGCTGCCTTGTATATGATTTACAGAATTTATACACACCAAGTAATAGACAAAAAGTGAGTTAAATTTAAAATTACGTTCAGCAACTTAAAACGCACTTCCAGGAATTATTGTTTACAGACAGTAGAGAATTCTTTTGTGTGTCCCTGTAAATGAACTATGACTGCTATACACACAATATTCTGTAGTAAGCCTCTTGTAGTGCACCTCAGTGATATATGTAAATTTCAATGCGTTTAAATTAGTGAAACATTTTTTAATTAAACCGCAAACGATTTTTCTCCATACGTAATGTAACGGAATTCTTTTGACTGTCCCTGTAAAGTAACTATAAGTGCTATGCACACCCTATTCCATATTAAGCTTCTTGTACTGCACCTTAGGGATATATATCAATTACAATGTTTGAAATTGTGTAACATCATTATAATAAACCACAAATAATTTTCCCACATAGACCGTCATGTAACGGAATTCTTTTGAGTGTCCCTGTAAAAAAAACTATAAGTGCTACACACTTCAGTTGAAACAGGGAACATGCTATAGATAACGACAATAGCATATAAAAATTGCAGGGCAATCCGAGCATATTTACGGGAGTTAGAGCACGGACAGATGGCCATACGGACAGACAAACCGAAGTCATAAACACTTTTCAACTAGGTTGGAAAGTGTTAAAAATGATCGCCCGCTGTGGTGCATTTAAAAATTTCATTGATAAATCAAAAGGAGCAATAAGTTTTTTTGTCGAGTTGCCAATTGAATAGAATTTGTTTTTCCTACTGACTTACTCTGTTTCTTTCTGACAAATATATAATAAATATAACGGTAAAATTTTCCTTCTTTGTGCTTAAAAATTTCTTTTCAATTTTGGACTATTTATTTTAAAATATAAGGAGCTCTTATAAATTTCTTTTAATTTAGAGAAGGAATTATGGAATTTAACGTTTTATTAATTAAAATTTTTTTAAGACGATCCTCTTCTTGAAAAATAACTCAAAACTTTTTTTTATATTATTTTTGTGTGTAAAGTTTACTTGTAAAATAACTCATTGTTGTACTCATTCCTCAAAACACACGTATTTGTGTTAAATATGGTGTACAATTTACTTTAAAGTTTATTATTTAATACTTTTAAATCTTAAAATACAGGAATATTAGGCCTACCGAATTTTCAGCATCTGGTTTACAGATGTCGAATATTCGTTATTGGATCAAAATCATTAATCGATGCATCTCTATAAGCTCCTTTCAAATGTGATAGAAATAATTTTGAAGAATACTTTTGTTTTCCCATGGAAAAAAGGTAAAACTTAAGCTTTTTTATTTATTTATTTTGGGCGAAAATTATTTTAGATAAAAATGTTGTCCATGTGAGTTCTGTTTAATCAAATCTGTTTCTGCTGAATTCTGATGTAGCTAATTAAATTTAAAATCAATACACTACTATAGAAATCATCGTAGTTTTACAATTATAATGTATATTAAAATTTAAGTATATATATATTTTTAAAAACTTTAAAATACTTCTGATTTCTTTTTCTTTCTTTCTTTTTTTTCACGATTTTATACACTATTTTATGTGATATGTCAACTTTTGAATGCACTATAACTTATACAGTATCGAATTTAAAATTTGTGTTCTTATAAACATATTTTGCACATATTAAAAATTGAAGATTTTATGCAATAAAACAGTGGAGTATCGACTGAATTTTAAATAAAAAACGGATCGTTTTCTGTACCGGTTTCGACGATGAAACATTCTCGTAAGGAAAAAAAACTGCAAACACATAAGAAAAAGTAAAATGCGGAATTTTAGAATTTTTAAACAAATTTAGAGTTTACATTAATGATTTCAAGAAAAATTTTCTCGAATTCTTCCGTATACTCATTCTTAAAATAAATAGATTCAGTTTACGTTACCTGCATAAAATTACAGTGATCGGAAAACTTCTACATTTTAGACAGGTTTCAGTTGTATACATTTTTCAGGCATGTCTAAATTATAATTATATCTATATGGTATTCGTTCTATCGGAACTACGAAATTTTTCTCAAGACAGTTTTCTGTAATAGACACAGAGTGAAGTATTTCAACATTTTGCTGTTGGAGAAGTGGAATTCGGTAAGAATCAAAACATTCTTTTTTTAAAAATGAATTTTGGAGAAGTGATAGTTTAAGTGCTGTGTTTAAAATAGGGACATTAAAGAGATGTATTGGGACACCCGGATATTATGCCTAAAATTGGGTCTCTCTCGGAACTTCTAGTCATCTTAAAAATTTCAATGTCACAATGAATAGCAGTGGTGCCGACTTATATGGGCCCGTGGGGCTTTAGCGTCGAGCCCGCCCAATAATTTGCTGCCCTGATCCACCTAATTTCCCTTGTTTTATTTCACTACGTATTTATTTAAAATTTTAAATCTCGGAAACAAAATTTCATTTTCTATTTGTTGATAAGAGTGAAATATACCAGCCCAGGATATTGTCGGGGTACGGCAAACCAAAGTACCCAGGTTCGAGTCCTGTTCCCGGCATATTTTCGCTCTGTTGGAAAAAATCTCAACTATGATACTCCAACCATTGAATATAATTTACTTAGTTTAATATACTTTCCTCTGTTCATTATGAAAATTTCATTTTGTTGACGTTGAAAAATAGCATTGACATCCGTAACAGAGACATCAAGAGCACTAAATGTTCTTCAGTCCACATATAAGTATTAAATTTCTCTCAACAGTTCCATTTCCTATATACTTGATCAGCAGTATTGTTGTCGTATGTAAACCAAAAGGTAAATGCTAGAATCATGGGAACTTTAATGACTATGCTATAAATTTGTTTGAGAAAGAGAATGTATACGGAGCATTTAAAAAAATTAAAAAGATTCTAAAATGTATACGGCGAGTAACTACGTATGCCTAAGTATGTGTGCTTTCGAAATATTATTTGTTTATAACCTTTTTCATGATGTTGGAGAATATTTATCTATTAAAACACACATAAATAACGCCTGCATTCAAGTCTAAACATACACACAGATATTATACATACACGCAAACTATAAATACAATAAACCCAACAAGTGTGAAAAATTAGCCAGAGCCAGGAATCGAACCTGGGACCACAGCATACAAGACTAATGCTCTAACCGTCTAACCACTGAGCTACCCAGGCCAATACCTGGGACTGAAATTTATTAGTGAGAGATTGCAGACCCAAGTATTGGCCGGTGTCCCAGGTTCGATTCCTGGCTCTGGCTAATTTTTCACACTTGCTGGGTTTATTGTATTTATAGTTTGTATGTGTGTATAATATTTGTGTATGAATATTTATCTATATTTAGTTTTCTGTTAGAAACACATATGCAGAATGAAAGATAGGTTGTACCTGCCTTCGGCCGTGGAAAAAAAAAGACATTACAATAACATTTTTGAAAAAAGAGGGTACTTTTTAACTTTCTCTGCCCCTCACTGAAAGTAGGGACGAAAGGATCTACTTATATATACTTTTATTTAAATGAAATACATTATAGCTAAAACTCTAAAAGATATTCCAGTTTTTACTTCTTATCTAATTTAAACACGACAATAATTTTGTCCACGTGAAAAACAATATGTCATAATTTTGATGATATAGAGGCAGCATTATTTAAGATGCAATAAGTGTAGATCAATGTATAACTAATTTATTACTTATTAATTTCAGTTAATGCATAATTAGCATAAGTTTGTGTGTAATTATAGTAAATTTTATAAATTCTCTGAAAATTCTTCATATTTAACGTTTTTCTTTTGAAAACCTTGCTCATAGACATGTATCTGTAAGTCAAAGTCAATAAAATTGCAATCAGTGCTTCTTTTCTCCGGGAAACGCGTGCCAATGCCTCCCCGAGAGCAAAACCCCCCTGTCGCGCTCGTCGACCTAACCGTTCGGAGTTTTCCGTGGTTTTCTTCGAACCTTGGGTAAATACGTGTTATGATCCCTTAAAAAGACCCCCACGGAGGGCACTCCCCCCTAGGGTCTATATCCCTCGTGTTGATAATTGGCCGTCATAAATCAACCCAACCCGAGAGCAAAACCGCCTGAAGAACATTTCGAGCTACCTTACTAGCTAATGAACTACACTCTTTAAATATATAGCCCCCCCCCCCCCCCCCCAGGAACAAATTGTTCAAATGAAACACTACAATAATCTGTTCAATCAAAAACACATTTTACATTTATATCTTTATAGCACATTTTTTTATTTCTTACTTTGTCAAATATTTTTACCTGCATACTCACATTACCTTGGTCTTAGAAAAAACTGAGAGCAAAAACACAAAACAAGATGCACATGCAGAGGTCTGTTTGGGCTCGGTCCTGGCCCGAAACTGGACCAACCCACGGGCCAGTCTCTGGCCTATTTTCATTCATGGCAATCGGACTGGGCCTGGCTTCCTTTTTCCCAGGCCGGGCACAAACTGGAATTCATTCTTCCTAAAGGTCTAAACGAGTTGAAATTTTCGGGTCCTGCTTTTATCAAGCCCATATGAAAATAATTGGCTCCGCCTACTCTGACCTGACCCATGCAGAAATCAGTAAAATTTCGATCGGCCCAACAATTTTTGCAAAAAATGCATATATTTTTAAATCGTCATTGTTCTAGAATTAAAATTTTCAATTTATTATTTTTAACCCTCTAAGCGTGTAGAACGTAATATTCCGTTCACTAAGCTCCAGGTTTCACTGCAATATATGCAATGTTTAAGATAATATAATTCTATAGATTTAATGAATTTTCAAAACATTGAAGAATGATTAATACTCTCAAGGGTTATATTCATATTTGTAATTAAGTTTTATTTATAATGCTGAAAGAATCATATTTTTTTAGCATTTAAAACAAAATGCTGAGAAAACAACATTACAATTTTAACCTTTTTCAAAACGCTGAGAGGGTTAAAGAATAGTTCATTTTCAAGGCAATAAAATTAAAGTAACAATAAAGCGTCTGAAAAAGAACCTGGCCATGACAGAATCCTGTTTCAAACGGAAAAATGTATTTATCCATGCAAAATGAACATAATAATACGTGAGAAAAGAATGTAATATATTTACAACTGACAATGTATATGCTAAGAAGGTAACTTTCCTATAACGGATATTTCTGTTCTCCTATACGATTCCGTCTTAGAAATGTTTACGATACTATAAGAATTTTCAGGTTTTTAAGTCTCCAAGCCATGGAATATGGATTAAAGTTATTAATAACAACTGAGTCATTTGCATACAAATCGAGATCCAGTAACAAAATAAATATCTCAGCACAAAGCGTTTTTTTAAAAAACGAAGAATACAAACAACATGAAAAGAAAAAACTAAAATAAATATTTTTGTCAAAACTCCTCGTAGAAGACAATTTTTAACCATACCAGTGTAAAAATATGTTTTTTGCTGAAATTCAGGCGAACTGGGAAGGGATAATTACGTTTTTGTGTGAGCTGGGCCGGGCCCGGCTCGGGCCGAGATTCTAGCTTTTATACTGGGTCGAGCCAATAAACTATGTGCGTGGCCCGGACCGATTCGAGTCTAACTTTCAGCTTTTTGTTTTCTTTTTGGCCAATTATATTTTTTTGGCCTAATATACATACATATATTTTTTACGATCCGGATCGAACTTTTAACTTTTATACCCGGCTGAGGGGCAAAAAATTTCTAAAAGTCGGGTCGCGCTCAAACCTAGAAATTTCTCCGGTGCAGACCTTAACAGAAAATCTGAAACTGAGAAAGACCTATAAACATATATTTTATGTTTTTTTTCCTGGAAGTTGAACATAAGGGAGCAAAGACAAAAATTCAACTCAAAAGCTATCCACTGTATAATACTCAAAGCGTATGACGGCCGAAATGATCATTCCTTTACTCTAAGATGTCTCAAAAATGTAATTGCTATCCTTTTTCAAAACAAATGACAGTTTTCACTTAACCAGTGCATCTAAGATCTAATATACGCTTCCACAGTTTAAATATAATATTCGCGGTCTAATTGAATCACTTTGTTGAATATAATTTGATTCAACAAAGCTGCGAATTTCAAATAAACTAAAAAAAATTAATATTAACTTTAGTTTCGATTCATAAAAGCGTCTAATTTGCTTAACTAGTGATTCATATATAAGCGGCAATTATAATATTTTTTTAGCTCCGGGAGGGGTTTTACCCCTCACCCTCCCCCCTTCCTGGGCTGCGCCACTGGATGCATACACACATACAAAGGACTTATGAAGTTGGGGACCTGTGCCCACCCCACAAAATAGCTCTAGTTACGACTAGGAAAAACAGTATTACAATATCTGTATTACAAAAAAGTTATGCAACTAATAGTAAGATCTATCTTAGATTTGCATTTTTTTTAAAGTGATACTTACACAATCAATACTTAGTAGGATCAAAGGAGTGGAAGGTCCCTTCAAGCCACCACTGGTACGCGGGCAAAGAGCCGGGCTCTTCGTTCGCTATCAAATGTGACAGAGCCTCTCGAACGGCAAATTCAAGATTGGCAAGTGGCCACACAAAAAGTCTCTCGTTGTTTGAGGGCAGAAAGATCTTCAAAATCTGCACTAAATGTCAAGCTCAACAGGCCTCTGCAGAACACATCCTGGACTGCTTAGGTCTTTCCAAAGAAGACTTATATGCTTCCCCCCTTCTGGTTCTGGACTTTCTTAGGATTAACGGAATTTTGGATCTTGTCTGACTTCGTCAGACAGTTGGAGGATTAGCCACAACAACACAACACAACAGGATAACCCTTATTTTTTAAGACAGCTTCACAGCGTCTTTTCATTGAGTGAACGAGTGTTTGGAGTTGATCTTTCGTAATCACATGGTGCCCAGACTCAATTATAGCTTCAATAAGTTGTCTTTTATTGGATGGACGTTTTTTTCGTACAAGAATTTTCAAACATCGGCACAAATTTTCAATTGGATTGAGATAAGGGCTGTTTCCTGGCCATGGTAATATATATATATGCCTTTATTTTGAAACCATGCTTTGCATACTTTTGCTGTATGGCATGGAGCTGAATCCTAATGAAAAATAAGTGGTGCGTTGTTGGGGAAGAGATCCCTGATGGAAGGTATCAATTTTGGTTCCAGGACAGTTTCGATGTATTTTTTGGCATTCAGGATGCCATCAATCACTTGAATTCGGCCCACACCATCTGCAGATATACATGCCCAAATCATGACATTTGTTGGGTTTATTTTGTAGTTGCTTCAATTCTATCAGGATGAAGTGCTTCTCCTACTCTAGTTCTCACGTATTTTCTACCATTACTACCAAAGAGCCATATTTTACTCTCACAGCTCCAGATTACTTGCTTCCATTTATTTTCTGACCATTTAATGTGTTGTTCTTTTGCCCACTTAACTCGTTTTTCGCGCTGCTTTTGATTTAAGTATGGTGTTTCCTTGGAATTCTAGCTTGTAGTCCAAATCCTGATAACCTTCTTCTTATTGTTCTTGAACTTACTGCAATACCCGCTGCATTCATTTCACATCTAATGGCATCTGATGAAATTTTTCTATCTTGAAGGCGTAGCCATTTAATTTTTCTATCGACAGTATCACTTGTGTATTTTTTCGGCCTGATTTGGCCTTATTTTCCACTGATTTCGTTTTTTCATAACGTAAACAGCACTTTCGTACACCAGAACAAGTCACTGAACCACCAACTTGTCTTGCAATTTCAGCATAAGAGAGGCCATTTTCTCTCAATATGACAATTCGGCTTATTTTTGTAGATGTCCAATTAGTTCTTCTTGTTGATGACATTATTTAAAATTAGTTTAATTAAAAAAAGGACTTTAAATATTCAAACAACAATACTCTATTCTATAAACAGCAATACTCTATTCAATTGTACTAGTATGCATCATTCCGCAAAATATTTCCACAACAATAACTCTTTTACCATCCAAATAACCTAAACTATAGTTACAGTCATTTGATTGGTCCTCAGAACAGTGTTTTTGATTGGCTAATACGCTTTTATTACAAAACATGTTCTTATTCAAAACGATTTGTGTTTGTTTGTTCTACTAAAATGAGCATAACTTTTTTTGTAATACAGATATTGTAATACTGTTTTTATTATTAAATTCTACATTAAATTACCTTCAATTTGATATATAAACGTTTGTATTTAATTGAAAATTAATATATTCTACAAGCACACAAAGTTGAAAAACATGAAACTTTCAAAAAATGTCCAAACTTTTGGCCACCACTGTATGTACTGCTGCTTCGAACTAATTTATGTTGTGAGAGTTGAAAATATTCGAAATTCGAAAGCTATTTAGGGGTAAGTTTGAATTTTGTCCTCTTGACTGAGTAATTTTGTTTTTCAGGGTCATTTTTGTATATTTTTAAATATCGTTTCGTAAGCGTTCTATTTTAAGTGTCAGGATGCCTCGAAAATCTGTCTCAAGGAATGAATGGAATGATTTTCGTAGTGTTTTGGAATTGAGTGGTAGGGGTAGAAAAGCTGTTGTTGATTATTGTATGGAGAAAGGTTTGATTGCGAGCGAGTATGAATGTCCGAACTATGAAATTGTGTATGAAATTGTATATGTATGAAATTGTGTAATAATATATGTATGAAATTGTGTGAAAAGAATAATCTTGATGGATTTGAATGGCAGTGCGATAGAAGTGGGAAAGGGAAAAAGCATTGTGTAAGGCGGAGTGTAAGGCGGAGTGTAAGGTTTGGTAGTTGGTTTCAAAGGAGTAGAATGAGTATGATTGACGCTTTGATTGTTACGTATGCTTGGGTTAACGAATATAACCACAAACAGATTGTGGACTTGGCGCGAGTGGGTAAGCAAACGGCAACTGATTGGATGAGTTTTTGTAGAGAGGTGTGCAAGTCTGTGTGTGTGTTTGAAGATAGTGATTTGGGAGGTGAAGGTAAGGTCGTTGAAATAGATGAGAGTATGTTTAGGAAGAGAAAGTATAATAGAGGAAAGCATGTGGATGGTAAGTGGGTGTTTGGTGGGGTTGAGCGTGGAAGTAATGAGTGTTTTTTGGAAGTAGTGGAAGCTAGAACGAAAGAGATTTTGTTAGAGATTATTAAGAGGCGGATTTTACCGGGAACTGAAATTATTTCTGATTGTTGGCGGGCCTATAATTGTCTCTCTAATGAAGGTTATAAAACGGCCTCCGTCAATCATAAATATTTTTTCAAGAACCCGGTTACTGGGGCACACACGAACACGATAGAGGGTTTATGGAGCGAGATTAAACGCAACCTTCGCGGAAAGCGTCGGGTAGCAGATGCAGAAGATGAAGAATCTCTTGATAGCTACCTTGATGAATTCTTGTGGAGGAAGCGTCACAGAAAAGATCCTGGTCAACTGTTCGATTCATTCTTGAGGGCGATCATTCGAATTTACCCCCAAGAGTGCGGGATGTGTTGAGGGAAGGCAATGATGCGAATTTAAATGCTGTTTCGCTGCTGGACGACAGCCGACATAATTCTCCTGCTGATTTGCTGTCGGACGATAGCGATGATGATGTCCATAAACCGGGTCTTTCCAGAAAAAAGACAAAATGGGAGAATTTTTATATATATATATATGTATGTATATATATATATAACCATAAATGAAACATTATCATAACACCAACTTAAACCATGAAATAATTAAGTATGAAATAATTAGTTGACAATGAAAGATTCCCCAACACACTTAATATGGAATCAAAAAACATTGAAAGAATAAGAAATTAAATAAAAATTGAATCAATGGAATTAAATGAAATGAAATTTGTGGAATTTAGACAGAATTATCAAGTCCCAATTGCCTAAATACCACAAATAAAATGAGATGTTTCATCTTCATATTAGCCAAACATTGCTAAAAAATATGATATTGGGACTACATCTTAAATACAATGATTCAAATCAGTGATAAAATAAATAATAAAATACAATATAAAAAAGGAAAGAAACCATACTTATAAAAAAATCCATAAAGATGAATAGAGATATAAATAAGAAACGTTGCAGTTCATGAACCATCATGAAAACTCCAACATGATTGGGGAATGAATTGCATAAAAAATCATATCATGTTGCCAATTTTAGAAATATAAATTGCTTAGAAATATAAATTGCTTTGCAGTGATGCCAGAAATAATGTTAAAAAATAATGGATTATAAAATAAACAGGAACATTAGTGCTGCCATCTATTAGTAAAAAAAAGTGGATATAATCTGAATCGAAGGAATAGGATGGAAATAAATGTTTCATAAATCAACCAAATTACTAACTTAATTGATACCAATTAGTTAAATAATAAATAAATGAAATTAATTAATAAATAGAAAATCTAATTACATTAAAGGATGTATTAATGTATAATACTATGTTATAAATAAGTATTAAGATGGAAAAATTAATAATAAAAAACAACTTAAAATAGTGCTGCCCTCTAGTGGTAAAAGTAAATATAAAGTATGGATGGAAATTAGTTTAATAATTAAACCAAATTACTATCTTAATGATAGCCATTAGTTAAATAATAAATGAATGAAATTAATTAATAAATAGAAAGTTGAATAATATCTAATTAATGGATGTATAAATTAATAATACTATGTTATAAAAAAGTAGTAATATGGAAAAATTAATAATTAATGCAACATTAAAAATGTACCATTAAATGTCAACAACGATTAAATAACTGTACTAAAAATGCAACATCATTTAAAATAAATTAAATTAAAATACTAAAGATTTGAATTAAGAATCAAAGAATTTAAAATTAATATTGAGTAAATATTGAAATGAATTAGTCACAAAAATGTGGCTTTAAACAAAGTTAAATTAAATAAAAACACTAAATAAAATTAAAACATATTATATCAACACTGTATAAAAGTAAACATTATCTTAGAAGTAGATATGATATTGTCCACCAAAGGTATTAATCCAAATCATTAGATCAAATACATTCTTAATATTAATGAATATAAATTCATTTAAAATAATTAAATAATGAATAAGTAAATCTAACTAAATTAATATACATAAGAATAATATATATATATATATATATAATCATATTACTAATACTACCAGTACCATTTTATCCCTTTCTAATTAAATATTGAAATAAATAAAGTTTTATCATTAATTAAAGAATTATATTTAAACATTTTATGGTATGTCATAAATAATATTTACCCGTGGAATAACTTCCCTGATGAGAATAAAAAAAATATATATAATGCACAAAGCAATATTTTCCAAGTTTTAGATTTAGATGCAATTTTATGGTTCTTATTTGCAAAGAAAAATCAATAATTTCGAAATGCATAATTTTAGGTTTAAAATAAACAAGTTATTGAAAAACGAAAACTCTTTTCCTAGCCCAAAACATTCTTCTATTACATTACCTGCCTCTTTTTAAACTGATTATTTATTTATGAAAAATAATTCTTTAACATGTATTTTTATATGAATCGATTCAGTCTTACTTTTTTAAATTTTTGTATGAATATTTGCATATATATTCTGTGTTCTAATACATTCAATTAATCCAGATTAAAAAAGAAAATATGCCATTTTATTTAACTGGTGGGTTTGATTTTGCATGAATTTCATATTTATTGATTTTACTTAATGCTTTAAAAATGAGTCATATGTATTGCATATAATTTAATCTTATTCTAGAAAAGGTGGTGATTTTTTAAATCAATGTACTTATTCCAAATTATATGCGATCCATTCATTAATTATTATTATTCCGCATTATTATTATTAACTATTAGTATTATTTACTCAATCATTATTTATAATTTTATTTCTTTAATTACATAGAATTTTTCACGGTTTCCTTTTCTTAACTACCAAACGCCAGAATTTTTATTGTCATTGAATTTCTTTACAGAAACATATATTTCTTAACAATTATTCATGCAAAATAATATTCCCAAACATGCCTTTCATTTCATAGAAATCTAATTTAAACTCCCTCTAATGATTTGCACTATTGGGATTTAAACTTTTAATTCTGTATCTATGACATTCATTAATGTGCGCCTTTATTGTCAGTGACGTAGACGCATCATTATCCTTAATGATGTCAACAGACGCTAAATGTGGACCTCTGAACTTAAGTAGTTGTAACAGATGTCTAGTACAAAGTCGCTTTTGACCCTATTGATAAATTACCCTTAAGAAGTTTGATAAATAGCGGTAGACATTTAGAATAAAATTTCTTTTCATTTCATGCAAAATGATAAACACCAACTATAGTTGAAATGTTTTTGCATCCATATTTTCTTCTATTAAAATTAGTAAATTGTTTTCAAAACATATTCCTATTTAATCCGATTTTCGAATTAAAGAAAACAATTTTTATGCATTCTAAAATAACAAACAATCTGCACTATAAAAAAAAAAAAAAAATCTTAGAAACCAATAAATTTCCGAGATTTAAAGAAGCATTTTAGGAACAAAAGTTTCATTTTTTCCCCCGTTATATACATGTATACAGGGCCGTATTCAGGCATGTGCAACTTGTGCCATAGCACATGGGCGGCACAATGTAGGGGGCTCCTTTATTTTAAAGTTATTTTATTATTATTATTATTATTATTATTATTATTATTATTATTATTTTGAGGACGGCAAAATATTGCTAGTACTAAAAACAGATTAACTTTTTCATTGTATCTTTCTTATGAAATTCTCTGTAGATCAGCAGCCTCGAATTGAGATAGTATTGGAAGTATTGCTTTTGGTGCACCCCTTCTATATAGGTAGCTCTCGGCGCAGCTGGCCCTTTCGGAACTAAGAGCACTTAAGCTTAAAATTCTCAATCAATGCGAAATACTACTACCAAGTTTACTTTATTTGCGCCTGCTGAAATTTTCAAGCTAGCCTATCTGATTCCAGGAACGATTTTAAATTGTAAGATGCACCTAAGTCCAGGCACTGTTGCTCGTAACAAAGCCTGACTAAGCACCTTTCAGGTCAGAGTCACACATTCACCGCTATTTCCAAATAGTAATTGTTTTATTTATGAGGAAAATTATCCTATTAAAAAGGCCAATAAGAGATAGTGCTACTACGTGCCTGTGGCCTTTTCGTATGTCTTAATTTGTCCCTCGCTTGAAATTTTCACTTAAGCTGAATTAAGAAGCCGATAGCAGTTGCAAAATCATATGTAAAACAACTAATGTTGATCATTTTATAAAATAAAAAAAAATACAGTAAAGCAAATAAAAAAACACTTTTTTTTATTGAAGCATTTATTTTATTTTATTTATTTTTTAGCGATCTAATATGAGATGCACAATTTCTTTTGTTTATAGTCAACCATATTCACTTAATGTTTTAAAAGTTTTAGCCTTCTATTGTCTTCGAATCATTATCGCTCTACATATGAAAATAACATTAGTGATTCTTATATCTATTTTTCATCATGAACTCTAGGCTGCGGCTCTTCTCTGGAAATTCATGAAGTCATTTTCATTCGTAAGTAGATATAATTAACATACATTGTTATTCGGAAAAAAGCAATCGAGCAGTGTTTCCTCTTTTCCTATAAAAGCATCGGATTATTCAGAGAACGATGACAACTACAGCGTTTTTAATTTAACTTGATTTTTAGTGACAGAAGAATGACGTAACATTGTTTTGAGAAATAAATCTATTATAAATGAAGATGTATACTTTTATATGTAATAGGAAAGCATTGTTTGATTCTTCAGCATATTAATAGTAACTTCTGCAAGTATTATGCATTTATTCGTAAAACGCAGTTTTTCTATCAATTTTGCTTTTGGGAGGAGGAACATATGAGAATATTTTTAAGGAAGAAAAATTTTATATGATACCAAACTTTTCTTTTGATAAGATTCAATGCAACTTTCCACCCAAAAAAGTTATGTTCTCAAAATAACAGTTATTTTTTAAATGTTTGAAAATAAGATGTTATTTTTTAAAAGAACTTTTAAATATTTTTTTTATTCTATTGCATACTTTCGGTATCGGGTTCGGGCGGGCTCGGACTCTAATGAGATAAAATATTTCGGGCTCGGATTGAAAATCGTCGGGTTCGGGCTCCAAAAAGAGAGCGCAAACTCACCTCTAGTGTATGTGTGTGTGTGTGTGTGGGGGGGGGGGGGTAAAGTGACTGACGGCACAGGGGCATCACATAGCCAAAATACGGGCCTGCATATAGATATATATACAGGGGGTGTTTATTGCAGATTCGCAATCTACGGGTAAAAATACGTAACATTTATATTTAACATTTTCTTTGGAAAATAATAGATGCCGCTGTAATCGAATAAAATGCAGTGAAAATCGTTCCCATTGAAATGTCTGGAAACGATCTCCAGAAATTATACGTCGGATTGAAAAAAGGAAAAATAGGTGTTGAATATTTTAAAAAATCTATTTAGGGATATCAAGATTACCCTCCCCCCGACCCTGGCCCCTGGGGGGTAAAGGGGGAACTTTGAAATGGACCGTAGAATCTGAATCTGCAATAGAAAAACAGGGATTTCTCATTTGTGATTTCAATGTTTCCTCCTCTAGCAATGTGGGGGTGGGGGGTGGATGGCGATCACAGTGCCATCTAGGATTTTCCAAAGAAAATGCTAAAGGTAAAAGTTACGTATTTTTACTTGTAGAATCCGAATCTGCAATAAAAAAGAGGATTATTATTTAAGATTTCAAAGCTGCCCCTCCTTTCTTCCCAGGGGGCAGAGTTGGGGGAGGGGAGATACTTTTATATACTTAAGTAGATTTTTCCAAAATATTGAACACGTGTTTTACTAAATAAATAAAAGAGATATGTTTTCCGAGTAATTTTTGCAGGGTATTAATCTGATTTCTGAAGACGAAATACCCGTTTTTCAGATGCTGCCAATTCTCAAATATTTTTAAATGCGTAACTTAATTCGTATATGCAAAATTAACGAAATAGTGTTAGTTTTAACATTAATGATAATGCTTTAAAACTAGCATGTTTGTTAGGTGCACATAGAAACGTTTACTTGAGAGTGAACAGCATCCAAAAAATGATATTTGATGTTGTAAAAACTAATTAATGCACTGTAAAAACTGCTCGGAAACGTTACCATTTATTTTTCTTCTTTTAATGAGGCTGGAAAAAAAGTTTTTTTTTAATACTTTTACATTAAAACATGGAAATCTTTTGGTCTCGGTGATTTCTGAAGATAAAGGGAAGGATTTTTGGAAATGGTGAATAGTTCGCTAGAGATTATGTTACATTTTCATAAGTTTCCTAGATCCTGAAACATTTTTCATGTATTCCTATTTATCTTTCTATTTATCTTCCAACAAATAAAATCTTTTGATTTCGACACTGGTGTAATTTTCATTATAATATTACATATACACAAATTTTACGTATGCAGAGTTTTCCTGAACTCATGGGCCAAACTCTAAAGGGTGATAGAACATGCCCAAACAAAGTCAAAATACAGTACAATGCAGAGTCGTAACTCACACAGTGGAGCGCTACAGGGTGCTTTTTGATTGTGGAGTGAACTAAGTTTTCTACACAATATCTATCAAATGATCCAACGCGGCGCCCGCGGGCACCGTTGCGCCCTTTATAGGTTCTGTTGTCGCTCCTTCAAATGTTTCATTTTCTAGATTTCTTAAAAAAATTTTATCTCCAATGTTAATTTGTCTTAAAATAATTAATAGTTGCATGCTTTTTTTATTAAAGATATTTTTTAAGTTTTTAGCTCCTTTACTTGCATAAGTCCCTAATATCCCACCACCCCTCACTCTCACTCCGAAACCTCAAAATATGTAATGTTAAATTTACTATGATATGTTTTCGCTCAAATTTATAGATGAGCCACTTCCTTCGTAAGGCGCCAATGTTTACCACTGTAAGATATATGTATATCCTGCAGACAGACTCGTAGGTATCACTATCAATGCTAAAAGTAAGATAAAAATATTGTATTTTTTAGTCACATTAAGAATGGCGTCCTGCCCTGTGTGCCACTATCTAAGGTGCGCTTTTGCTTACTGGAAGATTGACCTTGATTAT
Organism: Maratus michaelseni; assembly: GCA_963931845.1. NCBI lineage: Eukaryota > Metazoa > Arthropoda > Arachnida > Araneae > Salticidae > Maratus > Maratus michaelseni. The sequence goes on from OZ007591.1 coordinate 176,957,276, forward strand.
AATAGTAAGCAGAAAATTCATATTTACCTTCTTAAAACAATAATATGGTTTCTTCAAAATGCTCTTATTTTATTCAGATTTGCGTAGAGATTAAAATTCCATTTTGTTAGACAGAAAATACTGAAGGATCCTGGCAATTTTTTTGCCAACTAAATCGATAAACATCGATTGAAATTTAATACGACCCATTAGAGTAAACTTGTGTTTTAGTGTTATAGAATATATAAAAAGAAGTTTTCACGTGGTAAAAAAGAGATTATTTTAGACAGTATACTAATTAATGTATTATGCAATGAAATTCATATATTAGTAAAAACTAATGTAATCAAGTTTTTTCTGATGTGTGCCATTTTTTCAGTGTGTTTAACGCATTTTCCCGGAAGCTGACGAGCGTTAGCGAACGGGAACCTCAATGATATTTTGTTAAATGTTTAAAATTAATGTTGAAAGTTGTTAACAGTTTACTTTTATAACTGACCATCAATTCAAATTAAAAATTACAGATTTCTGGCACATGTTAACGCATTAATTGTATTTGAGTGGTAAAACTTGTATGCGTTGCAAAATAAATAAAACAAATGTATTTGTATTAAAACTGATGATTTCGGGTTATGACACCTTGATCGCGATAGTACATTTGGAAATTTTCAAACATTCAGTAGGATTTTCAAAGCGTAATTAATAACAAAAATTAAAACATCATGTTTATATTTTAAAATGTTGTTCTCTTTTACAGATTCCATATTTGAGAAATTAAAATCTCCAGTCAAGTCGTGATTACTTTAATTTGAAACCTTTTCTTTCATAATCAAATTACAAAAATCTCTAAAACAAAACAATTAATTACAAAATTATAAGAAATCAACATTAAAATATATATAAGAATAAAACTACAAAACTACTACATAAAAAAACAGCACGCGAGAAATACACAAATAATCTCTCCAAGAATAAACACACAAATTTTTAAAATAATGTCTGAACTGTCATAAATGTAAAATAGGTTATTGGATTTAACAACACTCTGTGTTTCTACCAATATATTAGCAGAGGAATAGTTTAACTTCAGGTCGTCAATCGTCCGTTAGCCCAGGGCAAATACATGCAACGTGTATGGTTAAAGTGGTATAGTTAATAATTAAAGAAATTATAAATAATATATTAAAAATGTAAATGAATATAAAATAAGATCAAAATTCTTATGGAGGAAAATTTAAAAGACACTTAAAAGTATTAGAAAGAGATGGCGATGATAAAGATCATAAAACTTTTTTCTTTGAAAATACAACAATAATTACCAGTTCATATTAAAAAACCACTTTAAAAAAATATTCTTATTAGTAAAATGTCTAAATTTGCAACTTTCATCTTCACAGTTTCTTTTCTAGAACGTTTTAAAATTAAAATATTGATATAGGAGCATTTTTAAAAGCAACTTTTACTTAAAGAAACTGTTAAATTTGCCGTTTATAGTTTAAACATCATAGATTCCGTTTATTTTCTAGCATATTGTAAACAGGAAACATGTCAGAAAATTTGAAGATAAACATTTGTGATCAATAAACAATAGCCACGGAAAACTTGTTACAATACACTTTAAAAAATGCTTAAATAAATTTTTAAGAAAAGGAATTTCTTGAAAGAGCACACTTGCTAAATATTTGTTTCTAAAATTTGTTCTCATGTGCATTTAGATAAGCACTTAGTTTTTTTTAAGCAGTAGACTGGTTTTAAACAACGAATGATGAAAATTTTCTTCATTGATGTAAAAATACACAATATATTATGTATTTGTGGAATTAATGTATTAAGTATTTTTTTTTTCATATTCATCGTCACTTTAGTGAAAAGGAATGATAAACATACAAACAAATTCTGGTATTCCATGTTTACAATATATTTATCACGTAGTATTGTTTTCAGTCACTTTAAAAGTATCGCGTTTATGATAAAATGAATTAGAAATAAAGTAAAAAATCTTTCTGTTGCGTTTGAGATTTTGTTACTTAATCATTTGTGTGTGCACTTCATCTGAAATAACAAAGTAACTTTATATAGTTTAACTGCAATATCAGTTTTATTAGTTTCTGGTGAATCCGGATTATAGCGGATTCCTCATCAGTAACTATAGCATAATTTTTTGAAAAAGTGTTAATGCATGTATATATGTTATAAGATGGATATAGGTAAGTGGGAGGTACATATGTATGTATGTGTATAGACATAGGTTCCAGAAAAAAAGTTTAAGTAAATATTGAGAAAATTGATTAAGTGTGGAATAGTCAGAATGATGATTATATGAAAATTTGATTAAATTTATTAACGTTAAGAACTCTGTCGGATCAATTAAATTTGCCAGCAAGGTATTTTTTTGTAGTTTTACGTTTTTCTTTATCTCTGGTAGTAGTAATAACTTTTTTTTTGTATTTTTATGGAAGTATATTATTATTCATTGGATATAATAGGTGTCAGATACATAATTTGTTTTATTTGAATTACTAATTAAATTTTAATATAAAACACAAAACACTTTGTGAAATAAGACATAACTAGTCTCGCGACTGTATTTTGTAAACAGCATTTTTATATAAATCTACATATCATTTCTAGTTTTCTAACATCCGCATTTATCTAACGACAGTCATTTATTTTTTACTCATTTTTCAAAAATTGTGTATTCAAAGGCTACATGTCATCAGAGGAGAAAAAAATCAGATATTTAAATAAATATTTTTCATTCAATTTTATGATAATTATACGAAATATTTCTTATGAACATTTATTTTGCCATTGTTATTATTATTTGCAAGTTTATAAATCGGTACAATTGAATAAAACATTATTTGTAGAAGCGGGGAGGATTTTTTAAAAATAGATTTTTCAATTATTTTGAATCAAAATTATAAAAACGTTTGTATTAACAATATTTATCATGTTAAAATTATATGTTTTAAATCTTGAATGAAACTACACTTCTGTTTCATTTCCTCTTCAAATGAAAATAGATGGAAAGTAAAGTGAACTAGTCGGATGTGCCAATCCCAAAATTTTCTTCTATCTCAGTCATGTTAATACTTCAAAATTCGCTATCACATCGCCAATAAAATCAATATTTTTCGTCATTCATTTTTCGTCATGTTGTACGTCAGCTGCTTGCGAATCGTCGGGTTACAGGGATGCGAACAACTGATGTATACTAAACTACCGACAGGAACAGATACCCTCCCTATTCCTTGGTTTTACGATTTTAGCTAATTTTACTGGAAAACTCGAAGCTCAAATGCGTGGAACCTAAATAAAGAAGATTCAATTCCAATTCTCGTCAACATTGAATTTGAATGAGAATATCGCCAAATTAGTACTCTACAGCCAAGTTGGCTTCATTTATGGCAACTTATTTTGGTCGCCAAATTTGGCGATATTCCGCCAACTGTCGCCAAGTTTGGCAAGAATTTGACGTTGGCGAATATAAATATATAGTGATAAGCATATAATAGGATTAATGGTTACAACAATGAAAGAAAATTTGCCGAAACCATGTTAACTAAAACTCATAAATTAAACCCGTTTATGGATGAATTCTGCTGTCTTGTTTGAAAATGTCAGCCACTCTAAAATTTCAAACCGCTATATCTCAGCCATTTTTTAAGATATATGCAAAACAAAAATTGTTCCGGATTTTCCGGATCAAGGCCGAACATTTAAAGAAAACTGTTTTGGGATTTCTAATTTTTTTTGAATTTGCACATCTGTTTGAATTTAAAATCTTTAAATGGCTATCGCAGCGCCCCCTTTCGTCGAAATATCCCCAAATTCTAATAGAGCCTGCTTGCCACAGCCAAAAACATAGCAAAAAAATGTGGTTCAATTTGAAGCATAACTTCATACACTTTTCGAGAATATAATAGTGAAAATGGAACAAAAATATCGATCACAGCGCCCCCTTTCGTCGAAATATCCCCAAATTCTGATAGAATCTGCTTGCCATAGCCAAAAACATAGGAAAAAAATGTGGTTCAATTTGAAGCATAACTTCATACACTTTTAGATGGTACAATAGTGAAAATGAAACAAAAATATTGATCACAGCGCCCCCTTTCGTCGAAATATCCTTAAATTCTGATAGAATCTGCTTGCCATAGCCAAAAACATTGAAAAAAAGTTAGGTTTAATTTGAAGTATAACTTCATACACTTTTCGATGATACAATGAGGACACACAGACGGACAGACAGACATTTTGTAAAAACATGTTTTTCGGAATCTCTGACCCCTAAAACGTCTAAATCCGTTGAAAACCGGAAGTCGAAAAAAATTTCGATTACAATACTTTCTTCTATTATAGATAGAAGAAAGTAAAAATCGCTCCTCAGAGCTCACAGAAATCAATATAATAGAGTCAAAATACAAAAATGCCAAATTATTTATGGCATTATATTTTTCTCCTATTCCTATCATACATTACTTTTATTGGAAAATGAACTTTTAGTTTCGTTTCTGAAAATAACGAAGTAATTATCTAATGTATGCAGCTGTGCTTCATCGAAAAGTTAAACACAAATGTAAAAATAGAACTTAATTCATAAAGTTTCATTATATCTTACATGCACCACAAGAAATACATTGTTATTTTACAGAAAGAAATGTTATAAATTACAAATATGTTTTTATCAATTTTAAAATATAAATATGTATATATTTTAGGTAACTTATGATGCGTGCTTATTTCTGTATGACTATTCTATTTTATTATAGAATTAATTAATTACTAAAATTATTTGAGTTATAGACACGTACGGCGTTAAATAGTAATAAAAAATATTAAATGTAATATAAAATATTGCGATAAGAACTTAGCTATAAATAAAGCAGAGCTTTTAAACGGAACCGAAACGAAAAAAGTTATTTCTCACGGAATACTGTAAACCGGGACAACTATGCCACATTTTTATTTTCCTAGCCATCTTTTGCTTACTCATAATATTCAATAACGCTTAAAAATCATTTTAAGCCATTAATCTTGAACTCTAGTTTAAAAATATGTGGTAACATATTAATTTAAGTAAGCATTTCTATTTTTTTGCGCGTAAAACCGTGTTTGCAAAGTTACCTGGGAAACGGGGCAACATTGCAAACTGTCTAAAACCAGTGAAAATCAATAAAAAAACAGGGAAATTGAATTACATAATTGAAATTATGTACTTAAATTATGATATATACATTTCAATAAAAAAGAAAAGAAGTAGAAGCGCATTTAGAAAAAAATGCGAACATTCTTCTCAGAAAAAGAAAATTTTCTTTTTTTCTATGTAAGGAGGTTCAACAATATAAACAACATTGACTTAACGTCTGACCTCGTCCGAACAGTAGGGAAATGGAAACTCCACCTTTGTCTTTCGTTCTAAGGTATGATACCTCAAATTCTTCATGTCCGTAATAATGGGAGATTTTTGGCAGCTTAATGTTTGTTTCACACTTTTTTTCTCCAAGAACTTAACGATCACAAACATCACAACCTTCAATTGTATGAAGTTGTTACCATCTTGGGCTAATTTGATGTCTTCAGTCATCTTGAGGAACAATGTCCTGCACTAACTCTTTACTGGGTTATTCAGGTTGCTTGTGTTTTACATCTTGTTCAAGGTTCTGCTTCTTCCTATGGTACTAAACCTTGCTCAGATTCTGATTCATATGTGTCAAGCTAAGATAACGTGCAATCAGATTTATCAAAACAATACGAAACAATCTAGGGAAATGACAAAATTCTAGGTTGGAAAATTTATCCCACTCTTCCAAAGATCCCTGGTTCAACTTTGCCAACAAATGTTATCAACCATAAAAATAACATTAGATGAAGTTCCGAAAGCGAAGGCAGTTTTTACTTACGTTTGGATTAAAAATTGAAACGGAACACTTTTTTAGACGTCCAAAATCGCCTTATTCCCAGTTACAAAATATTTTCACTGATAACGGCCATAAAATAGCAAAAAGCAAAAAATTATTTCCTTATCTTTTCCAAGTAAGGAAACAAATAGATTTTTTGCTATGTTTTTTTCCCCTCAACCAAGAATTATATATGGAATGTAATATTTATTGTGATATATTATAGCTATTGAATTTTGTTGATATTATTTATTATTTGAAGAAATTTATTAATGTTATTATTTATTAAGAGAATATATTAGAAATATGTTGAGAAATGTTATTATTAAGACAAAATAGAACTCTATTTACAAAAAATGTTGACAAATTGAAAATTGATTGAGTGAACTGCTTACAATGAATTCAATTTACAAAAGTGTTGATGAATTTAGGTATATCAATATATGATGAATTGGAGAATACTAAAATTTCGGTACCAAAATAGTGTATGTACCATGAAGTATAGTATGAACATAAATAGGGTATATACAAAGTTACTGTTTGTGTCAATAAGGTAGTTATCACAAATATTCCACTCATGGAATAAAATAGCTCTGATCTCCAGTGTGACCACGAAAAGAGTGGCACCATAGATTAGAGTGGGGTTAATCCCAAATCAAATTAGAAACGAAAGAGAACTGTTTAGTGAGGACTGAAAACTATGAAGCTTCAATTTTTCAATGGAATTAATTTCCATCTTTATTATTTATTATATTGATTTCTTTATATATTATGTTGTTATTAGTATTATTTATTATGTTAGTTATTTCTTGTTTTTATCTTGATGTATTGTCATTTATTTACACTTGCAAAAAGTAAGTGTTGTTGTAAAATTTATGTATTTTAGGTTATGCTTTTATTCTATTTTTTTTTCGAATTTCTATTCTTCCAAAATTTTTAAGGCAGTTGCTTCGCGCGTGATTCTTGGTCATTTCAAAATTTTAGATTTTTTTTTTTAATTTTAGGAAAAATTCTCAATTTGTTTATGTCACTTATCGGAACTGCTGTTAGGGAAGTGCTGTCAGCTAAGCTTTTTTTTTTTTGGGGGGGGGGGGGGGATATGAAACAAATTTTAATTTTATCGCCGTTGGCCTCATCAAAGTTATAATTCTGTTTAAATCCCATTATTCTAAATTATTTTCTAGTATTTAGACTGTCAAAATCCCGCCTAGCTAAAAATGCTTTATTCTAAATCCATTCTCTTAAAAAAGGGCGCTAAGTGCTGTTCTGTTAAACTTACACACTTTTTATTCCATTAAATAAACGCATCCTAAAATTTAATTCTTTTAAAATAGCACTTTCCCAGCTAAATATTTTAATTCTCTTGAAATAACAACCTATATCTTTTTATTTTTATTTCCCTATGTTTTCTGGCAAAAAAGTATTCTTTCTCAAAATATAAAAGCTAATCTCAGTTTCAATGTAAAATTTTTATCTTGGCATTCTGCCCACACTCGGTAAAACCTACGATTTTTTTTCTTTCTTATTTGTTCGAAGGAATCAGATTTTTCCGGAACACTTATAGAATATTCTCCCGCGCTTTTCTGCAGCTTGATCTCTTCCAAATCATAATGCTCAGAAAATTGATTTCCGTAGTGCTGATTGGTCGAAAGACTGTTTTAACGGCTCTGTATTCGTGAGCGTTAGAGAAGATATATACTCTAGGTTTCCCGCCTTGAAGACAGAGAGATTTTGCTGGGAGCAGGATGTAGGTGGAAGTCCAACGCGTGGCTCGCGATCATGGAATAAAAATCTCCGTAGCTGCCGATATAGTCTAAGATGCCTCCCCTTAACAGCTTTGATTCTTTCGAATGGTTAAAATGGGATACGAAGCTTCTCTTTGGTTCTACTGCATTGAATTATCCTGAGAGCTGATTAAAAGCATAACCAAAGTTTATCGGGGTCCAAATAAAACATGAAATGGACTTGACTGCCTATTTATTTTTTCAATAAACTCCAATGATTTATCATGATCGGTGTACGACTGAAAACTTCCTGGGTGGAGGCCCGGGCCTTGGATTGATTTACGGAAGGTGGAGTGATTGTGCAGTGAAAATGTGACATATATTTCAAAAATAGTAACTACATTTCTTTATAATATAATTTGTACTACAGTATTCGAAGAACGTTCTTATATTATTCACTACATCTGTCTGCTTTTCACATATTTATGATTGAGGAAAATAGTATTGTTATGTATTTATGTAAGGTGCAAAGTAGGATTAATACAAGAAAGACGGCAAAATTCGTTATACATAAATAAACATAATGGGCCACTGAGATCCTTTGTGCATTATTGGTCGCTACAATAAATTAATTTTATTTTTATAAATTGCAAATGCTATGCGATTGCTAAAAATAATATAATACATTCAACATTGGCCATTGTTTAGGAAATTTTACACTTTTTTTTATTGATGCAATACATACATCACACTTCTTTTAAGGTACATTTACCACACACTGTTTTTTTACAATCTTAGCCAGTATTTCTGGTATGATTTCCTTTACAAGATTTTTTCACTTTGCAGTTGGAACGTTTATTTTCGATGTGTTCCATAGTATTTGGTATCAGAACTAGTGATGGGCCGATTCGAGATCTTTTACGAATCGATACCTTAGTTTTCGAAAACTTTTCAGAATCGAAATCAGAATCGATTCTTTGTATTCAAATATTGAAGCACTGAGAACTACTCCCGACTTCGTTCAATCGTTCAAACTAAATGAGGGGCGACATTTCGTCTGTATTCGAATGTTTATTTTACGTAAAATCGTTTGCTTTTTTATGATCACGTGTCAGATTCACATTAGTCTATTATAACAGGATGATTAGCGCCTATTTCAGCCAATCAAATGTTTATTTTTCGAACAAACGCTTCTCTTTTGTTATTGATAGCGTGTTATTATTTACAACTGCTCTGAGAACAATCTCTTTTCTTTTTAATATTTTTGAATTTTGATATAAATATTACGATTGTCATAATGCTTTGTTTTTCGCAAATTGTTTGAATGCTGAAAATTTCTTTAAAAATTTAAATGGAAAATGTTATCTTAAAATTAAGTTACGTTTAATTTAAAATTTTATTAATCCGTTCAAGTTATTATAATATGTAGAAAATGAAACCAGGCAGCAAAAGATCAGAAGTTTGGAATTATGTCAAAAAAGGTGAGAGTGGTAATTTTTTTAGAGAATCATACCTAGCTGATATATTCTCGTATCATAAACGCTGGCAAGTGGACAGAGGATGGGCCATTTCTCATCCCTGGATTTTGAAATTTAATTAAATAAATTTCATTTATCTGATTATTTAAAACATGATAAAATTAATTCTTCCAAGTGACGTTAGAATCAAGTAACATCAAGTCAAAAAATACATAAATAAATAAATAAATAAATAAATAAATAAAATCGTCAGGATGAATCAATCCCGTTGAACCCTACACCACAGCTTTTACAGGGTATGACAATTTTTTACTTTTGCTTTCCTGTTTATGTTTATGCGTTTCAAACTTATCTTAAACAAAGGATTCAGGGTAGCAAAGCCCTTTGACGGAAAAAAGGACTGCTTCAATTTTCCCTTTCAAAACATATGTTGGTAAAATATTTCTTAATTGATAAATTTGCTTTTTATGTTATTATGTTTAAAAATTGTCTTGCATGAGAGTTTTAACAAAAAAAAAAACTTAGTTTAGATTATTTTATTTTTAGATTATCATGTTAAGATCATGTTTAGATTATTTTATTCTGCAATTTCAAAAGCAGACTAGATTGTGGACCATTGCTACACGTGTTCCAAAATCTTGCCCCTTCCAAGATACAATTCTGCCGACGTCCATGTCTCTTAGTATTGCAAGTTATATCTTATTATTTTCCAAGATTTAGAGGCGCAGAACCGGCCCTCCCCTGCAAACGCCCGTAAAAGTAAGCAATTTATCTTCAATTAGCGAAATCAAGAAAAAATTTCTCTTTTACGAACGTTCAATTTTATTTTCCACTATAAGTAATTATTTTAATCGTTGAATTTTTAAAAAATTAATAAAAAATTGATATTTATGATTCTTAACCCTCTGAGCGTTTTGAAAAAGGGTAAAATTGTAATGTTGTTTTCTCTGTATTTTGCTTTATAGGCTAAAAAAATATGATTCTTTCAGCATTATAAATAAAACTGAATTACAAATATGAATGTAACCCTTGAGACTATTAATCATTCTTCAATGTTTTGAAAATTCATTAAATCTATAGAATTATATTATCTTAAACATTGCATATATTGCAGTGAAACCTGGAGCTTAGTGAACGGAATATTACGTTCCACACGCTTAGAGGGTTAAATACAAATTCACAGAATTCATTATAATCGTTTTCTTAAATTAAAATTCATATGATCGATTTAACTAAAAATATATATGTATAATAGTTGAACTGATAGCACGCTTGAAAAAAAAAATTCTAAACTAAAATAGCGCCGATCATCCTGCTAATCACAAAGGTTACAGAGAAAAGTCTCAAACAACGCCGAGTAGTCTATAGTATTTGAATACTAGCATTCGCTGGCGCATCTGATGAAACCATAGAAAAATCAAGCTATGATAACTGAATACAATCGAAAACCGAAGTTTTCGTCGCTGACACAGATGCCAGGTGACTTGTATTCGAATACTCCTGTCTGAAATCAAGACCACTTGAGTACTTGGCTGAATCGAGAACACAGACATTTTGTATTCGAATACTTCCATCACTAATCAGAACTATTGTATCTCTTCTGTTGAAGTGTTTTATATGAAGTGTTGAAGTTTTCTTCACCTAGTTGTAGAATCAAATTTCACTTACTGAGTTTTTTTCTTTCCTATCACTTCTTTATACAAAATACAAGAATATAGTGTAGCCATTTCTCGAAATAACATTAATTGTATGTATGAGTTGGCATGATTTTAAGACGTTAAAAAAGACATGCATAGGCCAACAACGACTTCCTGATTTAGTTATTATAAAGACGTACCACTTGGTCTATAATGTGTATACCTTACTTTGTCTGGTTATAAAATTTAACAGTCTTTGGCGTCTTCTTCTCATTATCGTCAGTGCTAACTGTGGAATGGACGGTTCTTAGTATCAGAATTGCCCTTTTTTTCCTTCATAAGAAGTTGTCGTTATATCACTGACCTTCTTCAACAAGATTACAGAGTAAATTATTTGTTTTCCTAACATGGCTGTTTGAGTCAATTCTTGGTTGATTTTCATTATTGTTCCAACGAGCCTTGAAGAGTTGGCCATTAGTGTTTTTGACTAAATGTTTCTATTTTTCTTTAAATATGTTTTGGTGAGTCACTATACGTTCATTAAGAGCTTCATCTGTTGGTTTGCTGATATACACAACATTGCTGAGAAAACCATTGAATATAAATTTTCAATCTACACAAATCTCTTCAGTACAGCAAGGAAAATTGTATACCAAATTTATCTGTTACTGAGTCAAAGGACATCTTGCCTTTGATGGCATAAATGTTTCATAAATTTATAGATTTTCTACAGGTTTGTAGAATGCAGAGCAGTTTTCAATGAAAGGATTCCTCAATGCCGATGCCAATGTGAACATACTGTCAACAATCGCATCAAACCGTCTTGACATGTCACTTCATGAAGTCTGTAAGCAAAATAAACAGGCAAATTGCTTTCTTTCAACATTCACAAACCACTTTGAAAGCACAGTTCGTTAAATTGACCAATTAACACTAGCTATTTTCATTGATCCAAATATGTCATAAACTCTTATAATTTTAAAATCTGAATCAGTTTTTGACATATAATGTTTTATACTTTTAAACGCCATTTCTACAAAGGTGGAAACCAAATTATGCGATTTTTGTTGATAACAAGAACGGAAAATCATGCGAAAAGCATAAATTATGAAACACTTTCCAACACAGCCAGAAAATTGTAACAAAACTTCACCGTTAAAGTGGAAGGAGATATATAGTTAAAAGTTTAGAAATATATAACATATTTAAGAATTCAGTTTTAACATTTACTTTCGATAGACAAAAATGTGGTCAAATTATCTATATGATCTGTAGATTTGAATATACACTACACAGCAAGAGGAAATTTAATTTATTTAGAAAATTCACATTTAGCAATTTTCGCCAATCGATGGAAATGCGCACGGAATCTTTTGTACAGCATTTCATATTACACACAAAGCCTTCTGTACATATCACATATTAAGTTAAAACTTAAATCAGATAAAAGATGCATAAGACAACTTAAAACTAACTTCCAGCAATTGCCAACCATAAAAGAGAATTTAACTTGATCTTTGCGCAAATCTGTATAGGAATTTATTTATATTCCACAAACTTATATTAGTCTACTAAATATAGTTCAGCAGGAAAAGGCGTAACACAATTAAAAATACCATTAAGTAATTTAATCCCATTGTCAGTTTTGCTTACGAATTCCTTTGTGTATCCCTGTTTATGATCAACAGAATTTATACATACCCCGTACTTTGCAAAACTTTAGTTAAACTTAAGAACGCAAATCAAAGTTGAGAACACACTTATGACACATACACTGTAATTATCGCACTAAGACTGTAACTGAATTATTTTGTGTGTCCCTGTAAATGAACTGGAAGTGCAAAGGACACCATACTTTTCGGTGATCAATTTATACCGCACCTCAGTAACACACATAAATTTAATTATAACTACACATAAATTTAATTATTAATAAATTTAATTTATTATGTTTGAACTAGTGAAACATAATTTAAATTAAACTGCAACCGATATCTTCCCGTAGAACATTGTGTAACAGGATTTTTTTTGTGTGATCCTGTAAATGAATAATAAATGCTTTGCACACCATATTTGATACAAAGAAAGTTTTAGTGCGCTTCATAATTGTATATCAATTTTATCTGGTTTGAAATGGCGTAACATCATCAAAATATACATGCAATGATTTTTTCACATTGATGTAATGTAACGGAACACTTTGACTGTCCCTGTAAATAAATTATAAATGCTACAAACTTCATTTTCATAAGGGATCATGCTACAGTAGACGTCAATAACATACCAAATTTTCAGGGCAATCCTAGTATATTTACGATAGTTAGAGCATGGACGGTTGGCAGAGGGCAGACTGCCACAGAAACCGAAGTAATAAGCACTTTTCTACTAGGTTCGAAAGCGTTAAAAATGGGAACAGGGTAAATAAAACGGGCTATTAAATTTTTATTGATGTCATTTCACATTAAAATTTAAAAGAGAAAATATTTTCGATTGAAATAAATAGATAACGGAAAATACACGATAAAACTACATTTCCTAAGAAAATTCAAGATATAAAAACATTTTTTTTTCAATTATTCGAGCTTAATGAATCAATTTATTATACAGAAACAAAATTCGTTTGTCGACATACTGACTTTTAGACATCGTAATTTTTTTCTGCTTTTCTTCAACAGAAGAGAAAGATTTAAGATCCTTGTACTTAGGTGGATAATTATTGTCCATATCCACAAGAATTAAAATTAGAGTAAAATCCTGTACTATTTTCAATTAATTATTTTGGAAATGTGGCAGTTAAAACGTGTGACAAGGGCACTAAAAGTAAAATGGTTGCCAATTCAAAATGGCACACATATTTATTTTGCTTTACGCATTTATTTTAATTCAAAAAGTTAAAATACATTTTCGTCAAAGTGATGTAATTTAACTTTCAATAATTTTAAAATTAGCAACCAAACATTAAAGGAACAATATATTTTCAATAAATAAAGTTTCCTACCATAAATTCTGTAATATTCGTAGTTTCTATTTAACCTACATTGTTAACATGTTTTCTTACTTGAAATTTAGTGTTTTATAAAATTGATGTTTTTTCCCTTTTTTTTGCCTAAATGTATATAAATATTTGATAAATGGATATAAATATTTTCTTCGGAGAAATCGAAAGTTTTATGCAATGTAAATAAAAGCGTTCGTGAAAAACAAATCCAAAATTAAGAGGTACACCTGCCACTAGTTGTAGTGCACTTAATATATTGAAAATAAATTCGCCTTAAAAATCAGAATATGGCATTGTTTGCATAAAGCATAAATATAAGACTGAGTCTCGGTTTGGGGGAAACATGATATAAATTTCAAACATAAACTGTAATTTTTATCTAAAAAAACTTTTCCCATGTTTTAAAAATATATACAACATATTTCTAAATTATACTCTCACAAAGAAACTAGTCCAAGCTACTTCGGTATTTTGTAATCTTTAATAAATGATTCTTACCTACTCCTCCAATCATCTATGCTTCGAACAACATACATAAAAAAGGGGTAACACATTTAAGGTGATGATTTTGAAGAACAGACATAATTGAAATTGACTAGCGGACTATTTTAGGAATTGTAATAATAGTGGCGTGGTTGAAAATATTGCATGATAACAGCGATTACAAATAAGTGAATTGTTCCCGAATCCAATAAGTTATCTTATATTGTTTTAAATGATACTTTCATCACTTTTTTGAAGTATATTTATGATGTATTAATTAAATTCCTTGTGTGTGTTTTTTTTTCAAATTATATTTCTAATTATAAGACAATTACAATATTTTTATCCTATTTTTATTCAGAATTCTTAGAAATTTAAAAGTATAATTTATTTGTATTTTATCTCATTCTTCACAGCAAAGACTATAAATTGCTGTATGTTCTAATTTTACTTTAGTTATTTTATTAATTTTACTATTCTTAATATTATAGTTTGTATCCTTGCTAATATTGGAAATATTGGCTTAGACTTTTACCTGAACATAGGCGTATTCACACCTTTTATATATCCAATTAACAATTGCATGCAATAATTAAATCCTGATAAGGAACATTTCGTCAGTATTTTGCTATTTCACTAGCAATTATCTGCAGTGTAAAGCCAACATAATTTAAAATAGAGCGTCATTGCAAAATTTTTCAGTTTATAGTCAATATGGCTGAAACAGTGCATTGTATTGCTAATATTTCTAATATAAGGCCAATATTGATTGGAAGTATTGTTGTTGAATTGTATTTGCCAACATAACTACAATGAATCATACTTGCCCAATATAAGCAACATCGGATTGCTACTGGAAATATTTTGCTTTTTGTAACTTGTAAAACATATTAGTCTAGTAGCAAGTATTGTGTTTTGAAATGAAAACTACCATTTTTCTTATATAAAAAAATGCAAATAATACAACAAATACTTAAATGCTCTTCAGAAATATTATTTATATTGCATTATAAACAATATACAGCAATTCGCAACACTAATTTTTCTTTCTTTAATAGCGTTGATGTAACTTTCATATACCTTATTCGTTTATTACGTTTCGTTACTGAGGAAAATATATAAATATTTTTGATTATGTCTAGTCCACTTATTATAGCAAAAATGTAAATACGTATTGTGATTTGTTATATGACTTGCCATATGGTATTCGTTTCTGAAATTACAGATGTAACAAGAAATATGGATAATTGTTAGGATACTGCGTGTATTTTAAATACACATTGACCTTTATTGAGCATTAATATTTCATTAAGTACAGATTATAATCTCTCTCTCTTTCACTGTATATATATATATATATATATTAACAAAAGTTTTATTTTATATTTATATATATATTAATTCTTCAAGGAAAAAGCGTCAATGGTAGTTATTGAAATTTTAACTGAAACTGAAATAAATTTAAGACTTAATATAGAAACAAGAAATTTATATTGCAATTTAGGTATTTTTATATCATTATATTGTTTTGTCTCGTTATAATACTGAGAATATATATATATATATATATATATAATAGTTTATTCATTTAACAGATTTTTTTCATTTTTAATTCACAAAACAAATGCGGACAAACAGCCAAGCATGATTAAAAGACATGTTTCTACCCAAACAGCGAAGTGAAACAGCATGGCATGTCAAAAGTTAGGCAGTTGATCGCCTAGTAACATTTCGTTACTGTTGGTTCCGTGGGGATATGATATATCTGCATAAAAATCGTAGATAGATACTATGCTGCGCCGTAAGGATGATAAGTGGGATAGGGATACCGTAAATATTACATACTGAAAACCACTCCTTTCTTTAAAAATCGAAAAATTTGCGGTGAAATTTTGAGATCAAAACCCAGTCTTCGACACTGTTGTGTCTCATTAAAGACACATGTATCCCCTCGCTCAGTGCCTTCGGGACATAGTCAGACGTCATGGTTGACTAGTTCTTTAAAACAAGAACAAAAACAACAAAATGCACAAAAATGATAGGTTTGAATTGTAATATTCAATTAAATAATTGTGCAAAGTTTAAGACAAAAGTAAGTAAAATACAAATTGACGTGGTTTCAAAAGCAATACACTATTGGAGAGAAAACTGAGACCAGTAAAAGGTCGTAACACATAAAAGTTTGTGTTATATTTAAGCGCTATTATGCTTAAAACAATATAATTAAAAAGCAGATTATCTATAAAAGTAGCGTAAAACCATGCACAAACGAAAACTGTGTGTCATTATATTCAACTATAAACATAAAACGTCTTCCTCGTGGCAAAAATATTATTGCATTGTTAGACGGTGTACCTGCCAAATCTGAAACCTATCTAAAAATGACTCTTTTCAGTAGTTTCCGATTCCGATGTAAGTTTTATTGTACTACCATTTATTTACTGAGCATGAGAAATCTTTCAACAATAATATTTACAACTTTTCCGAAAATTTAATATACATATATAACAACATAAATTATTTCCTACTTTTCATATAAATGTGATTATTTGAAATTTGGAACTATTTATAAACATGAAAGAAATATATACATTAGATAGTCTGTCTACTGTCATATTTAATTATAAATTAAATGACAAACATTAAAAGTATTATATCTGTATGCTAAATTTATTTTTACAAAGAGACAATTTAAAAAATAATAAAATTGCAAAAAATATTCCACTTGTAAAAATATTTCATTTTTCAGTAACCTAATATGTCAGCATTTGAGAAGTTTAAATATTTCTTGTGGGATTTAAATGCGGGTTGATAAGTCAGCCACATAAAAATGATATTTACCTTTTTACATTAATCATATCATGTTTATCCATATTACATACTGTATGATGAATAAACTTTTGTATATTAAATAATTTGTGGAATGAAATAAATAGAATGATATCACTAGATACTATAGTTAAAAATATTAAAATTAAAGAATTGTAATTAGTACGATAAAATATATTTATAATGTTTTTTTGTGAATACATTTTTTTTAAAATTATACTTTTAAATTTTTAAAATTATCCTATCCAATGAACATAAAAAATGACGACTGTCCACTTTTTGTGAAGATTTATATGAGAGTGTTGGATTTAGAAGCGTATTATGGATTGGCAACTAAGGATCTAGTAAAATTTTGGTAATCCTTCGAAAATCACATTTGAAATTAGGTATAAAGGGACGATGGACGTCCTCGCTCAGAAATGGAAAAAAAAATTATTTGCGACTGCCTTCGTTTCTTCACCTGGCCCTCATATATATATATATTTCATTAAAAATATGAATATATGAATATAGTCACATATAGAAATATAGCTATATATGACATGCATCATAATGTTAATGAAATAATTTGTGAAATAATGGAACAAATATATGTCTTTAAAAATATATATAAAGATATATATAATTTATATATAGATATATATGGTATATATATCTATATATAAAATTTGGTCAGATCTGTTGCATGGACTTGTTGCTGCGTTTTGAATTCACAGGTATTATATATATATATATATATATATATATATATATATATATATATATATATGTTATTGTATTAAAATAAGGAAATTCATATATATTTATAAACCACTGAAATTTTATTACACTATTTTTCTACAAAGTTAATCAGTACATTAAACTTTTGCAAGGGATTATCTTATGGACTCATGTTGAGAGTGTGATAACTGTTGTCTTTGTAGGCGTCGTTTAAAGGTTATGGACAAAGCGTAACGAGACATAAGTGATTGCATGCTTCCAACAGTAAAAGTGACCACCTGTGAAGAGAGTCAAGATATCACGGCGAATTTGACTTCTTCATTAAAACCCTGGCAATTGAAAAATATCTTCAACTGCAAGGAAGTTTTTAAATCACTATGGTGATTCATTAGAGAAACCAATTCATCACTCATCATATATTCCAGGTGACTTCCCATCACATCATGCCGGAAATTAACAACCTGACATATTGAATAGCGTCTCATCACTCAAAAATCTATCATTGTCTACCTTATAGATAGAGACTATGCACTTTTCTTGCAAGTATTTACTAGCAACACTGTTTACTAGTAATTTTACAAGTATTCAAAAAATCAGTAACACAACGAATTTCAAAATCGGCGGGAACTTTTATCGTTTCAAACATCATTGTACATGATTACACGAGTCAAGTTTTGTCTCATGATATCTTTAGACGCACTTATGACGCAATCTTTAGTCTTTAGGATGCGACATTGAGTGGACAAAATGGCATCATCCTTCGAATACGGAAGGTATACTGTTTCGAAAGTTTCTTTCCGTATAATTCTTAGATATTACATAACAATAAGACATCGTTTATAATAAGTCTTAACCTCCTGAGACCTCGCATGCATCCTATTGGACATTTCTATTTTTTGCATAAAATATTTAATTTCAGTTTGAACTTGTAAAAACTTATTGTCCATTATATTGGACAGGCTAGTGATCTGTATACCGAAAGAATGAAAGAATCGCAACAAAATGTGCATTTTAATCATATGAAAATGACGGAGAACAGGTGAAAGATTGGTGAAACTGTACACAGTTTTAACCCAAATTTCACATATGTTTAAAGAATATTTTCATATTAATGCAACATATATATATCTAATATCCAATGTTGTATTAATGAAATGAAATCGTAGTTTAAGTAATGGAATGAATATTTTGGAGAATCAACAAATGTTTTTATCGATGTCCTTTGTATTGGACGTTGGGTTTTGAAGTGCCGCTAATTATTATCATCAGCTTTTTATCCACTTCATGATATGATAGAACTATAAAAATTAAGTACAGATGTGTGTTTTTGATGCCAATAAAGCATTTTAATAGTTTTACAATTTAAATATAAAAAAATTATATAATTTTAAGGCAATTGTCGTTGGCCCACCGTTAGCAGGTGATAAATCGCCAAATATTCTTTATTATTACAAATATATTAGAGTTATTAAAACAATGAAATTGATTATGCGCCAAACCACGCTCACTGAAATATGCCAATGACTGGGGACTTGAAACAGTGAAATATTGTAAACACTAAAAATCAGAAATTAAAATCTAAAGTAAAAAATAGATTGTAATAAATTTATTTAAATATTACTTTTTATTATATTTTCAAAACGCATGTAAGTGACTGAAATTAGCATCTCGCAAAGCATCTATCTACCCTAGTCAATCAATAATAAATGTGAATAATAATATCAGACCTATCGGACCGTGCGTCATTAAACAAAATAATTCTTTGAAAACCTGTGCCCTATGCATTCTCAGTACAAATATAAAAAGTCTTCAAAATAACTATTTATATTACTTTCAAAATTGCATTTTGAGGAATAAGTGGACTGAAAGTAACACATTTATATCGATTTTTCTAGATTCCGGGATTGACAGTCACATTTACTAATCATTTAAAGATTTTCTGATTAAATACGCAATGTCCAGTGACATTTCAAATATTTGGCTAAATAATATTCAGAAAGAGTTTTAGAAAATAATGAAATGAAAGAAGAAAAACTCCTTTATATTTTAAAATTTGAAATTTCTATTTGTTTTCTAAAATATATCGCACTCAACGTAAAGGTGAATGGACTATGTTTTAAGAATAAACAATTTACAAATAGGCTTAATATTATATTAAAAGAAACTATGTAAGATCTTTACTATTTTACTATATAACAACTATAAAGGATTGGAAAATATCAAAGAAATCATTGTTAATGAAACTTTTATCTCTTATTACAGAATTTCGAACATTTCGAATTACAATTTAAAATGTCAATCAAATAATTTGGAATGCATTTTAACTTGTATTATGTAACGTACTTTGTATCACCTATTCAATAAAGAATAGCTTTGAAAAAAAAATGCTTTCAACGACGAAGCTATAAAGTAGAAGATATTTATATTTAAATAACAGGCATACAAAAGGCTGAATTAAAAAAGAAATTATCTTTATCTCAATATATAAAAGTGTAATAGTTAGCTGTGTGTATCAGTATTAGTTTGAAGAACTTTAATGTGTTTCGAAAGATAACTATATTGAATGAAACACAGGTAAAAAATACAGTATTTAAAATAACGATTTAGAAAATTACATTCCAAGTTTAATAACATCCCGTCAAATCGACACAAAAGTGAACTGTTCATTTTAAAAGAGAAGAAAGTCCATTTTTGTTATTGCTAGTGTGTTAGTTGTTATTGCTAGTGTGTTAGTTGTTATTGCTATTGTCTAGTAGTGTTATTGCTTGTATACTGAATGCATTTGAATGCGTATGAAAATGTGTAAAATATTATATATATTTCGTAGAGATTTACTGAGGTGACTGTGTCCCACTACCTAACACATGATGGTAATAATAAGGATTAGCATCCCGAGCCAGTAATCAATAAGAGAAAATGAAGTAAAAAAAACTGAATAAATTGCACAAATACATGGGTGGCGTAATTTGTACGCCAGCATTGATTTAACAAAAAAATTAATGAAAAAGAGCAGACAAATTTACGAACTTCAACATTAAGCATACGTGAAACACTGAAGAGTCTTTAGTAAGATGGCAAATGTGTCATAGGTGCTAATCACATAAATATGTTTGAAATCGCAGCTGTTTTTCCATTGAATGGAATACTCCGTACGCCATCCATGCTTTAAAGGTTAATATAAAATTGATTATGGAATGTCTATTTATAAACAAATATGGAAAGATGTAGTAAAATGTCACCTAATAAATACGTTGAAAAGTATTCTTGTGCAACATACTAAGAATATTTGGAATGATTATAAAATTATCATTACAAAACCAGAAATCAAATATCAAAATAAAATTCTATTTTTCCTTTACTATGGGCGTTTCTAAGCATTTTAGAGTGTGCGTTTAGCTCTGCTAATAATTGAAATAAGAATTTAGTATAAATTTAACCTGAATTTAACGTCCATTACTATACACAATAAACCACGACATTCATTCCTTTTCTGAAAATCTTAATGTAATCTTGAAATACTTTATTATTTTATCATTTTTCTTTACATAGGTCTCTTGAGAACTAGAGAAGTAAATGCATTTTCCTCTGATTTTGGAAAAAAGGAATTATTGTGGATTTTCAGTGGCTAAGAGTAAATCATAAACTTACTTTTTGATGTATCAGAGGATCTGATTTTTCTATTAGATAAAAAATACAACCGTGAAAGCAGCTGTAATTTTGTTGATGTAAGTAGTATGTATCTTTTAATACTTCTTTGTTTTCATATTGTTTCCTAACGTCATACTACATGTTATTTTATACTTTTATTTGTAATACTTTGTGAATTTAAAAGAGAAAAAAAAACGATTGCCTTCTATAAACTTTAGCATGTATTTTACCATAAGATATTTTTACAGGGTAATTCGACAAGTTCCCTCTCGTTTCAAATAATTACCGAACCGTTTTAAATACAGCCATATATGTGGTTTTTAGGTGTAGTAAAACGACTATGCAATACATTATGAAGTATCTGGAAGAGGTCTCGGATTTAGATTACGGATTTAGTAATCGTATCTCAAAAACCATTAGACAATATAAACAAATATTCAATGATAACCTTCGATTTAGTAAAAAAAAATGCTGTATTGCTCAAGTTCATGCGAATACAATAGATACTAAACCCAACTCACACTAACCCTACCTTATGTACCTTCTTTGATTGTTATGTTCCTGTTACTTTAGATGGGGGACAATTTACCTAGCAAGCATTCGTTACTTTTTATTTCCTTTTTAAACCTCGAGAATGATAAATTAACAAAACTATAGCTGCCATAAATGATTCATTTTATATTCCTACTTTTTTTTGCAATAAGTACGAAACATTGTGAAATACTAAGTTCTGTATCTGAGCATAACAGATTAAATCGGTAATTGAATATCGTTAGAGTAATACCTTTATTTAATCAAAGTTTCAAACTGTTTTATTCTTCCTCCATAAAGATTTCAAATACTTCATTTTGAGAAATATATTTTTGTAATTATCATATTTGAAATTTATTTTTGCTGTCTCACTTTATTGAAAGGATTCAATTGTATATTTTCTTATGTGCATAATGATTTTTTTTTATGTTAAAATAAGTCTTTCCAGTGTGTACCGGGAGGAAAGGAAACTTTCCTATATCATTGATTTAAAACTTTCGGTAATGTTACTCAAAAACACCAAGCCGAAGAACCCGATTACAAAAGATTCGTTAATACTGCATTTGAATAAGAAATTTGCTAATTGGTCAGCTATAGCCAAGGTGGCTTCATTTATGGAGACTTATTTTTGGTCACCAAGTTTGGCGAAAATTTGACGCTAGCGGATATGAATATATAATTTTATGCGTATGATTGGGAAAATGATTACAACAAAGAATTTGTGAGAAATCACGTTCACTAAAACTCATAAATTAATCGTTTTTTTTTCTTTTAGTTATCTTCTGTCTTTTGTTTCAAAATATCAGCCATTCTAGAATTTCAAACTGCTATATCTCAGCAATTTTTTTAAGATAGAGGAAAAACAAAAAATGCTCCGTGAAAAATACTCTTGTATCAAGGCCTAACACTTACACGAAAAAAATGAATTTCAAATTATTTGTATATTTTTTTAGTTTTAAATCTTTTAGTGGGCGCAATTTTGAAACAAGATGGCGGACCAAAGCTGGCTAACGAACTCAGTCGAGACACTGGTGAGCTTAATACGCACAATTAGTTTCATACAAATCAGTTTATATATACGAATGCTATCTTATGACACACACACACACACACATATATATATATATATATATATATATATATATATATATATATCAACACTTCAACGGATGGTGGTTTTCGAGTCTGGGTGTCATAATCGGTGAAAATATAATACCGAAATTTTCCAGAATTGCTTTCCTCCGAACGGTTGCAATATGTAGCTTTTTACTTTTTGTAATGAGAACTTCCTAAAAGTGTCTTTGTTACATATATTTTTTTTATTTATACCGATTTTATATTTCTTATTATATAAAATAGTAGTACAAAAGTATTGTTAGTCGTAAAATTGTAAACTTTATTCAATGCTTATCTGACATTTCATTAGTTTTATATGAAATTTACATGGCTCTCATTAAAAAGGTTTTAGATAAGTATTATTCAAAACATTCAATGAATAAGTGACAGACAATTAGAAAGATAGTATTTAGAGATAAAGACATAAAATAAACCATTTAAGTAATGATAACTCATATTTCAGTTGTCACTTAATGAGTCAGCAAATGTGCAGTTTAAGCATTTCTAAGCAAATATGTATAAACTGGAAAACGCATAAGAATTATATTTCCCTTTTTATATGGAATATATCATTTTTATCTACAGTAATCGCTTCAAGATGAATAAATTTATTTAAGCTAAATATTTCGCGAAACTATATAAATATATTTTTGGTTTAACGAACTTGAAAAGTAATAAATTCATTCAAATATAAAATAATAACACAATAATCTCACTAATATATAATAAAATGAAGTTATTGTGCTGTCCTCTAAAACAAAAACCCAGCGTGAAATGTTTCCTAAAAAAAAAAAACACCCAGTATTTCATCAAATATTTCACTGAAGTATTTTTTCTTTTGTTTTGTCCTGTTTTTATGTGTCATTTAGAATAACAAAAACATTAAAAATACGTAAGGAGTGCTTATTTAGTTTTAAAAGAATTTAAGTTAACAATTGCAGAATTCTGGCAAAAAAAGAAACTTCATTTTTACAGATTTTCTTGTTATAATACAATTTTAGAATGATGTACATAATTTTTTATATTTTTTTAAATTTCAAATCATTAATAGGTGGGAAAATGCTTTATTTTCAGCTGAGTTTGCCAGATGTGATTTTTTTTTTCAGGTAACATGGGTTGTTTTTTTAAAAGTGGTTTTTTTTCAAGTTTCCGCTTAATTAGCTGCCATAAAGTGATAAAATGATAAATGCTCAACATTAAAATCTTAGTCAGAACCAGCTGTAAAAATTTAGGCATGTTTTATTTTTGTGTCTTGTTTATTAGACTTTATGCAGAGAAAATTTCAAAAAATGGGTTTTTTTAGAAGACAGCACAATAAATTAATATTGTACATTAGAAATTATTATATTATGACAATTGTAAAAATAATTTTGTACATATGGTTATGTGAAAGTATCTTCTAAGGTGGTTATCTCATTAGATTTATGAAAATATACGACATCTACAAAGCAACACAATGTAAACTATGCAGAGCTATGTTAAGGCTGTACTAGGCCATGATCGAATTTCTTTATTAACTGTTAGGAATTCTGTTGGTAAATGTGAATCAATATATATTACAGTACTTATGCTTCTCACGACGAATTAATGCTGCTCTAAACGCTTGTTAGAAAACATATTTAAATGGATTGTATGTCGTGTTTCTGAAAATTAAAATTGTGTATACGGCAAAAAAAATTAATAGAATATAGTTGTTTTTATGCAGAAACGTTATTTAAAATTAGTATTCTGACATCTCAACCAGTATCGATTCTGACGTTTTTTACTCTTACACTGTTAAAAATTTGTAGCAAACTGTCCAGTCATTTGATCGTTTTTATAGAAAATGGTTCCATAACCGTAAATTAACTCTATTCTGACCATAATATGGGCAATAATATGGTCAGAATGGAGTTAAATTACGGTTATGTAATCGTTTTCTATAAAAACGGTCAAATGACTGGACACTTTGCTGCAAATTTTTAACAGTGTAAGTTAAGGCGTGCGACTTAATTAGTAAAAATGCGAGTATAAATTTGTTTAATTCATTTAAAGATATTTCTTGTCATATCGATTTTTTTAAAGCATTAAACAAAAAGGAAAAGCGTTAAGTACATTGGCGATCAATTATGAAATTAGTAAAAGCAGCTAAATTTTTCTATTTCAGTAATTTGAATTTTAAATTATTTTGTGGAATTTCAAATATATATGTTATATGTTTTGAGATTAATAAAAAAAATAGACGAATTGTAACAAATTTGATAAAAATATTGATAAAAAATTACAGCACATTACGCAAAACATATTTTAATTATGCTAAATAAAGTAACTGCATTCCAATGCGTTTCGCAAAAATTAAAAATGAATTCAACATTAGGCGTTCCAAACTTTAAATATGCATAATTATTAAAGTATTTGACTAAATAACTTATCATTTAAAATTTGAGAATGAAGGTTATATATAATTTGAAATATAATCTTCAAATTGTGTGGTCGTATTGGCAATTTTAAAGTCTGTTACAATGTCAGTTTGAAGCCCTCCATTTAAGTATTTTTTTTTCAGACATAAATTGAAAGAAAACTTAATTCCAAGTCAGGCTATTTTTACTTTAAACTGCGACAAATTGAATGTTAAAATGTGTGTGTGTGTGGGGGGGGGTTTCAAGAAATGTTTTTTATTTATTTATTCTAGTTGAAATTACAAATCACCTTAAAATAAAATGAATTAAGGATTACTCTAACACATTGTTGAATTGGTTTCTATTTCCTATAATTTAAAGTTGTTGCATACTAGAATATTACTTTTTTGCAATTAATGATATTTTAAACTTTCAAAATGTTAAAATCTACCTTATTAATAAAACATTTTAATGTAAAAAATCTCAGTTTAACCGAACGCAACAATAGTAAAAAGAAAAACGTTATGAAATATTTGCTTTATTGTCCGGCATTATTTACACGTGAAAGTGTATAACGTTGTTTAATATATTTATTTTCGAAATTACTTCTACATTTTAACGCATTTAATTTCTACAAATAAACATGTCATACCTGATACCTTACTACATGCTTACTTACATAGACTCATACATACATTTTACATACTTACATTCATCTTAGAGTATAATCTTATATGCGAAAATGTATAACACTTGAAACACTTAAAGCAATGCCTTTTATACAATATGTAGTAGCAACAAATGTTCTACATCTTGTACTATAAAAGTTCTATTGATCGTGAAATATTGCATAATCTATAATAATGCTAATTTTGAATTAAATTTTTTTTTCATTATCGGGATACCTTACAATTTTTTTAAATAGAAATGTCTTTTTATGATACAAGAATAACAAGAACTGTATCATTGACAATCCATTTAGTAGAAAAATACAAAAAATAATAATATCTAGCAAAAAAATAAATAAATAAATAAATCTGTTTCGTAATTTCTTTAACGTGCAACATTGAATAATGTTACATACTTTGTAATTTATATTATGGAATCATTTGATAGAAATATACACGTCGTATAAAGGAATTCTCCACATTTACCATAAAAAATGGATCACGAATAAAAGCTATTCAATAGTTGTGAAAAAAATGTTCAATATATTCCCTGAAAGTGGCTTTAAAGGAATTTATTCTTTGAGACAGTTTTATTCTTAGAAAGATTCTGAGATATATTATTTTCTTTTTCAAAAGAAAGAAATTTATGCACATTTCATGTATGTCATCTCGTTTAAATGGCAATATGGAAATAAATCTGCTGACCTCACATCTACGTGGGTATTTTGTTTTATGCAGAGGAAATAAAACGTTATGATTTGTTTTTGATTTGCTTAGAAAGTAATACATTAAGATTTGATATTTTTTGAGAAAATATTAAATAGTGTTTTTACGATTTACGTTAAAAATAATTATAATTTTGGAATATTTATTTTTTATATTTGTTCTTCTTCTATCTCATATTTTAAAGTAAAATATGATAATATTTATGTTTCTTATACAAACTAAATGCATTAAAATATATAGATGTAAAATTAAAAATATGTATCTATTAGTGAAGTAAAACTTACTATAAAAATTGTTATTTATAATGCAAAAGGAAGCACATATTAATTTATATACCGAATTGCATTGCGTAAATAATATGCCATACTAGTATAAGCTCACTGGAAAAAAAATTTATTCACCCTCGAGTACAAAAAAATGTTTATTTAAATAGATATAAATATCGTTAAGGAACCGTTACGTGATAAGCCTGAATTCTACTCTGCAGAAACGCGTCTTAGCAGAAACGCGAAATACACTGCTCAAAACAATTAAAGGATATTTGAAGTTTTATATAAAATAAAGACATAAACGAAATTTTTTTTGCCGAAAATAGAAGAAG
The DNA here is from genome assembly GCA_963931845.1 of Maratus michaelseni. NCBI lineage: Eukaryota > Metazoa > Arthropoda > Arachnida > Araneae > Salticidae > Maratus > Maratus michaelseni. The sequence goes on from OZ007591.1 coordinate 176,984,695, forward strand.
AGAATCACAAATGCAAATTTTTCTGGTTTTCAAACTGTGGAGTATGCAAATTTTGAGTTCGACGTCAAAAACGTCGCTTCAGCGGCAGCGAATGAAATTTGACTTTCAACTGGATAAAAGAGAATGAAGACAAGGATGATCGGCATTCAGTGATTGCTTTGTTTCGATGAGTACGATGTCTCAGCGAAGTCATTTGACAGATTCAGAAGCTTGGAGAATTGTTGGTAGGTTAGAAGGGGGCCAAACTCAAGCCGAAGTAGCGCAAGCAATTGGAGTTTCACAAAGTGTCATTTCCAGGATCTGGAACCGTTTTTTGGAGAGTGGATGTGCAGGCCGAAGACCAGGGCAAGGTCGTAGACGGGCAACAACGCCCAATGAAGATCGGTATTTAGCGTTAACAGCTCGGAGACACCGAAACATGAACGCTACTCTTCTCCAACAACACCTTCGCTCGGCTACAGGCACCACGATTTCAACTCAGACTGTCCGAAACCGGCTCCATGCTGTAGGTCTGTATGCTCGCCGACCGATGGTATGTGTTAGATTAACATCAAGGCATCGTCGCGACCGCAGGGAGTGGGCAACCGAGCATGTCAACTGGAGGAGAAATGAATGGAGCAATATTCTGTTTTCTGACGAGTCCCGTTTTTCTGTGCATCCGGATAATAGGCGTATTTTCATCTGGAGGGACCGTGGCAGTAGGAATAATCCTGCGTTCGTGCACGAACGTGTCAGATTTGGCGGTGGAGGAGTGTTGGTGTATGGTGGCATCTCCATTGACGGGCGCACTGACCTCTACATCATTCGAGATGGAGCTCTGACTGGTCGCCGATATAGGGATGAGATCCTCAGACCTATTGTAGTCCCTTACGCTGCAGCAATCGGAGATAACTTCATTTTAATGGACGATAACTGCAGGCCACATTTTGCAAACCTGGTGGAGGATTTCCTGTTCGAGGAAGGAATCGTTCGAATGGAATGGCCAGCGTGTTCTCCAGACATGAATCCAATCGAGCACGTTTGGGACGCTCTAGGAAGACGAGTTTCTGGCCGCCAACAACCCCCACAAACTCTCCAAGAACTGGAAAGAGCTCTTCTGGAAGAGTGGGGCAGAATACCCCCAACTCGTCATTAATAGCCTCACTGAGTCCATGCCTCAAAGGTGATCAACGTTGCTGGCCGCCCGTGGAAACCATACCCCCTACTGAAAATGATTTTCTTTGAAGAAAACACCTTTTCTTATTCTTTTTTTCTCATATGCACAAATTGCGTTTTTTTCCTTTTGTACACAAATGCGCAATAAAATGCATTTTTTTTCTGCCAAACATGTGTAATTTATTCTCATATAACCTACTATGTCTGTCGACCATGTATCAATCAGCTAAAAGGTTTCCTAGATACAAAATCCACCTAAAACTGCAATATCCTTTAATTGTTTTGAGCAGTGTAATTTGTTTTTAAGTATGGATATAGTGTATTATTAAGAGAAAAAAAAAAGGATGTGACAGAGTGGTAGAATGAGTCTATACGGTTTTCAAGTGCACACGATCATATAATGATTGAAATTGCCAATTGTTTAGTGTATAAAAGCGGACTGATTCATCTCGTGTCTACAAGAAATGGTGTAATATCGGCAGCCACGAAAATCGGCGTCAGATTTAACCATTTTAGTTAAAGTTCTATTAGCACTCTACGTTTCACCGATCTGTTGGGGCATAAGATGTGATGAAAATTCTCGTGTTATACCGCATCTATCATATATTTCTTGAATTCGTCTCTGTAGTATTCTTTACCCTTACCTACGTGCCATAGAAATGTAAAAAATGTAAAATGTAAAAACTTACGTGCGTATTTATTTTCCTTTCCTAGACTGTTTTCGAATTCTGCTTTGTATTTAACAAATGCATTCTTCGATTTAAGAAAACTGACTATATAACATGATTTATCATCTATAAAATTTACAAAATATCGTGAGCTTCGACAACTCATCGCAGCTTCAATTCGTAGGAGCGTCAATTCGTCGTGCTGTCATTTCGTCGCAACGAAAATGTTTCTGAAGGCTATGATGTTATAAAATAAAGAAAGATAATTTAGTAAAATTATTTAATGATAATTAGTTTTTTAGATATAGATAATTATAACTAACAATTTACAGATTATTAAATAATTTTACTAAATTATCTTTATTTTATCATCATAGTATTCAAAAACATTTTCGTTGCAACGAATTCACGTCGCGACGAATTGACACCACGACGAATTGACGCTGCGACGAATTGAGGCTCAGATGAGTTGTCGCCGCGAAGAATTGACGCTGCGATGAATTGTGCGCGATGAATTGTTCTACGATGAATTGTGCGCGATGAATTGACACGATACCGTCTCATTTGTATCAGAGTCATAACTGTAACATAATATAGCCTCTTCCATATGTTGTAGCAACTGTTTGGTAAGCTTAACATTAGCAAATGAAGCTCCAGATCATGATGTCTTATGTATTTTTCTCCCATGTTTACTGTCACTTGAAGAGACATGAGATGAAGCTTTTGTTTTCTCTTCCTGTGCACATGAGTTTTCTTTTCCTTTCTATGTTGGAGCAATGTCAGGATTTTGCAATTTGTTTGTATACAGAACAGAAGAGTGTTTTCACTGATATTTAGATTCATCTATTTTGACAGGTTCTGATGATGATGGTAATTTAAAATGCATATGTTTAAAAGGGTAAAAGTATTCTTTTTTGAATGGCTGTCATGAGAGTTTCAGTTCGGGCATACTTAGTGGACTGCAATAAGCGTGCTTATCACGGCATGAGACAGATGAATAAGATGACGAGGAGTTTTGATATATATATATATGTGCCACACATATTTTGAAAATTGTTTCAGTAAACTAATATATGAAAATCCAAATGATGGTGTTCTGGATTCGACATGTTTCCCAGCTTCGTGGTAAGAAAAATTTTGAGTTACTTTTATTGCCAGAATTTATTTTTCGATTAAATATCTGGGACAAAACCCTAATGATTCAGAGTGATAATCTTTATAATTTGGGCAGCATTCTTTATTTTAACAGTTTTATTATCGTGGTAGAATACTGCACAGCTAGAACAGGTAACGCATTCACGACGAGAAATTTTTCTATGGTCGTAAAATTGGCAGTACGGAGAGTGTTAGGTATTTAAGGCCGAAGCTCAGGTAGACAGCTCTATATCTAGTAGGTCAAAAAGGGCTATTGAAAGCCAGTATATTGTGCTTCATAGGAAGTACTTGATAAATCAACATAGTGGTACGGCGTAAATCTATGACATTTTGATAGTTAATATTTTGTAAGAGTTCTTAATTTATAGAGAATAAAAGTTATCGTTCGGATATCATGCAAAGGCATGTATTTCCAACTTGATGTAACTAAATAGAAAAAGAAACACATTCTAAGATTGTGGAATTGGAGAGCAATTGCGATTGATTTGCTGAAAACATCCCCACCAGCAAATGTTCAGATTGCATTTTTTAAGTGAATGACCATCTCCACAATCAGCCTGAAATGCTTTCGGATACAAGAAGGTGAAGTTCTCTTAAAAGAACTATTAGAAATTCTATAGTGCGTTTATTTATAACGAACAGGCTGCATGAAATTTTCTGTACGATTTGTTGTTCCTCACATGGGGGAAAATAGAAGGAAGAGAAGTTTTTCCATCCAAAGTAAAAGAACAATTAAACACCCGACCACACTATCCACTACCGAACTCAACAAGAAAAAGCACATTCATACACCAGTCAAAACGAAGGGTCATACGTTAACAAGAAACTCCTATGTCAGTCTTCACCCTTAAAGAGATGAGTACTAATTGACCGCTCACTTGACCCCTAGCCACAGTCAAGTCAACTGACTAGCCGATTGATGCATATGGTACAAACATACACCTATCGTTTACCTAAATCAGAGACCAAAGCAGTGTGTTTATTCCCCTCAACTATCATGATTTCCTTTTCAGGGACACAGGTCAACACGTACGGCAAACACGTGGATGGTTTAGAATTATACTCCATAAATCTATATAAACAGATTAATATCGGCTTATGTAGAAATACTCTGACCTTTGAGTTAACGAACCACAATGAAAAGGAAACAAAGAAAAATTAATCTACAAATGAGAAATGAAGTAAAATTTAAAAGAGCGAAGAAATAGGAAAAAGAAAAAGATCGCTCATGAGTACGAGAGTCACGAATTTCGTGAATACCTAAAGAAGGTATCCCCCTGTAGGGTTGGTTGATTTTATGACGGCCGAATATCTACTCGAGGAATATAGGCCCTAGGTGGGTTTCCCATCATGGGGGTCTTTCTAAGGGATCCTAACCCGTATTTACGGCAAGGTACGAAGAAAATCATGGAAAATTCCAAACGGTTAGGTAGACTTGGGCAACATGCGTATCCCCCTGTAGAGAGTCGTGCTTATGTCTTCAAAGAGACATACGTAAATTCTATTCTAGATCAATGTTTCGAATTGCCATATTAATAATAACCATCCACTTAACTATCAGCAGACAAATTTCACATTTCAATTTTAAAATAAATTTTGCTTATATAACGTCACAAGTTCTAAATTTATCAAAGAAAATATAACTTTAGAATGATGTTATGTGCTGAGTTAATTATCGACCACCCTATATATTTTGAATTATTTTATTTCAACAGAAAATATAAATAGAAAACACTAATACTTTCGAAACGTAACTGTTTGTGTAATTCATGCATGTTTTTGGTTAAATGTTCATGTAATATTATTTTAAGACATTCAACTGTGTTTTTTTCTTAATATATCTATCTATCTATCTATATATATTAGAAAATAGGTCCCGTAATTGTCATTTAAATATTAACCAACATTATAATTTCACTTGTCTGAAAACTTTATGTTTAATGCATGACATTTTCATTAATAATTCAATTCACGTGTTTTTTTCTTTTTTTTTTTTTACAGATTTATTTATAAAGACGACTTATTTAACTTATATATATTTTTTTTCTTATCAAAATTGGTGGAAACTTTCGTTTTTACTATAAAAAATATATTTATTTAAATGGACGAAGAGTATAAATTACAAACCTTTTAAGAAATATTGTTATTTTTAAAAAATGGAGCAAATTCACTTTCAAAATTATTTATCGCAACAGAATATACATTTTACAGAAGTACATATATTCTATTTTAACAAAATATGACATTTTAATGTATATTATTAGACAATCAATAATAAGTAAAATATATTCTTTATAAACTTAAATATATTTCTTAAACAGTTAGTTATTTCCATATATTCAACTAACTTCTAACAGTATTTACTTTATCAGGAAATAATTGTACAATTGAAGAAAACATTTGAAAATGTTTATGCTATTTACACAAAAACAGTATTTTCTTATGTTTAAACAGTTAAATCACAGCATCCTGATTTGTAACAAAAATTACTTCTGAAAACTTTTCTTCTAAAAGTAAACTAAAAAAAAACTATAAAAAATAATGATTTATACAAGTACGTTTATCTTTTGTAGTCAGAGGGGAAAAGCTTATGTACTGTATATATACCGAATGAGTCAGAAATTCGTTAAAATTTAAAATATATAGTATACTGCTAGTATTGAATAAAGAATGTATGTGCATCCAGGAGTGTCATTTTTAGATTGAATCGTATAAATATGCTTCATATTATGCATGCATCGCCATATATTAGTAATTTTTTAGCCATTTTTTTTTAATTAAAATTTAATCGATCTTCTTCTAATCCCATTTGTACAGACAGCATTTTTTTTATCACCATTTGTTCATTTTTAATCCCTTGGAGACGAGCGACATGTATACGTGACACATAATATGCCCAGAATCGTCGATTATTCCCACCAGTCACTTTTTATTGTAAACTTTGCCTTATTTAATGTTAATATTTCTGCAGTTAAATTAGGTGATAATTTCTGTTTTCAAAAACCGGTGGTAAAAGATTAAACATTCTGTAAAGGAGGCTCGTTGCGAAGGGGTTAATGAATTTTTAAAGATTTAACGAATTTAAGTCGCACCCGCGGTAAAGACCCTTCAAAAAGATCGAAATGCGTTTTAATATTTTTGCCTGTACAATATAATGTACAAATTGTACAATGTAACTGTGCAAGTTGTACAATGTAAAATACAAAAGTGTTCATGAAAAGATAGTAATAAATATTATGATCATGAAAAAGTCCTGCCACTATTTTTTTTAAATTACTCTGTTTAATTTTCTATGCTATTCCAGGTCATATAAGTTATACTTAAAAATATCTTATGCTTTGACAAGTTAAATAGAAAAAAAAAATCCTCATTTTATGAACAAAACTCACCGAGTTATGATGCTCAGAATCTTATGGAGTTTTAGAGTTTATTGGCAGCAAACTCTCGTATGTCCTTTTTAGTGAAAAAAAAAAAAACCCTCCGAAATTTATAAATGCAACAAATCATAGCTCAATCAATTTTGGTCGTCGGATAATGGACTTTTTACTGTTTATAAGGAATTTTTAATATAATTTATAAGTCCCAGGTACATATTAAAAATTTTAAAAAGTGTAACATTTTGAGGGATATTTCACAAACATAATCTTAATCCCTACGATTTTTTAAACACTTTTGCATTTTATTGCTTACGTATTTCCAACAGGTAAAAAATTAAACCGCATTTCATTCTTTTTCGGACAAAATGTAAATAAACATGTAAACAAACACATTCCGTAAAGAAAAAAGATGTAAAAGAAAGGTTGAGTAAAGCAAAGATAAACACATCTAAAAGAGAATTAAATTGAAAAAGTAAATATAAATCCTTCTTGCAAATTTCCTTTGTGACACTATTATTTATTTGAGTAAAGATAAACATACAGGTGACAATAAAGGTAAAAACTTTTTTTTTTTTTTTTTTTTTTTTTTACTTCTTAATGTAAGAATTCATTTTCTACAAAAAAATAAATAAAATAAATAAAAACACCAAATAAATGTAAATATCTTTTTGTAAAATGTATACTGCAACCATCTGACATGCATTTATTTTTAAAACAAATGAACATAATCTCTTGTAAGAGGAAAAGCTCGGAAAAATACGGGTTTCAATTTTGACAGTTGTGTAAATATTTATTACAGATGAAAAGACTAAAGCTTTTTTATTACTATATGACTTTTTTACTACAGTGTGCATTACAAACATTATTTTCTTTTAATTTATTTTGATAACTTAAGACGGTATATTAATTTCTTTTTTACTGAAGAATAAGTCCCCAAACATAATATTTTAATGTATAAATGAAAAACATCATTGATGTTTTTTTCTTTATTTAAACTCAAATTTTAAAATAAACTTTGGATTATTTATAAATGATAGCAGTAAACAAACTTTTTAATTTACTGTTATTTCTTTTTACTCCATTAAAAAACTTAAAGGAATGTTACAGTTAAATACAAGAAGTAATCAGACGTTTTCTGATTTTTAAATTGGTAATTATCGGTAAAAAACTTGTCCGAAAATGTTTTTTTTTCCGTTAAATTCGATTTTTAATGGAATTTATTAATATATTGTTGTACCTTTTAAATAATAATCCTTTTAATAATAATCCTTTTAATTAATTTTTATATACACTTATGATATAGCGCCATCTGAGTGGAATATTTATATCTTATAGTTGAACTCTGTCGTAAAGATGCGTTTAGAATTGAAGAAACATTTAATGTAGTTTTAAAATATTTTTCTACTCGAAATTTGTATAACAATTTTACTTTTGCTATCTAAAAATACTTTACTAGAATATGATTCAAAGAATATGAAATACTAGATTTTTCTACTTACAAAAATATTTCAAAGTGTTTGAAGCAACTTCATTTCAGAACATATCTTTCCTTAAACAAAATATATTTTTTTTCAGATTTTCATCGTATACAATGTTTTCGTATTTTCTTCAGTAAAATAATAAATAATACCATTGTAATTGTTATACCTGAAAAATAGCTTTTAAAATATTTATTGCTTTGGTTATTAACAAATACGCACCAACGTGTTAACACATGATAATTATTTGCTCTTTATTTTGAGAACTACATTAGAAGCTATTGACAGAATTTTCTTCTCTTGTTGAGCTTATTGAAATTACATAACATAAAATATAATGGCATATAATAACAAATATAGGGATTAGTTAAATTGTTCTTCGGGGAGTAGAATGTTATGTTCACCTTCAAGTCCTAGTTATTAACAAATACGGCACAAAACGTGAGATCATAATCTTAATTTTCTGTTTTGTGCATTCACGCCATTACATAGGAACAGCCACATAACTGGAAAAGGAGGACAGTTTAAAATTGATAACGATAGTAAACTCACATAAAAAACTACGTTAAAATAAAGATTTCTTTCCATTTTTCCGATTACATATATCATTGTAATAAAATAATCAAATTATCTTTTTCTAGAAACAAAATGATTTTTTTTACAAAAAGATAATGGACCGTAATATAAATTGTGCATGAAACTCTGTCATATACATTAAAATGATTGCTCATCTTCCTCTTTTGCTATTCTAAAGTAATTACATACATATTGTATGTAAACATTACACATTTAATAATCACTGTAGACTATATATTTCCATACTAGAAATTTGACATGATTAAGGCTAGTGTTTCAAATCTTGGAATAGTGTTTAAGAATACGAAAACAAATATTAGAAACTCTAAAACTGTTTTTAATCCTTTCGCAGAATTAAGTGCAAATAAACGTGACTAGATAGTACAATATATTAAGAGCACTCATGATGTGATTTTTTAAAATTATTATTTATGACTGTCTTAGTTCTGAAAAAACTCATAAAATAGATATTCCTCAAATATGGTCATATTTTTAGACAACGAATATGTATGAATAAATCTCAATTATCTTTTAAAAAGTAGTTCTATGAAATGTTTTAATTTTTAAAAGAGTTTTGTAAAAGAAAATGTCTTCTGTTTCTTAATGTATTTTTGTAAATTCAGAATTATTTATTTGTTTAATACAGAATAAAAGACGTAATATAACAATCTTCTAACAGTTTAAATATAAAAAAAATTCTTTTAGTCAATTATTTGTAACAACGCTAACATTACATAATTTCTTAGTCTTAAGAAAGTAACATGTTGAAATATATTTTTGATACACAATGTAGCAACTTTAAATATTCTAAGCACGTTTAAATATTCACAGCAAATACGGACTTATACATTTACCGATAAAGTTTTTGCTTGAAATATTTTTCAAAACAGTGCAAAAAATAATGTTCAAAAATGTAAAAGATTTGTCAAAAATTGCCAGATGTATTCAATTTTCCGCTTCATGGTTGCTTGGTTTTAAAGTGAAGATTGAAAATTTTACCTGTTTCTGAAACAAGTGTTTTAGCCTCAAGTGTCTATACAGTTTGAAGAATAACTTCGCTGTTGAAAACATTAAATAGTAATATATTCAATCCTAATTAAGCGAAAAACTTACATTTTTACATAAATTTCTGCTTATTAATTTTTCTAAGGAAACAGCTCAAATATGCTTTCAATTACGAAACATGTTCGTGTATGTTTATACCGTTAAGGTCTAAACATTTAAAGTTTTGCAAACATATAAAAATTAACTTTTAAATGGACCTAAAATGTATTTTAAATAATAGCATTATAACTACTATCCGCCTGTCGTTACTAGCTTGATAGTACCCAGATGTGTATTATACATTTACACGTGCTACTTGTACTAAGTAATCAATTTAATTTAACTATATACGTCTAGATTTAAGGAATATAATTAAGTACACAGACATTAACATACACGTTTATATTCCGTTTTCTGGATGCACGCTATCTAGTGTATTTTAATTGGTGTGTTTTTGTGAAATATATTGCTTCTGTAACAAGGTTTGAATAGTATCATTGCCGACGACATTCAGTTGATTTTTAAATTGGCGACGACATTCAGTTGATTTTTAAATTGGCGACGCTCTTACTCATACATCGCTAATGCTTGAAATGCAATCGGATTATGGAAGCTTAATCCCAAAAGGAATTTTTTTTATCCATAGAATGGCGTTTAATGCTTCCGTCAGAGTTTTCAGACTGTTATAGTTAACATTCATTTCATAGTAACTGTTTTCTAGTACAGTCAAATATGTAGAAATTTCCGTAAAAAGAGTATTTGGTATATCTGATGAGTTATGCTGATCTAATATTGTCCAATACCAAGCGACGCTGTGAATTATGTTCCACTGAGGCAAAAAATAAATTATTATTACAATCACAGATAAGCTCTCGATTATTTTAGACCTTAAATGAATTATTTCACAGCAACGTCTTTAGTAAATCTATAATTTCTAATAGGAATAGCAAACTTATTTTGCCATCTCGGAATCGTGTCTAATTTTATTTACAAAGTACTCACTTTTAGCTTTCCAATAAAGAATACAGAAAAAAGTATAGACAATGGAATATTGTAGTAATCAAGTTCGCGGCCAATTGGCACGGTTTAACAAAAGTGGTTTGGAGCAAAATTAATTCCACTTTTGTAACTATGGAATAAAACACTCATAAGCCTGAAACCACATTGTTGACAGCATCGCTCATATTTGATGCCGATGTTGGTTGTGGAGCCGATTACAGAATATGGGCTTTACTTTTTACTCAAACTTATACACATTATGCTCAGAAATATACCTTGTAATTAGCTGCAACTTTTCTACTTGTACGAGTCAACAATTAGGCCTAATATTGGCCTCACTTAAGCTATCTTGTACAGTCCCATTTCTATCTAATTTTCTTCTGTTTGTTCTCCATTCTTCAGATAGTTCATGGGTTTCATAATGCGTAAAACTTTATGTCGAGCATTTATGTTAATTGCATGCAGATCAATTTTCAAATTTTAATACGTGTGGTACAGTACTTATAAATTTTATCGCAGTAGGTCTCAAAATATTGTTTATTTTCATTTTGTTTTTTCCCATACGTCATCATACAAATAACGTCTATTTCAATACCACGTGCGTTAATGTAATTGGTGTATATATATATATATATATGTATATGCACATATTTTTATTTAAATTAGTTTTAGAATTTGTGATAATTTGAGAAATCTGAAAAATTGAGGTTTCTATTTACTGCAGCATAAAACAGCTGAAATACAATCTATTTTTTCATCTTTTTATGCGTATTAATATTAGAAAAATCTTATGTTTTCAAAATCGTAGGAAAGTATTTTATTGCAATTTGAAGATTTTACACTATTCTTAACTTTTTGGAAGTGTGATTTCTTTTAAACCGTCACTAATTGAAATTTTGAAAAGTGTGTAAAACGGCAAAATATACAATACAATGTTGCCAAGTTCTTAGACCATAATGGTATATGCCCATTCTACAACAATAGAAAGAGACCCAACTGGCGCTGCTCATGCTCATCTAGGGAGATTGGAAGAGGGTGCGGTTAAATTATTAAAAATGGGATAACCTATAAAATATGGCGATTATTGTAAATCTGCTCTGCGAAAATATTTCTTTTTACATTCAGCATCCCGTTTACCATCCTTACGAGTTGAAATTTGAAAATAGCTGAATAATGTGTTTAACCCGTCAGCACACGCGCCCCTTTCCATTACGTTACTGCACGCGCAGGATAAATTTTACCCCAATGGTTTTTCATGAGTCAATTTCCCCCCGGTTTTATTATAAAGAAAAATTTATATTTTGAAATAAATTGTAAATCAGTAAAGAACATAATTTAACTTAAAATAAAAAGTTCTTCTATATTTGAAGCAAAATAAAATAAAATAAAATAAATAAATAAAATGAAATAAAATCTAGCACTAAGATTTTTTTTCTGCTATATCATTACATACAAAGCATTTACAATCCAAATTCAGCCATGAAAATACAAAAAAATTATAAAACTGATATATAGAAACTGTATGTGCAAGAGTTGTTAACGTTTAAAAGAACAATTATATTATTATTTGCATTGCATAAGCATTTGTATTAACATTTTCCTATCATTATGGGTTACGTTATAACACGCATGGGGTACTTCTTGCCATGTGACATTTTTATAACAAAAGAATGGAAAATCCACAACTGGAGTTAAATTATTTTTGCCCACATCTTGATATCTTTCAGCTTGAAAGGTATTATAAAGCTCAGAATGATCACGAACGATTTTCGCTAATTGTGAACGGAGGTAGATTTTATCTCAGCGCGTGTGTTGACGGGTTAACCCTTTTATTAGTAGATTTGCTATGCTGAATATCACGCTCGTACCTAAAATTGCTGCTGAGGCACGGCGAAATAACTTACAAGTTACAATACCCTCTTTAAAATATATTAAGATATATTAAAGATATAAGAATTTTTTTCAAATTCACCTCCTGCAGGGCAGGAGGTGAATTTGAAAAAAATTCTTCCTTAGTGGATTCCTACCATGTGTTACTAATAGATACCTAGTTCATAGCTTCTATAATTTCATCTGTGCGTTGATAAATCCCTGAGAACAAAGAAGCTTGCATGTACGGACATGTTTTTAGCTTCAATCCTATCAGTCAGGGCAAACCCGCTTACACAGTCAAACGCATTTTACAGGAGCACGGAAAAAACGAGGTCACATTTGAAACGAGCAATTTGCGTGTTAAGAGCCTACATCAGTCATGCGAAAAAACGTTCAAGGTAATATTAAGTCTATGGGAAGGTTCTTGCGCGATTTCTCGCTCGCATTTTAATATTTTTAAATGCTTTTTTTGCATAGGATAGCTGAGGTCAATTTCCAACTTTGTTAGTTTTTATTTTTTCGATTTTGGTTCCAGTTATTTTATATAAGGGTACTTTCACTTTCAGAACCGGTTCCAATTGGTTCCAAAATCGAAAATGCCCGCTTATAAAGAAACTGCAACAAAAGTCGAAAAACTAAAAACTAACAACGTTGGAGATTGACCTCAGCTATCCTTTGCAAAAAAAGCATTTAAAAATATTAAAATGCGAGCGAGAAATTGCGCTAGAACCTTCTTATCGATTTAACATTAGCTTGAGCGTTTCTTCCCGTGACTAGTGTAGGCTCTTAAGGCTGGTTCATAATTTAAAATATATTAAGTATTTTAAGCCTTTAACGAGCTACAAATGTAGGAACATATTTAATACGAGGAAATCATCTGTTCATTTCAATGTTATTTTCGGCAAAAAGTAGGAAAAAAAGTAGTAAAAGTAATTCATTTCTTATCGAACATTGTTTCCTTTCAGCGATATTATTTTTACATTGTAATTCTCTCTCAAAATGTAGTAATTTATTAATTTTACCAAACGGAATTTCAACCTTCAAGGGGAACCTTCTCTCTGGAGACTTCAAAAGGACTTTAAAATGTTCCGAGGACTTGAAATATTGAAAAGAGAATGGAGAGATAAATACGTTTCAAATACCGCCTTAGTATGCGATTTACAGCTGAGACGTAGAGAGGAAAAAGCATAGATGATCCCTTAAATTCTTCATGATGACATTGTATGTGAATCAAGATCTATCTATTTGATATATACTGAACTTTTATACACTCTTTTTACTCAGTTTAATATTTACAGATGAAGGAAATAAAGAACATATTCCTGAAATAACAATGACATTCTTCAAACGAAAACAAAATATAACTTGAAGTTCGCTTAAAAAAAAATTTAACTACCAAACGATCTAGTCATTAATTTTATCTAAAATAACTGATAAACAAATGACCAATTTATGAAAGCTAGATATGTATATAGTAATGAATGTAAGGTATGGTGCATGAGCTTTCATTGGGCCACAATAACGGTTTCTTCTCTTTGTAATAATACAGCTTACAGAATATTTACCTGTATTGCTCGCAATTCTAGTAGATTCAAACAGAAAATACAGACATAGTACGAATCGTCAGAATAACTTCTGTGTGATATATTACGCCATTAAATATTTCCTTTAACTTCATTAACTATTACATATAAATAACTAATTTTTTTTTAAATAATTCTTCGAACTACCTGTTATTTGAGACATTATTTTAATCTTTAAACATATAGACAGGCACTGTACATTCTTAAAAACATATCTAAAAACACATAAAACCAGTCCACACGTTAAAAGTTTAATAAAAGTAGAATATTTTCGCCTGTTGGCCCAGGCATCTTCAATACTGATGTTTCGTCTTTCTGCTCTGTCAGTCCGATTTTTCTTAAACTACCCTTCTGTCCCTTCCTAACAGCATCTGGCGCCATCTAGTGTCAATTTTGGCGTGAGCAACGTCGTTGCAAGTTTTTGTATCTGATGTGTATATTTCTATTGCTTTTCTCTGTAATGCGTAGTTTAGATTATTGCAATTGGCTACTTTTTCAACATTATTAAAGTCTATTTTAATTGGAGATGTATTGTTTAATCTGGCTATTTCAGTGGCTGATTTACCTAAATGTATGTCTCTTCTGTGTTCTTTCGTTCAATAGCCTAAACATACATTAGAAAAGATCATAGATTGAAATACTATTTTTTTTTTTACTCAATTTTTTATGATTTTTTATTATTTAGTAGTAACGTGTTTATGTTTTTAAAATGTGTCATTAAAATGATTGCTGGATATTGTTTCATAAATATTCTTGAATGTAACTGAAAACATTAAACAAAATGTAATATGAAACACAGATTATGAAAGGAGTAACGAAACACTTTATTTACTTAGATAATCAAGACGTGAAACAAAAAAGTTACGATACTGAACATATAGACAGGTTCTATACATATCATAGTAAGGAATGAGGAATGATGTCATACAAAGTATTTGTATTTACGTAATTACTGAAAAATAAACCCCTGCGTGTTTTTATAAACAATCAGGTGCAATTTTGCAAAACATTTTAAAACTTTTATGAAATGTTTGTTTTTAATCGCACAAATAAATTAATATTTTGTATGACAAAAATCAGTAGGAACAACATCATAAAAGCTTCACATGACATTATGTTTTTGTTAATTTAATAACATTTTATAATTTTTATTTTAAGATATAATGTCAGATAACAAAGTTATGAAAATGTTTACTTCTACACTTTGCGCATATAATGAAAGTTATTTTTTATTTAAATTGTTTTTTTCTATTTTCTTTTTATTGAGTTTCATAAAAATATATCGTTTTCCTTTCAACAAATAATATTTAGTCGTTTGTACGATTCTGGCTAAATATTAGTCGAATAAATCCTAGTAAAATATTGGACTGACCCGTATTCCTTAACCACACAACATGCCTTTTCCATTAATGGAGAGAAGGTATAATTCGTATATATTTGAGGAAAGAAAAATCTTGCGGCGAATCTACAAAATAACGATTATAGCAAACGTGTTAATTATTTTTATGTTAATAGACATTTCGAATCTACAAAATTTTCATATTAATAAGGATTTATTGCATAACAAATTGAGTTATTTATGAATACTTATCCTTCACCGTTTGTAATTAATTCTAAATAAAAACAAGGATAGATATGCGAAGAAATAAATATATATTTGTCGTTTGATGCAAAAATACTAAAATTCATTGAATTGATTTAAAACAAATTAATATATTTTTTAAATATTATATTACAAGTAGTAAAATTTAAAGCAACATTCTTTTAACTAACTAAATATTTTTAGTATTTTAACCATACAATATTTAATACTTCTAAAATGTTACGGGATATCAGATAGCTAAGAAGAAAGCAAAGTTCAGGTTGTTTTAGAAACAACTTGGGATAAATAAATTTGCAAATATTTGACACCTATCTGTATTTACAATATTTTGAGTTGTCATTGGAATTGTTTGCAACACGCAGCCTCTTAAATGTGTTCTTATTTAAAGAAAAAAATTTGTCATATTTCAATAAATATGCTACTTTTCTCTGATGAAGAAGAAATAATATCAGAATCGATGTTCATCATAATATAGTCTTACAAATGCTCATCTATAATTGTGTTTCAAATTCGAGTTGTTTATCATTTTAATCTCAGTAAGGCTTCTGCAACATTTCACATTTGTAATTGTATGCATTACTACCCTAATTTCCGGCCTATAATCCGCGGATTAAACAATTATGTTTCGACCCAGAAATATTTTTTAATAACTGAAGCCGAATATTTACAGCAATCTATTAAGTTACATTATTTAAAATAAAATTTCTGGGTCGAAACATAATTGTTTGATCCGCGGATTATAGGCCGGAAACTAAGGTAAATACCTACTTGAAATATGCCACAAATTAGCGAGAATATATACACAAAATATTTTGATTATAGCTCACCACTACGGTCAACCCTGCCATCAAGTTCTCTGTATTAGGATGACACCAACATTACACAGACTTAAGCAACCTTTAAAAGCAAAATACAGTGTATGAAGGTATTTTCATAACAAACACGATAAGACTTAAAACTGAATGGATATATTTATTTATCTTTCAATTTTATTGTTAGATACAAATTGTTCCCATGTTTATATTAGCCAAAGGGAAACTTCGTAGTATTTGGATGAGTCAACTCGCCTTTTTTGCCGTTTAAGAAATCTCGCCTCTCATTCACTGAGAACCTATTCATTTAGCTTTTCCGCCTACATGCATCTGCTCTTTTTGCGAGTCCTTACCTAAGGTGTGAATGTTTTCCGAAAAGTTTATCTTCAAAATTTTTTAATGGAAAGGACTGATGTCCTGTCATACACACACATTTGTCTTCTTGAAAGTAGAAACCGAAAATTAGATATTAAAAAAGCATATAGTTTGATCTTTATTGTAGTTTTCTTTCTTTTGCAAAGTAATCGCCGGCAAATAAATCAGAAAAAACATATAATGATTACAAAAAAATATGTTTATTTTTATTCTCTCTAAATATTACATTGATCATGTTGTCTAATTCTGCATTTGTGATGATTAGAAAAACTGAAATAGTGAAAAAGAATGCTTGTTTCAAGGTATGATACAGGATGCATAATTAAAGGATTAATATATTATAAACGGAAGTATTCAGACTTTCGTTTGTCCTATACATAATAAAAATTTGAAAGTTATTCGCTCAGGTGTTTAATTAAATAGCGACTATTTAATAATTATTTAATTAAGTAGTGATTGTTTAATAATTATTTAATTTGATTTTGAATGAAAATTGTGAAAATATGTTAATTCAAAAGTCACTAATCAAAAACTTCATTTTGTCACTTTAAAATTTATTATAAACTTTATAATTAATATATTTTTTAAATTCTGAAGACAAATTAAAATTACACTTTTTCTGTACACAACAGTGAAAAATTATTAAAATCAAGAAAGTGGTCCAATTGTTTTTTCAAAAATTAAATAAGTTTACATTTTCAAATTTTATTTTTATTTTTTTCAAATGTTTTAAAGATTTTAGTATTTTCTCACATGCAATATGTTCACTATATAGACGCATATTTCTCAAACAAATGTCATTCGAAAATACCTTATATAATATAAATTTAAAAAAAAATAGGATTTTGTGTCCCTGACCCGCTTAAGAAATTAAATACTCCTATTTCTAAAAAAATATATAATTTGCTAACATGACTATTTCCGACGAACTATGTCGCTAAAAATTAATTGATGAGGAATATTATTGTTTTATTATTGATGAATGTGCTTGCTAAATAGCGCACTTTGTGTCTCGAAACATCGGGATCAAAACTTTTGTCCACATTTCAGCATTTCGAAAGTAAGGAGAAAATTAGATATTTCAAGAAAGATTTTGTTTCAAATAATACTTTAATGTAACAAAAACAAAACGATAAATATTGAATATGTGAATAAATTTTGCATGATTAAATAGTTCTAAAGCAGATTTCGCAAATGTTTATTTCATAATTGAACTGAGAAGAAAAAAATATTTTATTCAACTTTGATCATTTTTAGATGATTATACCTCCTATAACTAACAAGAAAATGAATAACCTGAAATAATACCATTATTTTAAATACAGAAATATGCAGAAATTCCAGACCACATGAGTATTAATTAAGGAATAATGGAGACTCTGATTTAATGGGACATGGGGAAGGGGGTATTACGACAAGTGTATATTCTCATTGTTAAATGTTCAGGTTTTCGTTAATAGATTGCAGCAACATAATTACACAAGCACATGTACTAGATAATTTTTATACCATTAACTGGTTGCAAAGTAAGAAGGAAACATTCGCACTCCTAAATGTGGGTTCGTTTTTTATGTTTAATAAAGACTTGATTTAATATATTACTAGAGATTCATGGCATAAAGAATTTGGCAGTGAACAACTTGAATGTTTCATTAGAAAAATGTTTGAATTTCCATTTAGTTGCTTTTAAATTAATTAAGTATTATAAACTTGAATAATTGCGATATTGTATAAGCGTTTTACGGACTAGCAAAACCCGCGGCTTTGCTCGCGTAACTTTCGAAAAATGCCAAGTGGTATTCGATGGACTACTTTCATTAGAGGAAATTTTAATGCCACAGATAATTAAGAAATTACTAGTTAAGCCACACTAATTAAACAAATTTCTGTAATAACTATATGTCAGAAATTGAAATTTTAAAAATTTTCTGCTCCTAATCACATTAAAATTTCAAAATTTTTAAAAACTGTTCTTTGGATGCATTTGTATCTCTAACGTAACAACCATGTAAAATTTCAAGTTTCTATCCCTAACAATTTAAGATAAATCATTGTTTAGAAGGTTTTAGAACTTACCCAGCTTATTTTACTTTTTTTAATTTCGATTTTTTCTTAGAAACCGTTTTTAGAGAGCACTGAAATCTTAAAAATAGCCGTCTTATTAAATTTCAACTTCCTATACCAGTAACATCACTAAAATCGTAATTTTGGAATGTTTTTTGCTTCTGTACCTTCTTTAAATTTCGAATTTTGTAAAAACTGTTCTGTGGAAGACTTACGTATAAAAAACAACAGGAATATTAAACTCTAAGTTTCTATCGCTAACAATTTAGAAAATTTATAACGTTTTCCGCTCAGTTTACACCTTTAAACTTCGAATTTTTAATAAACTATTTATACCGAGCGTCTGCCTCTTAAAAGTTACAACTATACTAAATTTCCAGTTTCTAACCCAAATAAATCCAATTAAATCATAATGTAAAACGTTTTAGACCGTTTTCCACTCATTTCAGCTTGTTAAATTTTGATTTTTTTAGAAACCGGACTTAGCGAGCATTTGCATTTTAAACCACGCCAAATTCGAAGCTTCTATACCAGCTGTATCACATAAATTGCAAGTTTAGTACTTTTTTTTTGCTCCTGTCCTTTTAAATTTCGCATTTTTAGTAAACTGTTCTGGGTGATCATTTACGTGAGTAACAGCCACGCGAAATTTTAAAACTCTAGCCTTAATAGTTCCAAATAAATCGTAATATAGGTCGTATTTAGAACTTTTCTCGCGCATTTCACTCTTTTAAATTTCGATTTTTTTTTCAAATTGTTCTGTACGACCATTTATGATTTAAAAGCAACAGCCATGTCAAATTTTAGTTTCTACCCTTTACAATTCCATAGTAATTGGAATTTAGAACGCTTTTTAAAAGCTTTTCGCTCATTTCACCCTTTCAAATTTTGAATTTCTTTACAAACCATTGTTAGAGAGCATTTGCATCTTAAGAGTAACCGCCATGCTGAATTTGAAGTTTCTAATCCTGGTAGTAAAAAAAAAAATCTTAATGCATTAGTTATGTCAAATTTCAAGAGAACAGTTCTCCCTCATATCACACTTTTAAATTTCGAATTTTTAAAAAAACAGTCTTTAGAGAGCATGTATATCTTATCAGTTACTACCTTGCCCAATTTCAAGTTTCTAATCCCTTCAGTATAATAAAAAATGCAATTTTAGAATGTTCTTCGCTCTTGCACCCCCTGAGGGTAGTGTCACTGACATAAAATATAGCCTGTGTTAGAGCACAGACTGTCACCATAAATTTGCGAACACTCGTTTAATATCTTTTGGGTAGTTTCAAAGATTCCATAGAAATAGTAATTCAAAAGGTATTAGTACTTTTTTAGCTCATTTCACCCTTTTAAATTTCGAACGTTTTATGAACTGTTCTTAGAGAACATTTACATCTTATAAGTAACTACCATGCCAAATTTCAAGTTTCTAGTTCCCACAGTACAAGAAAAAATCGAAATTTTAGAACGTTTTTCGCTCTTGTACCCTCCTGTGGTAGTGGCACTGATATAAAATATAGCGTACGTTATAGCAGGGACTGTTACGATCAATTTACCAACTTCACTTTTGAAAATGTTTCTGTAGCTCCAGAGATTCCATAGAAATTGTAATTTAGAAAGTTTTTAGAGCGCTTTTCGCTCATCTCATCCTTTTAAATTTCGAAATTTTTGAAAAATTTTAGAGAGCATTTACATCTTATAACTACCATGCCAAATTTCAAGTTTTCAGCTCCTTCATTATAAAAAAAATTGAAATTTTAGAAAGTTTTTCACTTTGCACTCCCCTGTGGGTAGTTGGCACCGACATAAAATATAGTCTATGTTACAGCAAGGACTGTTACCATAAATTTGCCACCATCACTTTTGAAAATGGTTCTGTAGTTCCAGGGATTCCATAGAAATTGTAATTTAGAATGTTTTTAGATCGCTTTTTGCTCATCTCATCCTTTTAAATTTTGAATTTTGTTATAATTTGTTCTTAGAGAGCATTTACATCTTATAAGTAACTATAATTCCAAATTTCATGTTTCTAGCTCCTTCAGTATAAATAAAAAATCGAAATTTTAGAACGTTTGGGTTAACACGTCGGGTTAGTTGCACCGACATGAAATATAGCCTATGCTGGAGTAGGGATTGTCCCCATCAATTCGCCACGATTACTTTCGAAATCGCTTCGGTAGTTGCAGAGATTACCCTCTACAAAGAAACGAACAAACAGACAAAAAAACAATCGTTACTTCTTTATAATATTAGTATAGATATAAGGCAATGGATGTTGCTCTCAGTCCAAGATACTCAATAAATATGCGGTATGTATATATCACTCAAAATGTTACGTAATGCGTGCAGGCCTGAGGAGAGGGGGAGGGGTGCAGCCGGTACATATACTTTAAATATTTTATGGTACATATACCGTCCAGTTAAATTACGGTCTATATACTGGTCACAAAGTTGCCAGTATATGTACATGTACAGTAATTGTAATTTTCTTTACAGTGCAGCTACATATACCTATATATTGATATATACAATCTCTATCAAAAGTAAACTTTGCGAAAACGAAACATTTTCTTGTAATGTTGGAAAATATGCAATCACTCCAATATAGGGTAAGTATTTCATTCTAATATTGCATGATTAATTTTCCAGTGAACAAGTATTCGACAATAGTATGCATAAAATATTCACTCACTTTTTACTATTTGAGGTCTTGCTTCTAAACCTTTTCATATTTTATCTCTTGTTTTCTATTTATTTTTTTCTATTAAATATTTCATACGATAAAATAAAGGGTTTAAATAAATACGGTTACAGATTGTATTTTTAATACGACCTTTTTCATAACATTCCCTTTTATATTATTATAAAAGAATTCTGATAGCATTAAATGAAGACATTAAAAGAGAGAAAAGAGAATCGTTTAGAAATTCAATTATTTTAGTTAAGCAACATTAATCTACGAAACATATTTACATTGCGTGCATTTCATTACATTTCCCACACAAGTAAAGATAAATATTTCAGTTTTATTTCCCAAGCGAAATTGAAAAGCTGCTTTATTTATAAATGTAAAGAGGTAATAACATTCCAATGTAATTCCTATTTATAAATAAAATGTTAAAATAAATTCAGATGAAATAAAGGACGTACATTTAAACAAAGCTGTTGTAAATACTAGTACATTTAGAGAAAAAAAAATATTTTTTGTGATTAAATTATTTTGTTTTTAAATATTAAATAGTTAAACGACTGAATTACGTTGCAGAAAAATATAATAATGTAACACAGAATATATTTCATTTTTTGGACATCAATATTGTTGTAATAAAATCCAAATAAAAATATTGTTAATAGTAAAATTAAGGATTTCAAATTCTAAATAAGTTAAATATTTTCCTTTTGATAAAAAAATTCAAAATTAATCGTATTCTGACACTTATAAAAAAGCATAATTCTACAGTGAGATGTTTATTTATAAAAATATATTTAAATAAACAAAATAATCCTCTTTAAAAATATAAATAAAAAACCTTTCTTTTTTCAAATTTGAATTTTAAACTTATTAATTTTGTCATTACCACTAAAGAGGAATAATTAGTTTATAAATTTCAGGCGTCTTATACCGTAAATAATTCAATTCTGTACGAAGGACATTTAAGAAGTTTACAATATATTCCGAATTTGTTATAGCATTTTTGATGTAAAAACCTAAAATATGTCTTCCAGTAATAACAACTCTCTTTAATAACTTGCATAAATATAAAGTATGAGTCAGTGAATAACGTATAATAAAATATATATATTGACCATAAAGTTTAAATACAGAAATATCTATTTTGAAATTTTGGAATTATGATATAAAAGAATATTAAAGCATGGATCTTTTTGTTGTATAAATTGTAGTAATTTTTTTTAAATCTTTAAATCCAAAAAAAAAAAGTCTTTGTGTTTAATGTATCCTAATGCACTAACTTGCGACATAGGTAAAATATTAAAATTTAGGATTTATGGCTTAAAAAATAATTATGTTGTTATATTAAAAAGAAATTATGAAAAATAAAGTTTACGTGTTGCCCAGTTTTTCTTTAAATGCAGATAAATGTAGAACAATATATGAATAGTATTAAAATAAGAAATGATAGTGCAGTTTATTCAACTGAAATCCATAACGTACGGTATATCCGTTTATAGAAAATGATATATATATTATAGAGTATATATTGTATTTGGAAAATCAAATTATAACAGCTACGAGCGAGAAAGCTCGGTAAAACGATAACTGCTAATGCGTCACACGTATCGTGACTACTCCAGACGCGAACGTAGTTGTGGTTGCTGGCACAAGTGTGGCAGAATAGCAATAACGTGGTCAAATATTCTTCGAGAATGTGCAAGAGTGTTGTGCGTATAGAACTAACAGCTCATTGTTAAATAATATTTTTGTTTCTTCATCATATCAAAGAGTTCAGGGATGTTTAGAAAACGTTATACCACTGCCTAATAATAGCACAAAGAAGCATGCAGTTGTCGATTTAAAAATACTGAAACTTTGAAAATTGTGTCCCGTAACTTATGTGATATTGTCGTGTTGAACAAGAGGTACATTTTCTATTTCTATCAGTCACTTATTAATAGACATAAAAATAAATGATTCCCTTTCTCCATTTAATACATTTCGTAATACACCAGTCTTTAATATTCTTCAATATTAAATAATAATCATTATTTTTTCGTATGTTCAGCTACTACTTTACGATACTCACATATTAAACCAAAAATAAACGCTAATATCTTCTTTTTATTGTATGCAGCGAGAACATTATTTTTTTAATTAATATATTCAAAATTATTTAAGCAATTTAACTTCAATAAATGCCAAACAAAGTTATATCTTGCCAGATAGAAAACGCATTTTAGAACGAGCAATAACGCATTTTTCCTATGTGTCCTCTACTTCTGACGAACAAGAAATGAAACATAACACAAGACGTAACTTCGTTAGGACGATATCAACTTTGTAACGCTCAAACTATACGCACTCCATCATATTTTCTCTCCTTTTCTTTTTTTTTTCTTTCAAAAGAACTGACAAGCTAAGTAAATTAGACTTTACCAGAAGAGAAGAATGTTTACAGACTTTGTTGCCGACAAGGCATCTGAGCTAAGCCGTAATGTTAAATTAACTGAGTTATTTTGTAAATAGTAACATGTAAATACGTTGTAAATAATAAATTTATTAGTCAATGAAGAAGTTATCAAGTTTTAATTTGTAACTAAAATAGTTTCCACCCCGGATTCTAAATAATATGTCACAAAGCTAATTTCTTAAAGCATAAGTCTCTTAAAATTAATTTTTCTGATCTAAATTGAATTGTTTACTATATTTCTATTTTGATTACTGCATGTGTTAATAATATACGAACTAAATGCCAATGTACAGCATAAAAGACGGGAAACAAGTAATTATGGCATTCATTGTCTTAAAACAAATCCTGTTATCACATGAAAAAAAAACTTAGACATTTAGTTGAATTTTTTTTCAATATTCTAACCATATTTTATTAATTATAAAACTAAGCGTCAAACCGCGTATATTTGACCATTAAAAAAGCAGTGTTATTTCTTGTTAAAATAAAGTTGAAATACTTTTGCAGAAACTATTACATTTTATTTTTATAGCATCTTTCACATTGACTTTTGTATCGTAAAATTCGCTTTGATTTTTATTCATAATAATAATTCACATTTACAGTACCTCATAAAAAATATCCAGAGAAATTGTAATATGCGGAAACGGATATTTTCGGACAGTTCTTTTTCACCTCCTTCAAAAAATGTTACGTATTTTATACTATTGCATTAAAATGAAACGTTAAATATTAAAAAGAGATTTAATGTAAAATGTTAATAAGGTGAGAACTCATTTTATTGTATTTAAATATTTTATTTTTATAATAAAAATAAATCTGTAAGTGATATTAACATCAAAATTTTATTTTTCTAAAATATTCCATTTATTATGAAAAATGTAAATTAAAACATAAAATAAATAATAATACAACAGCGTCAAAACAAAGTTTGTAACTTTGCACATAGATGGATTATAACCAAGAAAAGGTTTTGGATAGTTTTATTTTCTTTAAGAGCCTACACTAGTCATGCGAAGAAGCCTGCAAGGTAATTTTAAGTCTGTGGGAAGATTACTTTCAAATTTATTGCTCGCATTTAAATATTTTTTTGCATAGGATTGCTGAGGTCACTAAAGATACTTTCCATTTCAAAACCGGTTCCAACCGGTTCCAAAATTGAAAATAATTTTAACCAAAATCGAAAAAGTAGCACGGTAGATATCTGGACTATGCTATTTAAAAAACATCATTTTAAATTATTAAAATTCGAGCGAGAAATCTGAAAATAACATCTACATAAACAACCTTAGCTTGAACGTTTTTCCCGTGAATAGTATAGTCTCTTAAACAAATATATATATATATATATATTTAAGAATTCAAAATGGCATTTTTTATAATTAATCAATGGACATTTCTCTTATAAAATTTAGCCATTCTTTTTTATAGTTGACATTTTTTTTAAATCCGGAAAACTAATTTTTCGACAGCAATTAAATTTCAATTGAAAAATTTTTACGTAAAAGTTCTAAAAGAACTAAAAAGTACATGAATATGATGTCATATTTCAAACGAAAAATTAACTATTTTCTACTACACACAAAGTATGAGTATCAGTGCACGTTTTCTGTAAAAAATTGTGACATATTTAGTAGAAAATATTAACTACAATTATATAACTAAGAAAAGATTTAACGTTGGAAAAATGAGTCACATTTGAAATAAAACGCCCATTTTCAAGTATTTGTTAATAATACAAAGAACATGGTTACCAGTAAGTACAGATAGCTTTTTCACTGTCAAAAAGCAAGTGAATATGACGTCATATTTAAAATGAAATATTAAAATACTTTTTACAGATACTGTTCAGAATGTTCAGCATGGATATCACTTACGTACATAAAAGCGTTATATGTGAAAAATTACGTCATGATTAAAAGAAAATGAACAGGAATTGTTTATTAAAAATAGATTTCCCTTGAAAAAGGTTACGTTGTAACGAATGCACTTTAAATATTTCAATTACATTCGGGTCCGAGGCGATGCTTAACATCTAACAACATTTATTTAATCTTCATTTGTATAATTAAAACAATACACAAAGTTTAAAAAACACATCACACTTTTACTTAAAATTCCAACGACTACATTACTCTATTTTTTACACCAACCAGTTCGTATTTCATCCGCCACCTTTCTTCCCAACTCTCTCTTCATCTCTCACAGCTTAGTCCGCTTCACTTGGCTTTCCGCCACCTCATCTTTAGCAGACTCTTCGTATATCTAAAAACTCTCTTTCCGCTTCGACAGCACGGCTGCACGGCCGATCAATCTCCGAAACTAAGCGGCAAATCCGGCTACTACCTCTGGACAAAAGTTAGTCTTGAACTTGCAAGTCAGGATAGGCTACGGGGTTCTTCGGTCGTTACAACGTCATTTCTATTTATATAATACGCAAGTGAGGTGACGATACCGGTCAGGACCCATCCATATAACCAGCGATGTACATGTTCCAAAAATTTACCAACATCTTACATGTAAACAAACAACCTTTATTTGCAAGATACATTTCCGTAAAAAAATTTATGCGCGTGTACTTTTGCGATTATGCAGATATTAAATTTTCTAAGTTTACATATTAATCTTTTAACGAATCCAGGAAAATACTGTAAAGTTGATAGTTTTGAGTTTTGTTCATTAAAAATTTTCTTCTTTTTACTAACCATGCACATAATTATTATATTAATAGTGCTGTCTTTGTAACCGTTATATCTTTACTCATTTCATTAGTTAAATTAATAAGGGGTACAGACAGCGAAGACTCTTCTAATAAAATGTATAAATGTAAAAACATTATAAGGAAAAGGTGCTAGAATATTATTAGGAATAGTGGATTGATTAGTTATTGGTTTTCTATATACAGTACGTTCTGTAATAATAATATACGTTATAAGTACAGATATCAAATATGACAGAAGAACTACTGCCTTTGCTAGACAACATAGAATAGAGCCATTGCAGATTGATTTTAAGAATAGTAAAATAATTTTTCCAGTAAGAGTTTATTTCCCATCCATTACCTATGAATCAATAGAAATATATTTGCAAAACAATAACATTTGCAACGAATCGTATTCTTTTGAAATACCTAAAATTTGGAACGAAATGCTTTACAGATTGGTAAAAACAAAAACAAAAATAAATAATAATTTTCACGTTTTTCAGTTTGGCCAATTTAAGCACCTGCTTGCATTGTACATGTGATGTTGTGATTTATGTTTACCATTTTCAAACACTTTACGAGAATATTTTATTTATTATTTTGATCTGAAGATGTCGCCGTTAGAGTAAAGGAAACATATGTAATCTCATATTAAAAGGTATTTTTAAAGGTTTTGTGTTATGTTTTTATCATTTTAATCAATAATTACACTTTAATTTAACTTTTATGTCTTTGAGACATCGGTGCACATAAATTGGATACATAGCTTTCTCACTTTACACCACATAGGAATTACAAATTCCAATCCTGGATTAAGACGGTTTAAAATGTAACACACTACGCCCATTGAGAAATGGATAGTCGTAAATTCAGGTATAACTATGTCATGTACTGAATGTATCGATGATACTGAATTCAGTAATTATACTGAATGTATTAATGATATACAAAAAGAATCAGCACTGTGTTCTAGGTGTATTAAACCGAAAGACAAATTTAAAGAAATTTGTAAACGGATATTTTCCTATTTTTTTTTCAAGTGTATTAGTAACTTTGGTATGAAAGATGCTTATCATAAGCTTAGTTATATATGCAGTGGCTATATTTCACCAGTCAATTTTATCTAGCACTTAATTAACATTATTAAAAATTCTGTCTCACTGTACGATTTCCCTTATACAC
Source organism: Maratus michaelseni (assembly GCA_963931845.1). Lineage (NCBI taxonomy): Eukaryota > Metazoa > Arthropoda > Arachnida > Araneae > Salticidae > Maratus > Maratus michaelseni. The sequence goes on from OZ007591.1 coordinate 177,012,486, forward strand.
TACACTATATGGCCAAAGGTGACCGGTCACTTGTGATTTTAGACATTTTGTTAACTATCTAGAAAAATACATGAGGAATTAACTTGAAACTGCAGGTGTGTAAACAGCATAGTCTAGGTTATATATTTCCGCGAAGATTTTCTTCCTGAAACCCCATAGAGGACTGTAAACAAATTGAAAATGAACAAATATCTTTTGGATAACCCTGTAAAAACTAATGTAGCAAAAGCGTTCAAACTCAAGATTATTAATAAGTGGCTTATTGTAATATACTGTGTTCATTTTTATGAGGATAGCACGTAGAGAAATTAAGGTTTTTATAAAAATAGTCCCAAATTTCACCAAGTTTTTAGCTTATAATTTGCACAGTTCTTAATATTAAAAAAAAAGTTCTTTTCTGAAAATATGACAAACAACATTGTACATAATACTCTGCAATCAGAATTTAAAAAATATATTAAAAATTGGATGAAAAATAAGCAGGTTTACTAAAAAATGTGTCACTGCGCATGCTCGAATGTAATCAAAATATAATATGCATAATGTATTAGATAAGTATATAAAGCAACTTTTGAAAAGTCTCAAAATCATAGCTTGAAAATTCTGAAAATTATCGTCGATAGAATAAGCTCGAAATCCGTTGTTCCCAAACAGAAGCAAAAAGATGAGGGGTTGTATCAAATATCTGTTGATTAGTGCCAAGATAGTATACAAAATATTACACGTACTACTATATTTGGATACAACCCCTCATCTTTTTGCTTCCTTTTGGGAACAACGGATTTTGAGCTTATTCTATCGACGATAATTTTCAGAATTTTCAAGCTATGATTTTGAGACTTTAACAAAAGTTGCTCTATATACTTAGCTAATACATTATGCATATTATATTTTGATTGCATTAGCGCATGCGCCGAGAGACATTTTTTAGTAAACCTGCTCATTTTTCATCCAATTTTTATTATTTTTTAATTCTGATTGCAGAGTATTCTGTACAATATTGTTTGACATATTTTCTCAAAATAACTTTTTTTTTATTAAGATCTCTGCAAATTATAAGCAAAAAACGTGGCAAAATTTGGGACTGTTTTTATAAAAACCTTAATTTCTCTACGAGTATACATGCTATCCTCATAAAAATGAACACGGTATATTACAATAAGCCACTTATTAAAAATATCTCGAGTTTGAACGCTTTTGCTACATTAGAGTTTACATGTTTATCCAAAAGATATTTGTTCTTTTTCAATTTGTTGACGGTCCCCTGTGGGGTTTCGGGAAAAAATTTTCGCGGAAATATATGACCTATAATGTGCTATTTATACACAAGCAGTTTCAGGTTAACTCCTTGTGTATTTTTCTGGATATTTAACAAAGCGTCTAAAATCGCAAGTGACCGGCCACCTTTGGCAATATAGTGTATATGTATGTGCAACTAATTTATAAATTTAATGATTGTCTTAGTAATCATTTTAAAAATACATATATACAAATCACTAATTGGAAAAAATAAGGCACACGAAACAGAAAATAACTAATTAAATGTGTAAATTTATTTTTCTCATTAAATGTTTTCTTGAAAATAGCATTTAATCTAATTTAATGGTAGAAAATTACATATCAAAATAGCAAAGAGTATTTGTAAGTCTTTATAATATTTAAATATTTGTTTAACATCTTTATTTAGCTAAAATTATATTGAAACTGTAAACATGATATTATCTTTTAATGGAAATAAATCTCAGTGCCTTGGAGGCTGCTTTTGATAATCTAGAAATCAGTGTTATTAGATTAGAAATTGGCTTATTGATTATTCCCTCTAGTAAAATATTTCAAAATTATAAATAAAACATTTGAAGTTACATTTTACAAATGCAGACAGCGCAGCAATTAAGAAAATGCATCAAAGTAAATAAATGTGAAATGTGTTTTATAGAAATAAATTGTAGTCTATTCCATCATTATATTTTTGTTCAAAGATCATTTTTGCACTTTGTTTTATGAAATACAATTTAAAAATTATTTTAAAAAGACATTATTATTTTAGTAAAAATGTAATATATTGATATGCATATAATATTAAAGAGATGTTTTCGAAAACGAAAACTTTTTTTTTTATTTTAAAAAAGGGCATAATCATAAAGAGTGCGATTACGGATTAGAGAACAAAATATATGTAAGGTAAAACATTTCACCTTATATGGAATGTATACGTATGGTATATATTTATCTACGTACTTAGCTTGGTAAGACATACTTAAATACACACATTTATAAAATTACAAACGCATGCAAACATATACTGGCGCACAAATAAACAGTTGGCCGATCATGAGGTTTATTTTAAACAATATAGTTAAACATTTACCTACAGACGGGGTACAGTGCAACTGAAAGTTCTATATATTTTGCATATGTGTTTCGTGGTCCTCTATAGCATTTTTCATCCGCGATATAAACTGTTCTTTTACTGAACGTAGTTTTGTTAGGATGAACGTTAAACTTACAGACATGTCATGTTTTAAACTGCAATTCTTAGGTATAGGGTTATATAAGGAGAAGATGGCTGATTGGGAAAGAAATTACCATTTACTAATAGCCATTTTTTCATAATTGGAATTTCGATAGATTTTTGTGTGGAACTAAAGTTTCAGAGAAAATGTACGAACAGAGTGAAAAGTATCCAGATCAGGATTTGAGTCTGGGACTTTGCCTTCATGAGACAGTACTGAGCAATACAGAAGAACCAATCTGGCAAAATTCACCAGCATGTTGGTACTAACAGTCCTGCAAACACCGCTCTCAATGTTTTAATCAGGTACAATATACGTTGTGTTCTCGATGATGGCACCAACATGTATGTGAATTGTGTCAGGGGAGTTCATTTTGGCAGCTCAGTTGGCAAAGCATTGACGCGTGAAGCGAGGTACCATGTCCAAATCCAGAGCTCGATAAATTTCCCACTGTTCGGAAATTTTTGTTCCACCTGAACTTCAACCCACAAATTCCGTAATTTAGAATTGAGATTTAATATCTTTGTTCGAACTTTTATTGTTGAACTTTAATGGAAGAATTTTGATACTACACCACATAACTGTACATATACGATACCAAATGCAATGCTTTACAAATGACGGCGGATTAAAGAAGATTTATAGTTATATGATAATATAATGAACAAATATTTATTTAAACTGTGGCATTATAATTAATCTGTCTAAAGAAATATATATATATGAATGCAGTATATATATATATATATATATATATTATATATATTATTGGTTAAGAACTAAGCAAAATACAAAAATTCCAATATTTTCTCCGCCCCACCAGTAGCTGAGAGGTTATGCTCTCGAAGCTGGTAGACGGGAGGTGCTGGGTTCGATCCCAATCGCGCCCATCGGCCTAATCGTTCGGAGTTTTCGTGGTTTTCTTCGAGCCGTGGATTTATCCATGCGTAAATGCGGGTTAGGTTTCCTTAGAAAGACCCCCACGAAGGGCACTCCCCCCGGGCCTATATCTCAAGTGTAGATAATTGGCCGTCAATAATCAACCCAACCCAACCCAATATTTTCTCCAATTACAAAATTTTACAGGTTCAAAATATGCTTAATGAGAAAATATACCACTAAAAGAGGAAATATAAATATTTTCCGTTAAAGATATTTTTCATTATATGCAAAGTATATAAAAATTCGCATAAAATAAGAATATCAAGTTTATTAACTCACTCATAAATATATTTTATATATATATATTCTGAAAAACTTTTTTTGATTAGCTTTCCAATGCATGTATTTGCATAACATTTTATTCCATAATTAAAGGCAGAAAAAAAAAATCATGTAGAAGTATTAAGTAAGAAAACCGCGAATTTTATTATGTGTTTATCAACGTTGTTTTTTCCTTCTTTCACATCCTTCAATCAATGTTTGCATAAATGTATATTAGTACAAGGATACAAATCATGTTTTTGTTACAAATTTTGTAAAATATTCAAACTATGTTTTATTTTTCAGTATATATGTTTATCTATAAAAAATATAGTCATAATATGACAGAAACATACAGAAATTTAAAGGGTTTATATATATATATATATATATGAACAATTGAAAAACATTCTCTGTATATTTTTACTACGAAATAAAATAGAATACAAATGCTAATAATAGAATGTTTCGATAGTCTTTAATAAATAAGAATAAATTTATCATACAAATATTTTTGTGCTAAGATTTATCTTAGCAGAGTACTTTAGACAACATCAGTTGAAAATATTTTTTTTTAATTTTTAATGCAATACAAATAAATTAAAAAATTTATAAAAGTCAATATAATTTAAAAAAGAGACTATTTTTGTTTATGAGAAATACAAATATATAAAGGTTTAGACTTGCTTAATTTCCATTTAGATAAAGTGCCAAGTAAAAGAAAATTTCGTATAATGAAACGCCGTTAAAAAAGTTTTATAGGAACAAAAAAAATGTGTTTAGAAATGCAACTCTATTTTGCAGGGATGTACTTGACAAACATGTTGTGTAGCAGTGCGCAATCATTTTTTTAATCTGACTATTTTTTAATTTAATTGTAATTTAATTAATTAATTAATTTATTTATTTTTATTTTATTTTATTTTTTTTTTTGGGGGGGGGGGATTTATTTTATTTTATATTCAAATTTTCATTACTTCAACAGATATTCAGTTCATTTTTAGAAAAGGCCATTTCTTATACTGTTGCCAATTTGTAAAACAACATAAATAATAATATTCCCTTTCAATTAAAAATTGTATTTAGACGTGAATACTAAAAAGATAAATAAAACTTTTAATAATAATTAAATTAATAAGCGTTAAAAGCAGTAACTGGAGAAAATTGCGCCATACTTAAAATGCTCAAATAATAATATTTCCACACAGTTTCCATTTAAAAATATTTTTACACGAGAGATTTATTTATTTCAAAAAATTCATTTTACCTGTTGTTGCAAATTTTAAAACTGCGCAAATAAAATTCCCTTTCAATTAAAAACTGTATTTTCACGATAATATTAAAAAGAGGCAGGCAACTTTTCTGAAAGTTACTCCATATTGAAAATAATATAAAAAGGTCTTGTATAAACAATTTTCTTATAGTGTTGTTATAAAATTTCCGTAAAGCAGCGACATTGTTTACTTAACCATTTTATACAAGCTGATTTTTAAATATTTAATCAATCACAAAACAGCCGTTAGCTGCTGTGACAGCTGTTGATTTGGCATTAAAATCCCTTAGTCGAAGGGAAATGAATTGAAACCCAATTACAGAAAATCGTCACTAGTCATTTAATTATAATTCAATTTTCCATAATATTTTAAAACCAGAGAAATTAGCGTGTTTTAGAGCATTTGGTGCGTGAACATGGGTTAGCTAGCGTAGCTCGTATGGAGCTGGGCGTTTCGTAGCGTGCAACATACCCTAGTTATATATATAAAAGTTTTTCAATGGCACTTTTTCTAATATTAATATATTTTCTTCATTATTATTATGGAGATAATATTCTCACATAATACGAAAAACACCTCGAGCGTAGCTCTATAATACAAATAAATGTATGTGTATATAATAATAACAGGATGCTTTATTTTCCGATATTATATATATTTTTAGTTTGATCCATGATTGTTTTTATGTCGCGTATTTAATTACCGCATACTATTGTCACTATCCTTATAGGGTGTTCATAAAAAGGTTTTCTGATATATGAATTCCAAATAATCACACTTTGGAAGTAATTGCAACGATATATTTTATGTAGGTATTTAAAAGTATGCTCTTGAGAATGTGGTGATATTAATCGAAATGAGCTTCCACTGTTGATGTTACAGTGTCAATTTTTTTTAAATGTCAAGTGGTAACACCTATTTTTATTTTGCACAGTAATCTAAGAAATGCAGAGCCATTAATAGCATTATAACGATAACTGTAGAACGGAAAATACTGACTTTAGACCTAGATAAAGAAGGGCAGTGAATGCTCGATGAGTGCTCAAAGAGCATATAATGGTATTGTCATTTGTCAACCACTTTGTGTTCTCATGGCCACCATTGTTGCTCGAATTTACTTCAATTGATTTCTGCGTCTAGAAATATAACAAAGCAGAGGTGTATGCTTCCGCAAGCATTGTCTGACATGAAAAGCACTATGAAATGTATTTATGTCTCTGTTTTAGTGCTATATATTTTATTTCAAGGTAATTCTTTGTCCTATATAACGTTGCAATGTGAAAATATAAAAAAATTGAAACATGAAGTATTTTCAAATTTTTCGTTCGTGATTTATCAATTTGAATTACTTTAACTGTAAAGTGATTGTTCTACAACATATACACGAGTCCAAATTTTGAAATACCTACACCTCAAGTTTTAATTCGGATTCCTTGAAACAGAATGTTGCGAGCATCCTTATACTTTGGAAAATGTGTTTTATGACTACTAGAAATTATGTAAAAGCTATCTAGTTATAATCTAATCTATTTAACAGTATTTTGTAAAATCTGTTTATTGAAACATTAAAACTCTTTAAAAACCCTTCCTTCGTGTTTTAAAGAAAAAAAAAGGATAACGAAAAAAAATATATAATAATTAAAAAAATCCCACACACAAAATTTACATATAACATCTTATAAATAATATTAGCAAAACTAAATTTTAAGAGTAGAATATTTTAAATTTCATTGGTAAATAATGTTACATTTATTTGTCTTTAGAGTTATGTGTAGTATTGTTACACATATTTATTATAATTAGTACACAATTTAATAGTGCCTAGTCACATATTTTAATTAATAAAAAGGAATGTTGAAACCTTCGAAATAAAATAGCTGAAATAAAGAAAGTATCTGTATTCATTTTAATTTCTAATTAAATTAAATAGGATTGTTTTTCGTGCGATTTATTTATAATTTTAAACAAATAAATATCTCAAGTCTGTAGGCAATACTTTTTAAAGAGAATATTTTTACGGTTTACAATTTTTATAACATAATATTTTAATTAAAAAAAATATTATTAAAAAAATTAAAAATATGATTTTTTAACTAACAAAATTAAAAATTCGTACGTACATAAAAAATTGCACAATTTTTATACAAATACTGTTCAATTTTCTCAACAATACATTTTTCCGAAATTGGCACTGTTAGCTTTTTTCTAAAGTTAAATTTAATTGTTAGTAATTTTCTAAAATAATTATGAATAAACTATTGAATAATCTAATATTAATTTAAAATTATTGCTCGAAGCTTAGCTATTCACTTAAAGATTGCAACTATACTTCTCTACATAGAATATTGAAATAGTTAAAGGAAAGTCTTTAGCCAAACCGTCAGAGTAAAGTAATTTCAAAGATGCTGACAACGCATCACATTTTTGATTGATTGGATCAGATTGTTTGGTAATGTAGTTAGCAAAATTAAATCTGCTGAATACTTTCATTCAGGGCAGACATTCGTAGACGGTAATAAATGTCTAAATGTACCTGTTACATCTATTAATTCTAATTTGCATTAATAAGGTATTCCTTAATTTCTAGTAAAGTACTAGATAACATTAAAGAGAAAACTTTTATATCTTTAAGGTTAGTTTGTATCCTTATCATCTTGTTTTCAGATATAATATTTCCTGTAACATATTTATTTTGAAATATCTATTAGAAAATAAATTAAAAAATGCTACAAAATGTATTTGATTTATTTATTTATTTTTCTTAATTTTTACACATACAGTCAATTTATTGTTTCATAATATACATGGTGATTATAAAAAAAACTATCCCGATATATGAGCCCCTAACTATCATACCGTTCACAGAAACTGAATGAAATTTCGGATTAAAGTATTTTGAGGTATGCGCTCAAGAATCATATGAAAAACAACAGTTAAATTCTAACAGTTACGGTTACAGTGACAAAATTTCGAAAATTTCAAATGGCAACACCTACTTTTTTTTATTGGAATGTGATCTTCATAGTGAAAAACCATAAAAAGCGTTGGAACGGTACCTGTAGCAAGAAGATCGCCGGCGCTAGACATACTAAGAATAATAGTGAAAATAACTAATAAGGACAGAGAATCAACAGAAAACAAAACATTTTATTGTGTTTCATACATTTTCCATTTCACACACTTTACATGCGGCAGATGGTGGATAGCACTGAACAATAAAATGTTTTACTTTCTGTCGCTTCTCTGTCCTTTATGGGTTGTTTTCACTTTTATTCTTAGTCTGTTCATTCAGTTTCTGTGAACGGTATGATAGTTAGGGCTCATATATCGGGATAGTTTTTTTTACAATCACCCTGTATTTCAGCTTTTATATTATTAACTCAAAATGTCTCTGTACATGTTTATATTTCAAAATGTTTCATAGTTTTACAAAATAAATTTCGATTCATTGACATCTTGTAAAAACATATATGTAGAAAAAAATTAACTTTTTACTTAAAATACATAAAAATAAAATTTTAATATAAGTGATTTATTTTTAAAACATTTCTTCAAAAAATAAGTTTTGAATATTTGAAAAACTTTTGTCTTTGTGAATTAACAACCGAAGTATTTGTTATTTAATTGATTTTCTAAAATTTCTCTCTGAAGTTTTTTTAGAGTTTCCAAAATTTAAAAATCTCTCTTTTTAGAGTTTCGGTCATCTCACGAAACCCTATTACTCCTGCTCCGTTGTCTGTCCGTCACAGAGCCGTTCTGAGAAACTATATAACTTACAGGCAGGGAAATTTGTGTACTTATAGCTAAATACTTACTATGAAGCTCAAAATATTAAAATTTGAAAAAATCGTATTATTATAATAAATAGAGATAAAAAAACAAAAATCTAACAGCCTTTTCCTATTATATTTAAACATTTTTTGTTATAGCAATTGCCAACAATTAAAAATCCACAATAAACTTCTTTCTACAATTATTAATTTTCTATTGAAAGATTTCCACGTGAGAAATGAAAATGAAATAAAAAATTTCCCCAATTGAAAAAAAAAGAAGATTAATATGGTGTCATATTGGTAATAAAACGGAAAATTTAAAACATTTCTCAATAATACAAGGAGTATGAGTATATGTAAATACAGAAAACAGCTTAATATGACATCATTAGACAATTAAAAAGAAAATTAATCAGACGTCATTATGTATTTTTCAAATGTTTGAGAATAATACAAAGAGAGTATCAGTATGAGTAATAGAAAATAGTAAATATATAAGTTTGAGGAACGTATTCAATCATGATAAAAACCCGATTACGGAAATATTGGCATATTTTAACATTTTAAAGGTCTCTACTTTAAGGTCTCTTTTAAACATACAATATGTTTAATTTTGAAATTGATTTTTTTTTAAATATCGCATTTAGTCCACATGACGGATATTATTATGACAGAGTATAATAGCCGGTTTCGCCTGCTATTGTAACGAAATGAATGACAACTGCAGTCAGATCCGAGTTGACGCTTTACGTCCAACATCTTTATTCAGCTTCATTGATACAACTTAAAACAATATAAAAAGTTTAAAAACACATCACAATTTCCCTTAAAAAACCCAGTGAACAAAACTCCATATTTTACACAGGCACGGTTTACATTTTTGCTCAGCCATCATCTGTACAACTTTCTCTCCATCTCCATCAGCTTAGCTCGGGTCACTTCCCCTGACCTGCCAAATAACATCTCTTGCAGTCTCCTCGCATATCGAAAACTGTACCTTCGATTCGATTGCACGGCTACACGGCGATCAACCTCGGAAGCTAGGCGACAAAACCGTGAACAAACTCTGGACAAATCTAGCCCAGCAAATCACGAGTCAGGATAGGCCATGGGTTTCTTCGGTCGTTACACTATCGGGCTGGTTCAGATATTCGAAAAAAAAAACGAGAAAAATAGACCGGTAAATTTTAACTTTATTAAAAAATATGACTTTTTTTTTTTTTTTTTTTAAATTAAAGAAAGGATAAATTGTTTTGAAAGGAATATTAAGCGAAACCCTTTGTGCAATCTTTGATCACACTGACCCATTTGTTTTTTTAATGTTCTTTGAATTCCTTCATTATTATTAATTATGGTGTAACAATAAAACAATGTCAATCTAAAATAAATGTTTCTCTTAATGAAATAAATCTACTTAAAATAAAAATGCATTAAAAAGTATAGGTATATATGTATAAATATGTATAGATATATATGTGTGTGTGTATCTATTTGTATGTGATTGCGCACATTGATGTGCATAACATAATGCAGTACACTGTAATTAAATTACTCATTCTCTTTGTCTATGTGTTTTACAGTTTTACAGTACAAGTTAGAAAATTAAAACTTATTTATTCAACTATAATTGCTATTTATAAGTTGCAATTTAACTTTTTGCACATCAGCTGTTTATAGCAAAGTATTTAGAGATTTCATTTTGTCAGTTTCTATGAAGTTGAAGACTGAAATATATCAAAAGTAAACTTCACCTGAGGAATGATACAATATTTTATTAACTACTAGCTGATACATACGGCATTGCCCGGCCAGGTGATTTCCGGACCTTAAACAAACCTCAAAATTGTATGACTTTACATCTTTAATCCGATTTCCTAAGAACTTATACGTTTAAATGAAAATCTTTCCAGACGTATCGAGGACACAGCAATATATATACATATGTGATAAAGTGACCTATTGGAGCTTAAAAAGACAGTTGGCAAAATCTGTTTTAAGTTGGGTTTCCATGTATTGCCTATAACAGTGAATCCGGACTTTGGTGAATGGTTGCATAGCTGCGATGTCAGAGTAAGAATGAATGTATATATATATATACCGATAAGCTGGAATAGAATGTAGATGTGGCAGAGAATAGAAATTTGATTACAAAATTGTCAAAAGTACATTTTTTATTTAGTAGTTGATTCGGTGTCCAGGTTCGTAATACAGGCAATAATCACTGAGGAGGAGGTGTACAGAATTAACTACACTCAGAGACAGTAGAGGCGAGAGTAGTGCAAAAAATTTTCAAACATATTTTACACTTTTTATTTTGGCGTGCGGTTTTCGTTATCTACCGCCAACTTATACTATGAATTTGGCGCTAATCATGCAAACAACAAAGTATTTTTGGTGAATTAAAGGGAGTGATTTGGAAAAAGACAGACCCAGCACAAGATTCGTGGGAAGAGAGGGTTGTAAAATTTTTTGTAATTAATGATGTGCCGACCGAGCCTGGACGATTGAATTGGAATGCATGTACGTTAGAACACAGACAATACTGCGTGCTAAATTTAGATATTGGTTGCATATAAGAGATGAAAAATTCGTTAGGGGGAGGACAGCTTGGAAACAAGTAGAAAGAAAGCAATTACTTTATCTTTCTTTTTTTTTCGCAAATGCCGGCTGGCGTGAGAAGGTAGAGAAAATCGCAGTATATGGTTGTGAATACATACTTCTTTTATTTCTGCAGGCTGAGAAATGAAACTGACATGTTAGAAAAATGCGTAATATAAATTGAGTGAAACCGCACTGAATAAAAACGGATATTAAAATTTAATAAGCAAAAATGGAGAAGGTTAGAATAAAGTTATTTTACTGTTAATAAAAATAGGAAAAGTTATAATTAAATAATTATTAAATTAAATAATTTTGGAACAAGAGAGGGGGGGATTTAATTTTAAAGAATAAGAGAATATGTAATGAGGCACGTTATTACATTGCCGCACAGGCATAGGTCGAATGGTTGTATCACTCAGGTATTACGAAGAAAATGTTTGTACTTCAAAAGTAAGTAGTCAAATTTTACGTCTCAAAGCTTTATTATATAACCAGGAACGACCAAGCAGGAGGAATGCTCTAGCATGTCGTGATAAAATTATTATTTAATCATCTCTATGTGGCAGTCGGAGTTTCAAATCTTCTCAAAATTAATACGATGATATTACCGAAAAAAGATGTTATTACAGGTACCAAAGATCTTATTAGGTACGGTATAAATATCACTGGATTTGAACTTGACAGTCATAGTGGAACCCGGACGTCTCGAAAAGCTTCGAACTCACTAAATCTCAAAAAACTTATCTATCTCGTTGTCTGTCTGTCTCCCGGATTTTGCTGTGCATGCGTTACTCTAGCGCAAAGTGACAATAAAGTCACCTGACTTCCCTTCTCCAAACATAATCGCTTTAAGAGGGACTTATTAACAATTCCAGTGAAGTAATCTAGAAGTGATTTTACTTCCGTAGCGTGAAAGTATTTTTCTAGAACAATCTATAGCCTCGAAATCTGGTACACAAGGTATAAACAAACAATAAGATCTCATCTCGAGAATGCCGGTTAAAAATAGATTCTGGATTGCCAGACGATAATTTTAGCTTACACTAGAGATAAACAGAAATGAGAAAAAATTAACGTATTGATGTGGAATAAAACTAGAATATTAAAGCATTGAAATATTATAATTGATATTTTAATAAAAGAATGATTAAAGAAAAAAATAAATAGGTTTTTTAGAACTGGATAATTTAGGAATTACGACATCTGAATAATCAAATAAATAATTTAGAGATGTTTGATATACATGGAAAATAACAGTGAATTTTAATAGGGATTTAAATAATAAAAGTGTTTTATTTAAGGAATATAAGTAGTTAGATCTATTTTTAGATTTAAGCAATTTGGAATAAATATTATTAGTTGGATTAAGGTCTTATACCATTACATATGGAGATAGATAAATTAGCTTAAGAATAGCTTTTAATTTAATAAGCTGTATAATATATGTAATATTATTGAAAGTAAAATTTATATAGAAAACTGTTAAACTTGGCGAAACAAAAATTTAAATTTTGTATTATATATACAATATACAGGGTGTCCGAGAAGTCTGGAAACGGTGAAATAACTCGAGAAATATACATCAAATTGAAAAACGGCAAAATGCATGTTCAATATTTTTGAAAAATCTATTTAGGGATATGAAAGTTGACCCCCCAACTTTGCCCCGCCGGGGGGAAAGGGGGGCAACTTTGAAATCTTAAATAATTACCCCTATTTTTTATTGCAGATTCAGATTCTACGGGAAAAAATACTTAACTTTTGTATTGAACATTTTCTACGAAACATTGTAGAGGGCGCTGTAATCGAGTGCAATGCTGTGAGAATCGTTACCATTTCAATGTCTGGAAACTTGAGATACTGGCTCGAATAACTCGAAAAATATACATCGTATTGAAAAACGGAAAAATGCATGTTCAATAGTTTTAAAAAATCTATTTAGGGATATCAAAGTTGCAATTTTTCTAAAATATTAAACACGTATTTTTCAATCTAATGTATATTTCTCGAGTTATTCGAGCGTTTCCAGACATTGCACTCAATTACAGCGTCATCTACAATGTTTCGAAGAAAATGTTCAGTACAAAAGTTACTTTTTTTGTTCCCGTAGAATCCGAATCTGCAATAAAAATGGGGATCATAATTTAAGATTTCAAAGTCCCCCCCTTTCCCCCCGGGGGGGGGGCAACTTTCATATCCCTAAATAAAATTTTCAAAAATATTGAACATGCATTTTGCCAACTTTCATATCCCTAAATAGATTTTTCAAAAATATTGAACATGCATTTTGCCATTTTTCAATCCGATGTATATTTCTCGAGTTTTTTGACCGTTTCCAGACTTTTCGGACATCCTGTATATAAACATGTTTGTGTATCACGTATTGGAATTCATTCTCCTAAGAGTTTGATTTTCTATCAGTGTACACATGATAATGGATGTGCGTGTTAGAACTTTGGACATAAAATCAGTTACTGTAAAAAATTTGATATCTGTTACATATTAATACTAAAAAAAAGACTAGTTATTATTTGCCAAAATTGCGTAGTTAAATTCGGAACAGTTATTCCGAGGCATTATTATAAAAAAGTTATAGGAAAAAAAATATATATTTTAACATGCTCGTGTAAAAAAACAAAAACTTTATTATTTGCAACTTAACTTTTGTTTTCGAGCATGGTAGTCAATTTATAACTTAGTAATAATGACTTCTTTAGACAAATGAAACGGATAAAAGAAAGAAATCTTTCCTGAAAACATTTAGCACAAAGAAATTACAAGACATTTCTCCTACTTAACGTCTTAGATATGATACTATGTTTCGGAATAAACTAGTTTTATTCTCTTCTATGATATCTCTCCTAGTATACATTATATGATTGTTTGACACTGGCTGTGGCTAACAGAAAATCTTTTCATTTTCTCATCTAATATTAGAGCACTGGGAGAAATGTGTGCTTTGCTGATGAAGAGAATGTTTTCAAGCTATATATTCCTGTGCTTATAATAATAACAGCGTTACTAAAGATCTCGAATTGCGGATTATGGAAATAAAAATTACTTTTATTGCACGATTTTTGATTTTGATTTTGCATAAATTGTAAAAAAAACACAGCATTTTTTCTCACTATAATTCACTATCTATGAAGACATATACTTAAATAGTTATATTTAAATATTTATGAAACAAATGTCCACGATAATCCAAGAACACTATGAGAATGAAAGTCAGTAAAAGATAAAAATGCCTATATGTACACAAAAAATAACAACATAAAAATTGTACTTATTTATTAAAATATTTATTAATTTCCAAAATAGTCATTTTACAAGTTTCCAGATCATGTAAGTTTTGATTTTTAGTTAAAGAATAATTTAAGCGGATCGGTGGAAGCACGCTGTAAACAAGTAATATAAAAACAATTTTTTAAGTCAATTCCTACTTTTTAATCATAAATATATAAAATAAACCCGTGCAGCATTAATGTCCCACGTTATCTTTATTGAACATTATTTTATAATCATCGTTGCGGTATTTTATTTTTTGTTGGCATCACAAATTTGAGATAAATCTTTCATTTCATTTATGAAACAATGGGAGAAGTTTTTTTCTCCCATGTAAAAAATAAATAAATAAATTAAATTTACTGAATGAATTAATATTTAAAAAAACTGTATTACTTCAATTGTCATCCAGTACAAGTTTAAAAAAATTTATTTGAACTTGAATGGATCAATTGAAAATATTTTATTAACGATTGAAAATTCCAACAAGATATATATAGAGAGAGTGTGAGCTAATAGTAGGAATTTAAAAAAGAAAGATATTTCTGGATACAGCTAGTCTTTGCAAAAATATAATACCGTAGAATCTCTAATAAACGAAGTCGCTAAATCCCGACCAAAACTTCGTTAAATAGAGGACTTCGAAAAATAGAAGTTAGTTATTAAAAACAGATACTGCTCAAATAATTTGTTTCAACTTGATAAATTGCATTAAAATCAACACACGTATTTAATGGCAAGTTAAATGAAAACAGAATACTCGCCATAAAACGCATTCCTCGCCAAAGTTGGCAACATTGTTGTAACATATCGATATTTCCATCTCGAGGGATACTAGAAATGCACAGACACTCAGTTGTTTTTCTATTTATTTGTAGGTGAGCGTATTGAAAATTGTATTCGTCCAGCATTAGAAATGGAGGCAAGGAAAGAAGAGCAGAGGGGTGTGACTCGTTGTTTGGTGGCTGAGGTTACTGGAACATGGAAATTCATCGTCACATGTCTGCTGCCTAATGCGAACACTGCATGTCACTGACAAGTTCGCACGTGTGGCATAACAGATTCCAAGAAGGCCCATCCAGCCAGTGTTCGCCATAGACAGCAGACATGCGACGATAAATTTCACGTGTTC
The DNA here is from genome assembly GCA_963931845.1 of Maratus michaelseni. Taxonomy (NCBI): domain Eukaryota; kingdom Metazoa; phylum Arthropoda; class Arachnida; order Araneae; family Salticidae; genus Maratus; species Maratus michaelseni. The sequence goes on from OZ007591.1 coordinate 177,028,267, forward strand.
CAGCACCGTCATTCAACAAAAACTGAACCACACATCTCTGCTCTTCTTTTTTTGCGTCCATTTCTAATGCTGGATTAACAAACTTTTCACTATGCTCACCTACAATGAAATTAAAAAAAAACTGTCCGCACGTGTGAGCTGTCATTCATTTCTACCGACCCTCGAGAAGAATTAACGATATGTTACAACAATGTTGCCAACTTTGGTGAGGAATGTGTTTTATGTCGTGTATTCTGTTTTCAATTGACTGCACTATATTACAATTTGCCGATGAATCTTGCAGGATGTATTAAACAATATTTAATTTATTTAAAATAAACATAGAAACATACATAATAATGATGATGAAGAAAATATCAGAAATGGTGTACGTGTACAATTAGACAAGAAAATGTTTTTATGATAAAAAATAATTGGTTATTCTCCGAAGGACATTCGCAGCAGTTTTGTATTTTAAAGAAAATAACTCATATCTTTGTAAGGAATTGAATACGTCACATGGTACATTTTCTTCAAATTGAAATTCATGTCTAATTGTTTCGAACACTTTGATTATATCATCCTATGAAGGTTTAAGAAAACATCCACTTTCCTTTTCATTTCGGCCCCACCAGTGGCTGAGAGGTTCTGCTCTCGAAGCTGGTAGACGGGAGGTGCTGGATTCGATCCCAATCGCGCCCGTCGGCCTAATCGTTCGGAGTTTTCGTGGTTTTCTTCGAGCCGTGGATTTATCCATGCGTAAATACGGGTTAGGTTCCCTTAGAAAGACCCCCCACGAAGGGCACTCCCCCCGGGCCTATATCCCAAGTGTAGATAATTGGCCGTCAATAATCAACCCAACCCAACCCTTTTCATTTCGTGGAATGTGTGTAATTTCACAGTAAAGTGAAATATTGAATGGTGTGCTCAAGACTTGGAGTAGGGTAACGGAAAATCTCTTCTGAATTGTTATCGTATGGTTTCGTTAAATAGAAGTTTTGTTTCGTTATACGGAAGTTATTTCACATGTTTTTTTTTTTTCAAAGCTCGAAGTTCTGGAAATAAATTCACTAAATAGACGAATTCGATGAATAGAAATTCGTTAAAAAGAGGTTCTACTGTAATACGCCACCTGCGTTAATCAATTTAAACAAAGCTTTTACATCTTCTGAAATTTCCAGACAAATAGATTTTTGAGACTCAAAGTAACATTTCTGAAGCAAAAGTTTCTCTTTTTGCCATCTTCAAAAATAGAAAAAAGTCGAAATATTTCTGAATAGTTTTTCCAGTGCATTATTATGTTTTCTTAATATGAAATATTGGTTGTTCGGATGTTATTTATTCTCAAGTAAACATACTCGTGTTCAAAAACCATGTTCAAGAGACATACATACAAAATTAACAGCAATGACAATAACAAAACAAGTGGGTAAGTGTGATCAAAGATCGCTCAAAGTGTTTCGTTTAATATTCCTTTCAAAACACTTTATCCTTTCTTTAATAAATTCAAACAAATTTCATTTAGCAACAACAAAAAAAAAAGTCATGTTTTTTATAAAGTAAAATCTTACCAGTCTATTTTTTCGTTTTTTCGAATATCTAAACCAGCCAGATAGCGGGCCAAGCCCGCTATTATATTCTGTCATAATAATATCCGTCATACGGACTAAATGCAATATTTAAAAAAATAATTTCAAAATTAAACAAATTGATGTATACCTTCAAAATGTTAAAATATGCGAATATTTCCATAATCGGATTTTTATCACGATTCAATATGTTTCTCAAACTCATATATTTACCATTCTCTATTATTTATATTAATACTCGCTTTGTATTATTCTCAAACATCTGAAAAATTTGTTAAACTTCCCATATGACATCAGATTTTCTTTTTAATTCTCTAATGACGTGCCATTAATCTGCTTTGTTTACTTACTCATATTCATACTCCTTGTATTATTGAGAAAACTTAGACATTTTCCATTTTATTACGACTATGACGTCAATCAATTTTATTTCATATTTATCTTTTTTTTCAATTGGTGAAACTTTTTATTTCATTTTCCTTTTTCGCGTGGAAATCGTCTGAGAGAAAATTAATTATTGTGGAAAGATTTTCATCGTGGATTTTTAAGTTTTGGCATCTGCTATATTGAAAAATGTTTAAATTTAAAAGGAAAAGGCTGTTAGAATTTTGGTTTTTTATTTCTATTTATTAAAATAATACGAATTTTTTAAATTTTAATATTTTCAGCTCTTTACAGCTGATATTCTGATTTATACACAAAGTTTCAACTCTGTAAGTTACATAGTTTTCGAGAATGGCTCTGTGACAGACAGACAACGCAGCGGGAGCAATAGGGTTTCGTGAGATGAACGAAACCCTAAAAAATATTATTTCGTTATTCTTGTATGTATTATAAATGCTATTACGTATAAAACCGATTAATAATGAATTGTAAAATCTACTTAGAAATGTTTTATTTATTTATTTTTAGGTGCGTTCGTAATTATATAAGTACATAGCACCTATAGTCGTCGTCAGGTCCGTCCATCTGGCCGCATATAACAGCGCAAAAACTATCCAACCGAATAGTTTGAAATTTAATGTATGTAATTGTTGCAAAATTTTGTCGAGTCATTTAAAATTTTAGGAAAATCGAATCAAAACTTAAAATGATATAAATAAAAGTTTTATTCATTGTATTATACACTATCATATGTAATTAATTCAAAGACATCCCATGATAGGTAAAGATTTTAGGTTGCCATGGTGATTACGTCATACTTAAGATGGAGTAGTATTATTTCCTCATTACTGAATTTAAAAACCGAATTTGTATACTAAAATTGTATAATTATAGCAATCATATAATGTATACCAACAGTTTTTTGGATGGATGTGGAGAAAATTATAAAGTCACTAAACACTGATTTTATGAATATTTAAGGTTATTATCACGGGCCCGGACAACGCTGGTTGGGTCAGCTAGTATATATGTTACGGTGAATATGATTAATCCGGTCATTATTAATAGTAACCGGTTATTATTAATAAAAACCATTTTCATAAAATTTTATTATTATTAATAACCGGTTATTATTAATAATGAGCGGATCAATCATATTGACCGTAACAAATATATATATTATTTAAATTTACATTAGTGTTTATCTTATTTTAAAAGAAAAACGTAAAGAAAATACCTTTTATGAACTTAAGAAAGGATACTCTATAAAATCTACTGTCAATTAAGGATAAATATAAGCAAATTATGGAAGAAAAATGCATCTTAAAGCATTTAGGATAGAATCCAAAGATAAAAACCGAATTTAAATTTGTTCATGAAAATGAAAAAAATAATTACTTTCTAGAAGAGTAAAATTAAGTAAAGTATTTTTTTAATTAAAATAATTTTTTTATTATGAAACATTATGTGCAATTTTATTTTGTAGCACGAAATCAATTTTACATATTGTAAATGTTGATGATCAGAGAAACTTTATTATGAATTAAGCACAATCAAAACCACACTTTTTTAATAAAATTTCTCCATTTCATTAAAATATTTTAATGAGAAAAAAAATAAGGGTTCTTATATATATATATATTTAATTTTGATCAAATGTAATTTGATTGAATAAGTAGAAAATACCTTGAATATTGTTTTTGTTTTATACTTACTACAATATCCCTTAATGAAAAACAGATAAAGGATTTCGTTTATCTGGATATTTATATTATTTGTTTTATCCCATTTGCGATGGAAAATTTAATGATGCTCCGTAAATTCAGGAACAATATAAAAGACTATTTATCAACAAGTATTTAAGAAAAATAAGACGTCTACATAACTTAAAAAAGTATTTGAAGGGCAAATAATGAAATATTTGTTTTCCTGGGAATACAAGGGAATGTACATCGTAAATACTTTCATACTAATTAAAGATAATATATTTACATAAGCATTTACTGAATCTAAATATAGTTTTTTTTTCTGTCGTTACAAGGAGAACGTATTAGATTAGCAAAAAATTTCGACATCCAGTTTTGAAGGATTTGTACGTTTTAGAAGGCCCCGAAAACTATTTGACTGTTTTTAGAAAAAAATCTACCCAGAGAGCCAGAATCTGTACGTCTGTCTGTCTGTATGGATGGGACATAAATTTTGTGGGCACTCCCATTATAGAACTAATGCACAGAATTTAATCAAACTTTAATTTCACATATACGTTGACATAAAATGGTGCAGATTAAGTTTCGATGTATATCGCCCAACAGGTGGCGCTGCTATGCTTTATTGTGCGCAATTTCTGCGATAGCTGTATCTGTATAACTATTGAAAAGAATTTCATCACACATCCCATTCTGTTAGACCGTGACATAAACAGACGCTGATTAGGTTAGTTTGTAAATCGCCCACACTCAGAAAAAGGAATTGATTAAAACTACAAAACATGTTTTGTTGAGTACATTTTGGTTGTTTTAGCAAAATTCAAGTAAAATTGAACCATTTTACTTGAATTAACAAAACATTTTTTGCTGACAATACAACATTTTTTTCTTGAAATTGCAAAAAATAAAAAATTGTTGATTCAAAAAATAACAAAATTTTAGTTTAAATATAGGTCAATGGAAATTTTGTTTGAATCAACAAAAACTTTTTTTTTTTTTTTTTTTTTTGCAATTCCAAAAAAAAAAAAAATTTGTATCGTCAGCAAAAAAAAGTTTTGTTAATTCAAGTATAATGGTTCAATTTTACTTGGATTTTTCTGAAACAATCAAAATGTACTCAACAAAACATTTTTGTAGTTTTAATCAATTCCCTTTTCTGGGTGCAACAGGCGATGCTTCTACGCTGTGTTTATTCTGATTTCTGCGATAGCTAATGTGCAGAATTTCCCCAAATTACATATTTTGTTAGACCTTGATTTAAATAGATACTTATTACGTTTGGATGTATAATGTCCCACTGATGTTTGCTGCTATGCTTTTTTTCACTATTTCTGCGATAGCTGTATCTAAAGAACGAACAGATTGTCATTTAAGTTTGGTGATGCAGAAGATTCGATTTATATAGAAGAGTGTTTTGCGATTGCTACATCATACTAGTTTCAATTAAGTGTAACGAGGAATTAATCATAGAAATTTTATAATACATGAATTTTATCGAATTTAAGTTTATATTTAAAAATTTTAGAGAATCCAACTCAGGCTTCCAGTGTTACTGAACATACTGCCCGGTGTACAAATGAAAACCATTTTTTTATTGAAAACTCTCACAGTTTTTTTTTTTAGTTTAACAAATAATATTTTAGAATGCCAACTGACACCAACAGAATGCATTTTTTACGAAAAATATCAATTATGTATTAACATAAAGTTTTGAAACATGCTAACAGCGATACTTTCTTAACAGCAATACTTTCTTAACAGCAATACTTTCTTAACAGAAATACTTTCTTGACAGCAATACTTTCTTAACAGCAATACTTTCTTAACAGCAATACTTTCTTAACAGCAATACTTTCTTGTTAGCAGCATGCCAAAGCTTAATTGTCGAAGAAATAGCGAAACAATATGCTACTTATTACAACCTTATTGATTTTGATTATTTCAGAGTTTAAGCACGTAGTTCGGTTACAAATCTGATAAACTTATGTTTTATTTATAACATTGTTTACTGATCAAGTTTTAGTATTGTTATTGAATATATACTAGAAACAAATTCTGATCTGTTTGTACGAATTTAGGTGCAAATGAGTTAGTCTTTCGTAATCAAGCTGCACGCTAGATAGGTTGATCTCTATTTTAATTCATGCTTGGAATTTATTTTAAAACGACAAAAATTCAGTAAATTGATATGAAGTTTTCAAACAAATTGCATTTTAAAGTATGTGTTTTTCCCTATTAACATTAAAATTATGCTCTGTTTAGAAGTAATTAAATATGCACAAAGAGAGAAAAGGATTGTTTAAAAATTTACCACCGTCGATATGACGTCAGCGTTACTCACGGACATATTATTGATTTAATATATAGATTTGTTTAACATATTCCCATCTGGTTTGCTTTAAGGCGGATTTTTCTTGCATTCTGAAATATATTTGAACATAAAGAATATGGAGTAAGTTCACCCAAAATCCACTGAATTATATAACATTCTTTGGCAGAATTTTATGCGCACAGTCGACCACGGAAGAAAGAGAGAGAGAGAGGGGGAACGTCCTATCTATCTATATTATAAAGGACAAACATGTCCGTGCGTAACGCTGACGTCACTTTGCGAATGACAACACTTGAACGATGAAATTTCGGTTTTGCGACTTTTGCTTCAGCAATTTTTTTAATTTCTAAATATCGCATACTTTAAATTTTACACTGCTATATGGAAATAATATCTATTTTCAAATGCAATTTGTTTGAAAAGTGTATCGAAATTTACTCATTTATTATATCATTTAAATTAAATTTCAAGCATGATTTTTTAAATCCATATTCATCGCTTGCAGACGATTGAAAAATATTAACCCATTTGCACTGTAAACAATATAAAAAAAATCAGCATTTGTTTCTAGCTAATACTGAATAACAAAATTAAAACATCACTAAGCAATAAATTAAATAGTATAAATAAAACACAGATTTAACAGACATTTAATTGAACTAAGAGCTTAAAACCGCTGTAATTATCAAAATAAAATTAACTGCTGTAGATAACGAAATTTTAAGAGATTTCTTCGGCTATTAACTTCTGGCACGAAGACATAACGAAATTACGTATTTTAATAAATTTCAAAATTTTATTTGAATATGTAATTCACATATTTCATGTAAAAATGCTCTTTGGAATTATTAGGGGGCAATCTAAAAAAATTATTAAATGTAAACAATCTATTAATTTTCAATAAAAAAATTATAAATGGTTTTCACATATATTCTCTATCTCGGGAATCCCGGGATGGGTGCCCTAGTACCTTTTAAATGCCAAATTGTCGTGCAAATGAACAAAAGTGCCCCTTCGATCAAAAATATCAGCCATAATAAAACTTATAGCAAACTGACCAAAAATCAAACAAACACGTGTATTTGACATCAGAACACTAATATAGACATTGCAAGTTAATCTTTCGCGTAGTTTCTCTAATTAGAAGCGAACATCTTTAATATGAAAACTTTGTTTAATATCATGGGTTGTCTCAAAGGAGAAATTCGGAAATTAGGGTTAAGATATAACCTTATGTATCTGATGTACCTTCAAATCATACTATAGCTGATCGGCTGCATATTCATTTCATTCGCCTGTTTAAAATTGATATTTTTTTGTTTCAGTAATTACATGTATACATTCATACACCACAGCCAAACACTAGAAAATAGTCAGACTGTAATACAAAATTTGTTTGATCTATTTTTAGATTAATTGCATTAATAATGAGCTGTATATGTTAAATTTAATTAAGTTTTGTATAAAAAATTGTTAAATTAATTTCAATTGGAATATTAATTTTAATATTAATAATTAAACAAGTGAGCTGGAAGTTTAGGTAATCATATTAGAATTTTTATGAAATCGATTTCTGATACAACATTTACAGGTTACAATTCATAAGTTTTTTCGAATATTAAATCCATAAACTACATACTTTACCATCTTGTCCTCATCAAAAGAACTGCAAAAAGTAACAAAGGCGGGTACTACCATTTATTGAAAAATAAACATTGGTTCAATATCTAACGTGTAAACAACCCCTTTTGACAAAACAAACCGCGTGTAATTCTAAAGAACAATTTTACGAATTAAGACGGTACTTATATTATTAGATTATATAGATATAGACTTATAGATTTTTTCTTTTACTTTACCTTTTCCATCGAATGTTGGATCTTCAATCTATCCGGTTATTTTAAGCAATGTTGTTTCACCAACATAAAATTATTGCTGAAAGCAACGCATCCAACTATTGGGAACACGTATCATCCTATAACTCATTAATTATATCTTTATACCTCCGTGATTTTGTATATTCTGACTTGCAAGTTGACCTACAGACAATGGAACATGGAAACACCAAATATAACCAATATCACCAAAATTGAAATTTAAGACAAAATCTGCATTGTTTATTTGTTACTTGCGTTTGTTAACAAAATGTGCAATGAAACTGCATATAAATTTGAAAGAAGCTCTACATCTAAATAACGCCAACTCCAAATTTTTACTCTATTAGATATAAATGCTATAGCGAATTTAAATTATGGCGAAATTAAAGACCAGTTGATTCTAATAAACCGCCAATTTTGCACTATAAATGTAGACAGGAATATAATCAAAACAATTGACATGCTTAGAACTGACCTGTACAATGGAACTAAAAAAATGACTGGGATCGTTAAAAAACCTACGGAAACTGTAATGTCTGGCTTGAAATGGAACTAACACCAGTATTAATCTTTGACTGTCTAAATAAACTTAACGTTTTGCACGATAATGTAGATAGGCAGATAATCAAAACAATTGTCATGCTTAGAATTGAATTGTACAATGGAACGAAAAAATTGACTGTGATTGTTAAACAACCACGGAAACTGTAATGCCTGGCCTGAAATAGAACTGACACCAGTATCCATCTTTGACTGTCCGAAAAACTTAATGTTTTGCACGAGAATGGTATTCTAAATATCTCAAATCTTAATGATTAGATAAGATAAATCTTAGTTAATGATAAGCCCTGATAATAATAATGTGCAAATTGACAGTGTTGTTATATCTGTAAATGTCACATTATTTTTGGAAGAATCATCTTGTAAACGGTGTTACTGTCATCGTCACTATAATATATATGATTTGGCGAAATGAAGCATTACATCGAACCTTCCAAGTGTTTATTTTTTTCCTCTAGAATTTAAAGGCGTTCACTAGATTTTAAGAAAATTTTATCCAGATTAAATAAGGAATCTTTTATATCACAATGATACCTAAACTGATCATATTCATTTTTTATATTGTCCTGTTACTCAAGACTTTAATTTATTATTTTTTCTTTCTTAAATAATATGAAATATATATGTATATAATAATTTATTATTAGTAGTTTCAAAAGAAACCATTAATAAATATAGTTGGAACGATGCACTTTTGGAAAGTATTGAAAATAAATTTATGTTTTAAAATTTTCTTTGAAATTGCAAGTAAATAACATTATTATAAATTTAATTTATATTTGTTTTATTACAATTATAAGAATAAAAGCAACAAAATATATTTGCTTGTTTTTCCTTAATGCGAATAGACATAGAAAAATGATAAAATGTATCTTTAATTATTGAGAAAGAGTGGAATATCAATATTGTATACAATAAAACTTTCGTTGTATTATTATTTTTACCCAACAATAACATTTTACTGTAAACCATCTTTACTTAGTTTAAGCATTTTATTTTTCTATGTTGTTTACTGAAAATAGTAGAGCTTTTTCGGTCGCTTGTTATACTAGTTTTAAACTTCGAGGCTTAGGATACTCTAACCAGGTGATGTTATTCCCAAGCCTGTAAAACAGAGGAATTCCTAACATTTTATAGATAGTTTCAAAATAGTTGTCTCTGCACTATTTTATAAGAAAAATGTTCTTATAAAAGAGAAAGAAGAGATTTTTCCAAAAAAAACCCCCCTAAAAATAGTATTTTTTTATTTAATATAAAGAGTATGATGCGATTAACGATAACGATGATTTGAATAAATTTATAATTGAATTAAACTTCTATTGAAAATAAAGGAAAAATTATATTATGTTTGATATAAACCTATTCAACATTTTTGTTATCAGGTCGGAAATGACAACATTACTTGAAAGATGACCGATAGAATACAATAAACTTTTATGTAATTGCCATCCATAGACAGCTATTTAAAGCAGCAAACATGCACAAAAAAGTAAAATCATGAGTCAAGCATAGATTATAAAACACATTCTAATACATTCAGAATAATGTAACAAATTAATACTGTGAAAAATAATGTTTAACTTAAAAAAATAATAATAATAATGTTTAAGTGTCCCGAAGTGGTGCAGACGATTAAGCTTGGTTCCCATCAAGATAACCGAAAGTGAAGCAGCATTGACCATGGTCAATGCTTGGGAGGGTGACAACCTCTCTCGACTACGTCTGCTGTGGGAGCGTGTACGTTAATGAAAGCTGTTGCACGTAAAATCTATTCGTGATTCCAATGTCCTCCAAGTTTGAAAACCATACCTCTGGGGGTGCCAATCCAAGTTCAAGTCTCTCATCTGGAATTGGTTCAAAATTAGGGGACCATCTCTAGAAGTCCAACCTCTCTTGAGGCTCTGGCACTCATTCTTTCAAAGAAGTGTCATGGCGCTTTCAGTGACATGACGACAACAACAACATAATATTTAAGTGAATAATTTGGAAAACGCATAACACATTTGAAAACACAATTTCAGCAATTACCCGTTGAAAAATATCCAAATTTTGATGTATAGTCTTGTATACCATCTATAGATATATATATACAGGGTGATTATAAAAAAAACTATCCCGACATTTGGGCCGCTAACTAACATACCATTCACAGAAACTGAATGAAATTTTGGCAAAAGGTATTTTGAGGTATGCGCTCATGAATGATATGGAAAACAACAGTGTCACTCAAACAGTTACGGTTAAAGTCAGAAAATTTTGAAAAAACCAAATGGCAACACCCAGTTTTTTGTATTGGAAAGTGATTTCCATTGTGAAAAACCATAAATAGCGTTGAAACGGCAACTGTAGCATGAAAATCACCGGCGGTAGATAGGCTAAAAGTGGACAGGAAACAATAAGGACAGAGAAGCAGCATAAAATGAAGCATTTTATTGTGTTTCACAAATTTTCCACATGACCTCCTTCACACACGATGACACTTTGCATGCGGCTGATGGTGGATAGCACTACAGCACGTATCATGGCAATAGGAATCTCTTGAATCGCAGTTCTGATGGTATCTTTCAAATCAGATGCAGTTTGAGGACAAAACTGATACACTTTGGATTTCAGATATCCCCACAGCCAGAAATCCATTGGTGTCAGATCAGGAGACCTTGGTGGCCACGGAAACGGGAAATGACGGGAGATAACTCTGTCACCAAACAGTTGAGTTAAGACATGTTCGACTAAAGACCTGACATTTGGAGGAGCGCCATCTTGCATCCACACAACTTCAGATAGAGCATTTTGCCGTTGCAATGCGGGAATCGCGTAATGAGTTAACATGTCCAGATAGCGAGCTGCACACGTTTACTGTACACGTTTGCAGATCACCGGCAGTAACCTCTTCAAATAAGTAAGGGCCGAGGATGAACGTACTCATTATACCACACCACACAGTCCCTTTTTCCTCGTGTAATGGACGTGCATACACATCATGTGGATTATTCTCTGCCCAGTGCACACAATTTTTCGAATTCACGTTATCAGTTAACGAGAAATGCGCCTCATCTGTCCACAGAATGCGTAAAGGCCAGCTGCTATCTTCATCATACCGGATAAGAAATTGATTTGCAAAATCCAGCCGTAATTGATAGTCTCCCGCTTCCAACATTTGGACACGCTGGAATCGATACGGAAACATGTTTAGAACAGAGCTCAGAATCTTGCGTACAGTTGAATTCGGCAGATCCAGAACACGTGAAACACACCGCGTGCAGTTGCGGGACGAACTGTGCTTATCGTCTGATAGACTTCTGCAACAGCTTCCACAGGAATGGAAGGTCGCCCATACAGAGGTCGATCGCATGTTCAACCATTTTCTTCAAATTTATTAATCAAGTCCCGTACAGCTTTGACAGTGCACGGACCTTGCCGTAATCCATGGTTTCTGTGGTAAACACGCTATGTCTCTGAGGCATTTTGTCCATTCAGGTAATACATCTTTACGATTTCCCCACGTTCTTTCTCTAAAAGCGGCATCTTGTTCGGAATGGCAGAAAGGAACATGCGCGGCTCGCATTTCGCAGTGCCTTTTCTTTCACCTAACGTGTGTGTTACGTAGAACCCGAAGTTTGCGTTTCTTAGCTTCTTCTTCTCGTTTTGTGGAGAACTAATCAGGCTGGGATATCAGCCAAAAAGCGACGTGTACAAAGACACGTCACGTAACTTCATTACGTGACGTGTGACGTAAATGAAACGAAAATTAATGCTCTGGTGCACGGCAAAGTCCTTTTTACTTTTCCCTTGACTAGTTCCGGTGATTTTCATGCTACAGTTGCCGTTCCAACGCTATTTAGGGTTTTGCCATTTGATTTATTCGAAATTTTCTCTCTGTAACCGTAACTGTTTGAGTGACACTGTTGTTTTCCATATCATTCTTGAGCGCATACCTCAAAATACCTTTTGCCAAAATTTCATTCAGTTTCTGTGGATGGTATGATAGTTAGGGGCCAAATGTCAGGATAGTTTTTTTATAATCACCCTGTATAATAACATAATATGTAAAAAATTGTTTCAGTTAGGAAACACACAGTTGAAAAAGCCCCTTAAGAAATTTCCATCATAAGAATACTTTGTGCAGCCCAGTATATAATAATTAGAATCAAAATAATATTTAAAGCCTTAGTTAAATTTAAAAACGCTTACAATAATTGAAACCGCATTTCCAATCATTAATTCTCATAAACAGTACTCTAACCGAAATATTTTTTATGTCCCGTATATAAACAGTAAATGCTAAGAACACCGTGTTCTTTATATGGTGTATATGACTTTAGTAAGCACATTGTAGTATACCTCAATTATATATATCAATTTTAATATGATTGAAATAGTGTAACATCATTAAAATACACTGAAAAAAGATTTCTGCCGTAGACCATAATGTAACAGAATTCTTTTGAACTACCCTGTAAAAAAATAGGAATTCTATATACTTTTTCTTCAATATCAATTATATTGCAATACGAGAATATTTACGCGAGTTAAAAAGTACCGTCAGACAAATCGAATTCATAAACATTTTTCATCTATGTTGGAAAGTGTTAAAAATGATGTTTTTATTAAACAAAAATTGTTAAGAACCATAAAATGATAAACGTATTCTAAAGTTCAAATAATATCGGCGGAACAATTAATTTTATTAGCTGTATTCAATGAGTGAATATCCCGTCCCTAATTAGTCATTTAAAACAACAATTCATTTGCATTTTCAAATAAACCAGTTTGTTTATGTTAATATTTTTTACCACTTAATAAATAAAATAGTATAATTTCGTCATGTGTAGAATCTGTCTGTAATACAAAAAGGAAATAGTAGTGCTACTGCTGTTGCAATTGATTTCCATGTTACCTTTTCACTGTCTTGAATGCAAAACTATTGCATACATGAAACATAAAAAAAAGTTAGTTTTATAGAAAAATATATGCTAAACACATTGAAGCAGACAGTTATAAAATCAAAAAATGATTTAAAAATCTATTTGAAGTTAAATTCGGTCAAAATAGTTCATTTATATGAATTTTATAGGATCAAAAACTATATATGGCACTTTAACCATATTTTGTAGACATGACTAAATTGACATATACATGACTAAATTGTGGCTTTCAGTTTCCACTTTGTTTTTTAAATTTGTCTAAATTTTTGAGGGTTTTTTTTTATTCAAAATTTCTTTATCAGAATAAAGATTTAATTCATATTTTGAAATATTCACTTTTTACCCCATGTTGCCAGATTTAAAAAAGCATAAATGTTAATATTTCCAAACACTTTTCAATTAAAAAATATATTCACCCATGAATATTAAAAAAGGATGAAAATTTAAAATTATTAAATTATTACTTGCTAAAAGCATTTAGTGGTGAAAATTACGTAATTTTTAAAACTGTATATTTAAAATTTCATATTTAAAACAATTTTTTTATAGCGTCTAAATGAAATCTTTTCTTCTAGAAGTTATAACATTTTAGAAGCAACCGACAAATTTTACATAACCATTTTATACAAACTGATGTATAAATGTGCAATTGATTATTCTTAATTAATCGCGAAAACATACGTGAGCTCTCACGACCACTGTGGATGCGGTCTTGAGAACTTAAAAATCCCCCCCCCCCCCCCAGTCAAAAAAAAATTAATCACAACCAGATTGCAGAAGATCGCCACTGGCCCATGATATTAGCATTTAATCTAATAAACGGAGCAAATTAGTGTACTGGATGTGGACGGGGGCTGCCGTAATGGGCAAAGCACCCTAATATAACAAAATACATACTAATAATGCAGTAATTCCTAATATTCTCTTTTAATTTGAACAATTTAAAAGCATTGCAACATTAAAAGAAAACTGGGTGTATATGACTTCCGACAAATATGTACACATCCAGCAGGCATTTGGATATTTAGTAAAGGTCACAGTGAAAAATGAATTATAACATTTCTGCCTAAGTTGTAGTACAGGATGATGCTGCAAGTTATTATACTCTAAAAATTTGCTGCAGTAAAATTACTGCAGCAGAGATTCCAGGCAATGTCCATAAGAAAACGAGTTTTGTCCCTAGATAAACGAGCGTTATTCTTAATTAAATGTACGAAAATTGACCGTTTACTTTGAAAAATGGGCATATCCCGTAAAATTATGGCAGCAGTTAACAGAGAATATCCGTGAATTAAAAATTTTTTTTACAGTGTATATGATTTTTAACCCCTTGGGGACGAGCGACACGTATACGTGACGCATAAGATGCTCAGAATCGATTACTCCCACCAGTTATTTTTTATTGCAATCTTTGCCTTATTAAATCTTAGCATTTGTGCGATTCAATTAGACGAAAATTTCTGTTTTAAAAAACCGGTGGTAAAAGATTAAAAATTCTGTAAAAGACGCTCGTCGCGAAGGAGTTAAAAACTTTTGATTTAATTATTATTTATTTATTAATTTATTTTCCCTTTTCTTTTATAATCGGGACACAAAAGTTGCAGAAAAAGCATACATGACTAAAATGTAGCAATAGTAAAATTGTATTTTCATAACCAGTGCTGCATTGTAGTATACTCTATATTTTGCGCTGTTAAAAAAAAAAAAAAAAAAAAAAAAAAAAAAAAAAAAAACGTGGTCTACCTGTGTGGCGAATTACATTGATATTGAGAACCTGCAACGGAATAACACATTATTATCAATACAAAAAAATATTCATGATGAATTATCTACAATATCAGTGATAAAAAAACTGAGTGTAGATTCTAGAAATAAAATTCTATAACTTTGGCTAAGATCTATAACCTTCTTTTTAAAAAGCCTGTGAATCTAAAAGGAGAAGAAAAAGAATTAACAAAGGTAAAACGCATTGATTTTTAAATATCTTACTTTTTGATTTGCTTTTACCGATAAGCGTTTTAAATTTCAATGTCGATATTTTGTGACTTGCTATAATGTCGCATAAGAAACATTCATTTCAAGGCGCTGACTTTGCATTTTCATATTTTTACTTAAATCCATATCACATGGTTAAAATAATTTTCAGTTTCTGTTGTGTGAAGAGATGACTTTTTAATTACGTACCTTGGAAAAAAATCAGAATACGAATATTTTTGACTGCAGCAAACAACGTAATAATGGTAGGAGTGTTTATAAAATTTTAACTAAAGATGTGATTTTCTTTTTATTTTCTTTTATCTATTCTAGAATAAAGCAATGTAAGCGAAATTTGTTTCGACTTCCGGTTTTCGTCCGATTTAAACGTTTCAGAAAAACGATAGGAAGATGCCGCAAATCATGTTTTTACAAAATGTCTGCATGTCCATGTGTATGTGTCTTGTTTCTACCATCGAAAAGTAACTGAAAATATGCATAGAATGGAATCAAATTTCATATATATGTTATGGGCTATAGCCAGGAGGTATCAGATGAATTTGGGGATATTCCGCCGGAAGGGGATGCTGTGAAAGCTATTTTTGCTCGATATTCATTGCTGTATCATCGTAACGTCTAAGGAGCTATGAATGGTATTTTACCAAACATCATATGTATATTTATGGACGCCAAGTTTCAGCTGAATATGGTAATATTCCCCCGAAAGAGAGCTTTGTGACAGTGATTTTTGTGTGATTTTCAAGATTTTTGACAGTTTAGGAGGACAAGTTAGGGATATTTTTCGACAAAATCATATATTTAGATGCAATATCACTAACCAAGCTTTGGATAAAATTTTGGAGAAATTGGGCATGAAGGTGGCATTGTAATAGCAAATGTTGAAGTATTAACACGTATGAGATAGAAGAATGTTTTGGGATTGGAACATCCGACTACTTTTAAAAAATACTAGTTCAATAAAATCCCATTTATAAAAGTTTGGTTAAAAAATATAGTCTTAAGAACAATCGTACAAAAATCTCTGTAATAAATTGTGTACAGCAAATATAAATTTATTCTATGTAACACATATAATATTAAATTTTATACGAGATAGTTGTCTAATAGAAACAGGAGGAACAAATTAAAAGGTGGCATTATTAGCATAAAATAAGAAAAAAAACCTAATTTACTTAAATATTGTTAGAATTATATAAACAAATCAGTGCTGCATATTAGATATTAATATTTTACTTATTATATATAAATTCATTGAAATAGTGGTATTTTTGTATAGACAGGAGAATTCTAAATGAAAAAAGCATTTTTAACATGATTTATAAAATTACAAAGTAACTCATTCAAGGTAAACACACGAAATATTTAAACATCTAAAAAACTAGTATGCTAAAACCTCATATTAAACAGTTTTAAATTTAATTTATATGAACGATTTATAATTAAAAATTTACAATCACTTTCTAAATAAAGACAAGTAATATTTCTTTTTTTGTTTCAAGATGCTACAAAATGGAACCGGAACTATTTTAATTAATCTATGCAAGGTGATACAAAATTGCTATTCTGCAGGATTAAATTCTCTACTCTGTGATTTTAAAAGTTAATTAGAACACGGCGTGGCTAAATTGCCTATTTAACCGTTTACAAAAACTGACGTGTAAGAGGAATGCACTAATTAAATTCTGTTTTGTTCAGGTAAACGTGAGAATGAACAAAATATCCATTTGTGAAAAAGATACAAAATGTATTTTCTGCATTGCAGTTGTCTCTATTTTTGGAAATGGATGATTAATATATTTAAAGAAATGAAAAAATTACCTTTATAATTAAAACTACGTTACTTGAACATATAATACTAATTAAGTTTTATAAATATAGAGAGTTCACTTTTCAGACAATTTAATTGATTTTACATAAAAAGTACAATTTTAAAATTCAAAAATACATACATAATTAAGTCTGGTTAATAATTAACTATTAATTAAAATATATAACTGCAGATATTTAATGATAATAGACACTAAAAACATTAAAATATAGATTAATATAAATAAATGTTTTGAGTATTTTTCCAACCCGTCATAAGTATACGTACAAAATTACAAAACACTGGCAATCCAAAAGAATAAAAGCAGTTAAAATTAGAGTGTAATTAGGATATCATACTCAGCCAGGACCTGGGTAGCTTCATTAATTGGAGATTCAGCTTAAAGTCAGCCAATCCTCTAGGAAAACACGGCTACTGTCTAAGCAGCAGTTAGACTTAGCAGCTTGCGCATTATCGAAGTCAGGGACATTGCCATACTCAAGTGCATGTGGAACTAATATTGAAAGGAAGAATACTAACGTTAAAAATGCACAAATAATACACAAAAAGCTGTTTCGAATCCACAAGCGAGATTCTTCTTCAGTGCGGCAAAGAGCAAAGCACAACGAGTTAAGAAAAGCAAGACTAGGCTTTTCCAGGACCAGTCTTGCCTTTTAATGTTTTCTTCTCAGTTGGCCCCTTTTTGATCTTAAAAACCGTCCGATCCACAAGCTTTTTTTTCTAGCAACTTCTTAGCACTTCCAGCTAATACAATTACATAAAAGACAAAAAAAAAAAATTCTCGGACCTTAGTTACCACCAATTTTGAATGTTAATGTCCTTCGTTGGGCCCTTAGTGCCTTTTAAAAAATCATACAAACTTGAGTTCCTTTTAACCCTTTCAGGGGCAAAGTACTTTCAGTACTAAAATGTTGAAATAAATGACTGGCGCCGGAATTAGCGTAGAAATTTATTTGAAAATAAGAAATGACAAAAAATCACATACATATTAAATGGGAAAGATTTTAGAAAATTTATGGTGCCATTGTGACGTTTGGGAATTAAAATTAAGTGGTTTCATAAACATACTACTGCCCCTGAAAGGGTTAAGGTTATTATCACGGGGCCGGGTAACGCCGGGCGGGTCAGCTAGTATTTTATAAGAAGGTGATATTTGGAATAGTATTTGTGAATTCATTATGAAGCAATAATCTGACTGGACACTTTCTATTTGACTTTTTAACATTTTACAAAATGTTGAAAATTGTTTATGAATTTGTTTTTTCTTCCGTCTGTCTTTCCGTGCTATAACTCCCGTAAATATATTCGGATTGCCGTGCAAAATTTATATATTTTATTTTGGTTTACTATGTGATTTTTGGTATTGAAAATGGAGCCATTTATCATATATTCTAATACGAGAAAATCTTGTGTGTGGTTATGCAAATTTTATTTTACAAACGGCTCTAACGATTTTGACGAAATTTTGTATCCTACCGTTTCCGGGCACCAAAAAACCATTGAGCTAGGTCACGTGTTCGAGAAAAATGGATTAGTAGGTCATCAAGGGTCATCAAGGGTCAGGGTCAAGCTAATTCTTTCTAAAAAACGGTTCAAATGATTTTGACGAAATTTTGTATTTTACCATTTTCGGGCACGAGAAGACTGTTAGGCTAGGTCACATGTTCAAGAAAATTCAATTAGTGGGTCATTTTGGTCATGGGTCATTATGGGTCAAGCTATTTTATCTTAAAAACGGTTGAGACTATTTACACAAAATTTTGCTTCCTATAGTTTTCGGACACGCGAAGACTGTTGGGCTAGGTCACAGGTTCGAGAAAATTCAATTAGTGACTCATTTTGGTCATGGGTCATTATGGGTCAAGCTATTTTATCTTAAAAACGGCTCAGTCTATTTACACTAAATTTTGCATCCTATGGTTTTCGGGCAGGAGAAGATTGTTGGGCTAGGTCACATGTTCGAGAAAATTCAATTAGTGGGTCATTTTGGTCATGGGTCATTGTGGGTCAAGCTATTTTATCTTAAAAACGGCTCAGATGATTGGAACTAAATTTAGTGTCCTACAATTTAAGGGAACGAGAAGACAATTGGGCTAGGTCACATGTTCCAGAAAATTCGATTAGTGAGTCATTTTGGTCATGGGTCATTCTGGGTCAAGCTATTTTTATCTTAAAAAGTGTTGGCGACATTGGCGGGATTTGGCAGGAAAATTGACTTTTAAGATTAACAATACCTAAACACTTGCTTGGCGCCAAACAAAAAATTATCGCCAAATTTGCGAATAAATTGGCTTTTAGAAGCTGAAGGAATTTTCTAGAAATTCCCAATAAAAGCGGAGATACATGATTCAACCAATCAGAGTCCATAGAACGTTCTCGAAATCAGAACTCAACCAATCAGGGTACATATGATAAGGAAAATTGACTTTTAAGATTACCAATGCCAAAACACTTGCTTGGCGCCAAAAGAAAAAAATATTGCCAAATTTTACGAATTTGGCGAAAAATTTGACTTTTAGAATCTGAAGGAATTTTTAGAAATTCACAATAGGAGCCGACATACATAATTCAACCAATCAGAGTCCATGGCACGTTCTCGAAAAAAAGATTTGAACCAATCAGGGTACATAGAACTTTCTCAACGCATGCTTGATGTTAAATGAAAGAATCTCGCTAAACTTGGAGACATTTGTCGAAAATGTTGGCTTTTAGACTCTGAAATAATTTTCTAGAAATTTCCAATAGGAGTCGACATACATGATTCAACTACCAAGTTGAACACAAAGCAAACGAGCATTGCTCGGACGTACCCGCTGGTAGGCGATTTACAGGGACACTCAAAAAATTTCTTAACAATACAGTCTATTGGGAATAATCGTTTGCGGTGTATTTTAATGATGTCACACTATTTCAAACATCTTGAAATTGATATATATCACTAAGGTGTACTACAAGAGGTTTACTATAGAATGCTGTGGGTATAGCATTAATCGTTCATTTACAGAGACACATAAAAGTATTTGGTTTCAGTACTGTCTATAAACAATAATTGCTGGAAGTGCATTTTCAGTTGTGGTACGCGTTTTATAATTCAATTAATTTTTTTAAATATTACTTGATGTGTATCAATGCTATAGATCATACACAGGTCAGAACAAAATATATCGAATACTTTTCAGTTGATTGACAGTAATTGATGAAAAGGATTTTTTAACTGTGCCTAACTGTGCTTACTGAACTAAATTTTGGCATAGTAAACATAGTATATATACAAATCTATCGATCATTCGCAGAGTTGAACAAAATAATTCGAATATATTCTCCGATTATTTATGGTAATTGCTGATTTTCCTTTTCAAATTTGTTATGCGTTTTCCATATTGTTTACACAGGCATCAAATATCAATTTATTAATCGGTAAAAGTTTGTGTGTTCTGCAAGTGTTGGAAAGTGTTTCATAATCTGTGCTTGATGCATGAATTTTCATTCTTATTGTAAAAGAGTCTTTATCAGATGTTTTTAAAAATACTAATTTGAAACACAAAAATTTTTTTTTCTTTTTTTTTATAAAATTTATGATGACAGAATACAAAAATCAGAAATCGGGCTGATTTAAGATGCATTTGTTTTTTCTACATGTGATAAATTAAGATGAATATTAAAAGAGACAGTTACAGATACGATGTGTATGGTTGTACACGATACATAGTTCAACGAGCCTGTTTATGTTTTTTATTTTCAATATATAAAAGAAATACAAAAAAAATCTATACTTATTTAATAAAGATATTTAAATGTATAATTTTATATGTTTTGAATATTTATGTTGTTATAAGCTTATATATTAATTTCTTAAAAATCATCTTTTAGAAAAATCTTGCTTGTCTGATTAAGCTTCACTTTTTTTTTTTTATACTAAGGGATAAAAACAAAGTTAAATACAATTTGAAAATTCGTATAGCTCTTTTTCTATAATGTATTAAACGCTGATTCAAATTTTTATTTTATTTCTCAAATTTCGTAGAATAATGACTTAAAACAGTTTAATTTATTTAGCCCAGAAAAAATTATAAATTTTTAGTACATAAATTTATATATATAAAGTTTTCCCATATAAATTTTACAAAATAGTTTTAATTTTCCATAATGATATTGATACATGCCTTATCACATTATTATTAGTAGTGATTTACTGTCAAATATATTTTTAAAAAATCTTATACGATTGTTTGTTTAATGTTATACAAACATGATTCTTATTTGAAATAGCATTCGTTTAAACAGTAGAACTTATTTTTAATCCAAAAATACTGTAGAGAAGTTTATATACCAACTTAGAAATATATTTAAATAAGATTACCATAAAACGGTATATTTTGACAAGATGAGACATTTCTAAGTAGTTAACAATCTTATTCTAAATAAGAGAGGACTGGTTCAGAATCAAAGCCTGTGAACATTCAGAGTAAATAACTTAAGATTAAAGTCAAATTCCAGTCGGATTAAGTGTTTTAAAGTAACGTAACACGATGTTAATGAAAAGTCAAGCTGTACAAAGCTAATATTTTGACTTTATACAATCCATTTGCAGTTAGTAATATGTAATAGTCAAAGTACTTTAAATTAAAAGTGTAAAAATTTTCAATGTTACTAGAAAGCATTATTTACTGTACTATAATAATAAAGAAATAAAACTAATTTGAAAAAAATGCAGTATTATGTTTTTTTTAATATTAAAATATTGAAGGTATATTATTAGACAGGTTTTTTAATATATATTTTTATTCCATCGCAGATCTCAAGCAAAATATAATTATTGATGCATGAAAAATGATGTATTAAAAAAATTGCTTTTTTGTGTTAATTACAAAATTTAGAGAAGAGTAGAATTATTTTAGATAAATTTATTTCAAATGTTAAAACCAGTAAAATGTTCTCGTATTACATTTCCCAATACGTTTATTGAAAAAATATTAAATCATTACTGCTTCTGTCATTTATATACATCTGTCATCTTGTAATCTTTTCATCTTGCTAATTCAGTTCCTTATGTCCACATTCATCTGTTTCAATTTTATCTTTTAGTGGAATTCTTTCACTTTCGTCCGCTGTACGATGAGAAAAGAATACATATGTTGTGCAGTAAGGAAAGAAAAAAAAATTCAAATAAAATTTTTCCAGTTTCATCCCCTTCTAAGGGTAGAGGTTTTATAGGAACTAGGGCATCCAACCCGGGCTTACCGGGATAGAGGATATAGGTGAAAACCATTTTTTTTAATTGAAAACTAATAGATTTTTTATATTTAATATATATATAATTTTTTTAGATTGCCCCCAAAAAACAACAAAGAGCATTTTTATATGAAATATCTCAATTATAGATTCAAATAAAAATCTGAAATTGTCGAAGAAATCGCTAAAAATTTCTTTATATACAACAGTTTTTCTTATTCTGATAATTTCGGTGGTTTTAAGCGATTATTTCGATTTAGATGTTTGTTTAATTTGTGTTTTATTTATACTATTTTATTTATTGAATAATGAAGTTTTAATTTCGTTATGGGATATTAGCTGGAAACCAATGCTGAACTTTTTATATTGTTTTAAGTGCAAACGGATTAATATTTTGTAATCATCTGCAAGCGATATAGATTTTTTTTAAAAATCGTGCTTGAAATTTAATTTAAATGCTATAATAAATAAGTTAATTGTGATACTGTTTTCAAACAAATTGCATTTGACTGCAGATATTTTTTTCCTATCTAACGGTGTAAAATTTGAAAAGGTGCACTTTTTAGAAATTTAAAAAAATTGCAGTAGCAAAAACCTCAAAACCAAAATTTCATCGTCAACTGTTGCCATTCGCAAAATGACGTCAGCGTTACACACGGACACGTTTGTCCTTTATAATATAGATAGATAGATAGATAGATAGATAAGTGGGATACTAGGAAAGTGGGTGGGAGGGTGACAGTTTTACAATATATATATATATATATATATATATATATATATATATTACTTATTCTAAAAAAGTTCTTTACAGGGTGTTGCATCGAGACCGCGAAACTCTGCACAGCCAGATTCCTCGCTTGAAGTACATAAAAAATGCCTAGAACTGCAAAAGTACTATACCTCAAAACCCCTTAATTTTCGTGACAAAATGTGAAAATCATAATTGTACACTTGCGTATTATATAAATTGATTGATTTTTTATTACTTTTAAAGGACCGATCACTTTATAACATGGACAGGATCCCCAATGGTGGAAAAGGAACAGACATCCCGATTATGTTAAGGGAACGAATAAATCATATATTCATTATTATAAAATTATCAGTTGAAAATATTAAAAGTTAGTTTGATCTGCAGCTTGTATATTATTATTGTTAAAATTATTTCTCCATTTTTATATAAAAATTGATTTAAAAATGTGTTATTAAAACCCTAGAGGTTCGTCAATTAATCAGATCCTGAGCTGCAGGTCATACCCCGTTTCAAGTCAGTTTTTCTTATTGTCGATGAATAGTATATGAATATATTTTTAAAATATTTCAAATTTTAAGCGAAAATCGTGATTCCAAGGACGGACATTTACACTAGTATACAATATAATACTCTACTATATGAAATGAAACGTCAGTTAAAATGTTTCTTAATTTTTATCCCTAAAGCATGTTACCAAACACCATAATTTAAAATCATTAAAACTGCGATCACCTAAAAATATTAAAATAATATTCAAGGCAAGTATAATACACATCAAATCCGTACGATAGTCAAACTTTCAATCCTAAATGTCTCGTATTTATACAAAAGTTACTTTTTCATCATATTCTACAATCCTGTCTTCCTTCTTAAATTAGCAACATGTTCGATTTTTGCTGAAAATGGAGCTATTTTATGAAGAAAAAAACGAGTGGTAATGTTTTGAAATGTGCGTGTTTACTTTTAAACAAATGTTGATATAATGCTATAACAATTTTCTAAACGTTAAAGAGTGGAAATGTTTCAACAGAACTAGATGGCATTGTCAAAAGATTTTGTCAGTGAATTGTGTCCGTCGGATTCGCCCAGGACAAATTAGCTTGTACAGCATTGGGAGCTTTATCCAAGTTCTTGGGTTCAAATCTCTAAATGGAAGCTTTTTCACTCTGTTGGAAAATTACAACTTGTAATCAGTTATATGTTGATAATTTTTTAAATACGAATACCAAATAGCCGGGAAGTTTTGATCTAAATCAATGTTCACTATAAACAGTATTAAATTCAGATCATTTCACTAAATATTATATTCATGATTGTTCATATTTAATAGAGCGATTTAAATAAATATAGTCGCATTACAGAGATAGTGTTTTGTGATGGACACAGAATATTACATTTTATACTAAACTAGATGGTCAAAATTTGACGGCAAATAACTTGATAGTACCATAAAAATAAAATTTATAGTTGCTTTAACTTGAAAAATTTCATAGTGGGGAGCATAATATGATTAAGCGGTCACAGACCTTTCTATCGATATATCAGATGAGGGGTGTGTGCAAAATTTAGAAAAGTACCCCCTTGAGGGGTCAAAGTGGGGGGATGGATATGGGAGATGCATAATATGATTAAGTGGTCACAGACCTTTCCAATGATATATAACATGAGGTTGTGTGCAAAATTTAGAAAGTACCCCTTGGGGGGGGCAAAGTGGAGAGATGGACACCGGAGATGCCTAATATGATTAAGGGGTCACAGACCTTTCCAATGATATATAACATGAGGGTTGTGTGCAAAATTTAGTAAGTACCCCTTGGGGGGGCAAAGTGGGGAGATGGGCATCGGAGATGCATAATATGATTAAGTGGTCACAGACCTTTCCAATGATATATAACATGAGAGTTGTGTACAAAATTTAGAAAGTACCCCTTGGGGGGAGCAAAGTGGGGAGATGGACATCGGAGATGCATAATATGATTAAGCAGTCACAGACCTTTCCAACAATATATGACATGAGGGGTGTCAACAAAATTTAGAAAGTGCCCCCCTTAGGGGGTGAGTGGCGGGATGGACCCCGGAGATGCATAACATGAATAAGTGGTCAAAGACTTTTCCAGCGATATATCACATGAGGGGTGTGTGCAAAATTTAGAAAAGTGTCCCACTTGGGGGGGGGGGAATGGGGGGATGGACCCCAGAGAAGCATAACATGAAAAAGAGGTCACAGGCGTTACAACTTGCAACTTTTTTCTCGAAGGCATTTGACAATATTATTTTTTTTTACCCAAGACAATTTAACGATATTCTTAATTTTTTTTCGTAATTCGTCAAACGTTCATAGAAAAAATCATGAAATTCGCTAATCAATAGTTGATAAATTATCAGTAAAATTGGTCAATCGATAATGGAAAAATCACGAAATTCATCAAATGGTCTACTGTAAAAAAATTGTCCTGTACACTGATCTGATGATCAAAAGGGTTTTGAAGTATAGGACAAAATTAGCACTTTCCAAACAGCGAGTAATACTGAAAATTTGACAATGGACTTTATTGCCACCACTGGTCAAACATAATAGTCACACTCACCAATTGCAATGATTGAATGGAAAAAGATTTTTTTCTCTGCCTGACGCTCGACAAATTCCGAAACCATTTGGCGAATTTCACGATTTTTTCCCCGAAATTGACGGATTGTGATTTTTTTTCTCGCAGCCATTCGACGATATTCGAAAACTTTTTCTCCCGAAACCAGTTAATGAATTTTGCGATTTTTCCACTGTCGATTAATGAATTTCGCGATTTTTCCGCTATCGATTGACGAATTTCGCAATTTATCGACTATCGATTAACGAATTTCACGATTTTTTCCATGAACGAACAAATTGCGCACTTTCTTTCCGCTAATGTTTGACACATTTCGCCCTTTACATTTCAGCCAATGAGTTGAACGTTGTTTCTTTCCAGAAATGTCAGGAATGAAACAATGATTCTTTAGGATGAATTTCCTTCATTCGATGCTCCATGGAAGAATGTGTGAGATGCAGAAACGGGCGCACAGACTTTTTAGGGCACCTGCAGACTAAAAACATCTAACCAATCTTTGCAGTGGGAAAAAATCACAGATTTCGTCAAATGATTGAGGAAAAAACACTAATTTCATCAAAGGTTCATGGGAAAACATGACTTTCGTTAAAAGACCACAGAAAAAACGTGAATTATGCAAAAGGATCGTGAAAAATAAGCAAATTTTGTCAAATAATCGCAAAAAAGGAAATTTCACCAAAAGATCACTCTTTTTTACTAAATTTCGTCTAAAAATTGCGGAATAAAATGTATTTTATCAAAGAATCGCTGGAAAATGCGAATTTTGTTAAGGATTGCGAGAAAAATGCGAAATTCTTCAAAGGATCGCTGAAAAAACACGAATTTCGACAAAGAATTGCTGAAAAAACATAAATCTCGCCCAATAACAGAAAAATCATGGTTCATAATCATTATATCTAGTAGTATATGTAAATACAGTTTGTGATATAAGACAAAATTAACACTCACCAATCGGCGAGTAATACTGAAAATTGGTGATTGATGTTATTGCCACCACTGGCTAAACTTAATAGTCACAATCGCCAATTGCGATGATTGAATGTAAAATGAAATATTTTTCCCGCTGTCACTCAAAGAATTTTGAAACCATTTGGTGAAGTTTTTCGCGAAACCATTTTGTGAATTTCCCGATTTTTTCTTCAAAATTATTTGACAAAGAGACTTTTTTCTCGAAGACATTTGACAATATTCAAAATTTTTTTACCCGAGACAATTTGACGATATTCTTAATTTTTTTTGTGCAATTCGACAAATGTTCATGGAAAAAATCATGAAATTCGTTAATCAATAGTCGATAAATTGTGAAATTCAACAATCGTTAGCGGTAAAATCGTAAAATTCAACAATAGATAATGGAAAAATCATGAAATTCATCAAATGGTTTCCGGTAAAAAAAATTTCCTGCACGCTGATGTGATGATCAAAAGGGTTTTGAAGGTATTTATTTTATTTGTTGTATTGTGTATAAATACCTAGGTGGAAGCAGTTTGCTTATTTTGTCAAATTTTACAACAATATTCGACCCAATACGCATGCGTCAAAAAAATCTTCCGGTAGGACCGGCCAATGAGATGAGGGTCTATTACTGTCTCTAGAAACGTGTTTGGGATCATCTCCTGTTGTTTTTTTCTTGCACGTTGCGTTAAACCTAGGAAGGTATTTATATAGAACTCACTGTGGAGTGTTTAGAAGGTATTTATTTCATTTATTTATTATAATTTGTATGAATACTTAGGTGTCCATTTCGGATTTACTGTTTAAAAATGAATTTAGGCTCATTTAACATTCGCGAAATCAATCCCGATAGAAATTGTCTTTTTAGATCTCTATCATTTTGTTTATATAGTACAGAAAATAATTATTCAAACGTACGTAAAAATATCGTAGAACACGTAATACAAAATTGGACCACTTATAGTC
The DNA here is from genome assembly GCA_963931845.1 of Maratus michaelseni. Taxonomy (NCBI): domain Eukaryota; kingdom Metazoa; phylum Arthropoda; class Arachnida; order Araneae; family Salticidae; genus Maratus; species Maratus michaelseni. The sequence goes on from OZ007591.1 coordinate 177,055,958, forward strand.
CGTTTATTATCGGGGATGAATCTTATGGTTTTCCGATTGCTAATGAAAACGATTATGTAAGTACTATATGGTTCTTCACACTTCAATAGAAGCATTGTTTAAATTAATATAATTCTACAAATATGATGCAGTTTTAAAATATCGAGTAATGATAAATACTGTCAAGGAATATACTCATATACGTAATTAAGTTTTGGTACCTCTCTATTATCTCGTCGACCACTTTTCATAACAAAAAACTATCGCCAAACTGTAACGCCAAATAAACGGATGAACGTTGTCATTGGAATATAAAAATAAATAAATAAAATATAAGAATTTAAGGATACAATTGTTATTTTAATTAATTAAATAACTAATAAATCAAATAAACATAATAAAATATACACGCAAATGTTGAATTAAAAACCACTTGATGACATAACAAACACGTATAATGTTTCCGACATCAAGTAAATGGGACTGCATTTTTGGCATTTAATCATACAGTTTGGCGATAGTATTTTGATATGAAAAGTGGTCGATGGGATAATAGAGAAGTACCTCAGTTTTTTATACCAAGTTTGAAAATTTATCTTTTTTTGACATTTAAAAAAAATAACAGAAAAAACATTACAAATTTGCCCATTTGATCAGCGGTCAAAGGATTAAGTAAATATTAATGATTAGCGGAACTGGTTCTAGCTATGAAGTATATTATTTTGCCCCAAAACCCCCAACAAAAAAATAATTACAAAGAATAAGTAATCGTCTTTAAATATACAAAAAACAATGTGATTAATGGCCAGGTTTTTTTTACATATAACATTTTTATATACAAAAGAAAAACCGAAATAACCTCATTCATTTCGCCTGACGTCAAAAATAGTTTTTTTTCCACATTCTTGGGCAAAGCATGAAATCAATAAAATCGCCAATTTGTGACAAATTATGAGTTTCATATGAATCCCCCAAGAACGGACATGCAAACTGGTAAAAAATGAATGTAATAAATTAAAACATTCAAGATTTGTATACATACAAACAATACAATGTAAATATTAATATTGTTACATGATACATTGTTTGTATATATACTTCTTTTATACATATATTGTTTGTATACTTACAAACAAATATAATGTAAACATTATTCAAATATTAAGAATTTGCAAATCAAAACATTCTAAAGATTTGTATACATACAAACAATATAATGCATACATACTCTTTACAAATAAAATAGTACACTTATGTAATGACAAAACTTTTAAATCGAATAGAGATAATATATTTCTGTTAAAAAATAATGCTAAAGTTCAGAAACTCTTTTAACTTATATATATTATACATTCACATAAAGCTAGTCACATTCCTGCATATTTATTAAATATTTAGTTGCTAAATACAGAAATAATATTTTATAATTTATATTCAGACGCTCAGATTCTGCTTTTTTCGAACACATAATAATAAAAATATTACTACCGTGCGTACTGTCTTTTGACATTATATTTACATAATCGTTTTCATTAGCAATCGGAACACCATAAGATTGATCCCCGATAATAAACAGACTATAAGTGGTCCAATTTTGTGTTACGTATTCTACGACATTTTTACGTACGTTTGAATGATTATTTTCTGTACTATATAAACAAAATTATAGAGATCTAAAAAGACAATTTCCATCGGGATTGATTTCGCGAACGTTAAATGAGCCTAAATTCATTTTTAAACAGTAAATCCGAAATGTACACTTAAGTATTAATACAAATTATAATAAATCAAATAAATACCTTCTAAACACTCCACAGTGAGTTCTATATAAATACCTTCCTAGGTTTAACGCAACGTGCAGGACGCCATCAAAACAATAGGAGATGATCCCAAATACGTTTCGAGACAGTCATAGACCCTTGCCTTATTGACCGGTCCTGCCGGAAGATTTTTTTTACGCATGTGTAAACGGCTCAATTTCGTTGGAAATTTTGACAAAAAAGGCAAACTGCTTTAAATATATGGATTTCTAAATCTAATCATTAACTAAATCTAAATTTCATTGTAAACACATTAAGTTATTATAAAGACGATCTTGATGATATCAAATGAAAATTTTTATAATTATTAATTTAACGTTCGCGTTAAAATAAGCTTTCGTAAATAAGCTTTAGTTTGTTCAAGTATGCTCATTTTTATATACGACAATACATATGTCGTCACGAATTCGATGAACTTTTAAAAAGATTAAGTAGAAGTGTTTCTAATCTTCTTCATTTTATGCGAGTAAATTTTTATCATTACCAAAAAGTAAATTTTCTACTTTTTAAAATTGTTATTCGTTTTCTAGACACTCTGTATTTATGAACTTGACATATATAGATATATAGAGTGGGTATGACTTATCATTTCAAAACAATAGTGGAAAAGAGGGAATGGAGAATTTTATGTTTAAAATTTTTAATTAAATTTATTTTGGTTGATTGAGTTTTAAACTAGTGTTAGTTAATCATTGCCCTACTACTACATATTTTCTACAATTTAATTTTATTATAGTTCTGTCTAAATAGAAGAAAACTTTAAAATGCAGAGAAATAATTGCGAGAAAATAATTTTTTAAAGTCAGCATTTTGCATTTTTTAATATATACTATAAAATTGAAATGTTTCAATTTGAAATTTAATTTTAAAATATTTATTTTAATTTTATTTCAGACAATAATCTATTTCATTACGTCCCCATAGTAACAAAATAATAATATTATGAATTTCAGACCATTATAAGAAAATTAAATTTATAATCATTCAAAATTTATAATTTGTAAACTTGAGTTCTTAAATCTTTATTGAATTATAACCACATTCATTATAAAAAAATTAAATTCTGAACATCCCTTAACATTTTCACTGTTTTAAAATACTTGTTCCGAAATAGTGCTGAACAATGTAGGCAGCTTTAAGGGGCTTCCGAGAAGTCATCTATTTACGTCCAGTCTATAAATGAGAGTTTTGCCATTGGGAAATAGTTTAACTATAGTTAGGAAACTACTTCGAAGAATTTAATGATTTAAAAAAAATAACGTTAATAAAAGATGATAGAGGAAAATCTTTAAAAAATAATATAACTTTTTAAGAGTAATATAAAATTAAAAAGTTAAATTTAAGAGTAATATAAATTTAAAGTGAGAAACAAAAATATAAAGCACAAGATGGATACAGGACAAAAGTCTAGGTAAAATGAAGTGCCGAAAACCACAGGATTAAAAAAACTAGCAGCATTAATTCATTTATTTTTTAATAAAATAAACAATTCTTAACAATTCTTTTATAGATTTTTTAGTATAATGAAGAAGAAAAAAATTTGACAAATTGTGTGTAACTGAAGGCTTACTCACCTTCCATAATCATGGAGTATTTAGGACGATTTCTGTGCTGGGGCTCGAAGACATCATAGTCGGGTGAGATCTCTATTTTCCTCCCACTATTTTTGTACTACATTCTTTCTAGTATTTTCCTAATAAAAATGATGTAAAAATATACTACAAAGATATTCTTTTCGAATTAGTGGTAGCCAAAGCTTAATTTTGAAGTATTGGTAGAGACAAACATTGTCGAGTTGCACTCGACAAAGGGGTGGAAAGAGGTAAGAATATTAAATACATTTCTAGAAATGTTAAAGAGACAGTTTGTAATGAGACATATTGTAATGAGACAGATGGAAAATATCAAACTTTTAATACAGGCTAACTTTAACAAAGTATTGTCCACTGATTTCACTACCTAATGAAAATATCTGAGATTAAAATAAGATTATAGAAGTTTGAATTTGTTAAATTACATAATTTGGAAATTAAACTCATTTAAAAGAAGTACTGAGCTTTTATAACTGGATCCCATGTTCTGTCAAAATCCAAAATTTATTACCTGGGAAAGTAAATATTCTATTTGAAATTTCAATGAAAATTTGAAATTTGTGAATATATCTGTATATATTTTCTAAATTTTTTCTTAGAAGCATTTCTCAGTTTCTCAAGAACTGGAAATACAGTAAGCTTCTGTAATGGTCACTGTAGAATAACGTATACGTTTATTTAGCGAACATGTTTATAATCGACGACACAATGTTTACTTGTATGCTGTAACTTCTGAATTGCGGACATCTGCAAATAACAGACGACTTTTGTGGTCTCTAAGTGCCTATTATTCAAAAACTTTACTGTATAAACATATTTTACAAATGTTCTCTAAAATTATCTGTAAAAAAGCGCAAAGTACATATTCCATTCTTTGTTTGAAATGTTTTATAAGTGGCCTATTATATTTTTAATTTCCTTGTACAATTGTTTGTTTAATTTATATGGAATGGTTTTAAATTTTCACAGTACGACAATTAAATATTTATTATCATTTTTTAAGAATGAAACTATATTTTTCTTGTTCACAGACTAATTATTTGTTTTTTACTTGGAATTATGATTTTTGAATTCTATTTTTTAAATGCCATGCACACAATATTCATTCAAATTGTTTATACTTCCAAGAAAATTATAAAGTATATAGCAATACAATTTTCTAAACAAAAATCTGTGCATTTTATGATAACTTTCTTTAAACATGAAAAAAATTAAGTATAACCATTAGCAAACTAAAAAATAATACTTGTGTAATGTTTGTAAATAAGGATTTTAGATATTTTAATACTGTTTAACCAAGAAAGAAGACTTTATAAATGTATTGATTCACATGTCAGTGAAATAAAATTAATTTTGTTCTTTTTATCCTGTATATACTGAAAAAGAAACAAATCATTCGGTTGACACAACAAACAAATGCACAGATCAATATTAAACTGAAGAAAGTACTTTTACATAAATGACATCCTACACACATACATGAAATTAATAAACGTATAAGATTTTTTACTTAGATTTTTTACTTTTCAAATCCCTTAAACAGGATAAAAATACATTCGCATTTACATGTTATATGACATGAAAGAAATCATTTAGAAGAATCACAAAAGATAAATAGCACAAGATAAATAAAAATAAACTAAACAAGTTTATTTTTGAAGCGAAAACTATCGTAATTTTGTTTATCTCTATGTGTATCTTTTTTCTTATTAAAATTATTAGAAATATTTGACCGCAATAAAGAACAAAATGTAAGTTCTAATTTTGTATAAATGTATACATTTTAAAATTTTATAAATACTTAAAAGATATAACGTAAAAACATGTGATTGAAATAAAAATAGCAAATTAAAATAAAATATAGGTGTGTGTTTTGGGTGCAAGTGTGTATATTTTGCTATTTACTTTAACATATATCATTCATTGCAGAACTATTTTCTAACGGTTTTACCTGACTCCCACTTAATTTATCAAGTTTTCATATAACTTACATAGATAGGCAAATTATTATTTTATCAGTAATAAAGAAACCTAATTTATCTCCTGAAATATAGCCACATACACGAATCCTTACAATAAAAATGTGAAAACGAAATAGAAACTTATTTCACATAGAGTATTTCAGCATGCTTTATACAGCTGTTTATCAAAATTTCAAACGGAATAATTAACTGATACAAAAAGATAAATTAGTTATGTCTGTAACAGAATCTTTTATTAGATTCCTTTTGTGGATTATGAATGGGTTGGGTTGATTATTGACGGCCAATTATCGACACTAGGGATATAGGCCCAGGGGGAGTGCCCTTCGTGGGGGTCTTTCTAAGGGAACCTAATCCGTATTTACGCATGGAGAAAATCCACGGCTCGAAAGAAAACCACGAAAACTCCGAGCGATTAGGCCGACGGGCGCGATTGGGATCGAACCCAGCACCTCCCGTCTACCAGCTTCGAGAGCACAACCTCTCAGCCACTGGTGGGGCCGGATTATGAATGGAAATGACAAAACAAAAGCCGGAACATTTATACAGCTAACACTACGAACAATTAAATTTGATAAATCACAAAAGTCACATTCATAAAATTGCATTTTTCTTCTGTATGAAAAATTAATAAATTTATTGACTATATGTATTATATGCATATTATACGACTTTTAAAAACCACTTGCGAGAGAAATTTTGCAGAAAATAGTAGATATTGACAATTATTGTTGAATATTACCTTGTGACACAAATGCAGTACTTTCTCTTACAAAAAAATAACTTGTTTGTTAAGGTGAATTTCTTTCATGACATGTTAACATTAAAGATATAATTAAAAAACATTTAATATAAGAAAACATTTAATTAGATTAAATAAAATATATTTATTTAAAAAATGCCTAGGAATACTCTAGCTATAAAAAATTAAACACATTTCTTGAAATATTAAAAGTTTCTTTCTGAGATTTTTTTTTACGTTGATAAACACAACAAACTATTATTATATCAAAATAAATAATTAAAAAATATCTAGAATAAATAATGAAACTAATATTCTATCTGATATACAATCTAATTAAATAATAGATAGACAAATATAAACAAGAGCAGACATTCAATGACATTGTCGTCAATTTTTTCAATTATCAAACACTGGGCTGTACTTCTAGTAATAAATATATTTTTAAATACTATGAAAAATTATCTTTCAAACCTTTCTATCGCATATGTATTTTCATAAAATACAAGCTGAGATAAAAGTTCTTAGGAAAATTTTGAGTGGTGTTAGAGCTACAAGAGACAATTTCTGCATAGGAAAGTAAAAATGTACCCAGAAGATTTCGACTTAAAATACTCTATAAAAATAAATCGTTTAAAAATATTGAAGTGAAAACGAAAAAAAAATTAAAAGAACGCTTCCATGGCTTGAACATTTTGGTTGTAGTTTTTTTAAGGGGGTACTTTCACTTTCGGAACGGTTGTGAAGTAGAAAATGATCACAGGGAATTAAAAAACTTCAATCAAAATCGAAAAAGTACGGAAATACCTGGATAGACTTTGACCTCAGGCAGCCTGTGCAAAAATATCGTTTAAAAATATTGAAATGACAACGAGAAATTAAAAACAAAAGGACTGCTATTGGTTTAACTTTAGCTTGTGAGTGTCTTCATGAGACTACTGTATGTATACTTAAGAGTCTACATCAGTCATGAGAAAAACGCGCAAGCTAATGTTAAGTCTATGGAAAGGTTCTTGGCAGATTTCTCGTTTGCATTTTAATATTTTTAAATGATCTTTTTTTTGCATAGGATAGCTGAGGTCGATAACGTTGTTAGTTTTTAATTTTTAGATTTAGGTTCCAGTTTTTTATATAAGGGTACTTTCACTTCAGAACTGGTTCCAATCGGTTCCAAAATTGAAAATGTCCCCTTATAAAAAAACTGTAACTAAAATGAAGATTTCAAACTAACAACGTTAGAAATCGTTCTCAGATATCCTATGAAAATGAATCATTTAAAAATATTAAAATGCGAGCGAGAAATCTGCCACGAACCTTCCCTTAGACTTAACATTAGCTTGAGCGTTTCTTCGCGTGACTAGCGTAGGCTCTTAGCAAACGTTCGAACTAACAATATTCATTAAATCCTTTTTTCATGAAGCCCATACGTCACTAAACAGAAAAATGTCACTAAATTCGTTCGAAAATTGCTTGTGTAGCTACTTGAGAAGAGGCAGAAATTTTGTCATTCATCTTTGCTGCTGCATTTAAATTAAGCTTAAATCGCCTTTTGTATCATTTCAGTATGTGACACTTTTTAATAATGTATTTAATTATGATATCTACGTATAACACGACTTTCACAGCAATATCATTTGTAAACATTAAGCTGTCTTCATAAATTATAGCTTCAATGTCTGAAAAAAATAACATAAGTTTGAATTGTGATTAAATATCGTAATGGTAAAGGCATCAGTGATGGACACTGTACTTTAAAGAATAGGTTTCGAAAGTTGTGACAAGGTTCGCGAGCGATCGTGGGGTTACTGATATAACCCTATAGTGTTAACGGGTCTAAGTGCAGAGATTGCAAACCATCAGTTCTGGAACGAGGTAATTTCAACCCAAAATTATTGGCTATATGGTCCTCTAATCGCAATTTCTTGTAGTTTGTAGGAATGTAAGCCACCTTTTGATTGTTCATATATTTAAGAAACTTTTTTACCTTTTATTCAAATATAATTAAATTTGGTATATAGCATTCATTTACTGTGTCTATTTATGAATTTTGCATTTCTTAAGAGTGCCCTACTACTGGTACAGCGGCATATTGTTTTAACAAGTAGTGGACAACCCTGACAATCGTTTGAGTTCTGGTGCGATGGGATGATGTTGCGAAAGTATGTGACAACTGAGTATGTAATTGAACTTGGAGAACCTATTAGCTTTTTTGCGAAATAAGTCGATGATTTCACCTCCTGTTGCTCAGAATTTAACAACAACAAGAGATGTTCCAATGAAGAAAATATATTGAGATGATTCGGGGAATTTCACAGTTAATCTTAAGAAAAGGTTTTCACTCGAAGATTCGTGAAGAGTGACATTGGCAAGAAATTATTCCTTTAATTCTGCAGCCGATCAATTGCTCTTCCTTTAAAGGGGGGCAAGATCCTTTACCATCTTTTACTATTTCCGAATAGTACATTCGCCTTATTTTAATCACAGAAAAATAAAGAGAAGATTACTATTCGAAAATAGTGAAAGTCAAAAATACAATTTGAATGCTAATAAAAAATCCGTCTACGACAGCCGCATTTTAACCCTTTATCTCAAAATTATGAATCAAGAAGTTGCTACTTCCTCATGTCTGTAAATATATTAGAAAATGTGTATAATAATACGGAATTTAGATAAGCATTTTTTATTAAAACTGATTTAATATATCTGTAATTTTTTTTTGTAAAATAATAACGAATAATTAAATTAATAAGCAAAAAATTTTGCTATGGAAATCCCGCAACTATTATAAAAACAGTGTAAATAAATATATTGTGATCTTATTTGTAAATGGAAATGTTTTGCAGAGTATATTTTTTTAAATGAGAGAAAATTTACAGGTATGTAAATGGTTAAGAATATAACCACTTTAGAAAATATATAGCTTCGACTTTTTTTACTGTGCTTCCTAAATGCAATCACGCAACGTATTTTATATGAAAAAAAATACACTTTTCTTAATAGACAGATTAAATAAATTTTATATTACTTTTTCTTTGATTTTATTAAAATTACCATTGGAGGACAAAGAGTTGAAGCATAGGCTGAATATTCAGTGGTCTGACATTTCTCTAAGCCATTTTATGTTTACTACACAATGTGGTATTTAAAATTACTCCTACGCATGAAAACTTTATTTGAATAAAATTCTGTGATTATAGCAGTCTTATATTAATGTGCTATGCCGCAAAGTTTATATTTTTAAATAATTAAGAGAAACGTTTTTCAGATTTTGATACACGTTTGTTAATTTTTCACTTTATTAACCGATAGATGTAACAATAAATATTGTTTTGTACTTAAACAAATATTTTCGCCTATTTTGACTGTTATTTGACGTTTTTTGCAGGAATATAAACTGGAATTGGCGACTGGAATTTGCACGTTCACTACCGGTACATCTTAAGATTCCTGAAAAAGTAGTCGAATGTGCCAATTTAAAAAAAAAATTCCATCTCATACATGTTAATACTTTAAAAAAACGCAATTTTTCAAATTATGCATTTTAGAAAAAAAATAGTTAACACAATTATATTGTCAATAAATGTTTCAGAACCATGTGGGGCTGGGGGATGGAAATTTCGTTATGAAGTCTAATCAACAGGTAATCTATCAAAAAACGTGAAAGTTTTTGCTTATTAAAGTATGGAAATTAAACCTAGATTGCAGAATTGGATGATACACTATGGTTTTTTTTTCAACAGCTGTCGCACCTGTCCTAAAACTAGAACGGAATTCATTATCATAGCGCCACCTTCAGCCTGATTTTTTCCAAAAGGTAATACAAATCGTGGCCTATTACATTAAATTTAAATGTGGAATTATATTGGAAAAATATTCGTAAATTCTTTACTTAAACTGCAAACAATGAAGAATATCGCACAAAATTCGCTATTACATTGCCCCTTTCCGGGGGAATATACAATTTACACCTGACGTCCATAGTTTAAGACATATATGTGAAGTTTGGTTCAGTTCCATGCATAACTTCATATACTTTTCGATGATACAAAGAGGACACTCAGACACATGGACAGACACAAATTTTGTAAGGACATGTTTTTGGGATCTATGATACCTAACCGTGTAAATCCGTCTAAAACTGGAAGTCGAAAAAATTTCAATCACAGTACTTTCTTCTGTTATAGATAGAAGAAAGTAAAAACTGAAGAAATCGTTTATAGTAGTAACATTTGCAGAAAAGCCGTATGTAGAAAAAATAAGGAGATATCACTGTTGTAGCAGTTAGTAAAACTAAGAACGGTAACATGAAAAATATGCGAAATATGTAATTAACATGTTCCTGACTACTACATTTATCTTAATTATTGAATTTAAATGTGATCGATTTCATGAGATACCATTTTGTAGTGGGAAACTAATCTAGCGTTCAGTGGATAATAATTTGCTATATACTATATTCTAGTGTAATGTAGTAATCAAAATTCCTAACATTAGTAGGTGCCAATATTTTCATAAAATATACATCAATAAAAAAGTGTTTGAAAGTATCATTATTAGTCTTTGCATATGATATACTTAAATGTATTGAAATATAAAATGGCGATAAAAGCAATGCCTAACAAACAATTAGGATTTTAAATGAAGAATTTATATGAAATTGCGAATTACTTTATTTATATATAATTTTAAAAAAATGATATGATATATGTCACACATACAGTTGTTAGTAGATTTATTTCATGGATCCCTTCAAATTAAAAACATGAAAAATGGTTCAGCATTTAATTTTCCACTTTTTAAGTAGTTAAAAGCTATTTTCTATATCACTAGCAGTTTCAAATAAATAAAAACACTAAAAAAAATTCTTTATTATATTACTTCAAAATATATTTTAAAAACATTAGTTGAGAACCCATAAGATTTGTTTTATGTATAAATCTAAAATATTAGGATTGATTTTTTTCAAAATTACACTTCGAATTTTTAACATAGAATGCATCCATTATTTAAGTAATAATAATCAATCAGTGCCTCTTTCAGAATTTAATAATAACTAAATAAAAACAGTTTATTTTACAGTGCATTAAAGTAAAATTGAAAAAATAATGCTTATTTTAATTAAATAAATGTATTTTAACCCAGACGATGCTTCGAATAGCAACAAATTTATTAACATTTTTCTGCAGAATATCCATAATTTATATTTAAAATTTGTGAATGAAAAATGTCGATTTATTATTAAGACGTATATTAAAAATCTAGTAGATAAGGAATCGATATGTCATTACTTTTGTTACAGTCGGGTTATATTAAATAAACTTTTTAACTGATTTGGCTACTAATATGCGTCAGCTGTAATCCGATGCAAAAACAATTCAATTTATCAAATGTATTTTTTCAAAAGTTCCATTAAGTAACTTTTTAAAGTTAAGTAGAGTTAAGACGTTTTCCTAAAAAAATATATATATTCAGGTAATTAAATCAATAATATGAATGACCGGAATGAATACATACTTAGTTTTGACATTAAGGATACGTATAATCTACTCAATTATTGTTTTGACATTAATGTCTTTATTGAAAGGAAAATACATCGCAATAATATAAATGTATATTCATATAATGTTTCATTCTTTATAAAGACCGGAATGTTATAAATGTAAATACAGTTAAATAAATGTTTCCATTTGTTTAAAATGTTGTTCAGTCTGAATATATATTTTCATTGAAGTTTCATTGCATAATGTATTGTATTAACGCAACTTTAGTAGTAAACCTGTTTTGAGCATCAAAATCCGATGCTTCCAACAATTTAAAATAAAAAACTCTTACGGAATAATATATGTTATTATTATTAATATTTATTAAAACATATTGAATAATAAAACATAAAACCTTCTAGCATCTAGAGAAATTTACTGACTGTTGATTAGTTATTTACAAAGTCCGGTGATATGCATTTGCAAAATCGCGATATATGAATGCACATATACATTAAAGTTGTAAAATATGTACAATGAACACGTATTAGTAAATTTTCATTTACATCTGATTTTTCTAGATCAAAATTGATAGAAATATTTGATAATTTTTATCAAAAATGTTTTGAACTTCTGGGATCTGAAAAAAAAGTTTGACTTTTTTTTTTTTTTTTTTTTTGTAAGATTTCGTTATGTGATCAATTATGTCACAAATAATAATGTATAGAAATATAGACTATATATATATACTATTATTTAAAATACTATATGAAAGAATCGTATACAGGCAGTAAATGCAATAAACGCATAATGCGTGTCCGATGTCATCAGGCTTTTTCCCGGAAAACTAAATTTTAATACACTACGTGAAACAAACTGTCCATTTGGTGTACAGGGCTGCTCAATTATATTAAAATACTTTGCCGTCTATGGGATATTATTCCTTGTAGTGTCTTTTCTAGAGAACTAAACTTTACTATGATATGGGGTACGAAATTTAGCAACAGTTACCCCGGACAACCACCCAAAATAATCCGAATGCTTTATCATCTACTGAAGCTTTTGTTTAAAAATATGTAGTGATGTTATATGTGTTTAAACTGGGCGTACTATTAGATTGGATACAAAATCCTTAAAATATGTGTCATGCAAGCACATTCTTGTTGCCGAGAAAGTAACTTTACAGGCTTTGGGAATAATGAATATAATGAATTGGCATAAAGATCCATCTTGGAGACTTACTTGTATCCTTGATGATTTTATTGATAATATGGGTTGACTTTTATGGTGGGTTGATAATAAACACTTCTTAGGATTATTAAGGAATTCAAAACCTGGAGATTTTAGAATATACCACAGTCTATTTCATATGTGATATAAATGTAATGTATGAAATAATAACGTAATGTACGAATTTTTGATATAGTTTTGTAATTTTTAAAAGTGCTCCTTAATATAAATGCACAAAATTTTTCTTTCGACTCTAGTGTTGGGAATTTCAAAGTCGTTTAGTTTAGCAAATAATTTTAAATATTAAATGTATGTAAATCTATACAAATTTTTCATGCTTTAATATTAAGCGTTTATGCGGAATTTCATTCTTAATGCTCAAACAATTCCGACCATCAAAGATTTATTCAATATTTTCATTCGTGCACACTTTTTTTGTTAATGAAGTATGCGAAAAGCATTTTCAAACAGTTTTTTTTCTGAATTCATATTATTTTATTTTACTTTTTTTTTTACTTTAGTGTCCCAACTCTATTCTATCGTTTAGATAGATTTTCGTTTAAAAATATAAAAGCATGGACGGTGTACGCTGTCGAAGCAGTAGAGCTCCCCAAAATTATGTTCATTTGTAATGATTTTTGTTAAAAACATAAAATCAAACGAAATCGAGTGTCGTTTGCAAAAATACATAGGAGCATATGTATGCAGCACTCACGTGTATGCGCTGCCGAATGCAGTAGTGATCCTAATACTACTTTCTACATAAGCGAAAAATTGAATTGAACATTTTATAGCTATATTTGAGGTTATTTTCCCGAACCCGAGAAACTGTGATTGAATCAGCTAGTATAGACTATTTTAATTTCAATGTTATTTTAAATTAATAAATTTTTACATTTGTTAAAAGTATTTAACTGATTAAAATTCGATTTACGAATTAGTATATAAAATTAATCAAATTTAATTGAAAACAATCAGTACTCGCTTACTAGTAAAATGCACTATCATTGGTATAATAAAATGCATCCGAATTGACATACATTTTGTAGTTGACGATATTCGCTAAAAACACGAAACTGTTCGCTTTGATTACTCCATTTTTACTCAAAACTGTGAAAATACAGAAATCTAACGGAAAAATTACATGAGCACTTTCAATTTAAGTTGCATTTCCAATGCAACTTAAATTTATCACAGAGTTTTTCCAGTTTGTTGAAAGCGCTTTTAACTATTAGAAATGAAAAGTTTACGTATGTCATTTTTTTTTTCTAAAAACTTAAAGTATTCACGAATGTACGGTGCAACTTTACTGAAATTCTGGCGTCAAGACGGATTTTTCTTTTCAAGCAGAATTATCTCTTCCAATCGCAGGGGTGTTCCGGCAACTTTACATTTATCGACGACTTATAAATACCGTTAGCACTCAAAGAGAATTTATATATCTATATTTATTTTAAGCTTACACTGAAACAGTAATATACTATTTTATTATGTTCATTATTATTCTATTCATTCAAATATTATGAATGTGTCGGATAACTATCGGCAAGGCGTGAGATAATTGTAAGCTTAGAATATTCTTTCTCAAGATGAGTTTCGGTTAAGAGCCAGGTAGGTTATATTAGAAGAATAGAAATAGAGCATGGGGATGCTCGTGAATAACATGGAATTTTAGGTTGGGCTAAGAAGATAAAAGGCTAGCTCAGCTGCTGAATTTAAGTGGCGAGTGCACGTGTGAACGATAATGGGGAACCCAGGTGTAAAGTTAGTTACGTCAAGAAGAGAGGTTACAATTGTATAGATAGAAGTAAGTTTAATAAAAGAAAGTCGGGAATAGTAAATGTCATACTTGACAGCGTTAGATAAAATTATGAGTGCAAGAACGCCCCCCCCAGACCACCTAAGAGTAAAAAAACGTGAGAATTTTCGGCGGGAAAAGGGTGAGATGACCCCGTAGTAGGTGGGATTTATTAAATGAAGAGATATCCAATAATTTTGTTTGGAGGCAGGTTTTCAGACAATGAGAAGTTTCTAGCCATTTGAGTGAATGGAAAGGGATGATAAGAAAATGAGAAGGTGGCCAGGATTGGGATAGAAAAAACGGGGAGAATATTCTGGGGGAGGAGACAGAGAAATAAGATAGGGGAGCAGAAAGAGGAGAGAGGATACGGAGGCAAGGAGTTGACGAGAAAAGAGGTTGGTGATGATGAGAGAAAAGTGATGGGTTTTTTTTGAAGTGTTGGAGAGGATAGAATAGCCGATTGAAAATTAGTCGAATTGTGAGTGATAGTGCCGGCTGAACTGTTTGAAAGGACCGATTTTAGGATGATCAGCGTACTGTTCCAGTTGACCGCAGGTATGATTTATTTACTAAGTATTCCGAATTGTTCTCATTCAAAATTTAATGTAGATTTTAACGTAAGCTTGTATAGGGCTTCGTAGGCATCCTAACTAATGTGTTTAGATTAAGTGTATTTATTTGTTTATTTAGAATCAAGTCTAGTTCGGCTTATATTCAAATTATGAGTATAATCTTTAATTGTATTGTAACCTATTTGTGAAAGTTCTAATAAACTGTTTAGTTCTAATTTAATGTTTAATTATTTACCAATACAGAGAAGGCGGGAGGTGATGGTCTGCGTACGATTCTGGGTAACTACCACTATTTACTCACGATGCCACGCAACTTCCATTGTAGTTTTTTAATACTATTCAAATATTTAATTAATAAGAGAAGTAATCAATTAATCAATGGAAGTAATCTAATTAAAATTCAATCGAATCAATTAAAGCAAAGTAAGGATAACTTACCGTCTTACCGTCGAGCCGTCCCAGCAATGGTTACCGTGACCTATAGTTTTATACTATTGTTAAAAATTTAATGTATACCTCTGTAGTGGTAAATTATTTAATTTACCGTCAAAATTATTCAATTTGTTTTTAAAGAAAAAAAAAAAAAAAAAAA
Source organism: Maratus michaelseni (assembly GCA_963931845.1). NCBI lineage: Eukaryota > Metazoa > Arthropoda > Arachnida > Araneae > Salticidae > Maratus > Maratus michaelseni. Next base: position 177,071,748 of record OZ007591.1, read on the forward strand.
AACATGAAAGAAATTTTATTAAAATAAGGATTATAAACTTTTCGTTACTTTTCTCTTTCTTTGTTACAGATATGTTTAATGATACAGTGTTTGTTACTCTTTCCGTACAGTTTTGTATTGTGGAATGCTAGGGGTCAAGAATTTTTTTTTTTTTCTTCCTTTTCCTTTCTCTTTCTCCACAAATGACATTATTCTTGGGTGAATGTAAATGTATTTTAAAATATTGTGTTACTTATATTATCTAGAGATCTTTAATTTGAGACATTATGATTTAAAGTACGATGGTCATTTAAATGTTTTTATACGAAATTTTCTATTCTCATTATTTATTATGGAATTAGTATAGGTTTTATCATATTCTAGTGTATTTTATGATTTATGAACTTTTGAGTATTACTGTATATTATATTGGTTTTAATATTATTATTACTGGTTAAAATTTTGTTAGATAAGGAGAGGTTAGTTTTCGGTTTAAATTATTTGAACGGAAATTGGTATATTTTCTCCCGTATTTTAAATAAACATGCCCCCTTCAGACCCCCCTTCAGACCCCCCTTCAGACCCCCCTTCAGATACCGCCCAAGATCCTCCACCAAATAATAATCATGAATCGGAGGCGTTCATTAGAAAACTAACCGGATTTCAATCCGTTTTACCGCAATATGATAGTATTTCTGCCATTTCACCCAGTTATTTTATTGAGAATGTTGAAATAGTAACAGGTTTAGCTAGATGTACAGACCAAGAAAAATTATTAATTTTGCGTTCTCGTATTCGAGGAGAAGCCCTTTCAAGTGTAATTAATTCCCCTGATTTGAATCAAGAGAAAGATTACACGGAATTTAAGAAGAAATTTCTCTCTTATTTTGATACCCAATACAGTCTCGGAGTCAGGCAAAAGCAATTTTCGAACTGTGTTATGGCCCCAAATGAGTCTGTTAAAATGTACGCTGCACGCGTTTCTGTGGCAACTCAACGGTTTTTTAATTCACCTGACTTATCAAACGCCGCAATTAAAGCTATATTTGAGGAGACGAAGTTGGCAAAATTTATAGACGGTTTGTCAGCACGTTATAAAAATTCGGTCATTTTAAAAGACCCGAGATCATTTGAAGAGGCTTTAAATTTTGTTCAATCCCTTCAGGCGAATGACTTTTCGAATGATGAGATATTGGAGACTCAGTTTGCTAACAATACGTCAGCTGTTACTAACAACAGTGAGATTAAGTCCATGCTAGAGGCCCATGCGTCAAATACGACCCAGTTAATAAATAATCTTGCTAAGGAAGTTGAGCATTTGAAAATCGAACAAACATCTAGACGTCCTAATAATTCTCCCGATTTTCAAAGTAATTATAGACGTGGAAGGGACTTTCGTACATCGCAGAATAGATCTTTTGTACGCAGTAACCGGCCCACCTGTAATATGTGTAATCGATTTTCTCATTACACCTCCGAGTGCTTTTCGAATCCTGAGAGCAGAAATTTCCGAGGGAGAACTTACAATGATAGACGGTTTCAAAGACCTGTTCGTTCGCAGCGATTTAACAATAGCAGACGCGGTCAAACTTCTCGCGGTTTCAGAAATAATTACACGGTTCCGGAAAACGCTTAAAGGGAACTGACCGTCAAAGCCCGCATGTTAGTTCCCTACTAGCCGCAGGAGAAAAAGGGCATACGACTGATTCTTACCTTGAAAGAATAAACACGCAAAATGTCTTACGCGATTTCGGGTGCGTTAAAAGGAAAAATTCTTTACCAGTTATTGAATTGAGAATTGCGGGTAATTTAATAAAATGCCTGGTAGACAGCGGTTCCAGTGCGTCACTTCTAACAGAAAGAATATTTAATCTGATTAAGGTAGATGACAGAGTCAAGCAGTTAAAAATCGATGCAAGAATTGTATCAGTTACAGGGGAAGATATGAACATTACCACTGCGGCGATTTTACCTATTCAAATTGGTACCAGACAATTTCAGCAGAAGTTTTATATAGTGAAAAATGAATTATCGAATTATTATAGTGCAATTGTAGGATATGATTTTTTAAAGTTGGGAAAATTTAGTGTTTGTTTTGATACAAATAAACTGAAATCAAAACACGCCGTTATCTCTATAAAGGATGCTTTGCACGATAGCGTTGGAGCGATCGAAACAAATTATGCATATTTACCAAAGAATGTTATTTTGGCGCCTCGAGAACGTAAAGACATAAACCTTTCTTTAGATAAAACTATACACACGGGTACTGCAGTGAAATTTTTTTCCAAATTGAAAAACCAACATATTAAAGTTATGAATAATGTATGCACGATAGAAAATGAACGATTTATAAGACTACATGTTTCTAATTGTTCAGACGAAACTATCCATATAAATAAAAACACTAAATTTGGCACAGTTAGCAGTAGTTTTGATAATAGAAACACTGAGAAGTTAAAGCAATTAAGACGATCAGAATTACAGCCCTCTGACTTTAAACTTGAGCATTTAGACACTGTAACAAGAAATAAATTGCTAGATGTTTTATTTGAATTCGCAGACGTGTTTAGTAAAAGAGTGTATACGATAGGCAGAACAGAGGCGATACTACCGAAAATAAAAGTAGACGTTGAGAAATTACCGTCTAGCCGACCGTATCGGGTACCGGAAGCTTTACGACACGAAGTTGATCGTCAGATTCAAGAATTATTAGACGCTGACATTATAGAGCGTTCAGATTCGCATATTAGCTCGCCGCTAATTCTCATTAAAAAGAAAAACCCTACGAACGACCCAACAAAACAAAAGTGGCGTATGGTAGTTGATTATCGGAAAGTAAATGCGCACATTAAGTATCCGAGACATCGACTACCGATAATTCAACATTTATTGGAAAGATTAAGAGGAAATAAATTTTTCACAACATTAGATCTAAGTAATAGCTTTTGGCAAATTCCTTTGAGACCAGGTGACAGAGAAATTACTACATTTAGTTCAGAAAATGGCAATTTTCAATATAAAGTATTGGCTCAGGGCTTAATTAATAGTCCTGAGGAGTTTGCGAAATTAGCTGATCAAATATTAGCGCCCCTTTCAGAGTTACGAATATCAAATTATATTGACGATTTTGCGTTCGGATCGCAAAGCATTGAAGAGATGCTTTCAAAATTACGACAATTATTAGAAAGATTTCGCCAGTTTGGCATCACTGTAAACCCAGAAAAATGTTCATTTTTTCTGCCAGAAATTAATTTTCTAGGTCACAAATTAAATTCAGAAGGAATTCGACCCATTGATGAAAATATTGTAAAAATCCGAGATTTCCCGATCCCTAATACTGTTAAAAAGATCCGTAGGTTTGTGGGACTAGTATCATACTACAGAAAATTTATTAAAGACTTTTCTAAACTGTCAGCCCCCCTTACCGACCTCACTCGTAAGAATACGAGATTTCGATGGACAACGGACGCTCAGATTTCTTTTGAGAAACTTAAAGAGCATCTCTCCAACCCACCCATACTTATACACCCCGATTTTCAAAGAGATTTCATTCTTTCGGCGGACGCAAGTGATTTTTCTATCGGCGGAATGCTCGGTCAAGAAGACGTAAATGGTGTTATATTACCTATCGCATTCTATTCGAAAAAGCTTAACAATACTCAAAAGAAATACACGATTCAAGAAAAGGAGTTAATGGCGGTTATATGTGGCTTATCTACGTTTAAACATTACCTTTACGGACGACATTTTTTCATTAACTGCGATAATAAAGCGATTACTCAAATGTCGAAACTTGAATCGCCAGGAAATCGACTTACGCGATGGTTTACTATTTTAGCTGAGTATAACTATGAATTTAGGCATATTTCCTCTTCGGAAAATGTGGTCGCAGACATTTTGTCAAGAGATTTCTTTCCAAATTCCGAAAAAAAAGATAAGAGAAACCTTGCACCTCAAAGAGTCAATGTATTACATAAATTCGAACCAGATAATTCTTTAGACTTTCATAATCCCAGTTTAGGCGTAGGTCTTATGAATTTCGGAAATTCGTGTTATATGAATGTTGTTTTACAGACACTTATTTCATTACAAGCATTAAAACAATATCTCTCATGTGACATGTCACACTGTACTAATCCGAATTTTTGCATGATATGTTTGTTAAAGAAACATTTCCTTTCTTTAAGTACGACCACAGGAAAAACTATGCGACCAACAGATGTTTATAATCACTTAGAACAAATAGGCACAGATTTTCAAAAATTTAAGCAAGCAGATGCTCACGAATTTTTATGTCAAGTACTACACAAAATTGAGCTAGCTACTCCATTTCACAAAATTTACTGTAATTCTATCCCCGCTAATGATATATCTCCCTCGATTCATTCAATTTTCCAAGGGATACTTCAAAGCCAAATCCAATGTTTAAACTGTAATAAGCGAAGTTTTGCATTCGATTCCTTTACAGACTTATCTTTATCATTAACACAAGCTACAAATACGTTAGAAGACGCTTTACAACAGTTCACGACATTTGAGCAACTTTCTGAAAACTATAAATGTTATAATTGTAAAAATTATGTTAAAGCTTTAAAGAAAATCTCTATTTCAAAAATTCCTGAAGTAATCACCTTTCAAATAAAAAGATTTGAATATTCAAATTCTCACGAAAACAAAAATTCTAAAATCATCTCATATCCTTTAGACTTAGACTTAAGTTCATATGTCGTTAATTCAATGGTTAATGAAGTATTATATTATAATTTGAAAGCGGTAATCGTACATAAAGGTCCCTTTAGTGATAATGGACATTACTATTGTTATATTAGAGATGCACAAAATAATTGGATGTTAATGGACGATTCTGAAGTTAGGTTGGTAACACCGCAAACTGTCGTTAATGATGAAGCTTATATATTATTGTATGCTAAAACAGCGGCTCATGATCAAACGTCGCACTTAAATCAGTTAAAATTAAACGCTATTCAAATCGATGTCCCTACTATTAATGATATTAAGACCGAACAACGCAACGACGACAAACTACTACAAATTATTACTGAATTAGAGAACAGCCCTAGGCAAATCTCACAAAAATTTCCCAATTATCTTTTACGAAACGGATTATTATTGCATACAGCATCTATTCCTAGCGTACGAAAATCTAAGATGGTCGAGCAAATAGTTGTTCCAAAAAAATATCAAGCCCATATACTTAACATTTCACACTTAACTCATTATGGTGTAATGAAAACTTACAATACTGCTCGTCAAAAATATTATTGGAATAATCTTTATTCTGACACCAAGAATTTCGTCGAATCATGTCAGACCTGTATTTCGTTTAAGTCACCACATAAGATTGCCCCAGTCCCCATACAGGCCCATTACCTTCCATCAAAAGTAAATCAATTCATATCCGGTGATTTTATAGGCCCGTTTAATAAAACATCAAGGAATAACAGATATATTCTTACTTTTGTAGATCATTTCTCCAAATATATTAAACTTTACCCGTTGCCTAATACTACAGCATTTTATGTGGCTGAATGTCTAATAGATTACATTGGTACTTTTGGCGTCCCAGATAAATATTTAACGGACCGAGCTAGTTGTTTTACGGCAGAAGTTCTTCAAAAATTATGTAAGCGATTCGGCGTAACGAAATTAGCAACGACCCCGCAATTACCAAGGTCAAATGGTTCCGCTGAAGTAATTAACAAAAATATAAAGAAATCGCTTGCCATTTTTGCAGAAGAAACGTTAAATTGGGACGAATTTACCTCATATTACGCTCTAATTTACAACAACACGCATCACACTTCTATAAATGAAAAGCCCTCTTTTGTCCAGTTCGGGTTTGAACCAAAAATGCCTACGGATATTATAAATGAGCCGACATCAGTGGAACATGTTTCTCATCAAGATTATGTGAAAAAAAGAGCTTTGCAATTGCAGTATGTTAACCGAAAAATAAAAGAGAGTATAGCACGTGCAGCTGAAAAATCACGCGATTATCAACATACTTTCGCTAAGAATAGGGATTTTGTTCCAGGTCAACGTGTTTTTCTTCATACTAGAGATTGTGACAGATATAAACTAACTACAAAAAAGCGTTTTAATGTTGGTCCATACGAAATTAAACAGCGACATAATGCGGTTAACTATACTATTTTTGACCCATTCAAATTACACACAAAAGGCGTTAAAGTGCACGCCGAAAGACTTATTCCTTGTCCCGACCGGAGAAGACACTTAAATCTTCACCCCCCTATTAAGGCTACAGACTCCCCGGGAAACACCCACAGGCAGTGTATCTCACCTGCGAGACCACACGCGGTTTTCGATGACAATGAAAATTTAGACTTATTATGGCCTTCAAGTTTTCAGGGTAACGGTAGCAGCCAAAACTCTCCTGTTATTATCACCGTTCCCCCTACAGTTGACAATTCATTCAGCGACACTGAAATGTCTCACACGGCTATTACCCCTCCAGACATAAGTCCTCCTGCCACCCCATCATGTCAAGATTCAGAAATTATTGCGTCGCAAACGAACGCACCTGAAAGTGATAGTTCTCAGGACACTATTGTATACACCCCACCCACACACATAAATGGGGGGCAGAGTCACATTTATGACTTGCGGCCTATTGAACCACGTTATTTAGCTGATCGTTTTTTGGACTGGGCGTACAAGGTTACAGAATAGGATTTAAAGAAAAAAAAAAAAGGAAAAAAGAAAAAAAATATATATATTTTATTATTTGGGATGGAAGATCCACTTGTTTAGTCATAGTATAAAAGATATTGATGTGATGTGATGTTTTATCATTTATACTTTATTATTGTGCATATTTAATTAATTTTTTTTGTAGCTAATGATAATTTATAGGATTTGTAGTGACATTTAGTTGAACTGATAACTAGTAGTATGAGGATTAATATTTTATAGTACCGTAAACAAATGTCTAGTGTATTTAGTTTGTATTATGAAATTACTATTTTAGCTTATGTATATAAATATTCCATTTGCGCTAAAATACATATTATTTACCTTTATAGTTCGTGTAAAAGTTTTGACAAGTGTTTGAATTATATTTTTTAGACATATTTTGTTGAAATTACTATTTTAGCTTATGTATATAAATATTCCATTGGCGCTAAAATACATGTTATTTACCTTTATAGTTCGTTTACAAGTTTTAGAATTAATTTTCTTTATTACCATTTATATTTGTTGAAATCTCTAATATTAAATTTATAGATAGTTAAGTTTTTGATAGGGTTTTAAAAATTCATAACTTTTTCTCTCCTCTCTTTTACATTTCAGCACTGACTTTCAACTTTAGCATTATCTATAAATTTGCTACATTATTTTTTACACTTTCTCTCTAAGTAGATTTTATAATTATACATTTTCTGCATAATATAAGTAATTTTGTCAGTTGTTAATTTAAAAATGTGGGCTAAATTGATCTCAAATTTGGGTTTTTTCGCTACATTCTGGCCAGGGTTGTGGAAATAACAATTTAGAGCGACATTTACCCATGTACATTTTATTTCCTCTCCTTTGTTTTTTTTGTTTTTTTTATGTATAATTCTTTTCAAAATTTGCTTTTTCAATTTCATTAATAGAAAAATTTTATATGCATTTTTTTGGTTCCACATTATAACATTTATCGACAACTTAGTGGATTATCAGTAGTATTTCTGCTGTTTTATTAGTTGCTTCTTACGGAAAAGAACACGTCACTGTTGAGTTTCTCATATTAAATGGAAAAAAAAAAAAAAAGAGAGAGAAAGAAAGAAAGAAAATTAATATTACACAAATAAATAAATTTAAAAAAAAAAAAAAAAAAAAAAAAATTAAAAGAATGAAAACGAATTCACATTTATATTATTAATGTTATTATTTTGTGAGATTCGAAACTTTAATATGTTATTAGCACATTTGTCTTTATTAATATAAATTAACTTTTAAATTTTTTCGGAATACTGTGTAAACTAAATCATTTCCTTGCAGTTTTGCTACTTCACTTCGCCAAGGAGGTGTGTTCACGCCAAAGGCATCTTCACGGTGAAATATGCACAAATATGAGAAATTGCTCCCATATATCCAAAAGCCTTTGGAGAACTTTAGAGTTGCCTCAGGACTCTTGTTATTTTCACTCCTGCAAGACATGTATTGTCATTAAACGAACATTTGTTTTGTCGGGAAATGAACTCTTTCATCCTTCTCATTTTCTGGTACGTGCAGACCCCATTCGAAACGACAGTGCATCTACTACATATGAGTGTTTAACGAACATCATGCAACAATGTGCGTGTACTTCAACTAACTGTAATGGTGATTCTCATTTTTGCGGACATAATACATGTTTTCCTAATAGCACATGCTTTTGTTTTTCTACATTTAAACGAGTGGACCTAATCGCCGTGATGCCGGACTCAACGATTACCAATCCAAAATTAATTAATTTGGATGTGTGCTTCTACGACTCCAAGATTAATACTGTTCACAGTGTACGCAGAAAACTCTTAGAAGGCGAAACGGCGTCTTTTACACAGAACAATTTGACTTTTTCCTTTCGGGACCCGTTGCTACATTTTCCAGACTCAGGACGCGTCATTCTTAGGAGTTCTGATTTCGAACACGTGTTAACCATACCGTCTGACAATATAATTCATATCCCATTCGAACTATTAGCTTATAAAACTGATTTAGAAATCACTTACCTCCACAAAAGTGGAAAAGTTGTATTTAGTACGGTACATGTCAATGGAAAATCGTTGTGCCAAATCAGACACTGTTTCCTATGTAAGGAAATCTTATCACATTTTCAATGTTATCCTGCCATATTTCGCTATTCTCTTTATTTTATAATTTCAGTGTCATTTATTTTATTACTTTTGTGTGTTAAAATGATTTTTAAAAGTATGCAATTTTTATTTTTCTCTGTACTTATGTGTTTATATGCAGTCCTTCGTGTCTTTAAATTCATCGCTCGGTGTTCATTGTTATTAGGTGCTTTTATCGGACACTCAATACGGGACATTTTACGTTCCTGCTATGTAAAACTGGAACAAAATGAGTACCGGAGAGGTAACATTCCCGTTCTGCCGGTGGTGATACTAGCATGTATTTGTCTTTTCTCCCCCACTACGGCAGACTGCAACATGAACACAATCATACAGTCTGACCTCAAGTCATGTACGACAATGAATGACGGTTCCCGTAACTGTAAAATCTTCACGACCGCAGAGATTTCTCTACCGTCATTGTTAGCGGAAAACTGTTTGTGGTTTTCTGACGCGAATGAAAACCATCTCTTCTCTTTAAAAATAAAACTAGAAGAAGTGCTTTGTACATTTAATAAAGAACGTCTTTACTTTACGTTTCCTGTGAGGGCTAAGCAAATTAGCCAGATCTCATGCATCTATAATAAATTTTGTGGGCAAGGCCAGCATTGTGTTTCGAAAACAATCAATGAAAATGGTCTGAAATTCGAAGCTGAAACTGCAGAGAGCCGTGAATTTCCGGGTTTTTCCGATTGTCTAGCTGGAGAAAATGGTTCAGGATGCTTTATTTTAACGCGGCCAAGTTGCAATTTTTATAGAGTCTGGTACGAGCCAAATTTGTTGCAGTGTTTCGAAGTATCGAATATTGTAGGACACTCTTGTAAATATAAAATTCTAATCACTCACGTAGAAAATAACACAATTTCGAGACTTATTACTTCTGATACCGCTATCACGGACTCTGGTATAAGAATTACAGTGTTAGGCGCATACAATCAGCCTGTTTTACATTTCACTGATAAATTGATTCAAAGAGTGGGTAACCCCGAGGAGGCTTACTTAGCCCCAGCCTCAGAACGAAATTCTCCACAAGCACATATGGTTGGCGCTATCCAAGCGAACACTTCCTTTACAAAGAATTTTATATTCTCACCTGACCTCACAAAGTGCGATTTTTTCGAAGACAGATTACGATGTATTACGGCGCCTGACAATATAGAACGCCTGAGAGCTACACAGGAAACAGCGTTACCACTCCAAAGACACATACATTTCTTTAGAATCAACAATGAGAAACTCCAGTCTACACAGCTTTTATCATCAGCAGTACGAGTTCAGCTGCATTTTTCTAATTTTAAAATAGCAGTGCAAACTACTACTATTTGCCCGCAATTAAGCGAAGCTAATCTGATAATTAGTGGCTGTTATAATTGTAAGATTTTGGCTCGTTTAACTTTCACCGCGCATTCATCATGTCAAGTTGGAATGGTCACCGTACAACTACAGCATATATTAATACATACTAAGGCCATATTTCTTCAATTAGAAGACTCACAACATGTTGTAAAATTTCAGGCGGAAAAGAAGTGTGATACGGACAAATTATGCCTTAAATCAAATACTATCTCACAATGTCGCACCTTTAAATATTGCTTAGACGAACCGTCGGTAGAATTATTAAAACTAGACACAAATTACACAGCTTCAATTAGTGCTACTACAACAACCCAAGTATGGGATTGGCTGCAAATTCCAAATTTGGGCAGCACATTTTTCTTTTTAAAATTGATAGGCGCTGCATTATTCATTATTTGTATTATAATTACAACACTCGCGACTGTCATTACTTGTTGTTGCAAATCACGTTAAAAGTTATTGTTAGCTAGTCACAAGACATAAAAAAAAAAAAAAAAAAAAAAAAAAAAAAAAAAAAAAAAAAAAAAAAAAAAATTCTCTTTTAGTATTTCAATTTTACATAACTTTATGCTGTCTGGTATTTTATTGCGTTGGTATATCCTATGTCTTATGGCTAGTAGTTTTTTTGTATTGTATTTAGTGTTTATTGTGCATTTTTCCTAGTTTTATGTTATATTTATGTTGTTGGGATGCCTAGTTATTTCAGAATAGGGAGTTAAGGATTTTTTCTTTTTTTTTCTTGTTTTTTTTCTTTTATTTAGCCTTTTCTAATATTGTCGGATAACTATCGGCAAGGCGTGAGATAATTGTAAGCTTAGAATATTCTTTCTCAAGATGAGTTTCGGTTAAGAGCCAGGTAGGTTATATTAGAAGAATAGAAATAGAGCATGGGGATGCTCGTGAATAACATGGAATTTTAGGTTGGGCTAAGAAGATAAAAGGCTAGCTCAGCTGCTGAATTTAAGTGGCGAGTGCACGTGTGAACGATAATGGGGAACCCAGGTGTAAAGTTAGTTACGTCAAGAAGAGAGGTTACAATTGTATAGATAGAAGTAAGTTTAATAAAAGAAAGTCGGGAATAGTAAATGTCATACTTGACAGCGTTAGATAAAATTATGAGTGCAAGAACGCCCCCCCCCAGACCACCTAAGAGTAAAAAAACGTGAGAATTTTCGGCGGGAAAAGGGTGAGATGACCCCGTAGTAGGTGGGATTTATTAAATGAAGAGATATCCAATAATTTTGTTTGGAGGCAGGTTTTCAGACAATGAGAAGTTTCTAGCCATTTGAGTGAATGGAAAGGGATGATAAGAAAATGAGAAGGTGGCCAGGATTGGGATAGAAAAAACGGGGAGAATATTCTGGGGGAGGAGACAGAGAAATAAGATAGGGGAGCAGAAAGAGGAGAGAGGATACGGAGGCAAGGAGTTGACGAGAAAAGAGGTTGGTGATGATGAGAGAAAAGTGATGGGTTTTTTTTGAAGTGTTGGAGAGGATAGAATAGCCGATTGAAAATTAGTCGAATTGTGAGTGATAGTGCCGGCTGAACTGTTTGAAAGGACCGATTTTAGGATGATCAGCGTACTGTTCCAGTTGACCGCAGGTATGATTTATTTACTAAGTATTCCGAATTGTTCTCATTCAAAATTTAATGTAGATTTTAACGTAAGCTTGTATAGGGCTTCGTAGGCATCCTAACTAATGTGTTTAGATTAAGTGTATTTATTTGTTTATTTAGAATCAAGTCTAGTTCGGCTTATATTCAAATTATGAGTATAATCTTTAATTGTATTGTAACCTATTTGTGAAAGTTCTAATAAACTGTTTAGTTCTAATTTAATGTTTAATTATTTACCAATACAGAGAAGGCGGGAGGTGATGGTCTGCGTACGATTCTGGGTAACTACCACTATTTACTCACGATGCCACGCAACTTCCATTGTAGTTTTTTAATACTATTCAAATATTTAATTAATAAGAGAAGTAATCAATTAATCAATGGAAGTAATCTAATTAAAATTCAATCGAATCAATTAAAGCAAAGTAAGGATAACTTACCGTCTTACCGTCGAGCCGTCCCAGCAAATGTGGTCCTTTTTCAACCAGTACTGAAAGAGAAATGTATATCATATTCATACTAATTATAGGTCGTAATCACAGAGTTATATATTTATCATATTCTGTTCTGTTCGCATTTAAAACTGTAAAGAGTCATTTATTTAATTAGCACTCAAAGAGAAATTTTTTATATCTATACTTAAATTAATTTTGTTTGCATTTTTATACAAAGAGCTACATACTATTTCATATCTATACTGTTTGTATCTGAATTTCTAGATGAGGTTCTCACCTATTTACAATAAGTTAAATAATAATTTAACATATACTTAAAATGTCCGTAATTCAGGGATTTATTTATAGATAAAACATATTATTCTTACATAAAAAATTAATGGCACTCCATCTGTTTTTTAACCGACTTAAAAAAAGGAGGAGGTTATCAATTCGACCCGTATGTATGTATTATCTTGTTCACCCATAACTCTCGTAAATGTGCATCGATTTTGATAATTTTTATTTTGTTTGAAAGAGTAAGGGTCCAAGGTGGTCCCATTTCAATTTCGTCAAAATCTGATCATTAGAACAAATTATTTTATTCAAATTTCCATTATTTAGATAAATTAATTTATATTTCAGAAAGTCCATTATTTGAATTGTTGCCAATTTGTAAAATAGCGCACATAATAATATTCCCTTTCAATTAAAAAACGTATTTACACGTGACTATCAAAAACAGAAATAACACTTTAAAACAATAATTAAAGATCACGTGTTAAAAGCAGTAAATGTAGAAAAATACGTTATAAAAAATATACTTGCACGTGAATATTAAAAAAGAGAAATAATTAAATTATTACACGTTCAAAACATTAAATGGGGAAACTTACGTCATATTTAAAATGCTCAAATAACATTACTTCCAAACAGTTTCAATTTAAAAACATATTTACACGAGAGATTAATTTATTTGTAGCTGTTATATTATGTATACTAAACTACGAAAAGTCCTTCTGGTCTATACCGGCAGGAAAAGACAGCCTACCTATTCCTTGGTTTTAAGATTTTAGCTAATTTTACTGGAAAACACCAAGCTATAAAAATGGATGGAACCCGATTACAGAAGATTCAGTCGCAGTTCTCGTCAATATTGAATTTGAATCAGAATTCCGTCAGCTATAGCCAAGTTGGCTTCATTTATGGCAACTTGTTTTTGTCGCCAAATTTGTTGATATTTCGCCAAATATTGCCTAGCTTGGAGAGATTTTAACGCTGGCGAACATGAATATATAGTGTTAAGAATGTAAGAGTTAGAATGATGGTACAACAATGAAATAAAACTTGCGAGATAGCATGTTCACTAAAACTCTTAAATTAAAACCTTTTATGGAGGAATCCTGCTGTCTTGTTTAAAAATGTCAGCCACTCTAAAATTTCAAAATGCTATATCTCAGCCACTTTTTAAGGTAGAGCAAAACAAAAATTGTACCAGTATCCTTGGATCAAGGCTGAACATTCAATTGAAAAAAACCTTTAGGATTTCTAATATTTTTAACGACTTAACTGTACATCTTTTTGAATTTGAAATCTTTAAGTGTCTATCATAGCGCCTCCTTCTTGCCGAATATCCCCAAATTCTACTGGGACCTGAAGGCCATAGTAAAAAGCACATACAAAAAATTTGGTTCAGTACTGTGGATAACCTAATACACTTTTCGATGATACAATAATTTAAATGGAATAAAAATCGCTATCACAGCTCCCGCTTTCGGCAGAATATCCGTAAATTCAAGTGGGATCTGCTGGTCACAGTCAAAAACCTATAAATGAAATTTCGTTCAATTCTAGGTTGCTTCATAACTTGATACACTTTTCAATGATACAAAGAGGGCACACACGGACAGACAGATATTTTGTAAAAACATGATTTTCGGAATCTTTGACTCCTAAAACATATAAATCCGTCGAAAACCGGAAGTTGAAAAAATTTTGATCACAATACTTTCTTCTATTTAGATCGAAGAAGGTGAGTAAAGGAGGATGTTAACAATTTGACCCTATGTATGCATGTATGTATGTTTTAGTCTTGCTCACGCATAACTTTCGTAAATGTGCACCGAGTTTGATGTATATATTTTTTTGTTTAAAAGTGCAAGACACCCTGGTGGTCCCATTTAAATTTCGTCAAATTCTGATGACTAGAACAATTTTGTTGTTAAAAATTTTTCAAAATTAAAAAATGCGTGGAACCCGATTACAGAAGATTCATTCCCAATTCTCGTCAATCTGAATGAGAATTTCGTCAATTTAGTCAACTATAACCACGTTGGCTTCATTTATGGCAACATATTTTGATCGCCAAATTTGGCGATATTTCTCCAGTTGTCGTCCAGATTGACAAGAATTTGATTCTGTCAAAGATTTTATTAAAAAGTATTTTTTTAATGGATAATTTTGGTAAATTATAATTTCTATTACAAATTACTTATTTATTCAGCAGATGTTGAAATCAAGGTAATTGTGTATTACTGTATTAATAACTAAAAGGTAGGAAATAAAATAAAGTTTTACAAAAAAAATATTAACCGACTTAAAAAAAGCACTAAAAAGTATTAAATAATTCTTTAAAATTCTCTAATAACAAAATGTTATCCATTAACCACAAATCGGATATCATGTGTCAGAATAAAAATGATAAATTTAATATGTACAGTTCAGTACCCACCAAACAAGGATTTTCAAGAGAATATATTTTACAAGAGATGAATATACAGAATTATGATTTAGTTTACGAATATATTCATATGAAAAGCAATCATTTACTTTTTGAAGTCGGTGCCAAACAACCCCAATCGATAAATTAGTAGATACTAGGTACAATATATTCACAATTCTTACCAAACTTAAGGTAGTTTGGCACCGACTTCAAAAAGTAATTGATTGCTTTTCATATGTATATATTCGTAAACTGAATCATAAGTCTGTATATTCATCTCTTGTAAAATATATTCTCTCGAAAATCCATGTTTGGTGGGTATTGAACTGTACATATTAAATTTATCATTTTTATTCCGACACATGATATCGGATTTGTGGTTAATGGATAACATTTTGTCATTAGAGAATTTTAAAGAATTATTTAATACTTTTTAGTGCTTTTTTTAAGTCGGTTAATATTTTTTTTGTAAAACTTTATTTTATTTCTGGAGAAAAATGTTTATTCTATTATGACTCGTTTAATCTTTTATTTTTCAAATATTTCCATCCAAAAGTTTATCTCAAATTTTATTGCTTACTTGTACTAAAAAATTATACTTAATTTGTAATTTCATCTAAGACTTATGAAAGACTTATGCAATTTCATCTAAGACTTATAAGACGTCAAATCTCGGGCTTTTGCAAAGCCTAGAGGTATAATAATTTCAGCATGCCCGCATGAGGGCTGCTTTGTCAAATATGTATTTTTTTTTAAAATAAACTTGCCAAGCAGGGCTTGCAGATGCTAAAGCCATATGGTATCCCTCCGTGCTTAGTTGAATCTGAATCTGTTCATTGTGTTCATTCATTGTGTTTATTGTAAGTGTGTTATATCGATCATGGCATGCTCTCATAATATAACTAATAAAATGTCCCCAATTAGCTATGAAAACTACCTAAAAGCTTAGAACATCAATAATATTTCATACCTGAAAGGGCTAATACATTAGTGAAAGAATGTTATTTAAAAAAAAAAAAAAAAAAAAAAAAAAAAAAAAAAAAAAAAAAAAAACATGCAACAAGAGAGAGAAAGGGAGAGAAATTAAAAGAATTTAAGAATTTATAAGCATAAATGTAACTTCTTTTATAATTTAATAATTTAAATATATATACGCATGTGAATCCACAACACGTTTTTGTTAAAATATATAACTAAATCTTTCACTATAATATTAACGTACTTCTTACTCCAAAGAGTAATTTATCTTCCTTTTTAAATTAAATTAAATTTATTCACACTTGAACCTTTAACTTTTTATTTCCCACTGCATTAAACAACCATTTTACATATTGAATTTTATAAAAGTAATATGTCCCAAAAGAGCGAATTCGGTGGGTTTTGTTTTGCTTTTAATATAAAAAAAAACGATATGCTGACTTCACTAAATTAATATTTATAAAATCTGAATGGAAATAAACTGCGATTCAGTATCTGAGAATGTAAAATATCAACTGTTGAATTCGAAAATAAACAGTGTGATGGCATTTAGGGAATAAAAAGAAACCCATTAATTAAATGTCTATAAAATATTGTAAAAAGCCATTTATATCGTTTTAGTAAAATTGCGATACATTTTACCTAATACATGTTTTTCTGAAGAGAACCCATTAGATAAATACAAGTTACAAATACAAATTAAAGAAAAATACCCGAGGTATTATTTCACTGTTAAAAATGAAAATAAATGATATTTTATTGTCAATGCATCGCCGAACCACTATCATGTATTAAACTGTTATATGCGGGATTTTCCTATTTTTCTTTTTCGTGGAACCAAGGGGATGTCAGGTAAAGTGATCAATATGAGCGTAAAAGTGTTGTAAATGTGTTTTGTTGCTTTGGTTTCATAGTTTTAACGGGCGAAAATTATGATAAATTAATTTTTTTATATACTGGTTTGTTAATTCTAGCATACATGTTGTATGATTTAAACTTATAGTAAATTATAATAATGGTTTTTTTTTTCAGTACAATGTATACCGAAAGATAGTGTAAACACGTTAAGAAATGAAAGAGTACACTGCAGCAAACATTTTTTTTTGTAAGGAAAACGAGAAACCAGGTTTGCAATCTACTTATTCAGCCATAAATAGATAGTGTCTCGCTGCAAAATGAGCATATGGATTTTTGTTTAAAACTTTAAAAGAACTAGGAAAATTATGAAATACTAGTTGCGTGGTAGGCGTTGCATTAAAATTGCATCAGGTCTTTCGATTGTTTGTAGGTAAAAATCTATTTTTTTATACACTGCTATTCAAAATTTGAGGGGTAGTGACCGGACTCTTTTGCTCTTTTACACGGTTTGTCGAATATCTACTGAAAGTTTTGGCAAATTATTCTTGAAATTCGAGGATGTAAAACACATGTTTGACTTCTAGATCAGTAGAAACAGTATACTGCAATTAAAAATTAATATACTGAATATTTGATGCGATGTGGGCATTTGTATAAAATAATTTGTAACATCGCATGCGCATGGGATTTTCTCCCTAATTTGTTAATTAGCTCACTGTATAGCTGGAATATTTCACGACATTTGACTGGTCTTTTTATATGAGTTAGTCTACAAAACTGACTACCAAATCATGAAGAAAAAAAAATCTGTGGTATAGTTCGCTCATGCGCAGTTATATATTATTTCATACAACTACCCATATATCATCAAATATTCAATATATTATTTTTTTAATTGCAGTATACTGCTTCTACTTTTCTTGAAGTCAGACATGTGCTTTACATCCTCGAATTTCAAGAACAATTTGTCAAATTGCAGTAGATATTCAAGAAACCGTGTAAAAAGTGAAAACGTCCGGTCACTGCCCATTAATTTTTGGACAGCCGTGTACATTTCAAGGTTCTATACCTACTAATTCCAAATAAATAGAACATTTTAAAAATGTTTTCTGCTCATTTCACCTTTTGTATTTTCTAATATTTTAGAAACCTTTCTTAGATAGCAATTACTTCTTATAAGTAACCACTCTGTGAAATTTCAAGTTTTTAGTTCCAGCAGTATCGCAAAAAGCGCAAATTTAAGACTTTTTTGTTTCTGCACGGTTTTACATTTTGATTTTTTTATTAGAAATCGTTCTATTGCGCATATTTACGTTTATTTAAGAATAACAGCCATGTGAAGTTTCAAGTTTCTAGTCTTAACAGTTCCAAATTACTCATAATATAGAACGTTTTTAGAACATGTTCCGCTCACTTCCCCCTTTAAAATTTCAATTTTTTAGAAACTGTTGTTTGGAAACATTTACATCTTAAAAGTAACAGTCATGCCAAATTTCAAGTTTTTAACTTCAACACTGTCGGTGAAATCAACATTTTAAAACGTTTTTGTTCCTGAATACTTTTACATTTCAAATTTTTTAGTAGCATTTTTGTGCAAGCATTTCCTTCTTAAAAGTAACAGCTAAGAAAAATTTCAAGTTTCTTGCGCTAATAGTTCCACATTAATCTTACTCTAGGACATTTTTAGAACGTTTTCCGCCCATTTAATCCTTTTAAATTTCGAACTTTTTAGAAACTGTTCATAGTGAGAATTTACATCTTAAAAGTATTCACCATATCAAATTTTAAGTTTTTATCCCAATCAATATAACAGAAATTACAATTTTAGACCGCTTGTTACTCTTGCACCTCTTTGGGGGTTGTTATACCAACAAAAAATATTGCTATGTTGAGTCAGAGGGTCACCAGCATTTTTCAACAAGTATTTTTGAAATTGACTGGGTATTTCAAGAGATTTCAAACAAACACACGAAACTCACAAATGTTACTTGTTTAATATACTTGTTTAATATTAATATTAATGAATTTTTTTTTATTTTGTGTAAAACATAATTTTATCGCCAGAAGTGCACTGTAATTAGGTCAGACACCATATGTACTGTGAGCCACATTCCAAACAACCGTATTACCAAACAACCGTATCCAAACAACCGTACATTAACAACCGTATGTATCAAGGTTCTTTGGACGTGGACTACGACAATTTCCAGTAATTTCCGGGTGTTTATCACATTTCATAGGTAGCAGTGTAAGCCTGCTGAAACTATTATTACATTATCATTACTATTATGACCCTTATAAACAAAAACTTCCGTTAGACTTTGAGCGGTATATCTTGTATTTGTGACTGAATAACTTAATTCCGAAACTGGATTCTTTTACAAACAAAACTTTGCTGCAGTATATTCCATTCTTTCTTAATTACCTGTGCATAAACCTTTCCGAATATCATGTATATTTCACAATAAAAGAAAATGTAGTGTATCATTCTTTAAATATTTCCATAAGGAAGATTAAATAATACTATGTATTCATCGTATATATTTATTACTTTTTTAACCCACTTTATCTATCAAATCTTTGATATATCATATATTTACGGGAGAAAAATACTTATCTTTTTAAATACATTAAATGAAAGAATAATTATGTTTTTATTATATTTTATACAAAATTGCTATAAAATATGTTTTAACTCTTTTCGAATCTTATCATACATTTTATGTATGATGGATTTTCAGGCATGACACAGAGATATGACAGATTATAAAGTTCTACTTTAAACAAATATTTAAAAAAAAAAAAAGAAATTACCATGTTACCGGCGCTATATTACTGTCGAGATTTAGCGGTACTTTTCTAAAAAAAAACTTTGCAGGAGGTAGCTTAATAGTATGGGAAGAATTCGTTGCTCGTGTTGAGCTTCAGCTGGCCTTCACAAATTAGAAAATGGATAGTATTGTGTACCATATTGCAAGACCATCTTATCCCGTATCTCCGGCTATTAAAGTAAGGAAGGTTTACTTTTCAGTACAATTCCTGAGTACATAGCAATCGCAGTACATGAGATTGGTTGAAGCAGCAAAAAGTTAATGGACCACTTTGTTCGACAGATTGCAATCCTATGCAGAAACTGTGGTGAATTTTAGTTTGCAAAATCTCTGCCCACAATAAACAATATGAAAGCAAAGACGATCTCCTCCATGAATCAATATTAAAAACCTGGGCTGAAATTGACCAACATACGTTGATAAATCTTATTGAAAGTATGCCATCTCGAATGTATCCGCGACACGGAATCCTTGTAAGTATTCGTTTTCTTTTGTAACCAAAAAAACAATAAAACATTAATGTTTTTCTATGCAGGTATGTATGCCTTTGCATTGGAAAGTAACCACATTTTCTGTATTTTTTCCAAATGCTATTAATTACATATACATTTTCCTTTTGAATTGTTTTAATTACCAGTTAAATTCATCTAATGTCTTTCTCTTTTCACAAAAGTGAACATATTTTTCAGAATTGTAAAATTCTAAGGTGTGTGTATATTTTTTCATTGAAGTACCATTTCTTGATGATGAATTTATGAAATAGTATGCTACAAAAAAGACACAAAAATGATACTTTTCTTTTTAAAATTTTCTTACGGGTCATGCTCACCTTAATTTATCATATCCTGAGAAGGCGCTGGCACAAAAATATCATATATGCTTTTCTCATTAAATATCTATTTATAAACTTGTCTAGAAAAATTATAACACAAAAATATATTTCCTTGGATGTTCGTTCCTTGGACTAATTCATCACTACGATTGAGGGTATAGTGATTATACGCATTATAACAAATACAGTGTCAGATAAATCTACAAAAATTAGTTTCAAGTAAGTTCAGAAAAAAATATTTTATTAATGATGGCAGTGTACAAGATATGATAATTTACGAAATAGTATGTTTCGATTTTCATGGGTTTTAGATAAAGTGGCATAATACTGTTCGTGCTTATGCGTCCCCATTCTCAACTTCTGAATATACATACTACATACACACAGCTGGTAAACAGCATATTTAAATGCAGTGGAGATCTGTTATACGAAAAACTGGAATATTCAGAATAAAAAATATTAAACATAAAATTACCAGAACTTTTATGAATCCTATTAATATTATATACGTTAAAGTGTGGGTTGATGTGAGGCTAATGTCAGCGATAAAACATGTAATTGAATGCTTTTCTATCTCTGAATTTATATTCACGAAATTGTGGAAAAGTGGATTAAATAATTCACAAAAAGTGGATTATAACTCAGAAAATGTTTTCATCTATTTTTTATTTACTTTATTCAAATATGTTTTTGAAATGATTAAATAGAATAGTAAATAAAATTACTTTATACTTCATCATAGAGTAAACGTATAAATTTTCAAGCACATGAAATAAATTTAAATGATATTATATATAAAAACATAAATATGCAAATTGTAATCATCCGATATATTTTCTACTATAAAATAAGATAAAGAGTTCGTTAATTGTGTCTTTTTAAGTATCGTGTGTGAAATATTTTTATTATATAATGCAAGGATTTTTCTTTAAATGTTTTATGAACGATGTAACGGGTAATTAGCAGAATAGCATAAAAGTTAGTCGAAAAAATACTAGTCTATATTACTAAAATTCCTTTTAATGAATTTATTTTATTTATTTATTTATTTATTTATTTATTTATTTGCTTTTCTATGTGATAAACAATAGAAAATTTCATATAAAATATGTGTGAAATTCCATTGATATACCCCAAAATTCTGAAAACCAAAAATATGTGTGCCAAATTATAAATAAATGTAATAAATAAATAATATAATAAGCTGTAAATAAATTATCTTTAAAAATCATGTTTTTGTATACATTATATATATATTTTAACGCCTGTGAAATGTTTTAGTATTATTGTTTCAGAAACTATTCGTCCTTCTAATTGAAGTGTTTTTAGCGATCGTTAAAATTTCCCAGTCATAAGGGTGAGCACAATTATTAAAATAGTGTTATCTTTCATCTTTAAATAAATGTCAGAATGCAAATTTTCCCAACTCTTTCATCATCATCAAAAGAATGATAAATCAGTTTGTTTTACTTTGTATGGAAATTGAACATCCACTTCAATGTACAGAATTATTTTCAAAATAAAATGAAATGACATATTTTTATTGAATTACCGCTTTAAAAATGAAGTTAGATTTGAGAAACATAATTTAAGTATATCATAGTTGTTTTAACAGATATTGCTGTTTATTCTTATGGATAATTGTTTATTCATATCATATTAATATATTATTTGTATTTAAATGTTATATTATGTACAAACTACTTTAGTGGTAAAAAAATTTATACATTTAAATGTAAATATAAGAACATTATGTAAATAAAACCCCTCATGATTAACAGTAATTTCAGTAACTTATAATAAAAAAAGGAAATAATGAAAAATTGTTAGTAAATGATAAACCAAATGATTTGTTTTTAAGGTTTGAAACATTTTTTTATAATAATTATACCTGCCAACAAAGAAAATACGATTTGCAAAATGCACTTAAAAGTTTACTAATTTATGTATTTTTAAGTTTGTGTATGCAGTGTTCAAACATTGGTTATATACTTGTTCAGATTTTACTTGATGCGGTACATAAATATATACTGCGCTTTTGGACAAAATGTGTCTTTGCACGGATGAAGTTAGAATTTAATATAACAATTTAGGAAGGGGTTGAATTCGAAAATACCCCTACAATTCAAGATGGTGGTCACATCCAAATTGGTGTCTTATCGACAAAAATTCCCAACAACTTTTAATTTGGATATCATGTTCATGTACATAAACACTTATATAAATACGTCTGGATAAAACTAATATTAAATGAAATAATATTAAGCTGCAGACTTTTAATGTTAAAAACATACATATAAACGAATAAAATATGAATGGTTAGACGTTTCGTGTACTTACGTACACCACATCAGTATGTGACGGTAATTGCTGTTAGTAAGAGTGAACCAGGCCGTTCAGTCATGAAAGGAGGGCACAAGAGGTAAAGTTTAAAAAAAAGTCAACTTTATTGAAACTTAATCGGGATGGGATTTGAGAAAGTACACTACTAAATTTTCCTTACACCAAAAATAATTAATTTTACCCGAAACTGTACTCAGTAAAATAAACTTCAATAAATTAAATATAAAGATTCAAAGCGAACTTACAACTTTGAGGATAACAACAAGTCAGGATACCTTCAGCAAGAATCCAACTCCACGCTGTAGACTAGTCGTACACTGATCTCAATATGTTCATCCAGACTAATGCAATTGCTTATACGCTATTCAGCTTCGGATTTGTGATTCAATAGAAGGATCTAGATGCATTTTTATAGAGAAAGAACACCATCCAATTTCCGACTTCCAAACGTATTTCCAAAGCTTATCCATGCATTGATTGGCCAGCTATAACAATTTGCATAAATATCGATGAAAAGCAGAAACTCAAAAGTTCCGAGATTTTCACAGTCATTCGTCGAAAATTAAAGAAAGATAGACTTGATCAACTTTTACGCACATGGACAGTTAGTGGACAAAAAACAACGTTCGCATTCAAAACATCGCCTACTCACATGATCAGAGTAGTCGATCCATCACAAGTATTACGAATGAATCTTAATCTCAGATTAACGAAACTGTCCAAGTTCTAGCAGAATACAATGTTTTAACTAAACTGTGATTTTAACTATTTTTTCTTGTTTTTATTTTAGTGGTTTTGTAGTTGTATTCGTAATACTGATGAGGTGTACGTAAGTACACGAAATGTCTAACCATTTGTATTTTATTTGTTTATATGTATGTTTTTAACATTAAATGTCATCTGTGGTTTAATATTATTTTATTTAATGTTTGATGTAATTTCAAAATGTTTTTATATTACAACATAAATCTCAGTTAAAATAAGATACAAGGTATTCCATATTCGAACCAGGAAAAAAATTCCATCGAACCGTAACCCGATCCGAACACGAAAAATAAATTTCGTCGTCACGCAACCCGTACCGAAAGTGAAAATTTAAGTTAACCCAAAACCGACCTGAAACTAAAAATTTAATTTAATCAGAAACATAACCCAAACCTGAAAATTGAAGTTAACTTGAAACCCAAAGTCGACACGCAACCCGACCCGAAACAGAAAATTGAAGTTAATGCAAAAACCGACCCTAACCTGAAAATTTTATTTAACCCGAAACCTAACCCAAACATGAAAATTTAAGTTAATGCGAAACGCAAAGTCGACACGCAACCCAACCCGAAACTGAAAATTTAAGGTAAACCGTAACCCGATCCGAAATCGACGAAACAAATTCCTTCGTGTCACAACCCGACCCAAACTTGGAAATGGAAGCTAACCCGAACCCAACAAAAAAATTCCATCGAACCGCAGCACAAACCGAAAACATTAAAATAATTTCCATTGCCATGAAACCTCATCAGAACCTGAAATTTTGAGTTAACCCGAAACCCGACCCAAACCCGACAAAAAAATCCATCGAGACGTAACCGAATCCGAACCCGCAAAAATAAATTCCTTTGTCTCGCAACCCGACCCGAAACTGAAAATTGAAGTTAACCCCCGACAAAATGAATCCATCAAACGTAACCAGATCCGAATTCTAAAAAAATGGATGTTAGCCCGATCCGAAACAGGAACATAAGCGGCAACCGCGGGTCGGGTCAGTTTAGCGGAAAACGGTTTTCCAGACCCGATGAAGGGCTCTAATCATGGGTTATTGCAGAACGTTTAAGGTATTAAATGATTATGCATAATTTTAGTATAACAAGTAGGAGTAAGAACTTCAAATTTTATAAAAAAATGTATAAGAAAACTGTCTTTTTGACAGATTTCATTAACGCGGCTGAGAATTTAAGATTAGTGAATACTTCATTTTTGTTTTCAGGGTATATTTTTCACAACCATCTGTAGATGAGGCAGATTGTTAATATTTTCTCAGAATTATGTAGAAAAGGTAAGTTGTTATAAAAATAAAAAATATATGATATTATTATAAAAATATATATGAACATTTCTATATTAATGGAATCTGCAGATGAGGTTGATTTTTAAAGTTTTCCCAATTTTTAATGAGGGAAGATGGGTTGCCAATGAAAACATTTATAAAAAATATATATGAAAATTTCTGTAATAATTATTTCTACAGATGAGGCAGACTTTTTATGTTTCCCAGTTTTACTCAGATAACATCGGTATCTAAATAACGTTATTATAATATATATGTAAGAAATTTTTTGCAATAATGACACTTACAGATCAGGCAGACTTTTGTTGATTTTCAACGTTACGTAGAAAATGGGTTACAGAATGAAAATATTATAAAAATAAATAAGAAGTTCTTTGTCTATGAAAACTGCAGATGTGGCACATTTTTAATATTTTCCCATCATTATGTAGAGAAGATATGTTGCTGAATGAATTTGATAAAAAAAGAAAACTGCTTTATTGATAGATGATTTCATTTATGCGCCTTGTTGATAATTAAGGTTAATAAACACATTCTTTTCTATATATAAAATTTGCCCTCTGCCACAAAATATACAAAACACAATTTGCAGTCAAGACGAAAACGGTTAACTTAAATTTTCAGTTTCGGTTCGGGTTGCGTGACAACGAAATTTATTTTGTCGGTTTCGGATCGTGTTACGGTTCGATGGATTTTTTATCGGGTTCGGGTCGGGTTTCGGGTTAACTTGAATTTTCTGGCTTGGATCGGGTTGTGACACGAAGGAATTTATTTTGTCGGGTTCGGATCGGGTTACGGTTCGATAGATTTTTTCATCGGGTTCGGGTCGTGTTTCGAGTTAACTTTAATTTTCTGGCTTGGATCGGGTTGTGATACGAAGGAATTTATTTTGTCGGGTTCGGATCGGGTTACGGTTCGATGAAATTTTTGACGGGTTCGGGTTTCGAGTCGGGTTGCGTTTCGACTTTGTGTTTCGAGTTAACTTTAATTTTCAAGTTTGGGTTATGTTGCGGGTTAAATTAAATTTTCAGGTTCAATTGGATTTTTGAGTTAACTTAAAATTTCATTTTCGGATCGGATTGTGTGACTACGAAATTTAAATTATCGGGTTCGGGTCGGGTTTTGGAATAACTGGAATTTTCTGGCTTGGATCGGGTTGTGACACAACGGAATTTATTTTGTCGGGTTCGGATCGGGTTACGGTTCAATGAAATTTTTGACGGGTTCGGGTTTCGGGTTAACTTCGATTTTCAGTTTCGGGTCGAGTTGCGTTTCGACTTTGTGTTTCGAGTTAACTTTAATTTTCAGGTTTGGTTTCGGTTAGTTAAATTAAATTTTCAGTTTCAAATCGGTTTTTGGGTTAACTTAAATTTTCAGTTTCGGTTCGGGTTGCGTGACGACGAAATTTATTTTGTTGGGTTCGGATCGGGTTACGGTTCGATGGAATTTTTTATCGGGTTTAGGTCGGGTTTTGGGTTAACTTGAAATTTCCGGATTGGATCGGGTTGTGACACGAAGGAATTTATTTTGTCGGGTTCGGATCGGGTTACGGTTCGATGGATTTTTTATCGGGTTCGAATCGGGTTACGGTTCGATGGATTTTTTATAGGGTTCGGATCGGGTTACGGTTCGATGAAATTTTTGACGGTTTCGGGTTTTGGGTTGACTTTAATTCTCACGTTCAGGTCGGGTTCGTTTCAACTTTGTGTTTCGAGTTAACTTTAATTTTCCGGTTTGGGTTATGTTTCGGGTTAAATTAAATTTTCAGGTTTGTGTCATGTTTCGGATTAAATTAAATTTTCAGTTTCAAATCGGATTTTGGGTTAACTTAAAATTTCCGTTTCGGATCGGGTTGCATGACTATGAAATTTAATTTTTCGGGTTCGGATCGGGTTACGGTTCGATAGATTTTTTTATCGGGTTCGGGTAGGGTTAACTTATATTTTCTGGTTCAGATCGGGTTGCGTGACGACAAAAATTATTTTGTCGAGTTCGGATCGGTTTATGTATCAATGGATTTTTATTTCTCTGGTTCGGATCGGCTTTCGGGTTAACTTCAATTTTCAGGTTCGGGTCGGGTTGCGAGACGAAGAAATTTATTTTGTCGGGTTCGGATCGAATTACGGTTTTCAAATAATTTTTAAACTCTTATTAATTGTGACTTTTCTGCTGAGCATGACTTTTAAGTATGCCTTTTTGAGTATGACTTTTCTGCAAATTAAGCTGGGCTGCTTTGTCAAATATGTAAAAATATGTAATTTTTTTTAAAAATAAACTTGCCAAGCAGGGCTTGCAGGGGCTAAAGCCATATGGTAGGCCTCCCTGCTTGGTTGAATCTGAATCTGAATCTGATGGAATTTTTTAATGGTTCGGGTTAGGTTTCGGGTTAACTATTATGTTCAGGTTCGGGTAGGTTTGCGACACGAAGGAATTTAATTTGTTGGGTTCGGATCTGGTTACGGTTCGATGAAATTTTTATGTCTTGTTCGGGTTGGGTTACTGGTTAACATCGAATTTTTAGGTTCGAGTTGCGTTGCGACATGAAGGAATTTATTTTATCGGGTTCAGATCGGGTTACGGTTCAATGGGGAGTTTTTTGTCGGGTTCGTGTAGGATTTCGGGTTAACTTCAGTTTTCTGGTTTGGGAGGGGTTGCGACTCGAAGGAATTTATTTTGTGCTTTGAGGATCGGGTTACGGTTCGATGGAATTTTTCTGTCGGGTTCGGGTCGACTTCGAATGCAATTTTCATGTTCGATTTAGGTACAACACCAAATTTTGACAAAGAACTGGTCATTTTCTAAATAGGCATGGTCATTTTTCAATTAGCCTAACGCTATCTAGGCTCTTTGCAATGAGTCTAAAAAATGCAGGCTGATTGAGAAATAAATTACCATATTCCAATTAGCCTAACGCTGTCTAGGCTCTTTGCAATAAGCCTGAAAAACATCAGGCTGATTGGGAAAAGGGAAATGATTCTCCAATTAGACCGGCTCTTTGCAAAGAGCCTAGGCTGTTTGCAAAGAGGCGGATTTCCCAATTATCCTACGACATATACAAAGACTCTGAACAGAGAAATAAAGTGTATTAAATATTGGATAGGAATATTGAACAACTACATCGTTTGGGTGTGTCCCCATAAATCATGGTGTGTCCATGATGAATTTCAAGGGTCTAGATGAAGGAGAATGAGTAAAATTTATTAATCGTGAATCAAAGTAGTACAAATTATGCTAATTTTTTTTAATCAAATCAGCTTAATAAGAGAAACCAAAATAGTGTCGAGAAAAATTCCGATAAATACAGCCTCAAGCATCCTCCTCTGTTGCTATTTACTAGATTACCTGTTCCAACAATTAATACATTTGAAAACATACGTTGCTTGCATATACATGGAAACCTGTGGTATTAACCATTGGAACAGGTGATTAGATTCGAAGTCGAATCTCAGATTCAGAGTTTTGCAACAAGAGAAAGTTTCTGGGAGTAATCGATGCAAGTTATCTTCCAAGAAATAGATATCACAAACAGTTTATTGATAAAGTACACGAGTTTATTGTGACCAAGTATTGAAGTGGGCCAAATCAATTGTATGTACGATGTAATCCCATTTGCAAAAGTGGTGTTATAAACACAAGGAAAACTTCACACGGTAAAATTTCGTTTTCAAAATGTTTGATTTAAGTAAACTTCCAGGCGACAGACTCGAAATTCTGTTATCTGTAAAAGGTCATGATTATGTTAAATCGCATGTGTTTTGCTATATGGAAGGAATAAAAGCCCACCTTCCGAAGAGTATTTCAATCACATGTGAAAATGGATAATAACTTGATAAAAAAAAATAATTTCTTTAGCTATGCAGAGGAATAAAATTATGAGACAGATGTTATTGCTTGTATGAGATTCTAGAGATGTCTGAAAAAGAAAAAAATAAGATCAATGTGTTTAATTTTCTGCAAATTGTCCGAAACACAGTCAGGAAAAATCAGTGCTATCGTCACAGCTACACTTTATTATGGATCACATGTTAAAAAAATCATTGAATTCTAACCTGCCTAACAATTAATCAGTCAACTAATATCATGAATGAATTCCTAAAGCTTTCCTTATGTTCAACATTAAACATCACGAAACACCTTTACTACTCTATATCGATATATGGTTTGGTGGACGACCAAGAAACAAGTCGACAAATAGATAAATTACATAATTTTGGAAAATCGGTGTATTCAAATCAGATATATTAAGTAACATCAAGTGTATTTCTGCTAGTTGTGAATGTTTTGTTAAGGAATGCTGCGGGTTTATCTGTCATTTTATTAATTTTATTTGGTGCATATATATACTGCTAACAGCTTAAAGAGTGGAGTTGGACTGCAACAAGTATGTATGGTAGTACAACGTCTACCTGCAGGTATTTCTAGAAACAAATTATAGCGCAACTAAAAGCAAAATAGCTGCTATTGAACAGAAATCTATAAAGAATCGTTATCTTTTAAATAATTTTAAATCTACAATGGATAATCAATCTTTCCCCATCATTTAGAATGAATCCTTTAAGAAACATGCAACTCTTATTAAAAAAATAATAAAGAATTAAATCTTCAAGGAGGTCTTAATCATTTTCCATTTATCCCAAGAAGACATATCATCGCTGTAGACTCGTAAAGTATGAAATGTTGAAAAAATGGAAATGAAATGATTAGATAATGTTATACCAAATACTCACTTAAGAATAAAGTTACTTCTTTTACTGGAACTATTTATTTTTAACTTTTATCTAAAATAAAAATAAAACAGATGTTTTTGTGTTTGTGTGCAGTTTTTTTAAGCAGAAGCTGCGCTAAGATAGAAGCGGAGGATTTGTGGAGGAAAATGAAAAAAATGGCTAAAATAATTCATTTTACGGGTGGCTTTAAAAAATTTTATTAGTTCTTTTTTAAAAGAAATATGAAATAAAATAAACTTGACTTTAATCATTGTGTTTTCATGAAGTTATACATTTAGACTGAGATCTATAAATGGAAGTAGTTGTTATCAATTGTGCTTTAAAGATTTCAGCTATTTTAACCTAAGCTTTTATTATATCTTTGTTTTGAAAAAGACAATCTTACCTATTGAGATAGAATTTCAAACATTATGATTTTTAATCGGATATAACTTTACATACCTGTCATAGTTTACGAATAAAATATGTTTCGAAGTTCAGACAGCTAACACAAAAAAAACATCGTTCCGATAATGATACGCATACATGAGCAATTCATTGTCTTTACAATTTTGTTCTGAGGCATACTGATATATATGATATGGTCAGGGCTTTACAAAATTGATAAAATCTGGTAGCCAGCAAAAAAAGTTAGTCGCCAGTGAATTAAACCCCCGCTGCTCCATTACTGACTTTCCAAAAGCACAAAAGTTTTTTTTTTTTTTAAAGAAACCATTTTCTAATAAACTTATGTAATCGGAATCAGCAGAACGGGTGGAGTTAATTTTGATCCAATAATCTACGAAAAAAAATTGAAGATATACAAAATATATATATAAAAAAATTCCTTCTGAAATGCAGGGAATGATTTCTTTATTCATTTATTACAGATTTATTACATTTTTACATTTATTACAGACTTTTTTCATTTATTATGATAATCCAAACACATATAACTGTCAATTATTTTTTATTAAATAATGTAATAAAATTAGTAATAAATGAGTAGTTCTTGAGTAAAATAATGATCCACATTAATCTCATCAATAACGATTTCTCATTTATCAATAAACGATTCTCTCTTCTTCCTGGATAACTGAGCGTTTTCTGTATATAAGTGTGTGAGAGTATAATTATTTTTCCAGGTGTTTAAGTAATAATTAATGTGTTCGCAAGACTAAGTTGCTACAAGAAAAAATATTCCTAGTGACATATCCCATCAACACCAAATTTTTCTGAATAAAATTTGTGCACATAGCTTCTATGCGCCTTCTCTCAAATTTCGCATTCTGTTCACACAATATCTTCCAGTTATTTGCACGGACGCTTCTTTCCAATTATCTGTCGTCTCCAAACTTTTGAAAACGTATCTGGCCACTTTCCTGTCGCTTGGATGGCATACTGTTTTCTATGACTTAATCGTGATACATCTTTAATATGGTGCAGCGAGGAATTTAAAAAGCTCTAAAAAATTCCAAAATACTATACTATATGTGTCAAACTGTATGATACCTATATCAAATTCCGTTAACTGTCGTAGAATACTTATTATTACGTTTATAAACGTTTTAAGATTTCAAAAAGCTGTAAATTGGAACTCACAATCATTGATTAACTATACTCTTTTAATGGGATGCAAGCGTGACGTATATTACTGCTTCATAATAGTCTTTGATATGCCAGTGCACCTTTTAAAAAACAAATATTTCCTTCTCTTCCTCGCTCAGTATATATATATTACAGGGTGATCAGAAAATGAGTATACATTTGAAAAATTAATAATTCGCGGAATAATGCAGGTAGAGATTTAAAAATTGACACACACGCTTGGAATGACATGGGGTTTTATTGTAACCACACAAAAAATAGTTGAAAAAATTGCCGTCAGATGGCGCTGTACAGCAAAAAGTCAGTGACGCTGCCTGAGAATCGTGTATAAAAGGAGCTGTAATGAGAGATATAATCAGATGCACCAGCAATCGCAGCATGTTGATGTTACCAGAAAAGGCAATGTTAGTGAAGCTCTACTATCAAAATGGCTGCGATCGATCGAAATCAATAAGATGCTAAAAGACAACATCGAACGCCAATTTCTCAACGTAACTACAGATATGCTGTACAGTGCTGTGTACAAATTTGTCCCTCGACTACAGCTATTGTTGAGGGATGACGGTGGACATGTTCAGCATTTCTTCTGAAGAACACCGTCTTTGCTTTGTCATAATTTGTTATGCTAATTATTGCTTTTCTGATCACATGAAGCGCCATCTGTCGTCCATTTTTTTTAACTTTTTTGGTGGTTACAATAAACCCCACGTCATTTTAAGCATGTGTGTCAATTTTTACCTCTATACCTACATTATTCCGTGTATTATTAATTTTTCAAATGTATACTCATTTTCTGATCACCTTGTATATATAAACATTATATATAAAGTTATAAAAGTTTATATATATATATATATATATATATATATAGCTATATTCATAAATTAAAAAAATAAACTGGTGGAAAATTAATCAAGAAATGAATTTCTAAGTGAATTCAATAGAAATTTGAAGAAATATATTCGAATAACACTAGCAGAACATACGACGACTATTCCAAGTTACTATGTTTGACATGAAAAAAAAAGAAAAAGCTTAACATTAAGATAAATTTTTGCTTTACTTGTTACAGAAAATAGATTTGCCTGTATTCTATTGGTGATTAATTGTGGGATTTTGAGCAAAATTGACTCGTTTTCATTTAAAACTTGATAGCTTAGCTATTGCCTTGATTTACAGAATAATATTTTTTTCTTCATGTTTTCTTTTACTACTGAAATTTACCATTAAAATGTTTTGAAATGATATAATATTAAATGAAATAATATTATAATATTCATATATTATTCATGTACTACTTAAAATCGTTAAGTTGATCTATTTTATAGCAGTGAAAGAAAGAAGACAAAGAGGAAGTTTTCGAATATTTAGTAAAATACTAGTAAATATAATTTATTAAGATAATCAATAAAGAATGCATGAATATTTATAAGGTAATGCATTATTAAAGATAAAATATTTAACTTAAAGCGTAATATGTTACAAATTTATGCAGTTGGATTTATTATAAAAGCATTTTTGCATCGACTATTTCTTTTGAAAATACATTTAATGGATTTGTATATTATAAATCTAATATTTTCCTTTTCATTTAACAGTTTGTATATTAATATTTCAGTAGAAACATATTAAGTTAACAACGATACATAATTTTGAAAATATACAATTTGTAAAAAATTAACGCATGTAGTACTTTAGTCGTAAAATGAAACTATTTAAATCAAATTTCTTTGACAGGTTTTCTGAATTTTTAAACAAAATTTCTGGATGTGACAAGCTGTCAACATATTTTTTCTTCGAATTTTTTTTTTTTTTTTTTTTTTTTTTTTTTTTTTTTTTTTTTTTTATGAAACCCACATTTTTTTAATCCAAATCCCCAACCTTCATTTATTGCACCTTGAAATTTTTACATTTACACATTGAGAAAATCTTTAAATACCAGCTAAAATCTTATCATAAAATTATCAAAACTTAGAAACATTTTCTTGAAAGTTGAACGTATTTAAACTATTAAAAAGTTTATAACTGTATTTTTATCTAGAATAAAGTTGCTTACTTAGAAATCCAAAAATATGACGGGCTATGACATTTCGATCTTGCCGATGCAGTCTCGGCGCACACTATGACGATATGGCATTTTTATTGCATTTTTTAAATTTTATATTACATAACTTTTATTATTTAAAATTGAATTTTTAATTATATGCAAGCAGCCTAAAAGAGAATTAACAATAACAATAATTTTCAGGGATTGTAAGCTTACCACACAAGTAAGAGTTTGTCATAAATATCTTTTAAATATAATAAACGTTTATAAACAATCTCTATAAATCGAACACAGTTATACATCTTCAACTTTTATCTATAAGAGTTTTGCTGTTCTTTGCCAACTTACCCTAGTGAGAAACAAAAGTGTTAAATGGTGCCCATATTTTATCTTCACAAAATTTCTTTAAAAGACTTTCACGTTTGACATTAAACTTAAAAGCATTAGTACATTTTATAATTTATTTTACTACAACATTAAAAACAGATTGGCAATATTTTGGCACTAAGAACTCTGTATGAATAACACAATACACACGAACCAATACTGGATTCTCATTCTTATATATATATATATATATATATATATATATATATATATATATATATATATATATATATATATATACCATAATACACTTCCCTGACAGTGGGCTTTTTGACCTCATTATTGCCATTTGTCCGGCCTCTTTTAAAATGTATTAATTTTAAGTGTTTTAATACCTCGTTTAGATACTTTAAAAATTTTTTTATTAAATGTGTTCAAGACAAACAGCTTTGGATACAGACTTAAATAGGTTCATTTGCAAAAGTTTCTTCACACAAGATATTGTCCACGAATAAAAATACTAATATCATCCAATATTTATTACTTAAAGAAGTTCTGCAGAAATTGTAGAATGAAGTTAGTACAAGAAAAATTAAAGAAACTTTTAAATATTAAAATTATTTAAAAGTACTTTATGACTTTCCAATGCAATTATTCAGTTAAAGTTGTTTTTATGTATGGAAACATTTTAAAAACTGGATACAAAATTTTTAATTTGACTTGTTTTTTCATTTTATTTTTTAAATTTCAATCTATTACTTTTAGTTTTAGTCTACAATATTACTTTACCAAAAAAGAAAAAAATAAATTTACTGAGAATGTGGTAAAAACAAATCTGGAATTGCACCACATGAAAACTGAAATTGCCCTCGCATGGTGCGTGCGCCCCATTTTCCGAACCACTGGTTTATACAGTGAAACAGATACACTTTTAAAATGAAGTATATGAGTAATGTCGAAGGACTAAGCAGAGTCAATCAAAAAAGATCCCATTCATTTTAATTTTTTCCAGAAAAAAATAGATTTTTGATTCGAAATTGTCTTTTTTCAATTTATGTTTAAAAACATAATCTTTGGTATAATTTCAGTATGAATATTACCACATAACACTTATCTTTTCAGTACGAATCCCTAATTTTCACACAATATTTTGATCCTTTGCAAGTTTTCTTTGGAATATCAAACGTGAAATCATTCGGTTGAGAAATTCAGGAATAATGAAGGTTCGAATTTGTAACTCATAATGCAAAATTCTTTGAAATTAGTTTAAAAAAAAATATGAATCGTAACCTAGAATTTGTTTTACAAAAATCGATTTCTAGAAGCTTCAAATATAGGAATATAAAATTAAAGCTTATTCCGCCATGTAGTTCTTGACTTATATATATATATTTAAGTA
Organism: Maratus michaelseni; assembly: GCA_963931845.1. Lineage (NCBI taxonomy): Eukaryota > Metazoa > Arthropoda > Arachnida > Araneae > Salticidae > Maratus > Maratus michaelseni. The sequence goes on from OZ007591.1 coordinate 177,106,711, forward strand.
CTTGATTTAGAATCAATTTTGCAACGATTACAAATTAATTTAATGTTCGAAGTTGCAATTTAAGCCATCATATTTACTAATTTACGTGAGTTAACAACTTCCCTTTGGTAACCAATGATACAATTTACCGAAAATGCCAATATGGATGTCAAAATCAAATGTTACCAATGGGAAATGTCCGAGTTCGGTACAATTTCTGTATGATGACGACAACAAAAGCTTACTTTTTTACATAGATTTAAAATTAAAAACAATAATCCAGTCGAATGTCTATTGCCTTTTTTATGTGAAAAGTTGGAGATTAAAATGTTCACTATCTACCAATAAGTATTTGGACATTTGTGATCGAAATGAAAAAAAAAACATTTATTCACATTCAATAGTTTGGTAGAGCTTCCAGAAGAATCAACTACAGCTGCAACCCTCCTGGGCATGCTTTCTACAAGTCCTTGTATGACAGCTTGTGGTATTTTTTCCATTCGGCTTGTAGAAGAAAGGTAAGTTCCTTCACTGATTTTGCACGGTTGCTGATTTTGTCCTTTTATTCGACGATCCAACTCGTCCTAGAAGTTTTAGATTGGATTCAGGTCTGGGCTCTGGACAGTTCAGTCCAATCTATCAACCTCATTGCCACAATACCAATCCATGGTGGACCTCGCAACCTGACATCTGGCGTTATCTTCCTGGAAGTAACATAGGTCCAACCCGTAGAACTGCCGCAACGTATGAAACACACTGTCATCCAAAATAGTGCAGTATGCGTCGGTATTGAGCTTAGCATGAATTGAGACTAAAGGTCCCAGACCAAATCAGAAAAAAACATCCCCAGACCATAATTCCCCCATTCGCCGAAGTTAACTGTGGGCACAATGCATTCTGGCAGAAGACGTTCTCTAGATAGACGCGAGACCAAGACCCTACTATTCAAACATTAGAGGGTGAACCTTGATTCATCAATCCAGAGAACCCGTTTTCACTGCTGTACAGTCCACTGTCGACGTGATTTTGACCACCTTAACAAAGCAGCGCAGTTGGTTATCAAAGGCTTATGGGTGGCAGCAAGACCACGAAAAGCAAGCAGATGAGCTTCCTTACGGATGGTATTCATCGAGGCAACACACACGGATGCCTGTTGAAACTCTTGGCATATGTGTGCCATTGGTTGGGTGGGATTCTTCCGAATTTCTGTGGACAGTACCTGTCGGTCTCTATCTCCCAGTTTCGTGGGTCAACCGACTCTGAGCATATTCCGACAATCACCGCTCAATTTCCACTTCTGAATCACATAGGCCACAGACGAATTTGGGTAATTCAGCTCGATAGATCTGTCCCTGAAAGATTAGCCATTTCTGTGCTACCCGATGATTACACCATTCTCAAAAATCAGATAACTCTCTATTTCGTGGATTTTTTTTCATGCGACTGATGCCAATGTTGTTTCCGACAGCATATTTAACGATGGAGAGCGTGACGCGTATTAGCACAGCAGATATCGACAATTGCATAGGTGTCCAAATACTTATTGGTAGATAGTGTATGAGATGCTCTCTTTCTTTTGGAAGACTGTACGGTAGTCAATTTTGTAAAAAAATGACGTGGCATACAGTGAGACATATAACGATGGTAGACAGTGCGACAGGGTCTAATGTTGTAGCGTTAAAGTTATATTTATTCTATAATGAATATTATGCATGGTATGTTATTTTAAAATGCTTTTATATATTTGAGATATGGTTGTCCATATGTAAGTCTTGCCTTTCTCACCATACTACTACATAGCACTTTTAAACTCCAGTCCCTCAATTTATCAGATTTTGATTCTTAAAAGCATTTTACATTTCGAACATTAACATATAAATTTTCCACGCACAACCATGTCACCTGCTAGACGGCTGAATGCGTCGCTGAAACACATAAAAATACAGCACATTCTGACTGTGTACTAGGGGTAATTCAAAATTACTCGAATTGTAAAAAACATATTAAAGTAATTTTTGTCTTGTTTCTATTCAATGGTATTACTAAATTTGATATGCCAGAAGCTTCCAATAAACCAGTTTATCTATGTAAAGTTTAAAATTTATTCACTCAATTATATTTTTATCGATAATTTATGTATACGATCTTAATGACAATAATTTATTGATTTTTAAATATTTCTCCTGTTTTTTTTAAAATATTTCTCCCTTTGTACTTTATGTTGTGTATTTATACAAAATCCGCTACGTAAATTATTCGTGTTTGTAAATGAATTTAAGAAAAATACGAAATAATAAAGCAAACCTCTTTGAAAAGAATCATGATAGAAAAATGAAAAGAAACCGCATTTATAAACTGATCAAATAACACGCATTTCTATTCTTATTTCTTATATCGAATTGACTTTCCGCATTAGCATATCACAAAAGTACATTTTTCAAAAATTAGTGACATGAAATAAAAAATTCAGTTTCAAACATTGATATAATTTTGATAAAATTTAGCTGTAGAAACAACCCTGAATAATTCTTGTGAAAAGAATATTAAATTCATAAAAATCTACAAATTTACAGTAAATTGAAATTTTAGCAATATATTTTCAGAGTTTAAATAATGAAAATACAATTGTACTGTAAAAAAGAATTTGAAAGTCCTATGCAATGCTTATACCAAAATTATACAAATAAAATAAATGGGAAAATGTAATAAAATAAATTTCATACATTGCAATGCTATATTTGTAATATTTAAATTGCTTCAAATTAACTTTTAATAAATTGTCAATATGTACGTTTGATATAGAATCTTACATAAAATAACATGAGTGTTCTGAGTTCTAGTGACTCAGAATTATTAAGCAGAACCTATTAAGCAAATGCAATACCATTTGGTGTACGTTCATAGCGAAGCATGCGGTTTCGATTTCTAAACGTAAAAATATATATTACCAAATGTCAACACCAGAGGAAACTTTGGCACTTTTTGATTAAAAAATGGGCTTGTGGTCGCTTTTGGTATGTACTCTTTTCTATTCGATGCGAAGTCTGTACAAAATGGCCACTGTCGTCAGCTACAGAACTTTGCAATTCGAAAATTGCACCAAAGAGTATGACGTTTCGATTCTCAAATCTTCATGCGCCGTCAAGGACACTTGATCTTTAACATTGTGAGTTTTGGTTAGTGGGATTATTGATTATGTATCAAAGCCATGTTCGTAATAACTCAACTTTAAAAGATCGAAAAACATTAGATATGAAGCAAATAAACGATGATATGTTGAGAGTGGAAAATTTTAATCATCACAAGCAACTATCGTAATATCAAAATAGTGGACAAACTGAACCACGTTTGTAATTACTAAGAAAGTTATCAACTCCTGAGCAGACACTTTGTGCTTTCAGTTTCATCTGGCCATTACGTATTATTTTTAACGTATTCATTCATGTATTTCCATAATATTATGTTAAAACTATGGGGCTCTGTCCCCAGCGGCCTTCGTGGCCCCCGGACTTTTCTTGGTCTGTATGTATATCTCTCTGTCTCTCTGTCTGTCTGGCATATGTCTACTATCTGTCAGCAGTCTGTTTCCTGTCTTCTGTTTGTCTGACTGTAAGCACTCTCTCGGCTGTATGCATGCTGCCTGCTATCTATTTTCTGTCTACATTGTTCGCTGTTTATATGTTATATATCTGTTTGTCTGTTCTGTGTCTATCTGCTGTGTATCTGTCTGCTATGTGTCTGTCTGTCTGTCTGGTGTCTTATTGCTAAATATCTGTAGTCTGTTGTATGGATGTATGTCTGCTGTGTGACTACACTCTGTCGGTTTTCGGTCTGCTGATTGTTTGGTAGATCTACCAGTTTTCTGTCTTTTTCCTGTTTGCTTGTTGTATGCTGCTGGTCTGTCTTATATCTACTGTATGTCTGCTGTCGGCTATTTATTGTCTGTTTACACTTTATCGGCTGTTTTTATGCTGTGTTTGTCTGGTTTCTGCCTTCTCTTTTTCTGTTATCTGTGTCTCTGCTATCTGATGTCAGGCGTCTGCTATCTGATGTATGTCTGCCTGATGAAAGTCTGGCTGCTGTATGTATGTCTCTTGTATACCGTTCTACTGTCTAATGTCTATCTACAATCTGCTGTCTGTATGTCTGCTATCTGCAGTCTGTCTGCTGTTTACTATCTGTCTACAAGCTGTATGTCTGTCTGGCGTCTTCTGTGTGCCTGTCTAGATTCTGTCCGCTCACTGTCTGCCAGTTCTCCCTGATCTCTGTCTACTAATTGTCTGACAACTCCCCATGCTATCTGTATGTTTCCTGTCTGGCTGCTAACTTTGTGTTTTCTGTTTGTCTTCTATCTTCTGCCTGTCTCTAACAACATACTAAAAATATATTACCGCCAGTATTCAACAAATCGTGCATTTAACATATATTCGTTTCATGTATTCCTATTTATTTTGTGCGGCGCTGTAAAGTAACTATAAATACTATATACACCTTCTTCGAAAAAAAACACACGCCATATAAGACTGTAACAAAACAATAAAATTACATTACCGTCAGCATTCTACAAGTCTCGCATTTAACATATATTCGAATTCTTTTGTGCGGTACTGTAAAATAACTAAACATGTTTTCATATGTTCAAGAAAAAACATGCTGTATGTGACTCAAAAAACATTTTAAAATTTCATTACCGTCAGCATTTTACAAATCCAGCATTTAACATATATCCGTTTCATATATTCGTATTCTTTTTTGCGACCCTGTAAAATAACTAAAAATGTTAGATACACTCTGTTCAAGAAAACACATGCTAGAGGTGACTGTAACAACATTTAAAAATTTCATTATCATCAATATTCTACAAATCTCGCATTTAATATATGTTCGTATTATTTTGTGCTATAAATGCTATATGCACTTTCTTCCAGAAAAAAGAATGCTGTAGGTGACTGTAACAAAATTTTATAACTTTATTACCGTCAACATTCTACAAATCCCGCATTTAACATATTTGTGTTTCATATATTCGTATTATTTTAAGCTGTTATGTGAAATAAGTATAAATGCTATATACAGTACAGTATAAACAATACAGTAGGCGACTGTAAAAATATTTTCAAATTTCATTACCGTCAGCATTCTACAAATCCCACATTTAACATATATAAGTTTCATATATTCGTATTATTTTTCGCGGCTCTGTATAAATAACAATAAATGCTGTATACACCCCCTTCTAGTAAAAACATTCTTTATATGTTTGTAACAACATACTAAAATTTCCTTTCCGTCAGTGTTCTACAAATCACACATTTAACATATATTCTTTTTATATATTTGTATTCGTTTGTGCGGTCCTGCATAATTAACTATAAATGTTATATATGCACAACCTTCTAGGAAAAACCTTCTTTAGGTGTCAGTAATCGGCGAAGGTTTACTGAAAATATACTGAACGTCTAACATAGTGAAAAAAAAAGCTTTCAAATACTGATACCGGAATAATAATAATATAGATTATATAGTCCTTTCATCTATCTATCTATACTAATAAAAGAAAGTTTCGATCTGTGTGTGTGTGTGTGTGTGTGTGTGTGTGTGTATGTCTGTTGGCGATAGCTAGGAAAATTTAGCACACCTAGAAGTCTGTAAATTTAGATTTAGGTAGTCCAAACACTCTCCTGGTATACCTGAGCCTCAGAATTTTAAAATTTTGAAAATTAAAGTAGTTTTCAATTAAAAATTGATCAAAGATCACAAATAAAAAAGTCATTATTCTGAAGCGAGCTGGCGCATGTGCAGAAACCAATTTCCGTATCATCCGGAACAGAAGAAAGAAAGCAGAAAACATTCCGTTTTTGTTTAAAGTATTTCTAAATTCGCCATGGACAAACGGCTAAAAATACGGAAAAACCGTCTACATATTCTAAAAGAACATACTTTTACGTCTCGAACGATCTGCTTGGTTTGAAAAATTTTACATTTAACCCTTTCAAAAAAAATAATCAAAAAGCATCGAATTCGTGTTTTTTATTTTCTCCCGTTTTCCGAGCCTTGCATCTACCGGAATACAAAATATACGGAAAAACGAAGGTCACCAAATTAAAGAACTGTTTTTGTCCTTTACAAAGCCACCTTTGGTTTTAAAAAATACAAAAATTAACCCTTCGAAAAAGTATATTTTCTGTATGCCGTTTTGCGATTTTTGCGATTTTGGCAATTTTTAAAATTTCGCATTGGCGATTCAGAGACAGGTACGAAAAACTAAAAATACCAGACAATATCTACATTTATTCCTTTTTCGACATATGTATTTCTAATTGAAAAATACGAATATTAACCCTTCAAAAAAAATTCGTGCGCAGGCATCTCTTTTGCGAATTCCGATTTTCTGCTATATATTAAATCTGGCATCGGCTTTCTAAAATAACTAAACATCTATGTTCTATCGGGTTTAGGCAGAAACCTTTAGTTTAAAAAATAAATCACGTTAACCCTTTCGAAAACGTTTTTAACCGTAAGTTAATTTCGCTTTTTTAACTATTTCTCCTATGTTTAAAAATCCGAATTGGCGTTTATAAACAAGATACGAAAAACTAAAAATACCGTGCCTAATCTATATCCCTTTGTTTTTTAAAATAATTAAATTAACCGTTTTGAAAAAATTTAATTTTAACCCTCCGTAAAAAAATCCTTTTCAAAACTCACTCACGCGAATTTCCTTTTTTTGGTCCAGATTTAAAAATCGGCATCGACTCGGGAAATGCAAGTACGGACAAACAGTAGACTCCAGATCATAGACACGTTCATTTTCTTCAAAATGCATCGTTGGGTTTTAAAAAATATCTACATTAACCCTTTAGAAACCGATCGATTACGTAACCCACTTTCGCGATTTCCGCTATTTTGGCAATGTTTACCCGTAGTTAAATTTCAATTCTGCTAGGAAATTTGGTTGGGTCAAGTGTTCTGAAAAAGCCTCTTCCAGAACAGACTGCACCCCCTGGCGGTGGAAAAGTAGAACTATAGGAGTATATGTTATTCTATGGACCCGATTACGACGGGGTTAGGCTCATTCGACTTGATATCTATAGCCTTAAATATTTTAGCTGCACTTTTGACAGCAAGGATGCGATTTCCGATCTTGGGTTTTATGAGCCCGATTACGACGAAGTTTGCCTCATTCGACTTGATTTCGATAGACTTACAGAATTCAGTCATATTCGTATAGAACAGATTATTAATATTTCGGGGCCGGGCAACGCCGGGCGCATTAGCTAGTATACTAATAAAAGAAAGTTTCGCTCTGTGTGTGTGTCTGTGTGTCTGTTGGCGATGACTAGTAAAATCCAGCCCACCTAGAAGGCTGCAAATTTAGATATAGGTAGTCCAAACCCTCTCCTGGTGCACCATTACGTCAGAATTTTACTATTTTGAAAATTAAAGTAGTTATTAATTAAAAACTGATCAAAGATCACAAATAAAAACGTCATTATTCAACAGCTAGCTGGCGCATGTGCAGAAACCAATATCCGTATCTTCCGGAATAGAAGAAAGAAAGCACAAAACATCCCGTTTTTGTTTTAGGTTTTTCTAAATTCGTCATGGGCAAACGGTTAGAAATACGGAAAAACCGTCTACATATTCTGAAAGAAAATACTTTTACGTCTCAAACGATCTGGTTGGTTTGAAAAAAATTTACATTTAACCCTTTAAAAAAAAATAATCAAAAAGCATCGAATTCATGTTTTTTATTTTCTCCCGGTTTCCGAGCCTTGCATCCACCGAAATACAAAAAATACGGAAAAACGAAGGTCACCAAATTAAATAACTGACTTTGCCCTTTCCAAAGCCCCCTTTGGTTTTAAAAAATACAAAAATTAACCCTTCTAAAAAGTATATTTTCTGTATGCCGTTTTGTGATTTTTGCGATTTTGGCAATTTTTAAAAATTCGTATCGGCAATTCAGAGAAAGGTACGAAAAACTAAAAATACCAGACAATATCTATATTTATTCCTTTTTCGACATCTGTATTTGTTATTGAAAAATACAAATATTAACCCTTCAAAATAAATTCGTGCGCAGGACTCTCTTTTGCGAATTCCGATTTTCTATGATATATAAAATCTGGCATCGGCTTTCTAAAATAACCAAACAAAAATCAAACACACCTAAAGACATCTACGTTATTGTTGGATTTAGGCAGAAACCTTTAGTTTAAAAATAAAATCACATTAACCCTTTCGAAAACTTTTTTTACCGTAAGTCAATTTCGCTTTTTTAACTATTTATCCTATCTTTAAAAATCCGAATTGGTGTTTATAAACAAGATACGAAAAACTAAAAATACCTCGACTAATCTACATTCCTTTGTTTTTTAAAATCTCGTATCCGTTTTGAAAATTTTTAATTTTAACCCTCCAAAAAAAAAATCCTTTCCAAACCTCACTCACGCGATTTTCGTTTTTCGGTCCAGGTTTAAAAATCAGCATCGACTCAAGAAATGTGAGTACGGACAAACAGGAGACTCCAGATCATAGACGCGTTCATTTTATTCAAAACGCATGATTGGGTTTTTAAAAATATCTACATTAACCCTTTAGAAACCGATCGATTACATAACCAACTTTCGCGATTTCCGCTAATTTGGCAATGTTTACCCGTGGTTAAATTTCAATTCTACTAGGAAATTTGGTTGGGTCGAGTGTTCTGAAAAGGCCTGTTCCAGAACTGACTTCGCCCCCTGGTGGTGGAATGTGGAACTATGGACCCGATTACGACGGGGTTTGGTTTAAGTTTCGTATAGAACAGATTATTAATATTTTTGGCCCGTGCAACTCCGGGCGCGTTAGCTAGTATACTAATAAAAGAAAGTTTCACTCTGTGTGTGTGTCTGTTGGCGACGGCTAGCAAAATATAACCCACCTAGAAGTCTTGAAATTTAGGTGTGGATAGTCCAAGGTCTGGCCATGTGCACCTGAGCCTCAGAATTTTAAAATTTTGAAAATTAAAGTAGTTATCAATTAAAAACTGATCAAAGATCACAAATAAAAAAGTCATTATTCTGAAGCTAACTGGCGCCTGCGCAGAAACCAATTTCCGTATCTTCCGGAACAGAAGAAAGAAAGCAGAAGACATTCCGTTTTTTTTAAGTATTTCTAAATTCGCCATGGACAAACGGCTAAAAATACGGAAAAACGGTTTACATATTCTAAAAGAGCATACTTTGACGTCTCGAATGATCTGGTTGGTTTGAAAAAAATTTACATTTAACCCTTTCAAAAAAAAATAATCAAAAAGCATCGAATTCATGTTTTTTATTTTCTTCTCTTTTCCGAGCATTGCATCTACCGGAATACAAAAAATATGAAAAAACGAAGGTCACCAAATTAAAGAACTGTCATTGTCCTTTTCAAAGCCACCTTTGGTTTTAAAAAATGCAAAAATTAACCCTTCAAAAAAGGATATTTCCTGTATGCCGTTTTGCGATTTTTGCGATTTTGGTATTTTTTAAAAATTTGCATCGGTGATTCAGAGACAGGTACGAAATTCTAAAAATACCAGACAATATCTACATTTATTCTTTTTTCGACGTCAGTATTTGTTTTTGTAAAATACGAGTAATAACCCTTAAAAAAAATTCATGCGCAGGACTCTCTTTTGCAAATTCCGATTTTCTGCTACATATTAAATCTGGCATCGGCTTTCTAAAATAACCAAACAAAAAGCAAATACACCTGAAGACATCGTTCTATCGGGTTTAGGCAGAAACCTTTAGTTTAAAAAATAAATCACATTAAACCTTTCGAAAACGTTTTTAACCGTAAGTCAATTTCACTTTTTTAACTGTTTCTCCTATCTTTAAAAATCCGAATTGGCGTTTATAAACAAGATACGAAAAACTAAAAATACCGTGCCTAATCTATATCCCTTTGTTTTTTAAAATCTGTTATCCGTTTTGAATAAATTTAATTTTAACCCTCCGAAAAAAAATCCTTTCCAAAACTCACTCATGCGAATTTCCTTTTTTGGTCCAGATTTAAAAATCGGCATCGACTCTGGAAATGCAAGTACGGACAAACAGTAGACTCCAAATCATAGACACGTTCATTTTCTTCAAAATGCACGGTTGGGTTTTAAAAAATATCTACATTAACCCTTTTGAAACCGATCGATTACGTAACCCACTTTCGCGATTTCCACTATTTTGGCAATGTTTACCCGTAGTTAAATTTCAATTCTACTTGAAAATTTGGTTGGGTCAAGTGTTCTGAAAAGGCCTCTTCCAGAACAGACTGCACCCCCTAACGGTGGAAAGTGGAACTATAGGAGTATATCTGGTTCTATAGACCCGATTACGACGGGGTTAGGCTCATTCGACTTGATATCTATAGCCTTTAATATTTTAGCTGCACTTTCGACCGCCAGGATGCGTTTTCCGATCTTGGGTTTTATGAGCCCGATTACGACGGGGTTTGCTTCATTCGACTTGATTTCGATAGCTATGCAGATTTCAGTCATATTCGTATAGAGCAGATTATTAATATTTCGGGCCCGGGCAACGCCGGGCGGATTAGCTAGTTAGAAATATATATATATAGCGCAGATAATCGGCGAAGGTTTAATGAAAACATACGTATAAAATAACGTAAACCCTGAAAAATAACGTTTAACATACTGAAAATTTTTTTTTCAAATACTGATACCAGAATAATAATAATACAGACTATGTAAATAATAAAATTGAAACTTGCAAAATATTTTTGTGGTCAACGTGCGGGTCTATTGTAACGTGCGATAGATCTAGTGCAACGTCCGACATACATACTTTCTTTATTTTGAGTGTCGCTGAATATTAACTAATTATGATGAATGCGCTGTATAACATACTGAAATTTAGTTCAACTGCTAAACGCACTTGACGAAAATAAGATATTTAAATTCTTTGAATTATTTAAATGCGTTTAATTTTTTTGTGCATTTCTGTATACAAGCTGTGGTTTATACGCTCCACTTAACGTAATATTGTTTCCGCCGAAAAAGGTATAATACACTGTTAAAAATAAATCCTCAAATTCACGGTAAAACTACTGGCAGCAAAGTTGTCGGGCATTTTCCGTTCCGTTAGTAGATTTTCCGTTTTGAAAGATAAAAGAAGGACAAACTCCGTTTACAGAAGCGGTAAATTTCCGTTAACGCTCTCAGAAATCACGGAAATATTTCTGACTGGACTGGCAGGAAAGGAAATTATCCGTTATGATTAAACTCGGTTTTAAAAAAAACTACATCTACATGTGCTGCCATCTGTCGTCTATTGCGGGAGTATTTACTATCTGATAAACGTCAAGAACATTTCCTAGTCGACATCGGGTTTGAACCAGGGATGACAATGCCTCGAATCAAGTGTCTTGCCCAATCGACCAGTGGGCGCTTGTTAGAGTAGCAGTTTAAGAGGATGATATGGGGTTTCTCAAAATGGCAGCTTAGAACTTAAACAATTTGGGGCTTAGAAGCTTGGTAATTTTGAAGTTAATTGCGGGGAGATTTCGTTATGAGATGATGGTGATGTTTTAAAATTGTAATATTAATAGAGGATAAAAATATGAATTATATATGTTTTTAATTTGATTGTTAGATGTAAAATATGAATATTTCATTTTGAAATAAATTCGATAAAAAATGTTTGCTTTTTTGAGAAAATCGATATTTTTTTCAACTATTATGTATTTTTTTAATGTGTTCGCTTAGAATATATTTTTAGTGCGAGAGTGCTTTTTATTACTTTAAAAAATAAATTTCGAATAATTTTAAAGGAATGAGAAAATTGTTATTATTATTACTTTTTTAATTTGAAAGCATTATTTTTTAATTCGAAAGCATTATTTTTGTTTGTTGCTTTTTTGAGTAAAATCGATTTTTTTCCCTTAATTTAACGATTATAAATATTTTTTTATTTGTTTGTTTAGAATATATTTTAAACGCAAATATTTTCTTATAACTTTAGAAAATAAATTGGAAATAATTTTAAAAGAATGCGAAAATTGTTACTTTTTTTTTTTTCGAAAGCACTATTTTGTTGTTATTGTCGTTGTTCTAAATAAACTCGAAATTTTCATTTATTGAATTTTTAGTTTTTCTGTGCAGCAACATGTCAGTTTTTTAAACATTGAAAATAAATATGCAGCAGATAACGGAATATCTCCGTTTGTCCCTTCCGTATCCGTCCGTTCTGTTGTTTTCAGGAAATATGAGGAATTTTTCTGTTTTTTAACGGAAAATACCCTTTTATCGCGAAAAGGGACTTTTCTGTGAAATTCAGGTAAAAAATACCCGTGAATTTCAGATTATTTTTAACAGTGTAAAATCAAAAGAGTTTTTTTTACTACTACGCATAAGTAGTATTGTATCCGCATTTTATTTTATGGTCATGTATCGGAAACAGAGATGTTTCAAGCACAGTTTTTATAGCAAGCAATGTACAATAATCTTCAATAATATGTAACGAATTCTTTTAGTTTAAAGTATTATAATGTTGTTTATTCACTTTAAGCAATTAATTATACACAGAAGCCCTATATTCAAGTACTCGTGTAACAAAATATAGATTCTACCCATACCATTATCAGCAGTTAACATATTAAAATTCAAACTTAATAAAACGACACAACTTCATAAGCATATTTGCGACATATACAGCACGGGTAGACAGACAGATTGGTATACAGACTGATTAATCGACAGAAACAATAAAAGTTGTAAACTGCTTATTTTTTTATTAAATCTTATTAATGAAATATATCCAACAATCCTTCATACATAATAAATATTAGAGGTTCAGATTCGTGCTTCCAGCGTTACAGAACATAGACGAAAGCCACCTTTTTAATGAAAACTAATAGATTTCTTAAATTTAATATAATTTTTAGGATACTATCTAATCAGCAAACGTTGTTTTTATATAGTAAAATATGGATTCAAATAAATTAATTTACAGCGATACTTTCGCATTCGCCGCATGCCAAGAGTTAATAGCCAAAAGGAAGCTACCTATGGCATGTTTTATTTAAAAATCATTTCAGTGATTTAAGCGCGTAGTTCAATTGCATGTCTGTAATTTTTTTTCACTTATTTTATTAATTAGTTTGATTATTAATAATGTTTTAATTTTGTTACGGAATATTAGTCAGAAACAAATTCTGAACTATTTACATTGTTTTATGCGCAAATGTGTTAATCTTTCATAATCGGGCTGCACGGCATAGAGATCAATTTTTAACATTTTCTTGCTTAAAAAAATCTAAAAACCATTAAAAATCAATAAATTGAGAGACAATTTTCAAACAAATTGCATTTGAATAAATATATGTTCCCTATTCAACGGTGTAAAAATTTAAATTGTGCTACGTTTAGAAGTAAGAAAAAAATGCTTTAAAAACGAGATTTATTGTCAGGAACTGCTACCGTCAATATCACGTCTTCAATACTCATGTACTTTTTTTTCGCTATTTAATATAGCTATAAAGAGCATACTTTTACAGAATACTCTGGAAGTCTGATTTATCTCGATTTTAATACATTATTTTTTAATTTGCAGTCAAAGTTCTTGCTATAAAATTACATATTGCACTGGAATTCTTTTATTAAGGCAAAATTCATATTAAGAAATATCGTCCTCAAATTTATATTAAGAATGCAATGAGAAAAAGTCCTTACTGATTATTACAATTATCATAAAGTATATAATATATATGCAGGTTTAGGTTTCTCGAAAAGTACATTAGACTTGTATTATTTTCGTGAATTAATAACGAAATATTTTATGATCGTACTCGGGATCATTACTAAATTCCTTTGCCACTGGATTACAAGAATTCAAAATTATATAAATAAATGTCTGACATACATGATACGGAAAATAACTATACATTAATGTATTTGTATTGCACTATGGAATGCAAATAACTAATTAACATAATAGTAAATTAAAAATTTACTTATGTATTTTTCTATTTCATTCTTAAAACAAAATACACGAAAGGAAGTCTCAGAATGCATACTTTTCAAGATTTTTATTACGTTAAAATCTGTAGGAAAAAGATATTGCCAAATTTATATACTTATTAATATATTTATTCTGTAATGAATATTATGCATGATATGTTAGTTTAAAATTCTTTTATATAATTGAGATTGGTTGTCTATATGAAAGTCGGCCTTTCTCACATAACACCTTTAAACTCCAGTCCCTCAATTTATCAGATTTGGTTTTTTAGAGTACTTTACATTTCGAACCTTGACATACAAATTTTCCACGCACAACCAGATAACATACCAGACGGCTGAATGTGTTACTGAAACGCATAAAAAACAGCACATTTTGACTGTGTACTAGGCGTAATTAAAAATTAGTCGAATTATAATAAAATTTGAAGTAATTTTTTTCTTGTTTCTATTCATGCATCTTATATAATTGAATAATCAAGAATCTTCCAATAAGCCAATTTATCTATGTAATGCTTAAAATTTATTCACTCTATTATATTTTAATCAATAATTTATGTATATTTATATATCATCTTAATGAACGTTTTTTAAAAATCTTTCTGCCTTTGTACTGAAGGAATTTATTAAAAAACCCCTACGTAATTTATTCGTATTTTAAATTAAATTAAAAAAAAATTACAAAATAATAAAGCAAATTTCTTTGAAAAGAATAATGATAGAAAAATGAAAAGGAAACACATTTCTAAACTGATGGAATAACACGCAGTTCTATTCTCATTTGTTATATCAAATTGACTTTTGGCATTAGCATATCGCAAAAGTATATATTTTTTAAATTACTTACATGAAATGAGAAATGCAGTTTCAAAACATTGATACAATTTTGATAAAAATTAGCTGTAGAAAAATAACATTGAATTATTCTTGTGAAAAGAATATTAAATTTATAAAACTCTACAAATATACAAATTACAAAAGTAAATTGAAATTTTAGCAATATACTTTCAGACTTTAAATAATGAAGATGCAATTGTTTAGTAAAAATGAATTTAAAAGCCCTATGCAATGCTTATATCAAAATTATACAAATAAAATAAATGGGAAAATATAATTAAAAAAATGTCATACACTGCAAAGATATATTTGTAATATTTAAATTGCTTCAAATTGTCTTTTAATAAATTGTCAATATGTACTTTGATATGGAATCTTGCATAAAATAACATGGGTGTTCTGAGTCCTCTAGTCTCTCAGAATTATTACGCTGAGAATTATTAAGTAGAACCTATTAAGCAATTACAACACCTTTTGATGTACCTGCATAGCGAACCATGCGGTTTCGATTTCTAAATTATAGAAATATATATTACCAAATGGTACCACTTTAGGAATCTTTGGCGCTTTCTGTTTAAAAAATGGGATTGTGCCTGCTGTCGGCCACTTTTGGTATGTACTCTTTTCTATTCGGTGCTTTACGAAATGACCACTGTCGTAAGCTACAAAACATTACAGTTAAAAAATTGCACCAAAGAGTATGATGTTTCGATTCTCAAATCTTCATGTTCCGGCCGTCAAGGACAGTTGATCTTTACCCTTGTGAGTTTTGGTTATTGAGATTATTGATTGTACATCAAAACCATGTTCGTAATAACTCAACTTTAAAAGATGGAAAAACATTACATATGACGCATATAAATGACGATATGTTGCGAGTGGAAAATTTCTGCTGTGTGTCTGTCTGCTCTATCTACTGTTTGCCTGCTATGTGTCTGTCAGGTGTCTGATTGCTAACTATCTGTAGTCTGTTGTATGTATGTATGTCTACTGTCTGACTACACTGTTGATTTTCGATCTGCTGTTTGTTTACTAGTTCTCCCAGTTCTCTGTCTTTTTCCTGTTTGCTTGATGTCTGCTGCTTGTCTGTCTTCTATCAACTGTATGTTTGCTGTCTGCTATCTATTTTCTGTTTACACTTTATAGGCTGTTTTTATGCTGTGTTTGTCTGGTTTATGCCTTCTCTTTGTCTATTATCTGTCTGTCTGCTATCTGATGTCAGGTGTCTGCCTGATGAAAGTCTGTCTGCTGTTTGTCTGTCTCTTGTACATCTTCCTACTGTTTGTCTACAATATGTTGTCTAACTGTCTGCTATCGGATGTCTATCTGTCTGTACATCTGCTGTCTGTATGTCTGCTGTTTGCTATCTATCTCCATGCTGTATGTGTCTGACGTCTTCTGTCTGTCTGTCTACAATCTGTCTGCCAGCTCTCTGTCTGCTAATTGTCAGACAACTTCCCATGCTGTCTGTATGTTTCCTGTCTGGCTGTTAACTTTCTGTTTTCTGTTTGTCTTCTATCTTCTGCCTGTCTCTAACAACATATTAGAAATATATTACCGTCAGTGTTCAACAAATCGTGCATTTAACATGCATTCGTTTCATGTATTCCTATTATTTTGTGCGGCCCTGTAAAGTAACTATAAATACTATATAAACCTTCTTCGAAAAAACACACGCCATATATGACTGTAACAAAACAATAAAATTACATTACCGTCAGCATTCTACAAATCTCTCATTTAACATATATTCGAATTCTTTTGTGCGGTACTGTAAAATGCATGTTTTCATACTTTCTTCAAGAAAACACATGCTGTATGTGACTGAAACAACATTTTAAAATTTCATTATCATCAGCATTTTACAAATCCAGCATTTAACATATATCCGTTTCATATATTCTTATTCCTTTTTACGGCCCTGTAAAACAACTATAAATGTTATATACACGTTTTTCAAGCAAACACATGCTACAGATGACTGTAACCATATTTAAAAATTTCATTACCATCAATATTCCACAAACTCGAATTTAATATATGTTCTTATTATTTTGTGCTGTCCTGTAAAATAACTATAAATGCTATATGCAATTTCTTCGAGAAAAAAGTATTCTGTAGGTGACTGTAACAAAATTTTATAACTTTATTACCGTCAACAGTCCACAAATCCCGCATTTAACATATTTTTGTTTCATATATTCGCATTATTTTGAGCTGTCCTGTAAAATAACTATAAATGCTATATACGATTTTTTCGATAAAACAATGCTGTAGGCGACTAACAATATTTTCAAATTTCATTACCGTCATCAGTCTACAAATTCCGCATTCAACATATATAATTTTCATATATTTGTATTATTTTGCGCGGCCCTGTATAAATAACAATGAATGCTGTATACACCCCCTTCTAGTAAAAACATTCTTTATACGTTTGTAACAACATACTAAAATTTCCTTTCCGTCAGTGTTATACATATCAAACATTTAACATATTATTTTTATATATTTATATTCGTTTTAGCGGCCCTCCATAATTAACTATAAATGCTATACATACACCCCCTGCTATTAAAACATTGTTTAAGTGTCAGTAATAAGATACTAAAATTTCATTAACGTCAACATTATACAAATCAGCAAGTAATATTTATTCGTTTAATCATTCGTTTTATTCGTCATTTCATGAAGTAATTTTCATTAGAATTATATATATATATATATATATATATATATATAGGGCAGATAAATAATCGGCGAAGGTTTACTGAAAATATACTGAACGTCTAACATAGTGAAAAAAAAAGCTTTCAAATACTGATACCGGAATAATAATAATATAGATTATATAAATAATAAAATTGAAACTATAAAAATATTCTCGGGATCAACGTGCGGGTCTATTGTAACGTGCGATAGATCTAGTGCAACGTCCGATAGTCATATTTTCTTTATTTTGAGTGGTGCTGAATATTAATTAACTATTTATGATAAATGCGATGTATAACATGTTAGTTCAACTGCAAAACGCACTTGACGAAAATAAGATATTTAAATTCTTTGAATTATTTAACACTAGAACGTCCGCTGGTGTCATTTCGACACCAAACCGAATTTAGCCTTATCTCTCTATCACATTTTTTCACCTATATTGTTCAAATTGTATGACTTTTAATCATTTTACGTAATAAGCAGACTATCGAAATTTTTATTATGTGATTCGATTTTTTAAAAAATTACAGCGAAATTCACCTAGAAGTCCGTTGGTGTTATTTCGACACCAAGCAGAATTTACAACAAATCATCGTTCTTTTGTGAAAATATAACAATATAAGCTTAATTAAAGTACAATGACGCAATATACTGATAAATTAGAACTTATAGCGTCCATTTTACACAAATAAATTAGTGGTGTCGAAATGACACCGGCGGCTGATTTAGGATGTCGAAATTTTCGGCCGTTTTGATTTGATGTATTTTTCTGTAAGATTAATCATCGTTCTTTAGTGAAAAGATAACAATATAAGCCTAATTAAAGTACAATGACGGAGTATAGTGTTAAATTAGAATTTATCGCGTCCATTTTGCATAATCAAATTAGTGGTGTCGAAGTGACACCGATGGCTGTTTTTGGATGTCAAAGTTTTCGGCCGTTCTATTGTTAAATGCTTTTAATTTTGTTGTGCAGTTCTGTATACAAGCTACGGTTTATACGCTCCTCTTAACGTAATATTGTATCCGCCGAAAAAGGTGTAATAAAATCAAAAGATTTTTTTTACTACTACGCATAAGTAGTATTGTATCCGCATTTTATTTTATGGTCATGTAACGGAACCACAGATGTTTCAAGCACAGTTTTTATAGCAAGCAATGTAGAATAATCTTCAATAATTTATATGTATATTTCTCTTACGTGGCCAGGAGATAGGGCTGAAATTCTAACTTATCGTTGGCAAGAACCGTAGCTCAATTCAATGAACAGACTAGATTGTGTTAGATAGATCAGCTCCGCCTCCAATATGGTGGTCAGTGTCAGAGCAGTGAAAATCAAACTAGCATATATTCAAAATAAAATAACATGTATGTAATCCAAAGCGTCTGAGATGATTCTTCATTTTAATTATGAGTAATATTGTTAATTTCAAATGAATTCTCAACTCTTATTTAGAATTTATTTACGAATTTTACTCACATGAAAAATCGGATGTAATAAAAATATCAACTGTCTAGACAACACCTGCTGCCATCTGTTGCTATTTTAATGCAGTAAAAATAATTTCTTTTTCAGAAATCTATAATCAATTAGAACAGTAAAATGTCGAACGAAATTTAAACGATCATTGATGATAAACTAACTTCCTATCACGTAGGTTTTTTTTTTTTTTTCAATGAAATTAAGTCGTGCGGTACAATATTATAGGCGCAATAAGTTTTAAACAAATTATGTTTCCAAGATCCTTTTTTCATGGTATTTAAATGATTTATATGCCCATTTGTAGATCCAACTAAATGCATTTTTAGTTGTGTTTTCAACGGAGTTTTCAATTACTTTTTTACATTAAAAAAATGTCAAATTCATATGTTCAAATGCTTTATGGTAGTACTTATTCCGGCTAGAATAATTGCAAAAATAAAAAGGGGCGAGCGAGCGAAAAGAGCTGGGACCGCGTAGCGTTCTCAATGTGATTTTCTTCGCAATTCACGGGGGGTTGTCGAGAGTTAGCGAGTAGGGGGGGCCAAGCCCCGTAGTATGTAAATAATGCTTTTAGTTTAAAGTATTATAATGTTGTTTATTCACTTTAAGCAATTAATTATACACAGAAGCCCTATATTCAAGTACTCGTGTAACAAAATATAGATTCTACCCATACCATTATCAGCAGTTAACATATTAAAATGAAAACTTAATAAAACGACACAACTTCATAAGCATATTTGCGACAGATTCAGCACGGGTAGACAGACAGATTGGTAAAAAAACTGATTAATCGACAAAAACTATAAAAGTTGTAAATTGCTTAATTTTTTTTAAATCTTATTATTGAAATACATCCAACAATCCTTTATACATTATAAATATTAGAAGTTAATATATGTGCTTCTAGTGTTACAGAACATAGACGAAGGCCACCTTTTTAATAAAAACTAATAGATTTCTTAAATTTAATATAATTTTTATGTTATTATCTAATCAGTAAATGTTGTTTTTATATGGAAAAATGTCTTTTCAAATAAATTTATTTACACCGATATTTTCGCATTCGCCGCATATCAAGAGGTAATAGACAAAGATCACTACCTATGGCAGCTTTTTTTTTTTATCATTTCAGTGGTTTACGCGCGTAGTTCAATTACATGTCTGTAATTTTTTTTTCACTTATTTTATTTATTTGTTTGTTTATTAATAAGGTTTTAATTTTGTTACGGAATATTAGTCAGAAACAAATTCTGAACTATTTACATTGTTTTATGTGCAAATGTGTTAATCTTTCATAATCGGGCTGCATGGCATAGAGATCAATTTGTAACATTTCCTTGCTAAAAAAATTCTAAAAACCATAGAAAATCAATAAATTGAGAGATAATTTTCAAACAAATTGGTATTTGAATAAATATATGTTCTCTATTCAATCGTGTAAACATTTAAATTGTGCTATGTTTAGAAGTAAGAAAAAAATGCTTTAAAAACGAGATTTATTCTCAGGAACCGCTACTGTCAATAACACGTCTCCAATACTGACGTACTTTTTTCGCTATTTAATATAGCTATAAGGAGCATACTTTTACAGAATACTCTTGAAGTTTGAATTATCCAGATTTTAATACATTATTTTTTAATTTGCAGTCCAAGTTCTTTATATAAAAATACATATTGCACTGGAATTCTTTTATTAAGACAAAATTCATATTAAGAAATGTCGTCCTCGAATTCATATTAAGAATGCAACGAGAAAAATTCTTTACTCCTTATTGCAATTTTCATAAGGGATATAATATATATGCAGGTTTAGGTTTCTCGAAAAGTACATTAGACTTCTATTGCTTTCGTGAATTAATAACGAAATATTTTATCATCCTTCTCGGGAACATTATTAAATTCCTTTGCCACTGGATTACAAGAATTCAAAATTATATAAATAAATGTCTGAAATACATGATACGGAAAATAACTATACATTAATGTATTTGTATTTAGGTTCATTCCATGGTAACGTATGTTACATTTAGAATAATTTTCATTAGTATTTTTCATAATATGACACCAAAAAATATTGAAAATGTAATGTTGATATGATTTGTTAATTAAACCTATCCAAAGCAAAATTTGGATGAAAATTACCTACCTTTAGTGCTATTTTTTGAACACTGCCCAGCTAGAAAATGTTTGCACTTTTTTTGCAAAAAAGTTTCAATTGTGTACAATTTGTGCAAAAAAAGTGAATATTTTTGAATATTTCAAAAAGTGTACACTTTGTGTGCACATTATATGCATTTTTTATGCATACAAAAAAGTGCATATTTTTTGTTTTCAAAAACTGTGCAAATTTTTTGCATAAAATAACTGCCTGTTCCGTGTTCGCAAAAAGTGTGCATTTTTTATGCACAAAAGTCTTTACTTTTTATAGATGTAAAAATTTCTATATTCCAAGTTTTGATTATTTCTATGCATAATGGTGCCAATTCAAATCTGTAAATTTTTTCAAAAGTGCATGTATTTCCTATGAGAATACAATATTACCTAAAAAGAAATATTTCAACGTCACAGATTCGTGCCCCCCTTCCAGCAATATTTTCCTCCCTCACCCCCTCGAGGGATGTGAAGGTGGGGCTGGGGGGGGGATAAAACATATTTCACACTTTCTGTTCTTCTATGACCTGCAATTTGACTAATAATATAAGATTAAATTCTTTTTCAACATTTTTTAATAATAATTCAATGGGGGGGGGTGTAACCCCCTCATTGAATTGGACGTATGTACATATGTATATATTATATAGATATTATAAAGAAAAATATAGCTTTAAAACACATATTTTACTGTACATTATTATTTTTTTTTAATAATTTAAAAAAAAAAAAAAACTTTTGTTAAAATTTTAAGTTTTTAAAAATTACAAACTTAAATGAGGAATATCTCAAAATTTTCTTCTCGGTAAATTTTCAAAAATTTTATTTATTTTATTTTTTTTTTAAATTTTTAAGATTTGAAATTTTATAATTTTACCCCTCTCAAATGCACAGTTGGGGCATTCTACATCTCCCAGAGACAGTGAAAATGATCTAAATTACATAAAGCATATATTCTAAAACTAATTAAATAAAATTCCAACTGCTAATTTTTTGAACAGTGTGACAGGCCGACAGGCCGACAGGAGTCGAAGATATATTAGTTTCCATCTGCGCGTGCGCGGTGTCTTTCCTTCTGTTGTCGAGATACATGAGGCAAGCGTAAACAAGAATTGTAAATACAAGATTCTAACCCAATTTTTCTCGCCTGATGTTGTCTATTTTACAGAAAAAAGGTAAATTATTCAATTTTATGTTGTAATGTTCTCTAAAAAACATTGTAAATGAACGTTTGTTTGGAATAAAACCACCCTAATCCTAGTTATAAATGTTAGGCTTAAATGCTACGGCTTTTGGGAAAAAAAAAATCTTTTAGCTGCTTTTAGCGGTAGTGCTTTTATTAATTTTCACAGTAACTTGTGATTTTCAGTTTAACTATAGCAGGGTTCATACAGACGCCTTACACTACTTAGAAACTCAATAGAAATTAAAAAGTTTCCAAGGAGATACTTAAACTCCTTAAATAAACAAAACAAAATACTTCTTAAATTATCACAAAGTATAATTTAGCGTTCAACAATGATTAAAGAAAGTAAAATAAGTCTTCCCATGTTTATAAAAATGAAGTTCAAGTAATTACTGTCCTTCTAAGGAAAAAAAAAATAATCAAATTGTGTTTTTGTTTTGTTTGTACATACCCGCAAGTTTTCCCTTCAAAATTTGGTTTTTAAAATCTATCTGCATGTAATGTATGATGAGTATTTGAGAATTGACTGTCCTCTGTATCTGTAATATATGACCAAAGCTAAGATACTTGTTTTTATTTTACTTTAAAGTTAATATGTTTAAAAGAAAGCTATGAACAATATTAATATGATTATTTATTGAACTTCAACATGGGGTACAGTAGACCACCCACTCCTGGGGCACAGTGGTCCACAATCCACTCTGCTCCTGTAATGCAGAATGTTCAAAATATTTAATAATTGCTTATTTTCTATAAAGAAAGATTGTTTTAAAGTAGATTTAACTGTAAAATAAAGTAAACAAATAAAAATAACAATTTATTTAACATAGTAAGAAATATTTTGTTTTGTATTTACTGCCTTTGATAAATATAACTGTAGTCTAATTGTTGATGATTTTATTCAAGTAAGATTTATGAGACGCAAATTGAATGGAAATCAGTTTATTTCTTCTGAAACTGTAGATGAATCTGCTGTTGATGTCAATGATTTCATAATGTTGCTCTCAGACCCAAAATTATTTCTTGAAAATTCCAGGCTCAATCTTACTCATAAGTACTTAAGAATTTAATTTGCAAATTTTAATGTGAGCTGATTTTTTTGTACTTAAGTAATAACTTCAACTAAATTGCAATTGTTCCTGTATTAATCAGTTATTATTTTCAAAATATAATTTTTTTGTTTTTGCTTCAAAATTTATATTACTATGTTATTTTGTGGGTGAACGGGCAACAAAAAATAATTAGATTAATGAAGAATAGATTTATGTTGTATTTTAGATAATACCTAATAGTGGTCCACTGTACCCCGGTGGGTGGACCACTGTACCCCGCTTCCGGGGTACACTGGTCCACTTCACAAGTGTATATAATTTTTTTTTTTTTTTTGAAAAATGTATTGAAAACTATGTTGTGAGAAAATTATGATGGATGTAAGAAGGTTTAAGGAATATTCAAAAATATTTTCATACAGATCGGTCAGTCTGTTGAAGAGAAAAAAAAATGTTAACTGAAAAAGTGGTCCACTGTGTACCGGTCTCCCCTACATAAAGTTTAGAACAGAAGCAGTATCTTATTAGTTATTCGAGCTTTTTATTAATCTTTCAATCAAGCGGTCTTGGAAACCAAAACCACTCACAGTATGTATGCAACAGTTTTTGTGACAGCAATTAAGGGTTAAACTGCATAAAGTAATAAAGGAACAGCTTTGTGATTAACCTGCTGTGCGCCATCTTGTTTTTTAAATCAAGACATATTTGTTTTGTTTCTCATTTCCTTTCATCCATATTTACTTATTATAAACACATTATTTAATTTTATTGGCTAATTTATTTATATTTAATAATATAAGTTAAAATGTTTTGATTTAAAAAATGAGATGGCTGACCGCAGGCAATATATCAAAACGTTTGTTTTGTTTCTGACCAGTGATAGAAATTGGGTAATGAAAGGTAGGTGTGAAGTGATGCTTACTGTAACTATCTTAGGCGTCTAATAAAAATTTCTAGTTGCAATTTCTAAAATTCACATAAATGTATCGTTATATGCTATTTTACAGAAAATTGTGAATATTTTGTTTTTATTTAAATTATTGAAGTTCATAATCTACAATATTATAATTATTGAAGCAACTGTAAAACTGATAAAGCTTTTTTAGTTAATACTACATTTTCAAATTTAACCCCTTAACTGCCAACGAAATCTGACAAGACCCCCCCCAATACCTTATTTTATCAGAGAATTTTGCGAATAAATAAGCTGAAGATAACTTTTCTGGCATAGTGATAACAAAATACAGATGTTACCGTGAGCTAAATACGGAACTGGTAATGAAAAATGCCTTATTGGCACGCGGGTTTAATAAACTTGTAAAAGAAGAATATGTTTTCTAAAGGCGTATATATACTCACGTGGCAGTTAAGGGGTTAATAGAAAAATGCACTTAACCATGTTAAACAAAATTTTATCCGTTGTTGATAATTACTTAAATTTAGCAAAAAAAAAAAAAAAAAAAATTGTTAAAATGAAATCTAAAAGGACCACATTTGTGTGTGTGTTAACCATTAAAATAATAGTACCATCTTATCTGTTGGGACTGCATTATCAATTCATGTTAAGCAAAAATCCTCATTAACCCTTTTTATCCTGACGGTACTTATAAGTACCACTTTAACCCCTTCGCGACGAGAGTCTTTTACAGAATTTTTAATCTGTTACCACCTGTTTATCAAATGAGAAATTTTCACCTAATTGAATCTCAAAAATGCTATGATTAGATAAGAAAAACTTTACAAAAAAAAAATAATAATAATAACTGGTGGAAATAATCGAGGATTCTGAGCATTTAAAAAGTAGCTGGAAAATTAATTCAGGATATAAAGGGTTAAGCAATTTAATGCTAACAATGCTTGACTGCATGTAGAGTGCACAGATGAAAGTCAAACAATACCCACTAATTTTAATAAAGTTAGATAATAAAATCAGGATTTCTTAACCGTCCTTCAGCTACATCATTTCACAGGGATTTATAGCTTTATCTGGACAAAAATCTGCTAAATTGGGTCCACACAGTTTTATCATTAATAAATCATTAACAATATCAGTGGATAAACGGTTATGTATATCATTTTTTATTAAATTAAACTGACTAAATCCCTTTTCACATTCAGCAGTGCTAAATGGCAGGTTCAATATAAAGTTTAGAAGTTTGCATAAATTAATGTATTCATTTGGATTTGCACACTCTGCTAAAAATCGCTCTCAAACTGTCTCGCATTAGAATTTATGTTTGGTGTCAGACCAAATTTTCAAAAGCGAGTGATTGGCTAAGTTAAACAAAAAATAAGTGTTAAAAAAGGTTAGGCATCAAATTTAACTCCCGGGAACAATTTTGTAGTCGTCAAATGCTATGTAGTTGCATTTGACGACTGACTGCTAATTTCGAACAATGATTCTGACATAACCCAGTTATATCAAAACATTTGTTTTGTTTCTGACATAACTCCCAGTTAAATCAAAACATTTGTTTTGTTTCTAACATAACCAAGTTAAATCATAGGTTAACCATAATAGCAAGTTAAAAATAACATTTTAACTTTTATTATTGAAAATTATTTTCGAATTAATTGAAAATAAACTAAAAAATTATTTAAAAAATATAAAAATATGCTTTGATTTTGTTTGTCAAAATTTGTTGGGGGTGGGGTGGGGGGGGGGGGGAACTCTGCTGCAGGAACCCTCATTCAAGGCCAAAACTAGCTCTTTTTTTTGTTCACAGGAGGTAAACATATTTTTTGAAGCCCCCCCCCCACTTAATTTTATTGACTAATTCATTTATATTTAATAACGAAAGTTAAAATATTTTAATTTAAAAAATTAGATTTCTGACCTTGAGCGATAAATCAAAACATTTGTTTAGTTTCTGACATAATCAATAGGGTGGGTCGAAATCATTTCTATTACCGCTGCAGAGGCAGTCAAAATTTTGAAAAAACCGGCAAAAATTTCAATTTTTCGTTTTTTCTAGAGTTTTTAATTTTTATTATATGTCTAGAATTAAATAAATTTACATTATAGCTTGTAATAACTTATAAATGTGTAGTAATTTTGATCATGAGCATTGCCAACCAGGGGCGAGAGAGGGCCCCCCCCCACCCCCCTCCCCTAAATTTGAGAGAAAGGGGTTTTTTGAAGTGATTTTCGGGATTTTCCGGAATTTTTTAGAGATTTTTTGTTGGGAGGGGGGAGAAAAAGTGAAAATTGAGGGAGAATTTATGTAAGATTTCCCCCCTATTAAAAAAATCCTTAAATTTACCATAAAATCGCAAAAATTTCTTCAAAAAGCTCTTTTTTCCAAAATTTAACAGGGGCAGGCCCCTCTCGCCCTTGGTTGGCAACCCCATCATCAAAATTACTAGACATTTATTAGTTATTACTAGATATAATGTAAATTTTTTTAATAGTAGACATATAATATGAATTTGAAAAAAAGTAAAAAAAAAAAAAAATTGAAATTTTTGCCTTTTTTTTTTTTTTCAAAATTTTGGCTGCCCCTGCGGCGGTAATAGAAATAATTTCACCATAATGACATTTTATTGGAACATTACTAACATCTTGATGTAGCTTTTGCATTCTATTAGAAATTGTATTGGTATGGTTGGATAATTTAATTAAAAAAAAAAAAAAAAAAAAAAAAAAAAAAAGCGATTTTTTTAAACTTTGCCCTCTTTGCAGCGGTAAAAGATATTTAAAAGATATTAACCATTTGGTGTGATATTTTGTGAATTTATTCCTTATTACCAATGGCAACTTTTCCGCACTATTACGTTTCGATTATATAAATTTCAGTTTTTTCGACCCACCCTAATAACCAAGTTAAATCAAAACATTTTAACTTCTATTATTAAATATAAATAAATGATTCAATAAAATTAAATAATGTGTTTATAATAAGTAAATGTGGATGAATATTATTTTGGAATTATTAATTGAAAGTAAACTAAAAAATTATTTAAAATATATAAAATATGCTTTGATTTTGTTTGTCAAAATTTGTTGGGGGGGGGGGGGGAACTCTACTGCAGGAACCCTCATTCAAGGCCAAAACTAGCTCTTTTTTTTTTTGGTTCACAGGAGGTAAACATACTTTTTGAAGCCCCCCCCTTAATTTTATTGACTAATTTATTTATATTTAATAATGAAAGTAAAAATATTTTGATTTAAAAAATGAGATTTCTGACCTTGAGTGATAAATCAAAACATTTGTTTAGTTTCTGACATAATCAATCGGGTCGAAATCATTTCTATTACCGCTGCAGAGGCAGTCAAAATTTTGAAAAAAAAACCCGGCAAAAATTTCAATTTTTCGTTTTTAAAGTTTTTAATTTTTATTATATGTCTAGAATTAAATAAATTTACATTATAGCTTGTAATAACTTATAAATGTGTAGTAATTTTGATCATGAGCATTGCCAACCAGGGGCGAGAGAGGCCCCCCCCCTCCCCTAAATTTGAGAGAAAGGGATTTTTTGAAGTGATTTTGGGGATTTTCCGGAACTTTTTAGAGATTTTTTGTTGGGAGGGGGGAGAAAAAGTGAAAATTGAGGGGGAATTTATGTATGTAAGAGGTCCCCCCTACTAAAAAAATCCTTAAATTTACCATAAAATCGCAAAAATTTCTTCAAAAAGCCCTTTTTTCCAAAATTTAAGAGGGGCGGGCCCCTCTCGCCCTTGGTTGGCAATCCCCATCATCAAAATTACTAGACATTTATTAGTTATTACTAGACATAATGTAAATTTTTTTAATAGTAGACATATAATATGAATTTGAAAAAAAGTAAAAAACGGAAAATTGAAATTTTTGCCATTTTTTTTCAAAATTTTGGCTGCTTCTGTGGCGGTAATAGAAATAATTTCACCGTAATGACATTTTATTGGAACATTACTAACATCTTGATGTAGCTTTTGCATTCTATTAGAAATTGTATTGGTATGGTTAAATAATTAAAAAAAAAAAAAAAAAAAAAAAAGCGATTTTTTTTTTTAATTTTGCCCTCTTTGCGGCGGTAAAAGATATTTAAAAGATATTAACCATTTGGTGTAATATTTTGTGAATTTATTCCTTATTACCAATGGCAACTTTTCCGCACTATTACGTTTCGATTATATAAATTTCAGTTTTTTCGACCCACCCTAATAACCAAGTTAAATCAAAACATTTTAACTTCTATTATTAAATATAAATAAATGATTCAATAAAATTAAATAATGTGTTTATAATAAGTAAATGTGGATGAATATTATTTTGGAATTATTAATTGAATGTAAACTAAAAATTTATTTAAAATATATAAAATATTCTTTGATTTTGTTTGTCAAAATTTGTTGGGGGGGGGGGGGGACTCTACTGCAGGAACCCTCATTCAAGGCCAAAACTAGCTCTTTTTTTTTGGTTCACAGGAGGTAAACATACTTTTTGAAGCCCCCCCCTCTTAATTTTATTGACTAATTTATTTATATTTAATAATGAAAGTAAAAATATTTTGATTTAAAAAATGAGATTTCTGACCTTGAGTGATAAATCAAAACATTTGTTTAGTTTCTGACATAATCAATCGGGTCGAAATCATTTCTATTACCGCTGCAGAGGCAGTCAAAATTTTGAAAAAAAAACCGGCAAAAATTTCAATTTTTCGTTTTTAAAGTTTTTAATTTTTATTATATGTCTAGAATTAAATAAATTTACATTATAGCTTGTAATAACTTATAAATGTGTAGTAATTTTGATCATGAGCATTGCCAACCAGGGGCGAGAGAGCCCCCCCCCTCCCCCTAAATTTGAGAGAAATGTGTTTTTTGAAGTGATTTTGGGGATTTTCCGGAACTTTTTAGAGATTTTTTGTTGGGAGGGGGGAGAAAAAGTGAAAATTGAGGGGGAATTTATGTAAAAGGTCGCCCCTACTAAAAAAATCCTTAAATTTACCATAAAATCGCAAAAATTTCTTCAAAAAGCCCTTTTTTCCAAAATTTAAGAGGGGCGGGCCCCTCTCGCCCTTGGTTGGCAATCCCGATCATCAAAATTACTAGACATTTATTAGGTATTACTAGATATAATGTAAATTTTTTTAATAGTAGACATATAATATGAATTTGAAAAAAAGTAAAAAACGGAAAATTGAAATTTTTGCCGTTTTTTTTCAAAATTTTGGCTGCCCCTGCGGCGGTAATAGAAATAATTTCACCATAATGACATTTTATTGGAACATTACTAACATCTTGATGTAGCTTTTGCATTCTATTAGAAATTGTATTGGTATAGTTGGATAATTTAATTTAAAAAAAAAAAAAAAAAAAAATGTGTTTTTTTTTTAACTTTGCCCTCTTTGCGGCGGTAAAAGATATTAACCATTTGGTGTAATATTTTGTGAATTTATTCCTTATTACCAATGGCAACTTTTCTGCACTATTACGTTTCGATTATATAAATTTCGGTTTTTTCGACCCACCCTAATAACCAAGTTAAATCAAAACATTTTAACTTCTATTATTAAATATAAATAAATTATTCAGTAAAATTAAATAATGTGTTTATAATAAGTAATTGTGGATGAATATTATTTTGGAGTTATTAATTGAAAGTAAACTAAAAAATTATTTAAAATATATAAAAATATGCTTTGATTTTGTTTGTCAAAATTTGTTGGGGGGGGGGGAACTCCACTGCAGGAACCCTCATTCAAGGCCAAAATGCTGTTTTTGTTCACAGGAGGTAAACATACTTTTTGATCCCCTTCCCCTCTTCCTCCTCCACAAAGTAAATAATAGCCAACTTATTTTAATCATAAAGTACATAATATTTAACTATGTAATCAACTTTGTCAAGTATTTATTTGATAAAACCTCTGAAACCGGAATCTAAAGGAATATTAAAAAATATCGCAGTATATGGATTTCCTTCTTGGGATGTATAATTGTTGATACATATGTTTTAGCATATTAGTTAGTAATCTGTAACTTTTAAAATGTAATTACGAAAATTTTAAAAGCTTATAAAGTAAATTTAAATTACTATAAACTAAGGATGCACTGAATAGCGATTTTGGCCGAATACTGAATATTCAGCCCACAAGTATACCGAATATTCGGCTGGCCTAATATTTTCATATTTCAGACTAAAGTATTAAAAGTTAAATTATAAAACAATTTTACATAATATTTAACACAGATACTGCCATTTTATGAACCAGACCTTTTTACAAGAAGCCTTTACAGAAAAAAACAAACTGTGCTTTAGCTTTGAGTTATAACTTAAAAAGAGTATAGTCTTAAAACTTTTTTAATTAATTTAGTTAAACTTTGATTAATTAAACTTTGTAGCTTCTTCTGTGAATTAAAATAAATTTATAAAATGTTCTTATATTCAGTTATAAGCCATTTTGTATTGGGTTGTTATTGATTTTCTTCTCTTCCAGAGTGGGAGCTTAGCTGCTAGTAAAATGTGGTTGAACAGAGACTTGTTGATACATCTCATGTAAGTATTATTTTATAATTTAATAAATCTTATTACATTATATTTTATTACAGTGTCCAGTTTAATTACGCTGTTTAGGAATTTTGTTATCTTCTTGTTATCTTGCGGCCCTCACAATTACGAGTATGCCAAGGTTGCAGCTATGTAGATATGCCATTAATGGACACCTCCTTCCCAATGTTTTTGGTTTAAAAAAATAACCAATTAATATTTTGCTTTTTTTTTTTTCATCTCATAACTCCCCATTGCATGTTTTACAATCTGGAGTATTGTTGACACTCTAAAAAATCCTGAATTTCGTCGATCGACCGCGTAAAAATCCTGAATTTCGTCGATCGACCGCGTAAAAATCCTGAATTTCGTAGATCGAACACGTAAAAATCCTGAATTTCGTAGATCGAACACGTAAAAATCCTTAATTTTGTAGATTGAACTTGTAAAAATCATGAATTTCATTGATCGAACGCGTAAAAATAATGAAATTTGTTGACCGGGCATGTAAAAATAATTAATTTTATTAACCGAGCATGTAAAAATCATGTATTTTATCGACCGAACGAGTAAAAATAATGAAATTCGTTGACCGGGTGTGTAAAAATAATTAATTTTATCAACCGAGCATGTAAAAATCATGTATTTTATCGACCGAACGAGTATAAATAATGAAATTCGTTGACTGGGCGTGTAAAAATAATTAATTTTATCGACTGAGCGTGGAAAAATCATGAATTTTATCGACCAAGCGTGTAAAAATCATGAATTTTATCGACCGAGCGTGTAAAAATTATAAATTTTATCGACCGAGCATGTAAAAATCAGGAATTTTTATTGACCGAGCATGTAAAAATAATGAAATTCGTTGACCAGGCATGTAAAAATAATTAATTTTATCGACCGAGTGTGAAAAAATCATGAATTTTATCGACTGAGTGTGAAAAAAATCATGAATTTTATCGACCGAGTGTGAAAAAAAATCATGAATTTTATCGACCGAGCGTGAAAAAATCATGAATTTTATCGACTAAGCGTGTAAAAATCATGATTTTTATCGGCCGAGCGTGTAAAAATTATGAATTTTATCGACCGAGCATGTAAAAATCAGGAATTTTTATTGACCAAGCATGTAAAAATAATGAAATTCATTGACCGGGCGTGTAAAAATAATTAATTTTATCAACCGAGCGTGTAAAAATCATGTATTTTATCGACCGAACGCATAAAAATAATGAAATTTGTTGACCGGGCGTGTAAAAAAAATTAATTTTATCAACTGAGCATGTAAAAATCATGTATTTTATCGATCGAACGTCTAAAAATCATGAATTTCATCGATCGAATGCGTAAAAATCATGAAATTTATCGATTGCTGTGTAAAAAATCATGAATTTTGTTGATTATGCACAGAAAATCGTAAATTTCTTGGAACGGGCACATAAAAGCCATGAATTTCTTCAAACGGGTACATAAAAATTACGAATTTCGTCGAATGGATGCTGAAAAATCGCAAAATTTAGGGAAAAGGGGCAATCAGGAAATCCTGCATTTGGCCAGTTTTTAAAGTTTAATCGATGAATGGCGACTGGTGAGTGCTTATTTTCACCTTTACCCTGAAAGCTGCACATTATCTTCCATTATGTTTGTTTAGAAACACTCAGTTTTGAAAAAGAAAACAATGTTCACGATCTTACATTTATGCATTATTAGTTCTTATGAATGTCATCATTAACAGTTAATTTTCTTAGTTGTTACTTTTCAAACAGGAAATACATAAATGTACAAGTAATCTCTCTTATTTGAATATAATGCTACTTCTTAATTTTCCGGGATATCTTTATTTATTAACAGTTAAAAATAAAATTTAACTAAATTTTTTGAAAATATTTTTAAAAGCCTGTTTGGTTGGGCCATATATAAAGATATTCAGCAAAACTGAATAGTTTGATATTTGGTTAGGCCGAGTGCGACCTATTTTCAGCCTAATTAAATATTTGTAGTATGGCCGAATACATACCAAATATTCTGTGCATCACTAGTTGTAATTTTCCAACTGAACAAAAAATGTCCGGGCCAAGAATTTGAATAATTGTGTTAAAATTAATCTAGAGTAAATTTCTAGTTTGAGATTTGGAAAATGTTGTTCAAAATGTTTTTGAAAATGACCCGGAGTGAGTCAAAACATGTCAAACAACCTAATAAAAGTTATATTTGTATTATGTTGTTAATTTACATCTTTTTAGCATTTAAAAGAAATACAATATGCAGTTGTTGCATCTGTTTTTTTTTAGGGTGGGGGGGAGGTATGAGAGGAAAAAGCCAAATATTAAAAAATATGTAGAAGATACAAAAAGAAGCTACTGGGGGGAAAACGAGCAGGGCGCTTTTACAATATCATTATCTAAAACGGACAGGGTGCATCGGCAAGTTTAAAGGAAAAGGGCAGGGTGCAGCACCCTTTGAAAAACATCAAATGAGAACACTATGTAAAAATGATCTTTTATTTAAAAATTAATTGAAAATCAAATTTTTCGTTCACATTCACACACAAACATTTAAAAAAAAAATACTGTTCAAGCTTCCTAAATTTTATATATTTCTTCTGACAACTACTTCTTCCCTTCCCCCCTTTCCTCTAGCGACTCTGAATATAAATTGGCTGAGCAAAAATCACAAAACATAAACAAAATTCACATAACAAAAAAAATCTAATTAAAATTTTGGATTTTTTTTTTTATGGTCCTTCCTATTATGCAACTTTATTAATAATTTCTCAGCTCTGCACCCAACAGTCTGAGCTTTTGAGGTTAATATAGATACATAGTTACACACATGCATTTTTAATAGTATAGATAGTAAATTTCAAGTTTGAGATTTGAGATATTGTTTATATGAACAACATTTTCCAGTTTGTCCATATATTACACATGAAAATAAGTGAATTTTAACTATTATTTTTTCCTGTAGAAAAACAAACTACTTAATAAAATCTAATATTGAATTCTTATATTTATGTAATGTCTGTAAAGTAGTTCAGTTTGCATATTTTTGCATGATTTATTTTATTTTATTTTTTTTTTACACAGGAAACAAACAGGATACAGCTTGAAATTGATGTGATAAAAGTAAATCATCCAACGATACACCTCCACAATGTGACTGTCAGACTGTCAGAATTTATTTTGTTTAAATCTAAAAGCAAGAAAATTTAAGTCCGGAACATTTACTGTATACATTACATTACCGGAACAGAGTACCATTAGTTTATTATTTATGTTGTGATTTCAAATAAATGCAGCAGCTGTACTGCAATGGTCATTTTTTTTGTGTGTGCTGTGGTTTCTTTCACATTTTCCCAACAGCAGCTAGATTTTAGCAGTCGTCTATCAAAGCTCTTTGCAATCAGAAAAATGATTGCATCCAGTTGCAACAGTCAAAATTTTCAATGACTGGATTGGAAGTGAAATGATGAGAAAAAGCTGATCGCACTTATGTAAATAAACAAAAATAAGTAAAGTTGATTTTTTTTTTAATGTCTTTTTGTAAGTTCAAATACATTAGTTAAAACATTTTCAACTAATAACTAGAATTTAGTGCAGCTCTTTTCAAGTAAGTGTAATAATTTTCTCTTATTGGGTTTTAACAATATTGGACATGTTTTTTACTGTATGCAGTGTTATATTTAATTATAAAATTTACATATTTAAATTTAAGCTTATTATCTTTTTCCGCATGTTGGTGAACTTGTACCATGTCTGATAAAATTATTGTTCATAATCCTATGTATAATTATGCATCTTTCCAAAAGTGGGTTTATTATACATTGATAGCTGTAAATTTCATAGTAAGCTGAATCTTGATTTAAATATATGCTTAAAATGTTCGGTATGCAAAAAATCTACTTGAAGAAATGCACAAAATCTGAGGTGCCATATATGCTCAGATTTTGTGCACTTTATATTTTACACATTTTTTGCATGCCAAAAATATCCTAAATTGTGCATTTTTTATGCATAATCAGAGACTCTGATTATGCATAAAAAATGCACAATTTAGGAATTATTTGGTATGCAAAAAATGTGTAAAATAAAAAGTGCACAAAATCTGAGCATATTTG
The DNA here is from genome assembly GCA_963931845.1 of Maratus michaelseni. Taxonomy (NCBI): domain Eukaryota; kingdom Metazoa; phylum Arthropoda; class Arachnida; order Araneae; family Salticidae; genus Maratus; species Maratus michaelseni. The sequence goes on from OZ007591.1 coordinate 177,141,705, forward strand.
GCACCTCTGATTGTGCATAAAAACTGCAAAATTTAGGGATTATTTCGTATGCAGAAAAAGTGCACAAAATCTGAGCGTATTTGGCACCTCTGATTATGCACTTTTTGTGCACAATTCAGTTTGCACTTTTTTTGCACAATTCAGTTTGCACTTTTTATACACAAGTAGAGGTGCCAAATACGCTCGGATTTTGTGCACTTTTCTTTTTGCACTTTTTTTGCAAACTTTTTCTAGCTGGGTGGCCATTATATTTATTATGGTAACTTACGTTCTTTTTGTCAGAAAGGTAAGTTACCATAGTAAATATAATTTTTAGCGTTCAAGAAATAGTACTAAATTTAAGTAATTTTTATCCAAATTTAGCTTAGATTTAATTAACGAATCATATAAACATTACATTTTGAATATTTTTAGTGTTATATTACTAAATTTACTGCAGTCAATTATTCTAAATGTAACGTAAGTTACCATGGAATGACTCATTACACTATGGCATGCAAATAACTAATTAACATATTAGTAAATTAAAAATTTACTTATGTATTTTCTATTTTATTCTTAAAATAAGTTATACGAAAGGAAGTCTCAGAATGCATACTTTTAAAGATTTTTTTTTTTTATGTTAAAAATCTGTAGGAAAAATATATTGCCAAAAAGATATATATTGTCCTAAAAGTTATTAGGCAAAACTTTTAAGGTCAACAACATGTGTCCGTATGAAATAGTAGTAACGAAAATATTGAATTCTCAAGAAATTTGGAAAAGTTAATAAAACTAAATGATTTTATTTTTTTCTTTCAGAGGACGCGACTATGCACAATTTCCAACAAAGGTGATATTTCTTACATAGTTCACAAATACAACACCAACAGTGTTTGAATGTCATTTCTATTCCTCAATTGATTACTTCCTTCTAAAAAATACATTTTCATCGATTTCCACTTTTTTTTCTTTTGCACAATTTCCATAATGCGGACGCTTTTGCAAGTAGATAAATTATTTTTGGACATTTATTTCTGTAATAATGCAATTCAGTTATTCTACCCCAGGTAATTAATTTGTTTATTGTAGTAAACAAAACAAATGTAAAAGACTTTGTGCCATTAATGGCTAAAAACTGGAAAAGTGAGAAGCTAATAAATATATATATTACGATACTCTAGAAGCATCAGTTAAAATTAGAAACTTTTATACCTTTACACATAAAAATGCAAAAGCATGTAAAATAGCACTCGATCTCTTCCAGGAATAAGAATAGTTGAGAAATATGCAGAAGGTGAAACTGGATCTTTTATACACTTTTCAACTATGTTGAATTCGGTTTGTCCGTACTCGCTCGAGTATATATACTCGTATTGCCATGAAATAGAAATATGTTTTAAGGGTTTACTATGAAATGTTTGATATTGAAAATGAAGTGTGTAGCATTTATGCTTTATTTACAGGGTCACTCAAAATAATAGTGTTAAGTTACCGTCTATGGAGAAAAAGAGTTTTTGGCGTATTTTAATGATCTTACACTATTTCAAACGAATTCAAACTTGATACATATCAGTCCACGGTGCATTGCAAGGCGTTTACTGTACAATAATTTGTGCATAGAAAGTATCGTTTATTTACAGGGACACTCACAGCAATTTGATTACAGTACTGTCTATGAACGATAATTGCTAATAGCAAGTTTAATAAGAATAGTTTCCAGTTGTGGTACGCGTTTTTATATGTAACTATTTTTTTGCATATTAATTGGCGCATATAAACTCTATAGATCATATACAGGCCTCCCTATGTCCGATTATTGACGGATATTGCTGAAGAGGAACTATCAATTGTGCTATGTATTTACCAACCGAAGTACAGAGTGTCTCATTTATTTTGCAACCCGCGTAAACTCGAAGCAAATGAACAACACGAGTGCACGCACACACCGTTAGAACAGGTAGTGGTGTGGAGGGGCGTGTGAGCAACACTACCAACACGCTAGAAAACCACAGAAGACACTTCAGTGCTAAGGAGAACGAAGTGAAAGGTAGTTTTGCGACATGGTGCTATGTGCAGAAAAACGCGCGTTTATTATTGAACATTATTTTCGAACGTCTTCGTACAAAACAGTCAAGGAACGATATGAAAACAAGTTTCCAGACTCTGTGGTGCCGAATAAAAGCACAATTAAGCGAATCGTGGACCACTTTCAAACAGAATGAACTGTGGAACCGAAAAGAAAGAACCATCCCTCGTTTGTCCTAACTGACCGCAAAATGAAGGAAATCTATAGGAAAATCAAGGAGAAACCTGCCACGTCAGTAAGAAAATTAGCAGATGAATGTTTCGTTTGGTTTAAACAGGATGACGCTCCTGTGCATACGGCCAACGACACTCTGTCATTTCTCCAAGAATTTTTTGGTGATCGGCTGATTACAAAAGGACATGGCCTCCACGCAGTCCAGACCTGTCACCGCCCGATTTCTTCTTGTGGGGCTATTTGAAAAATCGCGTGTTGCGTGAAATGGTAGCCTCGATTACTGAACTAAAAACTCGCATTACGGAAGAAATATTGCGCAAAACACATTACACAAACACATTACAGAATGTGTCTCGAAACCTCCTCAAACGGGCCCAGATATGTAGAGATGAAGACGGAGGTCACTTCTAACACCTTTTGTAGTCGTTTAAGCACTTCTGTAAAATAAAAATTAATGTTTGTACAATGTTCTTTTTTTAGGGTTGCAAAATAAATGAGACACTCTGTAAATGTTAGCAGTGTAGTATACATACCAATATATAGACCATATGGAGGGTTTCACAAAATAATACGGATATTTTGTTTGACTATTTGTAGTAATTGCTGAAATTGGGTTTCTATATGTGTCATGTGTTTTTTAATTTTTTTACTTAGTATTGGGCGGGGCTAGTTGAGCTTAAGACAAAAGGTAGGCCTCCCCACCCGGTTTGACCTTGACCTTGTTTACTTAGTAAACTGTGAAGATTTGTTATAGTATTCTGAATGTGTTATAAAGTGTTTCATAATCTATGCTTGACACATAATTTTTCGTTGTTGTTTAAAGATAAGGTAGTCTCTCTTTTTATTAATAGAGATTGCCTATGTAATCTTACATCACATCATGCTTGATATTTTTAACACTTTCCAACATAGTTGAAAGTGTTTAAAAATTCGGTTTCTCTATCTGCCGTGTGTCCGTGGTATAGCTCACGTAAATATTCGGATTGCCATGGAATTGATATGATATTGATTTTACTATGGATTGTTCAATATTGAAAATGAAGTATGTAGAATTTATAGTTCATCTACAGGGACACTAAAAAAAAATCCGTTACATTACGGTCCACGGCGATTCAGTCTGCTGTGTATTTTATTGATGTTAGGCTATGTAATACATATTGAAAGTGATGCATATCTCTGAGATGAACTACAATATATTTAGTGCAGAATATTGCTACGCATAGCATCATCGTACATTTACAGAGATACTCAAAGGAATACCGTTACATTACTTTTTATGGAAAAAAATCGTTTGCGGTGTATTTTAGTAATATTGCACTATTTCAAACATATTGAAACTGATATTGATAACTGAGATTTACTAAAAGGTGCTTACTATAGAATCAGCTTTGCATAGCATTCATCGTTCATTTACAGGGACACACAAACAAGTTCGGTTACAGTACTCTATATTAATAATAATTGTTAAGAGCGTTTTCAGTTGTTGTACGCGTCAATTGTAGTAAAAAGCTAATTTTTCGTAATCGAGTTCACTTGACTATATAAATACCGCACTTAATTATTTTACTATGCAACGTAGAAAGATATACAATATATTAAAACCACCCTTTAAAAATATTCTACTTATCAATGCAAGTCTCATTAAAACCCGTCCAGTAGAACTTTTTAAAAGGGCTAATCTTTCATTCTCGAGTTCACCTGATTTTAGAAATTTCCTACATAACTGTATACTAAGAAACATAGAACGATATGTTATACAATAAAACCGTCTCTGTAAAGATATAAGAATATTGGTTATTAAAAATATGAAACTGCAAGTTATTTCTCATTAACTTTTCTGAATAAATACTGCAATGGCTTCAAAATGACGTAATTTAAAAGTTTTGCATGTTTGCGATTAAATAGTATTTCCTTAAAAAAACAGATTCGCGTTCCATAAATAACGAGTCGCAATGTTTAGCTCTGTTTGCAATAAAAATTCTTTACACTTTCAAGGTTGAAATAAATAGCGTATTAGAATATATTTTGGCATGATGTTGGTATAACGAAAAATTACCTAAAGGTATCCAAAAAAACTTTGTTCCAAATTGCACCAGTTCTCTGTAGACTTGATTATGGAATAAATCCACTTTAAAAACATAAAATCCACTTAACCGTTCTTTTTATTTAATTATACGCCAAACGACTCCCGGTAACTTACGCCAATTGTCGGCATATGGTACAAACTACACCTACTTTTCAATCAGTATCAGTGGTTACAGCTATACATGTTTAATATGTCTGTCGTTGTAGCGGTATTTTAGTTTGATCTACGAAATATTGTCATATCATTCAATATTAGCAATATTTCTGACATTATTAACAGTCCTCGGAGCGGTCCATATTTTGGCCACAAATATATTTTTTTAAATTATTCTCGTGATAGGCTACTACAACAATTGCAAGGAACTGTTAGCCACGCGCATGTAGTAGGTAGCCAAATATTGTTTCCATCGTCGTCATTCCTATTGCATTAATTTCATTTAAAATATAAACCTTTCGGACATTTCATTTAAAATACATACATGCAAAATACAAATATTACATACATTTAAAACCTATGCCTTTCACCAATTTCATTAAAAATACAAAATAATAAAATTAAGAATTAATGCTATAAACCAAAAAAATCTATTTCATAAACAAAGTATCATATCTAATTTACATACGCGAAAAATAAAATCTGTTATTGACGAGAAAAAAAATATATATATTCGCGAGATTTGCGCCCAGCTAACATAAAAGTATGGACAACTTCATCATGTAGCGGGTTTCTACGACCTTTGTAAGAAAAATTTAAAACGAAACATTATGTAAGGATATAGTGATGGTCATAAATGATACAACTCTGACGCGTATATTAGTGATTTACAGCCTATTTATGGCGTCAAATATCAGTCAGGAATTGATTGATTGGACTCATTTACGAATACTTTACCATTAATCGACGATGGTTAGTCAAATAACAAAGGTGCCATAAGAGATCTGTCATAAACTAGTTCACCTAATTACAGACTTTACCCCCATTTCTATATAATTGAGCAATGTAGAGCGATATCTCATACACTAAAAACTATCTTTGAAAAATTATTAGTAACTCATTTTGAGAATCTATCAATGCAAGTCCCATCAAAAACCGTTTATTAGAACTTTTTGAGAAGCTGATATTTGATAAAAGGGGGTCCGTTGATTTTCGAATTCCCCCCTATAATTCTAAAACTAAGCAACGTAGAATGATATGTTACATAATAAAACATTTCCTAGAAAATTACCTAGCTAACAGTATATGTTCTATCGAAATCCATTCGGCAGAATCTTTTTAAAAGGCTAATCTTTCATAATCGGCTTCATCTGATTGTAGACTTTTTCCATGACAATTCTATAACTAATCTACGTAGAACAATATGTTTTATAATAAAATCTTCCCTGAGATATTATCTAACATTTAAGTTATATGAAAATCCAATCAACAGAACTTGAGTTATAAGCAGCCGGAATAAAATTTCATACACATGGTAGAGGTATAGAGAAGTAGATTGCTACTAATGTAATTTACATTTGAATAAAAAATAATACTCCAAAATGCTGTCATATACTTGAAAAAACACCTTTTGGCTAAAAATTAAATTGTTTGGCGACAAGAAAAAATCAAAATTGCCAAAAACAAAATATAAATCGCCAAATGTTGTTTCAATAACAATCTTGCATCTTGAATATTATTTTAGGCATTATGAACATTCCCAATCATGGTTAAATTAAATATTTTCATTTTATAATATCTCTCATCAAAACTGTTTTTCTGATTTTTTTCTTTTCTTTCTATTTAAAAAAAAATTAGTAAGCGTTTTATTCCTGTTATTTTTCGAGATGTATAGCCTCTCAATTATTTCTCAAACGATAACAGTCGCCAAAAAATGAGCAATCATAACCTTTTGTTCAAAATAACAGAGCTTTCCATCATAATTCTATAACTAACCTAATTAGAACGATATGTTATATACTAAAGCCTTCCCTGATAAATCACCTATCGAACACTGAAGGTTTCATCAAAATTCATGCAGCAGAACTCTAGTTATAAGCAGTCTGAACGAAATTTCCATTTGTATTTTATATGTACAGTAGATTAACCCTTTCTCTACTAAAACACCCAAAACACCCGTCAAAGCAAAATACTGCGAGACCGCAAGAGTGCTTGAGAACAGGTGTGTCATTTTCTCCCTTCAGAATTTTTTGAGTATTGGATTATCGGAATCAAGGAATGGGGAAGCCTTTTGTACTACTGATCATGGGGAGGTTCCATTTTCGAAAATAGTTGCCTTTCTATTGTGTTGTCGACAAAAGGCAGACAGAAGGAAGGAGGAGAAAAAAAAAATATCCCAGCATATTTCAGCATTCAGGCGTCTATCGTATTTTGAAAACTATCCGGTTTTTATACGTCAGTATTCAAAAGATTAATCACCGAAATAATTCATTTGCCCGTTTTCTAAGAAAATACAAATTTTATTGCTGATTTATTCTAAAATTTTCGTTTATATTTTAGTGATTAAACTTAAAGTTTATGAAACTTTGAAAAAAGAAAACTATCGTTTAAAACTACATGATAAATAGAAACATTTATTTCATTAAACTTATTTTATATATTATATTAAACAAAATTTTCATTCTATTCTAGTTGTCATCTGAACATTCTGAGAACAGTTCAGTCTGTTTTACGCTAAACGTTATATAAATATCCAGTTTAACACAAAGACTTGTTTGAACAAAGGGAAAGTGTTTGACGAATTATCCCGCCAAAAAATTAAATTTCGTTTAAGTGGCATACATTAAATGTATGACAAGTATGTAAATAGTTTCAGCCTTAGTTAAACTTCAAAAAATTAATAAATAATCAGATAGTAAAATAAATCTCATAGAATGATAAAATATTTTTTAAATAAAATTAATTAAATGTTACATTTCCCTTTCTATAAATTCCCGAAACGGGATAATATGTATAGGATAAAAATATATAGAAAAATCTATATAATACGAACGTCAAATTCACCCAATAAAATATTTATAAAGCACAATGTAAACACATTGATAAGTTACGTTACTATCGAGGTGCAATAAATCAAAATACAGCTTCAAAACATTAAAACTGTAAGATGTTAAAATTTCATGAGCTTTCGGCTAAACATTAGCCTTCCTCAGATGAACAAGCAGTCGAGGAGACGCTGCTCCGAAATGGCGCGTTTTGGACAGGCTAGGAATGGGCGAAACCAAACAGACGTGAAATGAAGGGGGTGACTGAAGTCCGGATGATACCATTACCAGCTGGGGTGGGTCAAGAGAAACCGAAAATCCCAGTGATATCTAGTATATTGTACCATAAACGAGGAATCTGATAAGATAATACATCATTACATGCTTTATCACCTCTTTTCAAAATCTCTAGGGACTCTCTGATTATGCAACTATTATACTGTGAACCTCGTGAAATTATTTTAGCTTTACTGAAAAATACATCAATATCTTTGGCCTGATTTAATCTGGATAAAGCAGTGGATAATTTACCTTTTTTCATATCAGCTGTATGCTCTTTAATTCTTTCTTTTAATTTGCGAGTTGTCATGCCTATATATGAATATATTTTAGAACTGTCATTAACTTTAAAAGGAATAATATAAATGCCAGATTTATCTCGGTTATCAATAGGGTCGATCATTCTATGTACCAAATATTTAAGCTTGGTTGGGGGTTTAGCGATAAGAGTTACATTATATTTCTTTAATGCGTATTTAATCCGCTCAAACAGATGCGGGATATAATCTATACTGTAGAATTTTTAAGATTGCATATCTTTTTTAACTATTGTAGCTTGTTTATTTCTGTACTCATAAATTAACTTATTAATAAATTTGTTTGAAAAACCATTTTCATATGCAATCACTTTAATTTTGTTCAACTCCTCATTTAAATAACATTCTGAACTAACCTCAAACGCCCTTTTGATATAAAACCGATATGCTGCTGCTTTGTAATTAAACGGAACATTACTATTGTATGATATTGTGTTATTGGATCTGCAAGGTTTTCTATAAACTTTCCTATCAATGCTACGTGTTGAAATATTTTTAATAAGTTCTATATCTATAAATGGTAATGAATTATTTTCTTCAATTTCACAAGTAAATTGTATATTTCTATCTATACTGTTGGCATGCGCCAGAAAATCATTCAATGCAGAGATACCGTGATTCCATATGAGTAGTATGTCATCGACATATCTAACCCATAATGCAGGTTTAAAGGGGGATGTAGAAATTATACGTTTTTCCAGAGGTCGTAATTTTAATTCTGCCAGTAATCCAGAGATAGGTGAACCCATAGGGGCTCCCTCAGATTGTTTATAATAACATCCGTTAAATAAGAAAACGTTGCTGTTAGTAATTAAGTTTATACTGGAAATCAGAGTATGTTTAATACTGTCATTATAAGCTGGGTTATTTATAATGCTATTTTCAATAATTGGTTTAACTTCCTGAACATCAATAGAAGGATACAGAGATTTAATATCAAAACTTGCTAGAATGCTGTTATCTTCCAGTTTAAAGCCTTTAATTATGCTAACTAAATCTGCAGTAGAATTGACTACATGCTCTGTGGGGGGTAGCATTGATTTAAGTAGTGGTACAAATGATTTCTCTATTGTGTAGGTTGGTGCTGTACATTTTGAAACAATAGGGCGGAGGGGGAAATCTTTCTTATGGTCTTTTAAACGCCCCTGTAATCGGGGGGTGACTGCAGTTTTATTAATAGCCAGTTTAATTTTAATGTCACTTGGCCATGTGCCATGTTTAATCAGTTCATGAGTTTTCCTATTAATATTGGTATTAGGATCCTTGCTGTGGTACACCACAGCAAAAACCAGTACAGTATATCAATCTTACCAATATTGACTTGGATAAACGACTACATAAATATGCATTATAAAATACCACAGCAAAAACCAGTACAGTATATCAATCTTACCAATATTGACTTGGATAAACGACTACATAATACTTTAAGTTTGGGACCTAAACATATGTTTGAAAAACGACCAAATGTAATGAATATAATTACAGATTGTGAATTGATTGTTAATAAAATGGACAATAATAATAAAGATGAAATTAGGTGCATGTTATACAATAATGTCAAGAGGTACTTAAAGGAAAAGACCCATAAACAAGATAAACATACTAATATTATTAAACAATCTAAAAATAGGTCAGACATTACCATTATACAAACAGATAAATCAAATAAGTTAGCAGTTATGTTTACTCAGGATTATATCACTAAAATGGAGCAATGCATTACTGATATGAATTGTGAAAAATTGAACAAGGATCCTAATACCAATATTAATAGGAAAACTCATGAACTGATTAAACATGGCACATGGCCAAGTGACATTAAAATTAAACTGGCTATTAATAAAACTGCAGTCACCCCCCTATTACAGGGGCGTTTAAAAGACCATAAGAAAGATTTCCCCCTCCGCCCTATTGTTTCAAAATGTACAGCACCAACCTACACAATAGAGAAATCATTTGTACCACTACTTAAATCAATGCTACCCCCCACAGAGCATGTACTCAATTCTACTGCAGATTTAGTTAGCATAATTAAAGGCTTTAAACTGGAAGATAACAGCATTCTAGCAAGTTTTGATATTAAATCTCTGTATCCTTCTATTGATGTTCAGGAAGTTAAACCTATTATTGAAAATAGCATTATAAATAACCCAGCTTATAATGACAGTATTAAACATACTCTGATTTCCAGTACAAACTTAATTACTAACAGCAACGTTTTCTTATTTAACGGATGTTATTATAAACAATCTGAGGGAGCCCCCTATGGGTTCACCTATCTCTGGATTACTGGCAGAATTAAAATTACGACCTCTGGAAAAACGTATAATTTCTACATCCCCCTTTAAACCTGCATTATGGGTTAGATATGTCGATGACATACTACTCATATGGAATCACGGTATCTCTGCATTGAATGATTTTCTGGCGCATGCCAACAGTATAGATAGAAATATACAATTTACTTGTGAAATTGAAGAAAATAATTCATTACCATTTTTAGATATAGAACTTATTAAAAATATTTCAACACGTAGCATTGATAGGAAAGTTTATAGAAAACCTTGCAGATCCAATAACACAATATCATACAATAATAATGTTCCGTTTAATTACAAAGCAGCAGCATATCGGTTTTATATCAAAAGGGCGTTTGAGGTTAGTTCAGAATGTTATTTAAATGAGGAGTTGAACAAAATTAAAGTGATTGCATATGAAAATGGTTTTTCAAACAAATTTATTCATAAGTTAATTTATGAGTACAGAAATAAACAAGCTACAATAGTTAAAAAAGATATGCAATCTTCAAAATTCTACAGTATAGATTATATCCCGCATCTGTTTGAGCGGATTAAATACGCATTAAAGAAATATAATGTAACTCTTATCGCTAAACCCCCAACCATTCTTAAATATTTGGTACATAGAATGATCGACCCTATTGATAACCGAGATAAATCTGGCATTTATATTATTCCTTTTAAAGTTAATGACAGTTCTAAAATATATTCATATATAGGCATGACAACTCGCAAATTAAAAGAAAGGATTAAAGAACATACAGTTGATATGAAAAAAGGTAAATTATCCACTGCTTTATCCAGATTAAATCAGGCCAAAGATATTGATGTATTTTTCAGTAAAGCTAAAATAATTTCACGAGGTTCACAGTATAATAGTTGCATAATCAGAGAGTCCCTAGAGATTTTGAAAAGAGGTGATAAAGCATGTAATGATGTATTATCTTATCAGATTCCTCGTTTATGGTACAATATACTAGATATCACTGGGATTTTCGGTTTCTCTTGACCCACCCCAGCTGGTAATGGTATCATCCGGACTTCAGTCACCCCCTTCATTTCACGTCTGTTTGGTTTCGCCCATTCCTAGCCTGTCCAAAACGCGCCATTTCGGAGCAGCGTCTCCTCGACTGCTTGTTCATCTGAGGAAGGCTAATGTTTAGCCGAAAGCTCATGAAATTTTAACATCTTACAGTTTTAATGTTTTGAAGCTGTATTTTGATTTATTGCACCTCGATAGTAACGTAACTTATCAATGTGTTTACATTGTGCTTTATAAATATGTATAGGAGTTGTACAAACACCTCATGTCCATTAGTATTAGTTATCAGGAAATAAGCCGACTAAATATAAAGTAAAATCAAACACGGTTTATTTATTACTTGGTGTAGACGATACTTGATGTAAGGAAAAGAAAATTAAACACTACTTAATTGAAACACTGTAAAGTTCCAGTAAATTACACTTCACTATAAACTTTAACGTTAACTTTACATTAAAGTTAACAAAGAACGACTACGTATGGTTTGACGCATCAGTAAATTTCAACTTTACAAAAATATTTATCAATGCTTTCTCAATTTTAAATAACAAAAGTTGAACTTTTCTACTGAAATTGCTTTCAAAACTAAAAGTAAATTTATTTTATACAGAATTTATTTGCACATTTTTTTTAAAAGTTTGTGTTGGTGTAAATAGGACTGCATAGTCAAATTATTTTTCACAGCAAGTATATTTCTATTTTTAAGACTTGGAAATTATTTCCCCCGCACAGAAAATTTCTCACGCATTACATTCATAATATTTCAAATTTTAATTGCTTAAAAGCGTATAGCCAACATAGTGAAAAAGTATCCAATACGGGACTCGAACCCAGGTCAACTGTAGCACTGACGTTCTACCAACTGAACCAATTGAAACATTACCCAGCCTGGCATGTAGAAACCAATTTGGTTTCATGTTTGCCCCAAGGTTGATGGCTCACGAAAAAATATTTCACCTTGTGCTGCGTTTGTAGCCTTGTCAACATGCGATAGTGAGAAGTGCCAGACTGCGTATCGTGCCAAGTGGTTCAGTTAGTAGAACGTCAGTGTGCTATACTGATTACCGGCTTATCACTGGGTTGACACCCCGGGTACTTGATCAAGTACCGGCTTATATAATTTTTCGCTATGTTGGCTATACGCCTTTTAAGTAATTAAAATTTGAAATATTATGAATGCAAGGCGTGAAAAATTTTCTATGGAAAAAATATTCTAAGTATTAAAAATAGATTTATTCAATCATCGATGTTAAATTCTCTTTGGTTTCGTATTGGCCCCAGGGTTAGTGTCTCACGGAAAAATATGCCATCTTGTGCTGCTTTTCTAGCCTTGCCAACATGTGATTGTAAGAATTGCCAGGCTAGGTATCGTTCCAAGTGGTTTAGTTGATAGAACGTCAGTGCGCTATACTGATGACCCGGGTTCGAGTCCCGGCTTGGATAAGTCTTCTCTATGTTGGCTATACGCCTTTTAAGCAATTAAAATTTGAAATATTAGCAAGTATATTTTGGAAAGCATAACTTCTCTTTTGGCAACTGAAATTTTTCTTTACATGCAACATTGCGCTTTTAAAGAATCGATGAACGGAAGGCTATATTTCTGAATTATTCGAATTCGGTTATTAATAAATGCTGTGAAAGGCATTGCTTTTATATATCTAAATCCACAATAGGTAATATTGCCAACAAGAAAGGAAAAAAAAAGTGAGTGTTTGGTTTCAATTGGAAACTTTGTTCCAAATATGTACCCAAGAACAAAAAGCAACTCTTCGAATATTGCAATGATAAAAAAAATTATGGTATAAGAAAATCCTCCACTTTAAAAGATTGTTATAAACTGCTAAAATGATCAGTCTTAAAATCATTAATATTGATTTGAATTTTAAAACTGCCAAAAAACACAATGTTCATCGGTTTTATCCACAAGATATCGCCGAACGTTGAACACGATACTGAATACTTTATGAGAAGTATTTCTCCGGAGAAAAATGGAAAAACGTTGTCACAATAGACGAAGCTTAGGTCTATTTAAATAATTGTAATAAAAGTATTATTATCATCAACGAAGAGAAACACATGATTCAATGTATCTAAAGAAACTTAAAGAAAATGATTTATGATTTGTTGCTGTCTTTGCATATAACGGAATATCAAAAATAAAGTGAATGAAAAAAAATAGTGATTCATCTTAGTCATGTACCATTTTTTCGTTCATATGTTGTAATTTACGAAACCAACGTTTGGCTATCCAAATACGAGACATATCCTACAGTTCTTAAAAACCATTTCTTAAAAATTGAAAAATTTGAAAAAAAATATTTATTATTAAAAATATCTACAAGAGGAATTTTGTTACATTTTCTATATCTCGGAACTCTGGCGCGCACCTATTATTTACGAAATACATTTTTTTTTAAGATAGATGTAAATTTAAAGTTTTAAATATCATTTAAATTTGAGATACGCTCACAGAAGGTGAAATATTATATTCTTTAATTTTTAAATTATAATTCAGACATTAATAAATATATACTTTTAAAATTTTATTAAGATTTTTTTGCTCTCTCTTCCCCTGCCGCCGCACAGTGGGGCATTTGACTGATTTAGCCGGCCAAAAATATTTCTTCCTGAAAAAATGATGGACCGTTTATATTTTATTAGTTTATCATATTTTTATACTTTTATAGCAATTTGTTTTTGAAAAAAAATGTTTTTTGTATATACAGGGTATGTGAAAGTCACTGTAACATGTAACACCAACTTTAATTATAGTAAAATATCAGTGATTAATTCTCTTATTGCAATTGTATTTTGCCCATCAATATAAAACTAATTTTTTATACAGAATATCTCAAAATTGAAAAATTTTAAGTCATATTCTAATTTGTTTAAAAAATTTGGAGATATATATTTTTATGCATAGATATAGATTATTTTACGTTTTTCTTCAAGCGTGTTTCAAAGTTCTGAAATCAATTTTAAATTACATTACAGTTGATTAAAAAAATTGTATCATTTTTAGAAAGCTATCTTTTTAAGCATTGTTAACCCTATATCTTTCCTAAAATGGAAATTTCCCATTTACGCTTTTACAGAGTAAATCAATATTATATTGAAATCAAGTATTTATTAATCACATATATTTTTTACTTAATTTAAACAAAATATTACAAATATCATATTAGATAAATGAATATATATATGTACATATTTGATAACGAAATCTATGGTTAATCATCAGATGATGCAAAATTGGCATCGTAATAGTTTTCATCACTATCCGATTCTGTTTGACTCTGATGAGCTCTTGCATACAAATGTTCAACAGGAATATAAGTGGTGCCAAAGCCTTTAAAAATTATTTAGATTTTTTTTCACTTTGTATACGTTTTATACAAGATAAGAGTGAATCTTAACTGAGCAGTTACAAATTTAAAATATCCACGTTGCACGATTTTTCTTAAACTTCGACTCTCTAGATATCCTTTACAATAGTAATTCTTATGGGTCGACAGAATCTAAGGCGTGGAAGATATTAGATTTTGCCAAACAATTTTTTCTTTCTTTGACTGAGCAACAATTTGGAAAGGTACAAATGAATTCCAAAAAAGGTTTCCATCAAAATTGATATTATTTTTTAGCTTTTTTTATATTATTTTTGTTCAAAGCCGTCACATCCTCACTTTCAATTTTACACAGCGTTGTGTCATCATTCATTGTCTCGACAACTTCTTTCGGATAATACAAGAAGCGTCTAATGGCGTGGTCTAATAAATGTTTCAACTGAACTTCTCCAGAAGTCTCTGTAACTTTGTAGGAGTCCGTATTTATGCAATAGTTATTTCCATTTGTAGCGAATTATACGACTGATATGTTTTCTTATGTGAATGTCAGACTGTTTTATAATGCATTTTCGTGATTTTGCCTAAACAAACATTGATAAAACCTAAACAGTTGAAAACTTCCAATAAGTTGTTTCATGATAATTATATAACACCTGTTTATTTTTAGCTGCAAGATATAGAACCCATGTCATTTCGTTGACTATTGTAAAAGCATTCCTATGTCCAGTAACGTACTATTGTGATTCGGTAGCATGAGGAAGGATTTCAAGATTTGCTTTGCTATGTACTTCTTCGGTTTTGTTTCTTTTGCTTCTTTGACTACAAATCACAGAAAAATTTCTGAGGCCAACCTGAACGTACGTACTGCAATTGGAATATTCCCTGAAATCTAGATTAACCTTTTTCTCAGAAAAAACACTTAAATCATGATTTATCTGATGCTTTTGCTTTTCTTAATAATTATCTTTGTTGACAAGGTAATCCTCGAGAAATTAAAATTTCTTATCTAAATTCTGGTTATTCATATGATAAAATCGGATTTATTTTGATATAATTTTCATTTTAGATATAAATTTATTGATCTGACATGCACATTTGAACTCTTTTATGTCTGCAGATGACATTTTGTGGCAACATTTTCAATTTAGCTATCGTAGAAGACATTTTTAAAAAGGGGGTAAATGAAAACATCATCATTTACAGAAACATGCACATTTCCGTTTGAAAGAAATTCTTCTAAATTAGCGGTTATTAGCGGCTATTGTTTTGAAAGTTATTAACTACATATCTTGAACTCTCAATTCATGTAAAAAATATCATCGGATCTCACCCGTAAGGTTAACTAATCCCTTATGGAATATTTAAAATAACAATAAAAATTTCCAAATTATATGGTACATTTCATGTCGCTTTATCATATATTTTAATTAAACAAATAGAAACATATTCATGTGCGATATAAACATATATTCCTGGTCTTTCATAATCCATAACTATTTCATGTAAGTAAAAATTTTGAACAAAAAAAATCACACTGAAATGAGCATTCACAAAATTGTAGTTGACAGCAGAGATAACCAACCTACTGCTACAAGCAAGTTTTAACTTGCATGGGACCAATTTGATTGCACTTGGACAAATTTTATTACTCTACGGAGATTCCCCAACTATTTACCTCCAAAGTTAGCTACATATTTTTCTCATCAATTGTGTTTTGGAAAATTGACTTTTGGCCGGCTCAGCAAAATGCCCCACTGTGCGCCGTCTGGCATGGTTGAAAAAAAGTCAGCAGATTCTGCATGTCGTCCGTTTTATTGCTTGTCTATTAAAACTAATCTTTATTCAATACCGTCATAAGCTAGAGCAAACATATTAAAACATGATGTTTTAATTGTTTGCTGTAGCTTATATTGGAGCTGGCACATAAAGCATTTTTAATTTGTTCTATCTATAATAGAAGAAAGTAGTGTAATCGATTTTTTTTTCGACAGATTTACACATGTTAGGGGTTAGAGGTAAAGAATTTATGTTTTTACAGAATGTCTGCCTGTCCTCATTGTATCATCGAAAAGTGTGTGAACATATGCATAGAATGGACCCTATTTCTTCTGACCGCACAGTTACGGGCTTTGGAAAAACGTTTCCGACATTGTAGACCTCAATTGTGCAACGACCAGTTTTACAACCAAGGCTGCATGCAATAGAGTAGAAACGGACCATGTTTTTATGACGTGAAGTCACGTGCTTTCGGGAAACATCCACCAAATTGTAGTCTCGAACTAAAACGGAGAATTTGGTACATTGAACCACATTTCATTTATAGATTTTTGAATATGGCCAGCAGCCCCACTTGAAATTAGGGATATTCCGCCAGTAGGAGGCTCTTTACCAGCAATCTGTGTGCCATTTTCCTTATTGTATCACGAAAAGTGTATGATGCTATGCATAGAATTGAAAGAAATTTTATTTATAGGTTTTTATCTATGGCTAGCAGGTCCCTAATGAATTTGAAGATATTCCGCTGGAAAGAAGCACTGTGACAGCCACTTAAAATTTTCAAATTAAGAAAAGATGTACAAAAAGATTAGAAATCCCAAAAGTGTTTTAAATTAAATTCTTGGCCTTGATGTAAGGATACCGGAGCAATTTTTGTCTTGCCTCTATCTTAAAAAATCGCTGAGATATAGCAGTTAGCAATTATAGAGTGGCTGACATTTTGAAAAGGTTTAATTTATGTATTTATGAGTGTTAGTGGACATGGATTTCTGGCAAATTTTCTTTCATTGTTCCAACTATTATATGCTTAACACAATTTACTCACATTCGCCAGCGTCAAATTATCAGCGGCACTTGGCGAAATATCGCCAATTTGGCGAAAGAAATAAATTTTCATAAATAAAGCCAATTTGCCATAAATAAATCTGACTAATTTGGTGAAATTCCCATTCAAATTCAATATTGACGAGAACTGGGAATTAATCTTCTGAAATGCCGTGTTTCAAGTAAAATTAGCTAAAACTTTAAAACCAAGGAATAAGAAGGCAACATTTTCCTACCGGTGCAGGCCAGAAGGACTTTTCGTAGTTGCGTTGTACATCGGCTGCTCGCATCCAAGTAAACCAACGATTCACAAGCAGCTGAATAGTGACAAATATTGGAATTTATTGGCGATGTGATAGTGAATTTTGAAATGCATTAGAGTTTTGAGTGTATGTATTAACATGTATGAGATAGTAGAAAGTTTTGTGATTGACACATCCGACTATGTTTAGTAAAAATTTATGGTTTTCTTACAAATAAAGCAATCGGGCGTTAAAAGGAGAATAATATTTTTTCCTTTTAAGCATTCTTTGTTAAATATACTTAATTATATGTATATCAATTAAAACTTTCGAAGAAAAGTTTTTAATGATTTCGCTTTGGAAATTAAGAGTAATATTTTCTTCCAAATTCTGTATTTAGAGAAAACATCTCAATATTTATAATTGCCCTTCCAACCGTAGTACTTCAATGGACTAAAAGTTATACATTTAAATCTAAGGTGTTAAATTTATTAAGGTGTTAAATTTAAGGTGTTAAAGTTATACATTTCATTAAGTTATTAAATCATTATAAGAACATTAAGTAGAATAAACCTATGCGTAACGAACTCTTCAGGAATTTTATATGCACACCGCGTTTTTCAAGTTGACTGACAATTTCGGTGAAATTCTCAGCGAAATTCAGTATTTAATCTAACCACTCTCTTTTTTCAGCAGTTAACGTTAAGGGGACAGTGGACGTTCAAAACCATTTTTTTCATTTTTCACTCAATTGTACTGAAATTTTGCACACATAGTAATTCATACATTTTATAAGTAAATTAAGCAATTTTATTAAAAAATAAGTATAATTAATTAATTTATTAATTAAAATATATTGATTAATCACTCTAATTAAAAATGCTCCATACGCATTAAATTTGGCTTCAGGAAGATGGTGCTTAGTTAAATGGTAGCTTTATATTATTGCAACAGAAGTTGGTATGCGTTTTAAAATTGTACCAATATATTGAGAAAAATTAATAAAACTTCCAATATTTACAGTTTTTTTTTAAATTTTCATGGAAAAAAGTTATATAACTACGAAATTTTCCTTTTATGTACAGTAATGCATGCATATTAATACCAAGTTTTGAAATATAGTACACTGCTAACAATAATACTTAATATTATGAAAATTGGATAAAATATAAGACGCCTGGAACCTTTTCTATATTTTAACTCGACGAAAATTCTCATTTATAGAAAAAGCGATTTAATGTTTCATTTTTTAGTGTAACTCAATTACGGTGTCAAATTTGAAATGCTCGTAACTTTGATAGGAATCTTTGCAATTGCATGCGGTTTTTTGCAAATGTTGCAGTTAAGATTGAAGTATAGTAATAAGCCAAAACAAGAAAAACGATTTTTTAGTCGTTTTTAACCTAACTGAAGGTCCACGGTCCCCTTAATCAGAATTCTGTTACTTGACGAAGTATAACTTAGTATTAAGTTATCGAATAAAAGTTAACATTAAAAGCTTAAAAAAATTATAAATGTAAAATAAAAAAAATCGTGTCCTCCAAAATATTTACGAAGGTGCAATTACACTGAATTAGACCTGGTTGTATTAAACACAATCATATTGATTGGTAACGAAAATTATTTTTACACAGTTTGAGGAATCATAAGAATTGTAATTTGTCCAACTAAGTAAAATATTTAATAACTTTTCATTCAGTTTGAAAAATTATAACTCTTACGTATGATTTATTTACCAGTCAGTGTAATTGTTTTTAAATAATTCAGTGTAATTACGTATACAACGTTTATTGGAGTTCCTTTACATGTGATTTATTCTGTTGAGCTATTTCAAATAACAGATGCCATTGCCACATGGTATTTGATGGAAAATTTTCTGCCGGAGTTGTCCAGGATAGACTGTAGATTGATTATTAGACTAACAGATTAGATTTACTTTAGTAAATTAGTTAGAAGTACGTGGCATCTTACGCCTCGGGCAACATAAGGACCTGGTTTAATATCCCGGGATGGGCACTTTCTCACTCAGTTAAAAAAATTACAACTCAAATAAAGTGTAACCAGAAGGACCCGTGCGAAGATTTCGCTCTGCAATCATTGAGATTATTTCCTGGTACGTTTCAGCACTAATTTTTAATTAACTGATTTTTTTTAATCAAACAACGCGTTGTAACGAAATGTGGGTGTACTATCTCAGAAACTTATTCAAAAACTTTTCGAATGATACCTCATTCATCGTTGTATGTTTTGTATGTGCATAGAAAAAAAGGATGTTGACAACATAAATAATGGTACTTTTCCGTTATACCGACACCATGTCAAAATGTATGCTAATGTATAATGTATGTAAATATATGTATTTATGTAAATGCATGTAAATGTATATAAATGTATGTATTAAATGTATGTTAATATATGCTTGGCGACAATGGTGTCCGTATAACAGAAAAATACCGAAATAATATATATGATGATTGCTTGTGTATAATAAAATGGAAATAAATTGCCAGAAATTTTTTTTGCCAAATTCTCTTCTCTCGCCAAGGTCATTTCTCTAGATTGCCAAGACCCCTCTACTGAGATAAAAGAACGAATTATAAAAAAATTGAAACATTGAATCAGACGTTTAGGGAATTCATATGAAAGCATTTCTTCAGATTTTGCAAAGCTGTTCCAGAAATGTCTTAAATACATAATTCAATATTTGGTACACTTCTTTTTTGCAAGCCTATTGGAGATGTTCAAACTCAGTGATCCAGCAGCCATTTAAGTGACGTCAGACTTCACTGACGTATTAACAGCTTAATGAAATATTAAAAGATAAAAATACTTAAAATTTTTGTGAATCCCAATGAACAGTATATCTAAATGGAAGATAATCCTTAAATTACGTAATCGACTGGTGCTCCGATACTCTGTGGTTGCGAGATAATAGAGAAATAATATTAAAAGCACGTGGCTTTTAGACCAATTTTTTTAATTTGCAAGTTAAATTTCGTTAAAAATATTTATCCGCGTGTTTTATAAGCGAATAAAAATTCATATTTATTGTGATGTCACGGGAATATTGTTCATTGAGTTTATTTTATTATTATGCATCATAATTTTGTTGATGCCATTTTTCATTACAATTAAATAAAAATATATTTTGATTTGTATACATGGTATTTACGCATAAACGTAACATATACAAAGTAAGTGTGAAAAGTTTGCGCCGGTGAAAAGGACGTTATGTTTAGCTTGAAATGCATTTTAACATTGATAAAAGTAAAGAGGAAAATTTATATGACTGTGTCAACATGACGTAACTTTAACTGATTTTTCCATTCTTAATTAGAAAGATTAGAATTGGAGTCTTTATTGATTGTTTCATCTTGATTGCATGTTACCATTATTTTTTTTAATTATAGGTTAGACGATTTCATTTTTTAATTAAAAAAATTCACAAAGTAAAGGATTTCAGGAAAATTAAAATTATTATAAATAGTGTTATGGTAGAAAAAAAACTTGAAATTGATTGTATTTTTAGCTAGAATAAACAATGTAAGGCTAATAATTTATAGGGATTATTTTGGTAGGTTTATTATGAATTCATTTAACAGTTCCGTATTAGCGGCAAAGTCATATTTCTTTCACTGTGAATTTCTCTTTCGATGTCAAAATATGGTAGTCTACTTTTGGACGTCAGCGAAAACACAGTGGCAATTTTTAGAAATGTATAACGGTTATGACAACAAACGGCGCTATCGCTTTAGCTTTCATCGCGCTTACATTACTTCTAAATACTACAAATTTAAATTTTTTACTACATTCTACTACATTTTATAATTTTAATTCTTACATCATGAATTAGAAAAAAAAAATTAGCTTTCGATTGAAATTTATTTGAAAACTGCCGCTTAATATAATGACTTTTTAAATAATTTTCAAGCATGAAATGTTTTTCATTTCTATCTTAACAATGACCATCAGTTTGCTTCAATAATGTAAAAAAAAAAAACCCTGGGAAAGTTGCCACAATTGAAAATTGATTTTCTATCCATCATAAAAAGTGAAAAAAGAAAATAATAATAAACCCTGATAAATCATAAGATCCGATTATTCATAAGATAGAGCATTTTGGCGCTAAACTAAAATCTGTCAAAAAAGAAAAAAAATATATTTTGAGTTTATGTTTAACATAAAATTGATATGTTGAATCCGCTGATGTATATGTTGCATCAGAATATGCTACGAATTGTATTCTTTTTTTTTTAAAGATCCATTGGGTATTTAACTGTACAAAAGCTAAAAGATCCCCGACTGTGATGGAAAAGGGATAATCATCCTGATTATGTAAAGGGACGGAAGAAACTATACAAATAAATTACACTTGAAAACATTAAAAATTTCCCTCATCTGAAGATTGATTTATTATTGTAAAAAAAATCGTCAGCTGATTACCTTAAAACAATGGATGCGTTTTAGAAGATATGGATTTGAAATGAACAATGGTTAAAGAAGACATTTTAAAATTTTTAATTTAAACATTTTAAAACTTTTTTTAACGTCGAATCTCGACGGTGCTTTTGGACAGATGCAATGCACATGCTCATAGGAGCTCATTCGGTTGCATTATCACAGGGGGGGAGGGGGAAGAGATGTGTGCTTTATTTACTATATTCTTTTATTTACTGAATATTAGATGAACGTAGGAATATACTATTTGTATGATACTTCATAGGTCCATGAAATTTTCTTTCTTGCCATGGGGAATATGGCGGTAATGTCAAACTGATTTGCATTACATAGTTGTTTACGGATTGTTTGTTTGCAGTTTGCATTGGAAATAGTACTGTATTTCACTGAGGAAAAAAAATTTTAAATAAAATATTTGAAAGAAATTTGCACTCTTCTTAAATAATACAGAAGCTTATTTTACTGATATTGTTATAGTATTTTTTTCCGTCAAGTTTTGACGGGTTCCATCTAGTATTTTTTTATTTGTCTAAAGACATCTGAATAAACTTTATTAAATAACCAAAACACTATTTTAAAGTTTTAAGAAATTACAAATCTAAAATAGTTCAAAGTTTATTAATTAAACTGAACAAAAAACTATTTACCTATTAATATATAATATTAAGAATAGAAAATATACTTTCAAAAATTTCCTTTTTTAATCATAGCCACCATTCAAAAAACAATCTCTACATTTTTAATTGTAACTTTTCTTATAATCTAACAGTTGAGTAGAAAATTTAATGTTAAAGAGAAATACTTCAACAAAATTATATACCTTTGACAAATTTAATAAACTGACAGAGAACTTTGTTATAAATGAATGTTAAAGTTAATTAATTGTGTCTTGAAAGAAAAATTGTTTAACTTGGATAATTGAAGACGAAACTTGATTAAAAAGGAAAATATATTTTTCTACAGCATATAAAAAGCTAAGACTAAAAATAATACAATTTCAAGAGTTAGATTAGATAAAGGAAATCTTCATATTCTTTGAAGGACGGAAGAACACTCCACCATGTAAAACCATCAAGTCTAAATTTTATCTAAGGAGAAGTGTCAATTAATTTTATAAAAATGAATTATTTTAAATTTGATTAAAAAAATATTCTATTTTTAACCACAAAATTAAACGTTTATTAAAACACGTAAAGGAATTATTTTAAAACAGATGAAAAATTATCTTTTTCAGAAAATAACTATCATTAACTAAATGATATTATTCAAAAATACAATATTTTCCAGTGACGAAACTTGTGATCAATTCTATTTACTTTTGCAGTTTAAATTTTGTTATTTGATTAAAATGCGAATAAAATTTTTAATATGTTTTCCCGTTTTGTTCGAGGATCTTTTACTACCTTTAATAACTTGGTCATTTAAAGCCCCGTTTTTATTTCGGTAAAGCTACTGAATACAGGTTTTCCCCTGATCTGAAATTAACTTTTTGCCAAATAAGGTATTTTGAAGAGAACGAAATAATTGGATATCTGGCGACACAAGATCAAGCTAACATGGTGGTTAAGGCGGCACATCATAACTTTCAACACATTCCAGCTCTAGTAACTTTTAACAAATCAAAATATGTGTGTGGTTGACGTTGTCATTATGAAACACGTTTTTTTATTATTATTATTAACGAGCTCCAGATTATTTTTGACCATGGATTCGTTGAAACTGTTCAACTATCTAATTGAACTCAGCGATGTTTCTCTTTTTATCTTTTCCTTACTCGTTCTTCATTACCAGATCTAATCTATACCTAGTCATGTCATATTGAGAAACGCAGTCTCATTATCACAGAGACAAACCTCCACCAGTATTTCTGAATGGGAATAGTCTCTATATGTAAGTGCATAAATTTTGTCACAAATGAGGCAAAAATTACTATTCAGAAAACGTGTGGAAGTTTGCTTCCACAGTAAATGCACTGTAGCGAGGTTATCCTTCCTTTTATGAATGCTTTTTTTCAATATTTTTGAGGCAAATCATCACACTAGGACAATGGTCGTTTACGCTATAGAAAGTTTATGTTGGTGGTGGTTTGTACTTCTTATGACAGATGACAGACATAGAGAGAGAGCTGATTGCCTTCTGTGGGGGATCTCTATCAGAAAATATTTACGTCGCGTTACGTAGGTTAGAAAAAAAATAATCCTAAATATTTGCTCTTTACTATTAAAATAAGTTTAGTCCGATTATACAATTGGTCTAAACTTATAATATTCCATCTTGTGTTGCGATTGTAGCCTTGACAACATGTGATAGTGATAAGTGCCAGGCTGGTATCGTTCCAAGTGGTTTAGTTGGTAGAACGTCAGTACGATACTGATGACACGGGCTCGAGTCCCGGCTTGGATACTTTTTTACTATGTTGGCTTTACGTCTTTTAAGCATTTAAAAATTGAAATGCTATAAATGCAAGGCGTGTGAAAACATTTCCAAGTGTGAAAACATTTCCACGTATTAAAATAGATTTATTCAATCATCGATGCTGGATTCTTTTTAGTTTCGTGTTAACCCCAGGGTTGAAGGTTCAAGAAACAATAGTCCATCTTGTGTTGCGATTGTAGCTTTGCCAACATGTGATAGTGAAAAGTGCCAGACTGAGTATCGTTCCAAGTGGTTCAGTTGGTAAAACGTCAGTGCGCTATACTGATGACCCGGGTTCGAGTCCCGGCTTTGATACTTTTTCACTATGTTCGCTGTACGTCTTTTAAGCAATTAAAATTTGAAATACTATAAACTTATATCGTTATACACTTATCGTAAATTAAACTAGGACTTCCCTCAAAGGGATTAGTCTGAGTGATATTGCTGAGAACATAGGGTTAACAATTACAATATAAAGAAAAAGAGCAAATTAAATGATAGAATTACAAAATATCATATATAAATTCATATACACTGTTAAAAAATATAAAAGAAGTACCGTTCATCAGATGTGTTGTCATAATTTTTTTACATGTGGCAAAGAATCTCATTTTCTTAAGCGCGTATTGCGCAAAACTTAAAAAAAAAAAAAAAAAAAAAAAACGCCGGATCTTTTAAAACGCCAAGCTTTTTAAAGTTACGTAATTGGATTTGCAGCCAATAGATTATTCTATCAAGCGTGGCTTAACGCAAATTTAACTTCATTGTTACACCTTTTTTTGTGTGTGAATTTAAAATTTTTCTTACTTGATTATATATCTATTATTTGTATAACTGTTTATAGAAACTCTTACACTTCAAACCACATTGAGAGCATGCTTTGCTACAAACCATATTGCAAAACTACAGTTCTAAATTACTATTAAAGTATACAAAAAATCTTCGATGACTTCTGTAAAATAACTTTTACATTAAATCTCCATA
Source organism: Maratus michaelseni (assembly GCA_963931845.1). NCBI lineage: Eukaryota > Metazoa > Arthropoda > Arachnida > Araneae > Salticidae > Maratus > Maratus michaelseni. Next base: position 177,167,215 of record OZ007591.1, read on the forward strand.
TCGGCAAAATTGAAAAATTATATATATTACAAAGTTAAGCTTAACAGGTACTTCTAATACGCCTTTACTGCGCCAATCCGCAGACTTTTCTTTTGCCTGTCTGTCTGTCTCTCCACAGTCTGTCTGTTTCCCTATCCGTTCTTCTGCCCGTCTCTCTAACCGATTGTCTATCTCGCTACCTGTCTCTATATTTCTCTACCGGTCTCGCTACCCGCCAATCTATTTCTCTAACCGTCTGTCTATCCGTATAACTACTTGTATGTCTAGCCGTGTCTCTATCCACTTCGCTACCCATTTGTCTATCTGTCTCACAACTTGTCTATCTGTCTCTCTACCCGTCTGGCTATACGCCTCTCTATCCATCTTCTTACCCAACTACTGTCTCTCTACTCATTTGAATACCCGTCTCATTATCCGTCTGTTTTTGTACCCGACACTTTTTTCGTCTCGCTACCAATCTCATTATCCGTCTGTCAACTCGTCTCTGTACTCATCTCTCTACTCGTCTCTTTATCTACCACGCTACGCGTCTCGCAACCTTTCTCTCTACATTCCTGTCTACCGGTATCGCTACCCGTCTCGTGACCCATCTCTCTACCCCTCTATCAACCCTCTTTTTACCTTTCTCTCTAGCCGTCTGTCTATTCGTTTCGCTACCCGTCAGCCTACCTATGTCGCTACTCGCTGACTTACATCACTACCCGTCTGTCTACCCGTTTGTTTACTCGTCTTTCTACCTCTCGCCACCTCTTCCCAATATTTAAACAATTCATTTAATATATAGAAGCCGTTTATCAGTTATTAAATTCAAACAGAAGTAATTTATCTAATAAGTGTAATCAGATGCAATTTTTTAAAATACATACATAAACCTACATAATAATTCACCAGTTTTGTGTTCGTAGTTGTTTATATCATTTGACAGTAAATCTCAACTTCTTAAACCTGAATTGTCTCAAGCTTTTTAAAAAAAACCACAAGGTCTGTATAACTGCAAAGTACCCTGAGGGCTATAACACATGGGCTGATAAGTTCCCGGTCTAATAAAGAAAACACAACTTTTTAACAAAGCTTTATAACTTTATGACTTTATAACTTTAATACATAACATAACTTTAATAATAAATAATAATAATAATAATAATTTTATAATAATAATTTTATAATAATAATTTTATAATAATAATTTTATAATATTAATTTAATAATAATAATTTAATAATATTAATTTAGTAAATGAATAATAATAATAATTTTATAATACTAATTTTATAATAATAATTTTATAATAATAATTTTATAATATTAATTTAATAATAATAATTTAATATTAATTTAGTAAATGAATAATAATAATAATAATTTAATAATAAATAACATAATTTTATAACGAAAAGGCTCCAAACAGTGCTCAGAACTCGTTGTTGTTTTTGGTCAAAAGTCAACACGCGCGGCAGCCACTTTGACAAAAGCTTTTTCATAAACAAATATTCATTCAAAATAAAACCTACACGTTCCTTGGATATCTTCAGAGACTGAGCTATCTCCTGCAACTTCACTTTACGGTTCCCCAAAACGATTTTGTGGACTTTTTTTATGTTTTCCGGAGTAACCACCTCTTTTGCATGGTGCATCACTGGTGTCCGTACGACCACGTTTAAATTCAGCAAACCAGTCAATAATGGTTGGATTATCTGGTGCAGTGTCCGGATAACGCTTATCAAGCCAAGCTTTTGTTTGAACGATGTTTTCCCCATCAAATAACAATTCTTGAAAATCTTGTTTATCCATTTTTTTGTTTATCAACAAAGTCGTTCAACTGAAACCACTCTAACGTTCTATCCACATTGCGAATCGTCATGCCATTTTTTTCTGCTACCTTTTAAAGGTTAGTATTTACTAAAAAAACATCGGTTCGACGATTGCAACGCCATCTATGTTCCAGACCGGGAACTTATCAGCCCATGTGTTATTAGCTACATGTTATTAAGTTAAGTGAAAGTTTCGTTATGGCGTTTGCAGACAATTGCTTATGTCAGAAAGCGTGGCTTAACGCCATTTTAAATTCATTACTGTAACTTTCTTTTTTTTTGGGGGGGGGGCAGGGGGGTAGAGTTTCAAATATATACATTTAAATTAAATTTTTTGCCTCCATGCCATTAGTGTTGTTTGTATTATTAACTAATACCTTGTAGACCGAGCTTCATTTGAAACAAATGTAAAAGACTTCTTCTACGGTTTTGTTTAGGAGAAACTTTCGTAATTGGGCCGAAAGCCAATCGGAGTATTTAATATCATTATTGTAACTCTTATAGAGTGAAAACAATAATGCTGCTAGCTTTACTCTTGTTTGAGACCAGCCTTGCCTGTGTATCTGAATGGGGAAAAGTTTCGTATCCTATGTCGGTTGGCGAAAAAAATTTAAAATGGTGTCAAAAGGTAGTTTTAGCATCTTACAAAATTTTTCAAGAGAGCGGTAAAACATGTTTTTCATATATTTACGAACATACGTTTATTAAAGCATGTTTTTGCACCATCTTAAAACTTTAAGCACGATGCTAAAATAAAATTTTATCGCCATATTCGATATTTTAATAAGTAATGAAAATACATAAACAAACTTATTTAACAAACCTAAGAGGCATTTTTGTGATAAATAATTGTTATTGTCAGGGGGGTAAATTGTAAACAATTAATAAACGGGTAGTAAATAATAAATAGCATTTAAAATCTAAAAATGGAGAAGTGGTCCGTATAAAAATTAAACGCTTGATATATGTAAATATTTTTTTATTTTTTAATATTTCCGAAGGCACAGATAAAAAGGTAAAAATCTCTTTTCCAAATGCCAAATAGAAAATATAATACAAAATAGAATGCCAAATATACAAAATAGAAAAATATCTGCAAAAAATATATTTACATAATACTACATCTGCAAAAAAAATAAGATTTAGAAAAAGTAAGCCAAATCCTGCAGATCCCAACAATCACATCGAAAAACTTATCACCAAAAAAGAACTCGGCAAATCTTACGGCACAGGAGATGGATTTTTCCCTCTGAATGCAGAATATTAGTTTTTTTTCTTGTACGATGGGTGATTATAATATAATTGTTTCATTTCACATACTACATACCCTTTGATATATTGGTACTTTTATGTTATCTTGGCGCAGTTGATAAATCGCCAAATATTGTTCTATAACATTTTCATATTGAATTCATTTCATTTAAATATAAACCTTTCACTGATTTAATTTAAAATACATGCCTTTCATTAATCCCATTTAAAATGCTAAAAAGAGAAAAAAAAAAGAAATAATGCCATAAATCGAAACCTTTTATTTAAACACCAAAGATTTTTTTTTTTTTTAATTTACACACGCGAAATAAAAAAAGCTGCTATTGCTGAGATTTGCGCCAAATCTCTAATACCAAGTCTACTAAGTTATTGCGGGGTTTTTCTTTCAAACAGAAAAAAATCCAGATTAATTTTCGATTTCTACTAAATTGAAATATATTTTATTGTGCTGAATATTAGTGCGTGCATATTTTTTTGCTCCATGTACTCCATGAACTTTTCAATTCCGATTGTCTACGAAAATCTCCCGCCAGTGAAAATAACGTACGCACAAAATTTTCGTGACGTATGTACTTTAATTGTGCTTTTTTATCTATTTTTTTAATATAATTTCCAAACGGTTTGACAGTTATTCTTGGTAATAAATAGACATCGTGGTCACCTTTATAGGTACCTGCTGTAAAAATTTGAACGAAATCCGTTAAATATTTTTTGAGTTATGCTTGACGAAAGATTTTAATATCCATCGTAGCTATATATGGGGCAAAGTAATACTGCGCTGTGTATGAGTCTTCGTTGCACTCAGACAATTATTACATTGGATATATTTTACTATTCACAGATCCATTTTATTTAGCTATCTACAAATTACTCAATTGATTTTGTTAAACAAGATTAGTTAAAACAACGATTGTTTGTATTATACTATACACTAACAAAAATTGTGAGCACTGGGTTGAACAGACTTTTCGTGCTGCAATAGATGCAACGATAAGATGGTGAAATTTCGTTCCAACATTTCGAAATCCTGTTGAACCATAGCTCTAAATGTTGGAGCGAGATTATCCCCTGTTACATGTACTGAAACACACCAATAGAAGGTTCAACCAAGCACGTATTTTTTAACAGCGTAACCGTAAATGAAAAAGTATACGCCATACATTATTTCAAAAAATATTATTTAGATGAGTTTTATCTTGTATAACCTTTCACGTGAATTATATTCTTGTTATCACGAAATGTTTATCATCCAAGTAAACAGTTTTATAAAGAGCAGCAGATCGAGGACTATAGAAACTGCAAAGAAAATATTTGGATTTCAAGCATTCGCATTCGGCAACTGATTAAAATCACGAAACATTTGCAAATATTTAACAGACTTGGTAATATTTCATGTGATATGTATTTTATAATTCATTAATAAGAAACTTAACCCTCTGATAGTCTTGCAAAAGGGCAAATCTGTAATGTTTTTTTTTTCTCTGCATTTGATTTTAAATGCTAAGAAAAACTAATTTATGAATATTGAATATTAAAAACTTAATTACAAATATGAATGTAATCCTGAGAGTATTATTCATGGCCCAGTGCAATAAAAATGCTTTAAATCAATAGAATTTTATTACTTTAAATAATGCTTATATTGCAGTGAAACATGCAGCGTAGTGAACGTATTAACACTTTGCCGTCCGCATGTCCCGTAAAAATACTTCTATTCGTAAAATGTTCAAATAATTGATTGGCACTAGAATTTAGAAACAAATTTATTCGAAAATAAGTAAAATCATTTCTTCATGTACTTGATAAAAGGGAATTTTTCATTCCAAAATTCTGGTGTCAATATAGCATTTAAGGATTAAAATTAAGTCACTTTACAAGCGACACCACTGTGGTGTCGCCGAACGGCAAAGTGTTAACACGGGCTTGTCAGTGGATAATACAATCTCTTTCTTGAAATTTTAATATTCAATAGAAAATGAATTATAACTTTCAAGTATTAGTGTTATTTTTTATCAATTAAAATATTCGTTTCTTTAGAGACAAATTTGCTATTTTGTTTTTTATCACTGACGACAGCTCTATTGATGCAGGTACAAAGAAAATGTTTGTGGTACTAACCAGTACTCACTACGATCTTTTGAATGGAATAATTTAAGGGGTCTCAGGAGTCTTACTTTACCTCCAAAGATGCAAGTTTGCATCATGTCACATTTTATTTTACTTCTGATTTCATATAACACACAATAAAATGGATTTTTTCCCAGTAATAGATCAATATCTGCTCGATTTACCATAATTATTTCAATGTTGTACAATTCATATTTAATTATATAAAAAAAAGTTTTTTAAAAAAAGTAAAAAAAAAAAAACTTTTTTCGCTTGGTATCCACTACGCGGTTGTAGAAACAATATTGCTTCCAAAAAAAAAAACAAAAATGATAATGATGTAAAATTGATTCATCTTGAACTTATACTTCAATTTCAAGCAATTGAAAAATAATTTTTTGTAAATTAAAATTGTAAAATGCTTAAAAAATTCATTTTTTGTTGAAAAATGCCAATTTAGAATAAAAAATAAATTTTCAATTGCTTGAAATTGAAGTATAAGTTCAAGATACATCACATTTACATCATTATCAGTTGTGTTTGTTATTTTTGAAGCAATATTTTTTTCTACAACCATGGGCACAATGGATACCAGAAAAGTTTTTTTTTACTTTTTAAAAATTTAAACTGTTTAAAAATTACTAAATATGCATTGTACAACATTGAAATAATTATGTTAAATCAAGCAGATATTGACCTATTTTTGGTAAAAATTTCATTTTATGTATTATTTGAAATCGGAAATAAAATGTGACATGATGCAAACTTGCATCTTCGAAGGAAAAGTAAGACACATGAGACACCCGTTAAAGTTGAAATTTAAAAAATCGTTTCAGCAGTAGGTTGTTTTAAACACTTCGGAGAGCCAGTACTCGGTACTGGGCTAGTATAATGGTACTCGGACAATTCGAAGTGGCCCTACTCGACAACAATACCGCTGCTGACAGGTATTTCTGTGGTACGAATGAAGCAATTCTGAATGCAAATTAAATAGAGTTCATTCAAACGAAAGAAAAGGTCTAAGGTGGTGTGTACCTTTGAAACGTCTATGTTCTACATGATTGCGATGATACTTAGATAGTAGAAAGAAATCAAAATTTGTTATTATATAAAACAACTTCTCATTATTTTTATAGTACTGGTAAACTAACAGACTAATATTTCATTAGATACCAACATTTTATTCTTCATGACTGCAGTTCACGGAATGTATTGTAACTTATATCCATAAATGACCGGCAACAACATGACTCGTCATGTTCATTTTGTTTTTCATTCATTCAATGTATTTTCTGTATCTTGCACTACAGATGTTAAGTAAAAGAATACATTAAAGTATATATAAAATTCCAAATTGTACATTATCTGAAAGTTTTAAATATTGTTCTTCTTTCCAATCCATTCTATAACTAATGGATAATTATGAAAGATTTATACCGTATAAAATATTCATAAAATTAAACTCCTATTGATCATAAGGTTAATTGTTCATAAACAGTGTTAAATCTTACATTTGTAAAGATCTTTAATATTTCATGTTTTATATTTTACTGCATTTAACAAAAACCACAATTACCAAAAGCCATAAATAATTAATTGCAGCTTCCTCCTGTCACGTGCTATAGGAACAATATAATGGATTGGGTATAATTTTAAGATTAGTAAATAAATTACTTCACGGTTCCTGTTTGAAATCTCATAAACTGCAAAACGGCCGATGCGAAAGACTGATTGCAAATTATATTATGCTTCAAATTATTCTAATGTTGTAATTCCGACAATTCATTTTAAATCACTGTTTCGCAATTTGTTAATGAAATATTTTAAACGGAAGCAGATTAATTGCAAAGCTTACTCAGCAAATAGTAATAAAGAAATATTAAATTAAAGAAATAATACGCGCAAATAAAGTAATATTACTAAATCATACAGGATTGTAATTTATAAAATGTAATACATTATTGTGATTTCTAAAATTGGTATAAGCATTTATACCAATTTGAAAATTAATTACAAAACGCAAACAAATTAACCCATCGTAAAGCTAAAATGTAGAGTGCAATTTAAATGCATCTTTACGGACTTGGCAAAAATCATGTTTGAAATATGCAATGCGTACACGTATATGAGCGATTCTCACATAATTTTGATTTTAAGTCCTTTAATAATAATTTTTATTTTAGTACATATTTGTTGCTTTCTTTTTATTTCTATAAAACATGCCATTGAATGATTTTATAACAGTATTAATGAGATAAGTGTTGAACGGTTTTGGGGCTCAAAATGTAGCATTAAATTCCTTACCGTCATTATCACTGATGCTGATATTTAAATTTGGAAATGTCTGTATAAAATTGATTCACGAAAAGAATTGGGACGTTAAATAAGTTCTCGCCATTTCTTCGTGAAAATTAATGCTTAATTTAAAATAATTAGTAACAAACATGTCACTAAAAGTATTACTCATCGCTAAACACTATGTTTTCCTATTTTTCTGGAAGCATTTGAATTCCACATCGGGAAAAACGGCACGTCTTTTCAGGTTATCCAGGAGTCGCTCATTTTTTGATATCTTCGTAATAATGAATGTGCCGCAGAGCCAGCCCACGTCTAGCAATCGGAACGAATGATAATCAGAAGAGGCAATGTGTGGCAAATACGGCGGGTAGGACAGAACTTCCCATTTAAGCGTTTCCAAGTAGATTTTCAACGGTTTTGAAACATATGGCTGATCGTCATTATGTGGAAAAATCAATTTGTCATATCACTACTCGTATAGTGGCCGTTTTTCTTTCTATGTTCAGCTCCAACGCACCAATAGTACTCGATAGCAATTTCTCGTGAGGATTTTGTTCGATTTGTGTAGCTAATAATAAACTACACTCAGATAAACCCCCTAAATGCATAGCAGAAGCGTGAAACCATAGAAATTCGGATTTCCCTACGATGTTGATGAATGGTCGGGCTTACCATCATGATTTTCGACACTTAAGAGTTATCGCAGTGTATAAATTTTTCATCGCCAGTCATGATGCGATGCAAAAACCTTTCCTTTTCTGACACTGAAGAAGCTATTCACACGTGAAAAAACTCCATTCGACGTCGCTCAGCTTCAACTCGTATAGAACCCAATGCCCTTCTTTAAGAATCATTTTTAATATTTTCATGCGTGATCTGGTTGTCAGCTAGCACCTGACATGAGTCTACATGAAATAATGCCTCCAATTATTCATATTCAAACGTTTTCGGTGCGCCAGCGTGTTTTTTATCTTTAACATCAAAATTATTATTTTTGAAGCATCTAAACCAATTTCTACATGTTGTTTCTGAAAGAGCCGTAAGTCTCAACAAACATTCTGTGTGCATCAGCTGCAGATTTGTTTAATAACGCAGTGCAGTAAAATACCCCGCAAATACTCTTTTTTGGAACGAAATTCCACATGTTTAATACTATGAAAAACAATGTTGTTTACACTTCGGCGAAATGACATACGGTTAATATCAAGCTTGCTTATAGTACTTTTTATAGATACGTTACAGTCAAACTCCATGCACCTACTTCTGAGAACGACATCTGTTGGAAAACAGCGAGAACTTATTTGACCTCCCAATTTAACAAAAATGAAAGTATTGTTTTTTAAATATGAAACCAAAATTATAGAGATATTTTTACGGTTACTAATATTTCTAAAACTTTGTCCCGGCATTTCAGATTCCTGACTGTCCCTCTTGTTAAAATTATGCAGAAAATCACCCCAGATACAGCAACAGTATTTTTTTTTATCATACAAATCTATGCTAAAAATGGCTGTAGTTCCTTGACAGGAAATTATCTGTAGATTTAAATCAGCATTGAAATATAAATTTCAGGTATTGTGGCTTTATAAATTTACCGCCCCAAGATTTTTTTTCCTGAAATTTTAGCGATAAATAAAAAAAAAAATTATTTAGTTCCATCTAAATATCTGTTGCTAAAAATAAATGAACAATGTTGATACCACTTAGGCTTAACATGACTTGTTTAAAAATGTGATCATTTTCTTTACCGTTCCTGTTCTATTTCTCTATTAAATGGATGGTAAGAGTCTCACAGGGATAGTACATTGCAAAGCATTAATGCAGAACAAGAACATCTTTATTTATAGCAACAAGAAAAAGAAAATGTAAAACTGGAAGTTAAAAAATGCTACTTTATTAATTTGAAATTCGCAAGTTTATTATTCATCAAAGTTAAAATTATGCAAGAATAACTTATAAACATAGCCTGTTAGCAGTACACGCTAATAAAATTCTTGAAGATCCGAAGCTCTTCAATAAACATCATCTATGAAATAAAATATACAATGGCAAATTATGTCATATATCTAAAAAAAATGCGTCTAATGTTTTGTCTTTAAATGACAGCACAGAAAAAATATTTAATGGGTGCATATACAAATATTTAAACATTCTTTGTACAAATTAGTTTTACATATGTAGGCATCTTACATAGAACTACAAGAAAAATTTTCATAACCTGTCAGCACACGCGCCCCTTTCCATTACGTTACTACACGCGCGGGATAAATTTTACCGCAATGGGTTTTCTTGAGTCAATTTCCCTCCGGTTAGATTATAAACAAAAATTTATATTTTGAAATAAACTGTAAATCAATAAAGGAGATAATTTAACTTAAAATGAAAAGTTCTTTTATATTTAAAGCAAAAAAACATAAAATCTCGCACTAAGATTTTTTTAAATATCTTTACATACAAAGCTTTTACAATCCAAATTCAGCCATGAAAATACAAAAAAGTATAAAACTGATATATGGAAACTGTATGTGCAAGAGTTGTTATCGTTTAAAAGAAAAATCCTTATATATTATTTCTCCTGTCAACATCCCTTTTACTCAGAAAATGCGAAACGCAGAACAACGAATGAGATACCATATGAAAGGTTTTAGAACAGGCTTCTGATATAGCCCACTTAACAATTCGTTAAAACATGTTTTTGATTAAAATTTGCTGAAAACTAAAAATTAAATCGGCATTGATTTCATAAAAGAAATGAAAGGTTTTCCTGAAATTATTGTTGCCAAAAAAAAAAAAATACCACATTATATGATGCTCATAGCAATTATTATAAAAAACACCGCACGGGTTTATTTTATACTTATGATTAAAAAGCGAAATTGAAATGTTTAGATTTATATTTCTAAGTCCCATGGTTTTCCCGAAGCGGATGACGTCATCCTCTAATGCAGTCAAAATAAGATTGTTAATTTTTTTTCTCGCGCGTGCCTTTAGCAATCTTGGATCAGTTTTCACTCTAATTTTGATGGAATAAATTAGATGATATTTCCGCTTGACAACTAAATGTTGTTTGCAGATATTTTTATCCTTGCTTTTTCTTTAGAAGTTTAAACATGCATCTAATAAATATTACATATTGATAATGGAAATTTGAATAAAATAATTTGTTATAATGATCAGATTTTGACGAAATTGAAATGGGACCACCTTGGACCCTTACTCTTTCAAACAAAATAAAAATTATCAAAATCGATGCACATTTACGAGAGTTATGCGTGAACAACATAATACATACATACGGGTCGAATTGATAACCTCCTCCTTTTTTTAAGTCTGTTAATAAAAAATGATACTTCTCTATTATCCCGTCGACCACTTTTCATAACAAAAAACTATCGCCAAATAAACGGAAGAACGTTGCCATTGGAATATCAATAAATAAATAAATAAATAAAATATAAGAATTTAAGGACACAATTGTTATTTTAATTAATAAAATAACTAATAAATCAGTAAAACATAATGAAAAATACACGCAAATGTCGAATGTAAAACCACTTGATGACGTAACAAGCACGTATATAATGCTTCTGACATCCAGTAAATGGGACTGCATTTTTGGTGTTTAATCTTACAGTTTGGCGATAGTTTTTTGTTATGAAAAGCGGTCGATGGGTTAATAGAGAAGTACCTAAAAAATATTAGATTTCAGTGCGAAATCTTCGCACGGGCCCTCTGGTTATATTATTATTTGCACACGATATTTTTTACATAAACATTTGCATTAACATTTTCCTATCATTATGGGTTACGTTATAACACGCGTGGGGCAAATTTCATCCCACGTGACATTTTTATAACAAAAGAATGGAAAATACACAACCAGAGGTAAATTCTTTTGGCCACATCTTGATATCATTCAGCTTGAAAGGTACTATAAAGCTCAGAATGATCACGAACTATTTTCGCACATTTTAAAGTAATAGTTTTAAGCTGGGGTAGATGTTAACCCAGCGCGTGTGCTGACGGGATAATCATGTTTCGATTATAAAATAAAACAGGAATTTAAAACATAGCCAATTGCATTTCAAAATTTTAACTAATAGCGTTTCGTGAGATGAACGAAACACTAAAAATGGAACATTTTTGCGTATATGAAGTTCCTATGTTTGAACTTTGGCTTTTTGTTTTGTAACAGAAATTAGATTTTCCCTAAAAACAGGGATTAATGAACACTATTCTGCATAGCGGATACATGTTGTGTATAATTATTGTGTAAGTCCAAAAAGCATTTTATCAACGTATAAAATATTTATTTTTACAATAAGCAGAAAAGAATGTTTGGAACAGAATATCAATTTTTAAAAATCCTACAAATTAAGCCATTTCTCCGTCCTCTGTTAGTTTTCTTTTATCTAAAAATAATTTCTTTTTTTCCCCCAAGTTTGGTAAAAACCATTTCAGCAAATTACAAAGATATTCAATGTAAAAGCACTGTTTTACTTCAAATGTAGTTTTCTCATTACTAGTTGCCAGGCAGCCGTTAACCATTCCCCCAATCAAGTACGATGTTCTCATAAAATGACATGTTTTAACATTTACCATTATTTATACTGTCTTTAAATTACTTTTCTTATCTGCATGTTGCAACGATAGTATATATATCTTTATATTTACTTTCATCACATCATTTATGCTTCAACATTTCGAAAAAATGCACACATAAAGCACTATACACTGTTACTGCAAATTTTATTTCAAACTAGCCCGGTGCTGTCCGGTACCGTGATAAAATGTTAAATACTATACCTAAAATCAATGTTGAATGATTTTATATATTTAAACAAAAATCTTTCTAAACGATCCTAATGTTGGGAACAGCCCCTCCCCCCTGCTTTCAGTAGCGTCCACCCACGATTTTGTATGATTTTTTGTTCAAATGAAAATCTATCCAAACAAACGAAGTGTGGAAGCCCCACTGCTTGCGGCAGCGTAAAAAGGGCGTGGTACGCGCGCTTCCGCCTGTATTGATTTTATATTTTTAGTTGAAAGACCGACGTATTCCGGGTATTAAATGTACCTTAAATCAGTACTCTATGCATTTATATATTTATAAAAAAAATCCTTCCAAACGGACCTAATAATGGGGACCCACTGCATTGGGCAGCTATAATTTGTTTTCTTCACCTTTTTTTTTCACATCGGGTAATTTAAAATTAAAAAGAAAATAGTTTTTTTTGTCCAAAAACTTTGAAATTTTTAGGAGTATAAATATAATATTACCGAAATAAATTTTGTGAAGGTCCCAATTTCAGTAAGAATAATTTTGTGAAGTGTCTGTTTCAGTAAGATTAATTTTGTGAAGTGTCTGCTTCAGTAGGATTAATTTTGTGAAGTGTCTGTTTCAGTAGGATTAATTTTGTGAAGTGTCTGTTTCAGTAGGATTAATTTTGTGAAGTGTCTGTTTCAGTAGGATTAATTTTGTGAAGTGTCTGTTTCAGTAGGATTAATTTTGTGAAGTGTCTGTTCCAGTAGGATTAATTTTGTGAAGTGTCTGTTCCAGTAGGATTAATTTTGTGAAGTGTCTGTTCCAGTAGGATTAATTTTGTGAAGTGTCTGTTCCAGTAGGATTAATTTTGTGAAGTGTCTGTTTCACAGTAGGATTAATTTTGTGAAGTGTCTGTTTCACAGTAGGATTAATTTTGTGAAGTGTCTGTTTCACAGTAGGATTAATTTTGTGAAGTGTCTGTTTCAGTAGGATTAATTTTGTGAAGTGTCTGTTTCAGTAGGATTAATTTTGTGAAGTGTCTGTTTCAGTAAGATTAATTTTGTGAAGTGTGTTTTAGTAAGATTAATTTTGTGAAGTGTGTTTTAGTAAGATTAATTTTGTAAAGTGTGTTTTAGTAAAACTAATTTTGTGAAGTGTGTTTTAGTAAGAGTAATTTTGTGAAGAACTATGTTTGATTACTTTTATGAGGTGGAGGGGGGGGGGGTCTGTATTAAAAGAAATTTTGTGAACAGACCTGTTTTATTACGATGAATTTTGTAAAGTGCCCCTTTTATTAAGAGGAATTTTGTGAAGTGCCCTGTTTTATTAAGAGGAATTTTGTAGCGCGGTCCTGTTTTATTGAAAGGATTTTATTAAATAGGTCCCAAATTTTACCCGGATCAATGCATGATTATTAATAACATTTCCTGAAATATACAATTAAATGTTTATTTAAATTGCATAAATGAATGATGTAATATGTATCTTTTTAACTCCAATTGGCTCCTATCACTGTCAAAAACCAGCTTACTGCGGTTCTGCCTTTAAAAATAATTTATCCCTATCATGATTTCAAATTTATAATTGGAAATTTATTATAATTAGTAATTCATTGTACCTTCATAAAATAAATCAAATTAATTTTTATTATTTTAATATATTTTGAAAAACCAAAAAAGTGATATTAAAACATTTAAATTTTAACTGAATATATACTTAAATAAAGTAAATAATAATTGCCGTAAAATGTATCTTTTCAAACTCAATCTGTATTTTCCCCCTATGTTCTCAGTTTTCGATCATCCGGAAACACGGGCAGTTATCCCCTGTTTCCGACCTGCCTTCTGCTTGTCTGTTTGAGGTAACATCGAAGTGAGCATACGCGGCCACGATTTCCGATATTCAGAAAAAAATATTGAGTTTTGAAGGAGTTTTTAAATTATTATCTTGGTTATGAAAATACATATTCATCTGAGCCTCGGGTGCATCAGGCCTCACATTGGACAATACTCATACACATTTTCAGACCTCTGCGTGTGATAGATTTTACTAGCCATCGCTGACACACACACAGAGAAACTTTTTTTTTTTTTTTTTTTTTTTTTTTTTTTTTTTTTTTTTTTTTTTTATAAATATAGACACATCTTTCATTATTTAAATTTAAAATAGTGGTTACATGTTCGAACCAGTAATCTATATTAATAAGAGGAATTTTTCCGATAATCTGAATTAATAGAAGGATTTTATTCCGATAATCTGAATTAATAAAATGATTTTTTTTCTTGTGTGCGTATGTGTGTCTCTGTCGGTGATGGTTAGAAAAAATGGTTTTCTTATTAGAAGTCCGTACATTTCGTTCAAGATAGGCGAAGACTAGTCCAAATATGCCAGAGGCTCAGATTTTGCAAATTTTATTTTATAGAGATTTTAGATTTTTGTTATTTGCATGTTTGTTGAATTGTGTATGCGATTTTTACCCAATATATTAAATTTCGCCCCCTTTTCAACAATCTTTATTCGGCTTTAAGTGCTTATTGTTTTGAAAAAAAATTAATTACCGGGCATTTTAATGAAATAATGATTTTGGCAGAATAGAAAAGTTTTATTTTTAAAAGACATTTTTATGTGTATTTTTTTAAAGTTAGTTTATGATTCTTCATTTTAATAAACTAAGTTTTTATACTATGTCGCGTATTAAAGTAACATTTCCGTTATAGTAATTTGTTTCTGTTTTACAGAACACGATCGAAAAACTTCTTTTTCTCTCATGCGAGCCCTAACCATCAGCGGCTCGCGGGTGTGTTTCGGGCCTATTTTCTCTCATTAGCCTGACGTCGCACAGTGTGGTATTTTGGTGAAAAACCTGACCAAAATTATTTCAGAACTTTTATGCATTCTATTACGGATAAAATGATTTAAAAAAACGTAAAATATTTTATTACGTTGAAAACAAACCACTTTTTGTACAATTTACGCAAATATGTGTAACAAAGTAATGTCCTACTGACCAGCATTCTTTTGATCGTAGTCTTCCACATCATCCACTTCAGAATCACTTGAAGCACTAAATTCTGGCAATTAATGCTTCTGTAGAAAAATTTTTACTTTTTGTGGGGGTTTTCGCATACTACAACTTAAATAAGGATCGGAACGGAAAAGTAGGCGATTGACTACATCTTAATTGCATTCTAGGTGCAAGACTTTTCTTGAAAGGTTTTGCCTATATGAACGGAAATGTTTATTGCGGGCTTCAGCCTCTACCTCTTATAACTGCCCGATTGGGAGTAATCCATGACCTGTAATGGTAGCTCCATTACTCAAAATTTTGCATAATGTGTGTGACATTGGGGGCCAACCGTAATGATTTACATAATGGTTAGAGGTATCATTCTCAAATTCTTAGAATTGTTTTGTATCTAATTTATAATTACTAGATAACAATTCTAGAATAGGTTTTAAGATTCGGATTACTTTTATGTCAGTTCCTGTAATTTTAGCTGATTTTTCTGTATCTGAGATAAACCTTCTTGAGGTGTTTCTGTCATTGGTGTTTACGAAATCGTCTTTCTAAATGCCTACAAGTAATTCTATCTCCATTTTAAACTTCTCGTGCATTGATTATTTTCTTTGACTGACATTCTATTTCTACATATCAATTCTTACTTGTCATTTTTTTTATTGGAAGCTTATAAGTAAGATGTAGAATTGACTCGAAAAATTTTATCCTACGATAGAGTATTGAGAGACTGAATTTCAAAGAATCAGGGTCAATATTTTAAACTATTTCTCTTTGGTTGATTGTTTACGAATATAGTATTGCATCGTGGATATGGTGCTAGTAATAGCATTGAAAAGTTTAGTATCGACCATAGTCACCATTAATCTGTACTGAACTTGTAGTATGCCATAAGCTGTGAGTATCTGTGATTATTAAATTTCGTGCTTGCTCTTCAATGTATTTTACTTCCTCTTGGAGTATGTCTTTATCTTCATAAATGAATATTATTCATATAGGACGACAGAAACATGGAGATAAAGGTACAGGGTTCTGCCACCATACTTTTTGAAACTTATTTATGTTACTTATTAATCTGAAAGGAACCAAAGAGCCTTGGTAAATGTTTGAGTCACACTCAAAGGAGTTTTCAAACTTTTGTTTGAACAAATGATATGTTGGGAGCCGTCACAACCCCATTTGCAGAAGAGTTCTAAAATTTTTCAATTCTATTTCACTCGCAGATGTGAAAAAATGGTCTGTGGACTATTTACACAGTCTTTGTTAGTGTGAAGTTTTACATCCGTCATGTTTTCTGTACTTGTAATAGCTCTTGGGTAACATTGCTCTTAGCTCTCTGAAGAAGTGAATAGCAACGATATATATTTTTTTATTAGGAGTTCGGATGATATTATATTGATTGTATGTGAGATCTGCTGCAACAAACATGGTCAAAACCTCAGTCGGTTATAACTTCAATGTGCTTAGGTTTGTTGTCTCAGCCAAAGTTAATATTTTTCGACATTTTGTTGCCCTAGTTAGGATGGTTGTCAAGTCTTTAAAAATTTTTGCGACATCTGCATGTACAGTAGTTCTTTCGCTCAATCGAGCTGCATATTTCAATTGTTCTTGGCTTATTTGAGATCTTAATTGTTCGATTTTATGCCTCTTACTTCTGCCACTGTGAAGGAGAATTTATTTAAGAGAGATATTGATGGGAATATATATGTGTGAGCAATAACCCAATGCAAAAAATGCATGACGTTCTTTAGGTCAATTATTCTTTGAGAAGATAATCAAAAATATAAAATAAGTTAAACGGTCTTACTTGAGTGAAGAAATAGATGCAGACTATAAATGATGAATACTATAAGTTGGATCCAATAATGTTTATTACATTTTCTTGAAGGAGGAAGGATGAGATGAAAGCTGCACATCAAGTCTTTAAAAAGTACTGGCTCAAATTTCGTAAATTTCGAAGAATCTTTAAATATTCCTTCTGGCCGCGTCCATGAAGAATTATAGAATTAATTCAGAAGTCAATTTACCAGTTGATTTAAAACTTTTAAAATATTAAACTTAAAATTTACAACAGCATTTTTATAGAATAATTAAGAACTGAAAACGCGAAATTGATCTCCAAAGAATCAGCGCTACGCGATTCTAGGATACGAGCGAGCGCCGGCACAGGCCAGCGGGCCTCCAGACCATACGACGTTTATCATAAATTTACAGCATCATTTTTATTAAAATTCTGTTGGAAAAATGCGCAACATTAGTATAAATACCCATAACAGGGGTGCACAAATGTGAGAGCAAGATTAATTTAAACTAATTTGATGATTAAGAATTACGTGAAAATTAAAAGAGCAAATCAGAAACAAATTAACATTTAATAATTAAAAGAACGATTCTAATTTGTATTTGAAAGACACGCCCCTATTGCCCGCAGCGCCAAAACAAAACAGCTCCCGAAAACACAGGGAACAAGAGCGACGGTGACGCATGCGCAAAACGCAGGAGCGGAAAGCCGTCGATGACGATGACGTCACAGCTCAGCGCCGATTGAATGCCTTGCAGAGAAAACAACATCGCCGATTCAACGAACGCAAAGCACAATGAGGGGGGAGACGGCCTTGCCAAAAAAGCAACGTACAAGGTGCGCGACTGCCGATAAATAGCTTTTAAGGAATGGCAAATTAAACTGGAAAGGCTATAAAAATACAGAAATACGTTGAGCTGAAAAATAAAATACTTAAAAAAGATAAAACTGTGATATATCTTTATCACAGCCACTACAATATTTCAATTATTTTGCTGGATGACCGGGTTTCTCTATTGTCCAGGTAGGTAATTAAAGTGTTCTTTTCAGCCATTCGTCATTGTTTTTCTTGAAAACGTTGTTCAGTGAATCGCGAAGAAGCCCATTTCTGTATATAATGATGTTTGAAAGATTTTAATTTGTAACGGGACAAGTGTATTTCATTTTCTGGACATTTCGTAATTTGGAAAAGTTTACTTTCTAGAAACTCACATTTCTTGTTTATTTTTCTAATGTCACACTGCTTTATTACATCACACATATATTGTCTTGATATTTTTAATTATTGTTTCCATATTGAATAAAAAAATAGTATATCTAGAATATTTCTTCTTAATAATACAAAACTCTCTTACCTCGTTAGTGAGTAAAAAACACCATTCCTTATGTTTGATCTAAAATAGGGGGAACTTGGGATACTTGACCCATAGGGATATTTGACCCAAGGCCTTTTTCTCAGAATTGGGAAAGGTTTGTAAGCTGGAAGTGGCATCACTTCTTTTCTTTTAGGTTGCTTACCATATGGTGAAATATAACAACTGTAATACCATTTCATAAGTTTTTAAACTATCAGACAAAATACTTTTTCATGTTCCAAAAGTAATTTTTTTGTGCTGTAAACTCTGATGTTATAATTTTTTTGTTCAAAGGTAAGACTTTTTTAATTGGTCATTTGTTTTGTACATGTTTTTAGCTACATTAACATGTATAATAGTATTAATTTACTTATTAGCAAATGGCTGCATTTTAGGGTTATGTAGTAAATATGAAACTAGGGACACTTGACCCAAGTCACCTAGGGATACTTGACCCTAGGGATTAGTACTATTCAAATGCGTTGTATTTATTTATTTTGGGGTTTTTTTCGTATAGATGCCCCAAAAATATAAAAGAAAAGAGGGGGCTAAACCCAGAGAGGTTATTCATTCTGGTATTTTGGAAAAATCTGTGGAAAATGTTCTGGATGATGTCCTATATCATATAGTAGCCAAAGATTTTGGTCTCTGTAGAAACACTTTAATAAGGCAAGAGATAGCAAACAACAAATTTTGCTCCATCATATAGTAACCAAAGCAAGTTTTTAATGAAAAAGCAGAAGAACTGCCCAACTATTTAGAAGTTATGGCTCGCATAAATCATGATTAGTCACCAAGTTAACTACCAAGATAGAATTACAAGTTCTGTGTTTAAATATGACTTTATATTTGGAGTTGATTAAATTGTTATTTTCTTATTCTCGAACTTGTTTAGGCACAGGATGAACTTTCAGACTGATAATATTTTGAACTTTCTACAATAAAAATTTAAATTGGGCATATTAATGCTAGGCCTATGTAATAAAAATAAAAGTATTAATTTTGTTTGACAAAAATAAAAAAAAGTATTAACCTTAACGTTAATTTTGTTCTTAAGTAAAAGTGTTTTGTTTGTAATTTTAAATCATACCCCAAATTTTTTACTTGGGTCAAGTATCCCTAATGGCTAGGTTAAGTATCCCAATGTATAGGGATACTTGACCCAAATTGAAAGTTTTTGAATATTCATATTTTACTACCTTTACAATTAATATTTTGGAATAATAATAATAAATAATATGCAATACTTCCTTAAGATTATATAGACTGCATTTACATACCCATACGTATTGTAAAAAAAAAATAAAAATCCAAAACTAACAACCGAGTCAAGTATCCCTAGTTTCCCCTATATTTTTCAAAATGACAACGCCATTTTAGACAAAACACAACAAAATTTACTTAATACGAACACTTGGTACAAAACGAAAATGTAACATTATTTACATAGAATCATTCAGTGAACGTTATCATTATACGATCAAAACACTTCTTACTTAAAAAGAACACATCGAACAACTTAAACAATAAGCAAATTTTTTTTTCACTTCAATTTGCAGATTTGAGGTCTGCGCACTTTAAAGAGTCTTCAGTAGGGAGTAAGAAACTACTGCATGTATTAAATTTAAACAGTTTAATAAATTAAAAAGTTTAATGAACTAAAAAAATGTGTTTTTCAAATTTTTTAATTTTTTTTGTTTTAGTTATAAAATAAAAGGTGGGCAAAAGGGGGTAGATTTTATTTCATATATTTTAATTAGCTAGCCAATATATACATTATGAAAACACAAGAGTTCTTATTGAACTCAGTTTAACTCCCTATTAGAATTACCTTTCTATCTAAAATATTTAACCTAAAAAAACTATGGTTTCAAATGTGAATATCATAATGAAAATGCATTATATTTTCAAAAATGTTTATGTAAAAGGAAGTATACACCTTCGTCTTTGAAACCGTAAAATGTTTCTGAAATTCGACTAAGAATAGTATTTTAGATTTTTGATAAAAGATACATGGACCAAAAGCATAAAAAGAGACTTGCACAAGACATGAATTCCAAGTGGAATACCAGACGATTGGAGAAACTATAGAACGAAATGAAATCGTTATCATATGCACAGGATAATGCACTTATACCAACCAAAAAATGAACAACTATATATGAGATTTGAAATTTTGACTTTTGGCCAGCTTTTTCAGTGAAATACTACACTGTGCGTCGGGCAGGCCTGCTATATTTTTTTAAATGCTAGAAAATTCTGAATATTTAATCCTGCTGCAATTTTTCAAACGTTGTCAACAATTCTTCCTTGTAATTTTGTTCTTTAAACAGCACTCATAAGTATATTTATTTCATTTCAGTGTAAATCCCTCATTCATCATATTTTAGTAAATCTTAATTTTTGTCATTTAGACATCCTTTATTTTTTAAACATAAAAGTACTAATATTAAAAAATGCTCTGAAGAGCACCAAAAAAGGTTAATATGTTTAAGTATGAAAAAGGGTTAGACAAGTGCTTCTAATTGAGCATGAGAAAGGAAAGGGGTTCCTTCTTGGCTGGAGCTCACTGTCAATGCCAACTTTTGAAAAAATCATATTCGCGCTTTTTCATTTAAAAGAAATTTGCGGTACTGTAGTAAAATTTTCCAACGTGCTTTATATGTCAATTGCACTGTTCTACTGTTGTACTGTGCGTGCGTCTGCAATGCAACTTTGTACAGTGCACTGTGTACCATTATTGATCTACAGCCTATACTACACTGTACACTCCTATTATACTTTTGAGCCTCAGTGCACAACCGCACTGTTTCTTTGTACTTCCGTATTAAAGGTATGTGCGCCTAATGTTCGTTTATAACTTACATATGCATTGCTGTACTGCATATTGCATTGTGGAGCCACAGCCACTTGCATATAATTTCAATCAATGAATGCATTATACTGTAATGCGTGCATATGTGAAATTGTTCCTGTTCAGAATGCTGCAACACTCTTCACTGCAATACAAATCAATTTTCTGCGCAGTTCTACACTGCAGGCATGCTTGGTAGCACTGCATGAGTGTGATATGCTGCAGGAACTAAGGTTTTTGGTACTATGTCGCCTTACATTCATGTCTAATAAAGCTGCGTCTTTACTGGCTACGTTTTTAAACTATACATTTTTATCGTAACTGTGAGTGATTTCATTTATATAGAAAAAGCCCAAATATGATTCTTTCAAAAGTTGGCATTGACAGTGAGCTGCAGCCAAGAAGGAACCACTTTCCTTTCTCATGCTCAATTAGTAGCACTTGTCTAACCCTTTTTCATACTTAAACATATTAAAATTTTTTGGTGCTCTTCAGAGCATTTTTTAATACTAGTCATTTAAATTTTTTGATAAAAACTAAAGATTTTTTAATATCTTGAAAAGCAAAAAATTTTGCTATTGCCAAAATTTTATTGTTACATTGTTTTTACAACACTCGCCAAATCGTTGACTGTTCATTGCCAAAGTAGCATTTTTTCATGTCTACCTGCTCTCTCAAATGTCAGGGGACCGTCACATCAATACTTAAATCGTGGTTTTCCATAGCTATTACCTCATAAAGAAACTGGATTCTATAATTGTCTCGGTCGTATCCATGGACTGTTTCTGCTGCACTGAAGTCGCCTGCTATAGGCTGAGTTGTTCTTTCAGTGGTATATTTCCTTACTACTCTTCTTAGTCTTTCTTAAACTCGCTAAGTGGGACCGAATATTAGGTTCTGATAATTATACTAACGATCAGTTCAGTGATGATGCTATACAAATTGAGTTTTGATTTTGCATCGTTATTTGGTGCATGAGACTGTTATTTAAGAAAGTTATGCCGCGATATATATTTTTTATGTATATAACACAAGGTTCATTGTTAGCTCCACTGCATTCAAATTCGTACCAAAAGTTGAATGTACCAACACCACCAAACAATTGTTTCACTTTGTTTAAAGGCATTTCCAGAAATCAAAATTGGGCCTTTACGGGTTCTAGCTGCAATAAATCCCCAAGCAAAATAATGTTTTTGCCACCAAAACAGTAATCTCGCTTGTTTTTACAACATTTGCCATATCGTTAGCTGATTATCGCTAAAATACATTCGAAACCATACTGCACTCATCGATAATCACTAAATCCAATGATTTCCATTGTTGCTTAAATAATTTCAAATCGTCAGAATCAAGCTTAAATTATTCTGCTTCATTCGTATGTTGGACGGGCAATTTGAAAAACGTGTGAATTGTACTTCTTCCAATGCTGAAAGCAGCAATTCTTGTTGGTGCTAGTACTGCAGCAGCATCATTATTGTGATTACTCATTAAACGAACTTTTTGACTGAGTAATTAAATTAGAAAGCTTTTTCCTCTACCAGCAACTACGCATACAATCAGATTTATGGGTGGAATAGACGGGTCTTTCTTTTGTTCTTCTATGTGCTTTATAATTGATTAGAATATTTTCCTTTGGTCAGCATTCATTTTTTTTGTTCAAAATGATCTTTATTAATAACAATTTCCTGGTAAGTTTCAGTGTTATCAGAAATTGCGGCTACCATATCAACGTCTTCATTTGGTTCTTCGATATTTTAAAGCTGGTTGTGCAAATCACTTTCTTGTTGCAACTTTTCAGCCAAGTCGATTGGAGCTTGTAATCGTTGTTTTGTTTCACGACATTCTTCCATCTCTGAAATTTTTTTCACATTGTACTCAAAGGATTCACGGTAGAGTTTAAATTCTCCCAATAGGTCTTCTTCATTTCGCCAAGGCTTGAACAACATCAGCAAAGAATGATGATAGTACAACTAAATTCCAGCGTTTTCGTGTTATGATAGGGCGTTTTCAAAACAACTGGTTTCAAACGTTTTCTGAATCAACTGTGGTTCTTTTTTAATTCGTAATATTCTACAGACTTTGCTTTATTTCGTTCGTATTAGTACCTAGTGGCCAATTCGTATAAACACATGTTTTCCAATTTGTCATGACGATTCATGTAATAATCATCAATAAAATTCCGACAGTAAATTTCAGTAGATCATTTATCCTCTTTTGCCAATAAAACCAAATCATGGTGACTTTCAGTTTTATTCGTCGGTCTTTTTTCATGCTGGTATTTAAGTATTGCACAGCATCCCATGAATAGAAACATTTATGGCCAAGAATTTTGTCTACGGCTTCGCAACTTCCAGTTTCTCGACTAATCAAGTTTTATCTGGCAAAAGCGCGTAATCTGGCAACGAGACTTCTGTTTTCGTCAATGGTCTTCCAAATCCCTTCCTTACGATTTTTTTCCGGTTTGGTTATATAACGCGTAATGTAACGATTTAACACCAAACTGGGTTCTCCAACAAACTGAATGTCAATATTGGCGGCTCACATGAACAAAATCGCGGGATTATAATCATTGATCCAAGTTTGTTTTTCAGATCGTTTTAAACCACATAACTTTGTAACATGGTGTCCACCTTTTCGAGATAAAATGCAGTCTTTAACAGAATTTAAAGTTCAATGTTTCACCAAACCATACATGAAAATTATGTGTAATAATATGCAGCCTGATTATGGCACATTATCCATGACCTTTTAGATGATAATTTTGATAGATTTTCTAATATTCCGTAATCGAGTCTACAGATAATGTTAGCAAGAAACAAAAAAATTAGGTACTTTTCGGCTAGCCGGGAGTCAGTGAAATATATATATATGTATGTATATATATATGTGTGTGTGTATATATACTTCACTGGCAGCTGGTTAACCGAAAAATACTAAAAGATATAGCAACAATATGGATACAGTGTAAATATGGATATGATTGAAAGTTTTTCACAAGATCGCAACAACCACATCAAACATTTATCGCCAATAAGAGCCCACTAAATCTACCGGCACAGGATTTTTCCTTTTATTGTATAACAATTATTTGTTTTCTTATTTTAAGTATATTTTTGTGTTTAATTTTAATAAAATAGTGCTTAAAAGTCTGTAATTTTCAAATGTTATATATTTCAAATGCTCTCTTTCGTTTCAACATTGTTGGTTTTTTTTTAAGTGTTTTGATTCACGGGAATTTCATTTTGCGCTTACTATTACGCTTGGCGACAATGGTTTTTGTATAACGGAAAAGTACCGAAAAATGTTTTACATTCAATAAATAACAAATCAAAATGTTTGGCACGGTTTGCATGACAACACGATTTGTAGACAACATCTGCTCGGTCAGGGTTGAATTAATTGTCGCATTAGCAAACATTTTGGCATGGTGTTGGTATAACGGAAAAGTACCAAAATAAACGATATAGCACAAGCTGTACAGGAACGACTTAATAACGACGACATTGAAAATTGGGTACTTCTCTATCATGCCGTCGACCACTTTTCATAACAAAATACTATCGCCAACTCAAAGATTAAACGCCAAAAATGCAGTCCCATTTACTTGATGTAAGAAGCATTATACGTGATTGTTATGTCATCAAGTGGTTTTTAATTCGACATTTGCCTGTATTTTTCTTTTTGTTTTACTGACTTATTAGTTATTTCATTATTTAAAATAACAATTGCGTCCGTAAATTCTTATATTTTATTTATTTATTTATTTTGATATTCCAATGGCAACGTTCTCCCTTTTATTTGGCGTTACAGTTTGGTGACAGATTTTTGTTATAAAAAGTGGGGATAGTAGTACCGAAAATTGTTTGCCGCATATTTTACGTGAATTAGATGAAATTATGAAACAATTATTTTACATAAGCATATAAAATGCTTAGTGAGTTTAAACGTGAACAGCAGGAGCCTGTTAGGAGATATAATTTTCCAATATATATATTTCCTCATTGTCGATGAATAGTATATGAGTATTATTTCAAATTTAATGTGAAAACCACGATTTCTACCTACGATTACTGTCCTATAACGGGCATTTACGCTAGTATGAAAATAAAAACAAATAAGCATGTTTGTCACGTGATTTAATGAATTTGAATGAATTCTGTTACATACATAATAATAATATTTGTTATGTATTTATCCAGCCGTTAGAGGGCGTGAAAAAGCAACTTTGACTTTGACTCTAGATTGACACTACAACTTTCACTCTGTTGGGTATTCTAAGATTCTGATGTATGATGTTGTTCTAAGTAAGTTATGTGATGTCCGGTAATAAATGTTCGTTTTGTTAATATTTTAGTGGTGTTTTCTACGGACACAAACACAAACCATGTTATTGGCGACGAGTTAAAACTGCGACAATTTCTTCTGATTCATTTCAACGTTTTCCTGAACCGTGTAATTACTGCATATTCTTAGTTTCGATTTCTTCAAAATGTCATTCGGCAAGCTCGCAGAATTTCTAGTAGGGAAAACGAACTGGATTGAGTATAAAGAGCGTTTGGATTTCTTTTTCACCGCTAACAGTATTGCTGAAGCTGATAAGAAGCGGGCAATTTTTCTTAGTGTTTCGGGTCCAGCATTATATTCTGTCATACGATCCTTGTGCACTCCTAATAGTCCGAATTCAGTGGATTTTGCCGATTTGTTGGTAAAATTAGATGAACATTTCTCACCTAAACCTTCTGAAATTCTATGTAGATTTAAATTTAATAAAAGAGACCAACGGAAAAATGAAACTATATCTGAATTCTTGGCCGAGTTAAGAAGACTTTCCGAAAATTGCAACTCTGGAACACAGCTAGATTCTATGCTTCGAGATAGATTAGTATGTGGTGTTCTTGACGAAGAAAATTCAACGTAAACTTCTGTCAGATCCTAAACTTACCTTGTCTTCGGCTTTAGATTTAGCCCTGGCGGGAGAAGCTGCAGTGAAGCAATCTACAGAAATTCGAGGTACGTTACCTAGTACCGTAAATTACGTGAAGCCAAAAGGGTCAGGCAAAAATGTTCAGGAGTGTAAGGGCAAGCAAAATAATAAAAATCCCTGTCATCGATGTGGCAACCAGCATCTTTATGGGGAGTGCAAATTTATTAAGGCAACGTGCAATTATTGCCGTCGTGTTGGCCATATCGCGAAAGTTTGTAATTCTAGAAAAAATAAACAAGGAACCAAAACATCTAAGGTGCAGAAATTCGATTCAGGTAAGTCAGATATTATTGATGATGAGTATAATTGCATTAATAATTTAAATTCTATAGGTAATGTTACTGATTATCCCCCTTATGACATATTTGTTAAATTAAATGGAATTCCACATAAAATGGAAATTGATTCCGGTTCGTTGCATTCTATTATTAGTTATGATACCTATGTTAAATTATGGCCTGTTAATCCTCCTTATTTACTTTCTGTTTCTGACCAATGTCTTAAAACATGGAGTTCTGAAAAATTAAACCTTGCTGGATATTTTGATGTTAATGTTACACATAATTCTAGTAGTGTTAATTTACCTCTTTTAGTCGTTGAGGGGAAAGGTAAATCGTTAATAGGCAGGAGTTGGTTTGAAGCCTTGAATTTAAATTTAACATCTAATGCAAATGTTAATAAAATTTCTACTTGCTCTTTAGATTCTATATTACATGAATACTGTAATGTTTTTAATGAATCTCTGGGGAAATTTAAAGGACCTCCGGTATCAATTAAAATTGATGAAAATTGTTCACCAAAATTTCTAAAAGCTAGAAATGTGCCTTTCGCCCTACGAAATAAAGTAACTAGTGAAATAGAAGAGATGGTTAAAAAGGGAATTTTAGAACCTGTTTCTTATTCTGATTGGGCAACGCCCGTAGTTCCTGTTTTAAAGAAAAATGGTCGTATTAGACTGTGTGGCGATTACCGCAGCACGGTAAACCAGACAGTAAAACAGTTTACTTATCCTCTTCCCACAGTAAATGATGTTCTTGCTACTATGACGGGCGGTACAGTTTTTTCAAAATTAGACCTTTCTGAAGCATATTTGCAGCTCCCAGTTGACGAACAAACTTCCAGAGTACTAACATTAAATACCCATAAGGGACTTTTCAAAGTTAATAGACTTCCATTTGGCATTTCTGTCGCTGTTGCGATTTTTCAAAAAAGAATGGAAGAAGTACTAGCAGGTATTGATGGCGTACTGCCATACCTAGATGACATTTTTATTCAAGGAAAAAATGTCGAGGATCATAATTTAAAGATAAAGCAAGTTCTAGAGCGCCTGCAAAATTCTGGCATTCATCTTAAACGTGAAAAGTGTAAATTTGCATTTCCCGAAATTGAATTATTAGGATTTCGTGTAAATCGGGAGGGTATCCAGCCGAGTTTTGATAAAATAAAAGCTATTCATGAGGCCCCGACTCCAAAAGATAAAACTGAATTGCAAGCCTTTTTAGGAATGCTGAATTTTTACGGCTGTTTTCTAAAAAACAGATCGGATGTTTTAGAACCATTGCATCAGTTACTTCGAAACGACAGAGTTTGGCGTTGGACGCCTAAACACGATAAGGCTTATACAGCAGCAAAAGAATTATTAAAAAAAGATGTCGTATTAACTCATTTTGACGAAAAAGTTCCTGTAATTGTAACGTGCGATGCTTCTTCTAAGGGAGTGGGTGCTGTCTTGAGCCATGTTGTACCTAATGGTAAAGAATCCCCTATAGGTTACCATTCTCGTACTTTATCAAAACCTGAAAGAAATTATAGTCAAACAGATCGGGAAGCTCTTGCCATAATTTCTGCAGTAAAAAAATTTAATCAGTATCTTCAGGGGCGTAAATTCAAAATTATAACTGATCATAAACCACTTTTGGGTCTGTTTAATCCGAACAAACCTCTGTCACAAATGGTTTCACCCCGTGTACTTAGATGGAGTTTAATTTTAGCTGCCTACGACTATGAATTGGAATATAGGAAAGGTAAACAAATAGCAAATGCTGATGCTCTAAGTCGTCTGCCTTTACACACTCCTGAACTTGATATTCCTGCCCTGACTGAAGTTCTGTTGTTAGAGTCCTCTCCTGTCACACAATTAGATGCTAAGTTGCTGTCTTCGGCTACTAAAAAAGACCCGATCCTTTCCAGAATTTCTTTGATGATTTTAAATGGTTGGCCTTCCAAAATGACTGACAATAGTTTCAAACCATACTTTCATCGACGTAACGAGTTACGTGTTCATCAAGATTGTGTCTTATGGGGTAGTAGAGTTGTTATACCTACTGCACTCCAGAGTCAAGTTCTCGTCCTGCTTCATAATGGACATCCCGGCATAGTTAGAATGAAAGGTCTTGCACGCAGTTATGTGTGGTGGCCTAACATGGATAGTGCCATTGAGAACACAGTTAAAACCTGTAGACTGTGCCAAGAGAATCAAAAAGCTCCAGACAAAGCTCCCATACATCCATGGGAATGGACAGAAAAGCCATTGTCTCGCCTTCATGTAGATTTCGCCGGTCCTTTTCAAGGCAAAACATTTTTCATTTTAGTTGATTCTCACTCAAAGTGGCTGGAGGTTGTACCAGTTTCCACCATGTCGTCTTCGGCTGCTATTGACAATCTTAGATCTATTTTTGCAACTCATGGACTCCCAGATTCAGTTGCATCTGATAATGGTAAAACATTTAGATCTGATGAATTTCAACAGTTTTTAGCACGAAACCAGATTCGACCTATTTTTGTCGCTCCTTATCATCCCTCCTCCAATGGCCAGGCAGAGAGGATGGTGGCTACAACGAAGCAAGCTTTGAAACGGATAATTCAAGGTAATTGGAAAACACGTCTCGCTAGATTTCTGTTTGCTCAACATACGTTACCAAGTACCTCTACTGGTAAATCACCAGCTGAAATTTTAATGAATCGTCGTTTGACATCGATGTTGGATAGGCTTCACCCTGATCTTAATAAAGAGATGAAGTTCAAGAAAGAAAAACTAGCTGAGTCCGACCAAAGCAAACGCCTACGTCAGTTTCAAGAAAACGATACCGTATATATTCGCAACTACAGTTCGGGCCCATCATGGATTCCTGCAAAAGTTATAGAAACAACAGGGCCATTATCCTACAAGACTCAAAATTTAGTGGACGGTATTGTTCACAGACGTCATGTTGACCAGGTTCGCAGCCGTGTACAAGATGCGGAAACGTCAACAGAGTCTTCTGCGATTCCATCTTCGCCATCTCCAGAAAATGATCCAGTGACACCTGATTCACCCACAGAGTCCGATCCTGTCTGTGATCCTGTAACTGAAGAACCAGATCTTCCTATTCTACGACGTTCGGAACGCTCCCGAACCTCACCAAAACATTTAGACGACTATGTGCTTTATTCCTAGGGGGAAGGAGTGTTATGTATTTATCCAGCCGTTAGAGGGCGTGAAAAAGCAACTTTGACTTTGACTCTAGATTGACACTACAACTTTCACTCTGTTGGGTATTCTAAGATTCTGATGTATGATGTTGTTCTACGTAAGTTATGTGATGTCCGGTAATAAATGTTCGTTTTGTTAATATTTTAGTGGTGTTTTCTACGGACCCAAACACAAACCATGTTAATATTTATTTAAACTTTCGTGCAAACGCGCGCGTTTGCTACGATAAAAAAAGAAAAGAAAAACCAATGTTCAACCGAAGCTTTACAACATAAATTCGATTTTCTCAGCGACCGTCAAACATACAAAGATAAAAAAAAAAACCTATTTTAAGTTTTACCAAGAGGAAAAAAAAAAAAAAAAAACGAAGTTAATCCTGCCAGTGGAACTTTAGCTACAGTTTGTTGAACTTTTTGTCTTCATTTTTTCGTTTAAAGTTAAATAATTAACTACAGTAAGCTACAATAATTTTTTGAATGCTAGCATTTTATTCGTCTCTTCCAGTTCTATCATAAAAAAAAATCATTGTCGTATGTCAACTGGTTCGCCAGAAATTTCGGAAAAACGTTTGCATTTTCTATTTCTTAAACATATTATAGCAAACGCTACCGCGTTTGCTATGATATTTTACTCAAAAGTAAAAGAAATCGGACCCGAATGGACTCAGTTGGAAAACTTCATTACGTATCAATGTTAAGAATATACTGTAACTATACAGGTTGAGTTCAAATTCTTTCTCCGATTCCAAAATATTAGCATGAAATAGTCGTTGAAGATATTAATAAAAAAAATTATTAATCCTCGAATAAATGGCAACTAGTCCACAAACTTAAACTGTGAATTAAAATTATTTTGTTTTACAAAATTAATGAGGTATAAAGAACAATGTATTTTATAGTTCTATGAAACTTGATCGCAAATTTTCCGTTTAAAGGATGTTTAAACGTGGTTGTAGACACAATGTTGCAGATATCAAGAGCATAAAGAAATGGGGTAAAGTTTCAAGGAACTAATTTTGTTGGTGTCGTTCTAAGAAGTCATAGGACTAGTATGAGTGATTGAGATTAAGTGCGAAGGGTTTTTTAAAAGGGAAATTTACTAAAATATTTGATTTTATTATTACAAACTCGATTGAATTATTTACAATTAAAAAAAAATATATGTCTAAGTTTAATAGTTTTTGCGCAATAAAGTTTTGTAATCAAGGGGTTACACGTTGAAATTTACTAAAATATTTGATTTTATTTCAAACTCGATTACATTAACTGCAATTTACAAAAATAAAAATATGTCTAAGTTTAGTAGTTTCTGGGCAATAACATTTTGTAACCAAGGAATTACTTTACGTATAATTTTATTTTTTTCCGAGTTAGTGTGATTTGTATTTCGGCAACCCCAGAAGAAATAACATTGTATTTTACTACAATTTTGAAAATGCTTTTTTCGTAGTACTGTATTTATTGTTCGTATTTTATAACAGGAAGATAAAAGTGTAAAAAACATTAAACATTTAATGTTTAATAGAAGAACAAGCAAAATGTTAGAGCAGTATACTACTTTTGAAAAAATGTATAATTCAAACATTTTCCTCCATACGAAAATATTCTGTTTGCTCAATATTTATCTTCACATCATTAGGTTTTCTCAGGCTCTCACTTTTCGTCATAATGTCTTTGCTCAAGCTCTTCAAATACGTTATCATAGTTTTGCTCACATTCTTCATTTTCGGGATCATCATTTTTCTCATCTTCCATTCTCAATCTTTTTTGTAGCATAAATTCGTTTTTTCTCCATACAGGGTTTGATGAACACCATTCTGGCAAATTACGAACAGATGTACTGTATAAGTACTCTTTAATATCTTCAGTGTTTTTATCATCAATAGCGTCAGGGTAACACCCTTTGAATTGTAAAAAATCACGAAATTGCAATGCTCCAAATCTAATGTGTTTGTACATTTTTTTGAGATTTCCAAAGTTAGCATGATCTATATTTCT
Source organism: Maratus michaelseni (assembly GCA_963931845.1). Classification (NCBI taxonomy): domain Eukaryota; kingdom Metazoa; phylum Arthropoda; class Arachnida; order Araneae; family Salticidae; genus Maratus; species Maratus michaelseni. The sequence goes on from OZ007591.1 coordinate 177,198,946, forward strand.
GTACCCCCATTCTGTTACGGCGGCCAAAAGATCGCATTCATCAATATTTAATGCATCCATCTGAAGAATTTCATAAACAAATTTTTCCGGCGCATTAAAGATCTTTTCTGAACAAATCATCTTCTTTGCGTTTTCTTTAAGGTAATCATGCATTTTATAAAGAAGTGAACACGAAAAAACATTGTTTTCAATTGCTTCCCAAATATTATCTTCAGTTATTTTTATCGGTATTCTACAGTTTTCGGTTAGATTTACCATGTGCGCTTGGACAATGTCCCGGATGTCAGGTACTTTGTATTTCTCGCCAATAATACATAATTTACAAACATGAATCCACGATGTGAATTTGTCGTATTCTCTGTAGAGGAAACTGTAAATAAGCAAAAATATATAATAATTAGATAAGCAAATTACGATTTCTCTATATCAAAATTAATTGCAAACTATGGAAAATATTTAAGGATTGTACTCTTTAGATATTTTTCACATTGCAAATGTATTTTTTTTTTCATTAACAGTTATGAACAGAATGTGTATAAATATTTTTAAAAAAATATTCTGTGTGAATACTTTTACTCATTGAACGTAAATTTTCTGAATTGTGAAAACAAATATTTTTTTTAACAAGCATGCATTTTATAACTGGGTCAAGCGTCATAAGAAAATAAGTCAAACTGCGTAAATTTGGATATGGTTCTACTCGAGACTTTCCAATTTTGATGCAACTGCAAATAGGTACATATAGGTCGAAGAATTATATTTGTAAATTACAGAAATAGAAGTAGTATAGTTGTGTTACAAATGGTCCTCTTAAAAGTGCAATATATCATTGTAGCAGGAAGAACTATCAAATCACATAGTTCTGTATCTTACTTATGTTACAAGAAACCTTACTTATTGAAAATATGTTAACTAGAACAACTTTCCGTGCTGAAAACCATTGCAGTATTAAAGATCAGAAATCAATACATTCATCATTATCTGGCCTCAAAATAGTCTATAAGGCATGTCGCGAGGATTTGACTCTTAATTTAACAAGCTGTAACTACAGACGAAATTATTTTAAAATTTGTTACTTTAAATATTAATTATATAAAATGTGCCATACAGCTGCTGTAGTAGTTTCGCTTCTGCTTAAATATTCATTAACTTGTTTAACTTTTGAATTACCATTAAAAAATCATAAATTCAACCCCATTTTCAGAAGCCCATATCTAAAAAAAAGACAATTCTCATTTGATTACCGTTAGTACAATTGAAATGAAGAACCTGATCGACGAGAAAACTTGTTTCATTTTGTACCTCTTCGTTATAAGGTATAAAAAGCGATGTTCAAAACACCTACTTTCCTGCGATTCGCAACTATATCAGTGTTGCACCGTTAAAACTCAAATATCTCTTGCACGGATAAAACTAGAATTGCAGAACAAGTGTCTACTTATAGTACGTGCGATTATATGAGTGTTGCTTCAGCGCCCCCATAGTAGCAAAATTTGGAAATTGTCGACCTTATCTCCGGAAATATGAAAGATAGCAAAAATTGTCAATTATAAAAGTGTGGAACATCCTCTATTTAGTATTAAATGTCATTTTACCTGTAAAAATATTATTAAAAGCTCTGAAATGTTAATTTTTATATAAACAATCGCTGTTTTTAGTACGTCCCAAATTGCTTTTAGAAGAGTCGCATTTTAAGGCAAATGTATATTTCTAGAAAACTACCAGGAAATCAAGGTAAAATTTATTTTATAAGACATTCGAGTTAAATATGCCGAAAGTATCCACCATTTGCAGCTATGTGCTTAATGCATGCGTAATGCTGCCTATGGTGGGGTAAGTAAGCATACTTTATAAATTAAAATAATTTTTTACCATGCTTAGATGGGTTACATTTACTAGAAAATATACATCTTGATTATATTGCCATAACCTTATAAGCGATTAGTGACTATTTAGTCCGATGATTGATTTTATCGAAATATTCATATTTCATAGCTTCTAATAAACTTATTTTAGGTAGCTTTCAGTAAAAAAAGTATAAAGCTACCTATTGCAGCGGTTCGGAGGAAAGAGGTTCCGGAAAATTTCGATATATTTTCACCGATCATGACCCCCAGACCCCAAAACCATCCTCCGTTCAAATGTTGATATATATATCCATATATATATATATATCTGAGCTATGTCATAGGATAACACTCGTATTTATAAATCAATTTTGATGAAACTAAGTGTATTAAGCTCACCAATGTCTCGACCAAGTTCGTTGGCCAGCTTGGGCCGCCATTTTGTTTCAAGATGGCGGCCATTTAAAAATTTAAAACTAAAATAAATATACAAAAAAGTTAAAAATTCAAATTTATTTTTTAATTAAATGTTAGGCCTTGATACGAGGATTCCAGAGCATTTTTTAGTTTACCTCTATATTAAAAAATGGCTGAGATAGAGCAGTTTGAAATTCTAGGGTGGCTGACATTTTGAAACAAGACAGCACATTACAAAAATTTTCATTGTTGTAATAATTTTCCCAATCATACGCATAAAACTATATATTCATATCCGTTAGCGCCAAATTCTCGCCAAACTTGGCGACATTTGGCGAAATATCGCCAAATTTGGCGAACAAAATAAGTCTTTATAAATGAAGCCAATTTGACTATTGCTTAATAATTTGGCGAATTTCTTATTCAGATTCAGTATTAACGAATCCTTTGTAAACGTTTTCTTTGCATTTTAACTTGCTGTTTTCGTGTAACATTAGCTAAAATTTTAAAACGAAGATATAGGAAAGCTACCTTTTCCTCCCGGTACAGGCCGGAAGGACATTTTACATTAGATACCATTTCATAGTAAACAGAAGATGTAGTACACATTTTTCGGTCTCTCAATTTTTTCGAGATTGGATCAAATTGTAAATTATACCACTAAGAAACGCTGCAGCCATGCACATGTGATATCACATAATCATTACAATATATGCAGACACTTGTTCTACAATTATAGTTTTATCCGTTCAACAGATATTTGGGTGCACTGGTACATTACTTGACTCACGGTATTACTCACGGTTAATACAGTTGTGAATAACGCACAAAATAGGTATTTTGAACATTGTTTTTTAATTTTTTTTCCAGTTAGCCAATGAGTCCAAAAATGAAACAAAAGTTTTCTTGTTAATGAACACGTGTTCTTTCTAGTGGTAATATCGGTAATAAAATAAATGGCCTTTTGTAATATTCTTTTCTGAAAATGGTTGTTTATGAAAATGTTTTGAGGGGGTTTCAAAGAAGAATAAATTAGTGAATATTTAAACAGAAGGGAAACGACTTCATCGGGTGTATGGAATATTTATTGGAAATTAATGTTTAAAATGACGAGCGTTTATAATAATTTTTCTCTAGTTAAAAGTGTGAAGAGGATATACCTTCACATATTTCACTTAAAAATTCACTAGATGTAACCCGTCAAAACGTGACGGAAAAAATACTATAATAATATCAGTAAAATAAGCTTCTTTATTATTTAAGTAGGGCTTCGTATGAAACAGTCTTTCAAATATTTTATATTACCCCCCCCCCCCCCCAGTGAAATGCTATTTCCGATGCAAACTCCAAATGAACACTCCGTAAACAAATGTGTAATGCAAATCAGTTTGACATTACCACCATATTCCCCACGACAAAAAAAAAGGGGGGGGGGGTCATGGACCTATAAAGTATCATACAAATAGTCCTATCATAAAGTATCATACAAATTTCCTACTTTCATCTCATATTCAGTAAATAAAAGGACATAGTATAAGCACCCCCCCCCTGTGATAATGCAATCGAATGAGCTCCTATGCGCATATGTATTGCATCTGCCCAAAGGCACCGTTGAAATTCGACGTTAAAAAAAGTTTTAAAATGTTTAAATTAAAAGTTTTAAAATGTCCTCTTTAATCATTGTTCGTTTCAAATCCATATCTTCTAAAACGCATCCATTGTTTTAAGCTAATCAATTTTTATGTAAAAATGAAGAATTTTTTTTAAAGATAATAAATTAATATGCAGATGAGGGAGAATTTTAATGTTTTCAATTGTAATTTATTTGTATGGTTTCTTCTATCCCTTTACATAATCAGGATGATTATTCCTTTTCCATCACAGTCGGTCACTTATACAGTTAAATATTAAATAGATCTTTAAAAAAATAATAAATAACAGTTCCTAGCATATTCTGATTCAACATATACATAAAAGAATTCAACATATCAATTTTATGTTAATCATAAACTAAAAATATATTTTTTTTCTTTTGACAGATTTTATATTAGCGCCAAAATACTCTATCTTATGGATAATCTGATCTTATGATTTATCAGGTTTTTATTATTATTATTTTTTTTTTCAATTTTCATGAAGGTTAGGGATACCTATTTTCAATTGTTGCAACTTTCCAAGGGGCTAATTTACATTATTAAAGCAAACGGATGGCCATTGTTCAGATAGAATTGAAAAATATTTCATGCTTGAAAATTATTTAAAAAGTCGTTAAATTAAGCGGCAGATTTCAAATAAATTTTAATCGAAAGCTAATTTTTTTTCTAATTGAAGATGTAAAATTGAAATTCTAAAATGTAGTAAAAAAAAATAAATGTTTAGTATTTAGAAGTGATGTAAGCACGATGAAAGCTAAACCAATAGTGCCGTTTGTTATCACAGCCGTTATACATTTCTAAATATTGCCACTGTGTTTTGGTTGGCGTCCAAAAGTGGACTACCATTTTTTGACATCGAAAGAAAAATTCACAGTGAAAGAAATAAGATTTTGCCGCTAATAAGAAACTGTTAAATGAACTTATAACAAACCTACCAAAATAATTCCTATAAAATATTAGCCTTACATTGTTTATTCTAGCTAAAAATACAATCATTATTTCAAGTTTTTTTTTCCTGAAATTCTTTACTTTTGTGAATTTTTTTATTAAAAAAGGAAATCTTAATACTTTAAATCCTATAATTCCTATAACTTAATCCTATAATTTTAAAAAAGTAATTGGTAACATGTAATCAAGATATGCAATCAAGATGAAGCAACCAATAAAGCCTCCAGTTCTAATCTTTAAAATTCAAAATTGAAATATCAGTTAATATTACGCCATGTTGACCCAATCATATAAATTTTTCTTTTTAGTTTTATCAATGTTAAAATGCATTTCAAGCTAAGCATAACGTCATTTTCACCGGTACAAACTTTTCACACGTACATTTATTCTTAAGCACCATGCATACAAATAAAAATATATTTTGCATTTAATTGTAATGAAAAAAATGACATCAACAAAGTTATAATGCTTAGTGACAAAATGAACCCAATGGACAATATTTTCGTGACGTCACAGTAAATATGAATTTTTATTTGCTTATAAAACACACGGATAAATATTTTTACCGAAATACTTAAACATTTAAACTATACTTTAACTTACAAATTTAAAAAATCGGCCTAAAAGTCACGTGCTTTTGATATTTAATATTTATTTTTTATGCTCGCAATCATTGAGTTCAGAAAATAAACTCTGTACGTCGAAACAGTGGGCGTTAATCCGATTGCCGACTTTATGACGTCATAAGCAGAAGTAAAAGCTTAATTGAAAATTACGGCTAATTAATTAAATTTTCGAACAAACGAATGCACGATAACAAATCTGTGTCCAAATACCTTTCATTTAAAAAAATAATAATGTAATTTGATGCAGTAGTTTGTTCTCACGGATTGTCGAAACAAAACGCTTAGCGTTTTAAATATATAGATTCCCCCTGCCCTTAAAATAACATTTTCTACATTTTCTTTCTTTAAATTTTTTTATTTTTCAGGGTATAAAATCTAGGTGCACCCTGTATTTCCCTTTTATTAAGTTTTCTTAATTCATTCGGAATCCGTTCCTCACCGCATGAAAACGCTCCTTGTAAAAAAAGAAAAATGATTTATTCCCTTTGTAATTCACTCTTTTCAATAGGCATTCAAAAATTTATCCAGATGTTTTACGCCTACACTTTGTTCGTTAAGGTTTCATTTTTAGGTGCGTTCGTAATTATATAAATACGTAGCACCTATTGTCGTCGCTTTGTCCGTCTATCCGTCTGTCCGTCCGTCCGTCCGTCCGTCTGTCCGCATATAACAACGCAAAAACTACCAACCGAATGGTTTGAAATGTTAGATATATTATCTTTGCAGAAATTTGTCGTGACATTTCAAATTTTATGAAAATCGAATCAAAATTTTAGGAAATATTAATAAAAATATTTATTAAGAAATGTGAATTATTTTTAAAAAAATCGGTGCTTTTTTGTTATAGGAGCTTCCGAGGTTGAATCGTCGAGCGACCGAGATATTTATTTTATGACTTAAATTAATCTGTAGACGATATAATTCATTTCACAGAATTAAAAATCAAGAAGATCAGAATATTTATATAACAAGCTATAGCACGAACGCACGTCATTTGTCACGTTTGACGTACAATTTCCAACTTGTTTAAAAATATTTTCACCGATATCATCCATATACCTTTTCATTTATTATATGTAACGTACCGCTTCCATTTTTAACTACAGATCTAAATTCTTTAAGGTAATTTTCATAGAAACTGTGCTATGCGGTTTCGCTAGTTTACCAAAATTCCGTTTTGTGCACTATGGCGCTTAAACACATAATCATCTATATTATTTCTCCTGTCAACATCCCTTTTTCTAAGAAAATATGAAACGCAGAACAACGAATGAGATACCATATGAAAGGTTTTTAACCGGCTTCTGACATAGCCCACTTAACAATTCGTTAAAACACGTTTTTGATTAAAATTTGCTGAAAAATAAAAATTAAATCTGCATTGTTTTCATAACAGAAATGAAAGGTTTTCTTGAAATTATTGTTGCCAAAAAAAATAAAATACCACATTATATGATGCTCATAGCAATTATTATAAAAAACACCGCACGGGTTTATTTTATACTTATGATTAAAAAGCGAAATTGAAATTGAAATGTCTAGATTTATATTTCTAAGTCCCATGGTTTTCCCGAAGCGGATGACGTCATCCTCTAATGCAGTCAAAATACGATTGTTAATTTTTTTTCTCGCGCGTGCCTTTAGCAATCTTGGATCAGTTTTTAGTCTAACTTTGATGGAATAAATTAGATGATATTCTGGCTTGACTAACAACTAAATGTTGTTTGCAGATATTTTTATCCTTGCTTTTTCTTTAGAAGTTTAAACATGCATCTAATAAATATTACATATTGATAAAAAATTATACTTCTCTATTATCCCATCGACCTCTTTTCATAACAAAAAACTATCGCCAAATAAACGGGAGAACCTTGCCATTGTAATATCAATAAATAAATAAATAAATAAAATATAAGAATTTAAGGACACAATTGTTATTTTAATTAATAAAATAACTACTAAATCAGTAAAACATAATGAAAAATACACGCAAATGTCGAATGTAAAACCACTAGATGACGTAACAAACACGCATAATGATTCTGACATCAAGTAAATGGGACTGCATTTTTGGCGTTTAATCTTACAGTTTGGCGGTAGTTTTTTGTTATGAAAAGTGGTCGACGGGATAATAGAGAAGTACCTAAAAAATATTAGATTTCAGTGCGAAATCTTCGCACGGGCCCTCTGGTCATATATATTATTTCTCCTGTCAACATCCCTTTTTCTAAGAAAATACGAAAAGTAGAACGACGAATGAGATAGCATATGAAAGGATTTGGAACAGGCTTCTGACATAGCACATTTAACATTTCGTTAAAACATGTTTTTGATTAAAATTTGCTGAAAATTAAAAATTAAATCGGCATTGTTTTCATAAAAGAAATGAAAGGCTTTCCTCCAAATATTGTTGCCAAAAAAATAAAATACCACATTATATGATACTCCGCAATTATTATAAAAAACACTGCACGGGTTTATTTTATATTTATGATTAAAAAGCTAAATTGAAATTTAAATATTTAGATTATATTTCTATGTCCCATGTTTTTCCCGAAGCGGATGACGTCATCCTCTAATGCAGTTAAAATAAGATTGTTATTTTTTTTTCTCGCGCGTGCCTTTTGCAATCTTGGGTCAGTTTTTACTCTAACTTTGATGGAATAAATTAGATGATATTCTGGCTTGACTAAAAGCTAATCGTTGTTCGCAGATATTTTTATCCTTGCTTTTTCTTTAGAAGTTTAAACCTGCATCTAATAAATATTACATATTGATAAAAAAATGGTACTTCTCTATTATCCCGTCGACCACTTTTCATAACAAAAACCTATCGCCAAATAAACGGGAGAACATTGCCATTGGAAGAATTTAAGGACAAAATTATTTTAATTAATGAAATAACGGTACTTCTCTATTATCCTGTGGACCACTTTTCATAACAAAAAAACGATCGCCAAACTAAGATTAAACTCCAAAAATGCAGTCCCATTTACTTTATGTCAGAAGCATTATACGTGTTTGTTATGTCATCATGTGGTTTTTAATTCGACATTTGCGTGTATTTTTGATTATGTTTATTTATTATTTATTATCATTATTATTTCTCCTGTCAACATCCCTTTTTCTAAGAAAATATGAAACGCAGAACAACGAATGAGATACCATATGAAAGGTTTTAGAACCGGCTTCTGACATAGCCCACTTAACAATTCGTTAAAACATGTTTTTGTTTAAAATTTGCTGAAAATTAAAAATTAAATCGGCATTGTTTTCATAAAAGAAATGAAAGGTTTTCCTGAAATTATTGTTGCCAAAAAAAAAAAAAATACCACATTACATGATGCTCATAGCAATTATTATAAAAAACACCGGACGGGTTTATTTTATACTTATGATTAAAAAGCGAAATTGAAATTGAAACGTTTAGATTTATATTTCTAAGTCCCATGGTTTTCCCGAAGTGGATGACGTCATCCTCTAATGCAGTCAAGATACGATTGTTAATATTTTTTCTCGATCGTGACTTTAGCAATCTTGGATCAGTTTTTAGTCTAACTTTGATGGAATAAATTAGATGATATTCTGGCTTGACTAACAACTAAATGTTGTTTGCGGATATTTTTATCCTTGCTTTTTCTTTAGAAGTTTAAACCTGCATCTAATAAATATTACATACTAGCAAGCTACGCCCGCTACGCTGGTCAATTTCTTATAATGAACTTTTAATCCAACAAAATATTGACATTTCATAATTCACTTTTATATTTTAACAGAATAATAAGGCTACTATAATTTGTGACTCGTGCTATAGCCAATATACACGCCAAGACACGTCGCCCTTATTATCTTTTTACGCATGAAGGTTTCGCTATGGTACTCTATTGTGAAATTTGGTAAGTTTTCAAATTCAATATTTGAAAAATGGTATAATCATTAGATTTGAAATTTATATCAAGAAAAATACAATTTTTTACCTTTCAAACGCAGTTTGCCTAAAAATTTTCTGACAAATACTTTTCGAGCTACTATTTTTTTCAGTAACTTCAAATGTTTCATTTTCCGAGATTAATCTGTGGCAACAATTAGCGAAAAACCCAGTCGTCAGAAACGCATAGTTTTTTATTAAAGATGCTGTTGTAGCAGGGATTGTCACCACCAATTTGCCACCATCACTTTTGAAATCGGTTCGGTAGTTCCAGAGATTCCATAGAAATTGTAATTTAGAATGTTTTTAGAACGCTTTTCGCCCATTTCACTCCTTTAAATTTCGAGTTTTTTTTTATTTTGTTCTTAGAGGGAATTTACATCTTATAAGTAACTACAACGCGAAATTTCAAATCGGTTCGGTAGTTCTAGAGATTCCATAGAAATTGTAATTGAGAATGTTTTTAGAACGCTTTTCGCTCATTTCACCCTTTTAAATTTCGATTTTTTTTATTTTGTTCTTAGAGAGCATTTACATCTTATAAGTAACTACAACGCCATATTTCAAATTTCTAGCTGCTTCAGAATAGAAAAGATAGCAATTTTAGAACGTTTTTCGCTCCTGCACCCCCCTGGGGTAGTGGCACCGACATAAAATATAGCCTATGTTGGAGCAGGGGTTGTCACCATCACTTTTGAAATAAGTTCGGTAGTTCCAGAGATTACCCCCTACAAACAAACAATCTTTACTTCTTTATAATATTAGTATAGATTGATAAAAAATTATACTTCTCTATTATCCCGTCGACCACTTTTCATAACAAAAAACTATCGCCAAATAAACGAGAGAACGTAGCCATTGGAATATCAAAAAATAAATAAATAAAATATAAGAATTTAAGGACACAATTGTTATTTTAATAAATAAAATAACTACTAAATCAGTAAAACATAATGAAAAATATTCGCAAATGTCGAATGTAAAACCACTAGATGACGTAACAAACACGCATAATGATTCTGACATCAAGTAAATGGGACTGCATTTTTGGCGTTTAATCTTACAGTTTGGCGGTAGTTTTTTGTTATGAAAAGTGGTCGACGGGATAATAGAGAAGTACCTAAAAAATATTAGATTTCAGTGCGAAATCTTCGCACGGGCCCTCTGGTTTATTAGTTATTTCATTAATTAAAATAACAATTGTGTCCTTAAATTATTATATTTTATTTATTTATTTATTTATTTTTATATTCCAATGGCAACGTTCTCCCGTTCATTTGGTGTCACAGTTTGGTGATAGTTTTTTGTTATGAAAAGTGGTTGACGGGATAATAGAGAAGTACCGAAATAACTAATAAATCAGTAAAACATAATGAAAAATACACGTAAATGTCGAATTAAAAACATCTTGATGACGTAACAAACACGTATAATGCTTCTTACATCAAGTAAATGGGACTGCATTTTTGGCGTTTAATCTTACAATTTGGCGGTAGTTTTTTGTTATGAAAAGTGGTCGACTGGATAATAGAGAAGTACCTAAAAAATATTAGATTTCAGTGCGAAATCCTCGCACGGGCCCTCTGGTTTTCATTCATCTCTCTCCCATAGATTTTTTCATTAACGGAAAAACCTATACAAGCATCTCTTCGCATCTTTCTCGCCAAAAATGACGTTATGTGGCTAGTTGGCATCATGTGTGTATCGCCAACGCTTCAATGGAATCGATAAAACAATTGTGTAACTGATAACCATTCTGTCGCCGGCTGCTTTAGGATTATTGTTCATAAAATTTAAGATTCCTCCTAAAATTTAAGCCTCCAATCTTTGCAGACCGGCGGCTTATGAATGAATCCTGGTGTCAACTCTGTTATAATAAAGCCTTTTTATTATGGTAAGACGTCTACGTTGATTCAACGTCTTGTCCTTTATTTCTAACAGATCAGGTTTTCGGCTGTCAACACCCTAGATATGTGACGGACAAGAAGCTTCATCACAACAAGTAAGTATTAAATTCATCGCGACAGACTGTATGGCTTAATTTGAGGCCCAGTAACGATGAATGTATCGATTTCCGATCTGAAATACTAAAATTGTGTTTTTTAACGCAAACATTTGACCTAGATGATATATTTGCATTAGTAAGGTTTCCTGTATCAAGAGCAAAAATATGACAAACTTGGTATTTGATGGATTTCCTGCGACATTGAAATAATGAACTTTAGAGAAGCATCGCTGGCGCCACCAGTATACTATTTCTGACTAACAGTTTGCAAATGTCTATTTATGTATATGCTGTAGCGATTGCATCAAAATTGAATGGGGTCGAGTAGGTTACTCTAGACCAACTGAAATGAAATGATCTAATTATTTTTATATTTTATGTAATGTTTTGAGTGAAACAAAATCTAATGAATTAAAAATACATATATTGGTAAAAGAAATTCCTCTAGCTAAAACGGTCATTGATATGAAACACGTGAAATTATTTTTCAAATTGCTCACAAAGCGTAAAACTGACAGAGTGAAAAAGTGTCCAGGTCAGGTTGTAGCGTTATTCCAAAGTATTCGGGTTCGATACCCGTCCTGAACATTTAACTGTGTTGGTTTTACGCTTTGTGAGCAATTTGAAAAATAATTTCTGATGGTTAATATTCAATAATGATGTAATTTCCCAGCTTAAAATTAATTGAGAAAATTAACTGAAACATTAATTCAAAATAAGCGGTAACTGACAGTTAAAAATTATTTGAATTAACGCGTATAATTAATCCGAGTTTTGTGAACAACTTTTGTAGTTTCACAAAGTTTTTAATCTCTAGATCTCCAGTTTTACTCATTTGGTGTTGTGTTTACAACGATGGAAGAAGAAAACATTAGTATAAAACATAGAAAACGTAGTATATGAACATTTTACATTGGAGATTTGCATGGGAGGAACCTTGCAGGCACGAACAGATTATTTTTTCGCTGCTCATAGCCCAGTCCGCGTATAAAAATGGCCGATATTTTTAATAAACATTTATTTTCTTACTGTTAGAAATCTTGTAATACTGTAAAATAGAACTTTTCAGATGCTTTTTTTTCAAACCAAATAACAGCGAAATTAATGATTACACAGACAGTTATGTACAGGTGAAGATTCAATAAAAATTTTAAATGAAAAATGAATTATGGTTCATGAAAAACATTTTTAAAGCGGTGTAGAAGAAAAGTAGCGTCCTAATATACACTATATGGCCAAACGTCATCATACACTTCCGACTTTAGACGTCATGTCAAATAACTGGTGAAATACCTAAATTCTTCTGAGTCATCAGGAATATAAAATAACTTCTATGACCTTATATTTCGCTACGGAGGTTTCATTACTAAGGCAAGTTAGAGGCTCGATGACAAATTAAATAAAACATAAGATCTGCAATGGATAACGTATCTGTAAAAGTATACTGCAGATAAAATAAATATAATAAATATTTGGATAAATGTGATAATTTGTATGAAATAAAATTTAAATGAGTATGCGCAAACGATAAACATTTTTGCATAATTATGTAGTTAATTGTACAGGGGTTTATATACAAAAATCCAGTCCAATATCGTAAAAATTCAAAAACATTTCGGCGATATAGTGAGCCGAATTTCAGTTGATTTTTAAAAGTAATGACATCCTGAATAACAAAGAATTTTTTTAATGTCATTTTTCATTTTTTTTTAAATTTCTTTTTAAATTTTTATTAAAATAAGTCATCAGAACAAGTTCATTCCAAGAACAAAAATTATCAAAATTGAAGCGTCCATTCCAAGGATAAAGTGGATATACATTAAGTTGCAATTCCTCTGTTGCAAGTTACTTAAAAAATGACTTTTTAAAAACAATCCCTTATCATCCAGTTACTTTAAAAAGGCAACTGAAATTCAACTCGTGTGATCCCTGATATCTCAAATTATTTCATAGAAATGTTCACACTTCAAACATTTGTCATGTGTATAATCTAAGTTTATTCTATTGTTTCTACTATACGTTGTCAAGTTTTCTAACAATAGTGTTAAATTCTTATGGAAAACTCTGCGTACTACAGACAAAAAAAAAAAAAAAAAAAAAAAAAAAAAAAAAAAAAAAAAAAAAAAGGGGGGGGCGAAAATTTCTTAATTGTGGGGGTCGGGCAAAAAACTGCCAAGCCACATTTTTGGTGAAATAAATCTAACACTGCAATCTGCTGCTTAATATTGTAAATTCCTACATACTATTGTAAAATCCTACAGAGACTTTATTTCTAATGTTACTTGGTGGCAGCATATGTCCCAGGTTTCGTTTTTGTCCCAGGTTTCGTTTTTGCCCCAGATATGTATTACCCCAATGAAGATAGCTAATTTAAAAAGAACGTAATAGTAATATCGTTAAAGTAATGCAATATTGTTACTCAGAATATCTCAAATGTTACTAAGAGATTTGAGAAAAACTTTGTTATTATCTTGTTTTGAGTATTTGATCAAATTTTCAAATTGAAATATTTCAGAAGTTTAAAAATGGGGCTTAGTATTCTCTTGCCCCGACCCCCTCAATTGTTTCAAAGAAAAGTTTATATTTCCATGAATATGCTTATTATTCTTTAACAAATGAATACAAATGTGGATTTACATAGTTGTTACAATGTTGCAGTTACAGATCATTTCGAGAATTTTATTTTACAGCGTCATATCAAATATATTTCTTATTAAATTAGTTTCTGGTCTCCCTAATTACCCTCGTGATCTACTTCGCATGAAAATCGGAGGTCTAACATTTCTTATACCGTAAGTTGCAGAGTATTTCTTTAGCGTGTGCACATTACCCAAAACATCTACATTTTAAAAGGATCTGTGACTTTAAGTCACATAGTTTATTTCTCCGTAATTCATTGAAACAAAATAAATTTTAATGCAGTATATGCACAGCTATTTAAAAGGTTCAGTTATAAAAGTAAAATATGAGATATAAATATTTTCTATTTTTGCGCCTACCTGAATTTCCAAGCTTTTATTCATATTTGTAAGTAAGTGTTGTTGGTATCTCGTATGATTTAAACAGAAAAATCAGTCATTCACATACATTTCATGGCAAAATATACTCCACTTGAATTTTTAAGATAAAATTGAAAAACTGGTAAGTGAAATATTTATATTTTACTTTCTTAGTTAATCAGAAGGAAGAACTGATCTGATATGCATTACTAATTTTACGGGTAGGATAAATGTGTGTAAATACCAGGTATTGAAATATTCAGAGAATTTTTCTCATTTTCTATAGTGATATACTTAATCCATTTCAAATTACTCCCGCCAGTGGAATATTTTAATATTTTATCCCTTCCTGGATATCTCTGAAACAACTTTTGCCGATATAATGTGTGAAAAAAGTATCAAGAGTGAGAAAATAAATCCCAACCCTCCCCGCGTTATACAAAATGTACTCAACGAGCTTTGTCCGGCTCTAGAGTACTAAAAAAATAATCCAGTGCTAAACCCGAGCAAAATTTTAACCATCACACTATCTGAAAATTTGCTATAGACCTAGGTAGTTTTAGCTGTTTTGTTTTCATGTAATAACATATGATATCTTTTAGAAATAGTAGAACTTATTTTAGCCACTTTGAATACTTAACACTCATGCAGGTTAAAGACACCATTTGTTAACAGTTTATCAATGTTTGAAAGTTCCAGAATTAGAAGAAAGTATGATTTCAGATCATTTTCAAGTGTTGACGACAAATTATCTATTCGGAATAAAAATTAACAGTTTCTTACATTGGTTTGGCAAAAATTCCGTGGTAGTAATTCAGCAATTCTTCTCAGTCAATTTCAAGACTTTTCTGAAACTTGTTCAAGTAAGCAAGCGGCGATGAACATAAATTTTCTTCAGTTGCCCAGTTTTCGAAAACAGATTTTAAAACTTGACTATGTGTAACATTTTAAGTATAAGAAGATATAAATTGCAACAACACATTTTTCATAGTTGTTTTCATTGTTCGATAACGATTTATTTCCACCATCCATAATTTTTATTTTAAATATATGTAGATTCCGTATAGAGATAAAACACATACACTTTGAAAATTATGTTTGTGTGTAATCAGCTCATAGTCAACAAAAAACATTTTTTTACTGCCGAAATTTTTTTTTAATTTCATAAAATTCAAAACATATCTCGGTGATATTTTCATCATAGAATATTATCGTTTTTATAGTTATACATGCATGAACATGGTTAAAATTTTTCCAAATATAACTTACTAGCTGTTACCCGGGACTTCGTTCACGTAACATTAAAAGAAAAATAAATGTACTAATCAAGCAAAATATTTCACTCCCGATAATTAAAAACGTAAATAATTAACTATCTCTTTATCACATTTCATAGAAGAAAATACGATATTTCTTTGTTATAGGGGCCTTGAAATAAATCAGTTTAAAAAAAGTAAAATTTTGTGCCAAATAACCGCGAAAAGGAAACTGCAATCAGTGGAAAAAAGACGGCCAAATAAAATCGTGTAAATCGACGAATTGGATAAAAGAAATGTCAATTTTACCTGATAAATCATTTTACTTTTAACGATTTTGAGAACCGTTTTAACAGCCATCATTTAAAAATAATTCATTGGAAATAGTATATGCTTTTTCTTTAAATTCAATTGTCGTGAATAGGGAGTAATAATTCTACACCTAAATGCAAGGAGCTTCAATTGCAAAGCTTTTTGCAGCCGAAAATTACATGCAAACGTAACACTTAAATTGCAACCCAAAATTATATGTAAACATTACTTTTGCATGTAATTTTCATTGCAAATTAACATTTATTACGGTTCAAATTAAAATTAACTTGGGTGTAAATTACATGTAAATGTTACGTTTGCATGTAATTTGGGGTTGCAAAAAGCTTTGCAATTGCAAGTGTTACGTTTGCATGCAACAGCAAATTTGTGTCCTTGGTTTAATCTATAGCTGAAACAAATCTTGATTTCTTGATAATATGCTGACAGGTGATTTTTGCTCTGCAGAATAAATTGATTCATAAAGTTTGAATATGCGGAAATATATTTTTATTTTTCGGAAATTTTACTGTAATCAAGATTTTTTTTTCATTAACTATTCAAATTGAAAAAAAAAAAAAAAAATTCAGTTTTAATGAGAAAATGGCATAAAAATATATTAATCCGTTTTGTTTCTCCTTTTTTTATCCACAAAAATGGAGTAATTTAAGTACCGTTTTTAGAGAAATTTCGTTAAAGGTTACAAAAAAAAAATAATAATATCTCGAAATCTAATTCAAACTTTTAAATTATCAGAGTTTATATGACATCCTCGAATCAATGATAACCGGTATTAAGTAAATCGTGTTGCATTAAGAGGAGTAGTTGCGAAATAAACACAGTCAGATTTTAACTTAATAGACTTGTGTTCAATTTTCTTTTCCTAATAATCTTACTGATGCTTGTATTATTAATCACAGAGTTCAGAGAATAAATAGAGATGAAATGTTCATGTTTGGCGTGATGCTGAAAATGCAATCCTACAGTCGGCCCAAACAACTGGCGGCTTGCTTTGAAAACCTCTCCCCGACAAATGAATCCAGTCCTGTTCCACGTGCAGCCTCCCTCCATCCAATCAAGTCAGCTCTTGGGCCTAATGATTTCAGCGATAACCGGCTTCAAATTGCAAGCCGATTTTACAGTTCATTACCTCTATTCTTTCACTGTACTCAGTGATTATTAATGTATGAAATTGATACCCGCTCCATTTAAAACATTTAAAAAATCCCTTTATATTATGACGTCACTTTGATACCAGAGAAATCTCTTTTCAATGATATAATTCTTGTTAATTTTCTTTTCCTGGCAATAATGACGTGAATTTTAGCAGAAAACTCACATCTGTTTGTAACTGATATTCAAGCTTATTAATCAGTATCAAAAAATATTTCAGTTATTCATCTTAAATATGACGTCCATTATGTATATACTTTTATTATACACTGATAGTCATGCTCTTTGTATTATTACGAATATTTGAAAATACATGTTTTATTTATGACGTCATGTTTGTTCAATCCAAGGAGGATCATTTTCATAGTTCCATGGATCAAGCGAAATCTTTTTCTTAGTAATATAATTATTGTTAATTTTTCTTTCTAATTATAACGCAGTTTTTGACAACAAAAGATCTTTTTAATGTAACCGATATTCATACTTCATGTATAATAACAAATACTCCATATTGTTGTTTCAAATATCACAGAAATTCATCTTCTTTTGAATTATTTTCGTTTTTCACGTGAAAATCGCTCAATTGAAACTTAATTGTTGAGGAAAAATTATTTTTCCGCATTTTTATTTATTGGCAACGATTAAAGCCCTAGCAACAATAAAGTAAAATGGTTAAATTTTATCTAAAAAATGTCCATTGATTCTTTATGAAAATAATCAAATTTTGAATTAAGAAAAATATTTGCATAAAATAAACAAAAACCAGTCTATGTTCATTTCCGGGTTATAATCCACCTATATGCAAAGATACAGGGCCATTAATTTCTCCATTTTGACGCTGGCTTCAGCCTAACATTTGCACACAATCGGATTTATAATATTACTAGCTGTTACCCGTGACTTCGTTCACGTATCATTAAAAGAAGAATAAATGCATTAATTAAGCAAAATATTTCATTCCCGATAATTAGAAACTTAAATAATTAACTAACTCTTTATCACATTCCATAGGAGACAATACAGTATTTCTATGTTATAGAGGCCTTGACATAAGTGACATAAGTTTTAAAGAAGTGAAATTTTGCGACAAATAATACGAAAAGGAAACTGCAACCAATGAAAAAAGGCGGGCCAAATAAAATCGTGGAAATCGGCGAATTATATAAAAACATATGTCAAGTTTACCTGGTAAACATTTTACTTTTAACGCCTTTGTGAAACGTTTTAATAGCAATCTTTCAAAGATAATGGAAATAATATATTTTTTTTTCATTAAATTCAATTCTTGTGAATAGGGAGCAATTATTGTAGACCTAAATGCAAGGAGTTTAAATTTTCCTCCTTGACTTAATCTATAAACTGAGAAAAAATCTTTATTTCTAAATTAAAATATGTTGACAGACGATTTTTCAAATTGAAAATAAATTCTTTTTTTTTCAGTTTTAATGAGAAAAAATATATTAATCCGTTTTATTACTTCTTTTTTATCCCCAAAAATGGAATAATTTAGTTGTCATTTTTAGAGAAACTTCGTTAAAATTTACAAAAAAAAAAAATCTCGGAATTTAAATCATTTTTTTAAATTCTGAGAGTTTATGACATCCTCGGATGAATGATAACGGTGTTAAGTAAATCGTGTTGCGTTCGGCAATCTAAAAAGAGTAGTTGCAAAATACAAACAGGCGGTCAGATTTTAATATAATAGATTCGTATTTATTTTTCTTTTCCTAATAACAATGGTGCGGTTTTTGGCAAAAAACTCATGTGTATGTAACTGATATTCATCCTTAAGAATCGGTACAGATAAAAAAAAACATTTCAATTTTTCGTTTTAAATATGTCGTGAAACTAATCTACTTTCTATACTTACTGATCCTTGTATTATTAATGTACGGAATTAATTCCCGAGACTTGTAAAACACATTTGAAAATTCCAGTTTTATTTCAAATATGACGTCACATTTTCCTCAGCGAAATCTCTTTTTAATGCCATAATTCTTGTTAATTTTCTTTTTCTGGCAATCATAACGTAAATTTTTGCGGAAAACTCACATTTGTATGTAACTGGTCCTCAAGCTAATTATTAATCAGTATCGATAAAAATTATTTCAGTTTTTCATCTTAAATATTACGTCCATTATCTATCTACTTTCATTATACACTGATATTCATGCTCCTTGTATTATTACGACTATTTGAAAATACATGTTTTATTTATGACGTCATATTTGTCCAAGCCGAGGAGGATCCTTTTCACAGTTCCATGGTCCAAGCGAAATCTATTTTTAAGAATATACTTATTGTTCATTTTTCCTTCTAATTATAACGCAGTTTTTTGACAGAAAAAGATCTTTTTAATGTAACCTATATTCATACTTCATGTATAATAACAAATACTCTATATTTTTGTTTCAAACATCACGAAAATTCATCTTCTTTTGAATTTTTTTTCATTTTTTTTTTCACGTGAAAATCGTTCAATTGAAAATTAATTGGTGAGGAAAAATTATTTTTCCGTGTTTTTATTTATTGGCAATGATCAAAGCCCTAGCAACGATAAAGTAAAATGGTTAAATTTTATGGGAAAATGTCCATTTATTCTCTATGAAAATAACGAAATTTTGAATTATTAAAAAACATATTTGAATAAAATGAAAAAAAACCGGACTATGTTCATTTGAGGGTTATAATCAACGTATATGCAAAGATACAGGATCATTAAATGCTCCATTTTGACGCTGGCTTCAACCTAACGTTTGCACACAGTCAGATTTATAATATTATAAGGATTAGGATAGGATAGAGGAACCATACAAAAATTTAAAAGTAACTTTTTGAAAATTTAGTGGAGAACAATTTCATTAACGTAATCATAATTTCTACCACATTTTGAACGCTCTGGCAATTTACAATGTCCATCTCTTCCACAGGTAAAAATTTAAAGCCCGTTTTAAACATTATGGACACCCTATACTAACCTATACCCGTAAGGCATGGTGACATCACGGCGACGTCACTGTGAAGTCACACTGTGACTTTGTGACAGTCGTCGTGACGTCAAGTGACGTCGATGTGAAGTCACTGTGACCTAAATGCGAGGTCGTAATGGCCGTTTTCAAGGCTTTCTGTGACCTCACAATGTGACTACTTTGTGAAGTCACCGTGCGACTTCAATGTGAAAAATGTGACGAATCTGCATCGGATAGGGTGACCAGAATTTACCCGAATTCTATACGGATTGTTCGGATCAAAAATTTTTATGGTTCAAGTTTGTGACGTTTGTGACGACACTGCACCGGTTCGGGTGACCAGATTTTACCGAATCCAATCCCGAAACTTCGGATCGATCTTTTTGGATTTGTTTGGCTACAGAATAGATTTGGATTAGTTGTCGTGTGACCTGGTTTTCGTGAACCCGATCTGACCCGAGTCGGGTATAATGTTTTTACTGTAAGTCTTGTTCGGAATAGAATCTTGCATACGACCAAGTAACCAGATTTTTCAGAAATTGTGTTACGATTCAATTTCTGATGTCGGCTCGGATCTAGAGTCATGCACGAATCCGGTTATATACATCTTGAATATGATTGAATGTCTACTTGAACATGAATGATGGTTGACTGAAACTATATTTACATTCAACCCGTATTCTTACCCTAAAACAACAACAATAACAACAAAAATTCTGTAGGCCCACAACCCGACCGAACCTGATAAATGATTTCGCATAGATTCGGATAACAAGATTTCACCAAATACGGATAAGATCGACGATAAGGATTGGATCGGCAATAATTTTTTTTATGCAACTCGTATTCAAATTAAAACTTTGCATCTGATTGGGAAACCGGCTAATGTAGCCGTTAAACAAGAAAATTATAAATGTAAAAAACGCATACTAATATAAAAATAATAGATGAATCCATTAAAAATTATAATAAAATTAAATATTTTAATAATAGGAAATTATATTGTGCAAATAACTTTTAAAATTAACTTCTACTTCCATTTGTTTTATGTAACCGCCAAAAATATTGACAATAATTAAAACTATGCTATTTTGCTGTTAAGTGTTGAAGTTTTTAAATGTGTATACTTTGCTATATTTCCCTTCGCTCAGTGTCACGAAACTTTGACATATTTATGAAAAATGTTTTAAACGCATGGCACTTGCATGCCTGATTATTAAAGCGATTTGGAATGAATAGCGTTTTCCATTTTTAGATAAATGAAATGCTTAAGAGCAATTTTGGTCACGTTTTTTCCGTTTCTGACGCTGCGCGTCGGAAATTCGTTTCAAAACACCGACTTTGATAGTGTTTTCTGAAACATCTTCTGTCAAAAATGGAAAATGCCATTCTATTGCATATATTCTGAATAAGAACACCTGCCAATTTCATGGGTTTCCGAATAAAAATGAATTCAGAAATTAGTTATTTTGGATTTGATTACAAATTTAATGAAAATAAACGTATAGATTTTTAAATAAGCATTTTGAAAAATTTATATTAGGAATCCATTTAAATAATAGATCTACCTATTGTGCGATATTATTAAATAATAAACATTGTATCAAGCAATAAAACATTTTTCGAAGCAAATGAAATTTAAAACTTAGGATCATAAACGCAAAGAAAAAAAATATTTTTTATTCTTTACAAATTATTTCATTTATAGGTTTTGATAGAATACTAAATGCAGAGCTTAAATATCAATTTTTACTATAAAAAAAATTCGATAACACAACTGGAAAAATTACCTTAACTGAATAGCTGTTTTATTGTTTCATCAATATTCATTATTTTTGTGCACCTAATATTGACATATCTTGACAACTAAATTTGTAATGAGTTAAATTGTCGCAATTATTTCAAATATACCAGAAAATTATTTCTCGAAACCTCCACTAGCTAAGAAATTTTAGTCAAATATTAATAAGTTTAAAAATTGCAATGTTTTTAATTATAATGAATAACTATGAAAATTGAACTGAGAAACGCAAAATATAAATAAATACCTCGTTATAAATAACACTTTACATTTAAAATATATATTGTTAGTAAATACTTTAAGCTTTTTTACAAACTCTCTATTTAACACGATTTAAAACATTAAAGATAAAATTTTATTACAAGTGATTTAAAAAAAAGATTTAAACATCTTAACTTTTAAATAATGCACTATTAATGTACCATTACTAAATATGCACTATTAACAAAACTGCGAAGACATTAAAAGTTACCTGCTAATCTATAAGTAAAACCACCAGTTCTAGGGATTTAGTTTTAATGGTCGTTGACTGCTTCCTTTTCTTTGAAAAATGAGACTCAAATCCACTGCTTTAATTTTCAAAGTGGTCCAGAATAGGTATGTTCATAGATCTGAGATATCAAATATCACGCAGACTTTAATAACGCACCCAGCTAGACACAAGGATAGGTTAAAATGGATGATTCACTTTAAAACGTTAATTTACTTACACGGTATAAATTCCACAATATACTTCCACAAACTTAAAAGAACACCACACACTCTAAACCGCCGAATTAAAATAATCGTCTGCCCTAAATAACTGCGATCATGATCTGCGCAGTAATGTTTACCACAAAGTAACATCTAGCAGGTGTTTCCAGAAAAAGAATAGAAAGAAAACATTTAAATAAAGACATTTCAAATGCTTTATAGTTTATATGGCTGACAAATAACTTCTAATAAAACTATAATATTCTGTTTTTATATGAGAGAGTTTAGTATTCTTGAAAATAAGCTGTGAAAATTTAAATTTTTATATATTTTTTAATCAGTTGCATTTGCTTTAGGCGTCCAAAGTAAACATAAATTTTAAATAAAAATGGATTTAATAGTCTTTATAAAATAATTACGACATAAATATAAATACTATACCGCAATCAGATTTCCTAAATACGATTTTTTCATTTTTTACACTCTATTGAAAAGAGCAATATATTTAACAGATGTGATATCTTAATAAGCACTGACCAGTTTTGCAATAAATTGCTATAGGAATGACATATACTTTATGACATATTTTTAATTCGTTTTTGTTCGGAAACGCATGAAATTGGCTGGTGTTTTTATTTAGAAACTATGTAATTGAAAGACGTTTTCCATTTTTTAGTAAAAGCAGAAGATCTTTCAGAAAAGAATGTCAAAGTCAGCGTTTTGAACCAAATACCCGACGTAATAGTGAAAGAAAAGAGAAAAACCAGTCGTCACGTGACACGAATTGCTTATAACTCGATAAGTAATTTATTTATCAAAAAATGGAAAACTCATTTCGATTCCAAATTGCTTCCATAGTCAGTCCAGCCCATTTTATGCCTTTGCGTTTAAAAATGAGTCAGAAATTATGTCAGAAAACTTCGCGTTGTTGAGCAGGTCAGTTGAGAACCACCTTAATTATTCAGTACAAGAAAAATCTTGAACGCGTTCGACGGCCGCCCCGAGCACCCCCGATGTCGAACTCGCAAAAATGGTGTCTTCACTTTTTAAACAGAAAGCTGATGATTGTGTTGAGTGGCCCCTCAAAATAATAAGAGATTGGAGATTTTTAAAATATTTTTAGTATCACAAAATTAGCAAATGAGTTCCATGCGGTGGTAGGAAAAAAAATTAAATGTTTGTATTTAAAATGCTAAGAAATCTCTAAATTGCTAACAGTTTTATTAGAATGGGAGATCTATTTCTGAATTACTTTCCGCCAAAACTTTCCTACGTTACTAAATTTCTATTTAAGGATTTTTACTTGTGTATTATATAGTATATTTTGTTAAATTTCATGAAAATGGTAATGAAAATTGTAAAAAAATATCTGCCTATGTAGACAGATATTTATTTATTATTTTATTTTGGAAATACAATATATTTAAATAATGTGTGACAATGTTTTTATTAATGATTTAGGTACATGACATAATTCAATTCTGTATTTTATGAGTTTTTTTTTTCCAAATTCACTCTCCGATCACACCGTGAAGTCACAGAGTGTTGGCATTTTGGTCATAGGTTTTACGTGACTTATGTGACTTGCAGTGACGTCATTGCAACGTCACAAAATTTTTTAAAGCTGTCAAAAAGTAATTTTCTTCATGCCATAAGATGTTCTAAAGTTTATTTTAAATTTTCTTTAGATCTTCAAGACGTTCACATTTTGGTCAGAGGGTGGCGTTACAAAGTGGCGTCATTTTGGTCACAGATGTGACGTGACGTACGTGACTCACAGTGACGTCACAATGACGTCACTGTGACTGTGCATGCTATGCGGGTATCTATGTGAATAAAACGGACATCATCTCAACTCTGTTCAAGAAACCGGATTCATGAGCCAAGATGATGAATATAAGATATGATTAGAACAGTATTCAGTAAGTTAAAAAAAATAGTTTAAATGTCTGCTTTCTTTGATAAGAGAAAGTAAAAGTGCTTCTCTGTAATGTTATTGAAATGTCGGTAATATTTTCGGTACTAACTTACTATTTGCTTCTTTATTCACTGTGTGTTCAATTAAATGGATGAATTCGTCTTTAAATGAGATGTAGTCAAATGAAATATTTTGATATATTTAGTTAAGTTATTAAATTTATATATATTTTTTTTTCATTCCCACATACATGTACGAGATTTTAGCTCCAAATCACAATTTTTTCTACAACACCCTTTTGGAAGATGTTCGTTGATAAGATAAAATCAAAAAGGAGGGTCTATTTGAAACAAACAAGAAAACAAGAAAGTAAAATCACGCATTAGTCATAGATTACGAAACACTTTCCAATACTTCCAGAATACTTTAACAAACCTTCGCTGTTTATTAAGGTAAATAAGATACCTAAGTAAACATTTTAGAAAACGCAAAACACATTTGAAAACCAGATTTCAGCAATTATACGCCACAGCCAGAAAAGTACAGTAATTATTTTGTGCAGCCCTGTATATAATCTATAGGTGTTTATATATACGCCATATAGTATGTTACAATTCAGTTTAGTAAGAAAACACATAACAGTTGAAAATTCACCTTTAACAGTTTTTACCAATAGACGCAAACATATCTGAATTATTTTGAACGGACCTGTATATTACATTAAGATTTTTATACACACAACATATTCATGTAAAGTTTAATTCAGGCAAAAACACGCTGTAAACTACTGAAATCACTCTTTCAGAAATTAACATACATACCGGCCATGTATTCAGGTTTTTGCGTGCCCCTGTATATGATTTTAATTATTTTCAACAAACATATCTTTGTGTAGTAAATATATTTCACGTTCTAAATGCATAACTCGATTAAAAAGAAAGCCTTAAGCAATTTACGATGATACATAGTAATGCTTACGAATTCTTTTGTGTAGCCTTGTATATGGTCTATAGCAGGGGTTCTCAAACTATGGTACGCGTACCAGTACTGGTACGTGAAGCTCTGGCTACTGGTAAGCAGAAGTCCGATACTGGTAAGTGGAATAAAATACAGAATGCAGCATATTGTTATGGAAACAAAAACGACTTGTCTTTATTAACATGGAAATTTCCAAGAAATTTTCGAATGCGATTTAGAATGTGTAAACGCTTTTTCTGTTGTTTTTTTTTCTTTCTTTTACGAGAAATTTTTGTTATACAGACTTGCTAAAATTCGCACACACCGCTTATGATACAATCAGTTTTCCAGAATTAAAAAATATTAGATTTATATGGATAATAATTAGATTTTTTAACAAAGCCGTAATTTAAAAATTAATAAATGAAGTATTTTAACTAGCGGAAGAACTGTTTTAAAACATGCTTCATAAATTAAATTATCTGAAGGTAAAGTCTGGATGTTTGAAAGTAGAAGGAGGTAAAACAAAATAAAATTCCAAGCGTAATTTATAATCTGTTGTTCTCTTTGTTTTGGAAGAGCTTCTAGGAGGTGTTGAAATAAAAGTTTTATTTCAAGCATATTTCACAAATTTATTCATTCTGTTGATAGAAATATTTTTCTTCTCTTGTACAAAATGTGTGTAGTTTCTTTCTATTACATGGGAATCAGTTTTTAACAGAGTAAGCTTATTTAAAATGGTGATCTGAATTCAAACAAAAACTGTGGTCATATGCAGAGCGGATATGAGGTACAGCATTGCACATATGTATTGATATGGTATATACAAAAATGTATGAAGAAACTTGCAAGTGCTTGCCTACTGCGTGACATTATTGTAGCATTTAAAGGTATGCAGATTATTAATGCATTTGTATTGAGCCTGTGTTAAATGCAGTAACTAAGCAATAACTAATAATATAAGAAATTCGTTTCTCATTTGAGACACCCTGCCACTGAATGTCACGAGAGAGGAAATAAGTGAACTTCTTCAGCTATCCTGATGCGATGGATTACTGAAGTCCACATTCAAAAGGATGAATGTAACACAATTTTCGTTGGCGAGAATATCAGAGTACCGTCTGTTATCGCCAAAGTCCGTTTGTGTTTAGCACAATATACCTATGTGAATGTGCTTTTCTCACCTTCTTTATATGAGAAATAAATACAGGAATAAACTAAACATCGAATCTGACTTATGCCTAAAACTACGTAATATTGAGCAAGACATGAGGAATCTGTGCTTGATAAAGCAAGTCCGCACTTTTTATTAGCGATAGAAGCAAATTAGTGCAATCAGCCTACTATAACAGTAGCATATGAATCAGTGTGCGCCAATATGCCATTAAGTATTGTAGCTTTCTTCCTATACCAAAACACTGTATTTTGATATTGTATGCATTATTAAAATGTAATGACTGTATTTTTTACTTGAGTGTCATTATAAAGCAGTCAAAGTATCAATTTAGTAATGTAATAATTCATTTTTAAATATAATAAGACCTGCTAAGACGGAAACACAAAAGACCATATATATTTTTCGTTTTAGACAGGTTACTTTTTACAGGTTTTTCTATATTAGCATTACGTTTTTTACCTGCTGGTACACGGAAGTATGAACTTCAATTTAGTGGTACGTTGGACTAAAAGTTTGGGAACCCCTGATCTATAGCATTTATACGTACCACATAGTACGCAAAATTTAGTTAAATGCATACCTGACTGAAAGCGCACTTCTAGCACTTATCGCTTCAAGACAATACTTTGGATACAGTACTTTATCCGAAATATTTTGTGTGTCCCTGTAAATGAACGATAAATGCTATGCACATCATATTTATAACAGGTGTCTTGTAGTGAACTTCAGTAATGTATATCAATTTCATTACATTTGAAATAGTGTAACGTAATTAAAATACTCTGCAAAATGTTTTCTCTGTAAACCATTTTGTAACCGAATAATTTTGTGTGGCCCTGTAAATGAATATGAAATGCTTTACAGAAACCATGTTTTAGGGCACCTCACAAATGGATATCAATTTCATTATATTTGCAATAATATGACATGTTTAAAATGCACCGTAAACGACTTTCCCTATAGACCATAATATAAGGGAATTCTTTTGGGTTTCCCTGTAAACTAGTTATAAGTGCTACGAGTACCATATTCAATAGTAAGCATCTTGTAGTGCACTTCAGCTTTCTATATCAATTTCAATATATATGAAATAGAGTAACATCACTAAAATACTCTGCGAAAGATTTCCCCCCATCGAACATAATGTAACGGCATTCTTTTGAGTGCTCCTGTACATGCAGTATAAGTGCTACATACTTCATTTTTAATACCAAACATGCCATAGTAAACCTCAATAACATATATAAATTGCATGACAATCCATGTCTATTTACGCGAGTTCGAGCACGGACAGACAGTCAGACGACAGACAGACAAACCGAATTCATAAACACTTTTCAATTTTGTTGGAAAATGCTAAAAAGTGAAAATTTCTGTGATTCTTAACCTGTTACACACTGGTTATTTTACCCTATCATAGCCGATTCTTTTCAATAGCTGCAATGCAGGTATATATTGTACTCAGATTTATCTATAACATTGTTTTGAGTTCAACTAGAAATTTTTGTTGATTTTGATGTTGGCAAAATATTTAATTTTTTTCTGTATGAGAAAAAATACAAATAATGAAAAATTTATTACTTCATCAGCAGCTCAAAATCTTCAGGATCGTCATTTGTTTTTCTGGTACATTTGACTCCATCAGGTGCTTCAGAGAAGATCTGTTTAAACTTTTGGCTTCCACAGCTCAGTAATGTTCTCCTATGAACATAAAACATTGTTCTCGACATTCCTTTTCCCATCACAAATGTTTCGTCCGTCAAGCCTAAATCAGAGTCGTCAGGCCGCCAAATTCTATAATACCCTACAAATATATGGACAACAAAAATTGAAAAATTTTAAAATTTAATTTTTCAAAACTTGTTTAAGTAAGGTTGTTCCAAACCTTCGTTGATAAACAAATAAAATAATTAAAATAAGCATTTTATCCTTTCAAACATTTTCCTTGAATATAACTTTTCAATTATCTTATAATTGATTACTCAGAGAAAGAAAAACAGGAATTTATATAATTTTTAAAAAATAAAGTGTGTATGCAAGAAATCTGATTTAATATTAAATTTTATTACAGTGTTGTTATAGTACTATAAAAGCACTTATTTTCGCGAGCCCGTCGTAATCGCGAAAATTTAAGCCTCGCGAAATATTTTTTTTCGCCTCAAATAATAAAAAATCAAGAATATTCTCGAAGTATCGAATCATTGTGTCAGTATTCCTCCAATGCTTATCGGTAAGCTACATATCCCAATCCGCGGGAAATGTAAACTTTGGATGACAATTTGTTGTTTTTTCAGCGTACAACAATTGTGGTGGAAGTAGGCTTCGAGAAAGGAAACATGCTAAGAAAAGAGCCATCTCTCTTATCTTCCATACCGATTATGGACGCTTGTTTTGAACAACGTTCTTCCAATCTGTATTCAGATGCAGGCACAAAACTTGTCTGATCGAAGTTAACGAACATCTAAGGGGGAACAACATTTTGTTTGTGTTGTGTGTCCGCGTGTAGTTTTTAGAGCGATGGGGAGAGGGGGGGGCGAACGTTTTGGACAAAAGAACTTTCTTAAAATGCCTTATGCAAAAGGGGTTCTATTTAGGTAGTTTCGGGATTTTTCAACTTTCGGTTTTGTTCATATGAAATTCGCGAAATTTTCAGCTCGTGAAATCACCAATACCTTCATTTTTTGCGAAAATTACGGCTAGCGAAAATAAGTACTTTTACAGTATACAAAAATTACTGAAATGCGGGGAAAGTACGATTTTTAATTTTAGACGATTATGTAAGTCATAAGCGATAGAAACTGCATACTGCAGTTAAAAAATATATAAAACATAAGTCTGCTATGTTTGCCAAATCAAATTATTCATAATAAGGAACACTGGATAATTGTGTCTTTGAGCCAGTGTTGCCATATAAGAGAGCTGAGATGGGAGCAATAGTTCTTCACAAAGATCACATGTCAGATTCAAAAGTGTTTTTTCAGAAATTTCACAAAAGCCTAAAAAATACTCGTATGTCAGATTTGATGAAAATATGAAGATTATCATTAAACAAACCCTTTAAGCTCAGAAATCAATAACTATAATTGGTAATTGTTATAACTTTGCTCATGCGACTCTAAAAATTAGCCACGTTTTATATTACTGGTACTTAGGCTAATTTTTAAAAGGTATGAGAATACAAATGTATCTATCTTAGGGCCATTCCATTGTGACGGGTGTGACATCCAGACAAAATTTTAAGAGTTTATATCTATATTTTGGGAAATAAATTAGCTAAGAAATCCCTGAAAAGTATTTTAATTATGTTTTTCCATGCATATGCTTGGATAATTGAGCAAATATATAACTGTAATAGCTTTCATATTTTTTTTTTACTTGTGACGGGTGCGACTCTTGGGATAAGAGTTCACTTGCATACACATTTGTTACAATTCCTGTGGATATTTAAATGTGTCATTATTCGAACAATTTTTTTCTAATGAAAGAGATTCAAATTAAACTTAATACGTAATTTTCATAATAAATTTTAATTATCTTAATGTATAAGAATATTTTTCCTGCTGTGACGGGTGTGTCAAAGAAGTGACGGGTGTGACATTGTGCAAAGTGTTTAATTTGAAAGTTGTTTACCAAAAAAATATAGTAATTAGTATAGACAGTAAACTCAACAATAGTAAATATACAAAAGAAATTTACTAAAACTAACATATTTATGCAGTTAGTTTAAAATTTGTAGTACCCCCCTACTCGTTATAAGTGATGGGGGAGCTACTTTTTTTTACAATAGCAGAAAATTTTTCAATTGAGATGTTATCTTCTTCTGGCCAAATCCAGTGTGGCCCTTGCTTGCATGTATTTTAAGCTTATTTCGTCCTTACGGAAGTTGATATTCAAGACATTAACATAGTTCAAGCTATTACGCTTTTTGCTACTGGCCAGAGAAACCAAAACATAATCACCAATATTTAAATCTGATATTTTCAAAATCTTTCTGGGGGGAGATTCATAATTAGCAGTGACTGTCACTTCCCTCAGTGCTGATTTGGCAAAAGGATAGTACTATCACTACTTACTTTAAAATGGTGATAAAACTTGATGCCTTCCCATGTTTCTGTCAGCATTTGTTTAGTTTCTAGTATTTTCACTGCTGAGACATACAATGCCTTTATTGCACCAATCTCCTGAGCACATTTAAAAAAATTTCAAAGCAGAATTAACTTAAAAGTAAGTTATAAAAGTAAATTACTACCAACTCACAATTTTCTAAAATAATCCTAATCCTAATAATATTATAAATCTGATTGTGCGCAAATGTTAGGCTGAAGCCAGCGTCAAAATGGAGCCTTTAATGATCCTGTATTTTTGCATACAGATTGATTATAACCCTCATTTGAACATAGGCTGGTTTTTGTTTATTTTATTCAAATATTTTTCTTAATAATTCAAAATTTCGTTTTTTCATAGAGAGTAAATGGACATTTTTTTCGTATAATATTTTAACATGGTTAAATTTACTTTACCGTTGCTAATACTTTATCGTTGCCAAAACTAATTCAAATTCCGGAATAATAATTTTTAGTCAACAATTTAGTTTCAATTGAAAAATGTTCACGTGAAAAATAAAAATGAAATAAAAAAATTAAAGAATTAAAAAGAAGATTAAATAATATTATTAGAAATAAAACGTTACTTTTTTTAGTTTTTGATAATAATACAAGGTTTCAATATGAGTAACCATAGGAAACAGGCGAATATGACGCCATACATCAAAAATAAAGCGGATATCTTTGATTGGTGAAATAAAATGATCTTGGGGTTTTTTTTCTTCGCTTTCTTCTTTTGTATGATAATAATTCTTGGCGTTTTACCGTCTGCGCAGGGCTAATATAACTATACCGTATTTTTTATTTAAATTTTAAAAAAGTAAAAAGAAGTTTCAAAAGAAAATGGTCAGCAAATGTCAATAATATGCTCCGCAAAATTATCCATATCGAAAATGATGTCATGGATAGCGAGAAATATTTATTTTCATTCTTAAAACTAAAAGAAATAACTCGATTACCTAAAACAAAATGACGAATGTTAATAGTTCCATTTTTGTTGATAAAAACTAAAGATTTAATATTATTTCGTTAAAGCAACATAATTTCCCCTATGCCAGTACTGAAATTAATTGCCTGGAAAAGAAAATTAACAAGAATTATGTTATTTAAAAGGGATTTCTCTGCGGGAAAAAGAGGCGTCATATTTGAAATAAAACGGGAATTTTCCAATGTGTTTTAAAATGAGTGTGAATCAATTCCTTACATTAATAATACAAGGATCAATAAGTATAGAAAGTAGATGAGTTTCACGCCATATTTATAACGAAAAATTTAAATGTTTTTTTTATCTATACTGATTAGCATGAATATCCGTTATATACAGATGAGAATTTTCTGCTAAAAATCGCATCATAATTTTAAGAAAAGGAAAATGAACACGAATCTATGTTTGTATTTCGCAACTACTCCTCACTGTAAAAAATTGCTGCAGTAAAATTACTGCATCAGAGATTCCAGGCAATGTCCATAAGAAAACCGGTTTTGTGACTAGATAAACGAGCTTTGTTATTAGATAAACAGTTTTTGCCCGTAAAAACATGAAATTTACTGAAATGAACCGGTTACCTTGAAAAGGGGACATTTCCCGTAAAATTACGACAGCAATTCACGGAGAATGCCCGTGAATTTACAATTTTCATTTACAGTGCCAGAATATCGAACGCAACGTGATTTACTTTATACCGGTTATCATTGATCCGAGGATGTTACACAAACTGTCAGAATTTAAAAAATTAAATTAGATGCCAAGATTTTTTTTTCTTTTTTGTTAATTTTAACAAAGCTTCTCTAAAAACGGAAAGTAAATTACTCCATATTTGTGTATAAAAAAAGGAGAAATAAAATAGATCTGTATATTTTTTACACCATTTTCTCATTAAAACTGAAAAACAGAATTGATTTTCACTTTGAATAGATGGTGAAAACAAAATCTTGATTGCAGTAAATTATCCGAAAAATAAAAACATATTTTCACATATTCAAACTTCATGAATCAATTTATTCTGGAGAACAAAAATTGCCTGTCAACATACTGCCATTTAGAAAATAAGATTTGTTTCAGCTATACATTAAACCAAGGAGGCAGAACTGAATTTAAAGAAAAAGCATGTACTATTTCCAATTAATGTTTTTTTGAAGGATGGCTGTTAAAACGTTTCATAAAGGCGTTAAAAGTAAAATTGTTCATCAGATAAAATTGACATTTGTTTTTACCCAATTCGTCTATTTCCACAATTTTATTTGGCCCTCCTTTTTGCATTGGTTGCAATTTCATTTTCGCGATTATTTGGCACAAAATTTCACTTTTTAAAGACTGAGTTATGTCAATGTCCCTATAACAAAAAATACCGTATTGTCGCCTATGAAATGTGATAAATAGTTAGTTAATTTTAACGTTTTTAATTATCGGGAGTGAAATATTTTCTTAATTAATGTATTTATTCTTCTTTTAATGTTGCGTGAACGAAGTCACGGGTAACAGCTAGTAATATTATAAATCTGATTGTGTGCAAATGTTAGGCTGAAGCCAGCGTCAAAATGGAGCATTTAATGATCCTGTATCTTTGCATAAAGGTTGATTATAACCCTCAAATGAACATAGGCTGGTTTTTTGTTTATTTTATTCAAATATTTTTCTTAATAATTCAAAATTTCGTTATTTTCATAGAGAATAAATGGACATTTTTCCATACAATTTAACCATTTTACTTTATCGTTGCTAGGGCTTTGATTGTTGCCAATAAATAAAAACACGGAAAAATAATGTTTCCTCAACAATTAATTTTCAATTGAACGATTTTCTCGTGAAAACTGAAAATTAAAAATAATTCAAAAGATGAATTTCCGTGATATATGAAACAAAAATATGGAGTATTTGTTATTATACATGAAGTATGAATATCGGTTACATTAAAAAGATCTTTTTCTGTCAAAAACTGCGTTATAATTAGAAGGGAAAATGTACAATAATTATATTATTAAAAATAGATTTCGCTTGGACCATGGAACTATGAAAAGGATCCTCCTTGGCTTGGACAAGTATGGCTTGGACGTCATAAATAAAACATGTATTTTCAAATATTCGTAATAATACAAGGAGCATGACTATCAATGTATAATGAAAGTAGATAGATAATGAACGTAATATTTAAGATGAAAAGCTGAAATATTTTTTATCGATACTGATTAATAATTAGCTTGAATACCAGTTACATACAAATGTGAGTTTTCCGCTAAAATTTACGTCCTGATTGCCAGAAAAGGAAAATTAACAAGAATTATGCCATTAAAAGAGATTTCTCTGAGGAAAAAGTGACGTCATATTTGAAATAAAACGGGAATTTTCAAATGTGTTTTACAAGGAGCGTGAATCAATTCTTTACATTAATAATACAAGGATCAGTAAGTATCAAAGCCTAGAAAGTAGATGAGTTTCACGCCATATTTAAAAAGAAAAATTTTAATATTTTTTTTATCTATACCGATTATTAAGCAAGAATATGAGTTACATACAGATGAGAGTTTTTTACCAAAAACCACACCATTATTATTAGGAAAAGAAAAATAAATACGAATCTATTATATTAAAATCTGACCGCCTGTTTGTATTTCGCAACTACTTCTTTCAGATTGTCGAATGCAACGCGATTTTCTTAACACCGATTATCATTGATCCGAGGATGTCATAAACTCTCAGAATTTAAAAAAATGATTTAAATTCCGAGATATTATTATTATTATTATTATTATTATTATTATTGTAAATTTTAACGAAGTTTCTCTAAAAATGGCAACTAAATTATTTTAATTTTGTGGATAAAAAAGAAGAAATAAAACTGATTAATATATTTTTTCTCATGAAAACTGAAAAAAAGAATTTATTTTCAATCTGAATAGATGGTGAAAGAAAAAAAAATCTTGATTACCGTAAATTTTTTGAAAAGTAAAAATGTATTTTCACACATTCAAACTTCATGAATCAATTTATTCTGGAGAACAAAAATCGTCTGTCAATATATTTCCATTTAGAAATAAAGATTTTTTTTTCAGTTATCGGTTGAATCAAGGAGGCAAATTTAAGCTCCTTGCATTTAGGTCTACAATTATTACTTCCTATTCACAAGAATTGAATTTAATGTAAAAGAATATACTATTTCTATTATCTTTGAAGGATGGCTATTAAAACGTTTCACAAAGGCGTTAAAAGTAAAATGGTTTACCAGGTAAACTTGACATATGTTTTTACACAATTCGCCGATCTCCACGATTTTATTTGGCCCGCCTTTCTTCATTGGTTGCAGTTTCCTTTTCGTGATTATTTGTCACAAAATTTCACTTTTTTAAAACTTACTGTATTGTCTCCTATGGAATCTCTATAATAAAACCGTATGTCATGTGACTGTCCTCAACAGTTCCGGGATGCCGCTTCACTGTTTCATATGCCAGGCAGCCATTTTTATTAAAAATTATTTTTTCTAATAAAACTGCATAAAAGTTACATTTTTAGAAAGATCGTTCAAAATAAATTAATATTTGAGAGATGACTTACGTTCAATTATGTATACATTCTGCAATAACTTCAGTTTCAATTAGGTTCGCTGTTCAAATTCTCTATCCATGAAAGTAAACAACAACAACAAAAAAAGATTCATTCGTTGTGAACGTTTAAAATATTAAACCATGAATTTTTGGACCGCTGCCTGGTGTAAAAAAAATAATCAGCACCAGTGAGACAGTCAAAGTTTACCATAATTCTGTTCCATACAACTCAACTTCCTTCGGATCTTTTCTTGATGTAAGTTGAACTCCGTGGTTGAACTCATGTAATAATATTTAATGGATCAAATTTCGAAACAAATTGTCAGCTTTTATTTTTCGTGTGTATTAATTAGAAACGATATTTTAATTTTGAAATCAAATGTTTTGATTTATGATAATATTTCTTATTTATCTATTTTCTATTTTAAAGAAAAATGTGAACGTCATGTATTTTAAATTGGAACAGCTGTCACGGACGCACCAGGGTTGGCGGAATTTTTGTTTTGCGCCATTTTGGCGAGAAAATCCCATTTTCAGGTACCTATTAGAGATTACTAAAACAGCATATACTTTTATTTTATTATGAAATAGTTTATTTTATATTAAAAACACACACACAATGATTAATTTATTATAAAGTGGGTTAAGCGGTTTTTGTCAAGAAAGATGAAATACATAACAACAAAAAATATGCGAAATGCTACCACGATCGCAAAAGTTCTTGATTTGTCTATTAGATTTTTCCGGTTTGGCGAAGGATTAAGGAAAAAAATAAATTATGAATAAAAATAATTTGTTACAATGCTTAACATACATTTAAGGGCGACCAAACTGGTCGCCAGTGGCGGCTAGTGTGATAAAGAGTTAGTTAATTATTTACGTTTCTAACTATCGGGAATGAAACATTTTGCTTAATTAATGTATTTATTCTTCTTTTAATGATACGTGAACGAGGTCACGGGTAACAGCTAGTTCAAATATATGTTTCATGATTTATCTTCTCTTTTTTGGCAAATTGGTCTTAATACGTTCAGAAACAAGAATGATTCAATCTTACACTTCATTAAAAAATATTTAAATATATTTCCAAGCAATTTAAAATGTTGTCATACCTGTCACAAGAATTTTGTCACACCCGTCACAAGTATTTTGTCACACCCGTCACAGTAACATTTCACACAAAATAAAAATTTAATGAATTTTTAATGTTTCGTAGTTATTCAGACTTGCAATAGTTAGACTTTCCGAATGTAGTTTCATGTATTTTCATCGAAAAACGCATTTTGTATAATAACTTAAGCATCTTTTTGTGACGGGTGTGACAGAGAGACAGTGTAAATATATTTGTATTAAAAATCGGGTCTTAAATTTTTTTGAAAAAATAAGTGTTTCAAAAGATACAGAAAGGTCACAAATAGTAATATATGCAGATATATTGAAAATGCTGCTGTTTTAAATAGTGCTTCTGGCAGAATGAAAATACCCTATTTTACATGCCGAAAGTTTTTCAAATTTTTCCAACTTTGAGCCTAGATAAATTATAAAAAAATTTAGAGCTTAGTTCTCTGTAATTTCATAAGCGTCATAGTTTTACCTTTAATTTGATATATTATTTGTAGTAATAAAAGACATTTGAAATTTCAACCCTCATGTCCACTTTTTCATGGAAATGCCCCTTATCAGATAGATGTGTTCAACAAAATCAAAAAAGAAAATTTTGCGCTCTCCCCCTTGAAGATAACTTTTCTCCGACTTGGAAAGCTCTGAAATGGAACCCTTGCTTTGACCGTCCAAAAACTACCTGACACATCAAACTTGTGGATTTTGTAAAATCACTGTATGTTGGTCTATAGAGTACTCGTTCGCCAATGTCTATGATTTTCAACTCTTAGGAGATGTATGGTGGACTAAAATAAAACAGGGGAAAATAATTTTATGTTTCAGAAATAATGGATTTTTTCTATTAACAAAACTATTTTCAGAATCAGAATTTAATACAACTGATCTAGAACGATACCTAATGAAATATGTATCTTTTAATCCATCATTTTGTTACCAAAATGACGGCGTCAAAAATAAATTGTCAAGTTTATCAGGCAATTTTAATTTAGCTAGTGCAATATTTGAAATAAGTTGTGAAAGTCAGCTGTTTTAAACTTCATACAAAATTCCAAAAACAGAACAGATGTGTTACACTCACGCACCAATGTTTGGCGACTTTGATTGGCGCGCTTTACAAACCCGCGCCAAGCTATTATTTTCCGTCGCCATCTTGGAATCATGGCAAGCAAAACATTTATGTATAACAACGTATTAGAAAGCACAGGAAAACGTATTTTTATCCAACAATCAAAATAAAGCACGTATACATTTTTTACAGCATGAATTTAATGAAAAATATTACCTACGTCATTTCAATCTTTTAAAATGCCCTACTATATCAGAGTAATCATTCGATAGTTAAAATTCCAATTTTAAACAAACTATTAGATTAAAAAAAAAACTTACAAGGTACTTTCGAAAAATAGGTGCGATCCAAGGGTTTACCACTGCTTGGCGCGTTTTCAAAAAATTGCCAAACTTGTGCGTTTCTGCCTGTTGTCTCCCGGAGTGGCAACCTCCAGAAGACAACAGACAAAAGCGTGCAAATTGAAATGGCGATAATCAAAATGAAGCAAAAATACATATTTTAAAATATTTAAAAGCAAAATAATGTCAAAATAACGTTTTTAAAAACAGATTTTTTGTTTAACAAAAAAAAATCCACTTTTTGGAATGGCTAGGTAAAAATTAAACTCACCTGCTTTTGTGCGGAGTGTTCCGAAAACCACGCAAATTGAAATCGCGAGAATCAAAATAAAAGCAAAAATAATTAATCTAAACCTTTAAACAGCAAAATAACATCAAAATACATTTATGAAAAATAAAAGAGAACCAATGATCTCGACCTAATCCTTACTCAAGCCACCATTTAGCGCTTTTAAAAAATGATGCCACATTGGCGATTTCTAAATTGTTTACTTACATTTATCGTATTGTAACCCACAATAAGCAAGTGGTAAAATGTTGCCATTCTTAATTTTTAAATAGTTACACATAGGAAAAGTAATGGATTTAGCAATAAAAAGGTCCCTGAAAAATAGATTGCATTTATACGAGAGTAAAATTTTATTCGTTCAAAACAATTTGGACAAAAGACATAATTTAAATACAGATTTATTAAATTAAACCCTACAGAGTTGATTTTTTTAGATACTGCATTTATGAGTGAAATAAAATATTTTATTTGACAAATTTAATAAGATGCATATAAAAAAGATAATACGAGCAGTAAAAAACAACGTTTTCATCGATATTACATAAAAGTTAACGATTAATGTTAAGTTGAAAAAACGAAAATACACGAAATTCCTTAATGCCGCAATCACTGTACCGCACGTATGATCGCTTCGCGAACATGAAACCGAAAAAAAAAAACATCACTGGATACAGCAACCTCGTCGTATCGGAATCCCACGAAATACACGAAATTCGTTAATGCCGCGATCACTGTGCCGCACGTATGATCGCTTCGCGAACATGAAACCGAAAAAAACATCACTGGATACAGCAACCTCGTCGTATCGGAATCCCAAGAAAAACACGAAATTCGTCAATGCCGCGATCACTGTACCGCACGTATGATCGCTTCGCGAACATGAAGCCGAAAATAACATCACTGGATACAGCAACCTCGTCGTATCGGAATCCCACGAAATACACGAAATTCGTTAATGCCGCGATCACTGTGCCGCACGTATGATCGCTTCGCGAACATGAAACCGAAAAAAAATATCACTGGATACAGCAACCTCGTCGTATCGGAATCCCAAGAAAAACACGAAATTCGTTAATGCCGCGATCACTGTACTGCACGTCTGATCGCTTCGCGAACATGAAACCGAAACAAAACATCCCTGGATACAGCAACCTCGTCGTATCGGAATCCCAAGAAAAACACGAAATTCGTTAATGCCGCGATCACTGTACCGCACGTATGATCGCTTCGCGAACATGAAACCGAAAAAAACATCACTGGATACAGCAACCTCGTCGTATTGGAATCCCAAGAAAAAAACGAAATTCGTTAATGCCGCGATCACTGTACCGCACGTATGATCGCTTCGCGAACATGAAACCGAAAAAAAACATCACTGGATACAGCAACCTCGTCGTATCGGAATCCCACGAAATACACGAAATTCGTTAATGCCGCGATCACTGTACCGCACGTACGATCGCTTCGCGAACATGAAACCGAAAAAAAACATCCCTGGATACAGCAACCTCGTCGTATCGGAATCCCACGAAATACAAGAAATTCGTTAATGCCGCGATCACTGTACCGCACGTATGTTCACTTCGCGAACACGAAACCGAAAAAAAAACATCACTGGATACAGCAACCTCGTCGTATCGGAATCCCAAGAAAAACACGAAATTCGTTAATGCCGCGATCACTGTACCGCACGTACGATCGCTTCGCGAACATGAAACCGAAAAAAAACATCACTGGATACAGCAACCTCGTCGTATCGGAATCCCACGAAATACAAGAAATTCGTTAATGCCGCGATCACTGTACCGCACGTATGTTCACTTCGCGAACACGAAACCGAAAAAAAAAACATCACTGGATACAGCAACCTCGTCGTATCGGAATTCCACGAAATACACGAAATTCGTTAATGCCGCGATCACTGTGCCGCAGGTATGATCGCTTCGCGAACATGAAACCGAAAAAAAACATCACTGGATACAGCAACCTCGTCGTATCGGAATCCCAAGAAAAACACGAAATTTGTTAATGCCGCGATCACTGTACCGCACGTATGATCGCTTCGCGAACATGAAACCGAAAAAAACCCTCACTGGATGCAGCAACCTCGTCGTATCGGAATCCCAAAAAATACATGAAATTCGTTAATGTCGCGATCACTGTACCGCCCGTATGATCGCTTGCGAACATGAAACCGAAAAATAAACATCTCTGGATGCAGCAACCTCGTTGTATAGAGATCACAAAAATACACGAAATTTGTAAATGCAGCGATCACTATACCGCATGTATGATCGCTTCGCGAACATGAGACTTCCATGAAAACTGCAATCAATTAATTCACACTGTTCTAAAGTAACAAGAGTAGCCACTCACATACATAAATTTAAAAAAAAATCAAGATTTAAATAAAGAAGCAGATGATGAATATCATGACATAAGTGTTATTTAACTGTATTAAAAAAAACATGTTTTAAATAACTAATAAATCATTAAATATCATTAAAATACAAATAAAAGTCGAATAATCATTTGATGACGTAACAAATACGCCATACGTAACAAACGCGTCATCACAAAAAATATCATTGCTCAGCCTTTCCAACAATAAAAGAGCTACATCTGGCTAACTATCGACGATTTGGCACGATTGAGAAATGAAGAGGGTTGCAAGAGTCAGTCCGCTATCGCGCGAGCGCTAGCACGCCAATACAGACGGACGCCAAGCAGGGGTCAACTCTACTAGCGTCTACACCGCGCCCCATCACAACGGCTCTTATCACAAATGCTCCCGAGAAATTTCCTAGCACAGCGCGCAATCTCGATTTCAAAAAACGGATCACTCTGCGCACATGCGTGCTTGTCTGATACTTTAAAATTCTGTTCTAAGCCATTTCAAAATGAGTGCGTATAGCTCTGTGGTATGTCATTTCTCTTCAGTTCTGTGATCTTGAGTTCGAATCCCAGCGGCGGAAAGTTTTATTTTTCAGTATTTATTTGAGTTATAAAAAATAATTTGAATAAAAAAAATTTAAAGTTCCCATTTTATTTTTTAGTATTTATTTGAGTTATAAAAAATAAATTTGAATAAAAAAAATTTAAAGTTTCCATTTTATTTTTCAGTATTTATTTGAGTTATAAAAAATAATTTGAATAAGAAAAATGTAAAATTTCCATTTTTCAACATATAAGCAATGGAAAGTTTGAAACAAAATGGAAATAAATATGAAATCTACCCTATATATATAAAATCCTAATGAAACGAATTTGTGAAACGATTTTATGAAACGAATTTATGAAACGATTTTATGAAACGACTGATTAAACGACTGATTATGTTTCAGGGCTATTTTTAATAAAATATTAAACGCTTGATGGTGAAATTAATACCAATTGTCCATAAAAATCCGCGGATGTCAAAACTGGTAATAGAATTTTGAAATTGGAATTAGTTTTCGAGATATTAATTTTTTTTCTAATTTTAATGATATTTCTGTAATGATGGCAACTAATTAATCAGTTTTTTTTGTAACAAAAAAGGGAAAAAAATTGAAAAGGATCCAGATAGGGATTTTTCATTTCTTTTTATTCGTCATTTTCAAATTGAATTTGAATTTATCTTTTATTTCAATCAATAATGAAGACAAGATTGTGATTAAATTATGTTTTTCAGGAAAATTTGAAAAAAAAAAATCACATTTCTATCGTCAGGATTCAATCGTCTGTCAGCATTAATTTAATTTATAAACTGAAAACATTTTGAATAAATTCGTCCAAATGACGTCATTTATGTAAATATGTCATTTATGTTTATACAATTTATTTAATATAAAGAAGCCATTTATCTATTTTTATGTACAAAAAGAGCTAAACTGAACGACAATTATAAATAAATTGTATATATACACATAAATACATGTATAAACAAGCATAAACGTTCGGTGCTTTTCCAGTTGGGGCCTTGACGAAACAGGGAAAATAGCCTTGGCGGAAAAGGAAATTTGGCAACATACTGTCTGTCAACCTATTCACTTTGTCATTTTGTGTACAGAAGCATTTTTTCAGTATTTATACAATTTGTTTAGCGTAAAATGTCATTTATCCTATTTTATATATAATCAGAAGTAATTTGTATAGAAAAAAAACAATAATAATATGTGTATAATTAAAATACGCATATAAACAAAAAAATTGTCGAATTTGTTTCCATGGCTGTTTATGGCATTTGGCACCAAATCTCACTTTTTGATGCCCGAATTGCGCCAAGCTTTTTAAAAAAAGCGTCAAGACCCCTATAATAGAAAAGCACCAAAAGTTCATTGGGATTGTTTTCATAACTTTTGGCAACGAATCTATCCCTTTTTGAAGCTCGAATTACGCCAAACCTAAAAGCAAAGGATGCTATACTGGAAAAGTACCCGATTTTCTTATGGACAATATTCAAGTGACATAACATGGCGTAAAATTATCGCGGAAAGCAAATTTGTTTAAATATCTCATCAATTGATGCCGAATAAATGCAGGCATGCATGCACAAAATATTTAACTAATTTTGTATGATAAATAATTATTACAAAATTCGTATATACATATTAATTAAAATAAATAATTTACATATTTAAAATAACATGAAAATATGCATGATGGTGCACTAAAATAGAGAGAAAATTAAAACATGTTACTGAAAATGTCTATAACATAGTACTTTTCAATACCGTGGTTCTTAATGCTATTCACAAGCAGATGGAATTTTTCTCATCCTTAAACATAAAGGAAGAATAGAATACAGATCGTTGTTATAAAAGTCCGAGAGGTAGCCACAATTTAAACCGAACCATTTTATACAAGCTGGTTTTCAAGTTGTAATTGATTTTACTTATCAATCCCAAAAACAGTCGTCAGTTGTCGCAACAGCTGTGTATGAGGCCATGATAATAAAAAAAATGCCGCATTAAAACGTTAAAAGCATGGCAACCCAATTACAGATTTACCAATGTTTTTAAAACAAAGCACGCTGTCATGTTTTTAGAGGCCTTGAAGTCTGAGCGGAGGTTGGCGAGCGTAGCTCGCAGGGGGTAGGCCCCCTAGTTTGGTTATAAATGAATTTCGTACATTCTAGAGAATGCTGTACGGCGAGTTTCATGCGTCCAGTGATGTTTTTTTTCGGTTAATGTACGCGAAGCGTACATACACAAGTTATTGACCGCGGCTTGAATGAATTTCGTGCATTCTAGAGATTGCTGCAAAGCGAGTTTCGTGTGTCTAGTGATGTATTTTTAATGTTAAAAATTGTTTTTTGGATGTTAAAAATTTGCTTTAAAACGCTATAAAATAGTTAAAAATCCTTCAAAATTGAAAAATCCGGAGAATCTTAGAATAAAATAATTTTATTTTTTC
Organism: Maratus michaelseni; assembly: GCA_963931845.1. Taxonomy (NCBI): domain Eukaryota; kingdom Metazoa; phylum Arthropoda; class Arachnida; order Araneae; family Salticidae; genus Maratus; species Maratus michaelseni. The sequence goes on from OZ007591.1 coordinate 177,242,481, forward strand.
TTTTGGATTTATTTGTACTATCGTCGGGATTCTTTATTTAAACTCGTTTTTTTAATTTTAAACTTTAGACCACGTGTAGTATAGTGTGCGCAAAATATGGAATAGGGGAAAACAGCTGAGCAAGCTACCGTATTTTCCTTTCAAAAAGGGAAGTTCTCGGAGCAAAGGGAATTTCTCAGGAGCATTTATGATAAGAGCCGTTGTGATGGGGCGCGGTGTAGACGCTTGTGTCAACTCTTGGATTCACCCCTTGGATTCAACTCTTGGAAAAATATTACCTACGTCATTTCAATCTTTTAAAATGCCCTACTATATCAGAGTAATCATTCGATAGTTAAAATTCCAATTTTAAACAAACTATTAGATTAAAAAAAAACTTACAAGGTACTTTCGAAAAATAATATCCATTAGCTCAGACGGCATTTTAACACTCGTCAATAGCAACCTCACTAACAATAATCAGAACAATAAAGACAGATTCAAAGTTCAACTAAAACAACATCACTAGCCACTACCTAATAAATCACATGCCAATTAAAAAACATTCATTAACTCAACAATTACGCAAATTTTTCTTTCTCACATACGGTTTCCATAATACGCGTCTCTATAACCAATCATTTGCAATAGAACTCCCTTCTACAACCAATCACGTGCTTTCTCAAATTTTCATAATCAATGACGTAATACAGACATGCGCAATCATTTCCCTTAACATCCACGCAAACATGAGTTACAAAAACAATTTTCAACACCAATAACTAAATACAAACATATTAGCCGGGTTACCATAAAAGAAAAACATTCCCCAAGCTTTCGCGACTTTTTTTTATATTTTTTTACCGATTTAAAAAAAAATAAAAAAATCTGAGTGAGCGTAAAGCATCATAGCCGTCAATTTTCTTATTATATGTCTATAGATGCTTAATTCAATAAACACTTTTGCCAGTCCAACACTAATATTTGTGACAGAGATACTTTCAGAAACAGAGAAATATGTACATGATATAGCAGAACAAAGTCTGAAAAAAATCGTTCAATAAAAATTTGACTTAAATTACAAAAAAACACGATAGCTAATGGCAATAGAAAATATATTTTAGTAATTTGAAATAGCTGAAGTTGCCAAGACTAAAAATGTTATAAAATAAATCAGATACTAGCAAATAGAGAATTGAAAAACATCTATCCCTTGCAGATTTTTAAGACTTTATTTTGAGAAAATAAACAGTGGTCGCAGTTATAAAGCTATTTTGACAAGTATAAATTTATTTCAAATTTAATTTTAAATAGAGTAATTTCGTCCAACCCCCTACATACTTAAATTTATGTTGACCTAGTTTTCAGATTTTTAGGTTATTCACAGAAAAGCAAACTACCTTTCAAAGCAGATATTTAATATTTGGGAACAGATGCTTTACACTCACGCAAACATATAAAAATAAGTTTGGAGACTTTTTGGTTGGCGCGATTTTCAAGACCGCGCCAAACGTATAGCTTAATACAATGGCTAGACTGCTATTAAAGGAAAAAATCCCCTAAATTTGGCGACTTTTTCCTTTTTATAACAGATTTAAAAAATAAAAAACTGTGCGTGAGTGTATGACATCCTAGCCAAAATAACTATTGGGTTCTTTAAAGTTTAATGTCAAAAATCTAAGGCTCCAATAGTTTTAATAAATGCAATGGAAGCAAAAATTAAATTTACAGAAAATACAAAATACATAAAAATACAAAGTACATTTCACCAACACATTATGTGTGGACATCCATCAAAATATTTTGAAATAAATATAAAATTAACAATACATTCCGGTTTAGGCACTTATAATTACCAATAGAACATTTTTTCACACAATTAGGTCTAAGATAACTGGCAAGTTGGTTTGGGTACAATGGCAAAAATCCAAAGAGAGATAAACATAATCAATTCCATGAAATCAAAACTATTTTACAAACAACTCAAAACGTATAACAATTCACTTACCCATGTCGTTTTCTATCATCATTAAAGAGATTTTGAAAAAAAAACGGAAATTAAAATGGATTTTGTGTTAAGTGCTTTTATTCATTTAATATAGGAATTTTTCCACTGCATTTCTTCGTAATTTGAAACGGCATGTACACGAGACAGAATTCTCATCTACACTAATCAATGGGTTTGTTAGTGTTTATTAACTAAAAACAAAAACAGATTCTCATCTACACTAATCAATGAGTTTGTTAGTGTTTATTAACTAAAAACAAAAACAGATGTAGGAGCAATGGTCGCGTCTTGTGAAGCTAAAAAAAGTGACCGATCTCACTGGTTACTTACAGTTAGATTCTGAGAAGGAACTAAACGAAATGCTGATGAATTGCGAATTCAACAAAAACGCACTTTCGTTTAGTACCTTTGTCACGCATCTGGCGAAAAACTATATGGATTAAGGATTTATTTCTTACATTCCCCAGAATCAAACAGCTGGTAACCGGCGCTATCACTCAATTTGGTTAACTTGCGACTAACGAAATACACCGCGACGAGGCTAACGAAAAAGAAACGCTACCGCGGCGCTTTACGCGTATCTTTTTTTACAGACCGCCGAAGTCACGTGATGCTCTAATGCACCATTGCAGGTGTACGAAAAGAGTATCACGTCACTCTAGAGGTCTGTAAAAAAAGATAAGTGGAATGCACCGCGGTAAGCCACCGCGGTGCTGTCTTTTTCGTTAGCCTCGACCGCCGATTTATGACGTTTAAAACGCCACACGAATTAGTTAATCTTTACACGATATTGGTAAAAACCCGGGCTGTCTCATTCATTATCATGACATCATAAATGGTGGATGGCCGCGACCAGCGATTGGTACAAAGCGAAACGACAAAACGAAAGACATACAACGATTGGCACAAAACGATGAACACGTCACTTTGTACCAATCACTGGTCGCGGTCAGCTGTGACCTACGTTATACACGGCCGGTGCATGACGTTTAAAACGTCACATGCAGTGGATCATTTTTACACGGCGCACCCCCCGTTTTGCACCAATCGGCGTGTAAAAATGATTCACTCCATGTGACGTTTTAAACGGCATGCACCGGCAGTGTATTCCGGCATGCCCCGGCATGCACCGGCAGTAAGTCGCGGGTCAGCCACCATTTGTGACGTCATGATAATGAATGCGTCAGCCCGATATCTAGTGTAGCCCTGGTATAACAAAGTTCTGAATGTAGGTTTGACATGAATTGGACAAAAACGTTTTTATGATCACAGTCTGAATATAGTGTCCGAAGCTAACGAAAAAGACAGGCTACCGCGGTGCATTCCACTTATCTTTTTTTACAGACCGCTAGAGTGACGTGATGCTCTTTTCGTACACCTTCATTGGTGCATTCGAGCATCACGTGACTCCGGCGGTCTGTAAAAAAAGATACGCGTAAAGCACCGCGGTAGCCTTTCTTTTTCGTTAGCTTCGTATAGTGTCTAGATGATGTCATGTGACAATCGGCCAATCAAAAAGTGCTAGAAAATTGTATCCCATACATTTTGAATGATGCTGAACGATAAACGTTGATCTCAGAGGCATCTGGTAGTTGAAACATAAACATTGTATAAGGATTCAATTGAGAAAGCTTTTCGGCCAGTGAAGAGCTAGCAGATTTCGCTGCGATCGACATTTGTCATTCAATATCCTTCAACATTTATGAGATTAAATTTGTTAAGCACATTTGATAGCATTACTGGAATAGACGTTTGCTACACTATATCTTCTAGACGCTATAGTCTGAGCATTTGCCCAGTACCAGGGCTACACTAGATACCGGGATGGCTCATTCATTATCATAACGTCACAAATGGTGGGTATCCGAGACCAGCGATTGGTACAAAGCAAAACGACAAAACGAAAGACATACAGCGATTGGCATAAAACGATGGGTGCGTCACTTTGTACCAATCTATGGTCACGGCCAGACACCATTTGTGACGTCATAAAAATGAATGAGTCAGCCCGGTATCTAGTGAAGCCCTGCCAGTACTAAAAAATGCCTAAAAAATTAAGGTTATTCATTCATAATACAAATACTTACTATCCACCCATTATGCATACAAGAAATTGTAAACATTTTACTGTATTAAACTCGGAGCTATAACACTAATCGCTAAATTATTTCTTGTCGCCGTAAATCTTTTAATCTTAACACCACGCATTAAACACAATGAAAACGCAAATTAGCATTAACCATCTCTCATGTTCATCTCTATAATAAAACTGTAAGTCATGTGACTGTCCTCAACAGTTCCGGGATGCCGCATCGCTTTTTCATATGCCAAGCGGCCATTTTTATTCAAAATTATTTTTTCGAATAAACTGCATAAAAGTTACATTTTAAGAAAGATCGTTCGAAATAAATTAATATTTGAGAGATGACTTGCGTTCAATTATGTATATATTCTGCAATAACTTCAGTCGAAAGATTCGCAGTTCAAATTCTCTATTCATAAAAGTAAACAAAAAAAAGATTGATTCGTCGTGAACATTTAAAATATTAAATCATGGAGGTAATCATTCGCAAAGCAAGTTCTCTGCGAATGAATTTTTGGACCGCTGCGTCGCGTCAAAAAAATAATTCGCACCAGTGAGACAATCAAAGTTTACCATAATTATGTGCTATACAACTCAACTTTCGGACCTTTTCTTGACGTAAATTGAACTCATGTAATAATATTTAATGAATCAGATTTTTAGCATTTTAAAAATCGCTAATACAGCTTTTATTTATCGCGTGTACAAATTAGAAATGATACTTTGATTTTGAAATCAAATGTTTTGATTTATGATATTATTTCTTATTTATTTATTTATTTTCTCTTTTAAATGAAAAGTGTGAAGTATTTTAAATTTATGTAATATAAGCATTTTAGATTAAAGTTAAGTATTTTAAATGAAATGAGTGACAGGTTTATAATTTAAAATTAAATTAATTGTAGTATGAATGACGGTGATGGGAACGATATTTGGCGAATTATCATCTGCTCCCGGCTAACAAAAATACTCATAATTAAAATAAAGAATAAAAATAAATAAATGATAGTTTGTTGTAAATAAATATTGATATACATATCAAAAATAATTTATAGAATTAAAATAAAAAATAAAAGTAAATAAACAACAATTTCCATAACAAAGTTTTCGCCAAATTGGCGGGGGAGGGGGGGGGGAATCGCGCCAACGTGCGTATGTGACATTTGTGCCCAAAAAATATGCGAAATGCTACCATGATCGCAAAAGTTCATGATTTGTCTATTAGAATCTTCCGATTTGGCGAAGGATTAAGGGAAAATTAAATTATGAATAAATGTAACGTGTTGCAATGTTTAACATACATTTAAGGGAGACCAAACTGGTCGCCAGTGGCGGATAGTCATAAAATAAATATAGCAGTTTTTACAGGTGTATTCTTCTAAGCGAATTGACAGGTGTATCGCGACCTGCGTTATACACGGCCGGTGCATGACGTTTAAAACGTCACATGGAGTGGATCATTTTTTCACGTCGATTGGTGCAAAACGGGGGCAAAACGTGCTCGCCGCTTTGCACCAATCACCGTGTAAATATGATCCACTTCATGTGACGTTTTAAACGTCATGCACCGGCCGTGTGTAACGCAGGTCGCGGGTGTATTCGTCCACGACCTACATTATACACAGCCGATGTAAGACGTTTAAAACGTCACATGGAGTGGATCCTTTTTACATGGCAATTGGTGAAAAAACCACATTTTGCCCCTCGTTTTGTATCAATCGCCGTGCCGTGTAAAAATGATCCACCATATGGAGTGGTCTTTTTTACACGCCACGGCGATTGGTACAAAACGGGGGTGGGGGCAAATTGTGCTTTGCACCAATCACCGTGTAAAAATGATCCACTCCATGTGACGTTTTAAACGTCATGCACCGACCGTGTATAACCGCGACCTACATTATTCACGGCCGGTGCATGACGTTTAAAACGTCACATGGAGTGGATCATTTTTATACGGTGATTGGTGCAAAACGGGGGGCGCACCGCTTTGCACCAATCGCCGTGCAAAAATCTGATCCGCTGCATGTGACGTTTTAAACGTCATGCACCGGCCATGCATAACGTAGGTCGTGATTTGTCACCAAGGGTTGTTATCGTCTTGACAGTCGCCACTCAACAGTGAATTTTGCCAAGTTCTCTAGTATACTCAGTAATACAATGATATCTAGAAGGAGTAGTGCACTACAAGCAGTTCATTGAAGAAACGTGATGTAAGACGATGCAGCCTAGTTTCTAATAATTGTTATTGAGACAAATGAACAAGCATTAGCTTGGCGACTACAAGGGCAACACCATATACCGGGCTTGCTCATTAATTATCATGACATCACAAATGGTGCCTGGCAGCGACCAGCGATTGGTACAAAGCGACGTGCCCATCGTTTTGTTTCAATCGCTGTATGCCTTTTGTTTTGTCATTTCCCTTTGTACCAATCACTGGTCGCGGCCAGCCACAATTTTTGACGTCATGATAATGAATGAGAAACCCCGTATCTAGTGTAGCCCTGCTAAAACCGCGACCTACGTTATACCAGGGCTACACTAGATACCGGGCCTGCTCATTCATTATCATGACGCCACAAATGGTAGCTGGCCGCGACCAGCAATTGGTACAAAGCGAAACGACAAAACGAAAGTCATACAGAGATTGGCTCAAAACGATGGGCGCGTCGCTTTGGGCCTATCGCTGGTCGCGACCAGCCACCACGAGGCTAACGAAAAAGAAAGGCTACCGCGGTGCTTTACGCGTATCTTTTTTTACAGACCGCGGGAGTCACGTGATGGTCGAATGCACCAATGCAGATGTACGAAAAGCGCATCACGTCACTCTAGCGGTCTGTAAAAAAAGATAAGTGGAATGCACCGCGGTAGTCCGCGACCTACGTTATACACGGACGGTGCATGACGTTTAAAACGTCACATGGAGTGGATCATTTTTTCACGTCGATTGGTGCAAAACGGGGGCAAAACGTGCTCGCCGCTTTGCACCAATCACCGTGTAAAAATGATCCATTTCATGTGACGTTTTAAACGTCATGCACCGGCCGTGTTTAACGCAGGTCGCGGTAGCCTGTCTTTTTCGTTAGCCTCGATCCACCATTGGTGACGTCATGACAATGAATGAGCCAGCTCGGTATCTAGTTTAGCCCTGGTTATACGCGGCCGGTGCATAACGTTTAAAACGTCACATGAAGTGGGTCATTTTTACACGGCGATTGGTGCCCACCGTTTTGCCTCCATCGTCGTGTAAAAATGATCCACTCCATATGACGTTTTAAACGTCATGAACCGGCCGTGTATAACGTAGGTCGTGCTAAAACACGTTGACCATTCAAGTTTGTGCAAAACCATCTCTATAATTAAAAGTTTATATCTCGGATATCGCCACTCTCATATCTAGGTACCCTAACACATATATCTATACTCGTAAATTAAGCTTTGATATTTCGCTGTTGAGTCGCCATAAATAATGAACAGATAGGAAAAGATGGATTTTTTCTAACACAGAGAATTGCATATATACTCAAATAAATACAACAATTCTGTTAAATGAACATAGATCCTCTACATTCTCGAAAGATAAGTGAAATAATAGCGTTATACCACTTGGTATTGAGGCCCAGTAGCTGGGCTACACTAGATTCCAGGCTGGTTCATTCATTATCATGACGTCACAAATGGTGGCTGGTCGCGACCAACGATTGGTACAAAGCGAAACAACAAAAAGAAAGCCAATAATACAACGATTGGCACAAAACGATGGGCGCGTCCCTTGTACCAATCACTGGTCACGGCCAGTCACCATTTATGACGTCATGAAAATGAATGATCCAACTCGATATTTAGTATAGCCCTGCCAGTCGTTTATTTAAGATACCTCTATATGACAGTAGCAAAATATGTGGTAATTTTGACTGATTAAGATAATTTTCGGCTAAAACACACAGCAAAGTATTTTGTTAAATCTGCCACAATCGCCAAACTTATAATTATTACTTTATCTCACTAGAGCATTTTTATATGATAGGGGACATACTGGAAATAAAATTTCTTTGATAAAGACGGTTTGGACATAAACTAATTGCCAAATAACTGGACGAATCTGCTATTAACGTCTAATGTTTTTTGAGAATTGTGTCACGTAGAGCGGCTGTATAACAGTGCTGAAATACACACAGGGCACATGTTGAGACTGAAAATTTTGTCCAAATTTATGGCAAACCTAATTTTTAGAAGATGGCGATAGATTTTATTAGAGTTACACAAATTATTAAACATTAGCTTTGCAAAAACAGCCGGCTTGCCTTGATTTTGAAGATTTGTTTTGGTACAAAATTATCTCAATCAATGAATTTTTTTCTCGTATGTTACGATTCTTATACAGAGGTGTCAGACTCACTCATCTAATCGAACTGGTTGTGATAAGTACCGCAGGGATATGGAATTTTGGTTGCTATAGTTTGGACAAAAACTTCAGTCTGAGTGAGCATATGCCATGCGCGTATATTGTCAGTCTCTTATAAAAGCACCCTGGTGTGTCTTTTAGGATGGATTGTTTACAATATGGTTCGATATATTAACTGCTTAATTGATGTTTTAAGACATTAAATGTGGATTTAATTTTTTTTTATAAATTTTTCAACTTTTAAGCATTGTTTATAAACAAGCTTTAGTATTCCAAACGCTACAATAACGGGAATTATTAATGTAGATTTATATTTTAATTTCACTAACGTAAAAGGTAAACGTAAATGGTTCAGTAGTTAAAAATGTGTATTATGCAAAAGAATATATATATATTTAAAACGCTAAGCGTTTTCTTTTGACAATCCATGAGAACAAACTACTGCATCAAATTACATCATTCTTTTTTTAAATGAAAGATATTTGGACACAGATTTGTTATCGTACATTAATTTGCTCGAAAAGTTTATTAATTAGCCGTAATTTTAAATTAAACTTTTACATGCGCTTATGACGTCATAAATCGGCAATCGGAATACGCCCACTATTGCGAGGCACATAGTTTATTCTCTGAACTCTGTGGTTGCAAGTATAAACGAGAAACAATAAATATTAAAAGCACGTAGTTTTTAGGCCGAATTTTTTAATTTGCAAGTTAAATTTCGGTAAAAATATTTATCCGCGTGTTTTATAAGAGAATAAAAATTCATATTTATTGTGACGTCACGGGAATATTGTCCATTGGGTTTGTTTTATCATTATGCATTATAACTTTGTTAAGGCCATTTTTTCATTAAAATTAAATACGAAATATATTTTTATTTGTATACATGGTGTTTAACCATAGCAGTAAGTATACAAAGTAGGTGTAAAAAGATTGCGCCGGTGAAAATGATGTTATGCTTAGCTTGAAATGCATTTTAACATTGATAAAGATAAAAAGAAAAATTTATATGATTGTGTCAACATGTCGCAATTTTAACTGATTTTTCATTTTTAATTTTAAAGATTAGAACTGGAGCTTTTATTAGGTGCTTCATCTTGATTGCATACATTGATTACATGCTACCAATTGCTTTTTTTAAATTATAGGTTAGAAGATTTCATTTTTTAATAAAAAAATCACAAAAGTAAAGGATTTCAGAAAAATTAAAATTTATTAAAAATAGTGTTATGGTTGAAAAAAAAAACTGGAAATAATGATTGGCTTTTTTAGCTAGAATAAACAATGAAAGGCTAATATTTTATAGGAATTATTTTGGTAGGTTTGTTATAAGTTCATTTAACAGTTCTTTATTAGCGGCAAAATCCTATTTCTTTCACTGTGAATTTCTCTTTTGATGTCAAAAAATGGTAGTCTACTTTTGGACGCCAGGCAAAACGCAGTGGCAATTTTTAGAAATGTATAACGGTTGTGATAACAAACGGCGCTAACGCTTTAGCTTTCATCGCGCTTACATATCACTTCTAAGTACTATAAATTTCAATTTTTTACTACATTTTACCACATTTTATAATTTTAATTCTTACATCATCAATTAGAAAAAAAAATTAGCTTTCGATTGAAATTTATTTGAAAATTGCCGCTTAATTTAACGATCTTTTAAATAATTTTCAAGCATGAAATATTTTTAAATTCTATTTCAACAATGACCATCAGTTTGCTTTAATAATGTAAAATAGTCCCTGGGAAAGTTGCCACAATTGAAAATAGATTTCCCTAACCATCATAAAAAGTTAAAAAAATAATAATAAAAAAACCTGATAAATCATAAGATCAGAAAAAAAACTATTTTCAGTTTATGTTTAACATAAAATTGATATGTTGAATTCGTTGATGTATATGTTGCATCAGAATACGCTAGGAATTGTATTTTTTTGTTTTTTTAAAGATTTATTATTGTAAAAATAATTCTTCATCTTTACATAAAAATGGATTAGCCTAAAACAATGGATGCGTTTTAGAAGATAAGGATTTGAATCAAACAATGATTAAGGAGGAAATTTTAAAACTTTTAATTTAAACATATTGAAACTTTTTTTTAACGTCGAAATTTGATGGTGCTTTTGGGCATTGGAGCTCATTCGGTTGCATTATCACAGGGGGGGGGGGGATGTGGCCTTTATACACTATGTTCTTTTATTTACTGAATATGAGATGAACGTAGGAATATACTATTTGTATGATACTTCATAGGTCCATGAAATTTTCTTTCTTGCCGTGGGGAATATGGCGGTAATGTCCAACTGATTTGCATTACACAGTTGTTTGCGGATTGTTTGTTCGGAGTTTGCATCGGAAATAGTACTGTATTTCACTGGGGGAAAAACAATTAAAATAAACTTTTAAAATAAAATATTTGAAAGACTGTTTCATACGCACCCCTTTTTAGCACTTTCCAACCTAGTTGAAAAGTGCTTATGACTTCGGTTTGTCTGGCCGTATGGCCGGATGGCCGTCTGGCTGGATGGCCGTCTGGCCGTCTGGCCGTCTGTCCGTGCTCTAACTCCCGTAAATATGCTCGGATTGCTCTGCAATTTTTATATGTTATTGTCGTTATCTATGGCACGTTCCCTATTTCAACTGAAGTGTGTAGCACTTATAGTTTTCTTACAGGGACACTCAAAAGAATTCCGTTACATTGCGGTCTATGGGGAAAAATCATTTGCGGTTTATTTTAAAAATGTTTCACTATTGTAAACGCATTGAAATTTATATAGATCACTAAGATGCATTAGAAGAAGCTTAATATGGAATAGTAGGTGTATAGCACTTAGAGTTACTTTACAGGGACAGTCAAAATAATTCCGTTACATTACGTCTATGGAGAAAAATCGTCTGCGGCTTATTTAAATAATGTTCCACTATTTTAAACGCATTGAAGTTTATATATATTACTAAGGTGCATTACAAGAGGCTTACTACAGAATAGTGTGTGTATAGCAGTCATCGTTCATTTACAGGGACACACAAAAGAATTCTCTACTGTCTGTTAACAATAATTCCTGGAAGTGCGTTTTAAGTTACTAAACGCGATTTTAATCTTAACTAGCTTTTTGTCTATTACGTGGTGTGTATAAATTCTGTAGATTCTATACAGGGCAGCACAAAAGTTCGCGAACACATTTCCGTTTATTGACAGAAACTCCAGAAGGAGAATTTAAACGGTGCTACGCGTTTCCTAACTAAACTAAAATTTAGCTTCCTATGTATATATACAAATCTATAGATCATATACAGGGCTACATAAATGTATTCGGATATTTTTCCGAATATTGTATATATTGAAAATTCCTGAAATTACGTTTTTAAATATGTTATGCGTTTTCCAAATTGTTTACTTAGATGTCATCTTTCAGCTTATTAAACGGTAATGATTTGTAAAAATATTTTAGAAGTGTTGGAAAGTGCTACATAATCTATGCTTGACGCATGATTTTTCGTTCTTGTTAAATAATAAAGTAGCTTTATTTTACTGATATTGTAACAGTATTTCTTTCTGTCAAGTTTTGACGGGATACATCTAGTAAATAAATAAAAATTTTACAAATTTAAATTCCTTATAATACATAAAACTTCATTATCTTCAAAAGATAATAGCTTGTGAAGCAAATATTTCTTACGTCGAATGATTTGGTCAAACTCAAATTACAGAACATCCCGATATTCATCGGGAACAGTTCTTTAAAGTGAGTTAAAAAGACAACCCCTGAAAAATCGTATGAAATAAAATTTATATTAAAATATGTAACAAAAAGTTCCCGCAATAGGTATTTATGTATATTGAAATCACTTTAATATATTTATTCAATTATTTCGTTTGCATTATAATTAGTTATAAACCGATCGTTTTGTTTTTCTTTAAAACCAATTCTATTTTAGTAACAATACTTTTTTTAATAACACTTTTTTATACATTTAGGATCTATATATATTTTTTAAGTAAACGCTTCTGAAGTCGCTGTCGCTACTATAACTATCGTTATTGTGACCGTTCTGTTTCTACGCTTATTAAACGAAATATTGCATACAAAATATGGAAACTGGTAGTTTTATAGAGAAATATGATAAAAATTTTGAAGAGGACAGTTTTTAAACAGAAGAATTATTTTAGCCCTATTTAATGTTGAAATTGGTCGAATAGTTTTACAGTATCAAAAACTATGCTTAGGAATTTAACCATCTTTTGCAGGCACATACTGACTATATTGCGATATGAAGTGTTCAATAATTCTTTAAAATTGTTTCATTTTAAATTTTTCATTCAAAATTTCATTATTTGAATAGAAATTTAATAATTCGACAAAGTCATTTTTATCTACTACTTGCTAATTGTCCCGGCTTTGCACGGGTAGACAATTTAATTTTTTTATTACATTCGTTTTCCTGAATTTCGCACTCCAACGTAAAGCTGTTGCTGAGATATGGCGAAATGACCTAAAACTTTCGAATCCCCCTTTAACCACCTTTGGGGGGGGGAGATTTCTAAATTCACTGAAATACGTGTTTAATCATTTGTTAAGTAGATTTGTTTTCCTGGATTTCGCGCACCTACATAAAACAGCTGCTGAGATATGGCGAAATGTCCTAAAATTTTCGGCCCCACCAGCGGCAGAGAGGTTCTGCTGTCGAAGCTGGTAGACGGGAGGTGCTGGGTTCGATATCAATCGCGCCCGTCAGCCTAATCGTTTGGAGTTTTCGTAGTTTTTTTCAAGCCGTGGATTTATCCATGCGTAAATACGGGGTAGTTCCCTTAGATATACCACCACGAAGGGCACTCCCCCCGGGCCTATATCCCAAGGGTAGATAATTAGCCGTCAGTAATCAACCCAACCCTAAAATTTTCGAAACCACCCCCTTTAAAACACTTCCGGGGGAATTTCTAAAATCACTGAAATGCGTGTTTATCCATTTTTTAGTAGCTTTGTTTTCCTGAATTTCACGCTCCTACCTAAATCCGCTGCTGAGATATGGCGAAATGACCCGAAACTTTTGAATACTCCTTTAGCAACCTTCTGGGGTAAGTTTCCAAAATCGCCGAAATACGTGTTTAACCAATTTTTTAGTAGATTTGTTTTAATTAATTTTGCCCTCTTACATAAAAGCTGAGATATGACGAAATGACCTAAAAAATTCGAACCCCCCATTTAACAACCTTCTGGGGGGAATTTCCAAAATTGCTGAAATATGTGTTTTATTCATTTTTTAGTAGATTTGTTTTCCTGATTTTCGCGCTCCTATCTAAAACTGCTGCAGAGATATAACGAAATGATCTAAAACATTCGACCCCCGTTTTAACCCCCTTTGGGAGGAAATTTCAAAATTCGCTGAAATACGTGTTTAGCGAATTTTTTTAGTAGATTTGTTTTCCTTAATTTCGTGCTCCTACATAAAACTGCTGCTGAGATATGTCGAAATGACCTAAAACATTTGACCACCCCCTTTAACCACATTCAGGGGGAATTTCTAATATCGTTGAAATACGTGTTTATTCATTTTTAGTAGATTTAATTTCCAGATTTTCGCGCTCCTACCTATAACTCCCGCTGAGATATAGCGAAATGACGTAAAACATTCGACAACGAAAGAAACCAACACTGTAGATCTGTCTGCTTCAATTTTAGACCATGTGTCAGTTGAAAATGCGAATGCAAACGAGAACATTGACCATACACCTGACGACGACCTTGATACTTTTATAAATGATTCAGAGAAATTTAAATGGCAACAGAAAAACGACCCTTCGTTAAATCAGTGTTCGACAGCTAACAAAAATGAACGTAATAGCTTTTTCGTTCATGAGAATTTCTTATATCACATGGATAAATTATTTGATGAGACAAAAAATAGCCCTCACCCGCGTACTAGTATTACACAATCGATCACGAAAGAAACTAATAATAATGAAAATGACATATGTACTGTTGCCGATTTAATCGTAATAGAGAGTGGAAATCAAATCGAAACGGAAATTCATTATAAGGAAGAAGATCCCCAAATTAGGCAAGCAGAAGAAATTTTACATAATTCAAAAGATTTAAAAGTCCAAAATTATTTACAGAGTGAACACAATATTATGACTGATACTCCCATAGTTAACAATGTAACTTCAATTTTTGAATCCTCAAACTATGCAGTCACGCCTGATGAAGAAACCGAATACGAAACCGCAAATTATGCTAAAAAGAATGCAAGTGCCTCGGATAAATATTTGATTGCATCAGAAAACATGAAGGAAGAAAATATAAGACGAAGCATAATTTCTGGTTGGTTGGTTGTGTAAGGTTTAATGGCGCAAGGTCCCATTGGGGACAAGCTGCGCCAAAGTAAAAGTTAAAGAAAAAACTATTAATTTAAGATATTCACAACAAAACCAAAATAGAAACAAAGCATAACGAGCAAAACATCTGGACGGGGTCACCCATCCAGATATAGTCAATGTGTAAAACAAATATTATGAGTTCTTAAAAAAAGTAAAGTATAAAAGTAATATACTAAGAAATATATCTGGATGGGGTACCCCATCCAGATGTCAAAATAACAAGTATACATTAACATTGTTATAGCTAAAACATCCCCTTCACAGAAGGAGGAAGTTGTTTAATGATGTCATTTATTTTGATAGCAAAGAGGGTGACACTCAAGACACTGCCCTGAGGTACACCCTCTTCTTGTACATAAAAACTGGATAAAATTCCCCCAATTCTAACTTGAAATCGCCGAATGGCAAGAAAGTTTTTAATAAAAATTGGAAGGTTCCCACGAAAGTCTAGGTTAAAAAGATCGCGAAGAATCCCATAACGCCTTGTTCTGTCATAAGCTTTCGCCATGTCAAAAAATACTGAGACCAAATGGCTGCGTTTTAAAAAGGTTGTCCGTATGTGATGTTCTAAATGGATTAAATTATCGATAGTTGACCTACCAGGTCGAAATCCACTTTGAAATGCAGCAAGGCAATTGTTAGTTTCTAAAATATGCATGAGGCGGCAATTTACCATTTTTTCCAGAAGTCTGCAAAGGCAGCTAGAGAGTGCAATTGGCCTGTAATTATTGGGATTTGTAGCATCTTTTCCTGGTTTAGGAAAAGGTATAATTATAGCTCTACACCAAGCATTAGGAAAAGTCTGCTCCATCCATATCATATTAAAGAAGGAGAGAAGATTATTCAAGGATAGAGCAGAAAGGTGCTTGAGCATAATGTATGTAATCCCATCGTGACCTGGAGCAGATAAATGGCTACATCTCAAACATTTTATCATCTCTGATTTGATAAATGGTTTATTATATGCATATGAGTTATGAGAGTTAAAATTAATCCTGGTTCTTTCAGTTTGTCTTTTATATGTTAAAAAAGGTTCTGGGTATGAGTCAGAGCTTGAAATAGATTCTAGGGTACTACCTATTGTCTCAGCGATGTTTTTAGGTGATGCGATGGTTTGACCGTTATGTTTTAAAATAGAAAAATGATTATCAGAGTATAGGCCCATACATTTTTTCACTTTATTCCAGAGTTCTTTACTTGATGTATTGGAATTAATGCTCGAGATGTAGTTGATCCAGGATTCACCCTGGCTTTTGCGTCGCACTCTTCTAGCTTCAGCCTTTGCTTTTTTATATGCCATATAGTTAATATTAGTTGGGTACCTCCGAAATATTCCCCAGGCCTTCTGTTGTTTTTTCTTGTAATTTTGGCAATCACTATTCCATCATGGCTTTCTATGTTTATGTATAATTTCTGAAAATAAATATTCAAAAGTTGATGTCACGACAACAGAAGAATCTTACTCTGTTTTCAATAATACAATGCCAGAAACACTTGATGGAAGTTCCGAATCCAACACGATTGAGTTCAGCGAGAAACAACCTTTTGTTTACAATCAAAATTCCGACTACATTATAGTCAATGTTTGTGTGAAATCGCATGAAATAGCAAACAAAGAACCCGATGTATTCCTTAAGTTAAATCATCCTGACAACATGATGTTAGAAAAATGCCAGAAGAAATCTGAGATGCTTGATGAGTTTACAGAGACTAAGGAAGTGACGATCGACGAAAATAAAAATGAAACTGAACTTTCTAAAAATTATGATAAAGTGAAAATAAAGGAAACTATGCGGAAGAAACAGTATACACGTGTTGGCTTTCGCCGAATGAACAATACATTTAGTACAGAAAGACGACGAAAACGAGGAAAAATAAAATTTCTAGGTCATGTGGTAGGATCCGGTATACATGCACCCGATCCCGACAAAGTATCAGCGATACAAAACTTAGAAGTTCCCCAGTCAAAGAAAGATGTCAGAAGCATATTAGGTCTTTTATCTTACTACCGATCCTATGTTCCTTCATTCTCAGACATAGCTCGTCCATTGATTGAACTTATCAAGAAACGTGCCCCTAATGAAGTTACTTGGTCTGAGGATTGTGACAAAAGCCTTTTTTGAGTTGAAACAGGCGATCAGTAAATCACCCATCTGTTATTCCCCGAACTTTCAGAAACCATTTATTATACACGCAGATGCTTCTTCGTATGCGATAGGCGCTTGTCTATCTCAAAAAGATGAAAATGAACAAGAGTACCCCATTGCTTTTACAAGCAAAAAGCTCTCTAAATGCCAAGAGGGTTATGCTACCATCGAAAAGGAAGCTTATGCTGTTATCTTCGCCCTGAAAAAGTTCGAACACTATATTTATGGTTCGCAGGTAACTGTGGTGAGCGACCATAATCCTTTGAAATTTCTCACGGACTGTGCACCTCAAAGTGCGCGCCTTCAAAGATGGGCCCTTGCACTTCAGCGCTTTCAAGCCCAAATAACGTACCGACGTGGGAAACTCCACGAGAATGCTGACTCTCTAAGTAGGCTACATGCCTCACATTGGACTTAAAAACTTTGAACATTCTTTTTTTTTCTGTGTTACAAGTCTGAACTTTAACTTTAAAAACTTTAACTTTATCCTAGAACTTTAAAATATTAGTATTAGTGTATTAGTGTTATAGTGTATTATATTTGTTTATTTTCTTTGATGTTCTTTAAATGTTTGAATTTTAGTATTAATATGTTTTACTTGTTTATTTAGATATTTACCAGATATTGATTTGTCTCAAAAGACTAAATCAAATTCTCGAAAGGGGGAGGTGTGAGGATTGCGCATGCCTTTTCTTGCTCTAGTAGCTCCCCCTTCTGGAAAAAACAAAAAGCGCGGCAGTAGAACGCAGAACGTCAGCGGCGAAGAACGTCGTTTGTGATATGAGAAACCAGAATTGGTTATGAAAATGGCAGTAAATGTTACCGGTCATGAATCTTGAAAAATATGAATAATCTTTTATGTTGATTTATGTTCCTATGCTTGTCATCTTTCCTCGTCATGTCAACTTTATGTTACCATATTAAACTTGTGTTCGTAATTAGAACGGCCTGTTTCCTTTAGAACGCCCACACATTCGGAAGAGACATCACATGACCTAAAACCTTGGACCACCCCCCTTTAACCCCCTTCTGGGGGGAATTTCTAAAGTCGCTGAAATAGGTGTTTAATCAT
Source organism: Maratus michaelseni (assembly GCA_963931845.1). NCBI lineage: Eukaryota > Metazoa > Arthropoda > Arachnida > Araneae > Salticidae > Maratus > Maratus michaelseni. Next base: position 177,260,557 of record OZ007591.1, read on the forward strand.
TTTTTTAGTAGATTTGTTTTCCTGATTTTCGCGTTCCTACCTATAACTGCTGCTGAGATATGGCGAAATGACGTAAAACATTCGACCACCCCCCTTTAACCCCCTTCTGGGGGGATTTCTAAAATCACTGAAATAGGTGTTTAATCATTTTTTTAGTAGATTTGTGTTCTGGAATTTCAAGCTCCTACCTATAACTGCTGCTGAGATATGGCGAAATGACCTAAAACATTCGAACCACCATTTAACCCCCTTCTGGGGGGAATTTCTAAAATCGCTGAAATAGGTGTTTAATCTTTTTTTAGTAGATTTGTTTTCTGGAATTTCAAGCTCCTACCTATAACTGCTGCTGAGATATGCCAAAATGACCTAAAACATTCGAACCCCCCTTTAACCCCCTTCGAGGGGGGGAATTTTCAAAAATCCTTTCTTATTGCTTGCCTAGGCCATAACTGCAATCTACAGTCCAAATTGCGTGACCCTGACTTTAGTAGTTTCGACTGGGCGTTGATGAGTCACTCAGTCAGTTAGTCACAGTCAGTCACCGTTTCCTCTTTATATAATAGTATAGATTGTCAGTTGTAAACAAAAGTCCGAATAATGTTCCCAAACATTTTACTATTGAAAACTATATAACTTTGAAATAATTTAAATGTCTAATATCCACTCTAGTCACGATACGACAGACGTTTTTTACAAATTTTCCTTTTGTATTTCAACACTTTTAAATATATACTATTTTTGCATAATATATCAAAGATCGATGTCTAACGTCGTTATCTTTATAGTTTTATTTTTCTTGGCTACAATTTCGGTTTGAGAACACACTCACGTTTTGAACAAACAAAGCAATCGTTTCCGAATTTGAAATTGTTTTAAGAATAATGGAACAACAAGTTAAAACAAAAAAAAATAATAAAGAAACAAACATCGCTTGTTTCGACCTCTGATATCCCATACAAAATGAATCATTTAAAAATATCGAAAAGCAAACAAGGAATTTGCAAAGAACATCTACATTGGTTAAACTTTAACAGCGTTTAGCGGTCTCGCATGCTGCTGGTTTTTAAAACTTTTTACAGTTTAACTTGTAGCTTTCAGTTTAACTACAAATACTCGGTAAATTTTGTTTCGTGTGGAGCTTTATTACTATTGCTAAATACTTCTAAAAGTGTGAATTTTAATTTTTAAAATCCTGTACCGTACAAGTCCCAAAATTTATGGTAGGAGTTAATCATGCATTTTATTCAACTTTCGATCAAGCGTTTTAGACACCGCTAACAGTAGCTATGCGACAATTTCTGGAAGAGAAATTAACGGTTAACATTGGCTTTGGAATTTTTAGTAGTCTCTCAATCTCTGCAACTGCTAAGGTGTAGGCATAAACATGCAACGTGACACTTTTAGAATTTTATTCAGTTTCATAAAATTTAAATTAATATTTTAGTCATATAATATGCTAAAGAAAAACTTTTGTGTATTTCCTTTTTTCTTCTATGTTTGATTTGCCTAATTGGTGTGTTCAAAGGCATGTGCGCTCGGTGCAAAATATTAAATTTTGTTATTTCATATATTTTGACTGTTGTATAATTATTTGTTTTCATTTTTACTTTCTTCTATCTATAATAGAAGAAAGTATTGTAATCGAAATTTTTTTCGACTTTCAGTTTTCGACGGATTTACACGTTTTAGGGGTCAGAGATTCCGAAAAACATGTTTTTACAAAATGTCTGTCTGTCCGTCTGTCCGTCCTCATATCATCGAAAAGTGTATGAAGTTATGCTTCAAATTGAACAACATTTTTTTCTATGTTTTTGGATATGGCAAACAGGTTCTATTAGAATTTGGGGATATCTCGACGAAAGGGGGTGCTGTGATCGATATTTTTGTTCCATTTTCACTATTGTATCATCGAAAAGTGTATGAAGTTATACTTCAAATTGAATAACATTTTTTTTTCTATGTTTATGGCTATGGCAAGCACGTTCTATTAGAATTTGGGGATATTTCGACAAAAGGGGGCGCAGTGATAGCCATTTAAAAATTTCAAATTCAAAAAGATGTACAAAAAAATTAGAAATGTTAAAAGTTGTTTTCGTTAAATATTCGGCCTTGATCCGGAAAATCAGGAACAATTTTTGCCTTACCTCTATTTTAAAAAATATCTGAGATAGATCGGTTTGAAATTTTAGGGTGGCTAACATTTTCAAACAAGACAGCAGAATTCATCCATAAACGGGTTTAATTTATGAGTTTTAGTTAACATGATTTCGGCAAATTTTCTTTCATTGTTCTAACCATTGTTCCTATTATATGCTTATCACTATATATTTATATTCGTCAATGTCAAATTCTCGCCAAACTTGGCGACAGTTGGCGAAATATCACCAAATTTGGCGACCAAAACAGGTTGTTATAAAGGAAGCCAACTTGGCTGTAGAGGACTAATTTGGCGATATTCTCATTCAAATTCAATGTTGACGAGAACTGGGATTGAATATTCTTTAATTAGGTTCCACGCATTTTACCTTCGTGTTTTCCAGTAAAATTAACTAAAATTGTAAAACCAAGGAATAGGGAGGCTATCTGTTCCTGTCGGTTCAGGCCAGAAGGACTTTTCGTAATTAACTATACATCAGTTTATCGCATCCCGGTAACCCGACGATTCGCAAGCAGCTGACGTACAACAGAATGACGAAAAATATTGATTTTATTGGAGATGTGATAGCGATTTTTGAAGTATTAACATGACTGAGATAGAAGAAAGTTTTGAGATTGGCACATCCGACTATTTGTTATTAAATAAATTATTATAGTTCAGATAAATTAATTTTAGTTATAAATAATTTAATTTTAAAGCCAGTATCCTAGTGTTTTGAATTTTATTAAGCTTATTAGAATTCACTAACATATTCCAGTAAAATTGAAGCGCAATTTTTATAACAATAGACATGTTATATTAATTTAAAGTGTGTTAGTACTGTGATCTTCACAGTGAAAAACCATAAAAAGCGTTGGAACGGTACCTGTAGCACGAAAATTGCCGTCGCTAGACAGACTAAAAAGAAAAGTGAAAACAACCAATAAAGGACAGAAAGCAACAGAAAGTAAAACATTTTATTGTTCAGTGCTATCCACCATCTGCTGCATGTAAAGTGTCGTCGTGTGTGAAATGGAAAATGTATGAAACACAATAAAATGTTGTGTTTTCTGTTGCTTCTCTGTCCTTATTGGTTGTTTTCACTATTCTTCTTAGTCTGTCTAGCGCCGGCAATTTTCGTGCTACAGGTACCGTTCCAACGCTTTTTATAATCACCCTGTATATATACATATATATATATATATATATTATACACAGTATACCCACTAAAGTCCCTTGCCACCCTCTAAACTTCGGAACGGCTGCTACTACATTCATAAAAGTAGTGTCAAGGTATAGTAAAGTAGCCATGCGCTACTGATTAAGTAAATTGTATTAACTTTTTATAACGTTTCTGTAGTTCGCATTTAAAAATTATTCTTATATATTTGTAGACCCATTTTAATTATTTAAAAATATATTTTCCAATTTTAAATGAATGATTCAGTGCATCTTCAGTAACCTAATGCTACTAATTTAATAGTTTTTTTAAGTTTTCGTTAATAATATTTAAATAAACTATTAGTTCAATTTTACTTCGGTTTCGGATGTAGGTGTGTTGCGTTCGGGTAGGGTTGCAATTGGATAGATTTTTTTTGTCGGATTTTCGTCGGGGTGCATGTCGACGAAAGTGATTATGTCGTGTTCGGATCTGTTTGCGGTTCCATAGATTATTTTTTGGGTTCAGGGTAATTTCAAATGGAATTTTCATGTTTGGTTTGCGATGCATGTCGATGGAAATTATTTTGCCGTCTTCGTATCTTTTTTCGGTTCGATGGAACTTTTTTTGGGTTGTGGTTGACTTGAAGTGAAACTTACAGTTTTGGTTGAGTTGCGTGTTGACAGAAATTATTTGCTACTGTTCGGATCGGGTTACGGTTCGATGTAACATTTTTGTGCTCCGGTTCACTTCAAATGGTATTTTCAGGTACGGATTGGGTTTCTTGTTGACGGAAATTAATTTGTCCTTTTCGGATCAGTTTTCGGTTCGATTCAACTTTTTTATGGGTTCGGGTTGATATCAAATGAAATTTTCAGGTTCGGGTTGGATTGCGTGACGCCGGAAGTTATTTTATCCTGTTCGGTTCGGTTTTCGGCTCGATGGAACTTTCTTTGGGTTCAGGTTGACTTCAAATGGAAATTTCAGTTTAGGGGGTGGGTTGCGTGTCGACGGGAATTATTTTCTCCTGTTCGTATCGTTTTTCGGTTCCGGTTGACTTCAAATTGAATTTTTGAGGTTCGGGTTGGGTTGCGTGTTGACGGATATTATTTTGTCCTGTTCTTATCTGTTTTAGGTTCGATGGGAAATTTTTTGTTTTCGGGTTGGCTTCAAATGGAAATTTCTGGTTCGGGATGGGTTGTGTGTCGACGGAAATTATTTTGTCCTGTCCGTAGTGGTATTCGGTTCGATAGAACATTTTTTGTGTTCGGGTTGACTGAGTTCTCCTGCTACCCTACGTAAGAGAAACACACTTAATAGTACACATTGATTAATAACTGGAATGTAGGGAAATTTACCTGGACAACCCATCAGTAGAGTTTGTAACTCCCAGCATGTTAAACAAGAAGAGTGGAAACATTCTTAAAATACAAATACTAACTTCATAAAAGACAGCTTAAGTTGTCAGATGACTTAAATGTTTTAATCTCATTTTTAACGCAGGATATTTACTGGCCTGCCATGACTAAAATCAACTTGAAGACAAAATAAATATTTCCTAAATGGAAGACTATTACATTTTTCAATCATGCTGACCGAGCTAAGTCTCGAGTTGAAGTCCCCAGATCAAATTGCTTCCCTCCAAAAGCAAGTGTAAGTCCGTCCATACTACACTTCCTCCTGCAATACCTTTCTGTCACAGCCCCCTCTTAGATCCTGAATATTAATTCGGGTCCTGAGTGGCTGCGCAGAATTTGTATAACCACATAAATAGTGTGGTCACAATATTAGTGCCTCTGAAACCACACCCCTCGCTTGCCAGTGGTCTGCGATCCGAACCTTTCACCATAGTCTGTTCATAGCCCCTCTTTCAGCTGCTGGTCCACATTGACCATGTGACTGCAATTACAAGATCGGCCACGAAGTTTATAGCCTTTTACAGCTACTGAGGTTGTAAATAATGAAGTTTTAAAACTGTCTAAGTTAGGCTCCATTTGCAATTACCACTAGACAGCCATGTAAAATTGTCACTCAAATTAATTGCACTTTAATTACCTTTTCATTTTTCACAAAGGAAGCTTTTATGGAAACTACAATAGATTATATATACCCTGTTTGTATACAGACATACAGTACACAATATTTCTAAAAAATAGGAAAACATTTTTACATTGCTAGAAAACACAGTAATTAAAGAATTTTTAATTAAATAACTATATACAATATATATAATATTATTAAAAATTAAAGTGCTTCATAATCTATGCTTGACTTATGATTTTTCATTCTTGTTTAAAGTAAGAATTAGGATGTTGATTAGTAAACAAGTGGGTAATTGTGATCGAAGATCGCACAAAGGTTTCGTTTAATATTGATTTCAAAACACTTTATCCTTTCTTTAATAAATCCAAATAAATTTTATTTTCCGTAAAAAAGAATAATAATAATAACTCATGTTTTTCATAAAGTAAAAATTTACCGGTATATTTTTCTCCTTTTTTCCAAAATATGAACTGGTCCGATTGCGAGCAAAGTAATGTCTGTCATGTGGACTAAATGCAATATTTAGAAAAAAAATCAATTTCAAAATTAAATATGTTGTATAGAGTTATGTTGTATATAACCTTCAAAATGTTAAAATATGCCAATATTTCCATAATCGGGTTTTTATCATGATTCAATAAGTTCCTCAAACTCAAACGGCTTTATGATCTCTCGCTGACGTCATATCTACTTGCTTTCTGTATTACTCATATTGTGTTGCAAAATGAAAAGGAACCACCAGATGGCGCTAAGCGCGTAGAACTTTAAGACTGACTGACTGTTTTGTTTACTTTACGTTTGTACATAGCTTGTCGTGTATTCGTTCTGTATCGTCATTAAGTGTGTCTACCTGTCCAATAAATAATCTTCATTAGTAAAAGATGTTTCTACCTTTAAAGAAGCTCATAGAACATGAACCAGAAAATTAGGTGAGATCAAACCTTTTATTTACTTTTATTGTCTTGTATGATTTAAGAAACTACGAAATTCTCTATTATGGTGCCGAAATTCCCAAGAGTTGAAATTTAGAAAATGGCGCTACCTAGCGAATTAGATAAATCAAAAAGTATGCGTAAGTCTCTTAGAGCATCTTTAACGAAGATTATTAACAAAATAACTGAATATTTGGCAGGAGACGAAAAAGATATAGACGAAATTGAAGATCTTAAAATTCAATTAATCGAGAATGCAGAACAAGTTTACAAATTAGATTCAGAAATTCAGAAACTTGTAGATAACTTAGAAACGCTAGAAAAAGATGTATCATCCAGTCAAGAATATCGCGAAAAAATTACGAAAACGAAGCTAAAATTGATCGATATTTAAAGCGTAATGCTCCTAACGAAAGTAAAATAAACTCTTCTATTCTATTGTCCACAGGACCTGATGAATCAAAGAATTATTCTCACGTAAGATTACCGAAGCTTACAATACAACCTTTCGATGGGAAATATGAAAATTGGCAGGAATTCTGGGGGCAATTTGAAGTAGCTATACATGAAAATGTAAAGTTAACTAACATAGAGAAGTTAAATTACTTAAAGAATTTCTTAACAGGAGCAGCTTTAAAATGTATTCAAGGTTTAGCTTTAACACAAAATAATTACGATGTCGCGATCGGATTGTTAAAAGAAAGATTCGGAAAAAATGAATTAATAATACGATCGCATGTAAACAAGCTATTAAGCCTAAATCCTGTAAAATCTGGAGCGAATTTAAGAGAGCTTAGACAATTGCATGATACCTGTATTATTCAAATCAGAAGTCTCGAAACAGCCGGAGTAGAATTAAATAACTATGGGGGAATTTTATTCGCTATTTTAGTCAAATTAATTCCTGAAGAAATTGTGCTCGGATTCAATCGTTCCGCTACAGGCGAAGATTCTTGGAACTGTGCCAAATTATTAGAATTTCTGAAACATGAAATCGAAACGCGAGAAAAAACGTATATGTTTCGAAATGATGAAGTATTTGAAAGGAATAAAATTAAAGAGTTACCTTATCGAAAACATGAAACTCATAAAAATATACCCACCGCAGCTACATTAAATACTCTTATCAAGAAAGACTGTTTATTTTGCAATGGGGAACACGAAAATTTTAACTGCCCCTTAACCATTAATGAACGAAAATCAAGTCTTTTACGAAAGGGTTATTGCTTTCTTTGCCTTCGCAAATCACATGTATCAAAATTTTGCCGCGAAAAAATGCGTTGCAACATTTGTACTCGAAGACATAATGTTTTAATTTGTGACGAAACTGAAAAGCAACATAACAAAAAGGAAAGCGTCTCAAAGTCGGAAAGAAAAAATAATTCCAATGCTCTCAATTGCGCAACAACTGCAGTAAATGAAAATGTATTTTTACAAACAGCTGTCGCCTTTTTAAGTAATAATTCTCAGGAAAGAAAAATAAAAATTATCATGGATTCGGGGTCGCAAAATACGTTCATCGATAAAACGTTATCTCGTAAATTTAATTTAGAAGTTATAGGAAAAGAAAAATTAGCAATTTATGCTTTTGGGTCAAAACCAAAGAAATCTATTGTAAGAAATAGGGTAAAAGTAAATTTACGAAGCATTTATGATCCAAAGAAAATTATTTCTATAGAAGCAATTGAAACATCTTCCATATCGGAAGCTGAAATTCAAGGTCCCAGTAAAGAAATTCACAAATTTTGTAATGGAGCCAAAATACAGATAGCTGATATTGAAGGGTCTGAAAATTTAAGGGTTTCTCTTTTAATTGGGTCAGACTATTTCTGGAAAATCGCTACAGGGAAAGTCAAAAGAGTGTCCGGTGCTTTAGTAGGAATGGAAACGAAACTAGGTTATGTATTTAATGGTTCTGAAGCAAAACGCAAGGATTTTAAGGATGTTAACGTAATGAATGTTATAGTGCGTAATCAAAATTTAGAAGAATCAGACATTTTGAAAAGATTGTTCGATTTAGAAGGTTTGGGAATTTCGCGTAGTGACAATCTGAATGAAGATGACGAAGTTATGAAAGAATTTGAAAATTCTACGAAACTAATCGAAGGTCGCTACCAAGTTAAACTACCATGGAACGAACATTCTGAGTCGCTACGTGATAACTATAGTAATGCTAACGACCGTTTGCGAACACTTGTCAAAAGATTTAAGAAAAATCGAAATTTTCATAGTCAGTACAAGGACATTATTTCAAAGCACCTAATTCAAGGAATAGCTGAAAGGGTCAATGAAAATGAATGTGGTGATAATTCTAAGATCTATTACATGCCACATCACGCAGTAATACGCGAAGATAAAACAACGACGAAAATGAGAATAGTTTTCGATGCCTCCTCGAGTGAACATAATTTTCCGTCCCTTAATGACTGCTTGAATCCAGGTCCGAATTTAACGCCCGATATCCTAATACTTCTTTTGCAGTTCCGTCTGAATAAGGTTGCCATAACGGCGGATATAGAAGGTGCATTTTTGCAAATTGCCCTGGCGCCAGAAGAAAGAGACGCAGTTAGATTTCTATGGGTTACGGAAGATTTAGACGCTGAACCCGAAGTTTTGAGGATGACGCGTGTAATTTTTGGAGCAAGATCGAGCGCATTTTTACTGAACGCGACAATTAAACATCACATCAAGAAGTATGAGGATATTTATCCAACTGCCTTCAGCGTTTTGAACAGTAGATTGTATGTAGACGACCTTATACACAGTTTAGAAGACACAGATTTAGCGTACACCGTCCACGAACAAATAAGGCTCATTTTGAGAGAAGCAGGCTTTAATATGAGAAAATGGAAAACAAATGTACGCTCATTGCAAGATCGATTTAAGGAAGAAGTTAACGATGAATCCACGTTATGCAAGGTCCTTGGCTATTGCTGGAATTCAGCAGATGATGTCTTAAGCGTTGATAGTGATAAACTTTTAAGGGATAAGGATATGGCAGAATTAAAATTTACGAAGAGAAGCGTAATAAAAACTATGGGAAGAATCTACGACCCGTTGGGCTTAATATCACCATTTGCAGTTCGAGCTAAAATACTACTGCAAGACATATGGAAGAAAAAACTCAATTGGGATGATGCTTTACCAACCGACTTAGCAAAAATATTTCAAGATTGGTGTGAAGAATTGTTTTATTTGAAGCAGATATCTGTACCAATACATCTATTCTCAATGAAAGGAATGGAAGAACTTACGGGCTGTCAATTTCACGTCTTCGTAGATGCCAGCAAACGAGCTTACGGAGCAGTTATTTATGTACGTTTTCGCAACTCTGACGGAATTTTCCATTCCAATTTAGTCACTTCAAAGACTAGGGTTGCACCAGTTAAAGAAATAACTCTGCCGAGGTTAGAGCTTCTTGCTGCACTTATAGGAGCCAGATTGTTCGATCATATTCGACTACATTCAAGTACACCGAAGGATACGAAGACTATATTTTGGTCAGATTCCACGATTGTTCTTCACTGGATCAAGAATAATTCTCGAAAATTGAAGATGTTTGTCAGGAACAGAGTAGATGAAATCAAGAAAATATCTGAACCTGATTGTTGGAATCACTGTCCTGGGAATGATAACCCTGCTGATATTTTAACACGAGGTGAAAACTTAACCAGTCTAAAGGACCTGGAGCTTTGGTGGTTTGGGCCACCGTGGCTAAGGAAGTGCGAAAGTCAATGGCCACAATCCAACGTTCATGCCGATCAGGAAACCAACTTAAAAAATAAAGAATATGAAGTGGTGAATATGCTCCTGACAACGAAACTTGAAGATCTTTTCGATATCCGAAGATTCAGCAAACTTAAACAAATATTACGAATTACTGCATGGATTCAAAGATTCATCCACAATACAAGGAATCCTCAGAGTAAGAGAAGTGGTCCCTTAGCTACAGAAGAACTTGAATTTGCCGAAGAATACTGGATTAAACTTACACAAATGGAGCATTTTCCTGAAGAATATTCAGCGCTGACGCAAGGAAAACCAGTACCAGCAAACTCAGTTATTCGGCCGTTCAATCCAATTTTAAATGAAAGAAAAATAATCTTGATTGGTGGACGATTACAGCAAGCTAATATCTCATACCATGAAGCTCATCCAGTTTTACTACCTGGTAAATCCCATTTATCAAATCTTATCATCAAAGATTGTCATGAAAAAACAAGGCATGGTGGTGTATCGGAAACTTTAACACAACTCAGAGAAAAAACTTGGATATTGAAAGCAAGACAAAGAATCAAGAGTTTGATATTTAGATGCAATTTATGTGAAAAACTTCGTGTTAAACCTGCCACCCAGATTCCTGCACCTCTACCTGCCGACAGAATAAATGAAGCCTATCCATTCCAAGTTACAGGCCTAGATTACTTAGGTCCGTTGTACATTAAAGATCACAATGAGACTAAGAAAACTTACATATTGCTCTTCACATGTGCTGTAACAAGAGCAGTACACCTAGAATTAACCCCAGACTTGACCACAAAAACGTTCATTCAAGCGTTCCGAAAATTTGTAGGAAGACGAGGAATATGCAGCACCATCTACAGTGATAACGCGAAAACGTTCCATAAGGCAAAACGAGAATTAAATTTACTATGGAAGATTATGAAAAATGAAGAAGTGAAAGATTTGTTTAGTGGATTGTCCATCAAATGGAATTTCATAGTTGAAAGAGCAGTTTGGTGGGGAGGTTTCTGAACTGGAAGTAATTGTCATTGAAGTAGAAGCGATTCTCAATTCAAGACCTCTCACCTATGTATTCAGCGATCCTCGTGAGCCAGAACCCCTCACACCTGGTCATTTCTTAATTGGCAGAAGATTGCTAACTCTACCTCAATCAAAGATAACAGTTCCCCAATCCAATGAATACCAAATAAGAAAAATAAGAAAATATCAAGAAAATATTTTGACTCAAATTTGGAAACGATGGAAATCCAATTATCTGTTAGAATTAAAATCTGCTCACCAGCACCAACAGGTCGATCGACCAAGTGAACTTAAGGAAAACACCGTCGTTCTTATAAAGGAAAACACCCCACGCCTCATATGGAAAATGGGTGTTATAATCCAGACTCATCCCGGACGTGATGGTTGGACAAGAGCATGCACAGTGAGGTTGCCAAACGGAGCCATCATCAGAAGACCGGTGCAGCTTCTTTGCCCTCTTGAACTTTCAACACTTTCGTCTCCAGACGAACTTCGCCCGGCGGAAGTTGTTGCAAAATGAAAAGGAACCACCAGATGGCGCTAAGCGCGTAGAACTTTAAGACTGACTGACTGTTTTGTTTACTTTACGTTTGTACATAGCTTGTCGTGTATTCGTTCTGTATCGTCATTAAGTGTGTCTACCTGTCCAATAAATAATCTTCATTAGTAAAAGATGTTTCTACCTTTAAAGAAGCTCATAGAACATGAACCAGAAAATTAGGTGAGATCAAACCTTTTATTTACTTTTATTGTCTTGTATGATTTAAGAAACTACGAAATTCTCTTTTATATTGATACTATCTTTGTATTATTCTCAAACATTTGAAAAAGTCCATCAAGATTCCAATATGACGTTAGATTAATTTTCTTTTAAATTATCTAATGACATCATATTAACCTGCTTTCTGTACTTACACATACTCATACTCCTTGTATTATTGAGTTGAGAAATGTTTGAAAATTTCCGTTTTATTACCAATATGCCGTCATATTAATCTTTTTTTCAACTGAAGAAACTTTTTATTTCATTTTCATTTTTCACGTGGAAATCTTTCAATAGAAAATTAATTATTGTAGAAGACTTTATTGTGGATTTTTAATTGTTGGCAACTGTTAAAACGAAAATTGTTTAAATTTAATAGAAAAAGTCTGTTAGTCTTTTGGTTTTTTTATCTCTCTATATTAAAATAATACGATTTTTTCAAAATTTATGATTTTGAGCTTCATAGTAGGTATTTAGCTATAAGTACACAAAATTTCATGTTTATAAGTTATATAGTTTCTGAGAACCGGCTCTGTAATGGACAGACAAAGTATTGGGACGAATAGGGTTTCGTGAGATGAACGAAACTCTAAAATGTTCTTTTAGAAACAACTCAGGTAAATTTTTGGGAATGAAAATAATACATGTCTAGAAATATAAATAAATGTAATATCGCAATTTAAAAATATAATCGAAAGGTTTTGAGAATATTTTTCATAATAATTTAAAACGTTAACTCTTGTCGAATCTAAATACGGAACTTTCTGACGTATTCATGAAATCGAATATTATCTTAAATGTGCGATATTTCCAGGTGTTCTTATTCATAATACAAATAAATTGAATATCGTTTTCCTTCTACCAATAAATGCAAATGATCTTTCAGAAATTGGCTTGAAATATGGTAAAAGATTTTATAGATGTTTTTGCCAGAGAAAGTTCACATTCGGAAATCAATAGATTATAGCCCAAGATATAATATTTTTAGATAAATGATCGATGTTTGAAAATTTTAAGCGCAAAAAACGATTTTTCTAATGTATATGGAATATTTGCAATATTGAGCGAATATATTTTTCACCTATTATTTCCATTATATTTATAATAATCTTAAAACCTGTTAAAGGAAATAAAATATTTTTTTAACTAGCAGAATTTCCCGGCTGAATTCTTCATAATCATCAATGGCCTTCAGGGAAAAATGTAATAATATGTCAATCACAATGACGGATCTTTGTGCATTCCTATAAATCGTTATAAAGACAATAAGAAAAAATGACGTCGCTTTGACGTAACCATTGAAAAATCTCTCAGCATTATAAATATGAATGCGCGTGAAACATAAATTTATACGATTTTCCTGATAATACGAAAAAAAATCAACCAAATGGCGTAGCAATTAGGAAAATTCTCTGTCGTATGGCAGCCATCTGTACTATTATAAAAAGAGGAAACGGTGACTGACTCATTAACGCCCAGCGGAAACTACTAAAGTCAGGGTCACGCAATTTGGACTGTAGATTGCTGTTATGGCCTAGGCAAGCAATAAGAAGCGATTTTTAAAAATTTCCCCCCGAAGGTGGGTAAAGGGGGGGGGGGGTTCGAATGTTTTAGGTCATTTTGGCATATCTCAGCAGCAGTTATAGGTAGGAGCTTGAAATTCCAGAAAACAAATCTACTGACAAAAATGACTAAACACTTATTTCAGCGATTTTAGAAATTCCCCCCAGAAGGGGGTTAAGGGGGGGGGTCGAATGCTTTAGGTCATTTCGCCATATCTCAGCACAGTTATAGGTAAGAACGCGAAAATCAGGAAAACCAATCTAATGAAAAAATGACTAAACACCTATTTCAGCGATTTTAGAAATTCCCCCAGAAGGGGGTTAAGAGGAGTGGTCAAATGTTTTATGTCATTTCGCCATATCCTAGCAGCAGTTATAGGTAGTAGTGCGAAAATCAGGAAAACAAATCTACTAAAAAATGATTAAACATGTATTTCAGCAATTTTAGAAATTCCCCTCCCGGAGGGGGTAAAGGGGGGTCGAATGTCTTAAATCATTTTGCCATATCTCAGCAACAATTTTAGTTAGGAGCGCGAAAATCAGGAAAACAAATCTACTAAAAAATGAATAAAACACGTATTTCAGCAATTTTGCAAAATCTCCGCAGAAGGTGGTTAAATGGGGGGGGGGTCGAATTTTTGGGTCATTTCGCCATATCTCAGCTTTTATGTAGGAGGGCGAAATTAATTAAAACAAATCTACTAAAAAATTGGTTACACACGTATTTCGGCGATTGTAGAAATTCCCCCCAGAAGGTGGTTAATGGGTATTAAAAAGTTTTGTGTCATTTCCCAATATCTCAGCAGCAGATTTAGGTAGGAGCGTGAAATTTAGGAAAACACATCTACTAAGAAATGGATAAACACGCATTTTGGTGATTTTTGAAATTCCGAAGGGTTTTAAAGGGGGTAGTTTCGAAAATTTTAGGTCATTTCGCCATATCTCAGCAGCTTTTTTTATGTAGGTGCACGAAATTCAGGAAAACAAATCTACTAAACAAATGATTAAACACGTATTTCAATGAATTTAGAAATCCTCCCCACGAAGGTGGTTAAAGGGGGATTCGAAAGTTTTTGGTCATTTTGCTATATTTCAGCAACAGTTTTTGGTACGAGCGCGAAATTCAGGAAACCAAATGTACTAAAAAAATTACATTGTCTACCCGTGCAAAGCCGGGACGGGGGCCGCTAGTCTATATTATAAAGCAAAAACATGTCCATGAGTGAAGCTGACATCATATTGACGATGGCAACGACCTAATAAATAAATTTTACAACATTAAAGAAGTGAGTATAAAACGTCACAAATTTACTGAATGGTGTATACAAATTTAAAATTTTATACATACATTAATATTAAAAATATCTACGTTTCGACCACTTTCTATGGTCATCTTCAGGAATTTTTTTTATATTGCTTTTAAAGTTTCAAATGCGAAAAACTATCCGTCCGTTGCCACATTATTATTACCGTCTACAAATTAAAAATTAATTTTTAAATTTGTGGCATAATGCATGCACAAATTTTTAATTTTTAATTTTTAATTAGTGGACGGCAATAATAATGTGGTAACGGACGGATTGTTTTTCGCATTTGAGACTTTAAAAGTAAGAACTAAAAGTCCTTCCGGCCTGTACCGGGAGGAAAAGGTAGCTTTCCTATTTCTTCGTTTTAAAATTTTAGTTAATGTTACTCGAAAACAGCAAGCTAAAATGCAAAAAAAACCGTTTACAAAAGATTCGTTAATACTGAATTTGAATAAGAAATTCGCCAAATTATTGAGTTATAGCCAAGTTGGCTTCATTTATGAAGGTTTTTTTTAGTCGCCAAATTTGGCGATGTTTCGCCAAATGTTGCCACGTTTGGCGAGAATTTGGCGCTAACGGATATGAATATATAGTTTTATGCGTATGATTGGGAAAATGATTACAACAATGAAAGAAAATAATTTGCGAGAAATCGCGTTCACTAAAACTCACAAATTAATCGTTGGTTTTTTGTCTTGTTTCAAAATGTCAGCCACCCTAGAATTTCAAACTGCTCTATCTCAGCCATTTTTTAAGATAGAGGTAAAACAAAAAATGCTCTGGAATCCTTGTATTAAGGCCTAACACTTAATTTAAAATAAATTTGAATTTTTAACTTTTTTGTACATTTATTTTAGTTTTGAAATTTTCAGTGGCCGCCATCTGGAAACAAGATGGCGGACCAAGCTGGCCAACGAACTCCGTCGAGGCATGGGTGAGCTTAATACACACAATTAGTTTCATCCAAATTAATTTATAAATACGAGCGTTATCGTATGACATAGATCATATATATATATATATATATATATATATATATAAATCAACATTTGAACGGAGGGTGGTTTTGGGGTCTGGGGGTCATGATCGGTGAAAATATACCAAAATTTTCCGGAGTTGCTTTGCTCCGAACGGCTGCAATAGGTATTTTTATACTTTTTTGTATTGAAAGCTACCTAAAAGTTTTCCTGAAGATGACCATAGAAGGTGGTCGAAATGTAGATATTTTTAATATTAATGTATGTATAAAATATTAAATTTGTATACACCATTCAGTAAATTTGTGACGTTTTACACTCACTTCTTTAATGTTGTAATGTTTCATGGTGTAATCGTCCAGCATTTATATTAGATAAATTTTACTATTATGCAATTATTTTAATTTCTAAATATTTCAGAATTTTATTTTATTACACTGTCGAATAAAAAACAAAAAGTATTTTGAAATGCAATTCATTTGAAAATGTATCTCATATTACTTACTTTTTTGGATTTTAAAGTAATTTTCAAGCATGGATATTTTTTAATTTGCGTGCAACATAATTACGAAAGATTAAACCATTTGCTTTTAAAGCTGTATTATAAAGCAAAGACATATCCGTGAGTAACGGTGACATCATATTGGCCTAAACAATAAACAACAAATTTCACTTTTTCTGCATTTTTTTTTAAAGTTCTAAACATATCACATTACATTTTTTCACGTCGAATAGAAAACAAAAAGTACTTTAAACGCTATTTGTTTTAAAAGTGTATCTGAATTTACGGATTATTTTTTAATGAATTTTAAAGTAATTTTGAAATATGAATATTTTTAAATCTGCGTACAACACAAATGCTAAAGATTAACCCTGTTGGCTTTTAAAGCTATATTATAAAGAAAAAACATGTCCGTGAGCAACGGTGAAATCTTATTGGCGGTGATAACGACCTAAACCAAAAATTTCACTTTTTCTCCAATTTGTTTTAACTTCTAAACATATGACATTAAATTTTTACACCATTGAATAGATGACAAAAAACACTTTCAACGTTATTTGTTTCAAAAGTGTATCTCAATCTATTGATTTTTTATAGATTTTAAAGTAATTTTCAAACATGGATATTTATAAATCCGCATGCAACACAATTACAAAAGATTAACCCGTTTGCTCCTACAGCTATATTATAAAGTAACGCTGACATATTGGTGGTGAAAAAACCTAAATCACCAATTTCAGTTTTTCTTCAATTGTTTAAACTTCTAAACATCACACATTAAATTTTTACACCATCAAATAGAAAAGAAAAATTACTTTCAATTCTATTTGTTTAAAACATGTATCTCAATTTACCCTTTTTTATGGATTTTAAAGTAACTTTCAAGCATGAATATTTTAAAATCTGCGTGCACTAGACTACAAAAGATTAACCCACTTGCTACTAAAAAAATGTAAATAATACAAAAATTGGTTCGTTCCATGTAATATTTCATAACCAAATTACCAAGAAAAATTAAAACTTGACAAAAAAAAAAAAAAAAAAAAAAAAAAAAAGAAATAACTAAAGTAACCAAACTAAGTTAAATGTTCTTATGCTAATGGATAGTACGCCGCAAAGCAAAACTTTATATAATTTTTACTTACGATTTTGCATACCAAGCGTGATCCAAAAGATAAACCAATTTATAGAAATAAATATATTTTAATGCATAATATGAACTCAGTAATTAAAGTGTGATATATTTAACAGTGTATTGGAAAATTAAAAGTTTAAATTTGTAAATGCAATTTAGAGACCAAAAATAAAATAGTTTAATTGAATATTGAAATAAAAAATTTAAAGCCACATCTACGCACCACTTGTATTTTGATATCATTTCTTTTGAAACTCGTATTTTGAATTTATGAGAAATGTCAATGAAAAAGCATCAGTGAGTAAATTCTATATAAGTTTACATGCTGAAAATAATGTTTACCTGTGAATCTTAGGACAAAAAAGAAAAAGGCAACAAAACTATTAATAGCCAAGCCTTCCCGAAAATTTTATATCATTAATTCAAGACCCATATTTAAACGTTATTGAGTCATAAGATTAAGTGTTGCGTTACAAACTTTTAACCCATTAAAGGATTTTGTATTGATATTGCAATCCGTGCGATTTTAACAATATAATATTAAGATATTTTAATTTTCTCACTTTCCCTTTGCCCGCATAAATTAAAGATTAAAATGCAATCACTGAAATAGATTAAGCTTTAATTAAATGCTCTATATTGTATCTAAGTAATGAAATAAACTGTATTCTATTTCGAAATAATTTTATAAAAATAAGCGTTTGTAATCTCATATCTAACGCAAAAATCTTTATTTGTAAAAAGTAAAACTAAATAGGTTTTAGTGAGTTTTATTTAGATATAAGATTATCTTTGTTTTCTCTTGAAAAAAAGATTTTAAAACGCTTTATGGCGCTTTATTTTGTAAACGCTTTCTGCCGATAAATGTTAAACAATAATAATAAAAAAAAAAGCGGAAGGAAGAACATTCATAATATTCCTTGTTTTAGACAACGAGAACCTGGAATGTTTTCTTAAATCTTTTGTCTGTAAAGCATCAGAACAAAAATAATACAATTGAGTATTTTTTCTACTGAACAAATAATTCTTTCATATTGAAAAATAAACTAGTTTATTTGTATTATAACTATTTTTCTGCAGAATTTAATATTCATTTGATTTTATAGTCCCCACATAAAAATATTCCACGTTTAATGATAATTTTAATTATTTTCAAATTTTGTAGGATTTCGATTCAATGAGTTTTTAAATGTAGTCAAAAATCAGCTCTGGATACATAGACAAAACTTTGGGCCCTAATTTTTGTATTAGCGAATAATCAATGTTTGCAAATGATATCTTTTAGGTACAATTAAAGAAAAGTATTCCATTTTAATGAAATAAATTTTATTCCTTCATTAAAAAAAACGGCTTCACTTTCTTTCTCTCTAATACATGCAGAAAACTTTTAACAGTATATTCTTATGGATTTATATTTAGATCTCCAACTCGTTATTCAGAAAAGAAGATAAATGTTAAGACGGATTACGTACGGCTTGCACGTCCCACAATTTGTCTAATGTCGGGAATTACGAGGGGCAGTCGGAAAATAAGTTTCCCCTGGCGACTGTGGACTGAGGTGTGTATGAAAGACAAAAAATGCAATGAGACATTAAAGATAAAACATAACTTTATTTTTCCACATAAGAACCAAGTACATTGATACATTTGTCATACCGCTTTATAAGCTTCAAAAAGCCCTCCAGGAAAAAATCAGGGCTTTGCATACGGATGAAGCGTTGAACGGCTATGGGCGAAAGACGACACAGCAGGTGAACGCGAACGTGCAAGACATCGATACACCATTGGGTAGAGGTCGACCGAGATCAGCAGATGCCTGCGCAGATGGCGTTGTTGACTGCAACAGCACCATCTGCTTGATCGCGGTCGATCTCTAAGGAGATGCCTGCGCAGATGGCGTTGTTGACTGCAACAGCGCCATCTGCTTGATCGCGGTCGACCTCTAACCAATGGTGAATGGGTGTTTTGCACGTTCGCGTTCGCCTGCTGTGTCGTCTTTCGCCCATAGCCGTTCAACGCTTCGTCCGTATGCAAAGCCCTGATTTTTTCATGGAGGGCTTTTTAATGCTTATAAAGCGGTATGACAAGTGTCTCAATGTACTTGGTACTTATATGAAAAAATAAAATTATGTTTTATCTTTAATGTCTCATTACATTTTTTGTCTTTCATACGCACCTCTGTCCACAGTCGCCAGGAGAAACTTATTTTCCGACTGCCCCTCGTATTAGGTTGTGTGGAAAGTTCCATCCGTTTGGGAAACCCAATTCGTACCGGAAAATTCTGCCTGTCAATTATTAGAAATTAGATTTCGGAATTGATGTAGAATAATTCCAATAGAATTTTCCGGTACGAACTAACTTTCCCAAACGGAAAGAACTGTACGAGCAACCCAATAATTTTATCCTTTACCTAAACAATTTACACGCAATTATCAGTTTCAAATATGTCACACTGGTCATAAGGAACGTGAATATATAAGAAGTAAAATTAAACAGCTTTCAAAGATTCTTATTTTCACTTAAGAATTTCTTTGTTTTCCGCAGAAGGAACTTTTTCCATTTTGTTAACTTTAAGTGATGTTAGTTGTCCAGCAAGAATGACAAATGGCGAGAAGGAAAAACATTAATGACACTCTTTGATTTACTCGAAGAGTTTAGAAGATTCCTTTAAACGTTTCGCTGTATAGCATTAGCGCAAACATCTACAGTTGATTACATTTCTAGTGAAGGGATTTCTAACTAATACCTCAGGAAAAGTAACAGTTTTTATTATAAACGATTCTTTAGTAAAAGTTATTTGTTTAACCCATTTTCGGCCAAGCATAGAAATTTTATAAAATGTGTTATTATTTGCATAGAAATTTGCTTAAATTACATTCATTAAGACATCTAAAAAGTTTCGTGCATGAAAAATAATATTTTATTTAATTTGACGTTACCATTATTAATTTATTATAATGGTAATTATTAATTTAAATAACACAATTTTAAGTTTTCTTATGGCATTTGTTTTATTTTTATTTTATTTACTGAACTTGCAACTTTACTCAATTATAAAAACATATGATTAATCTCAAGTGGAATAATTATACATTTTCAAAAAGTCGAATTTGTCAATAACCGTTTCAAGTAAAAAAACCAGCGTATTTTGAAAATTTCTCAACAGAAAGTGATTATTTCAATTGAATTACTAATATTTTATAGATGTGTCCAGAACCCTTAAAAATAGCAGAAAAATAAAATTAGCGAAATATATACGTCACAGTGTTAATAAAAAAATATTTATTGAAATGGTGCGTTTACGCACCTTTGGCCGAAAATGGATTAATGATTTTTTCTATCCACAAAGAAAAATATCAGACTTATATAATACTAAAAGTGACAAACTGATGAATTAATATTCATATTTTATCTAAAGGTTTTGTATCAATTTATATGTTTCTAAATGTAACATCTACATAACAATAATAAAAAAAAAACATTGGTATATAACAAGTAAAATTGAAAGGGAATTGGATATAAGATTTGCTTTCCTATCCTCTGAAAAAAAATATTTTCCATTTCGTTAACGTTTTATGGTGGTCAATGGCCAACACAAATAACATACAGCTGAGAGGAAAAAGTTATCACGTTCATTGGTTCAATCAAAGATAGCGTAGATGTTTCCATAAATATTTTGTTTGTGTAATATTAGAGCAAAAATAATGCAGTTTATTGTATTTCTAGTGAATAGCTTCTTTTGAATTACGTAAGAAAAAATTAAATGGAATCGTCCGTTTATATTATTAATATTTTCTCGTAAATGGCATATATTGTTGATCATATAAATTTATTAACGATGATATAAAATATATACAAATAATATAATATAATACATAAGTGATTTACAGTGAACACAAAGGCCTATAAAAACTTTTAATTAAAAAAAAAGACTAGCTTCGTACACATTGACGCGATCTTTAATGATAAAACAACCATTTTCGCTTAAACATAGAAAGATGTATTTCAAATATATATTTTATCTTAAGTTTAAAGCGAAAATAGTTTATTCAGGTTATTCAATACATTTACTTTTTTCTTTATTTTGACAATTCATTACTTTTTAACTGTTTTCAATATCATGTCAAACATATAGAACCTTGGTATATAAAAAGTGGTATATGTCGAAGATTTCTGAAATTTAGTAAGTATATTCATTATTTTAAAAATTTCAAAACATATGGAACATTACTACATCAGCAGTAACATAAATAAACATATGTATAAAGGAAGTTGGCCCATTTTTTGATTTGTTAAATTATTTTGTATTTGTTATTAAATGTCACACCAAGCATAAAAAATCTAAACCAATCTCAGCAGTAACATAAATAGTAAATATGTAAGAAGTAGCCAGCTCATTTTTTGTTTCGTTAGATTATTTTGTATTTGTTATTAAATGTTACACAAAACATAAAAAATCTTAACGAATTTCTTCCCAAATTTATATATTTAAATTACTTGTACAGGTTTCTTTGCATACAACTCTTTCTTTGCTCATCTATTATT
Organism: Maratus michaelseni; assembly: GCA_963931845.1. Lineage (NCBI taxonomy): Eukaryota > Metazoa > Arthropoda > Arachnida > Araneae > Salticidae > Maratus > Maratus michaelseni. The sequence continues at coordinate 177,282,383 of OZ007591.1, forward strand.
ATAGTGCCTGATGATATGTTTGTCGTTTATTGTGGAATTATTTTAGTGTGAATTTTTTTCAATAGAAAACCAAGAAAGAAAAGTCATGCGTAAAGCATTTGTTTTGAAACACTTTGCAACATTCCTAGGTTGTAGCAATCAAACTTTAGCGTTTACTAAGTTATAAGAAAATATCTTAAACAAACAATTTCGAAAACGTATAACAACTGAAAACATACTTTCAGAAATAACCATTCGTATATGGCAATGTAAGCAGTTCTTTGCATAGTGCTGCATTTGCATTTATTAATATTCAACAAATATATCTTAGTCTGCTAAATATAATTCAGCTGAAATTTCCAACTTAATAAAAAACCCCACTATTTTCAGTTTACGCTCATACACAGTAATTTTTACGAATTCTTTTAAGTAGCCCTGTATATGATCTAATAATGATATAAGCACAACGTAGTACATAAAAAAAATAATTAAACAGTCATATCAAGAATACCAGTTTTTAAACACACCTCCAGCATTTATTGTTCATAGAAAATATTGTAATTGAATTCTTTTGTGTGACCCTGTAAATTAATGATAAATTCTTTGCACTCCATATCCTACCGTAAACATGTTTTAGTGCCCCTAAGAAATGCATATAAATTTTATTATGCTGAAAATATTATAACATCATTCAATTATACCTCAAACGATTTTTGCCCAGTGACCATAATGTAACGTTGTTAATACTGTCCGACCACGTATTCTGTGGAATATTATCAAGGGTAAAATAAGGACGATTCCAAATACAGACGCCTCGCAGGGAGAAATAAGAAATATAATTACTGGAGAAGCAAACTTCCACCAGTAACTTTTAATAGAATTATTCGGCAGATTTTAGCGCCTTAATCCTGCAGAATTTCTATACAGAAAATTTCTATTCCGTTTAACTGGTGAGAGTTTACCCTTGCGGTAATCAAGCTTTAGTTGTCACCCCTAATAACTAGTCGATTCTTCCATTTCCGCCTTTAAACCGGATGTTCACCTTTCCATCTAATCGGTGGTACAACAGTATGAGTCTTCCTATAAACGAACTATAAATACTACACACTCCATTTTCAACAGTCAAGATGCCGGAAGGAACATTAATAACGTATAGAAATTACATGGCTATCCGAGTATATTTACACGAGTTAGAGCATGGGCAGACAGACAGACAAACATAATTTATAAACCCTTTTTCAACTATAATGGATAGTGCTAAAAAGAGAATTTTTTTATAAAAGCTGTGTTCAAAAAACGGTCTGAGTGGGAAACCTGATAATAATAAGTATCTCCCATGGACCATAATGGAATGAAATACTTGCGTGTGCCCCCGTGAAAGAAATATACATGATATGTGCTTCATTTTCAATAGCGAACATGCGCTAGTAAACCTCGATAATATATATGAATTACATGGCAATCCCAGTATATTTACCAGAGTAAGCGATATACAGACGGTAGACATAGAAACCGGAATCATAAACACGTTTGAATTATGTTGGAATGTGTTAAAAATAATCAAATGAAGTAAAAATCCATGGAATAATAACACTAAGCCTGATGATCATACTTTATGCAGAAAACAGTCTTAATTGTAATAGGGGACAGTTATAAAAAAAACTTACAGAATTAAATAGTGTTGTTTTTACAACCTGTATATACTATCTGGATAAATGTGCAAAAGTGAAATTTGGAAGAAAACCCTACCAATATATTAAATGCGTTAAAATGTAGGTTGAATTTTTAAGTTCGCCTCAACTGATTGGCGAACGGAATTATCTACACACATGAATATGGTGTGAAGGTATAGTCAAACGAGTATGCATAACCCGATAACAACCTCGTTGTTTCCTCCATAGATAAAGTGTGGAGTGTCTCAAAAACTGTAGACGATACAAGTAGTGTGCACATGGATACGACAATTAGTGACCTATACAAGTCAAAATATGTGACAGTGATAGGCGGTTGTTCAAGAAAAACATGAATTTTCTCTGAAAGGAGATTGATATATTTTTTAAACGTATGCAAATGCAATGCTATCAAATGAAATCTCAACTGAATGCAAATATGAAGCAAAAACAAGCAAGGAAAATAAACAGAACCCTCTGTTACTTTTGTTTTTAAGGCGGTATTCAAAAAAAAAAATATTTTTCCACGCTCAACAACTTAAAATTTTGAGACGCATTCTCAGACTCATTTTTAAAAGTAACAACAGGAAACTTGGTGGCGTGATTTATAAAGACATTTATAAGGGCCCCATATTTTTTATTTTTTGTTCAATTAATTAGAAATTGATTTACAGACAATTATTTTCACAGTACGATCATTTTTTTTTTGTTTCCAGCGCTATCGCTTCTCGAAATTCGGTTCAAAATGTCCACTTTGACAGTATGTTTAGAAATATATTCTGCCTTTATCAAACAATCGAGACAATACGGACATTATAAAGTTTCTGAATAAGAGAACCTGCTAACTGGATGCATTTTAGAGCAAAAATGAATTTGCAAATGTGTCTCAAAATAAGCAGTTTGGATTTGAATACACCCTTAAGAAGCAATTTATTAATTAGAACTTAGCGTTTTCATTCGAAAACGCAAGTTTTCAAAATTGTAAAATTAATTTAACATCTGCTATTATTTGTTTTTATCAAATGTAATACGTGAAGTTGATTTTGGATATCATTATCTATACAGTTAAATATTGTATCTATGTGCTCAATGTGTATTTTCTTTCTAAATCAATGATTATATCAGGGATGGCGAATCTGTTGAATGCGTGACTAAGGCGGCACGCGCGATTATTTCTGTGGCACGCAAAAAATTATATTTAAAATCATTCAAAAGTTAAATTTTTTTTTAAATCTTTTAAAAGTAGTTATGCTTAACACATACCAATTATTTAATAAAATGCAATTATTGTTACATGAATTTAACAAATCAGAAAACTTCCATTTTATCTGATGCTATGCATAGTTATGAAACCTTTTGCCTTTCTATATAAACTTTAAAAGTTTTATTCTTCATAAGATAGCACTGCAATAAAAAGACTATTAGACCCAATTTCACTATGTAGAATAGTAAAAATAACAGAATTTGATCCAGGTATATATCTGCTTTCATCGAACGTACACCAGCAAAAATATTATTAATAAATTATTAATGCATTTCTCATCCATATCATAAAATGATTGTTGCATTTAAGACAGTTTGAATATTACTAAAGTAAAAGTTCTCCGCTTTTTTCATGTATTAGAGTACATACCACTTAAATGAATCATATTTTTCAATCAAAATTACTTTAATCTTAATACATAAGTATTTTATTTAAATGTAATGACTTAAAACAAACTTTAGATCCAAAGCATATAATTTGCATATGCATAAACATTTTCTTCAATTTGTGGGTTTTCAAACACCTATAGAGCTTAATATATTACCAACCCTTTTACATAATACACCAACAATAATAATATTAGAAGTATTAGCATGCATACTCTTTAGATGTTAAAAAGAGGTTAGATGTTAGGGCATGCAAGAAGTAACATTTGTATTATTCTAAAAGTCACAATAGGGAAAGTGATGACATATGTACTCATATTATACCTTATATCAATAACAATTTACTTTTTAAGTTAAATTACCTTATCAAAATAATTTAATCAATGACATTTCATCTCCAACTATAATATTGAATTATAAGTTTTAAAAAGAATTAAAATTTAAATCAAACACTGAATTTTAGAGTTTTAAGCTATCAGCACATTTCATATTAAACATAAATTTCAAAAAAGAATATGGTTTTGCAGAAATATTTCAGTGAGAAACATAGTTAACAGGAGAAACCAAAATAAGATTTACATACTTTTACAGGATGACAATTCCATTGTGTCAAGGCGAAGGTGACTTAAAAAAATAAACATACACAAATGCTGCCTGCAGCTTTGGTAGAAGAAAACAAATAAACAGTCAGTCTTCACATTTGACAATCCAATCGAGCTAGCATAGAAAAGATTTTTACAATGGTAAAGGCATCCTAAAAAAATGAAGATTAGTTTACAAGTTATACTGTTTATGATTACGAGGGCGAAGATCATAATGTTTTGTGCTTTGAGTAAGATTTGTTTAGAACTGTAGTGTTACTACCAGATGTTTGTGAAGGCACTGAACTAAGTGAATGCGAAGATGTTTGCTGGCACTTTGAAGAGGTGTGAATTTGAGGAGATGTATTGTTATTAGTGTGAGAGCAAGAAGAATCACAATCAGCAGTATGAGCACGAATATGTCGTTTCACAGGAGAAGATGCACTATCAACAGTTGGTTGATCATGTGTTGCACTTCTAGATGAATCCGCAGGATGAAGCAATGCTTCATTTCTTTTCTGGAGTTTCAAGATTCTGTTAGTATGAATTAACATAGGTGATGCTTGATTATTGTTGCAATCTTGAATTTGAATAAGTAATGGTGAAATTATTTTCTTTATCATATACGGTCCTTGTACTTTTTTGTTAAATACACTGGGAAATTTTACATAAACAATTTCATCAACTTTGATATTAGCAAATTTTAATTTTTCCCTTGATTTTTGATACACTTTTTGTCTAGAAGACTCGTTATTTTTGTAAGCTTGATAGTATACTTTTTCAATAACATCCATTAATTTGTGAATTTCATATGCAGTGTTAAGAATTTTCCAGGAAGAATGGGTTTTATAATTAGCATAAATATCATTAGCATAAATACATTAAACATTACTAAAATGACTTGTCAAAAGTAAATAAAACACACAATGCAATTATCTGGCAAAATTATTTTAAATCCAAACACTTTAAAATACTTAAGTAAGCCACTTATCAAATATATCACACATTCCACTAATCAAATATTTCAATAAGAATGCAATTTTTTTTAAAAATTTTATAATATAACAAAATATAATTTAATAACTGTCATGTCGTTAAGGTTTCTAACGGTTTAGGCTCCAAAGAGGGAACTGTGGTGGTTGGATGATAGTTCCTTTTTTTATACAGTGGAATCTTGTTAATATTACAAATAATATATATTTGGGCTTGTGATCAAAAGAATATAGTGAGTACATATATTGTTATGGCCGCAAAAGACCACTTCGACATGACATTAAAACAAAGAATTATTAAATAATTATTCATGCAAATTTATAATCCAGAACAATGAAGATAAAAATAAAAATTGTTACCTGCAGTCATCTGAAAGAAATAAGATAAAGAGCAAGTGAAAGAATTTGCGCTGCAAATTTTCATCATTGAATACAATCTTTATTCATAAAGAGATTTTCTTCTAAAAAATATTACTAAATGGATGATCATTTTTATAGCTCCATTTTTTTAGCACAAATAATCGATACTTTTTTTTTTAATCTTCCCTCAGGGAGTTCGGAGGCAATCATGTTAAAAAAATATATTTTCTACGACTTATCATCAACCGAATACAGAACGTCGCATTATTTGAAACAGAACAAAATTAATTATCCGCATACAGGACCAGTAGGATCTGTGCACTTATCACAAATAAGAACTACTCATCGCGTCTCCATTGTGGAACTGCAAAAATCTTTGCCGTACTTAGAAGATAATTTATAGGCTGTCAAATGTCACATTTAAAAAAAGGATATTTTCTTCATATCGTAACTTTAGATGTACGCATTTTGTACATTTTTTCACAGCAGCAAGCCAAGCGATCACCTTACATTCTTATGGCAAACGTCTCAGTGTCTGTGTGTGAGCGCGCAGCTTCAGCACTGACTGGGAACGGAGGGGAGGGGGGTGCCAAAAATTGAAAAACGCCAATCGGCAGAGATAAAAAAAATACGTATTAAAAACATTTGAATCTGATTGGCGAGGGGCGGAGCTTAGAACAGGAAGTGAGCATAGGCAAAGAATGATATCGAAGCTTCCAGTAAAATCCAATTCCGGAAGTGCACATGTAACAAAAAAGATTACTATCAATTTTAAAAAGCGAAATGTTATGAAAGAAAGAAAAGTTTACAGAGGCAGTTTTAAAAAGGAAAGAATTAAAATAATTTTGAATGTGAATTTTAAAATTAAATGAATAAGGACTAATAAAATATTTCTTAAATTGAATTAAAATATGGCAGTGGTTGTAAGAACCACAACAATAGGTTATTCTTTTTTCCAATTCTTTTGAAAGAAATTGAAAGAAATTTTTGAAAAATATTATTTTTTTAAAGAATTATTCTATACTAAATGGAATTAGTAATTCTAAGGATGTTAACATTATCTAATGTTTAATCTGAGTAATTTAACAATGTTAATATTTTTTTAAATTTTAAATCCGTTTCTATAGAGTTAGACCAGTAGAAATAGCGTAAAAAAGGGCCTTGCCTTGCAAAAATTCGGGTAGTTCTGATTTTTGGATATGTTTAAAAGGTTGACCATCTAATAAAAAAAACCAAGTTTTCGACCTTCTGGACCTTGTGCGTTTTTCACAAAATTGAAAAAAACAATATTTTTCGGCCCTTTTTTCGATTTTTCTTAAATAACTCAATTTTACTGGATTTTACAGAAAAAACACTTTCACCGTTTTGTAGAACATAAATTTCTCTACAACATGCAGTATTCATGTTTGTAAATTGTCCAAATAGGGGGTGAGATACGGAGCCGGGAAAATAGGGTAAAATTTGAAAAAGTGCTAAAAACCACAAATGACGTTAGTTTTTGCTTAATAACCTACATTTAGTGCGTTTTAGAGACAAAAGTGTCATTATAAATTTTGTAAAGCATTAAGTAATCTATAAGTTTCATTTATTAGATCATTAAATATCTATAATAGACTTTAAAAATCAAAATAATACAATTTATGGTTAAAACAAAAAAATACCACCTGACAAGTCATTAATTTAAAAACGAGCTTTTATTGTTGATATTGATTAAACGATGCATTTAATTAATTATCGTATGTACAATAATAGATAACTGTTGAATAGTTGAGGGGGGAAGGGGGAGCGAAGTTAACCAGAAAACCTAATCGGTAGACATAGGTGCAGGGCCAAGAATTCAAAGTCGAAAGTAAAATTAACAGCTGGGAATCCTTCTATATATGAAAAAAGTAATGGTTTGGAAATTGACCAATGAAAATCTGCGTAGATATTCCGGGTTATTCTCATCGCTTTTTTACTAGGGACATTTTTGAGGTGCGATTACTTTTTTTCTAGCCATCCTACGGATTCGAAAATCACACCACCAGACGCAAAATGTAACAATCTTTCAGAAATTCAAAAAATTATCACTTTCGGACAATAAAAACTAAAAAAAACCTTAAAAATCGAGTAAAAAATTTTTTATTGAAAAAGTCATTATTTTATATTGTTGCCAATTTCTAAATAAGCGCAAAGGATTATGTTTTATCTCAAATAAAAAATGTATTCGCGCGAGACTATTAAAAACAATAATGAAAGTTTAAAATAATAATTAAATGATCACTTGTTGAAAGCAGGAAATAAAGAAAATTACTTCATAAAAATTGTGTTTACACATGAATATTAAAAATAAAAAAGATGAATTAAATGGAACAGCATTATAATCAGTTAAATGAAAAAGCATTATAACCAGTTAAATGAAAAAGCATTATAACCAGTTAAATGAAAAAGCATTATAACCAGTTAAATGAAAAAGCATTATAACCTGATTACAAAAGATAGTCGCCATTCGTGATATCATCATCATCATCTATTTAAAATAGGATACATCACCAGGTTTTAAGAGGTTGTGAAATCAGAACGGGGGTTGGTGAGCGTAGCGTTTAGGGGGTAGAGCCCCCTAGTAATGTAAAAAAATACTTGAAAGATAAATAAGTTATAATTTAGAAATTTTAAAAAGGAAAAGGAGTATCTAAGGCCGAAACTAAGGGTGGTGGGAGCAAAAGGAGCATGTGGCCCGGGCGCTACACTGTAAAAAATGACCAATGTTTCTTATTTTATGAAAATATGCTATAACCACGAACGAAAATATAATATAATCTTCTGAGTTATCCGAAATTTCAAATAGCATGTACATTTTTTTCCAAATTTAACCCTATTTTCCCAGCTCTGTATCTCACCCCCTTATTTGGACAATTTACAAACATGAATATTGCATGTTGTAGAGAATTTAATCTTCTACAAAATGGTGAAAATGCTTTTTCTGTAAAATGCACTTAAATAAAGTTATTTAAGAAAAATCGATTCCATTCTAGCGCCCGGGCCACATGCTCCTTTTGCTCCCACCTCCCTTAGTTTTGGCCTTAGATACTCCTTTTCCTTTTTAAAATTTTAAAATTATAACTTATTTATATTTCAAGTATTTTTTTACATTATTCCCAGCTATTAATTTTTCTTTCGACTTTGAATTCTTGTCCCCGCACCTATGTCTACCGACTTTTTTGGTTAACTTCGCCCCCCCCCCCATCAACTATTCAACAGTTACCTATTATTGTACGTACTGTAATTAATTAATTGCATCGTTTAATCAATATCAAAAATAAAAGCTCGTTTTTAAATTAATGACTTGTCAGGCGGTATTTTTTTGTTTTAACCATAAATTGCATTATTCTGATTTTTAGAGTCTATTATAGATATTTAATGATCTAATAAATGAAACTTATAGACTACTGCACGCTTTACAAACTTTATATTAACACTTTTGTCTCTAAAACGCACTAAAAGTAGGTTATTAAGCAACAACTAACAACATTTGTGGATTTTTGCACTTTTTGCAAATTTTACCCTATTTTCCCGGCTCCGTATCTCACCCTATATTTGGACAATTTACAAACATGAATACTGCATGTTGTAGAGAATTTTATGCTCTACAAAACGGTGAAAGTGCTTTTTCTGTAAAATCCAGTAAAATTGACTTATTTAAGAAAAATCGAAAAAAGGGCCGAAAAATATTGTTTTTTTTTCAATATTGTGAAAAACGCACAAGGTCCAGAAGGTCGAAACCTTGGTTTTTTTTATTAGAGGGTCAACCTTTAAAACATATCCAAAAATCAGAACTACCCGAATTTGTGTTATGTAAAATGCTATTTCTACCTGACTAAGTAATTTTCTTAAATCTGAAAAACAAAATCCGCTGTAAATAAAACAAGAACTTAAAATCATGCGTCAAGCATAGATTATGTAACACTTTCCAACGCTTCCAAAATAATTTTACAAATCATTACCGTTTAATAAGCTGAAAGATAATATCTAAGTAAACAATTTGGAAAACGAATAACATATTTAAAAACGTAATTTCAGGAATTTCCAACATATATTTCCAACATATACAATATTCGGAAAAATATCCGAATACTTTTATTCAGCCCTGTATATGATCTATAGATTTGTATATATAGTACATAAGATGCTAAATTTTAATTTTGTTTGGAAACGCATAGCGCAGTTTAAAATTCTCCTTCTGGAGTTTCTGTCCATAAACGGAAATGTATTCGCGAACTTTTGTGCTGCCCTGTATATGATCTACAGAATTTATACACACACCAAGTAATAGACAAAATGTGAGTTAAATTTAAAATTGCGTTCAGTAACTTAAAACGAACTTCCAGGAATTATTGTTAACAGACAGTAGAGAATTATTTTGTGTGTTCCTGTAAATGAACGATGACTGCTATACACTCAATTTTGTAGTAAACCTCTTGTAATGCACTTTAGTGATATATATAAATTTCAATGCGTTTAAAATTGTGAAACATTATTTAATTAAACCGCAAACGATTTTTCTCCATCGACCGACGTAATGTAACAGAATTCTTTTGACTGGCCCTGTAAAGTAAGTATAAGTGCTATGCACTTCATATTCCATATTAAGCTTCTTGTGATGCACCTTATTGATATATATCAATTACAATGTGTTTGAAATTGTGCAACATCATTAAAATAAACCGCAAATGATTTTTCCCCATAGACCGTAATGTAACGGAATTATTTTGAGTGTCCCTGTAAAAAAACTGTAAGTTCTACACACTTCAGTTGAAATAGGGAACATGCTATAAATAACGACAATAACATATAAAAATTGCAGGGCAATCCGAGCATATGTACAGCAGCTAGAGCACGGACTGACGGCAGACGGCAAACGGCAGAGGACCATGCGGCAGATGGCAAGACAAACCGAAGTCACAAACACTTTTCAACTAGGTTGGAAGGTGTTAAAAAGAAGATCAAAACTACATTAACTAATGGCTTAATTTCCTTAAAATGCATTTATGTTCATAAAATAATAATAATGAAAGGACACCTTTCATTTTAAGTTACTTTGTAGTATATCTACAGATATACTTAACAAATCTATTTTGAACGTCGGGTGTATAAGGCCCCTGTTTGTTTTTATATTCTTCAGTGAATATTTAATTACAAGGATAATTAGAAGAACAGTAATAATCTGAATAAAAATATAATATTTGCGATCACCTTGTAATAGAAAACGTTTGAAATGGTCCGTTTCTGAAGCAAATGATTACATGGACTCTGTTCAGCGATTTTATGCATTTGTGTAAGAATAGTAGGTATATTCAAGACGATATAAACGTCTCTGTACAAAAAAAAATCCCCATAGCTCTATAGTTTCACTATAGTTTTTTAACAAAATTTAACGCCATATATATATATATATATATATATATATATATATATATATATATATATATATAAACATGACAAAGTGCAGTAAACACACAATCGTGAAATTAAAAAGTGTATATATTGACGACTAAAGTATGAGCTATTGACTATTGTATGAAATAAATTTTAACTGCAAATGGGCAAATGATATCAAAAACTTTTTTCATAATTTGGTAATGAAATATTTCGGGTAAAAATATTATTTCAAATTCTACAACTAGGCCAGTCTGGTATATCATGAAAATTTAAAAAGGTATCGGTAAAACAGTGAATGGACTGAAAATTTGTGGGAAAAAAAGTTATCATCCAGATACTTTCAGAAAACAACTGAAATGCAACTTACTAAATTGGATATTTCTATCTAAAATTGAGCGATATTGAACGATCTATTTCATATGTTTTCCTATATGTTTTACTACCAAATTATTAAACAAAAATTTGGTATTATTCTCGCATGTGTAATTAAAAATAATATGAAATGCTGATATTTCTTTAAATATTCTTTTTTAATTTCAGATACTGATTCTACTGCACTTTTCGAAGTCGTTTGAAAGTTGCGTTAAATTTAGTTTAAAAACTTGCATGCTACATATATATATATATATATATATATATATATATATAATTAATTATTATAATAAATTATAATATATATATAATTTATATATTAATTAATAATTTATATATTATATATAATTTATATATAGTTAATTATAATATATATATATAATTAATTTTTTGTAGAAACGTTTATATCTTTACGAATATACATGCTTTTCACATACAAATACATACAGAAGTTGAACAGGGTTCGAATAGTCATTTGATAAAGTGACAGAATATTTCCAGTATTTTCCATTACAGAGTGATCGCACGCTGTAATTGATCTCTCTATTATTGTTGAGCCTGTAATTAACGTCATGACTACAGTTTCACTTAAAAATATGATGTTAAACTTGTTCTTTACATATTTAAAAGTCAAGGGGGTTTCGTCAAGAATTTCTGTAAATAATGAAAAATCTGAATCCACCATGCTCTCTGCAGCTTGGAAAAACTTGTTTAACTCAATCTTTTTTTTTTTTTTTTGTTATTCATTTTTATGTTTGTTCACATTATGAATTTTTACTCTCTATTTTACTTTTATTTTTTGTGCATTACACTATTATTATATATTTTTTATTTTTTATTTTATATTATGTTATTTTTTTTTCACTCTTTTTTTCCAACTTTTTCCACAATTGTCCTTCCTTGCTGAATTCTAGGTAATTATCTCCTGTGATTGGCTGATGCCTTTTGCTTTCCTATTTGATGTTCTCTTAATATGCCAATATCTCACTCCTATTAACTTTCAGTTTTTCTCCTACCTTCAAAGTAGTTACACTTCTTCTTTGTGCTTGATGAAGAAAGACAAAGTTCTTCCGAAAGACTTGGCATTCCTTATTTGATGGTGTTATTAAGAATTTTTTTATGCTGTTATGTTTGACAATAAGTCTGAAATCGAGTTTCAGGTCATTATCCGTAATTTATGAGGATAAGTGTATATCAGATTTTTGATGATAAGATGATTAAGATTTTTCTCAAATTATATTCTGATTGACGTCTGTTTTAGCATAATCTTTATGCAATAACTATTTTATATGTTTGTGGATTAACTATTCAAAAGAATAAAATAATAAAAAATTGCAAAACTGAGACAATTTTCCGTAGCCGTTTCATTTAAATAAACATTTTCTCTCATGAAATCCGTGTGCAAATATGCAATAAAATCTTGAAAATGACAAGAAAATAATAAATTAATAACAAAATGTATAACAGACAAAATTAGTCCCTCCTATGAATAATAAAATCTACAAATGGATGATATTTTAATCTTAAGAAAATAAAGGGTATTTTTATGTAACATTTTAAAAAGATATTTTCTTTTATTGCAGTGTTTATAAAATATCACTCTATCACATATTATAATTTGAGTTGGATATGTGACATAAATTTGAAGTCGTTTTTTGCAGGAATAGATTTTATCATTCATCTCTTTCTTTTATAAAAGTAAAAAAAAAATGTATTTGTTATCAAATCTCATACTAAACCGATAGAACAGTAATATTTATACCAAACGGAATTATTCAGGTAAAAATATCACTTTTGTATGGTATTTTTTTCTGCTGCAGAATGTTTTTGCATTGCATAAACATTTGAGCACGGTAAATGGTCAGAAAGAATAACAGACAGAATAGGAAAAAAATGATCTCATTTGTTATTTCCGTCAGAAAAAGTAGATATATATCCTTAAATCTTTTGTCTGTATCACATTAGAGAAAAAATATACAGTTTTCTTTCTATTACTTTTTGTTAGGAAAAAAGTGTTTTTTTAATATTTTCAAAAAAGTAATGCTTTAATGTTTTATAAACTCCAGTGGTCCCAAGTCAGGTTTTCGCACAGTATTCTTTGCAATTATTTGCTGACAGCACTTTTCATGAATTTTCATTTAATTGAAAATTTTCTAACAATGTGTTTAAACGAAATTTGAATACACTTTGTAAAAAGCCTATTCAAAACTGTTCGAAGGGCATTGCCTAAACGTTTGAGTGCGGTAAATGGTCAGAAAGAATAGCAGACGGAATAGGAAAAAAAATGATCTCATTTGTTATTTCCGTCAGAAAAACTAGATATATATATCCTTAAATCTTTTGTCTGTATCACATTAGAGAAAAAATAAACAGTTTTCTTTCTATTATTTTTTTTAATGTTTTAATGTTTTATAAACTCCAGTGGTCCCAAGGGAGGTTTAGCAGGCCTGTATAGGCATTATATAATCATCCCGTCTTTAAAAATTATATTTTTTAACACTTTCCAACTTTGTTGAAAAGTGTTTATGACTTTGGTTTGTCTGTCCGTCTGGCTGTGCTGTAGCTCTCGTAAATGTACTCGGATTGCCATGAAATTTTTGTTTTGTATCTGCACTTACTATAGCATGATCCCTAATGAAAATGAAGTGTGTAGCATTTATAATTTATTTACAGGGGCAAACCAAAATGTTCAACTACATTACGGTAAATGGAAAAAAAAAACATTTCAAGTGCATTTTGATGATGTTATGCCATTTGAAAAATGATGAAATTTATATACAATTATGTAGAGAAATAAAACATGCTTTTTCTAAAATATGGTTCCCAATTAATTTAATATTTATTTACAGGGTCACACAAAATAATTCTGTCACACATTTTCCACGGGGAAAATTCGTTTTAAATGTAATGATTTTTCAATATTTAAAACATAATGAAATTCAGATGTATTATTGAGATGCATTGTAAATTGCACACCGAATAATAAGGTGTGAATTGCGTTTATCGTTCATTTATGTTGACACACAAAAGAATTCTGTTGTACTGTTTGTTCAATAATTACAGTCTATGCGTGATAAGTGTGTTTTCAACTTTGGTTTGGATTTTTTCGTTTGACTAAATGTTTGTATAGTACGTTGCGTGTATGAATTCTGTTGATCATATACAGGACTACACAAAGGAATTCGTGAGCATTACTAACTATGAAAGTAAATTGCTTAAGGGTATTTTTAATTTTGTCGCGTATATTCCTGCTCAACTATATTAGACTAATAGAAGTTTATGGAATAGAAATAAATTCATTTACGCGGCTACGCAAATAACAAGATACATTGTTGTTTATGGTTGGTAATTGCTGGAAGCCAGTTTTAAGTTGCCTTATACGTTTTTTACCTGAATTAAATTTTAGCATAATATGTGTTGTGTACAAAAGTCTTTAGATAATATACAGGGTTGTACGAAAGATTTCGAGTGCATTTCCATCGATACGAAAATTGCTATATGCGTATTTTCCAACTGCCGAAAATTGCTATATGTGAATTTTCTAACTCAGCTCAATTTTATCATGCTATGTAGAATATATCCATGTCTATAGGTCATATACAGGTCTGCATAAAACAGTTTGACTAATATTTTTACTATTGAAGGTAAATGTTAAAACTGGATTTTTAAATGTGTCAGCTGTTTTCTAAACTGTTTACTACATATCTTCTTTCACCTCATGTAATCGTGAAGTTTCGTTTGAGTTTTCTAAATGTGTTGGAAAGTGTTTCATAATATATGCTTGACGCATGATTTTTCATTTTTGTTTAATCTGAACGCATGTTATTTTGTCTATTATTCCTTTTTTCCTGTGTATAAATCTGTAACATTGCGCAGATTTTTAATAAATTATTTGCCCATATTTTTATAAGATCATGTGTCTTACCAGGTAGTTTACACTTAAATTGTTTATTCATTTGTTGCATAGTTTTACAGTTTCGCTTACATTCATCACAAATGCTGTAAACCGTATTTAATCATCTCATTAAATCACCCACTGTCTTATCAAAATAATAAAAATCATCTTAGTTTCCGTATTTACCTTACTTTAAAGAGTTTACCTTTCAAGATAAATAACAAATGATTTCTCCACATTCAATTGCCAGGGAAGATTTATCCGTTTAATAGATGGTCATTAAGCACAGCGTTGACCAATGAGCTCTCTTTGGAGTAATTTCCTGCCCATTAAATACTCGATTTAGGAGTACCAGAATCAATCATCGTTGGAAAATCATTTCGTTATGTTGGGTTTATATATTATTTTATTTTTCAATTAAATTAAACATTATTTGAAAACGTACTAAGAAGGTAAATTGAAAAAATAAGTAAATTGAAGGAGTAAATATTAAGTTAAAGACAATTACAGGATGCTTAATGTTTTGAAGATGTTATTTTATTTTGTAAAGATTTTACTATTTGTTTTGAAAAATGATTCAAATTTTAAATATTTTTCATGGCGATTTTGTTTGTAGAATTTTTATTATTGCCATACCTCATTTCATGAAACTGTACTATTTTATTGGAATGCATTTTGGAATAAATTCGTGCTTTATAGGAACTGTATTTCTACAGAAATAAATTTTCTTTCAAATTTGTATAATTTATAAAGTGTTGTTTTTGTTATTTCTAATACAATAAAATATTTCATGATCACTTCTTTTGCTAAATTTTAAAGGGATTGCAGATATTTCTTTCTCTTATTATTTTTTGTTTTTATTTTAATAACATTATTTTTAGAAGTACAGGGCAATTAAAAATGATAGACTATATTTTATGCTGTTGCATTTTCTTAATTATACATTGTATGTTTATGATGTAAATAGCATTCTGTTATAGTCAATTTAAAGTTTATACATGCTCAATGTGCCCCTCTCTAATTGAGCATAAAACATTTCGACAGTAGCTTGAAATATTCAACAATGATGAAGACTCTGGGCCATTAAGTTACTTTAAGACCCTAGGCAGTGCTTTCTTTCACCCCCCCTAACGCTTTTCCATATTAAAATAGAGTTCGAATCTTTTTTTCTGGTATTTTAATCCAAGTATAAATTTAAAAATACACAAGACTTAAAATTTCATTTTTAACGGTGTATAAAGGGATATTAAAAACACACAAAAAATATCACATTAATCTTGTATATGTACAAGTTTTTATTGCTCAAAATAGTTTTCACAGATTTGGTAAAGACTGTTTTAATAATTATACGGAAAATAGATTATTTTTAATTATACCAAAAAATATTTTAAAATATTCTTTAATTTTCACCATTAGACATTTATCCTTATCATGCATTATAAATCCCAAATGTAGAAATTCAATTATTTTTTACATCTTAATTTCAAGTTTTCAATCTTTAGTTTTTACAAAATTCTTCACAGTTATTTTTATCTCCCGAGAGTTATATATTAAAACTCTCATATTTGTTCGGAATATTTAAAACTGGCGGGATCTAAAATATACCCATGTAAACACTGTGGAAATAAGGAACTTTGAAAAATGTCTCGCTAATATTCAACTTGGTAAGTTATATCCAATGGTTGGAGCATGATAGTTGAGATTTTTTCCAACAGAGCGAAAATATGCCTGGACCCAGACTCGAACCTGGGTACTTTGGTTTGCCGTACCAACGCTCTCCCTACTGAACTATCCAGTCTACATCCTGCCTGGCATATTTCACTCATATTTGTTAGGAACGTAATGATGAACATAATACCTGGGCCATTTTCAGAATTTTTTGTGACTTTTGTGAATTTTGTGTTGTCTCTCTTACAATGGGTAGACGAAGCGTGCTCTTAGAATTAGGCTGAAAGAACACCAAAATTATGTTAAAAAGCAGGAGTGTGAGAAATCTACAATAGCTAAACATTGTTGGGATTCCAACCACAGGTTTAATTATTCAGAAGCTAAAATTATCCAAAAATGTAATTCAGTTATAGATCTCGAATTTTACGAGGGTTACTTTATTCACAAACATAGTTCATCCTTGGTAAATGATATGACTAGCACCCCTTTTTTCTCGCACGAGTGGAGGGATCCTGCGCAGTGACTCCTTTTTTCAGTTATTTCTGGTTAACTATATCATTTCTTTGGGTTATATAAACTCTTTCTTTATCAATTTCATTCAAGCCAGTACTCGGGGTTATAACCGAGGGGTACTTTGAGCCCATTTTTATCACTTTTTTTTTCGCACTGAGGAAGGGGATCGAGGAATCCTTGAAACGGCCGTATGCGGTTTTCTGTGCCAATTTTTAATATTTGTGCGTTACAACGTTGTTAGTGGTTTTGGTTTATGAACATATTACATACTTAAGGAATCAAACATAAGTGAAGTTCTTTATATCATATTTAGAGAACAAAATTCATTTTTATGAGCAAAATATGCTATTCTAATTGATAATCTGTTATACAAGTAATAGTTATATGAGATTGAAATTCTTGCCTCATCTGCAAATTAATTTATGCAGAAAGGGCAGAAAAGTCTTAAAAAAAAAGGAAATGTAAAATAACTATTTATTAATATAAATTATTTAAGAGCGTAAATAAAAATTACCAATAATGCAGTTTTCTTATATTTATTTATTTATATATTACTGCGAAATTCCATTTCATTATATTGTAGTTTATCGAATTCATTGGTACTGTTCTATCTACATTTGTTTGAATCTTTCAAATATTTTTATTTTTATTACAAACAAACGTTTAAAACATTAATGAATTTTTAAACCTGTTAATAGACTCTCTCGCTTTCATTTATTTGCATTTTAATTCTATTAATGCTGTTTGAAATAGTTATGCGGGAGTATTGATTAATGCCGAATTAAATAGTAAGTGCCTATAATGCGCTAAAATAGATCAATGTAATACTTTTTGAAGAAAATAAAACTGCTATTTTTGAAACTTCTATTTTTTGTTTACATTTACAATACAATTTTTAAGAATTTAAGGATGAAAGTAATCGTTAAATGACGCCCAGATGGAAAACACATAAAAAAATAATTTTAAATATGAGGTACCTGTAACAAATAAGGCCTCGTTAAGGTTATATAATCACAATAAACTGTGTTATGTGAGAATTAATATTTTAAATGTTATAGAATCTAATATTTACTCACATTTTTACAACAGTAAATCATGCATTCTCTTGTCGCTATTTAATTGTCGCCACACCCAGAAAAAGGATTTGATTAAAACTACAAAACATGTTTTGTTGAGTATATTTTGGTTGTTTTAGCAAAATTCAAGTAAAATTTAACCATTTTACTAGAATTAACAAAACATTTTTTGCTGACGATACAATTTTTTTTTTGGAATTACAAAAAATAATTTCTTTTGTTGATTCAAACAAAATTTCCATTGACCTATATTTAACAAAAATTTTGTTTAAATATAGGTCAATGAAAATTTTGTTTGAATCAACAACAAAAAAATATTTTCTGCAATTCCAAAAAAAATTTTTGTATCGTCAGCAAAAAATGTTTTGTTAATTCTAGTAAAATGGTTCAATTTTACTTGAATTTTGCTTAAACAACCAAAATGTACTCAACAAAACGTGTTTTGTAGTTTTAATCAATTCTTTTTTCTGAGTGCAGTAGAGTTAAAAACAAAAGATACTTTAAAGTGGCTTTATTAGGAGTATGTGTTTTAAATAAAGCCATAATTTTCTAAATACATGATTAAACTATAATTAATTGATATTTTGTATGTAATACACCAAAATAAAACAACAACAACAAAAAAAACGATTTCTCCTTCTAACACTAACACAATATCCTGAAGCTGTTCTATTTATACGTTCTTTTTATTCTATACTTTTCGAACAACCACAACTGCTGCTTCCATTTGCACTTCACTCTAATGAGCTCTCTTTGACCACCGATTTGGTAGATTCCATAGTTTTCTACAAAGATTGACACAGAAAATGTTTATTTATCTTTGGTAAAGATAAAATACGATGAAAATCAAGTGTTCCTTAATAAGTCTAGGCCTTATACAGTCTGGCCTTATTGCGGAATTTCTGTTTTTCACATAATTTACTTTCAAACACAAACAGAATTAAAAAATACAGAATATTTCAGTATACGTTCAAAAAGATCGTTAAATTATCTCCAACACCATGCAAAGATTGCATTCGCCAACATGCAAATATTGTAACATTCAATCAATAATCTAAGATGATTACTTACTGTTTTTAATAACGACGAACAGTGGGGTCGTTTGATGATCTAGGCGGACAAAATTCATTTTTCCAATTATCTCGGAATTTAATAAGACCACGTATACTGGTAGCTAAATGACTTCTTTGTCGAGATCCATACGCGTTTTTTCAAAAAACAAAAATCCTAGGTGTCGATTAACTACGACCGTAAAAATGCAGACGATTTGAGTGAGATTCAATGGTTGCACTAGTTTCCTGTAAGTTCGAAAGCACGTTGTGACTATTCTATTTTAGTTGCAGGCAGGAGTTTACTGACATATGTCACATTTGTCACAAAATTCAATCTATTGTTGTTTGAAAATAAGCATCATCTTGTTTACAAACTTTATCTTAATTTTTAACACAGTGTTAAGCATTATTAAACACTTAGAATTTTTTAAAATCAAAGTGTCATTCTTACAGTATTGGAATGTTCAGAAAACTACTGCAAAAGTTTGCAAATCATTAAGTTATATTAACTGGCAGTGATATAACTTAATGTTTAGTATGTTTAGTAGTATGTTTAGTGTAATGTTTAGTAGTATAACCAAATGTTTAGTATAAATCTTGCAAGTCAATTTTAAACCACTTTTAATTATCTTATTGATATGAAATGTTGAATACATGTGTAGTATATTTCTTTTAAATGTTAAAATAAATGCTTAAAGGTGTAAATTAACAACATAATATACAGTAAAATAACTTTTATTAAATTACTGACAGGTTTCAGCCCACTCGGAGCCATTTTCAAAAACAAATGAGAATGTTCTATAATTGCACGGTCTTTGAATTTATTATTTGAAATGCTATTATTTAATTTTTATCTATTTTTTAAAGGTACTATTCTATAAATATAAAGAACACCCGGAGAAAGGAATTGATTTAAAACAACAAAACATGTCTTGTTGACACATTTTGTTTGTTTCATGCAAAATGTTTAGTTGAAGCAAAAATTTCGTTTTGTTGCATTGACAAAAAAATATTGTTTACACTCTTACAAAATTTTAACAAAATTTCATCAATTTTACTTGAATTAACGAAATCTGTTTTTTTAATTTTACCTTAATTTTGCAATTTGTATTTCCAGCAAAATTTTTTGCCTTTACAAAATTTAAATTGTTGTATAGTAGCCATAACTCTCTCACGTAACTTGGTTTATTTGACTTATATAGCTGTATAATTAAAGGATTAACATAATTTTTGGATAATTAAAACTTTTTTAATTGGGACGGACCAAGGTAGTTTTAAAAATCCCCCTTTCCCATGTATTACTTTCTTCTATCTTTACAAGAAGAAAGTATTGCAGTCGTGAAAATTTTCAACGTCTGGTTTTCGACGGATTTTAGAAGGTCCTGAACACGATTTGACTGTTTTTAGAAAATGACTGTCTATGACTCTGTCTGTCTGTATGCGACAAAAATTTTGAAGGCGCTCTATTTCAAAGAACTAATGTACGAAATTTAATAAATCTTTATATTCAGTTACTTCCTGATATAAATTGGTGCTGATCCGTTTTTGGCGTTAATCGCGCAACAGGTAGCGCTGCTATGTTGCAATTTTCGCGATTTCTGCAATAGATTCGCAATTTCTCAAGAATTAATGTACTGATTTACATCAAAATACAGATTGAGTTAGACCTTGACATAAATAGAAGTTGATTACGTTTTGGTGTAAATAGCCAAACAGGTGGCGCTGCTATGTTTTTTTTTCATGATTTTCACTATAACTAAATCTCAAGAACTAATGCACGGATTAATTTTTAAATCATTTTCTGCAGTGATTTATGCCTGTAATTCTTAAATAATACCCAGTGAATTTTTATCCTGCTTTTTTCAAGCGTAAACCGACAGAGTGAAAAATGTCCCAAGCCGGAAATCGTACCCGGGTCCTCAGAATAACGCTCTGAGGCCCCAGCATACGGCAACACAGTTAATTTTTAATTAATTTTCTGCAGTAAATTACGCCTGTAATCCTTGAATAATAACCAGTGAATTTTTATCCTGATTTTTACAGGCGTAATTCACGGCTGAAAATGAATTAAAAATTAACTATATGTTGCCATATGCTGGTCTTTGTATTTTCGTGTCATGTTTGCCGCAGAAATTTGCATGCTCATGCAGGGCCTGTTTACCGAATAGTCCCGGGAAGCCCGTGCTTACCCAAAGAAATACAAAGGTGCCCCCAAATTTACTTTTCAGAACAACTTTTTACAAAAAAAAAATCTATCAGGGTAAAAAATGCATTTTTTCCTTACGAAATTTTTATCTAAGAAGCTCGCTCTTTCGAAATTGTTGTTTACTCGAAATGTTGATGGTAAAATTTCAAATTGTTGCAGCATACCGAAAATGGATTTAGTAAATAACAAAGCAATTGGTAGAGGGGGGCCCCAGAGTAACGTCGGGCTTCCCCTACTTTTATATCTTAAGCGGACCCCGTGCTCATGATGACAATTCCATCCTGTGCTGCGGACGCAGCCGGTCCAACATATACAAGAGTGAGAGATTTCGAGTTTGGATATCGTTCCTTCTGGCTTAGTGGTTAGAGTCTCAAATCGTTATTCTGAGGACCCGGTTTCGTTTCCCAGCTTGGGACGTTGTTCAGACTGTAGGTTTACGCTTAAAAAACAGGATAAAAATTCACTTGCTGTTGTTCGAGGATTACAGGCGCAATTCACTGCTGAAAATGAATTACAAATTACCTAAAAAAAGTAGTTAAGTTTAGATTGGTTTTAATACAAAAAATAATTTTAAAGTAAATATTATAATTGTTTATGTAACAAAAACCTTTAGTTGTTAAAACAAAGAAAATTCTTAAAATAACACAAACCAATTGTTCTTTAAACCAACGATTTTGTTGCCGAAACTGAAAAAAACTTTTAAAGTAATAGATAATTATATTTATTTTGAGAAAACTTTCAAAAAAGAATTTTGTTAATTCAAGTATAATTGAACATTTTTACTTGAATTAACAGAAAATTTTTTTGCTGATTATACAAAATTTTTTGTTGGAATTGAAAAAAAATCAACAATATTTTTCTTGCTGATTCAAACAAATTTTCCATTGACCCATATTTAAACGGAAAGTTTTGTTGGGCTAAACAAATTTTTGTTGATTCATCAAAACTTGTCTCTGGGTGAAGAAAATATACGGCAAAGTATTTTAACATTTACATCTTAATTTTTTATGCTACTAAATATGTTTAAAAAACTAAAGTTACCCCTTGAAATATAATGGATTGTTAGTGAATAAAAGGCATTTCTCTAGTTAAATTTTATACGAAAGCAAATGCGTGCCTTTTAATCATCAGATAAAATAAATTATTTTTATTAGTGTAACGTTCAATAGTCGTTGCTACAGATGATTCACGTCTTACTTTTCACGCCTTACATTTAAAAGCTCACTTATGCTTTACTGTTATAAGGATGCAGACAAAAATGGAACCAGGAACTATTAAAGCCTTTTAACAATCATCTGTATAAAAAAAATAAACTTTTAAAAACGAAAACTACATAGAAAACTTTTAAACACTCTATAAATGTGAGTTGATTATAAAATACAGAACACTAATAGTTTAATTACGGAATGTGAATTATAAATGGTATTGATTTGGTGTATTATTGAAAACCGTAACATTATCTTATTACATTATAATAGAAATTTGATATGCAAAATTTCTCAAAAATATTTTTTTTCCCACAATTTGAAATTGATGGTCCAATAAATTTGTCACTTTATAAGAAAAAAATATCAAATAGAGACTAAAGCATAAATTTAACATATTCATATATCACTTTCAATTTTCCCTTATGTGCTTTTCAAAGTTTGCATTTACGAAAATCATAAAACCTAACAAAAACATTTTCTAAAGAATACGAAATAAATTAAAGGTGAGGATATTACTTATGCATCCACTTTTCGTCTTATCGAAATAAGTGTTAAATCAGTTCGTTTAGGTTTCTCATCTTTTGGTGTAGTCGAGGATATGTAAAATACAGTATCGTTTCCTGAGAATTAACTTTTATCCTTTTTAACACTTTCCAACATAGTTGAAAAGTGTTCATGAATTCGGTTTGTCTGTCAGTTTGACGTCTCCATGTCTGTCTGTCTGTCTGTCCGTGCTCTAACTCGCGTAAATATTTGTGGATTGTCAAGCAATTGATAAATGTTAATGAGGTTTAGTGTTGGATGTTCGGACTAGAAAATTAAATATGTAGCACTTATACTTCACTTACATCCTCAAAAGAATGACGTTACAGTGTGGTCTGTGGGGAAAAATTATTTTGCAATGTATTTTAATGATCTTACACTATTACAATTATATTGAAATTGATATACATAGCTGAAGTTCCCTACAAGATGCTTACTATCAAATGTGGTACGTGTAGCACTTTAAGTTAGCTTACAAGGGTACTCAAAATAATTCTGTTGCATAATTATCTATGGGGAAAAATCGTTTACGTACATTATTACAAACATTATAAAATTGATAATAGTGTCTTAGGTACTCTAAAACATGTTTTCTGTAGAATATCTAGTGTAAAGCATTTATCATTCATTTACAGGGCCAGATAAAAGTATTCGGGGTTTTATGATCTACGAAGGAAAAGTGTTTGCATCATATTTTAATTATATTACACTAATTCAAATATAATAAAATTAATATATATTGTTGAGTTTTACTGAAAGATATTTGTTGTGTAATGTGATGTGCAAATCTTTTATCGTTCATTTACAGGGACAAACAAAATGTTTCGGATTAAGTACTGCATCCGAAGTACAGTCTATAAGCGATAATTGATGGAAGTGCGCTTATAGTTAGGTATTCGTTTTTGAGTTTTAACTAAATTTTTGCATACTATGTGGTGTGTGTAAATGCTATAGATCATATACAGGTCTCCACAAAAGTATTCGTAAACATTACAGTGTATCAGCGTAAATTGCTTAAAAAGGGTTTTAATCCAATTATGCATTTTGAATGTGAACTATATTTAGTATACTAAAAAATTCTTGTAGAATATAAATAAAATCATATACAGGGTGAAGCGAAGCACTGGGTACATGACTACCTACATATGATAGCTTCTGGAAGTGTGATTTCAGTAGTTTTCAGCGTATACTTAAACTGGTGAATGTAAATGTCCAACTGTGTTATGTGTTTTATTACTAAATTAAATTGTTAACATGCTATATAGAGTATATACAAATCTATAAATTATGTACAGTGCTGCACACAAAAAAATCCAGTACTTTTCCGGATATGGATGTTAATTGCTGAAATCTTGTTTTTTCAACTGTGTTATGATTTTTTCTAAAATGTTTAATTAGGTAACTTATTTACCTTATTAAATAGCGAAGTTTTGTGAAAGTATTCCGTAAGTGTTGGAAATCTATGCTTGACGCATGCTTTTTCTTGTTTAACTACACGATGGTTTGTATAAGTCAGACCATTGGAAGAGGAGAGTTCATTGAAATTACTGTCTCGTGATTTAGAGAACCAACAATAGCCAGTTGGGCCTGGCATCTTCAGGACCGACCGAGTGGCCGGCCGTGAGTAATTTTAGCAAGTTATAGAGAGGAAAAGCCACGCATAGAGGTGCGTTCCGCTTTAAATATGGTAGACCTCCGCTAAAGTGCTACACTGAGAAAGGGGATGGTAAAAACTATCTTATTGTTCGCATTATGATTGACTCGCATTATGTCCTGGCTTTATGACGACACTACGGGCTACAACCCTGGGTGCATCCTAAAACCGCAAACGAATGCAAAATAATTTTGAAAATAATTTTGAAAATAATTTTGAAGCATGAATTCAATAAATGTGAGGTTGGTAAACAAAATTAACAGGGACAATTCACATTTAAGTACGAGTTTTCAAAGGCACAGAAAAATTTTGGGAGTTAAACTTTAAATTTTGAACTTTTACTTTTAATGTTTTATTTTAAAAAAGTTTAATATTTGTATCCTTTTACATATATGTATATATGAAAGGTTATATATATATATATATTTATATATATATATGTATGTGTGTATTCAAATTTTTTCTAAATATCTGGTTGTGGAATGTAAGCTACGTGAAAAAATTTATCCTGTTTCTGAGTTAAAAATGAATTTGGAAACAACAGTTTCTTCCGTACATTCTGTGACGAGTTGTAAACGTTGTAAACTATAGATTTTGCTTTTAGTTTATATCGTTTGGCTCACTCGAACAATACACTAATTTGACTGATTAGATTCAAAATTAATATGAGTGATTAACGAAATAATGTACCTAAGTAAACAGCACTAACCAGGGTATAGTATTAGTACTAATAAAGATTACTCAATTAAAATATTTTATCGACTTATGATAGCACCTACTATTCAAATCTGAATATTAAACAAGAAATAAAAATCATGCGTCAAGCATAAATATTTAAATAAATAACATAAACATCGGATAACACATTTGGGAAATATATTTACCGTCCATAACCTGAAAGATACTCGAATTATTTTGTTTATCCCAGTGCATGATCTTTAGATCTATATATAGACGACACAGATGTATATATAGACTACAAAGTCTGCCAAAAGTTAGCTTTCACAAAACACTCAGAAGAAAATTCATGTTCAGAAATTTTCTCCAATAGAAGGAAATTCCCTCCAATAATTTTGTACAGTCCTGTATATTATCTGTAGATTTTTGTACATGTCTCATGTTAAACTAAAATTTTATTTAAAAAAAAGCATAACACAACTGAAAAACATACTTTCAGAAATTACACTCCATAGATGATAATCTTTTCTTTTCATTGTGTAGCCCAGTATATGGATTTATATTTTACACACATCGCTTAATATACTAATTATAATTTAGCCAAAAAATTCATAACTCAGTTTAAAGACATCCCTAAACAATTCATGCTTATACACAGTAATGTTCACGAATTATTTTAGTTAGCTCTGTACTAGGTTCTTGCTGCCGATCGACATTGCGCCAAATTGCGACAAAAGGTTTTGTTTGGCGAGAAAAAGAAAGACTGAAACCACCTAATTGCAAGAGTTTTTTTTATTATTATTTCAATGATACTCTCAATAATGTTATTGAATAATTGAAAGCGCTTCAATATAACTTATCATTTGAATTTGGATATTTTCCAGAATTCATTCACATTTTTTAAAAATATTTATTTAACTTATATACTATTTCAAATCCCGAATTAACGCGGGTTTTATTTCATAAAATTATTTTGAAATAAATGGAGATAAAATTTCTACTTTGTAAAGCATCGGTTATATAGTTGTCTAAGCATATTCATTTGCATTAGTAATATTATACTAGTGGATCCGTGCGAAGATTTCGCACTGCAATCTAGTATTTTTTACCAATATCTAATATTTCTTAGATGCAGGTTTAAACTTCTAAAGAAAAATTGAGGACTAAAAATATCTGCAAACAACATTAGTAAAGCCAGAATATCATCTCATTCATTCCATCTAAGTTACAGTAAAAACTGTTCGAAGATTATAAAAGAAGAAAAAAAATACTTCAATCGTATTTTAACTGTATTAGAGGATGACATCATCTGTTTCGGGAAAAAAATGGGACGAAGAAAAATAAATTGACCATTTGAATTTGAATTTTGCTTTTTACTCATAAATCTCTTATCTCTATAAAAGAGTAAGTGTCTGTCTGCCTGCCCGCGGATTTCTCCGTAATTATACCACCTAGGACTCAGAAATTTTTGTCACGTGTAGATGTTATCACCGGACAGTATATCTCACGGTCGGATTTTTAAATTTTAATTTAGATTTTTAAAAAAAATTAAAACGTGTATATGGAATTTTGGGTTCGAGGCTATTTCAAGCTCCTCCCATGAAATAGCCTCGGCAACACCATCCGTGGCAACGAAGCAGCCAGCCAATGAGAGCAGGTGCAGCATCCAGGATCTAGCCACAGATTAAAGATATTCCATTACTCTATGGATCTAGCTACCAGCGACGATTTATTTACTTTCTGTTCAGTGAAGTGTAAGATGAAATTGGCCTAAACCCAGTGACAGAACTATCTTCGTGTGTCTGCAACGCTAATAATACACTGCTCAAAACAATTAAAGGATATTTGAAGTTTTATATAAAATAAAGATATAAACGAAATTTTTTTTGCCGAAAATAGAAGAAGAGAATCACAAATGCAAATTTTTCTGGTTTTCAAACTGTGGAGTATGCAAATTTTGAGTTCGACGTCAAAAACGTCACTTCAGCGGCAGCGAATGAAATTTTACTTTCAACTGGATAAAAGAAAATGAAGACATGGATGATCGGCATTCAGTGATTGCTTTGTTTCGATGAGTACGATGTCTCATCGAAGTCATTTGACAGATTCAGAAGCTTGGAGAATTGTTGGTAGGTTATAAGGGGGCCAAACTCAAGCCGAAGTAGCGAAAGCCATTGGAGTGTCACAAAGTGTCATTTCCAGGATCTGTAACCGTTTTTTGGAGAGTGGATGTGCAGGCCGAAGACCAGGGCAAGGTCGTAGACGGGCAACAACGCCCAATGAAGATCGGTATTTAGCGTTAACAGCTCGGAGACACCGAAACATGAACGCTACTCTTCTCCAACAACACCTTCGCTCGGCTACAGGCACCACGATTTCAACTCAGACTGTCCGAAACCGGCTCCATGCTGTAGGTCTGTATGCTCGCCGACCGATGGTATGTGTTAGATTAACATCAAGGCATCGTCGCGACCGCAGGGAGTGGGCAACAGAGCATGTCAACTGGAGGAGAAATGAATGGAGCAATATTCTGTTTTCTGACGAGTCCCGTTTTTCTGTGCATCCGGATAATAGGCGTATTTTCATCTGGAGGGACCGTGGCAGTAGGAATAATCTTGCGTTCGTGCACGAAAGTGTCAGATTTGGCGGTGGAGGAGTGTTGGTGTATGGTGGCATCTCCATTGACGGGCGCACTGACCTCTACATCATTCGAGATGGAGCTCTGACTGGTCGCCGATATAGGGATGAGATCCTCAGACCTATTGTAGTCCCTTACGCTGCAGCAATCGGAGATAACTTCATTTTAATGGACGATAACTGCAGGCCACATCGTGCAAACCTGGTGGAGGATTTCCTTTTCGAAGAAGGAATCGTTCGAATGGAATGGCCAGCGTGTTCTCCAGACATGAATCCAATCGAGCACGTTTGGGACGCTCTAGAAAGACGAGTTTCTGGCCGCCAACAACCCCCACAAACTCTCCAAGAACTGGAAAGAGCTCTTCTGGAAGAGTGGGGCAGAATACCCCAACTCGTCATTAATAGCCTCATTGAGTCCATGCCTCAAAGGTGTTCAACGTTGCTGGCCGCCCGTGGAAACCATACCCCCTACTGAAAATGATCTTCTTTGAAGAAAACACCTTTTCTTATTCTTTTTTTCTCATATGCACAAATTGTCTTTTTTTCCTTTTGTACACAAATGCGCAATAAAATGCATTTTTTTCTGCCAAACATGTGTGATTTATTCTCATATAACCTACTATGTCTGTCGACCATGTATCAATCAGCTAAAAAGTTTCCCAGATACAAAATCCACCTAAAACTGCAATATCCTTTAATTGTTTTGAGCAGTGTATTTCAAAAATAGTTTGAAATATGCAATACATATCATATTAAGTTCCCGATAGTTAGTTTTGTCACTGGGGTTTAGGCCTATTTCATCTTACACTTCACTGAACAGAAAGTATATCTTCATGTATCTGCAACGCTTATAATATTTAAAAAAACTATTCTTGACTGTATTTTTAGTTAGTTTGTTTCATTTTTTAACATTTTTAGTATGAAAATATTCAGTAAATAATTTGTGCAACGCTTATAATATTTAAAAAAACTGTTTTTGACTGTATTTTTAGTTAGTTTGTTTCATTTTTTTAGCATTTTTAGTATGAAAATATTCAGTAAATAATTTGAGTTCTTGGGCGGTTAGGAATCCATTGTGATTTTTTTTTACCTCATACTTACAAATTAAATATTTTTGATGGAAACAAACAATTTACATTAAATTTTTGAGTAATTTATTGTTTATAATTTTTTTCCTGTAATTGTTTTGGACTACATTTTTAGTTCCCGAGATTGATGAATTCATAACATGCGATAAATTGTTAAGATGTATGTTCTCATTAAGATTTGTTATTGAACTCCATTTAAGAACCATTTTTAACTCCATTTAAGAAGTTTCATTTAAGAACTTTTTTAGTCGCCCAAGAAAAATATTCTTAATGAAACAGATTTTCTGAGCTGTTTCTATATATTCATGATTTTTTTGTTGGGGCGTTTTTGAGTAATATTTATGATTTAAGAACTTTTTTAGTCGTCCAAGAATCTAATGTTTTTCTTGAACTTTACTTTGAATAAAATGAAAACATTCAGTAAATAATTATTAAATCTTAATCACCTGAGAACGGATTTTTTTTTTCCAAATTTGTTTCTTTTGTCACTTTATAGAATGCATACTTTGCGACGATCGGCCGGTAGCATCCAACCACCACCACCATCCATAAATATCATATAATACAATTCTAATACCGTGCAAGCGCCCCCCCTGGTTATTTTACGATTTTCCGTCGCATTTAGGGGGGCGGATTAACGAGATTTGACGGTAATTATTAAATTGTTTTGATGAACTGATTATAAATTCCCAGTCCGTGAAATATTTATGATGTGCATTTTGTGACATGAGTTTCATAAGAATCACTCACATATAGGACAAAATTAGCACTCACCAATCTGCAAGTAATACTAAAAATTTGTCGATTGACTGTTTTGCCACCACTGGCCATCTTAATAGTCACACTCGCCAATTGTGATGATTGATTGAAAAAAGATTTTTTACCCCTGCTGTCGTTTGATTATTTTCAAAACCATTTGGTACATTTCACAATTACCCCCCCCCCCAAATCATTTGACAAATTGTGATTTTTTTTAAAGCTATTTGCCGATATTTGCATTCCCCCCCCCCCCCGAGACCATTTGATGATTTTTGAGATTTTTTTCAACTATTGATTGATCAATTTTGTGATTTTCCGTTTTCTCGCATTATGAGTTTCATCAGAAAGTAAAACAATAAATAAATATGAATGATTTGCGGAGCTGTTTCAAAATAATTATAAAGAATAAGTCTTTAAAAATGTAAAATCAATGTTATTTCTGGCCGAGTTTTTTTTAAATAATTATAAACCATTTTAATTTGTAAGCATGTTGTAAAAAAATCACCATTTGTGACAAATTTTGTGTTTTATAAGAATCGCCCAAGAACGGACATGCAAATTTATGTTGTCATCGCACTCTTTATAATTATTTTTGTTTAGGGTTTTTGCGCGATGTGATTGAATTTTTGATAGAAACAGCTCCGCAAATCATTCATATTTACTTAATGTTTTAACTTGCTGATAAAACTCATAATATGTGAGAAAACAGGGATTTTTTTTTTTTTAACTTCATATTTACAAATTAAATTGTGGAAGACAGAATAGGTTTGTTTGTGTAGAGGTTTGTGTGTGTGCTGTTTTTAATAAAGACAGTTGCATTTTTCCCGCGACCCTTTCACGAAAGTTTTTTCTGTGAACCTTTCACAAAATCTGCATTTTTTCCACAATCCTTTGACGAATTTCGTATTTTTTCTGCGATCCTTCGATGAAATTCAAGTTTTTCCTGCAATCATTTGACGAAATTAGCTTTTTTTGTGATCCTTTAACGAAATTCGTGTTTTTCCACATACTTATGTCGAGATTCATGTTTTTTCAGTGATCCTACGACGTAATTCGTGTTTTTTTGTTCAGCGATCCTTTGACGAAATTCACATTTTTCCTGTGATCCTTTGGCAAAATTTGCGTTTTCTCCGCAATCCTTTGATGAAATTCGCATTTTCCGTGATCCTTTGATGAAATTTGCTTTTTTAATGATCGTTTGACAATATTCGTGTTTTCTCTGCTGCCTTTTGACGAGATTCATGTTTTTTTAGCGATCCTTTTACGAAATTCATGTTTTTTCAGCGATTATTTGATAAAATTTGTGTTTTTCTTGCGAACCTTTGACGAAATTTGCGTTTGCCAGCGATTCTTTGATAAAATATGCTTTTTTCTATTATGATAGGGAAAAGCGGATTAGGATAGGTAGATAGGGAAACCCCATTATCAGATCGGGACATTAGATGTAATTAAGAAACATTTGTATATTTGTTCCGTTACAAGATGCTTAGCGGAAATGGCGAGATAAAGGGGGTGGGGTGGGAACGACTTTTTATTAAATATCACATTTATTCTACATCAACTTCCTCTCACCACCAGGGGGTGCTTTGCTATCTCTGTTTCTATGGGCTGGATCACAACGGGGTATGGCTCTTTCCACCCGACATCAATAGAGCTTACTGATTTTAGTTTGGATTTTCACCACAGGGGGGCGCTTTCGTATCTTTGGTTCTATGGGCTGGATCATGACGGGGTATGCCTCATTCGACTCGACATCGATAACCTTAATGAATTCAGTTATGTTCGTATAGAACATATTGTGCTCCCTGGCGGTGGAAGGTGTAACTAAAGGATTTTGCAGCTAACTCGGGTTCTATGGGTCACATCACGACACGGTTTGGCTCATTCGACACAACATCAATAGAGCTTACCTATTTTAGTTCTGAATTTCACCACCAAGGGGTGCTTTCTTATCTCTGTTTCTATGGGCTGGATCACAATGGGGTATGGCTCTTTCCACTTGACATCGATAGAGCTGACTGATTTTAGTTCGGATTTTCACCACAAGGGGTGCTTTCCTATATCTGGTTCTATAGGCTGGATCACGACGGGGTATGGCTCATTCGACTCTACATAGATAGAGCTTTTCGATTTTCACCACCAGGGGTGCTTTTCTATCTCTGGTTCTATGGGCTGGATCATGAAGGGGTATGGCTCTTTCGACTCGATTTACAGTAATATATGGGAGTGTGTATGGCACGCCCAGTGTTTGCTGTCTAAGGTAGTGGGGCCCCCAACATTAGATTTGTTTAATAATAAAAAAAATGTTCAACACTGATTTCAGGTACATTTAAGGTTAAGTTGGCACGGGCAATGCCGGGCGGGTAAGCTAGTATAAAATAAACCTTTGCAGCAACAATGTTCCTTATTACTATTTTTTTTTATAATCAATATTCAGCACGATATAGTGCGGTATTTTTTTGTAGCAACGCAGATTTAAGAAAACCTTTCATTTCATCTATGAAAGATTCTGATTTAATTTTTAATTAACTGCAATATTTAATAAAAAAAAACATGGTTTAACGAAATGTGAGTGTAGTATGTCATAGGCTTGTTCAGTATCCTTCCGTATATTATCCAATTTATCGTTCTGCGTTTTGTATGTGCTAAGAAAAGGGGATGTTGATAGAAATAATATATATGATGTAATTGTACAAAAAAATTAAGAATTATACATAATTTCATCAGTGAGTAATTGAAAAATAAAGAAGAAATGACACTTTTAAAGATTTTTAAATATTTAATGAAAGCTGTTTTCTACTTTATGTATATGAAAATAATATTTTTCCGTTACAAGATGCTTATAATTTTAAGTTTGCATTTTATACAACGCAGTAATAAAATTTGTGCAACAAAATTTAGTTAGAATGCAAAGGTTTTAGAACTGTAAAAATGTTAAGAACACACACTTTTTCTTTAAGCGTAAATAAAGCAGTATTATAACTACCACACACAAAATATATACTACTTTAGGTTTTCCTACTCTTTGTGCTATAAATTACTTTTATTGGGAAAAAAATCTGGTTTGTTTCTTTGTAGAACCAAAGCAAAATAAAATGTATGACCTTATATGTTGAGACATATTTCATAGTAGAGAAAAACAAAAACATCAAAAATGGAATTCAAAGTTTACGATTTTTTTGTTCTTTTAAAAACCTTTTTACTGCGTTATGTAAAAAACAAAAGGATGTATATATGAATGTATTTTTTAATGATTAACGATTCCCACTATATTAAAAATAAAATTATTAAAACCTTAATATATATATATATATATTAACTGCAATTGTTAGTACTTAACTCTAAGTTTTTAATTAAATAACATTTTAATGTTTTCCTCTTAATTGTTTAATTTTACTGATATTTAAATTAAAGATGTTGGTTTCTTTCTTTTTATTATTTGTTTTTGGAACTCTTGAGACGATTTCTTTCATTCTTTTTCGCCTTGAGGCTATGTACCGCCAGTTCTCATTGTTCAGTGGATTTAGATTTAAAGTTTATTTGACCACGCTATCTTAGCTAAATTGATTGGAACTTACTCAAATAATCCGAACAGGCATCATTTTCTCTTTAAGATAGATTTATTTTTCTTATAAAATAGAAAGATTTCATGGAATTAAAATATAATACACTAGCCGGTCTTCGCCCGTCTAGCCGGTCGTTTCCGGGTGGGGCCCAGATACATAGTGCAGCGTACTGCCCTGATTTGACTTGGTGCACAGAAAGTGCATTTTATATGCAACCATAAAAATATAAATTAAATACTTTAAATTAAAAGTATATTAAAATAACTGATAAGTATATAAAAAAGAACTTAAATAAAGATTTTCCGACGTAATTTGTTTTTCATGAGCCCTCTGACAAAATACTACTGGGCCCTAACCGTGATTATGTAGGGGTGGGGCTCAAGTAGTACCTTGTATCTGGGCCCCACTCGGAGTGACCGGCTAGCATATAAAATTTCAGCAATAGTTCTGTTTTTCGTCTAATCTTCCGCAATCGGGTTCATAGCCGATGTTGCCCAAAAACTCGCTAGCTCTAAAATCGCTGGGAAATACAGGGATTAACTACTTTTTTTGTAGACTTCTAAAGCGGAGTTTCACATTCCTACTTAAAACTGCTGCGGAGATATGGCACAATTACTGAAAATTTTCGACACACAATGTAACTCCCTTGATGGATTATTATCTAAAATTGCTGAAATACGTAGTTACATATTTTCTAGTACATTTTATTATCCTAAATTTCACGCATCTACCTATTACTGAGATATCGCAAAATAACATAGGAAATCCGACCGCCATTTAACCCTCTTTAGTGGCTGAATTTCTAAAATTGCGGAAATACATGTTTAACTATTTTTTAGTAGATTTGTTATCCTGAATCTGTGATTTCAAGCTCCTAACTAAAAAATGCTGCCGAGATATGGCAAACATTCGAAATGACCTAAAATTTTTGACCCCCATTTAGCCCCCTCCCTTAATGGGTAAATTTCTAAAATCGCTGAAATGTGTATTTAATTATTTTTATAGCAGATTGTTATCCTGAATTTCACGCTCTTATCCAAAACTACTGATGAGATATGGTGAAAAGGCGAAATCATCGAAAATTATCAACGCCCTCCCATTTAATTCCCTTAGTAGTTGAATTTCTAAAATCGCCTAAATTGCATGTTTAACGATTCTTTAGTAGATTTGTTATCCCGAAATTTACGCTCCTAACTATAACTTCTACTGAGATAGGGCAAAATGTCGTATAACATTCGACCCCCATTTAACCCCCTTTAGTGTCTGAATTTCTAAAATCGCTGAAATACGTGTTTGACTATTTTTTTCAGTAGATTTGTTATCCTAAGTTTCATGATTCTACCTATAATTTCTACTGAGATATGGCAAAATGACCTAAAATATTTCACCTCCTATTTAACCCACCTTAGTTTCTGAATTTCTAAAATTGCTGAAATATATGTTTATCTATATTTTTTGTAGATTTGTTATCTCGAATTCCGAACTCCTAACTAAAAATGCTGCTGAGATATAGCGAACAGGCAAAATGACTTAAAACGTTCGACCACCCATTTAACTCCCTTAATTCATAAATTTCTAAAATCGATGAAATATGTGTTTAGTTATATTTTTAGTAGATTTGTTATCCTGAATTTCACGTTCCTATCTGAAACTGCTGCTGAGATATGGCGAAAACACGAAATGACTAAAAATTTTCGACCCCCATTTAACCCCCTTAGTGGTTGAATTTTTAAAATCGCTGAAATATGTGTTTAACTTACTTTTAGTACATTTGTTATCTTGAATTTCGCGCTTTTAACTAAAGTTGTTGTTGAAATATGGTGAAAAGGCAAAAAGACCTAAAACTTTACACCCCCCATTTAACCCTCTTAGTGGTTGAATTTCTAAAATCGCTGAAATACATGTTTAATTATTTATTTAGTAGATTTGTTATCTTGAAGCTCACGCTGATAATATATGGTGAAAATTCGAAATCACCAAAATTTTCAACCCCCCATTTAACCCACTTAGTGGTTGAATTTCTACAATCGCCTGAAATACATGTTTAACTATTTTTTAGTAGAATTGTTATCCCAAAATTCAGGCTCCTACTTAAAACTCCTGCTGAGATATGCCAGAAAGACGAAATTATCTAAAACTTTCGATCCTTTTTTGACCCCCTTATGCTGCGATTTTTCAATAATCCTTTCTTAGTGTGTGTCTACATTGTGTACAGAACATGTCTTCCAAATTTCATTGTTCTAGGACAAACGGTTGAGGCTCGGCGTTGATTATGATAAAATCAAGCTACTCCTTTATAAGTATAGACCAGTGGGCCCGTGCAAAGATTTCGCACTATAAACTAATATTTTCTATCAATATGTAATATTTATTAGATGCAGATTTAAACTTCTAAAAAAATGTGAGAATAAAAATATCTGCAAACAACATTTAGTTTTTAGTCAAGACAGAATATCATCTAATTTATTCCATCAAAGTTACAGTAAGAACAGATCTAAGATTGCAAAAGGCACGCGCGATAAAAAAAAAAAAATTAACAATCGTATTTTAACTGCATTAGAGGATGACGTCATCCGCTTCAGGAAAAACATGGACATAGAAATATAAGTCTAAACGTTGCAATTTCAACTTCGCTTTTTAATCATAAATATAAAATAAACCCATGCGGTGCTTTCTATAATCATTGCTGAGCATCCTATAATGTGGTATTTTATTTTTGTGGCAACAGTAATTTGAGTAAAATCTTTCATTTCTTTCATGAAATCAATGCCGATTTAATTTTTAATTAACTACAATTTTTATTCAAAAACATGTTCTAACGAATTGTTAAGTGTGCTATGTCAGAAGCCTGTTCAAAATACTTTCATATGCTATCTCCTTCTTCGTTCTGCGTTTCATATTTTCTGAGAAAAAGGGATGTTGACAGGAGAAATAATATATATGAATGGGATGCTACACCAGCTAGCCATCTAATATCCCTAAAGGAAGAATCAAGTGATGTATCGTAGTTTAGCGGAATTGTGAATTTTGATTTTGATGGCAAAAATGGATATTCCATTGAATCCACTTTATACGACTGTGGTCAGCATCTTCCCTTAGTGGATCGTCCTAATAATATTGACAATGACACAAATAAAAATCATAAATGGAAATTTCTAAATTATATTTGCTAAATGAGAAACTCTTCTGCGTATGGTAAATCCTTCACTGATGAACTTCACAGACGGATCTTTCTAGATGTGTGGAAACCACTGTATTATTTTGAATTTAGTCCTAACATTTCAAGTTATCATTCTCTTGTTGAAAGTGATAAATCCATTCTTAATCCTAATATTAGTAGTACTACTATTAATAAAAATGCTGAAAACAGCTGAAAAGAATAACATTAACACTAACAGATTAATTTTAACACAATTATTCAAATTGGTAAAGAAATCATATGAGT
The DNA here is from genome assembly GCA_963931845.1 of Maratus michaelseni. Classification (NCBI taxonomy): domain Eukaryota; kingdom Metazoa; phylum Arthropoda; class Arachnida; order Araneae; family Salticidae; genus Maratus; species Maratus michaelseni. The sequence continues at coordinate 177,319,393 of OZ007591.1, forward strand.
TGTAATTTCCCAACTGGACGAAAAAATTTCACCCAGTTGTAAAATTACAACTCATATGTTTTTTTTTTTTACCAATTTGAATAATTTTGTTAAAATTAAACTATTGTAATCACGTATCCAGTGTTTACTGGAGTTACATTACCTGCGATTTATTCTATTGAGCTTATTCAAATATCAGATCAGAATACTATGATCAATAAGGTTAATCCGGCGAATTAGGTTCTCCAGATTCGACCAGTATCGGCTCAGTTGGTAGAGCATTGGAGACTTCAGCCAAGAGATAACAGGTTAGAATCCTGGCCAGGACATTTTTTGCCCAGTTGCGAAATTACAACTCATATTAACACTAATGTTAATTCTAATGTTTATAATACAAAAAAGTATTAAAAACAGGATTATACTTGTAAATTACAGATATCCAGCATACTGAGAAATATATGTTAATTTTCTGACATCTATTTTAAATGTTAATATTAATGTGTTTGATGATTCTTCTAATTCTATTGTTAATGATATGTATTGTGATTTTGGTGTTACACTGTAAAATAAGACAAATGTTTCCTAATCTAAGAAAATATAATATAATTTCAAACGAAAATATACAATAACTTCGTTCTTGATGATTTTTGAGATCCAAAACCAATATATTTTCTGAAGATTAAAGGAGAATATACACAAATATAGTTCCTTTGCTGCTACAGATTTTCGGATACGTTTCGGGAGAGTTTTTATAGAGTATTAATCAGTTTTCTCAACCCGTAATATAGGTTTTTTTCGGATGCTATCAATTCTCAAGTAAAAATATATTGTTCAACAAATACGTTTTACAGACAAACATGATGAATTAATGGAATTAACATTAATATAACATTTAATATTGTTTTGTTAATCTTACATAAATAAATCCATTTAGGAGATAAATATGTTTAATTCAACATTGATAGAATCCTAAAAATCGATATTTTGGTTTGAGGAAACCTAATACATTTTCAACTACTCGAAATCATTTCAATAGAAACTTTGTATTTATAAATGCTTCTGTAAATCTGTAAACTGTATTAGTTTCTGGTGTTTCTAAAGACAAAGAATGCTTTTCGAAATCACAGGTAACTGCGAAGAGGATATTGAATATGTTCGTACGTGGTCATATTATAATTTCGTAGATTAAGATAATTTTATTTTAGTTTAATTCATCTGTTCACAATTGAAATTTAAATGCAATTATATCTTGAGTTGCTATGGTTAGCGTACTTCTCAGAAAATGATAATGCCTGGACTGTTTCTAATTCGAGTTATACTGCTTAAAAACTTCACCCTAGTAGTAATAAGTAAGTAGTTTATAGCTGGAGAAATAAAACTGATAATCTTGAAAATAAATTAGAACACGTTATACTGAGAAAAGTTGATGGTGATTTAACTAACTTTTTAATCACTTCTGTGATGAATATGAATTTAGCCTAAAGACTTCAAATTACAATTAAATCGTAAACGAAAATTTTTTTCATTTCTATATTTGGATCAGACATTATTCTAACTGCCCTGAAAAATTCCCTTTTTCCCGTTTAGAAAAATCTTGAAGACTTAATAGATATTATTGTAGGGATATAGTTATAGAAGTATAAACTTTGAAAAAGTTAAGTGGATTAAATGTGTTGTAATCCAAAGACTTTTGAACAAATCTTTCAGAATATGATTTAGTCAATATTTCAAGATTTTCTGTTTTAGTTTTCACAAAAAGATCATTATATAATTTCTTTAATTCAGCTTTTTATTATACTGACAGTTTTAATCACGTTCTCCGTTAATACACAAGCCTTATGAAGCCAATGAAAAATTTTCCACGATAGTCATACATAATTACGTATGGCTCACTATGGGATTATGACATACATTTTATGATTCATCGAGGCTAAAATAATTCTAGTTAGATTTTCATGTGCTTAAATCTTGATTCCATTTAACCCTTTCAAGGGCAAAGTACTTCTTTTACTAAAATGTTGAAATATTTGAAAGACACCAGAATTAAAGATCAAATCTATTTGAAAATAACTAAAAGATTTTCTCTTTGTATATTATAAAAGGAAAATTTTATTAAAAATTTCTGGGTGTCACTTGGCAGTTTGGAATTAAAATTAAACGTTCGCGTCTTGCAAACACCGCCCTTGAAAGGGTTAAATGGATGAATTTTATTTGATAGTTTATTATGAGATTTTTGCTGTTATACAGTATGCATCTTCTTATCGTTGACCAATCTCGAATTTCTAAACTGTTAGTTTTAAAGGTATATTTCGAATTGCAAATTATAATTGCAAAAATATTTCAAACCTAATTACAAAAATATTTCAAACATTGTTCATGATTATATATCAATCTATTTATGTCAAAATAATTATTTTTTAAAAGCTACGAAATGCAAATTTTTATAGTGTCTTTGCGTCCTATATGCGTCTATATTTAGAAAAACTTTTTACATGCTCCAATAAATAAAACAATAAAAATTCACATCTTCTACTAGAAACACTTTTGTTGTTTTCTGGTATAGACGAAAAAACGGAAAAGTGCGTTTTTAGGTGTTCAACATGATTCTAAAAACACGGGACAAATTCTGAGAAGTAGTACAGATCAATAAAACAAACATTTTTGGCATAAGAAAGAGGATCGCAATCCACTTTTTCAGACATAATTATAAAATTTCTCAAACAAAGTCGATTTCTTTAGTAACTTTAACGGCATCGAAGATAGTTAACCAATATCTTCAACAAATTACTTTACGTTGTATGAAATGTGATGGATATCATGGGAAGTGCACTGTAATTAGGTCAGCAGTGCATATGAAACATGTACTACATGGCACATGTGAATCACATACATGTGAACTGTGTATTACATTGAAAAATATTGAAAATTCTAATTATTGAACGTCCAATTCTGCTTCATAACTTAAAATAATACAACGTAAATACATAGCTTATATAATTTAATTGGTACTGATTAGGTACAAATAAACAAAAAGAGGTTTTCAAACATAAAACCATTTTACGATGTTAAAAACAGATGTAAAAATTCTTTAACGCTTTAGGATAACCACTAGTCATCATAAGAGATTAAAACGAATCAAAACTCTGAAGAAACACACAGAATAGGCTGCAATGGGACAAGGTAAAAAACAATAAATTGTACACTCAGAAAAAAGTTTTGTTGAATCAACAAAAATTTGGTTGACCCAACAAAACTTTTCTTTCAAATATGGGTCAATGGAAATTTTGTTTGAATCAACAAAAGAAATATTGTTGATTTTTTTTTTTTGCAATTACAAAAAAAAAAAAAAAAAAAAAAAAAAAAAAAAATTGTATCGTCAGAAAAAAATGTTTTGTTAATACAAGTAAAATGGTTCAATTTTATTTTAATTAACAAAATTCTTTTTGTTACATAGATATATGTTATGTGTTATTTTAACCATCTATTTTCTTTTTTCAACAAAATATATTTTGTTTGTTTATATAATAAAATATGTTATATTACGAACTTGTTTTGTTTATACTACAAAACCTTTTGTTAAATGAACCAATCTAAATATGCAATTTTAAATATTTTTTAATTCATTTTCAGCAGTGAATTACGCCTGTAAACCTTGAATAATAACAAGTGAATTTTTCCCCTGCTTTTTTTTTCAAGCGAAAACCGAGAGTGTGAAAATTGCACAAGCCGGGAGTCGATCCCGGGTCCTCAGAACAGCGCTTTTAGGCTCTACCACTGAGCTACAAGGAACGATAGCTGAGACAGACATTTCTCACTCTTATATATGTCGGAACGGCGGAAGCCGCAGCACAAGATGGAAATGTCATCAGGAGCACGCAAATTTCTGCGGCAAACATGAGATGACAATACAAAGCCCAGCATACGGTAACATATAGTTAATTTTTTAATTCATTTTCAGGCGTAAATTACTCGTGCAAAAAGCAGGATAAAAATTCACTGTTATATTTTACCAGTGTACTTTCTTCCAGTACCAGAGTACTTATGTACCAGAGTACTTTCTTCTTGCAAAGATAGAAGAAAGTAATAAATGGGACAGGGGGGTTTTAAAACTACCTTGGTCCGTCCCAATGAAAAAAAGTTTTTATTATCCAAAAATTATGTTAATCCTTTAATTATATAGCTATATAAGTCAAATACATCGAGTTATGTTCAGAGCCCGATTAATTTCGTCTGGGGCCCAAGGCCCAACAACTGTTTGGGGCCCTCTCAAATTAAAATAATGGCTAGAATTTTTTTTCGAGGATTATTATTAGATTTTATGATGCAGTTGACAAGAGAAAAAAAATCTTTTTGTTCTGTTTTTGAGAAAATAATTGCAGGAAACTTCATTTTTAAGAAACTTTTTCTATATCATTTTACCCATTTTGAGGCCCTTATCAGCAGTAGGCCCAAGGCCGTGGCCTAGTTGGCCTGTGCGTTAATCAGGCCCTGGTTATGTTCAAATATTACAGGCTTAATTCACTGCTGAAAATGAGATAAAGCTATTGCAGAAATCGCGAAAAATGCAACATAGCAGCGCCACCAGTTGCGCGATTTTTACCAAAAACTAATCAGCACTGATTTATATCAGGAAGTAACTGAATATAAAGTTTTATTAAATTCCGTGCATTGGTTCTTGAGATAGAGTGCCCACAAAATTTTTGTCACATACAGACAGATAGAGTCATTGACAGTCATTTTCTAAAAACAGTCAAATCGTGTTCAGGACCTTCTAAAATCCGTCGGAAACCGGAAGTCGAAAATTTTCATGATTCCAATACTTTTTTCTTGTAACGATAGAAGAAAGTAATAAATGGAACAGGGGGATTTTTAAAACTACCTTGGTTCGTCTCAATGAAAAAAAGTTTTAATTATCGAAAAATTATGTTAATCCTTTAATTATATAGCTATATAAGTCAAATAAATCGAGTTACGTGAGAGAGTTATGGCAACTACACAACAATTTAAATTTTGCAAAAAACAACAAAATTTTGCTGGAATTACAAAATTATAGTAAAATTAAAAAAACAGATTTTGTTAATTCAAGTAAAATTGATGAAATTTTGTTAAAATTTTGTAAGAGTGTTAACAATATTTTTTTGTCAATGCAACAAAACCAACTTTTTTACTTCAAATAAAAATTTTGCTAAAACAACCAAATGTACTCAACAAAACATGTTTTGTTGTTTTAATCAATTCCCTTTTCTGGGTGTAATAATGTAAATCAGTTTTCGCAACCTGGAATTAGGTATTTCGGATTCTATCAATTCTCGAGTAAACATGTTCATATTCAACAATTATTTGGAAACTATATGTTGAAACTTATATGTTGAACTACAGTGATGGCCAAAAGTGTGGACATTTTTTGAAAGTTTCATGTTTTTCAAATTTGTGTTCTTGTAGAATATATTAATTTTCACTTAAATACAAACATTTATATATCACATTGAAGGTAATTTAATGTAGAATTTAATAATAAAAACAGTATTACAATATCTGTATTACAAAAAAGGTTATGCAACTAATAGTAAGATCTATCTTAGATTTGCATTTTATTAAAGTGATACTTACACAATCAATACTTAGTAGGATAACCCTTTTTTTAAGACAGCTTCACAGCGTCTTTTCATTGAGTGAACGAGTGTTTGGAGTTCATCTTTCGTAATCAGATGGTGCTAAGAATCAATTATAGCTTCAATAAGTTGTCTTTTATTGGATGGACGTTTTTTTCGTACAAGAATTTTCAAACGTCGCCACAAATTTTCAATTGGATTGAGATCTGAGCTGTTTCCTGGCAATGGTAATATATCTATGCCTATATTTTGAAACCATACTTTGCATACTTTTGCTGTGTGGTATGGAGTTGAATGCTGCTTAAAAATAAATGGCGCGTTGTTGGGGAAGGGATCCCTGATGGAAGGTATAAATTTTGGTTCCCGGACAGTTTCGATGTATTTTTTTGCATTCAGGATGCCATCAATCACTTGAATTCGGCCCAGACATACATGCCCAAATCATGACATTTGTTGGGTTTTTTGTAGTTGCCTCAATGCAATCAGGATGAAGTGCTTCTCCTACTCTAGGTCTCACGTATTTTCTACCATCACTACCATTGATTTTCTGACCATTTAATGTGTTCTTTTGCCCACTTAACTCGTTTTTCGCGTTGCTTTTGATTTAAATATAGTTTTTTCCTTGGAATTCTAGCTTGTAGTCCAAATCCTGATAACCTTCTTATTATTGTTCTTGAACTTAGTGCAATACCAGCTGCATTCATTTCACATCTAATGGCATCTGATGAAATTTTTCTATCTTGAAGGCACAGCCGTTTAATTTTTGATATCGGCAGTAGCACTTGTGAATTTTTTTCGGCCTGATTTGTCCTTATTTTACACTGATTTCGTTTTTTCGTAACGTAAACAGAACTTTCGTACACCAGAACAAGTCACTGAACCACAAACTTGTCTTGTAATTTCAGCATAAGAGAGGCCATTTTCTCTCAATATGACAATTCGGCTTCTTTTTGTAGATGTCCAATTAGTTCTTCTTGTTGATGACATTGTTTAAAACTAGTTTAATAAAAAAATGGCTTTAAATATTCAAAAACAGCAATACTCTATTTAATTGTACTACTATGCATCATTCCGCAGAATATTTCCACAACAATAACTCTTTTACCATCCAAATAACCTAAAATATAGTTACAAACATTTGATTGGTCCTCAGAACAGTGTTTGTGATTGGCTAGTACGCTTTTATTACAAAACACGTCCTTATTCAAAACGATTTGTGTTTGTTTATTCTAATAAAATGAGCATAACATTTTTTGTAATACAGATATTGTAATACTGTTTTTATTATTAAATTTTACATTAAATTACCTTCAATGTGATATATAAACGTTTGTATTTAAGTAGAAATTAATATATTCTACAAGCACACAGATTTGAAAAACATGAAACTTTCAAAAAATGTCCAAACTTATGGCCACCACTGTATATGAAGCTACAAATATGAAACTATTTTACAAAATAACATGATAAGTTAACAGCATTGACAATAACACACGAAATTTATATTATTTTATTGATCTTGCACGCATAAATTCAATAAGACATCTGAAAATGTTAAATTGAGAATTGATAGCAACCTAAAACCGATATTCCAGTTTGAGAAAATGGTTTAATACACTACTAAAAAAACTACTCAGAAACGTTTCCAAAAATCAATGGCAGCAAATGAAACTTTGTTTTTATAAACGACTCTTTAAATCACTAAACCATATTTGTTTCTTAAGTTCCTAATGATAAAGAAATCTTTTGATAATTAGTAAGAGGTTATTGAAGATAATCGTTCTTTGTTATATTATAATTTTCGCAGATTCAGAAAAATTTTGTATTTTACATAATATAAAAATGCTTAACTGATACAAACAGAACTGAAAAAGACTTATAAAACCTTTTAATATAAAGCGTTGAAGCATATGTCAATCTTTATATTAAAAGGTTTTTATAAGCCTTTTTGTGTTCTGTTTGTATTGCTTAAGCATATTTATCTGCATTTTAATTTTATATTTTTACAATGTACGTCTCAAATTGTTATAAAGAAATTTAAATTTTAAGTATTTATAAGCATCTTAATTAAACAATTGTACTAATACAAATTTTAATAAAAATAGTTTCATGTTTCAGTTCCACAAAATTTTAAAAATTCGTCAAATTAATGTACGCTGTACATAATGATAAGCTATGTGAGATGTTCACGATATTTTAAAATTATTTCAAACAGTAGAAATAAATAAATATTTTATAACTTACAAACACTTAGATAAGCGAATCCATCACCTACGGACAGAAATAATGGGGGCGAAAATTAAACCGAATTTCTCTGGGAACAAAAACTCGTTTGAATGACACATGACAGAAAAAGGAATGTTGCAATCAATGGCTGAACTCAATCTTATTGATTTAACTTGGTCCTTCATTTAAAAAAAGTACTGTTACAAACATTTTTTTAATTATCCGTTTATAATATTTCGCCCAAATCGAATATAAATGAATTAAAAATTATATTAAAAATTAATTATATTAAAACAAATATATAATGATTTTAATTAATAAAACCTTTCAAGCTAAAACATTTTCTCCATTTTTACAAGCACACAATTTCTTTGTATGCAAATGAAATTTCAATGCAACTGCACTTTAAATACAACTACGCTTCTAAGTTTAGGATGCAGATTTTATTCACAATAAAATGATGATAATGTAAGTTCATTAACAAAAATTCCAACTAATTGCTTTAGGTTCCTTATTAAAATTGTATTTGTCATAATAATACAAGATTTTGCGTTCAAATATCAGAAATTAAGAAATAACGAAACAAATTCCTTCAGATCCTTAATGATTGTCAGAAAAGAATTAATTAAAGTTTGTTTATTATGAAAATAGTTTTTCAAGTAGTAATGTTAACTAACTAATATTCCATTTAAAAAAAAATCAGAATATAAAACGTAATGTGATAAAATATAATTTTACTTAAAAGAAAATATAGAATTATATTTTCATAGCACAGTACATTTATAAATTATCAAACGAAAGAAATTGCAGCAGTTGCACGAAAACAGAAATGTATTTTTACCACTTCTAAATGTAAATAAAAGAAAGACATAAAAACAAAGCAACAAAATGAACTTTAAATACTAAAAAAAAAAAAAAAAAAGCTATAAGTTACATTTATTCTAGATTTTTTTTTTCTTTTTTTTACAAAACAAAAGTATAAAAAAGAGTTTGAACTTACATTTTGGGCCATATTTTACTGTAAAAAAGAATGAAGTTTTAAAATTGGATTCAAAGTTCCCCTGTTTAATATTTTTAAATGAAACACTGCTGAACATTTTTAAAAAGAAAGTTTTTTCGGAAGTCTAAAATATACATGAAATAAAAATCGTAGAAATATGCATTTTAACTGTGTTTGTTTATCCTGAATGAAATATTTAAAAACAATTAAGTTTTATTTTATTTAAAAGTGTATTTTAAAAGTAAAAATTTAAAAAAAAGCAAATGATTCCCAAAACACAACTGTCGTTTTTAGCGACAAACTACCTATCATTGTTGTGAAAGCATTGTCATGTAAATATCATAGGTGTATCTTGTATGGAAGATTCCAAATTTTGCTTCTCTTTTTTTTTTTTACTTTTTCAGTGATATAAGATTATTGAAAAATTCTTCGTTAAAAGTTTCTTCAATTTAAATTTACCAATATTAATTTTAGTTGTATCAGGTTAATAATCCTCATTCGAGATAGACTTGCTGCTACTTTCATTTGTTGAAAAGATTTTTTTCTCAGTATTGAATATATAATATTATGTTGTACGTATTGTAAAGATGTTGTACGCTACCTGTATCATAAGCGTTTGTATATAAGTATGAACATTATATAACAAACATGCTAACCAATGAAATTTTATAATTATTTAACTATAACAAATATAAAGAGAAATAAGTGCCGTTTTGGAAAATTGTAAATTGCGCATTAAATAGTTTAAATGTATACTTCAACGTTTGCATATTGGATCGAACTCACTACCTCAGCGTGTAAGAATTCACAAACTGACTTGTAAAGTTGGATCAAAATTAATGTTGTTTACATTCTGCAATCTGTATATAGAATAAGATGTAAAGCATGTGAGATGGATGCGAATATCTAAAACGGATGGAAAGACGATGCATCTATGTAAATGAGCCTGTTGAAGTCGCAGTTTGTGTAAATAACTAATTTTGAAATTTGACTTTAAGTGTATGGAGACGATCTTGAACATATAAAACTATTCATAAGAAAGAAAGTATGCATCATAGTTTCACAAAACTAATTGTAGATAGCACAAGAAAATATTATACTACATTTGGAAGAATTATAATTACCCTACTAAATCCTTTTTTTAGAACTTTTAAGAAAATGTGACATATACATATATGTTTTTAGCCGGCATACATATAGAGGTAATTGCTCAAGAATCAGTTAAGACTTACTGTAGCGTTCAGATTTTCATGTTTGTCTGTCTCTCTAAGATATATTTTATTAAATTTCTACAACAGCTGAAAACGTTTAATATTTGATGCGTAAATAAATATTGTTTTTGCATAGATTAAAATGTCTGACACAAACAGACACTTGTGTTGATGAAATCACCATATGTAATACAGCCATAGATATACAGATATCCTAAAATAGTACAAGTATTGAAAATTATTAATCTAAAATAAATGAGGCAACGGGAAGCCCAGAAAGATAAGTTTTTTCTTTTAAAAATTTACAAGAACAAACTGTGCATGAACATCATCACGTGAAATCGTTTTGCAATGTGACAGTCTTTAAAATTTATGTTTCCTGAATCTTATTGAATATAATGCAAAAAATAAATAAAATGCACATGAATTTCAGATATAATGTAAGGCGTGATTAAAATAAAATTGTCATTTCACAGATGCGTTTGTACATTTGCAATTTTATTCAGAATGAGGATAAAATGGATTAAAGATTGAGGTAATCTAAAACAAAAAAGCAATTATTAATCGTAGTCACTGTTGCACGTTAATACTTTGTCGACTGATATTCTTATTTTAAAATCAAACTGGTAGACCAAAGTCGTGTCAACAATACTTAGTTCCGCTTATGTAATTATTTTATATAAAAGTATCAGAAAGAATGTGTACTTATACTATATATTTGGGGAAATTATTTTAGACGCGTTATTTTGTATTAAATATATATATATACATTTTAAATGGTTACATATGCAAAAATATAAAAAAAATGTATCTAGAAACCAATATACTGAAGAAAATCAGAAAAGCGTGGGCTTCTAGTGATATGCCTAGTTTCAAAACCGAGATTTCATATTGAATGGCTGATTAACAAAGTGTTAATCAAATCTCTCAATAAGTCAGTTATTGTCTTCTTTTATATATTTGTTTTTAGTATTCGAAAACAAATTTTCAATTAAAGGTTTTATTATTTGAAATTATTAAAAAAAAATCTTTGAATCAGATTGAATGTTAATTTACTCTAGTGCAGTTATTCCCGTTAAATCTCTGTATTTGTTTTCTTCTTCTAGGTAACAAATTGCTTTTCTTCACCCCGATTGCATAGGAAGACTCATTCTTCTAATGGAGATCTTTCAACGAAGCATTTGACCAACGAGCTGTCTCCAAGGAGTAATTTCATGCCTATTAGATATTTGATTTGGAACTACCTGGACCATCTATTGTCGAATAAATCTTTCTGTAACAATAGAACTAAAAAGCATAAGTGCAATGTTTCTATTTGCAAGGGGAAATCCTGAATGAAATATACCAAAAAGGATATTTTATTGTGATACAGAGGGGAGGGGGGTTCTATACGCTGCATTTGAATTTTTCTGCTTAAATAAAATTTGATAAATAAGTAGTTAGAAAATTAGTTATTTTTTGTTATTAAATGTCATAGATTTTTATGATTTCGGAAGGAAGAGTTGTTATCAAAAGTATAAATTATTTCTTTATACATACATATACATATATATATATATATATATATATATATATAATATTAAGTATTTTACTGTTACGCATTTCTAATAAACGTAGAAAAAGAGAAATCAAGTCATAGGTTATAAACTATCAGTATATTGTTAAAAAATTCACATTTTCAGCCATAGATATGAACTACAAAATTTATATACAGCATTCATACATTTGTATTTTTGTACATATTATTATTTGTAATATTATAATTTATTATTATTTATGCATCCGACATATATTTCGGATACACTAAAAATTAGTTAACTTTAAAAATGCATACAACAGCTGAAAAACGCATACTTTACAACAATTATCGCTCATAGTTAGTCCTGTAGCGAATTGTGTTGTACATTGCGGTAAATAAATTATAAATTCAGCTATTTTTTAATCTATCGAAAGCATATTGTAGTCAGCCTCAGCGATACAAATTAACTTCATAACGTTTGAAGTATTGTAACAAAATAAACTGCAGCGAATTTATCCCGAAATACGATAATGTAACAGAATGCATTTGTGCGCCCCTCTAAATAAACTATAGACGCTGTACATTTCGTTTTCAACATATAAGAGTTACATGACAAACCGATTACATTTAAGGCAGATAGAGCATGGACTTGCACAGGTGGGTCGAAAGACAGATGGTAAACAAACCGATGTCATAAACAGTTTTGAACAATGTCGAAAAGTGTTAAGAAAACAAATGAAGTCCAATCTCATATTTTATTTAAGTTATAGAAATGTGCACATAGTTGTTGAAACAAATAAAACTTTTACTCTTAAAATTTCACTAACCTCAAAAATCTTTTCTAAAGCAATTGTCATGACGTATTCTAGAAATATAAATAATAAAATTTTCTTATGAAGTAAGAAGTATTGACATATTTTATATTTTATATTTATTGTACAATGATTATAAACTGTCATTTGTGATATAAAGATAAAATGAATCCTACTAAATTTAAAATATATAAATTATCATTTTTTTTCTATTGAAGAGCACATTTTAAACACCAAATAACATAAACTCTCCACATTTGTTTACTTGAAAAATATGTATGTAACATAAAAAATGTGTTTAGTTAAAGGTATACCTTCTAATAACACTGATTTTGACTAATACGAGAATTGCGCCGAATAGTAGGCCTCACATTCTTTTTATATGAACCACAGCAAATACACAGGAACATAAAGTTTTGGATAAACCTCCAGGACAGAACGTTTATAACCATCGTCTTTCTTTCCAATTTTTTGCAAAGATGTTTGAAAACTTCGATTATCTATGAAATAAAACCGATATTTCATTTTAAAAAATGGCATATGTAATCATGTAAATGTATTTTACTAACGCGTTGGAGTAGTGGTAAAAGATAAGGCACTCAGATAACATTCTAGACAGCCTCTCACAGCTTGCGTAAAGATAATGAAGTATATTTTTATGAACAATTCTGTTAGAATTGTCGAATAAAGCCCATAGCACTGTGTTGGAAATGTTGATTCTGTAGAAATGACATATATTGTATGATTGCTTCATCACTGGTGTGACAACGTACAGCCTGAACTAAATACGTTTTTGGTGATTCTTATGAACGAGGAATATGTAATTATGACGGTCATTCATCGAATGTCAAAATGTGTGAAGAAAGATGTGGTTTACATCTAATTTTGCAATAGTCTTTGATGTGATTTGTCTAAATACAAGGATATAACTTTGAAATTACTTCTCGTAAAATAGAATATTAATAACAAAAGTAGTATTAGCATGTTTTATTTTGGATTTATTAAAATAATAACTCTTGATTATAATTATTTACAAGGAGTATCTGTATACATGCTTAATTATTAAATTTATTACTTATAAGTAATTGTGTTTGTGATTTTTAAATACTATGATTTCGTTACTAATTTAATATCTCTCAGTAGTATAAAAATTACTCATAAAAAAATCACAATTAATGAAGAAGAACGAATATCACATTCAGTAGTATATACGGTAAATTAACAGTTTTAGCTATTCCGTAGTAACAAACTGTATATTTTATTTTGTAGAAATAAAATGAAAACAATGGTACACATCACATTACAACAAGTTCTTATATACATAATGAATGTATTATTATGTTTTTAAGACTGTTTTCTATAGTAAATATGCTTGCAAGAATAACATACACAAATGAATTTTCAAACTTTAATTTGGTGTATAATATGCTACAAAAATTCATTTTGATTTTGTTTCTATCCTTTCAACGTTCGTTATAATTTCTGAAATACACGATACGACTTATAACATAAATTTGAAATATTACCGAACATAAATTATAATATAAAAAGAAAATTGATAAACGTAAAAATTATGAGATTTAGCTCAGCTTAATTAATTAAAGTTCAGCAAAATAACATATGTAACATATGCATTTCTTAATAATTCTTTAATTTGAAATTTTACTATACGATATGCAATAAGCAATAAATTTAAAACAATCATAATTCAGCATATTAAAATATAAATGTCCCACAGAAGTTTTATTGGCGCATTAAGAATAAAACTTCGCTTTACTTTTGAAATTTCATAAAACGAGAGGTTTGTATTTGTTTAAGCAAGATATACAAAATATTAAACTGCTTGAATTTTGCAAGAAAAAGTCTAGACAGTAACATGTTCTACTGTTTCTGTTTGTTCAGATGTATGGAAATATAGAATCATTTGAAATATGCTTTTTTGATCTCTTATATTTTTTTCAATACATTTAAAGTTAAAATTTTGTTTAAAAATAATGTTGAAATTTAAATGTAATAATTCACAAAATTTAAAATTAATTTAACTCGTCATGGAGTAACTGTGTGATTTAAATATTTTTACCATATTTCTCATTCAATAAAAATTACATAAAAACATAAAACATCAATTAATAACATACTCTCTACACTGCATTTAATTTTCTCAGGTAACCTGAAAGGGTTCTGTGTCCTACCGTGTTTAATACATTCATTAACGATATATCACACACACTGAGGACTTTTATTGTTTTGTATGCGGTGGACATAGAAATCTGCTTCTCTCCACAGCACCCATACTAGTTATTCAAAAATCTCGAAAATCACATTGACAATTTCATAAGCTGCTGTGAAGATAATGCAAAACGAAATTAATGATTCTACTTCGAATCAGGATCTTATTCATACCAAAAATTTCTCAAAAATTTACACATCAAATAAAAAGGTTCAGATAAATAAAACTAACACATTAATTTATTATAACCATTCAAAAGCCTGGTTCAGAAAATAGCTGGTTATACCGCCAGCCACTCGGTTCAAGGTTACATCACATCTAAATCAGAATTAAAAACTGAAAGACAACAAACGCAAGGGTTACAATAATTATTATTGGCGACGCCTAATCTCGCCAATCAAAACAACAGAAAGGGGGTTTTTACATGCTGTATCAAATGGCGTGTTTAACTTAATGAGATTAACACTGCTGTTGTTTATTTCTCTATAAAATTTACCTAGCCTAACTCCATAACCATTAATAATGTTAACAATCTGCTGACTAATAATACTAAATGTCTCGGGGTCACCCTTTATTAAAGACTTAAGTGGAAAAAATATACATTTAATGTCAGGGCCAATCTCGCCGGCATTTCTAAATCTCTTAATCTTTTCCTCAGTAGCGATACTGTCTATATTATAATGAACAAACGTGCCCGTGCGTAACGCTGACGTTATTTTTCGAATGGCAACACTTGACGATGAAATTTTGGTTTTACGATTTTTGCTACTGTAATTTTTTTTAATTTCTAAACATTGCACATTTTTAATTTTTACACCGTTAGATAAGAAAAAAAATCTACTTTCAAATGCAATTTTTTTGAAAACTGCATTTTAACTGGCTGATTTATTATAGCATTTAAATTAAATTTCAAGCAAGAATTTTTAAAAACCTATCTCTGTCGCTTGCAGACGATTACAAAATATTAATCCGTTTGCACTTTAAACAATATAAATACGTAGTTCAGAATTTGTTTCCAGCTAATATTCCATAACGAAATTAAAACTTCATTAAGCAATCAATAAAACAGTATAAATAAAACATAAATTTAACAGACATCTAATCGAAATAAGCGCTTAAAACCGCTGAAATTATCAGAATAAGAAAAACTGTTGTATATAACAAGATTTTTAGGGATTTCTTCGGCTATTAACTTCTGGCACGAGGCCAATACGAAATTACGGCTTTTAATAAATTTAGTCATTTTATGTGAATATATAATTGACATATTTCACATAAAAATGCTCTTTGATGTTGCTATGGGGCAATCTAAAAAATTATTAAATGTAAAAAATCTATTAGGGTTTTCAAAAAAAAAAAAAATGTTTTTTACCTACATTCTCTATCTCGGAAAGTCCGGGTTGTATATAATAGTTCCATTAAAAACAAAGTTCTTGTCTATAATGCTAGCATCAGTACAATTCTTACCTATGCTTGTCCTATCTCGGTATTTGCTAATAACGCTAATCTCAAGTATCTGTAAAGTACACATAATAAAAAATTACAAATTAAAAGAAATGATCATAGATATTTAAGAAATACTATTTTTCGTAGACAACTTTGTACTACCTGCGTTAAAAAGAGAATTAATCAACTTACTATAACATTTCCATAATAATGTATGTAATATTCCAAATGAAATCATTGCATGTTACCAGACTACCAAGTCTTCGACCCCGCCAACCGTAAACGCTCTAGATATGCATTGCCTGATGATGAAATCTGAGTTCTTTCTCTTTCACGTTGGCGTTTCTTTTTTTCTTTTTTTTGTGTTAATTTTCTCTTTTCTCTTTTCACTTTCAGATTATTTTATTTTATTTCTAAAATAAAATTCTGTTTCGAAATCTATTTAACCTGAGTCAAATTAACACACATCATACGGAAGAATAGAGCTAGGTTGGTAGGTATGAGTATTCTACTGAACACAATGCAACTTTCTAAGAATCTAAAACTTATACGCTATAATATTAAAGAGATAGATTGATACAGTCAGCTCACCAGATTATGCTCAACAGACGGTTACATATCCTAATTTTAAGTCATACACGAAAGATCCAAAAATTTTATATAGTAAATAAACATATAATGTAAATATCAAAAAATAAATAAAAAGTATATAATGATAATGAAATTTATGGGAAACTTCAAATGCGCTTAAAAATATCTTACCGATGACATGCTGTTTTAACTCAAGATATGTGACAATCAATAAATTTCTGTAACTTTATGAAAGTTATTAAATATAATGAAACAATATCAAAATATGCAGAGTTTAATTGCAAATGATATCAGTAGTGATAAAATCGTTAGTCTAGATCAGCGGTTCCCAAACATTTTTCTTCAATGTACCCCTTGGGTATGTTTTCCATTTAGAAGTACCCTCTTTTTTATAAACATGCCCCAACTCAATCACATAACGCAAACATGTTTTATTATTATTATTATTATTATTATTAACCTTCTTATCATAGCTAAACAATAAAGCGAGTAAAATTACATTGATATTTTTAACATTTTATTTTTTTTTAAATTGAAATTTTAAAATTAGTTCTGGTTTTTATTATAATATCTTAACATCAATATAGCAATAAAATGATTTTTAAATAATTTACGATAAAAGTTTATAACAATTTTACATCATTATATAGAAGTTGTCAAACATGGCTTTTAATACTCACAATGGATATCCTTGAGTATATTTCATGTAGCTGAATTTTTTTTAAATCAGGTTCAAACGAAGACAAATATAATCTTCAGTCAGGAGCAGCTTAAAACTTATTGCGATATTTGTTCTTAAAGCATGCATTAGACAAAAATGCTATTTCGCCAACCCCTATATTTGTGGAAGACAACAAATATCTTAATTCTTTATCACTGAGTTATTGGATCTCTTCATTTTTTGCGAAGATGGTGAAAAACATAAGTAGTCATACAATATGATTTAAAGGGCATAAAGCTAGTGACATTAAATTATCAATTAATTACTAGGTATAGTGGGCATTTCCCTCATTTTGAGAATAACATATTTTATTTACTCATGACACAATTTTTGTAATCTAAAACTATCCACTTTGTTCATTTGAACGATTTTATGATTATCGCCATTGTCTATATTATTATATTCACTAATCCCCAACAAGCCACCACTTAATCTCATGTGTACGCGTTCCCCAGGTTGGGAATCACTGATCTACAATGAAGGCAAAATATAATTAAAGTACTTACCAAGTAGAATCTATCAGAATAATAAAAACAAAGGAACAGAGACGACCCGCGGGAGTATTGCAGCATTATGAGTAGGTGATTCTCTAATTTAGTAAATTTCTGGATAGAAATAAACTAAGTTCGCAGTTTAGGCATTAATTTAATGTGCCTAATACCAAGAAACGAAGATTATTCCTACTACTCTATATCTAAGTGCCTTGAAGGCACAGTTAGCCAACAAGATATTTAACATTTCATACGTTTTAATGGTTTAATTAAAAATATTTTATTTAATTCAGATTTTGTTTAATTAAAAATGATATCATATATTTCCTGTAGAGGTTTCCAAGAGTTTTTTTTATGCAAATAGAACAAGATACGTACATTACGTACATTTTACTCTATTTTTCAGTTGAACGTGTAAGGATTCGATTGTTTGTTTCTTATAGAACTAAAACTGTTTTCTTTTACCTTTCCACTTGTTCATAGGAGTTCACTGTTGTTCATGGGAGCATATTTCTTCTGACATCATTATCTCATACCACTGAGGCTGTACACATATAACGTTGTCAGTTTAGGGGGGGGGGGGGAGGGAATTCGGCACTTGATATCGTAAGATATCTCTAGGGGGAAGGGGTTATATTTTGATATCGTTATAATTTTCTATCCAACCAATTTCTCATATATATATATATATATATATATATATATATATATATATATATATATATATATATATATATATATAAAGCTAATTAAAATATTAATTATAATAATTTATATATATTAATATTAATATTAATATAATTTAATATTATATTAATATTATATAAATATAAATATTATATTATATATATATTTATTAATATTAATACAGCTTTTAAATGATTATAAAATCCTTTCATTCCAAAATATGACTATACCCACCGTTCGGCTTTTCTGTTCTTCTGCCATATGCGCCTATACTTCAGTATTAGAGAAAACAAGTGTAAAATATGTTTGAAATTATACTTGCTGTGTTTACTAGTAAAGAAAAAGAAAAAAAATGTTGTTCACTTGTTTGTTGGGTAAAAGTTCTGCTTTACTTCATCCCCTTCAGGCTCAAGTGCCAGAAGACTACTGCGGAATGCATTATGCAACAAAAACCTATTTTAAATACATTCAAATAATAAGTATCTTTTTTGAAAGCTATTTGATATAAAGCTAGTTCATTTGTAATTGTGATATTTTCTTGACATCTTCTCTTCACTTGAATCCGTAAAGTATGCTATTACTAAATGTATTTCTTTATATCACTGCAAACATAAAAAAAAAATTCAGACATTGATAACGATATCATTGAAGGGGAAATGGGGGTTCGAGGAATGATAACGATATCATTAAGGGGTGGGGGGTGGTTCGAGAAATGATAACGTATGATATCGTAAGGGGGGAGGGGATCCAAAATTACCAAAATGTTGATAACGTTATATATGTACAGCCCCACTCTTCTGAATCTAGCATCATAAAATGACCGAAAAGTCCAAAGGTTCATATGAAAAAATGAATAATCCTGGGCACATTAAAAATATATATAATTGAGCGTTATCGAGAGTAAAACTAGATAATAAAGCACTCGATAAGCCCTAGCCTCTGAGCTTCCGTGATACTCGTGACCATTCGGTTTTATACTATGTGTTTAATGTTTGTTGAGTACAGTCTCCAAAAAAGAGAACACACCAGGCATTTTAATCTTTGAATTCTCACAGTAAAAATAATTGAAATAGCCATGTGACTAGAAATTATATATTTATAGAGGTTATGATAAAAAAAGTAAACTCAAAGGGTCATCTTAATACGGAAATTGTACGAAGCGCTTTTGTGAATTTTCACTACGAGCACCTAATTTTGGCATTAAATTTGGAGTTTTTGGTAAATTTTACATTAAGGTACCGAACGGGAAAACTTTCTGTGAAGTAGATTAGTATTTATGATAGTATAGTTTAGAATTTACATCTCCTAATTTTAAATTTATTTGTAATCGTTCCAAAACAGATTGCAATGCGGATACTTTCTTCAAGCATAATTCAAAACAATTTCGCAGAATGAGCTGTATTTTTGCGTTCGCATGTTTCGAGTTTCTATAAATTTATTTATGTTTACAAAATTGTAAGTTACAATTATTTATTTCGAAAATATATTTTCCCAAAAATTATGGAAGCAACCTAAAACTTATTTTGACGTAAATCCAATTATAGGATCTTGCTATCTTGGAATATGCTAATCCAAACTTACTGCTAATTACGCCAAGTAATTTTTGAGCTATGCTTAAAATACTACCCGCGATGCAATTTCTTTACAACGATTGGAAATAAATTTATCATGAGGAATTCCAAACAATAAACCTTTATAATTACTAAAACACTTTATAGAACTCTTTTCCGTTTAGCATCCCAAGACAAAATTTACCGAAAAAGCCAAAAAATATATAAAAATTTGGTTTTCGTATTGAAATTTTCAGATTTTGGTGCTATTTCAGTATGAAAACGACACAAAATCTTATTTTTTAAAGAAAATGTACCACGTCATAATATCCAGTCGAATGCCTATTCTCATTTTTTTTCTATGACAATTTGGAAATTAAAATGCATTGTACATTCTTATGGAATGTTCTAAATTACATAACTATGCAAAGTAAGCCCACTTTTTATGAATGAGTTTTGTTTAGATCTTCAGAAACTTTCATGATCAAATTTATGGTTTGATAAAAGTTTTCACGTGATAAATACTACTATGCTATTAGTGACCTTGGTGAGAAATTGTAAATCTACGCAACTTAAACTCATTTCCAAAGAAATATTAAGCTCTTATCTTCAGAATAAGCATTTGACATGGTCAAATTAAAAAAATTTCGGAATATTTCTCTATTCTTTATGATAATAATGATCCTTTTGGGATATTGCATAACTACGCAATTAAAACTCATTTACTACGAACGAATTTTACACAGATTCTGAGAATACGCCTTTCCATAGTTGAATTTAGGTTTTAGAAAAAACTTTCAGGAGATAGGTGTTTATGTATCAATAGCGGACTTGGTGGGAAATCGCAGAGTTACGCAAATAAAACTCACTTTTCACGAACGCATTTCCTTCAAAATTTTAGAATAAACATCCGCTAAGGTAAATTTTATGTTTGGTTAAAAATTTGCACATGAAAAAAAATGTTGTATGCTATTAGAGACGCAGGTAGAAACATTCGAAATATTATAATTCGAATAATTCGGCCATAACTACGAAATTTAAATTCATTTCCCACGAATGGATTTCAGTTAATTTTTTAAAAAATAATGTTCGGTCATATTCATTTTTATGATTTCATAAAAATATCTATGTGCTTTTTTTATGCTGGTAGCGCCGCCAATGAGAAATTGCATGACTACATTTTTAAAATGATATTTTAAAAATTTTCTACTACACCTGAAATTAAAATTAGATAGTACACATTCATTTTAACTTTATTCAAATCCGATAACTCCCTTGCAAGAAATAGAGTATATAAAAGTAGAGTATATCGGTCGTATTCAATTTTATGATTTCATAAAAATATCCATGTTTTTTTTTTTTTTTTTTTTTTTTTTTTTTTATGTTTGTAACGCCGCCGGTGGAAAATTGCATAGCTACATTTTTAAAATGATATTTTTTAAATTTTCTATTACACCTGGAATTATAATTAGATAGGACACATTCATTTCAACTTTATTCAAAGCCGATAATGCCCTTGCAAGAAATAGAGTAAATAGGTTTAAATAACTACTTTTTTTTTTTTTTTTGGTTTTCCGGTATGATAGTCGTATTCAAATTAAAAACATGTAGGATAGATTCAAGACAATTTTTATTCGTGCTAGCACAACCTGCTGAGAAATTCGATAATTAAATGTGCTTAAATTTTTGTTTTGCTTGTATTTTACATATAATAATTCGACCCGAGTGTAAAATATTTCAATAAAACACCAGTTTCTCTTGCCTTAACAACTATTCTATTGCAATACAAGATAATTTTAGCGAATGAAGGTTTATTGACATTTATCATGTTAAAGAGGAAAATTTAATAGACATATATCATACTTTGTATGTGAAACTTATAGAGTTGCAATATACCTTAAAAGGTTTATTTTTCTTTCGAAATTTTTAAATTCTGCAGTGTAATTTTGTATGTAAAACCATTTTTTCTTTCAACTGAAAAACGGGATGCTTTTATATAAAATGATTTAAAGTATCAAAAAGTAGAATATACATTTTTAAGCATTAAATTCATACACACACGCATAATGTAAAAATTTCCTTTCTACAAAAGATTGATTTAAAAAAAAATCAGTTATAAAATAACCACGATATGTGGATTGAATTCTCTTTCAAATTATAAAAAAATAAATAAAAACTATGCCGTTTTTCTTCCAATATAACACACTAAAATGTAGAAAAAACGTATTTTTTCAGTTAGTGAGAAAAATTTAAATTTTCTATATTATTAATTACTTCCATATATTTATACTTTATTATATAGATATTAAGCAATAAAGTCAGTGCAACACATTTTTACTGCACATTTGCAACAAAACAAATATAATCTGTTTTCTTCCTTCTACAAAAGAATAACAAAGGAATTTTATCAAGTAGGAACATACTTAATAAAAGGTGTATAATAAAAATTGCTGCCATGACCTTTATTTCTATTATATATATATATATATATCTTTATGATAATAGATAAACATATGAAACTTAATTATGATAGTAGAATATCTTCATTTTTCTGACTAATTATAAAATATTATATTTTATACTTTCTGGTTCATTTCAATTGAATAAAAGTCACAGTATTTCAAAAAAAAAAAAAAAAAAAAAAAAAAAAAAAACATATATCATAGTTAATTTATATGGATGCATATCTTAAATCAGAAACTTTTGTTTATTAAATTCCATGTGTCATAAAAATATAAAAAACTATTTTTAATTTTTATGGAGGAAAAAAAAAAGAAAGAAAACAACGAAAAATTTTAGTTTTAAATAGTTTTTAGAAAAAAATTTACAAAGTTTGCGGTGTTAAAAGAAAAAAAATAATGAACTTGCAAAAATCAGAGGAATCGCGACAAAAGTTCAATCCTAAAAATGATGGAGAATACATTTTCGTTTCTGAATAATAAAACATATTTTATCAGCTTCAGCAAGGTCACGTGGCCAAGTTGTCCGGCACTTTCTACTCTATTGTGAAGTGCATGGTTCGATTTCGGCGACACCCCTTACTCATTATTATCCAAGGAGAATAAACATAAATTATTGTGGAAAAACAACGTCATTACTAACGTAATGTCTCAGCAAATTGTGATGTTCAAGCAAAAAGTCATCAGTTTAAAAAATAGTTATTTAAAATAAAAACTTGTCATAACATTAATAATATAATAACTTATTTTTCAACATTACAGTGTTTTTATCATAAATTATATAATATATTTTTCATATTTCTCTATCGATTTGTAGATAAAAATATAATAAAATGAACACATAATAAAAATTGCATTTAAAGGAGATAATATATTTAGACAAAGTATAAATTTCATGTTTTGTTAAAAAATGCAACACTTTCAACACATATCTACCGAGGGTGTTACATACATGCAGAATTAAAATAATTACAAAATGGACTCCTTCTTCGTTTAATATAATCACGTAACTCTAAAATAAATATACTTTACGAATAGAATAACTTTCTTTTTAATATCAAACATTCCATTTATTTGAGATACTAACATATAATATACACGCAATTTTGTGGATCCCTGCTAAGCAATCTACTTAGATATTCTCTGATTAAATTGAGTATCACTCATATAAAAGCACAGCATGGTAAATACATTCAAAATTGATGATTAAGTGCTATCATATTCTTAACTTATAATTCATTTGAACTTAGTAGCTGACTAAGAGAAAATTGATTATTTGAAAATTCATTTGAAGAGACTTGTGTGTATCTGTTATATTTGTAGCATATTTGGTCATTTTGGTAGAATCGTATTAATTAATTACATATATTTATCTTCAAGAGATGAATTACTTCACAGAATATAAAATATTTAAAAATCAATGTGCGCATTTTTTGGAGTTATATGCGTAGTAATAATTTTGACCAATTGAGGAAGAAAATTACCGTTACAAACGTAAATAACATAGTTTATTAAAAATATATTTACATAAACTAATATTTTCATCAAGCCGAATTGTCAGAGCTATGTTGTAAAAACACATGAACAGTAATGAAAAAAGACATCGATTACGAATAATTGCAAACTTTTATTGAAAGATACATTCAATAAAACAATTAAAGGATACATTAGTTTAGTAGGCTATTATATTGTGTTTTCAAAAAAAGATAATAAGCCACAAAATGGCTCTTAGGATTCAGCTTTTTGTTGTGGTTTTCAATTGCATTCATCATATTACAACTAATTATCAGTGCAAATGTCAATAATCAAGGCACTATAGAGGACGGAAAATATTTTCTGAATGAACAACATAATATGATAAGGTCAGCAGTCTCATGTCTGGATACTGTGGTCAGCCGTCAATAATAGCTACAAAGCGAAGTAATAGCTGAGACAAATAACAAGTTAAGAGATTACTTGTACCACTTTCTTTTCACCACAGAGTTTTTTGGTGCACGAACACAGTGTACGGATTTGCCTCGTACAAAGTCGTAGAATTTTCAGCTGTTCAGCAGAGAACCTATTGTTTTGATATTCACAGTTAATATGTTCACTTGACATTGATTTAGTGCTCTCAATTAAGTGCGGATATCTGTAGTTGGGCGGTGACTGTGTTCTTAATTCAATGCAAAAGCATCATCTTATAACTTTGGTTGTTTGTCTGAGTGATCTCCGATAATGCATATAGAACATTCAAAAAAGCAAGAAAATTAAGTCGACAAAATTATACATTTGCTAAATATCTGGAATAAATGATAATTGGATCTGTATATGATAGACGACGTAACTGAACTTAAAAATAACTGCAAAAATGCATAAATGCATAAATCTAAGCATAATAATTATAAACCAATGAGACTTCGAACTTAAATACTAGTTTTTTGAAGGTTAAGTTCAAAGTAATCCAGTGTAGTCCTTCTCAATGTAGCAGTCTCTTCATAAAACTACAAACAAATATACATGCACACAAACATCTGTCCTTTCTATTTTATATGCATAGGAAAAAGGATTTTTGATGATGGTATTCGTATTTTTTTTATGAGAAAACTTGAAAAGATCCACTATGTCAATTATTTCTTTATTAGAATTTAAAAATGAACAATTCAAGCATATGATATGTAATATGCTAAAATGCATGTAGTACTTTGTCGTTTGATTAAATTAGGAATTATTATCTAATTGTTTTGTACTTGTTCACCATTAATATTTTTTGTGATTAACTGTCCCAACTGGCCCATGTAGTGGGGCAAGTTAGAACAGTTGAAGGAGTGTATAACCCATTAAATTAGATTTTTCGTAAGTCATCTATTTCTGTCAATTTTTTTTTCACTAAACCAAGGAATTCCCACAATACTCTACACTCATTCTATAAAATTTGAGCAAAATACCAAATGTGCAAAATAATTAATCAAATTGATACCCAATGATTACCACCTTTCCATATTTATTTTTATGCTTTTCTGAGAAACTAAATATCAAACAAGTCTCATTTTGAAACAAAATACCATTCTTTCCCAGTGAAAAATCTATATTTACCGTTCATAACAGAAATAACAAGAAATAACAAAATCAGTGTAACTAAAAACACGATAAGAATTAATGTATCAAATGATTTTTAAACCAGTTGCAATTATTTTATCTAACAAGCAATTTTAAATCTTTTGTACATATTATTTCTGTATAAGTTAATACACAACTAAATAAATTAGATTTGATTTACGAAAATGTATGTTTGTTTTCTTGCTGATTTATGTACTGTATTGAACCAGCAAATCCCATCTAAGGAAAGCAGTTGATGCCTTTTGCGGGATAAAAAATTCTACAGATATAGTCTCAAAGTGCTATACGATTTCAGGAAAATATTGCTTTACAAGAAATGCAAATTAAATACTGTCATTTATGTTGTTATTTATTTAAAATAAAATACCGATAGTAATGATACAATTTTATTTCAAAATAAGTCATTGAACTTAATACACAAATATGTACACAAAATTGAATTTTCTACATCGAAATGGTTTACATATTTTCTTCTTTTATAATTTCTATAATTTGTTTACACATTTACTTACATATTGAGTTTTTTTTATAATGGCTCAAAAACAGAATTTATTTTTTTCAGTAATGCGATATATACAGCTGGTACAGTCTAAAGATATTAAATCATTAAAGTTACATACGTGACCAAAAAACATAATAAAAAAAAATAAAAAAAAATTCAAAAAGGATTTTTGTTAAAGCCTTTTAAATTATTTTTTGTCTTTTTAGTTTCGTGTAAATTTATGTTTGGGCATTTTATATATTTAGCATCCACAGATACACTGTTAAACAAAACATTACAGGCAAAATTGTGAGTTATTAGAAGTGAAAGCTCATCAAATGTTTTGCGAAAAAATAAAATAAAGTATCAGGAACATGATTTCGAAACAATTGAATGTATATTATTTTACGTGCTTTTCGTTGGCTTTAAAAATTATTAATTTTGTATTAAAGTTAATATCAAATGTGTAAATTAAGATTAATGAATAATTAAAAAAAAATACAAAAAAAACAAGATGCCACAAAACTATATTTTGCAGATTAAATTAATTATATTTGATTACAAAATTCTGTTTAAACATTTAGAGGGATAAAAATTGATTGAAGAGCAAACATAACATGAAATAACAACACTATTAACACTAAAAATATGTAACAAACCTTCGGAAAACATAAGGTTTTATCAACCGGCATTAATTTTATCTTTCAAAGAGTTTTAAATCTTCAGTAACTACAATAACATAGATATGTTTAATAAGTTTAAGATTTCATAAATGTTTGTTTCCCGTTCAATTATAAGTTGGAATGAAATACAAATTATTCTTAAAGAAAACAGTAGAAAAATTATGCGTGATTCGAATTGCAACAGTTGCTGCCTTTAGAGTGATAAATGATAGCAGAAAATTTTGCTTTGGAGGAAATGAACAAAAAAACAAACAACAAATGAACAACACTTTTTTATTCTTATTGTTTTATTGAAAAATGAATATATAGAGAATTATTAGTACGTGCTTATACTAAACTAGACAATTTAATGCCACTCAAATTTTTATTAATTGAATTAGTTTTTTGCACTGCAATAATATAAGGTAAAGCCACGAGAGATGGCGCGGTCGGAGAGATTGCGCACATAGAGGTTCGGGTGGAAGGAGTAGAGTGAGTGCGCAGCGACTCCAGGTAGTTGTACAACAGCAGTAGTGGAGTGTCTACTTCAAAGTGCACGTTGATTTTTTTTAGCGTCTAAGATAAAGCATTGCTATTTTGTTTTGTTTTCCCAAAGTAAGTGCTTGAATTTTCATAGCTATTCATCAGAATTTGTATACAATGTCAGTTGTACAAAATATTTTAAACTTAAACGATTTCTCATAAGCTACTAATCTAGACTAACAATGTGAACATCAACGGTTCGTTTTCATAGCGGCCATGTTTATATAAAAGGCCGCGCTATATCTCCTACCGAAATTGGAGAGTTTGCGCATCTGCTACTTAGGAGAGATGGTACATTGTTCCCATTAGTTCCCATGCTAGGAGAGATTACGCAGCTTATTGGTAAATTTACAGAAAAAAATGAAAAATGAAAATGGACTAATTTTAAGTTAAATGGGTTATCAAGTAACTTAATGTTATTTTGTAATCTTATCTGGACTTGCTTTTTCTGATTCTTGAAATTTTTTCCCTTTAATTAAAATATTTTAATTGTTTTTAAAATTATTTCCTTTTTCTGATTCTTTATTCATTAGGTTGAAGTATTCACTCCTAATAAAATAATATTTGTTTACAAAAACCTTATAACAATGCATTTAAGTGTAATTATTGTTGTTAACAATTTAATTGTAGTTATTGACAGTAACAATCTCTCCTACCCATGTGCGCTATCACACCAACCCTGTAAGGACAGATTGCGCAAAATAACTTTCTTGGTTTTATTACAATTGTTCTATTAAATTATATCATAACAACAAAATAGCAATGGAAAAGTATAAAAAACAAAGGAAGTAAAAATTATTCATGGATAGTTTAGCAAAAAATTAATATTTAGATTTTTTTTATTGTTATTCCTTTGGATTGTGCGCAGACTCTCCTAGCTTTAAACCTTATTACGTACAATGAGAACAGAGTATTTATTTATCGTACTTACATCATTCCTGATTCCGAATAACAGTCTTTTTTCAATCGTTGAAGCATTGTTTTACTTTATTATTTAATTAAAACCTTAACTTAAACCATTAACTTATTTTTCTATTTTAAAATAAACAAAAAATTTTTATGACTCTATTTACTTTTAGCATAATTTAAATTTTTTACATTTTTATATAGGGTGTCTGAAAAGTCTGGAAACAGTCGAATAAATTGAGAAATATACATCAGATTGAAAAACGATAAATATGTGTTCAATATCTTTTTTAAAATCTATTTAGGAATATCACAGTTGCCCCCCGAACTCTGCCCCAAGGGGGAAACTTTGAAATCATAAATGATAACCCCTATTTTTATTGCAGATTCAGATTCTACAGGGGAAAAAATACGTAACTTTGTTTTTACCACTTTCTTCAGGAAATCGTAGATGGCGCTGTAATTTTGTAGAATGCAGTGAGAATCTTTTTCATTGAAAAGTCTGGAAACGGCCGAATAACTCGAGAAATACACATCGGATTGAAATACGGAAAATACGTGTTCAATACTTTAGAAAAATCTATTGAGATATGTCAAAGTTTCCCTTTTTCTAAAATATTAAACAAGTACTTTTCTGTTTTTCAATACGATGTGTACACTGTAAAAAAAATCCGTCAAATTTACGGCAAAAACTGCAGGCAGCAATGTTGCCAGCAGTTTTTACGTAAAAATAGCAGTAAAAATCGATGTAAAATTTATCGCATATTTTCCGTCATTTCAACGGTTATAAATGTAGTAAATTTCACAGCCATTTTTCCGTACAAATTACCACAAAAAGTTCTGTAATTTTAACAGTCCTATTTCCGTACAAATTATCACAATAGCTGCTAATTTTAAAAGCCATATTTTTTTTAAATCATTGATTTTAATCAACTTTCATTTTTAGATGACTATTAGAATAGTCATAAAGTTCATCGCTTGTTTGAAAAACATTGGAATTCATTATTTTATGTATAGAAATTCAATCCCATATAAAACATTTCTTTACTGCTTTGTATATGATATATATAAGAATTCAGAATTTATTAATAGGAATTTTTTTAATGTGGCAAAACTGAGACATCAAATATTCATTATAATACTATGTGTAAATACATTATATATAGAGAGAGTATATTTGTAGTACTAAAAAAAGAAACGCTTCAATTCTGAAGGACGAGAAGAATTTAGATAATATATATATATATATTTTAGATAATTGGACTAGAATTACAAGCTTACGTTTATCTAATACAAATATAAAATACCATTTGTAATTAAACACTGATATATAAACAATGCAGGCTCCTAAGCGTAAGTCAAGAAACACACCATTTTGCTCGCTTTCGCAGTCGCGCGGGAAAGAGCACGTACTTTTGAATAGAAGTTCCTTGCGCAAATCATGCTAGTAAAATGTCTTTTCGCGCAGGCGCCGATTAGAAAATGAATGATGTGATCTGATTGGTTGTTCGCATGAAAGGATTTTGAAAGCGAAAACGCTGGTTAAATCTACTGTTATATTTGCGGTATTTTTACATACGGAAATATTACGTTGCGATTTACTGGAATAAATGCAGTGAATTTGACAATCATTTTTTACAGTGTATGTATCGAGTTTTTTGACCGTTTCCAGACTTTTCAGTGGGAATGATTCTTGTTGCATTTTAGTCAACTACAACGCCATCTACGATTTTCCGAAGAAAATGTTAAATACAAAAGTTACGCATTTTTCCCGTAGAATCCGAATCTGAAATAAAGAAAGGATGTTATTATTTAAGAATTCAAATTTGGGTCCCCTCACCTTTTCTCCAGGAGACAGAGTTGGGGAGGGGCAACTTTCAAATCCCTAAATAGATGTTTAAAACATATTGAACATGCATTTTTTTTTTCATTTTTTAATCCGATGTATATTTCTCGAGTTATTCAACCGTTTCTAGATTTTTCTATGGGAACGATTCTCACCGTATTTTACTCGATTACAGCGCTATCTACGATTTTCTGAGGGAAATGTTAATTACAAAAGTTACGATTTTTTCCCCCGAATCTGTAATAAAAACGAGGGGTTATCATTTAAGATTTCAAAGTTTCCCCCCTTTAACCCACTGGGGGCAGAGTTGGGGTGCACCTTTTATATCCTTAAATATATATTTCAAAAATATTGAACACGTATTTTGCGTTTTTCAATCCGATGTATATTTCTCGAGTTACTATAATATTTCCAGACTTTTCGGACGCCCTGTATATCAATGATAATATTTGCAAGGCGTAAAATCTATATTTAGTCAATAGCAATTTCAGAGATTGGGGTATATATATATATATATATATATATATATATATATATATAAATAGATAGTGACAGAAAGCCATATAAAAATAGAAGGATAAATAAAAAATAGATAGATAAAAATGGAAGGATAATTGAAACAAATCGAAAGAGGGAGAAAGAGAGAAAATAGAGAGAAATAATTTTAATTTTTTTATAAATAATATTAAATTTTAAGATTCAAAGTTTATTATCAAATATTACATTTCAAATATTAAGTTTTATGTATCAAATATTTTCTGCGCATTTTAGTGGCTGAAACGTCGTTAATTTGTATATAGAAAATAAATAAATATTAAAATTTTTCAAATAAATACAATACTTTAGAAATAGTAGCTATTAGTTGCTTTCAAAATTAAAACTATTTCGACTAAAAATTAATATATAATTGCACTTTTTAATATTTATTCAATACATGTATAAAGTAGACAATGACATCAATTTCTTACTCAGAAATAAGCATGCGTTTATTTTATCAAAAAATGTAATTGAAAAATTAACGTTCATAATATTAGCAGAAAAAAAGTATTAATAATTCTAATGAATAAAACATACCATAAGAATATAGAGAAGGAAAATATTTTCAAACTAGCTGCATTTATTTGTCTTTCAAATAGTTTAAATGTAATGCAAATATACCAGCATAGAAATTTGGAAAGAGTTCAGGATTATATAAACGTTTGTTTTCCCCCTAATGTATATGCTGTATTGAAAAACAAAATAAGTTATATAAAAACAGTTGAAGCATTCTACGTAATTCAAAACTGAACAGTCACAGTTATATATTAATAAATGATCTCGATAAAATAATGCATTGTAGAATGTATTAATTAAACTCTGTAATTCTATTTTTTCATTTGAGTGAAGATTACGGAGATATATCCTAAGAGAAGAATTCTGAATTATCCCAATTTCGTTATACTAAAATCTCTAAAAAATGAAAATTAATGTATTTTCATTTTTTTTACACATTACATTATTTAAAGAAGTTCTAATTATAATATTTTCATATTTGTGTTCATTCGTATTTTTATTGGGTTGTTCTTTCCGATTGGGAAAGTTGTTTCGTACCAGTTAATTCGATAATTTAATTATTAGTCATTAATTTAGATAGCTAATGTCTAATAATTGAAAGGCAAAATTTTCCGGTGCGAATTGGTTTTACCAAACGGAAGGAACTTTCCAAACAACCCAATATATTGTTTGGTTTTACGTCAATTCGTGAATACAATCTATGTTATAAAACAAACAACATGTTCGTAAGTAACGCTCTCGTCATATTGACGGTGGCAACATCTGACCAATTAATTTCGATTTTACTTCCCTTTCCACTAACTTCTAAACATTGCACAATTTCAACTTTTACACAATCGAAGAGGTGAAAAACTTTGGTTCAAATGCAGTTTGTTTGAAAACTGTATATCAATTTAGTGATTATTTTATGGTTTTTAAAATACTTTTCAAGCAAGATAAAAAAAAAAATCTATCTCTATCGCGTGCAGTCCGATTACGAGAGATTAACCTGTAGATAAAATTATCACATTGGAATCTCCTTCCCTTGTGCCTGTCTCGAAAAATGTAAGACAGCCAGTTAAAAACCTGTCAATATATTCGCCTGTTCATAAACCTGTCAGTGCATATATTGTGGCTATTGGTGTATTTCCTGCCTACCTTTTCCTTTCGGAGAACTTTGTGACTTGAAGAATCCCTACAAAAGTCAAAATTCTAAAGTGTCAGGTCAAGAGATTTAATTGTTATGCATGTCGAAAATCTTGATTGAAAATACAGTTATTTCCTAATATTTAGCATAGCACTCGTACCGATTGAATAATGTGCTTAAAATATTAATTGCAACATGCTATGGGTATTGTACTTCATCAACAAGAGCTACGTTTTCAGTTGTTTTTTATACTGTCGTAATTTGTAAATCGACAACGCCATGCATTACTGAAAAAAAAAAATTATTTATTTATTAATTTTTTTTTGTCTTTACACAAACAAATAAATAAATATACAACATTTTGTTTCTACGTTTTCTGTTGAAAGTTTCTCTTTCTGTCTTCAATAATTTACAACATCTAGATTTTTTAAAACAAATGTCAGACTTTTGAATCACAAGTTTTACAAAATACATTTTTTTAGTATTTTAATGAATATCTAAACCCGAAACTCCATATGGTGTTGATATGTGTCTATAACATATTTATATCTACGTATACACAAAAAAATATTTTATAGATAAATCATTCACAGATTTCATTGTAAATAGTACAGATTCCACATAATATTTTAAGTTTTGACATTGTGTATCGAAGCAGATAATTTCTAATAAGCTACAATTTAAAATACTGCACTCACATTATTCAATTTACTTACGAAATATATATTTGTGCTTTGCCTAATTATTTTATAGCAAGAAAAAATATAATAAAATACCAAAATAAATTCTAATCAACAATAACATTAGTTTATATTCATGCTCGCATAAATAAATTAGAAATTTTCCTATGGGAATCTTTTATCCCACTAAAATTTAAAATTTCAATTTCAGATTTCTGCACTTCGGATATCGTTGTTTATTCAACAACTGCATCTTTCAAAGGATATAAAATGCATTTTTACACAGATTTGATTGATTGCGTAATTAAATTTACAGCCTTAACAGAGATTTTGTTACAGCTAAGTACTAAGCAATGTTTATTAAGTGTCCATTCTGTTATTGCAATTATAATACAGCTATCAATGCAGGACGAAATCATACACTAAAATTTTAAAACTAAAGTTAATACTAAAATTAAGTTTCAATTCCAGACATAATTTTATTAGAAACTTACAATAACTTTTATTTGAGCTACGATAAGTTACTTTAACTCTCTAACCAATGTATTTGTCCATCAAAATTAATTTAATGTTTCTTTAATTCAGAATATTTTATTCTATGTAAATTTAAAAGTTTCAATTTATAACTTGTTTATTATAAAAATGCGTGTTTAAAGACATATTTTCTGTACAAATGTATTTTACAAAGTACATAATTTATACGTTGACATTAAATTAATTATAGTGATTCAAATCCAAATTTCGGAGCATATTTTTTGACTATGGATGACATATTTGTAGTTCATTTTCAAATATATGTAATTTAAAATATATTTTTTAAAATTGGATCATTCGCAGATTTTATAGCGTGTTTCACAGTCAGATTTCATAGCCAGTAGAACCCAAGCAGTTCACCACGGAAGTGCATAGCAGTAGTATTGGAAAATATGTACAATTTTATAGAAGTCAACACAGTGCAAGCTGGGGGGGGGGGGTTGAAAAGTGTGTGTGAGTTTTATTGTTACAAAAATTCCTTTAAATAGAAAAATATTACGATTAATTTAACGCTTGAATTACACTTTAGTTTTTATTTCTTTATAAATCAGTGTTGGCAGATTGGGGATTTTGTACCAAATTTGGCGTCTTTTGAACCTTTAGGGAAATGTTTTAGGAAGAAGTACGGGTGAGGAAATTTTTGTGGAATATCAATAATTTTGGAAAAAAAATTGGATATTTTTTCAGTATTTCACGTTTTTTCAAGTTAAAGTTTACTTTTAGTCACTAATAAAATCCAAAATGAATAAGAACAGTTTGTTAAAAATTCATTATCACCCAGCTACTTTTAAAAGCATCAGAAATTCACCTCACTATATCACCGATATCTTACTAAATTTTCATGACATTTGACTCGCCTTATACGGTGGACTACAAAATTATGCAAAAAATATTCTTATTATCAATCGTGCATCCATACTTAATTATTTCATACAAATGCACATATTTCATCGAATATTTAATATAGTTATAATCTATTTGGGGTATATTATTAGTACTGCACTTTCTCATAATTCTTCAGAGTGGCGTTCAGTTTAGTTGAACAAACGACATGATTCTTATATAAATGAAAATAAATGTTCTACAGGATCAGCATAGACATCTGCTACAATTACAAATCAGTTCAAGCATTTTATTTGACAGATTGATCGCAAATATTATTTTAGTTATTGAATATGTTGTCTGTCTCCTTGTTGCCTAACTGACTAAATTTTCACTGAAAAATATTCTGTAAAATATTTTCTTTACGAATCCGAATATAAAAAATGATTCTTATAATATTTCTCTAGATGTTTGACAAAACATCATATGTTGAATGTCTTCGAATACTTTTGACAAAATAGTCAATTTCTTTTATCAATGCGTAAATCAGGAAATTAAAAGGATAATTTAAAATTCTTGTAACAAGTTTCACAAATATTTATACCTATGGTTACGATACATTATAACTGGTTAAAAGATTTTAATAATAGATAATCCTTAAAAGAACATTAAACGTTAATTGCATTTAAAATGCGGATATTTGTAATGAAAATTAATTAATTATTCAACACGAAATAACATACTTTTAGAAATATTTTAAACGCATCCTAATTAAAAAAATATATATTATTTTCATTTTTTTGAACTTATAATAATATTTTAGTGAAAATGTTCTAGGAATTTAAATTAAGTGTGTTGCAGGGCATAAGTCTGTTTGTAAGAACTGGAGCCCTAAAAGAAAAAAATGCGTGATTCTGTAATTTTATAAATGAATTCTTAAATGATAGCTGGATTAAAAAAGTGTATTATATTTATATTTTCCATTATCTTCCATCCCATGCTTTGAGAGTGCGTCAATCAGATATATGATTATCCAAAGAAACCTTAAGGTGATAAATTTTATTCAAAAGGAAACTATTCAAAATTGTGTAATGTTTTTAATTTTGATCATAAAAAATATGTTCAATGACAATTAAGGTAGAATATAATATTGCCACAAAAAGAATTCTCATGACGTGAAATAGTCTGATATCCATGGACGATCAATGCATCATTTATGGAAGTTACACATCGGACATCGTAATTGAGAAGTCACGCATGTTCTATGTGCCATACTACAAGCCCTATCGTTGAAACTATATCTATGAAATGTCTTTTCTATCAATTTCAGGAAATACAATTTCTCATTCATCATCTTTAGCTAAATGTAAGACTCATCATTTTAACTTTGAGTATTGGTTTTGTCATTATTTCCAGCATCGTCAAATAATGTTAGTTTCTGTCTATTTTTTGGCATGTCTTAATTACCATCGAACTGGTGACCACTGTTGCCATCCATGAATTGAATTTATTTTTTATTCCAATTGCTTGATTGCTATCACATTTTGATGTTGTAAAATTAACTTTAATTAATAACATATTAAATAACGCCAGAATAAGGTGGATTATAGCATTTCAAAAAGGCGGTAGCAATCTGAATTAAAATTAAATAACGGACTGGCAAAATTGCTATTAATAATCAAAATTAATGACACTGAGAAATTCTACTTAGCTCATACTTATTAAAATGTTGAATTGAAAAGTAAAGGTGACTAATCTGCGGCACGGGGGCCGCAAAGCTATTACTAGTTTCGAATACAATAATTCGTTTTATTTATTGGTAGGAATTGCACTATTAAATAAGTTGAAATTTACTATTTGGAAATAGAATTGACAATTTGCACGACAGCAAAAAATTCAGATACCCCTGTATTAAAAGCGTTTTTTAATATAAATTTACATGCTGCTTAGTTCTTGAAAATCTTACAGTCAAAACAAAAGATAATATAACTTTTAAAGGAATTGAAATTTCTTATTTTTAAGTTTTTATTTTGTTCATACTTTTAAAGATTATTTTAGTATTTTAATCATTATTGAACTATAACTATACCAGAATTTTGTATGTTAATTCAAAGTCTTTAAAAAGGTATGAAATAAAATTTGAATATAGCCATACAGTACCGTAAAATTTTATTCGATTTGTACAAAATAATTATTTCCAAATCCCATATTTGAAAATATGTTAAATACAGTCATCGATCATCTCATATGACAAAAGTTAAAACAAACTCCACTTTCATTTTTTTAAATGTTTTTAGTTTTGTTGATGATTGATGAATATTAGTTCAAATAATATAAAAAAGAAAGATATTTTTTTAATGAAGGAAAAGCACAAAAGAGCAAAAGAAACCCAACTTAGATATCAATCATATTTTAATAGTGACTCATTTGTTTCCTTATATGTGGCATTTTTGATTTAAAATTTTGCTTTTAAAATATTATTTACTTCATATCTTTTTCATCGAATGTCCTTGTTTTTCCCCAGAAGAGTTTTTCTTTACCCTATTTGATATTTCATACAATGAACCTATTTTTGAAAATTTAAAACTGTAATGTATATCAATTGAATTCGAATAATCTCCTTAAATATAATATATTCCATTTTACATTAATAATCCTGAAAGTTTTACTGCCCGTTTCAATTATTAATCCGAATATTTGAATACGCATTCTGCTTATCAAATAACAAAATATTATTCTTATCATAAAAAGTATTAGTAATAAAAAACGTGAATAAATTATTTTAAAGAAATCATACCTTTAACGACTGATGCAAATAGCACAGGACTAACGATAGTGAAAATTTTAGCTAGTAAATACAGGATTTACTGTTCTGTAAGTGCATTAAAATGATGCAAATTCTTTTTATATTTTTTAAAAAGTTAAATTAAAATGTAGATTTTTCTTCTGGCTACATTTCTACAAATCTAAACTTATTGTCCCTTTAATTATAAAGTGTTTAAAAAAGAATCACCCAATTTGAAATGTGTATATTCTGAATAATATTGAACATAAACACTTAAGATTAATTTTATATTACACGGCTAATAAGATATTTTTTACAAACAAATTTAAAGATGTTAAATCTATTCACCTTTAGATGCACAGTATATGCCTGTACAGTAGTAAAATTCGTCCCAAACTTTTGCAAGCATGTCTGCACTCACTGATTCCGCAGCTATTATGTGCATCTTCAGTTCGGAAATGTAGCTAGAAGGGGGGGTACATAATCGTAGTAATTTATAAACCACCACAAAAAGAAATCGCAAAATGGGAAGTCCGGCGATCTTTGACGACAGACGTACGCTAATGGCGCCCGGTGCATGTAAAATCCGTCATGGGTGCAATGTCCTCCAAGTTTCCTGTGAATTATATCTCTGGATGGGCCTAGTCAGGTGAAAGTCTCCTCAACTGATCAAGGTTCTAAATTACGAGACCAACTCGTCTAGCGATGGCATGACGTATGGGTGTGATGCCAAGCGCAGGTCCATACAAGAAGAATAACATCAGTTAGCAACATAACAAAAATGGGAACAAAACAATGACTTGCACATAGCCGTCCTGCTAGCAATGGCCAGACCTTACGCGTCATCCCTTCAGTGGCGCTACGCACCCCGGTCCCAGGCATTAAACTTGGATAAGGTAAGGAAACCTAGCAGGTAGGGGTCTGGTCGCCAATCAAAAAAAAAAAAAAAAGGCGGGCGAAGGAAAAGCGTTAGCGCTAACTGTCGGTAACTTCGTGTAACGCGAGATTTCCCTCTTTCTACCTATACATTATTCGATCAAAACGGATTAAAACTAAATAGTTACGATTTTTTTTAATCAGATGAGTCTTTTTGAAACTCCCTGTATATATACTACATTGCTATTCAATCATGTTAATGATCATTTTGATATCACCAAACGTTGAAATTCGTGATAAGAAAGGCGGGTGACGATTGATGAGTTCGCTATGCTATACTGTAAAAAAAAGTATAGATGCTTCTTAATTTAAGAAAATATAATTTAACCGCGAACTAAAAAATATAATAATCCCTTTGAGGAACTCATGATTCCGAATAGCTTATTTCATCAATAGAAATATCAGAAGGAATAACATTTTTTTTTTATATTTAAAGAATCATTTATAACAGCTACGTTTCTTTTGCTGCCATTAATTTTCGGAATTGTTTCCGAGTAGTATCAAATAGTTTTCTCAAACCGGAATATCAGATTTCAGGATGTTATTTATTCTCAATTAAACATTTTCAGCTGCATAATTGAATTCATACATGCACTAGCAACAAAATAGGTATTAATTTTAATGTTAATGTTAATGCTGTTATTATATATATATATATATATATATATTTGCTTGATACACAATTCTTGAATATGCTGTTAGCAATAATAATTGTAATAGGAATATAAACTCACTATTTTTTTAATGTTGAGATTACGCGTTAAGCACCCGGTTCTTAGTAGCTGGTCTTAAGTGATATATTTACTTTAAATTTTCTTAATGAATTTGTGAAAGTCAAATATTTTAATTAAAAAAAGAATAAAATATTCTGAATGAAAAAAAAATATTTTGGCGGAAGTTATTTTAAGTTCATATTTTCGGTTACCAAATACAATGATTTATACATCTAAAATATTATTTTTAATATATAAATTCAAAATTTCATTGAAGGTTTTTTTTCAATAGCTAACATTAATATTGTAATAACTGCATAATTGTTTAAAAATTCAATATTTAATTGTTAGCTACAATTAAATCTATTTAATTAATTTTTGGATTCTATCACTGATATAAATAAAAATAAAAACTCATATTTAATATAATTTTAAAAAACTTAAAAAGTAGATTATTAAAATTAATTTTTCTTTAATTTGTTATTAAATTAAACTCTGTTTATAATAATAACTGATATTTTTAGATCTAAGATAGGATAGATGAAAGATAAAAGATTCTTAAAGAAGGATAGAACATCTTGAAAAATAAATTACTGTTTTTTTGGCGAGCTCGGTTCTAAATTGCAAGGTGTATTACAAAATTAAAATTTTTACTGTCTATTGAATTACAAATTTGAAACATAGTACCACTGCTAGTAATAATAACAAAAATAAAAGTAATAAAAATATATAATAAGTAAATTGAAATTTTCCATACATCTATTTTAAATAATAAATAAATGACATTGTCGAAT
Organism: Maratus michaelseni; assembly: GCA_963931845.1. Lineage (NCBI taxonomy): Eukaryota > Metazoa > Arthropoda > Arachnida > Araneae > Salticidae > Maratus > Maratus michaelseni. The sequence continues at coordinate 177,358,907 of OZ007591.1, forward strand.
ATTTAATGAGAAATTAACTGATTCGTTAGATAAAATAAATTAATAATGCAATTAGGGATATATACCTTAGATTCATACACTACTATTCTTTTTCTTGTTGTTAAATAAATGCCATATTTTCATATTCGAATCTCCAAATTCATAGTAAAAATCATAAATAATATATTTAACAATAATAAAAAAAACAGTATTACTTTATTCCCAAACGAAATGTTTTAACTAATTAGACGAAAAAGCAATTTCTGAGAAAAAAAAATATTTTGTTTTCTTATATAGTAGGAATACATAAATATATAATACTGGATGGCATTAAAACGATATAAAATTTAATTGTAATCAACGGACGCCAATATTACTAGATTAAATTCACTGAACGCTTTAGAGAATTTAGAGCAATGAGTAAAATTAATTGGAAACGTTTTGTATATGGCCACTATCAGAAAAAAAAACATATTGGATATGAGGAGTATGGAGATGGGCTTAGAAACTGGACCTAACATTCTGCAACATTTCGAAGGCCCAAAATTCGCCCAACCAAGTCCTTCTAAGTTCCTCAGTGTTAAGTGCTCTGTTCAAAAGTTTCGATCTTCCAAATAATGCCACAAGAAAAAATCACTTGCGTTCAGATCAAGACTGTATGGTTGTCATGCAGCACCGTATCTAATGAAAGTTTCAGAGTCCAAGGCGAAGATTCAGTCTTAAAATGTATCCCAACCCGTAAAAACACATAAACAACTGTGTGTGGTTGTGAACAGCATAAATGAGTAAGTTTTGACCGTCCGATGACGTCGAATCGGGAATCTCGGTTGATATAGTTCTTGGTAACGTCTCGGCAAGTTGCTACTTGTAACTTGTACCAGAAATATTTCTGCTAGTGAATATACATGTTTTTTCAGTTGATTGTACACAACACCGTCACACGTTCCAGATTCACAGCTACCATGTATTAAAAGTGTGGATTTTCTCCATTCTAGTGTCTGAAGTATTGTTTTTTGACGTATGAGTTGAGTTAAAAAACTACTGAAAATTGTTAATCAATATAATTCCCTCTCATTAAACACACTGAAAGTACACAATTTAATAAGTTTATTGGAGCATTTTATTTTTTAAGAACTTTCTTGGATCCCCCCTCTATTATACCACAATTGAGGTATAAGCCATGTAAAATTATTTGAGTAACATAAATTATTCTCTCCCACAAATTTATTTATCATTTTGTTTCGAAAACAAATGAAACAAATGTTCAATCGATTCTTACAGAAATTCAGTTTATTTTCACACATAAATTTCTATATTAATTGTACATTTTTTTTATTAATGTTTGAAAATATATGAATTTCTGTATTAATTTTATTTTATTTTATTTATTAATATTTAAAAATGTCTGAAATTTCTTTAAAAATGTAAATGATGGAAATAATGCTTGTATAAAGCATTTATTTTTGATAATGTAAAAACAAATAAAAATGATTTTCAGGCGTGCAATATTACATTATACATAATTATAGTATATGCAATCGCTCTTTGTAATCGCATAATTTTCCTTAGTAACTCCCTGAGAATGTCAGATAATGGAGAAAGGAACCGGAATAGATTTTAGAAAAAGCTGTATATACTTTGTGAATGTTTACGCACTTATAACCAGTTAATATAGAATTTTTTTCACCACATTCTTTAAAGATATTTGGATGTATGTATACTGAAGTGTAATATGTTAAAAATGGGTGTGTTATATATAACTACATATAATTATTTTTATGTGTTTCGTGTAACGCAGTTATTATGTGGATTTTGAAATCGTACTTTTTTTTTATTTTATGGATTTCAAAATCACGTACTAAATATAAATTTTGAGACTATTATGTAGAGACAATTTCTGCGGAGAATAATTAAAAATCAGCAATTCCAAAAACTTTTATTTAGATCAGAGCGCACTCTATATTAATTAAAAAAGTAAGTAAAAGTCTATTAAAATATTTTCTGAAAATATAAATTAATACAGCTAGTTTGCATAAAAAAATACATGCGATTGCCATGCAAAAAAATCTAACATTATAAATTTTAGTGAATCTCCATTCTTTAATTATAAAATAATTAGAGAAAATGTTTTGTAGGGTAAGTGAAATATATTTGTAATAAAAAAAAAACTTTTTTTAAGAATTTGAAAATTTTATCATATACATTAATAATTGTTACTGTAGTAATTTGCTACTGAGGATTGAACGTATCATAAATAGTTATCCTTACAACCCGAACAGTCAAGTGGAACAATGGGAAACACGAATATAAAAAATTATTCTAATAGCTTTAGAATTGTTTCCATTCACAAATGTATTTATCATTCTGTGACAGAAGCAAAGGGAACAAATGTTATCTCAAATTCTGATATCTTAAATTCATTTTAATGTATGAATTTTCATATTCACTTTGCATTACATTCATATTAAAGGTTGGGAATGTAAACTGAAAAACTGATTTTTTTTTTTATTCCTGTTGAAAACCGTCTTTAACCAACATTTCGTTTTTGATGCTCGGAAATGAAATGTTAAGTAATACAAAAATACACAGTGTTTTATGCAATATAATTTTGAATAATTATGCATTTTAATAATATATAATTGTGTATAATATATTTTTCTTTTGTAGATATTTTGAAACATAAATCATTTAGTACAACATTATTAGATTACTTAATATTGATTATTTGTATAATGATTAAGAAATCCGTGGACCTTTATTTGATCAAAAAGCCGACCCAAAAATAGAAATTTGTTTTCGTGTGTATTATTATTCTTCAGTTTATATTGAACCATTTGAGAAAAACTGCATGCAGCGGCGAGGATTTTTCGCAGTTACAAGCGTTTTATAAACGCTTTAACAGTGATAAAAATTTAACAGTGATAAAAATAATCTAAAAGTTCCTAACAAGGGAATACGTGACCACTGCCCTTTTCACGCCACCATCCGCAAGCCCCCAGAACAACTTGGACGCAGCTTAAACTCTGAAAACAAGAAATAGAATAAATAGAATAAATAGAATTAAAAAATAATAAAATAATTGCTTTTATTATTTGCTATTATATGTATCAGATTCTTATGTACACAATAAATTTTTCGGTTCCTTAGTACACTTTATACCTGTTTTTTCTCAATACAGATTTTGCACATTTTTTAGGTTTTTAAAATGCTCCATGCGTCTTAATTTTTGTTCAAAAATCATGAAATTGATAACGAAGAATCCTGATACTGTTTACAAAGAAACCGTGTATGCATTTTCCAATTAGACTTCGTTAAGATAATTAAATTTGAATTATAACTTATTGAAATGATAAATTTTGATGAAAATCGGAATGGAATTAAAAAAAAAAATCTATCAAAAATTACCTGTTCCAGGGATTAAATAAATGATACACAGCTTTGTTTGTAATATAGTTTTAATTGATCCAAAGGCCAAATCGACGAAATATCTTAAAAATTAAGACGCAAGGAGCATTTTAAAATTTGTTTTATAAATTTTAATTATTATTTTTAAATCTTAAAATTACATTAAGGCTAGAGAATTTTTGTAAGGTATTCTATATACTTATGGTGAAATGTATACATGCACAAAATTTCCAATATCTATGATGAAAAATAAAAAAATCAATTATAACGTTCACAGTCCCCTTAATCCATTTGCATCATTAGTGCATATATACTGCTTTTTTTTTCAGGGATTAACTTTTTATTCAGAAATTTAGAATTCATACAAGAAATTCTGAATAGTAATTTTTTGCTTTATTTAATGACAGACGTTTCGCGTTTACATATATTAAAAATTCTTCTATTCAAATTTACGGTATAGGTTTGGAATCTCTGAATAAAAAAGAAATCCCTGAAATGCACACACATATGTTCTAATGATGAAAATGGGTTAATATCTGGAAACACCTTATAAACAGTCGTGTGTGGTAACGATTCAAATTCATAAAAAAAATATCTTTTAATTACTGTAATTTCTTAATTTAACAATTAGAATATTTTAAGCTCATATAAATTAGAAAATACTAATAATAAAACTATACAACCCACTAAAAATCAAAACTAAAAAGTACACGTTTTATATTTCAGCACAGGAATTCATTGTTATATATTTATTGAAGCTATTTTAAATTTACGATATGTTTACAGTAATAGAAAAGTGGAATTTTACTAAAAATTTCTTTTTTATATGTCTATTTTTTTGAGAAATCATATAACAAGCAAATGATTTTGAAAAACACCTGATGGGAAATCTATTATTTCGAAATCTGACTGTGTGTTTGTATTTCATGTCTACTGCTTATATTATAGGGTTAATTACGAGTTTAAAAGAAGAACAGTTAAGCTTAAGCATGTCATAATAGCTCCCTAAATGTCGACATTCAAATTAATTTCTGATACATTAGTTAGTTTTGGAAATTTAAACCTAAACTGCTCCGTGATACATATATTAATCTATTGAAATTTAACATTAACAAAATAAATCCTGTTCCTAGCTACAATTATATATTCTCATTATTCAATCACAGAAATCTGCTTTTAAATAAGGTGATAAATTACTCATTAAAATTTGTTGTACCTCACACTATATACTAGTAAAAAAAATTGAAATGCAGAAAATCGTGCAGTTTAAAGTTAATGACATTTATATAGTGGTGGCCACTAAAATACTCGATTGCTGTAAATAAAACGGAAGGAAACGGGAAAAAATAGGTTTTGTTATATTTGTTTTATTGACGTAATATTTTGCAGCAATGTTGAAAAAAAATTATTATCAATTCTAACATATAGTGAAAAATTTAGCTGATCTAAATTACATTTTAAATGAAAATTCAAAGAAATAAAAACTTCTTTTCACATATTTCAGCTTCATGAATTAGTTTATTCTAGAGAACAATTTTAAGTGAACAATAAACACATCATTTGACATGAATTCAAATAATGAGAACCGCAATCGTTCTTCTTATTATAATGCTGACATCGCATGAAATTTAAAGTGACAATCAGTTAAGTGCTTAAAAATGACTATGTGTACACTGTGTTTAAAATGTGTTAAAAATACACTGTGATTCAAAATTGATATTATGGCGTTGAAAGATTGTTAAACAGAGTTGGTATACTTTTCATTTGATAAGCATTTTCTAGTACTTTTTAAATAATTATACGTTCTTTAAATAAGCATAAATTGCAGTGGATAAATGTCTGGTATTTGAAGATTAAAAATAATTACTTGAAAGCAACCGTTGTTAAAAATAATTAGGATCATTTAATATACAATGGGAGGAAGAATTATGTAAAATCGTTCGTTTTTTTATCTGTCTTAAGTTGAGGCACTTTTTCATAGTTCTATAAAAATAATTAGTATTCATTCATTCTTGTAACAATTGGTAATTACTTTCTAATAATAATTAGAAACATCGATTTTTGCATTTAAACTATCCGCACGCAGAAAATAGCAATTTTGAAATTCAATATGTAAGTACTGAAAGTGAATTATGAGGATGATAAATCGATTATTCTCCTTGCTTTGTCGCCCGATATGTTTGAAAGTGTGCTTTCTTTCAATTGTGACATAAAAGAATCACGATTATATTTGAAGCGAACAATAGACGCATCATCTGACATGAATTCAAATAATGAGAAGCCCAATCGTTCTTCTTATTATGATGTTGGCATCGTATGAAATTAAAAGTGAGAATCTGGTAAGTGTATAAAAATGACTATGATAATACCGCGAAACAAAATTGCCATTATGTAGCTGAAAGACTGTAATTATTGGTTAGTTAAAATTAAAGAACTACGAAAATGTTAAAATCAAGAGAATTTTCACGTTTAAGAATCTTCAAATGTGATTTGAAATAGTAATAGTTTTAATTACTGTGTTTAATTGTGAATAGAAAATTTCTGGATTAAAAAAATAAGTTAGAAATATAACGAGTTAAAAAAATTGTCTTATTCACAGATTTTATTTTACGCACCAGAGTATTTAAGATAAAGATGCACTTTTAACATTAGCTTTATTTTATACTTTATTGAACACTGCTAAAGCCAACAGTATTTTCATATTTTGGTCATGCTTATTGGTTAAGAATTTTATTTGGAATTTTATTTGGAATAGCAATAATCTTAATTATGGTTTTCATTGTGAATAGAAAATGTCTTGATTTAAATAAAATTACTCTTACGTCAGAAAAATAACGAGTTAAAAAAATTGTCTTATTCACAGATTTTATTTTACGCACCAGTGTATTTAAGATAAAGATGCACTTTTAACATTAGCTTTATTTTATACATTATTGAACACTGCTAAAGCCAACAGTATTTTCATATTTTGGTCATGCTTATTGGTTAAAAATTTTATTTGGAATTTTATTTGGAATAGCAATAATCTTAATTATGGTTTTCATTGTGAATAGAAAATGTCTTGATTTAAATAAAATAACTCTTACGTTAGAAAAATAACGAGTTAAAAAAATTGTCTTATTCACAGATTTTATTTTACGCACCAGAGTATTTAAGATAAAGATGCACTTTTAACATTAGCTTTATTTTATACATTATTGAACACTGCTAAAGCCAACAGTATTTTCATATTTTGGTCATGCTTATTGGTTAAAAATTTTATTTGGAATTTTATTTGGAATAGCAATAATCTTAATTATGGTTTTCATTGTGAATAGAAAATGTCTTGATTTAAATAAAATAACTCTTACGTTAGAAAAATAACGCGTTAAAAAATTGTCTTATTCACAGATTTTATTTTACGCAACAGAGTATTTAAGATAAAGATTCACTTTTAACATTAGCTTTATTTTATACATTATTGAACACTGCTAAAGCCAACAGTATTTTCATATTTTGGTCATGCTTATTGGTTAAAAATTTTATTTGGAATTTTATTTGGAATAGCAATAATCTTAATTATGGTTTTCATTGTGAATAGAAAATTTCTTGATTTAAATAAAATAACTCTTACGTTAGAAAAATAACGAGTTAAAAAAATTGTCTTATTCACAGATTTTATTTTACGCACCAGAGTATTTAAGATAAAGATGCACTTTTAACATTAGCTTTATTTTATACATTATTGAACACTGCTAAAGCCAACAGTATTTTCATATTTTGGTCATGCTTATTGGTTAAAAATTTTATTTGGAATTTTATTTGGAATAGCAATAATCTTAATTATGGTTTTCATTGTGAATAGAAAATGTCTTGATTTAAATAAAATAACTCTTACGTTAGAAAAATAACGCGTTAAAAAATTGTCTTATTCACAGATTTTATTTTACGCACCAGAGTATTTAAGATAAAGATGCACTTTTAATTTTTATATTACCTTTATTTTATACATTATTGAACACTGCTAAAGCCAACAGTATTTTCATATTTTGGTCATGCTTATTGGTTAAAAATTTTATTTGGAATTTTATTTGGAATAGCAATAATCTTAATTATGGTTTTCATTGTGAATAGAAAATGTCCTGATTTAAATAAAATAACTCTTGTTAGAAAAATAACGAGTTAAAAAATTTGTCTTATTCGCAGATTTTATTTTACGCACCAGAGTATTTAAGATAAATAAGCACTTTTAATTTTTATATTACCTTTATTTTTTACATTATTGAACACTGTTAAAGCCAACAGTATTTTCATATATTTTATCAATGCTTATTGGTTAGAAATTTTATTTGGAATTTTATATGCAATAGCAATAATTTTAATTATGGTGTTTCATTATGAATAGAAAATTTCTTGGTATAAAAAAAATAACTCTTACGTTAGAAAAATAACGAGTCAGAAAAAATTCCCTTATTCGCATATTCTATTTTATGCTCCAGAGTATATAAGATAAATAATAACTTTTAATTTTTATATTACCTTTATTTTATACATTATTAAACACTGTTAAACCCAACAGTATTTTCATATATTTTAGCAATGCTTATTGGCTAGAAATTTTATTTGGAATTTTATATGCAATAGCAATAAATTGAATAATGGTGTTTCATTGTGAATAGAAAATTTCTTGATTTAAAAAAAATAATAACTCTTACGTTAGAAAAACAACGAGTTGAAAAAAAAATTGTCTTATTCGCATATTTCAGTTTACTCACCAGAGTATTTAAGATAAATAATTTATATTTATTTGATATTATCTTTATTTTATAAATTATTGAACACTGCTAAAACCAACAATATTTTCATATTTTAAGAATGTTTATTAGTTAGAAATATGATATGAACCAGGTAAGTGTTTAAAAATGACTATGATAATACTGCGAAACAAAATTACTATTATGTAGCTGAAAGATTGTAATTATTGGTGCGTTAAAATTAAAGATCTTAGGTAGTACTACGAAAATGTTAAAACCAGGAGTAATTTCAAATTTTAGGAATCTTTATTAATTAGAAACGTGATTTGAAAAAGTAATAATTTTAATTACTATGTTTCATTGAGAATAAAAAATTTCGGAATTTAAAGAAAAAAAACTTACGTTAGAAATACAACGAGTTAAAAAGAAATTGCCTTATTCCCAGATTTTATTTTACGCACCAGAGTATTTAAGATATATAATCACTTTTAATTTTTATATTACCTTTATTTTATACATTATTGAACACTGTTAAAGCCAACAGTATTTTCTTTTAATATTTTAGGAATGATTATTGGTTAGAAATTTTATTTGGAATAGCAATAATTTTAATTATGGTGTTTTATTGTGAATAAAAAATTTTTTGATTAAAAAAAAAAACTCTTATGTTAAAAATAACTACTTAAAAAAAGTTGTCTTATTCGCAGATTTTATTTTATGCACCCAAGAGTATTTAAGATAAATAATTTATATTTATTTTATATTATCTTTATTTTGTAAATCATTGAACACTGTTAAAGCCAACAGTATTTTTATATTTTATGAATGTTTATTGGTTAGAAATATGGATTTGGAATAGCAATAATTTTAATTATGATGTTTAGTTGTAGATAGAAAATCTCTGGAATATACCATTTCATTAGAAATATAACGAGTATAAAAAAATAATGTCTTATTCGAAGAGTTTACGTACGCAATTGTGAATAGAAAATTACTGTTACATTTTAAATATAACAAGTTTAAAAAAAATGTCTTATTCGCAGATTTTATTTTACGCATCAGAGTATTTAAGATAAACAACCACTTTTAATTTTTATGTTATCTTTACTTTATACATTATGAACACTGTTAAAACCAACAGTGTTTTCAAATTTTAGGAATGTTTATTGGCTAGAAATTTTATTTAGATTATCAATAATTTGAATTATGATGTTTAGTTGTGAATAGAAAATTTCTGGAATACACTCTGTCATTAGAAATATAACAAGCATAAAAGACAATTCTTTATTCAAATATTTTATTTACGCAACACAAATATGTCTTGGAGGCGTGAGTTCAATAGCGGCGCTATCTCAGAAAAATAAATAACTTTGGATAGCTTCAATAAATGAGAAATGAATTGGAATTATCCTACCTTTTCTGACAATGATCACCATACTCGTAATTTCACAATGTTATCCATATAAAAATGTATCGAATGAAGAACTCTGGTACATAATGCGAATTAAATCCTTCATAATTAGATGACTGGGGAAAAAAGAACTTTTTAGAATGTTAGAATAAACACAAATAATAGTATTTTTTGTATGAATATTAATTATATATTACTGCATTTAACAATTATTTAAATTTAAATTTTAGATTAAATTTACATAAGTTACAAAACAATATTTAGAGCCTTAGAGATTAAAAGAGCCATTTGCTTCTTTTAGAGATGTTGACGGGATTAGTTTTAATAGCAGACTGAATTAAAAGTTTTTTAAAAGTCAAAATGAATGAGAATGTTTTTTTTTTAAAACTTTGTCTTTGATCTGTATACAGTCATGAAATTTTCTTTTAATTAGAGTTTCTGGCACACGTCACGAATAAATGAGCACATTTCACGAACATAGAGTGTATATCACAAACATAAACATATTTCACATATGTCTGGGATTTCCTACATGTTTCAGCAATTACAATAGTTATTTAATAGGTGTGTGCAACATGTTCATTATTTGATTGTATAAACAAAATAGTCATTAAATGTTCTCACTATCACTTTTGGTGAAAAAATAAGCTGAGTACTGCATTTGAAGATAATTGGCTACAACTGTATGCAAGATATTTATTTCCGATGAATCAGTTTACGAGATATTGCACTAAGTGGAATGCCTCATGCTGGTTTTTCTTTTTGAACATGTTGTTTTAAAGTAATTGCAGATATACTAAATTACTCGAATATGAGGAATTTTTTCTAACAAGATGGAGATATATAAGAACGTTTTAATTTTTTAATTATTTTTATTTTATATATTTGTCTGTATCATTTTTCTGTGGAAGTTCTGTTACAAGAAATAACGCACCTATTGTCCAAATTTCATTATTTTAGGACCAGTAGTTAAAGGTGTGCCTTAGTGTGCTTGTTACTGTGAGTTCGTGATTAGCCAGCTGTATGGCGTAATTTATACACCTTTTTATTTATTTTAACTCGGTTTTTGTATGTAAAGATGTAATTTTGTAATTAATTTTTAACTCATTTCCGGAAAATATGCTAGAATTATAAAACACTGTCTACACAGATGTTTTTTTCCGATGGAAAATACAACATATTAAGATTTTTATAACTTAATTATAAATTAATAAATTAATTTTAAGGCATTTTGCTGTTAGTCTGCTTCATATGATAAATCTCCAAATAATATTTATTGTCACAAACGTTTAAGAGTTACAAAAACAATCTTTGTTAATGATGCGCAAAGCCAACTTTGCCAAAAAAAAAAAAAAAAAAACTATCCTGAAACTGTAATAACAAATATTTTAAACACTAATAGAAGAAAATATATAAAGTAAAACAACATAATATATTTTTATTTTTGTTTGTCATTCAATTGTTTAATATTAATTAAATTATGATTAGACGTTGAGGATACAATTTAGAATTCCTGAACAGATAGCTTAAAAAAATGTTTTATTTTCTTTCCTGTTTCCGTACCTTAAACAAGTAATATAAAAACTTTTTTTTTAAGTCAATTCCTACTTAGGTCAAATAGAAAATTTTTTCCCGCGATCTACATGCTTCGCCACTGACGGTATTTATTCCTAAATTTATATCCTGCTAAATATCTTACATAAGAGAAATTTTTGAAATGTATTAAAAGTTAAATAAAAAATAAATAGCTAAAATACCAAAAATTAATAGCTCGAAAAGTATTTCTCACAAAATTGTTAGACAAACTGCGTTAGAAAGGTAAAAAATTTTTATTTTTCTTGATATAAATTTAAAATCTAATGGTTATGCCATTTTTCAAATATTGAATTACAAAAATTACCAAATTTCACAATAAAGTTACAGTTAGCGATAATACAGTTTTTTCAAATATTAATTAATTAAATTTTATTATTTAATTTTAGTTTTATACTTCATTTCTATTCAAAAGTATAGACTCACTCACATTTATAGTCTTCTTCGCCCGCGAGCCGTCTGATCTTCGTCCGTGAACAGCCCCATTATATTTTTACGCGTGAAGGTGAGACTATAAATATGGAGTGAGTCTATACTTTTGAACAGAAATGAAATATAAAATTAAAATTAATTAATTAAATGTAATTAATTAATTAATATTTGAAAAAACTGTATTAACATCAATTGTCATCCAGTACAAGTTTAAAAAAATTATTTGAACTTGAATGGATGAATAGAAAATATTTTATTAACGATTGAAAATTCCAACAAGATATATATAGAGAGAGTGTGAGCTAATAGCAGGAATTTAAAAACAAACACAGCACAAAAACTCTATATATTTTAAATAAATACATAAGTTTACGCTTTATATCAAGCGTAAATCAAAGCGGAGATTTTATTTTTTACAGATTTGTTTCTTTTCAAAACAGTATATATATAAAAAATTAACACAGCTATTATGAAAATCGGTAAATTGTTTTATATATGATTTTTATACCTACGCAATTAAATAAATGTAATTGCAAATGTGCAACAAATTTATCACTTTTTATTAAACGTGCTTAACGTTTTTAAAACTTACCGACATTCTTCAAAAGCATTTATATGTTTGTTTTGTCCGTCTGTCCGCCTGACCATTCTTTAACTATCGTGAATATACTCGGAATGGTAAGTATTTTTTATAAATTAATGAGGTTCACTATAGAATATTCGATACTGAGCAGGAAGTGTGTAGCCTTCATAGTTTTTTTTTAGCGGGGCACACAAGATATTTACATTACATTATGGTCTATGGTTAAAAATAAATTGTGGCACAATTTATTTAAATTGCTTATTTAGAAATCTAATGTTAGTCAATAAAAAAAATAGTAATAATATTTTGTGATGGAAAGTCAAAATAATATATGCCTGTTTCAGAACTTTTCATTCTTTTTTACATAATGTTTTCCAGCTATACAGCAATATCAGATTTTTTTTTTTACATTTAATAAATTAGATGAATATCTCGCAAGTTAAAAGTATGTACTATAAATATGTTAATAATAAAAAGCGATTTTTATTAAATTTAATTACATAGTTTATTAGAAATTACTCATCTTCAAATATAAAAATGGCAAATAATCCGTATATCATGGTATATTTCCTCAGTGTTATTTAAAATACCAGCAAACTTTCAAAATATACAGAAAATATTTCCTTATAGTTTAGTTTAATTTAATGTTAAGAAAATATGATAATTTTAGCATAGCGTCAAGGAGATAACTTAAGAAAACATAAACCTTTATGTTTAATATTCTACATGTGACAAATAGAAATATTGAATTTTATTTGAAAAATCTTTTAAATTTCTGCAGTGAGTTATGAAAGTTATAAACCGATTATCCCAACGCTCTTTCAGTCAGTAAGTTTGAATAAATGCAGTCATTTAGTAGTAGAATAAGGTAATCATGAGCTTTTGTGAAGAGAACAATAGCATAATCTTTAGATACGAATTCTTATAATGAGAAGCTCAATTTTTACGCTTATTTAAAGTTTCTGTCACTACTATGGGATTTTACTACTTATCAAAGTTTTCAAAAGAATATAATTCTCAGAATTTGTTTTACAGAATAGTGGATCAGAAGTCGATGTTTTTCTATGGAAAAATATTTTGAAAGAGATTAAACTAAATTATTCAAAGTTAAAAATAGATTTTTACCCCATGCGTTTTAGTCTAGTAAACGAAATTTGTACTTAATTTAGTTTGGCGCATCCACAGATTGTATATAAATCAAAATTTTATGTAATAAAAGAATTATTTCTATGATTTTAAAGGAAGAAATATTTAAGCATTTTAAGTGCATGCTAAATTATATATACACGTTCTCTGCGTATAACTATACGTTTAATACGTGCGGTTTCGCACAGTTATTCTCGTATCAAAGTTGTTATTGTGTATAATAATTTTCTTATTGCATCTTATATATATATATATATATATATATATATATATATATATATATATATATATATATATATATATCCCTCTAAGCGTGTGAAACGTAATATTCCGTTCACTAAGCTCCAGGTTTTACTGCAATATATGCAATGTTTAAGATAATATAGTTCTATAGATTTAATGAATTTTCAAAACATTGACGAATGATTAATACTCTCAAGGGTTACATTCATATTTGTAATTAAGTTTTATTTATAATGCTGAAAGAATCATATTTTTTTAGCATTTAAAACAAAATGCAGAGAAAACAACATTACAATTTTACCCTTTTTCAAAACTCTCAGAGGGATATATATAAATGATATTTAATGATCACTCCAAATTTACACTTTTTCGGACACTGCGATGGAAAAAAAATCTAATTGTTTAGCATGCAGTACTCTTGTTTACAAATTTAGCCTCTACTTTACTTTCCCATAGACCAATATATATGTCGCCATTGACTTAAAGCCAATAATGGATACTCGGTAAATAAAATTACACTCATTATATCTTCTCTTTGTTTGCATGTGACCCGTAATAATTATCAAGAAAATTTGTAACGGTTTCACATAGATCTACATATGCGATTACTAACTTGTTGCTGAATAGCAACAGTTGTTTTTAGAATTTATTTAATTTTCTAGCTGTAAATAAACTATACTGCATTTATGATTTTTTTTTTACTTATTCAACGGATATTTGCCTGTCACAGTTCTTGACATAGTATCGTTATGAGTTTTTGGAGATAAAACTCAATTCTAGAGATTATTTCATACTATCGTAGCTTTGTCCGTTTTCCTAGTCGTTTTTTATAAAGGAACCTTTTTCCTAACGAACATGGGGTTGGTGGAGATTACCTTAAGCAGCTTACACCCGGACGGGTTACGCCCATGCGGTCTCGAATGAAAGGATCCTCGAATATATCTATATATCTATATATATTATTTTAGAGGAAACTTATTCCCAAATAAAAGAGGGATTTGGGCTCCACCACCGTTTTAACGTTTTATTGTCGAGAATCACAAAAGGCCACTGTTATAGTAATTTAATATATACCATTTAATTTCTTAAATATTGATGTATTATATTTCATTTTTTATGAGAAGTTGCTGGAAAAAACGTAAATAATAAAAGCAAAGCACCTTCTATTAAAAGTAAAGTAATGTATCATGTAATCCGTATCATTATTTTCCTATCTTTAAATAAGCAAATTATAAAAAAAATCAAAATCCATCGCTATTACTTTTTAAAAAAAATTGGAATAACTCTAATTCCCATTTGTTGACTTATATATATATATATATATTATATTATTATACTTATTATTATTATTCTATTATTATAAATTCTTCTTTTCAGCAAAAAAGGAATTAAAAAAATTCGCAAAAATTAAAAAAAAAATGCTGTAAGATTTCTGAATAAATTTCATTAGAAACAGTACAAACTGCATTGGTCTAAGATGGAAACATAATTTCTTTTCGTGCTAACATTGCCTAAAAATTTTAATTAAAATATCTAATTAAATAATATAAAAAAGTCCTTCAAAGTTCATATTTTTAGACACACAATTACCTTCCTGTCAAATAGATAGTTTAGCTCTGCGTGCAGTGGTTTTCTTCAGAAAACTGTACACAGGCATTCAATCATACAAACAACTATCTTTATTATTGTAGATAGTTTCCATTGCATATTATATTGCGTTACAGTTGTATGCACCCCATGATGCTGTTGATCTATAATCATTTGCTCTCAAATTTACAGTTCATGTTTTGTTTGTTTGGGTTTTTTTGGGTTGATTGGCTGGCGTTTTAGTAATTTTTGCCACATTTTTTTTTTTCTGAAGAGACAGAATCTTGGACAAAAGTGGGTTGGAAACATACGAGTCGAACCAGGACACTCAAATTGGGTTCCTATGTACCGAACTGCAATTTTGACTACTAGCCAAGATGTGATACGTTTTCTTTCTAAGTTTCAGAAGACTTTTTGAAAAATAAATAACGGTACCATGGTTATAAAAATTAAGAACATAAGGTCTCAATATAAGCATATTTCATTCTTATTTCTTGTAATATTTCTGTATCAAATGCACTACTGGGAAAAGACGAGATACAAAATTAAAATCTCTACATTTAAAGTACGATGATTCTTGAAGAAATTCATTTCATTTATACAAAAGAAAGTGTACTAAAATAGCTTTGTTATGTGAAACATTCGTCAAAAAACAATCTCTCGTACCCATGTGCGCAATCACACCAACCCTGTAAGGACAGATTGCGCAAAATAACTTTCTTGGTTTTATTACAACTGTTCTATTAAATTGCAACATAACAACAAAATAGCAATGAAAATGCATAAAAAACAAATGAAATAAAAATTATTCATGGCTAGTTTAGCAAAAAATGTATATTTAGATTTTTTACTGTTATTCTTTTGGATTGTGCGCAGACTCTCCTAGCTTTACCTTATATGTTTCAATTATTAGTTTGCCAAATGTTTCATAATATTCCTTAAATTGATTAAATATATATATATATATTGTAACTACTACCCAAACACACTTCATAACTAATTACACTTGGGTGATAATGATGCAATGTTTTAGTTAAATTTTACTAATAATGGTTCACATAAGTTACTCTCGAAAAAAGTTTGGCGAATTTTTTTTTGTTTTAGCTTAATTAATAAATAAATAAAATACAAAAACTTAATTTTTGTAATGCATGTCACTCTCTAAAAAGTGTACTACTACATTATTTTATCACTGAAACAAACAGGGCAAAACGTTTAGTAATCAGCGTTGAGAAGAGACACACGCATTCATCGAACATAGAATTTATGATGTATCTGCCAAAAATATAAATTAAGATAATCCACATAAATTGTTTCGATTCTGAGTTTTAGTTTAGGCACAGCGCTATTTTATTTTTCGAAAGCCGTTTTTTAGGTCGCTAGGTGTTTTTAGGTAGCCGTTTTATAATCGCCGTCTAATTCGTCCGTCTGTCTGTCTGCCCGCATACAACAGCCGAAAAACTACCCAACTGAATGGTTTGAAAATTAATATATATATATATATATATATATAATCGTTGTAGAAGTTTGTCGAGTTCTTTAAAAGTTTATGAATGTCGAATCTAACATAAACTAGTCGTTGGGGGCCTCCGTAATACTTACCCATCATGTATATGTATAATGTAAAATATTAAAATAAAAATGTGTAAACTACTTATAAAATGCATTGATATTCAAATAAAATCGTGGCTTGATGACGTCATAAAAAGGCTCGATTATTGAATTGCTTGAAAGAAACATCCTTATAACTCCAAAAATAATAATCCTATTCACTAGCTGTTTATTGCATCTGATTAAGCGTCAAATTTCCAATTAAAATATATCTTTGAAGTGAAATTTGGATGAAATACAGGGTCATAAAAAATCGAAGAGTGTGGTAAATAGGATTACAAATATCTCGGCAACTCATTATCTGATCGACTTCATGTTTTATGCAAAATTTATGTTTTTTTATTGTCTTTTATATTTACTCCTTAAAATAAACAATATCGAAAATTTTTATATACCTTTCATCAGAACGAATATTTCGAGAGTCCGAAAAAAAATGTTCCGGTTAATCGAGATTATTGAAATGAAATAGGCTTCTTCCCATTATTACATACTAAGTACATACCAAATTGCAAGTCTCTATCTCAATTTGTTCGGGAGATAGAGCGTTTACAGACACACACACAGACACACAGACACACAGACGGACGGCAAAATTTTTTTTTCTAAAAATATGTTTTTCGGAATCTCCAGTGTCTGAAACGTGTAAATCCGTCAAAAAAAATTTTTCGATTTTCAAAACGATTACAAGACTTACCTATACTACGTATGATGGGTAAGTAAAAATATATTAATAAACGATTTCTACATTTTTTTAAATCCTATCATACATAGGATTTAAAACATTATACAGTGATATCAATGATGGGTAATAATTCTAGGTTGCCATTGTGATTACGTCATATTTAAGATGGAGTCATAGTATTTCCGTATTCATGAATTTAAAAATCGAATTGTTTTACTAAAATTGTTTAATTATATTAATCATATAATCTACCGACTGTTTTTTTTTGGATTCATGTTTCCGGAGAAATAGATACTGAATGGTAAAAAGAGTCTGGATTTCAAGTTCTGAAATTTTCAAAGCTAGGCTTTTTTCCAATTGGAATTTTCAGTAAATATCAACACAAGATAAAATGTTGCCAACTTAAAATGTACTTATTTTATTACCGAAATTAATCATATCATAATAACAGACGATATAATTCATTTTTCAGTGAAATAATAAGAATGATTTTTTTTTACATTGTCTTGCATTGAATATTTTCGCATAGTACTACCTATAATTTGGTACTGACGTATTATCCGTGCAAGTTTTAAGCCAACTGTGCCAGGCATGGAACCAATATTACTAATTATAATAACCCTTATATATTTTTTTCTTGCTACATGGTACATGCCTGGGAATAATCTATAATATTATTTTTTCTTATTTACTATGCTATTTACCATTTATTAATTTTACTAAAATAATGTTATTTAATATTTTTAACAATGTTATAAATTTAATAAACATATATTACATTTTATTTATTTTATATTAATTACCATTTTTAACAATGTTATTTGATAATGTTAAATGACTGCGTTCGGAAACATGATTGGCAACGATAAACAAGACTGGTACTTGGCAACCATTTTTGGCGATCAATCTCCCGGCACGGATAATACGTAAGTACCTACAATTTTAATGCAACATAATTGCAATTAATTGTTTCTAAAGGTGTATTGAAACTTAATTTCATAAAATAAAATTAATATCTATAATATGAAAATCTGCACATAAAAAATTTTTTGTATTCATGCATTTTTGCATAAGATTTCAACAGCTATTGCACCAAGATCTGAATATTTATATAACTAGTTATAGTACGAACGAACTTCATTTGTCACGTTTGGCGTTAATTTCTAAGTTAATTTCTAAACAAGACTAAGTTTTCATAGAAACAGTTTTAATTTGTAACTAAGTGCACTGAAATGCACAATTTCCAAATATAAATAGAATCTGACAGTGGATATTCCCATGCGATAAAGGATTATATTTTGCTGCTACCAAATATTAAATGATATTTTATCATACCTGATTACACAAATCGTTTTCCCAGGAACAACAATAATATTATGAAATCTGTATTTAGATTACGTTGTGTTGTATAAAAACATAAAAATCGAAACTTTTGCAACCCATATCACTCTCTAAAAAGTGTAATCTATCATTTTATGTCAGAAACAAATAGGTTAAAAGTTTTATCAATTTACTTGAGAAGAAAGACTCAAACTTATAGATGACAGAATTTATGATGGATCTACGAAAAGAAACAAATTATTATAAACCACATGAAATTGATTCTTTTTGAGATTGAAAAATGTTATTGATAAGGAGTTTTGTTATTTTAATAAATAGTTGTTCCAAGCTCATTAGTTGGCTCCTGATGATGGTTTTAATTTAATTACTAATTATTATCACAAATTTTGGTAAATAAATGGTGAAAATTATGACTTAAGTTCTCAGAAATAATGCCGCATTTGTGACGTAGAATTCGAAAATAAATAATGCAAAAATAAAAATAAATAAATAAATAAAAAATAATAATAATAAAGATTATTTTTTGTGTAAAACTTTATACATACTCTTTAAAATGGTTGAACGGACAATAATCATAAAATACTACGAGTGTTTTACATTTTTTCATAAAGGTATCTTTAATATAAAATTACTGTAATACTAATGATTTTAAATTATTTTTTTAAAAAAGGACATTAATATACATAGTAATAAATTAGCTTTTTAAAATATATTGGTTATTATTTTTTAAATTTTATCATATTATAGTATATATAGTACAGAAAATTACAGAAATATTAGATCTAACAAATGATTATAAAATTAAATTAGCTTCTTAAAATATATCGATTATTATTTTTTAAATTTTATCTTATTATATTACATAAAGTACAGAAAATAACAGAAATATTAGATCTAACAAATGATTATAAACTAGTAAATCTGCAGATCAGGAGCCTCAACGTCAGCTCAAGTCACTGTTTTTTAATCTCACTTTACATATTATTTAGCATCTTACAATCCGCAATTTAATTTTTTTTCTATTGCATACATATTTACAGGCATATAATTCTTCGGAGGTTTCAGAAATTAGAAACGTTAAATTAAACACTGTTTGTGCAATGATATTCTGAAATTCTTATGAACTTCTTATTCTTGTAACTTTTTAGATAAAAAAAAAAAAAAAAAAAAAAAAAAAAAAAAAAAAAACTTTTATTAAAATAAATTCTTCATTTATGTCAATAGAATACAAAAATTTATTTTGCTAATAAATTATTGGAACAAAATTGTGCGTGTTGCTTTTATTATATCTTCTTTGAAATATCGTTGCTAGGCAACTGATAAATTAAAGAGCAAAGTAAAAAGAAATGCATTTTCAAATTTGTAAAAAACATGAAAATAAAAGTTTTATATTTCCGGAACAGATGCAAAAAAATTTCCAATCATTTAAACAATTAATATCTCAATTCTAATAAATGTATCGTCAATTTTTCAAAATTATTGGATATATTTAAAACCTCCATATCGAAAATCAACATCCATAATTTTACGTTGAAATCCATTATTCAAATATGCGATTTCCATTTCAGTTAAAAATTAAATTTGAAAATCGTCTGCAGTCCCATAGGAAAGCATTATAATTTAAAAAGAAATGTTCTATATTTTTCGAACGAATGACCCAAATTTAACCAAAAACTATACAGCTAATTCCGGGTATCTCACCAACATACCCACCAAAAATCAACCTAATCGGATCATTTTTACGGCAGTTATCGCGGAACAGACAGACAGACAAACAGACAGACAGACAGACAGAAACCAAAAACTTTTCGGGTCTCAACAGTAAGCCTTCACTGACGTTTCGGCAACAACATGAAATTGATGATTCTTTTTGAGATTGAAAAACGTTACTGATAAAGCAAATTGTTATTTAAATAAATAGTTGTTCGAAATTCATTAGTTGGCTCTTTAATGATTGATTTTAAAATTAATGTTTAATTAATGCCACACACTCCGCTAAATAAATGGTTAAAATTATGACTTACGCTCTCAGAACTAATACTACATTTTTGACGTAGAATTCGAAACTAAATATTTCTGTCTAATGCAAAAAAAAATAAATAAATAAAAAATAAAATAAATAAATAAAATACTACGAGTGTTTTACATTTTTTTCATAAAGGTAAATTTAATATAAGTTTTTTTTAATACTTATTGTAATATCTGGCAACAGATAATAAATATGTTGCTATTGGTAACGGTACGAGGTAAAACAAAGTACAATGCTTATTATTCGAAGATAAGATGTAACTCAGTTTCAATGTTCATTTATTCTATCTGTGTGTAAATGTTATGTCCGCGTATTGAAATAAATAGTGTTCGTCTATAACTTTCACGATGTTTTCCCTACCGCATTCTAATCCGGTCACAACAGTTTTTGGCGACGAGGTGAATTTTGTTTTTATTTGATTTCAAGTGTAAACTTTGTAATTTACGTTAGCCCTAAATTTATTCATCATGGGTGCAAACCAGTTTAAAGAATTCATGACGGCATTTTCAGCTCAACAACAGCAACTTTTCGAAAAATTTTTGCCTATACAATCTTCAGATGCTTCAACGCGGAATTCAGCTACTGAAACCGTGCAGGTAAATCCTATTTTATTACAACCTTTTGAATGTTTTGATATTAAGAAAGAATCCTTTACATACTATATTCAGCGCTTTGAAAATTACCTTCAAATGAAAAATATTTTTTCTAATAAACAATATTGTGCACAAATTTTCCTTAATTCCATAGGAGCAGCAAATTACAATATGTTATCGGCATTGGTATCTCCTAAAATACCATCAGAATTAACTCATAAGGAGCTAGTAAAGGTTTTCGAAGAACACCTTTGTCCGAAGAAAAATATAATTGTGTCGCAACATAA
The DNA here is from genome assembly GCA_963931845.1 of Maratus michaelseni. Classification (NCBI taxonomy): domain Eukaryota; kingdom Metazoa; phylum Arthropoda; class Arachnida; order Araneae; family Salticidae; genus Maratus; species Maratus michaelseni. Next base: position 177,380,562 of record OZ007591.1, read on the forward strand.
CTTTCTTTCAAAATATCAGGGTGAAAATCAAACAATTGCAGATTATATTGCTGCACTTAGACGTGATATAGTGAACTGTGAATTTATTTCTCCTTGTGATTGTAAAGTGTCTATCGCTGATATATTTTTACGTGCTCAATTTATTCGCGGCATTTACGATGCTTCCATTCGCGAGCAAATTCTACAGTCAGATGTCAGTACATTTTATGATATAACTAAAAAAGTCCTTCCAGTCTGTACCGGGAGGAAAAGGTAGCTTTCCTATATCTTCGTTTTAAAATTTTAGCTAATGTTACACGAAAACAGCAAGTTAAAATGCAAAGAAACGTTTACAAAAGATTCGTTAATACTGAATTTGAATAAGAAATTCGCCAAATTATTGAGCAATAGCCAAATTGGCTTCATTTATGAAGACTTATTTTGGTCGCCAATTTGGGCGATATTTCGCCAATTTCACCAATTTTATCACCAATTTCACCAATTTTGTCGCCAATGTCGCCAATTTTGGAGCTAACGGATATGAATATATAGTTTTATGCGTATGCTTGGGAAAATTATTACAACAATGAAAGAAAATAATTTGCGAGTAATCGCGTTAATGTGCTGTTTTGTTTCAAAATGTCAGCCACCCTAGAATTTCAAACTGCTCTATCTCAGCCATTTTTTAAGAAAGAGGTAAACCAAAAAATGCTCTGGAATCCTTGTATCAAGGCCTAACACGTAATTAAGAAATAAATTTGAATTTTTAACTTCTTTGTATATTTATTTTAGTTTTAAATTTTTAAATGGCCGCCATCTTGAAACAAAATGGCGGACCAAGCTGGCCAACGAACTCGGTTGAGACATTGGTTAGCTTAATACACACAATATTACTTTCATCAAAATTGATTTATAAATACGAGCGTTATCATATGACATAGGTCAGATATATATATATATATATATATATATATATATATATATGTATGTATGGATATATCTATATATATAAATCAACATTTGAACGGAGGGTGGTTTTGGGGTCTGGGGGTCATGATCGGTGAAAATATATCGAAATTTTCCGGAACTGCTTTCCTCCGAACGGCTGCAATAGGTAGCTTTATACTTTTACTTACCCATCATACGTATAGGGTAAGTCTTGTAATCGTTTTGAAAATCGAAAAATTTTTTTTGACGGATTTACACGTTTCAGACACTGGAGATTCCGAAAAACATAGTTTTAGAAAAAAAAATTTGCCGTCCGTCTGTGTGTCTGTGTGTCTGTGTGTGTGTGTGTCTGTAAACGCTCTATCTCCCGAAAAAATTGAGATAGAGACTTGCAATTTGGTATGTACTTAGTATGTAATAATGGGAAGAAGCCTATTTCATTTCATTAACCTCGATTAACCGGAACTATTTTATTCGGACCCTCGAAATATTCGTTCTGATAAAAGGTATATAAAAATTTTCGAAATTGTTTATTTTAAGAAATGAATATAAAAGACAATAAAAAAACATAAATTTTACATAAAGCATGAAGTCGATCGGATAATTAGTTGCCGAGATATTTGGAATCCTATTTTCCACACTCTTCGATTTTTCATGACCCTGTATTTCATCCAAATTTCACTTCAAAGAGATATTTTAATTAAAAATTTGACGCTTAATCAGATGCAATAAACTGCTAGTTAATAGGATTATTATTTTTGAAGTTATAAGGAAAAACCTCTTTCAAGCAATTCAGTAATCGAGCCTTTAAAGTTTGTGACGTCATCAAGCCACGATTTTATTTGAATTGCAATGCATTTTATAAGTAGTTTACACATTTTTATTTTAATATTTTACATTATGCATATCCATGATGGGTAAGTATTACGGTGGCCCCCAACGACTAGTTTTGTATTGAAAGCTACCTAAAAGCTATTGCTTTAGAGGTTTCCAGAATTCATAATCGTGAATTGTCGAAAAAGTTAAATATAGTAACCGATACAGGTGAATCTAGTGCAAATGAAATTAAAAATGTTTCGAAATATCGACGTTCCAGATGTGACTCGAGTAATTCATCCTCTTTTCAACGCTCTAATTCTAGACCAAAAAACCGTTTTAACCAAAGATCAAGTTCACGGTCCCGAATTGATTACGAAAAATTGGGAATAAACAATTTATGCCTTCGATGCGCTAAAAGTAATCATACGGCAAAAACATGCAGGTTGGATCGCAATTCTCTTAAGTGCAGTGCATGTAAGACAACAGGTCATATTGCAAAAGTTTGTATTCGCACATTGTTAAGCGGAAAAGGGAAGACTAACACAGATAAGACAAATGCAGTGAATTGTATTACGGAAAAATAAATATTTTCTTACTATGGCGTAAATAAGATAATAGATGTTTTTCAAAATAAAAAGGGAAAAACTAAAGATATTGAAAAATATTTTGCTACAGTGAACATTGAGGGCCACAAGGTACCGTTTGAAGTGGATTCACGTGCAGGTTTTACTTTTATTCCCCGAGATAAATTTTATAAATTGAAAATTCCTGTTCAACTTCAAGATTCAACTATTGCTTTCCCATCATACACTGGTGATGTTTTTCTTCCAGATGGAAAAGTAACTGTAAATGTTGAATACCAGGGAAAAACGTCACGTGAAGAACTTTATATCGTTCCGGAAAATTTCGATGCTTTGTTAGGACGTGTATGGATTCGACGTCTCGGAATTAGCCTTCAACAGATTGATTCGAAAGATCCAGAAAACTCCAATAATTCACAAGTAAAAACTATAGAAAGTCTCGAAGGTGTTATTTCTATGTATCCTGAAATTTTTGAACAGAAAGTAGGATGTATTCCAGATGTGAAAGTGTCATTAAAACTCCGTGAAATTAGTAAGCCAGTTTTTCATAAGGAAAGAGAAGTTCCGTATGCTCTTCGTGAAAAAATTGAGAAAGAATTAGATACGCTTGAATCTCAAGGAATAATCTCGAAGATAGCTACTAGCGATTGGGGATCACCTTTGGTAGTGATACCAAAAGCTGATGGAGGTGTACGGCTCTGCGTCGATTACAAGGTTGGAGTAAATGAAAGACTTGTAAGTGCTAATTATCCAATTCAACGAATAGATGAAATTCTTAAAGCCTCCGAGATTCAAAGTATTTTTGTCGCTTAGATTTGTTCAAAGCTTATCTCCATGTTCCTGTTGACGAAGAAAGTAGCATTATTCAGACAATAACCACACATCGAGGGACTTACCGCATGCATAGATTGTCGTTTGGAATAAAGACTGCCCCTAGCGAGTTCAATCGAATTTTAGATCAGATACTTCGAGATCTACCAAAAACTTTAAAGTATTTCGATGATATTATTGTACATGGAAAAACAAAAGAAGAGTGTAGAAGAAATCTAGAATTATGTCTTCAAAGGTTAAAAAAATATGATCTACATTTAAATCGCACCAAATGCGTATTGTTCCAAGAACAAATCGAATATTTAGGTCATGTTATTTAATTAAATAAAATTTCAAAGAATCCTGAAAAGGTAAGAGCAATTAATGAGATGCCAAGACCTTCGTATGTGGAAGAACTACGGAGATTCCTGGGTATGGTGACTTATTATTCTCGTTTTTTGCCACACAATTCAACAATCACGTATTCTCTTCGACAGCTTCTTCGAAAGAACGTTAGATTCTGTTGGACAGCAGCATGTGAAGCAGCCTTTATCAAGCTGAAAAGTGAAATTTCTAGTGAGCGCTCTCTTGTTCCATATGATCCTAATTTACCAATTATTCTTTCTTGTGATGCTAGTCCTGTAGGTATCGCCGGTGTTCTATCACATATTATAGATGATCAAGAACGACCCATTGCATTTGCATCAAGATCCTTAACAGCAGCTGAACAAAATTACTCACAACTCGATCGAGAAGCTCTAGCCATTGTGTTTTCAGTTAATCACTTTTTCAATTATTTATTCGGAAGAAATTTTAAGTTAGCTACTGATAATCGACCTATAACAAGAATTTTCCACCCACATGTAAAATTGCCTCCCATGACTTCAGGACGATTGCTTAGATATGCTACATTTTTATCAGCATTCGATTATGAAGTGGTTTTCAAAAAGGGTAGTGATAATGTAGAAGCAGATTGTTTTTCTAGAGCTCCAGTTGTCCAAAAAGGAGTATCAAGTGATATGGCCATCAACAATGAAATAAATGAAGTTTGTATGTCATCCGTTAAAGCAATTTCAACAGAATTGCTGAATTTCAAAACTATACGTAAAGCAACAGATTCAGATGAAGAATTATCAAAAATAAAGAAAGAAATCGAAGAAAATCCAGATCGTGCATATGAATTTACTTTTGACGAAGGAATTTTGTTTAAAGCACAACGGATAATTATTCCAAAAGTACTTCAGAAATCAGTTTTAGAAGAATTACACAAAACACACATTGGAATTACTAAAATGAAACAGTTAGCACGTCGATACGTTCACTGGAAAGGTATTGATAAAAATATTGAACATCTGTTAAGATCATGTGAAGCGTGTGCTGAAATTAAGAAAAATCCTTCAAAAGTATTCCATCCCTGGGACGAGCCAGAAGAAAATTGGGATCGCATACATATGGATTATGCAGGTCCATTTCAAGATCATTTCTTTCTAATTATCGTCGACGCGAAATCAAAATGGGCTGAAGTTAAAATATGTGGCAATTCTCCAACTTCTGCCTCTACAATCGGAATGTTAGCTGATATCTTTTCGACCCATGGTTTCCCAAGAGTAATGGTCTCAGACAGTGCAAAAAATTTTTTAAGTGAGGAATTCAAGTTATATTGCTCAAAGCATGGAATTTTTCAAAAATTTATTGCCCCAGGTCACCCAGCAACAAATGGATTGGCTGAGCGGCATGTACAACTTCTGAAGACTCGATTAAAGGCTATGAGTAAAGAGTCTTTACCTATGCATACAAAAGTTCGTGAATTATTATTTCGTTATCGAGCAACTCCTTTATCAAATAACAAAACTCCAGCAGAAATGTACTTACAACGCAATATTCGAATTCAACTTGATGCCATTCGACCAGCAAAACGTATGAAAAATTCCGGTTATCTAACTAAATCCCGACAATTAAACGTGGGAGAAAGAGTTCAAGTTCGATGGTTCAATAAAAATCAAGTTACATGGAAATTAGGCACAATTACACAACAATATGGAAAACTCCATTACAAAGTAACTTTAGACTATGGATATATGTTAAAAAGACATATCAATCAATTAAGACTATCAGGAATAACAAAAAAAAACTGTTTCGTTTGCTCCAGACATAGATACAGAAGAAAAATCAACAGAACCAGCTCCCGTGCAACCTTTGTGGAGAAGATTCCCGGCTTTGGCAGCAGCAGCACAATGTGCAGGTAACTCCGACACATTTACTCAACCCGAAAGACGTCAACATCAACAACTAACAGACCAAAGATCTCCTGTTCAACACAACACCGATAGTTTGATTCGAAGATCATCCCGACAGCGTAGACTGCCGTCTTATTTGCATGACTTTGTTATGTGCTAATCATCGAATATTTTTGTTCCTGTTAACTATATTTTCAAGCGTGGGAGAATTGTAATATCTGGCAACAGATAATAAATATGTTGCTATTGGTAACGGTACGAGGTAAAACAAAGTTATTGTTCGAAGATAAGATGTAACTCAGTTTCAATGTTCATTTATTCTATCTGTGTGTAAATGTTATGTCCGCGTATTGAAATAAATAGTTTTCGTCTATAACTTTCAAGATGTTTTCCCTACCGCATTCTAATCCAGTCACAACACTTATGATTTTAAATTATTTACACTTGAAAATACAGGACATTAATACACGTAATAATAAATTAGCCTTTCAAAATATATGTACTATTATTATTATTTTTTTATTTTTCATATATTATATCAATTACATAAAAATACAGAAGTATTAGATGTATAAATTAATTAATACGGTGTGATTTGTTTTTATACATAAAAATTAGTTTGCAGAATTTTTATTTTAATTATTACTATTTTGTAAATCATATATTAATTTTTGCAAATAACTAAAAATAATAATATAGCCAGAGAAATATTGCAAAATAATTTCCACGGACTCAATTTATTTTTTTAATTGGCGTTACGTAGATATATTGATTTATTTATTTTTTTTTATTATTATTTCATGGCGTTAAAAAAAATTTAATGCTAAAATAATTTTTACCTTGGGACAGCATTATTATATCCAATACACAAACAACGAATTTTATGTTGAAAACATGATCTATTCAGATATACAATTTTCACTTCAAAATCATTGAAATAAATTTTTCTAATGGAATGTGTAAAACTACACACGTTTAAGTTTTTTGAATACTATGGTAAAGATACCATATATATCTTTTTCAAAAATTAAGAAATCTATATTTTAAGTATTTTATTAAATATACTTTCCCCTTTCTGCATTATCGTAATTCATATACATTCCCGGCTGTTAAAACCCTTTTGATGATTTTCTTTCAACGATAACTTTTAGTCAAAATCATTCATATTGTTTGTAAAGTAACATTAACGTACTTTATTCGGTCTCCCACATATCAATGTAAATGAAATTATACAAAGCATAAAATGTTTCCTTTCTCATGGTCAGTTTTGATTTCATACGGCATCCAGATGTTAATCCCGTCGTACTAGCGCCTTATAACATATTTCTAAAATATTTTTCCTGCTTTTTCTCAAAACAACTAACCGTCAAAAATACTATTTCACTCTCTTTTTAGCCAAAGTGCACTCTTCGCCAATAAAGATTTCCCTACCACTGACGTCAATTATGAAGTTGATATGATGTATATGTAACGGTTACAATTCCCACGCAAAAATACAATACTCTTGGCTCTAAAAATGTAAATGGTTTGGCATATTTTCCAACGCACGCTGTCATTATCAAAAAGACACTTTTTCCCTCTGATCTCAGCGATGTAACATCTCTAAAAGTAATCTTGTCCTTTAGCCACCCTTATGGTTTTCTCCAAAAAACACTTTCGGACTTTTTCAAAGTTCGGATATGCAGCCTAAATTCTTGATATTCTTACTTCGCTCCCCTGTCAAAAAATTTGGATTGTCACCCATGATACAAGATGCGATTCTTTATGCCTAAAAATTATTAATTGTGGAATAACTTCATGGATATGTTCTTTTTCATCGTTTTAAAATAAAGAAAAGGTGTTTGACAAATTCTTCTTGATTCTTCCTCATCCAAACAAAACTTTTCCAGTTCTCAACAGGATGTCGTCAACTTGAGTTATTACGGGAACAACATATAAAAAGGCATTATACGTCACTTGGGACCTATGTGTTATGTCCTATCGAAAACAATTTTCCTATATTTCAGATGCTACTACAATTCCTCGACTATTTTCCTAACTCCGAAGCTTCTTGAATTCTTTTTCATAAATACCAAGCTGTTTTAATATGTACAAATATTTTTTATTTATTTATTTAATATAAAATGCATTGTAATTACATTTGCAGTATATGACATCGCCTACAGATAACAACAGTCACGTTTATGCGAAAATTGTACGTAATACATCATTTTTATTGTGATTTTTAAATCCAGCACTTAAAATAAAATTAATAACAGTTAAAATTATCAAAAAAAAAAAAAAAGAATTTTTATTGTACACATATATTATGTGTATAAGCTAATGTTTTTGAAAATTATTACAAATTACTAATTACTTGCCTTAACTTTTAAAACGATATTAAAAGCAGTTATCATTTTTAAAAATGGTAAATATAATTTATAAAAATCTATCTGTTTACTAAAAATATGATACGTTTTTATTTGAAAACAAAGACTGCTTTTACTAATTATTTGAAAACTACTTAAAGTTTAGTTGTTCATCGGTCGAATTTCAGTGTGTTAATTAATATTTCATGAGGATATCCTTTAAGATTCTTATCTGTGTTTAAATTTATTTCAATTCGTTAGTTTAATAGGATATTGGAAGGACTTAATTTAATGAACTTTATTAATTGTAAACCATTGTTCAGCTGCTTAATTACGAATCTAAATTTGTTTGAAAATTTAATATTTGTTCCAATTAAAAGTGCAGTTACACTTTGACATTTTATTTTTAAAAGGGTCTTAAAATTATTTTTGTATCAATGTATTTCTGCTTTATTCAAATAGTAAATAATATTTTAACTAGTTATATAAATTGTTGCTTTTGTCTTGTTGAGGGGTAAATTAATGAAATATAAGGATTATTATTTATTTTTAGAAAAATGCTTTTTTTTTTTTTCAAATAGTATTTTGGATTCCCTTAAATGTTATGATTGAAAGTCGTGCATTGGAAAAAAAAAATTTCATTTTATATTGAAGTAAAAACTACTTTTATATGAAAACAAGTGTTCATGAAATTTTAAATGATTCAGTGTAAATTTTATACAATAACAGTTATTATTTATTATATATTATTTGATTATATTTATTAATTTATTATTAATTTATTATTATTATTATTATTATTATTATTATTATTATTAATTAAAAGTTACAATTTAATGTATATCGTTCTTTTAGTTAATCTGTATCTGGCAATCATTGTATATACTAGTATAAAACATAACTATACTTGAAATGCACTAAAACATTATATTTTGTTTTAGTTGCAATCGACTTGCAAAACTTGGCGAAACTGTTTAATCCGTGGAAGAAAATAAATTTTTATTTGGAAATTATAATGTTAGAAAATCCTTTTCCGAAAAAGTTGGTTCTAAAAAAATGAGGAAAACATTCTTAATTAAATATATATATATATATATATATATATATATATATATATATATATATATATATATATATATATATATATATATATATATATATATATATATATATATATATATATATATATATATATATATATTTTATTTCATGGACCCATCATTTACAACATCCATTTTTCATATATTATTTTCATTTTTTTACACATATTTGCTATTGCATTTAGTGTTTGATAATTTACTATAATATGAATTTTACAGTTTGTACAAAATAGTATTCAAGATTATAAAATAGTTCTTAAAAATAAATCATTTTGATTTCGATATGAACTTATTATTATTTGTTTTTATTATTTTATTTTTTTGCAATGCATTGTATTTGCCTGTGACAAGCCGACTGCTATTATAATACTTAAAATAAAGTAAACATTATATCATCCACAATTTTTTAGTAACTTGTCCCAAATTACAGAATGATGCATAGATAAAACAATAGTTTAAAGTACTAAACAACAGTTTTTTTGTACCGAAAAAAAGTAAAAATATATAAATTGATACAAAAAAAAAAAAAAAAGTACTGCATAAATTCAGTTCTTGAGAGAATGAAGTTATCCGACTGTCTGTGACGGATGGTTAGTGGAGCAGAATTATTAAATTGGTATTTTTATGTACTATTGGTGCTTTTACATGCTTCCAAATAAGTAAAAAATCGATTAATGATATTTAATAAAAAGAATACTTCTTCTTAATATTTTCATATGGAAATCCTTATTATATGACTACACATTTTTATTACACTTATTTATTGAAAGTAAATAGAAACCTTTCATTTTTATGAGTGGGGTAAATTAATTCGACAACTATCAGTTTTTCAAAACCATTTTTTTTTCATAAAGAATTTTTATATACAGATTAAGATTAAAAACCGCACAATACACTGTAATATCTAGTGCGTCAATATTTTAGTTATTTTTCAGCTATTTTTCCGGTTTCATGCATATACAAATACGGAAAGTGATAGTTAAATTAAATAAATTAGATTTTTAAATAAAAAATTTACTAGCAGGCGTTACATTTGTATTGCATGAGATCTATAGATTTATGTTGGAAAAATAAATAATTTAATTCTATGTTTAAAAAACATTTATAATATTTATTATTATTATTTTTTTTTACTATAATAAAAAAAAACATGTTTACATTGCAAGCGAGCTGAAAATTACAAAAATTACATTTCGAAAGTTACGTGATTTGAATGCTTTCATAAGAAAAGGACGACCTACGGGATATAAACTCGGTCAAGATGATTTTGGATAAACATTTGGGGCGCTTACCGTCATTTTCAAAGTAATGTTTGTTTACTTCTGTAACTCGAATAACAGAATTTGTCTAAGTGCGTATCATCAAATTCTTTAGTGTGGCTAACTATGATTCGAAAAAACACGTTTAATATGAGCATATGCCCTATACGTATGTTCCGACCCCATGCTTTAATGCAGTCAACTAATTTACATTTTAAACAAATTTGGAAAATATTATATGAAACAAATAAATAATATTAAAATATTTCCGTTTTTATATAATGATTTCAGTAAACGTGGAAGTAAGTCGTATGGATATTTTTTACAATTTTTTTTTTAAATAAATACAAAATAAAAATCAGTTATCAATTTATTAAATCAAAACTAAATGTTCTCCATTTCGGATAGCAAACATATCACATTATTTACCCATTTATTTCATTTTATTTCACAAAAATTGAGTAATTTATTTGTCATTTTTAGAGAAACTTCGTTACAAAATACTAAAAATTAATATCTTTAACCTTACAAAAGTTAATATATAAACTGTATCAAATTTAAAAATTATGAAAGCGTATATGAAATCATCGGACCCATGTGGATAACTGGTGTTAATTTCATTGCGCTATGTACCATATTCCAGGAGGAGGAGTTGTGAAATACAAACAAACATTCAGATTTTAATATTTTGATTCCAGAAAATTTTCTAACTATTATATAAAATAATTCATTTATAATGAAATATTTTTTTATGATCTAATGAAACAATAATACACATATATTATTTTCTCATAGAAGTGTAAATTAAATCAGTTGATGAAAAAAAATAGGTTTAGTCCAAGTTTTTAGGTGCTCTAAGTTTCTTATTTTTTAGTAACAGAAGCAAAATACTCCCCGATTAGTGAAACAAATAGTGAAATCACCCTTCAATTTTAAATGGTCTTGAACATGTTTTGAATCGATAAGGGTTATGCAGTGTCTTAATATATCCTATTCAGTGTATGAGATAGTCTATTAAATGTTAGTACACAAATTTAACCTTCTCACCGCCGCGAACTGATATATCCTTTCACTAATGCTGTTGGCTTCACTGTAATATTAGCATTATTTAAATTAATATAATTCTAGCAATATAATGCAGTTTTAAAACTTCAAGTAATGATTAATACTCTCAAGGATTAAACTCATTAAAGTAATTAAGTTTTTTGTATCAAGTTTGAAAATTTTTTTTAAGCATTTAAGAAAAAAAAAATACAGAAAAAAACTTTATAAATTTGCCATTTTGCTCGGCGGTCAGGGCGTTAAATACATTTAAGTTTTATATTTATATTTTATAAAGATGCAGATTTGAAAAATTAATAACGAAGATATTGTATAAAAGTACAAATAAAAATGTAATTAAAAAGACCTCGCAAAAATGTATATATAATTACTCTATAATTACTCTATAATTACTCTAATGTACTTATGGTACAACAAAAGCTTTTTGGATGTTGATGCTGCTTATTAAACTTTAAAAAATTACATTAAGTCATCATTAAAACGCTTTTAATGTAAGAACAATCATCTTTTGTTTAACGCTGAATTCTATTAATATTTAAATCATTTTTGTTGTTACGTATAAAAAATACGAATAATCCCAAAAGAAATTCACATTACCATTCATTAAATCTGAAGTTAATTATTTTTAATTTCTTTTTTTTAATGACATTCATTTATTATATTTCCTGGCAATTATAATGTCCGCAAAACAAAAAGAAAATTATTTGGAATATATTATTTCTGTTCATTTTTTTTTGTATTTTATTTCTCTCCTTTAATAAATGAAATATCAGAAGAAAAAAGTACTTAATTTAAAATTACTAATTTAGTAAATTAGTTTATTACTAATTACTAAATTTAGTATTTTGTAAAATATATTAAGTAAAGTAATCTCTGTATTAATTGTTTTAATTCAGATTTTTTAAAATGACTCATGACAAATAAAAATAATATCTTGAAAATAAATATATTTTTATAAACATTACAAACAATAAAATAATTATTTAAATTAAAAAAAACATTTTTTTTTATTACAATAAAATTTTATGATTTGCAGAAACTATTTTAAATTCAGATTAGAAAATCTAGTAGAAAAAATTATAAAAATTATATGTTTTACTATTTATGAATAATGTGTGTTATAAGTATGATTAAATTTCTGATAACTTGTGTTACACTTTTTATTTTAAATAAATTGAAACAATAATTTCTAATATAGTAAACATTTAGTTTTCGCATTTTTTTAAGTTCAACAATTTATTTTAAAAGTTTTCTTTTTTATACAGTTCTAATATATTCCGATGACATTAGTGATTAGATGGTGATACTTATTATTTCAAACAGCAACAATTTCACAAATTTATCTTTTGAGTACATTAAGCGCCGCTATATGTACACTGCTTCACAAATGCTAAGAAAGAACATATTTGTGTTAAATTACGTTAAGCCGCGCAATCACAGAAAAGTCAAAGGTAGAGGACGTTGTATGGCAAGATCTCTTGTTTGTATTACAGTCAGTGTATCACCGTGGTTTACTTTTTTGAAACTGTATGTAGTAACATATGAGAGGGGGAGGGGGTCCCAATGCCGGTTTCTGAAGGTAGAGCTGTAAATTTCCCTTTTGAACGGCAGACATTTACTGTTAAATGCTTATAAGAATTCATTAACTGCGTACGATCACTGTTGCGCAGTTGTATGTCACAAGGTAGGGCAAATGTGTCACTAAAATTACCAAAGCGAGAGACGTGTCAAATAGTGCAATCCTGTGGTTTAAAACAATCTCTGGATCTGAAAGAGCTACGAGAAGGCATGATGGAGGCGGTGGTTGGAACATCACATGTCAAGAGCATCGCTATGTCAGCCTAGTATAATATTTGTCAAGAGGAACATAAATGATACTCCTGGTCAGATATTCTCAGACCTTTCTGAAGCTACTGGGTCGTTTGTACTTGGTTTTCTGCGCGAACAATTGCTCATTTATTTAATAAGGTTGGCTTAGATGCACAGAAGCTTGTTACATGCACGCCACTATGAACACAGCATTATAGAGTTAGTTCACTTCTGCGTAAGAAACATAGCATTAGTTAGAATCAGAAACAGTGCTGTGGAATCATGGTCTTTAATGAATCCTACTACAGAATAAAAAGTGATGATGGGAGCAAACCTGTGTGGAAATAGAGAGGAATTCATTCCCATCACCGAAATGTCCACCTATGAAACTATGGCCAAAGAGTGAATGTGTGGTATGATGCATAATGCAGAATTCTGCTTCACATATATGAAAAGGTACAGTGACTTCACATTAGTATTATACAGGTGATTTCTAGGGTTATATCCATCTTTACCGTGTTGGAATTAGTCCAGAATTTCTGTTCATGGATACTACTCCACGTAAGACAGCTGATTTGTACTTTACACTTGCAGAAGACATTATTGAGCGTATGACATGCCTTGCTTATACTCTGAATAAGGTTTATAGATCCCGCTTGGCATTTACTGGTAGACACTCAAATGTAGAACTCTCCTCGAACCGTGCAGAAACTGAAAATAGCCCTGTAAAATGAATGAGATGGAATTCCCCCAGTTGTCCTCAACTGTTTAGTGAACAGCAAGCACAAGCGATGCAAAATGTGCATTTTGTCGGATGAGGTCATACGACATACTGACCGACTCATACGTGTTCTTTTTTAGGAGAACACGGCGTTTTCTTAACTGTTGAAAAACACTGTAGAAGCATATTTTGTCCTTTTCAGCATCTTGCTTTGCCATGTGATGATATCTGTATCGTTTTGTATAATAAAAATACATCAGAACTTCTATTAAATATGTACTAAGTTTCATGTCGTTAAACGAAATCTATCATTAGTTGTGACGAAAAATGTCTCAGCAGTTGTGAAGCAATATATTAACCTATTTTTTTATGAAGTCGTTGATTTTTTTAGGATTAGGAAGCTTTTAAACTATTTCTGGAAAAAAATAATTAAAAAATTCGAATATTTCGAATAATAAAAAAATTCGAATCTAAAAATTCGAAAACCATCCAAATCGAGTAATTATTCGAAATAATCCAAATCTTGAGCCACAGTTTAAAATTTCACAGACATATTATCCTAAAACTCGAAATATATGCTCGAGAAATTGGAAAAACTATAGCTGGTTTTACAAAAAGAAATTATATCTGATAAAGTAAGAATGAGATTTTATGAATAATCTTTCCAAAAAAAGAAACTTTTCTAGGAATGAAAAATTAACATTTCCAAGAATTTTTTTCTAGGAATGAAAAATTAACATTTCCAAGAATTTTTTTCTAGGAATGAAAAATTAACATTTCCAAGAACTTTTATAAAGATATTTGCAGAATGCGTAACAAAAGCACCGTAGTTGGAGGTCCGAATTTGTTGCGTTCCGAATCACTGTGAAAAATAACAAAGTCTCTGACTATCATGGGAACAACTTGTTATTTCGGTAATTGTGATTGATCTATTCTACTTATTAAGTCCGAATTGTTGTTGTCTTATATAATAAACAGTTATAAACATATTTTAAGTACAAAATATAATTTTTATTATTAATTTATTTTTAAAAACATATTTCTTTAAGTTAAATTTTGCCTTTTTAACACATTTTAAAAAATAGAAATTTCAGATGAAACTTTTTTTTATTACAGAAGCCTTTCCATATATTTAAAATTAAAATAACATGATATCAATAATGTCATATACTGCAATTATATCAAGGCATAACAAATTTTTATTTTAATGTATGTAATATTTTCTATTTAAAGGCGAAATACCGGTGATCGTAGCTACTTTCTGTAGCAATGTTTTACCACTTTATTACTCGAAAGTTTATCAATTCTTTATTGAATATAGTAGCATTATATGGCTCATGTAAAGTCATTAATCATGGTAAATATGTTCACCTTATTATGCTTACAGTTTCAATACCAAAAATTTGTCTAAAACTAGCACCATCTTTTTAATAGTATAATGGTTAATTTATTATTCTTAGTTGAAGTAAGAATATACAATAAATGTAAGTATGCAAGATGTATGTATTTACGTAAGTATATAAATAAGGAAAGGATGTATGTTACACTTTGTTATTTTTACTCAGTCATACTGATTGGTAAATATATTCAATGAACTGAAATTTCCATTCAGTAATAAAAAAACAAGGTTGGAAATTGAACCCACAAGGTCGGAAATTGAACCCAAGACCTTTGCTTAAAATTTCGAAAGCTGTACTTTTTGATGACCTGTACCGATAATTAGCGGTAACATTTCACTCAGATAACCTTATTTGCAATAGTAATTTGTCTGTCATTTATGTAGCTCAACAGAATGTAAGTATATAACAGAAATAAATATAACAATATGACATAATTATGTATTAATATGTTGTTGAGCTGTCTACATGGTAAATTAGATGATATTGACAATAAGTTTATCTGAGGGATATGTGTCCGCCCAGGTATCTCAATAGAGAGACCGTTGGTAATTTAAGTCAAAGGTCGGATTCAATAACTGGTCTGGGCTCAGATTCAACAACTCAGTTCGTAGAATGCATGTTAGGTTAGAGTAACTCCCAATTGGCAGTATTATTTTATTATTTTTTTTAGAAACAAAATTCAGATAAGCTATTAAGTAAGGTTAAGATTTATTTTCCATGCATACTGCTTTTCAAAAAAAATATTTCTATTTATATCATAGCTTTCTCTAATTCATAAATACGTATAACAAAGCATTGTGTAGAAGTTAATTAAATGAGTTATATTTTAATCGCATTTTCTACCCCATTCCTTAAGCAACGCTTTTCAGAGATTCAAAACATTTTTAGAAAGCTCTTATGAATATGTTAGAGTTTTTCCAAAAGAACGTGCTTCAGATTTTCTTTGCGATATCATTTTGCTTATTACAGAATAAAGAAAACTATTAAAAACTTTCTTTTACATGCATGAACAAGTTCTTTTTTCGTCAAAAAGTTTTACTGCATCAAACTATTATTTTCGTTTTCGAGTTATACAAATATCTTCCTTAAAGGAGATTAATATCTAACTTACAAAATGCTGATTTTTCAACATGCGAATTAATTTCAAGGATATTAAAATGGGATGGACTATTGCATATTTAAAATATTATAAAAGCGTTTGCTAATTTTACTTTCAGCACTTTCAGCTCTTTCTTTCATTTCTTTTTTTCTAATTGTTTCCATATTATACTTCAATGTAAAATAAAGACAATTATTTCTTATTTACTAAAATATAATATAACCATGAACAAAAATATATAATAATACTCTTTGAGCAAAACCTATAAGCCTCAAAAACTTATATATTTTTGAGATTTCAAGAAGCATGTTTAAAAACAAAGTTTCTTTTGCTGACACTGGTTTTCGGAAACGTTCACCAGTTGTATCTGTGGTGCATTAATAAGTTTTATGAAACGGAATACCGATTTTTAGGAAGCTATTAATTCTCATTTTAACATTTTCAGCTCGGTAATTTAATTTATACAAGCAAGAGTAACAAAATAACATTATTTTTAATGCTATTAATGTGTTATGTTTGTCCGTAAAACGTGTTTGCTGAACATGGAAATGTTTACTTGAGGACTGGTAGTATCCTAAAAAGCTATATTCCGGTTTGAGAAAACTTAATAATACACTATACAAACTACTTGGAAACGTTTCCGAAAGACTTCGGCAGCAAAATAAACTTTGTTTTACTATATGCTTCAATAAATCTTGAACATATAATGGTTTTCTGTGGTTTCTAAACATGAAGAATGCTTTTCGGAATCATAGATAACTGGAAAGAGGTTATTGTATTTTTTCGTTCATGGATATATAATATTTAACTTGATTAATAAATATTTGTCTGTTTTTACACTGTACAAAACTGTATTCACGTAAAATATAGGTTTTGGCAAAAATAACACCGTGCTTTAAAGGAAGTATTGTGTGCATTTGTGTAAAAATGCTACATTGGGCGTGGGCAAATTAGAACAAAACTCATAAACTTTTTTACTCTCACAATGACGTGGAGAATGCATTGCTCGTCTCGCTGTAAATCAAATGCAGCGAGCATAATCCTTTTTGATATCTAAACTCACAAGCTATGACAGTGCTGGATTTTCCATCCTCTGATTTTTTATATGTGTAAAAAATCATGAATGTACAAACACAGGCCAACAAATCTGAAAAACCACATTAATACTTTAACTATAAGCATGAGAGAGAAAACCATTCAAATAATAGGAAAAATTTTAAAAATACAATTTAAATGCAGATGTCAAAATTTCATCCTCTTTTGAATAAAAAATATTAAGAAATTTTTCGTCATATTTAATGTTATTGCTGTATTGAACATTTGTCACAATTCTAATATGAGGGGTGTTCAAATGATAGTTATTCGAGGTGTGTATCCATGAGATGCGTCGGGACAGAAATGAGACAGATACATAGATAGAAACAACAATATTTAGTGAGTGAAAAGCATATTTTGTTAAAATAATTTTGTTAAAAAAAATCACCCATGGCATTTTGGCAGGCGTCCCATTGCTTAGGAGGGTTACGAATTCCGTCCGCGAAGAGCGATGTCGGTTGATCATGGAACCAGTTCAGAACTGCATCCTTTACGTCCTCGTTGGAGTGAAATCATTGACCCTTTAGGCTTTTCTTCATCGTTCCAAAGATTTGATAGTCGTAAGGCGATCTAGACTGTACAGAACTGGACTGTAGGGTCGATGTTCCAGGACTTCCCACATTTTACGGGCCAGTGCCTCGGCACACCCTTTGGCGAGACAGCCACCATTCTGTGATGAATATCCACCGGCTTAGACCCTTCGAGTGCTAAAATCTTAATTACAGCTCACTGATCCGATTTGGACGCAGTTGTATCCACACCAGCCATTTTTAACTGAATGCCACGTCCTTACGAATGAAATTATCGTAAATCTGCTTACGCATGCGCACGCGTGGTACATACACATTCACCATCGTGTTTGTTTCACGAAAATACATTGAAAACTGTTCACATGCGACGCTTCGAATCACTTCCATTTTAACACGCCTTATATTACAGCTGTAGTAACATCAGTGATTAAGATGGAACAAAATAAATGCTTTTTCCTTTCATAGAATTTCTAAAGCACTTAGAATTTATTCAAATAGAAACTCTGAAACTCTAAAGATCAGATAATTATATATTTTCTCATTTTTAAATATTCATTTTCTAAGTATTGAGGAAACGAACGATTTTTAACAGTTATATTTTATTCTTAGAAAATTTAATGGTAAGATGCAATAATGGAGAAAAAAAAAATCTTTCATAATTATTTTCAAAACCTTGGGAATTATAGAACATTTTCAATAAGTATTGAATTAAAAATAATGGGAAAATGACTTAAATTGAAAGTAAATTTTTGAGAAAAAATGTCATCCCAAACAATGATTAACATTTAAGTTTACAAAACAATGATGTACGTAGAAGGTATCTTTAAAAATGAATTAAGCTTTTCAACTAATAAAAATAACTTTCAATATTTAAAAATACATAAATAACCTATTATAATAAAATTATAGCTATTATACGAATTTGAGTTACTGTCGGATCATAAAACTGTGAATGGAAATTTTAGATTACGTTACTCATGTATGACATAAAAAAAAATGCATTAGACATGCATGGACGCAGCACTTTTCACATAAGAATTTTAATCTAACTTGCTATATTTAACAAAGTAAAAAGAAAATGTTTTTAATTAACCTGGGAGAACTCGCTAGACCTCTTGTCTCACCAGAACTCGCTTGTGAGAATTCCTCTCACGGTGCTCAATTTCTTTTCTTTTACTTTACATTAGCTGAATGTCAACTTTTTTTTATTTGGTTTAGTACTTTTATTCACAAAAGAGGTATAAAATAATTGAAATAAGATTTTAAAATTTTAATTAAAATGAAAAAATGTATTAAATAAGAGTCTTAATGCAACAGTTTCTGAAATAAATGAAAAATGTAAACTTACTGGAGGGAAAACGGATTAATAATTTTCAAATATACAATTATGTCGAAATTAAAAAAAAATATGTACTTGTATATATACTTGTAATATATACTTGTATATAGAATACTTTTGAAAGACCATGTAAATTAACCGTAAAAGCAACGTACTTCCTTTTCAATATCTAACATACCATGTTAAATCACAATAACCTATATCAATTTCATTCCAATTTGACTATATTTATGTTTCTTAGAGCATGGCCAGACAGACAACAGACAGATGGCAGAGAGATAGGCAAACCGAATTCATAAATACTTTTCAACTATATTGAAAGTTGTAATAAATGATAAAAATAGAAACGATTAAGATAGTTTTCTAAATATCTCATAATAAATGTACCTGCGTTTCAGGTATTTTAGTGAATACATTGCTTTCCCCATTTCCACAAGCATTTTTCCACGACTAGTCATAGTTAGGCTGAAAGACCATACAAAAATTTATCTGAACGACTTAAAACTACTCGGATGTGTCAATCCCAAAACTTTCTTCTATCTCACACAGATTTCGCATACACTAAAAAGGAATCTCTTAGCACCAATTTATATCAAGGTCTAACTGAATCTAAAGTTTTATTAAAATCCTTGCATTAGTTCTTGAGATATGACTATTGCTCGTGCAAATCGTGCAAAATGCAGCATAGCAGCGCTACCTGTTGAGAGATTTAGACCAAAACCTAATCAACAACAACTTATGGCAACGTCTAACTGAATCTGAAGTTTGATGAAAATCCGCGCATTAGTTCTTGAGATATAGTTATTGTGATAATAATGAAAAAAGTAGCATAGCAGCGCCACCTGTTGGGCTATTTACATCAAAACGTAAGCAGCATCTATTTATGCCAACGTCTAACATAATATGAAGTTTCATGAAATCCCGTGCATTAGTTCTTGAGATATAGCTAACGTAAAAATCATGTGAAAAGTGTTATAGCAGCGCCACCTGTTAGAATATCTACACCAAAACGTAGTCAGCGTCTATTTATGTCACGGTCTAACTGAATCTGAAGTTTTATGAAAATAATTGCATTAGTTCTTGAGATATAGTTAGTGTGGAAATCGCGAAAAATGCTGCATTACAGCGCCACCTGTCGGGTGATTTTCACCAAACTCTAATCAGCTCCAATTTATATCAGAGACTAAATGAATATAAAGTTTTATTAAATTTCGTTCGTTAGTTCTTGAGATGGAGCGTCCACAAAATTTTTGTCACAGTCTAAAAACAGTCCAATCGTGTTCAGGACCTTCTAAAACGTATAAATTCGTCAAAAAACAGAAGTCGAAAATTTTCATCAATCCAATACTTTCTTATTGTAAAGATAGAAGAAACTAAAAGTGAGTCTCGTGGAGACTCGCTGTGTGTAAATATCTCAAGTTTAGGGAAAATATATGTCACGTCCGAACTCGCTGTGAGAGAAACACTCACTTCTTTCTGCTTATTTCAAAACACCTTACTCCAACGCTCTCCTGAAGGACACTGAATCTGCGGAAGCTCGCCCTCTCATTCCTTACATACCTACCCCCAGCTAGAGGAGAGATCAGCCTAGGTGTTATACAATCAGCGACCTGGTGCTAAAAAGGGTATGACTGTGAGAGAAAATCTCACGCAGCGAGTTCTCCCGGGTTAAAAATAAATATTTTTAGTAATCATTTTTAATCATACTGAGAGCAGACAGGGACTCCCATAAGTATTAAATGGCCCCCTTATTATGAAAATTAAAACAACCCTGTCTTCGACTTTACTTGAAATATAATTTAATTTTCCATTTTTTAAATTACACATTTTCTTTATTGAAATCTTCACAAAAAAGATTTAAAAAGTCCCTTTTTATATTTACTCCTATTATTTTCATTTTACCTTAATCTATTATGCACAAAATAACCGTAGAATTTTAAATGAAAATCGATTTTTCTTATTATTTTTCGAATGAAAGTTCGGCGTGTCTTTATGTGAAAAAAATGTACATTTAGATTTACGATTACAATACCGATTTAAATGAATGCGTGTAATCTTAATTCTTTGAAATGAACAGCAGTTTATCTTGGAAAATGTAATCTCATTAAAATATTCTGAATTAAAAAAAAATCAATAGAAAAGTGACTATTGATTAAAATATAATCGTATCTCGATTTACCCTTACAAACCATATTTTATATCCTAAACCTTTTGGAAGAATACGAAATAATTTTTTCTTCAATGTAATTCTAAATTATTTTGAAAAAATTTAAATTGCAATTTCAAAATTCCATAAAAGGAACATCTTATTTTGCTCTTTTTAATCTTGTAATGTTGGTTCAATATAATGAGATATATTCTCTTTAACAAAATATTTACTGAAAAATAATTGGAAATATTAAATTTTAATTCAGTTATCTTTAAATTTTGTTTGATTTTGAAGTACATTATATAGAGAGAGGAAAAAAGTGACAGATTTATTCTAATAATAAAATTCTGTAGCGTAAATGCTAAAAAAACATATAAAACAATGTTTTTTTTACATATATTTATTCAAGTACATTTCAGAACTACTTTATTTAAGACAAGAATTTTATTGAAGAAAAAAATTATAAAAGTACTGGTTTTTCAGCGATTTCAGTATTTATATTAGAACCTCTACTTAATATCCAGATAAATGGTAAATAATATAAAACATTAATAATATTTTGCTTAGGAAAATCTTTGATATATCTGTTGTAGTTCAATAAACACAATGAATCATAAATATCCCCGTGTTATTATCAAATAACACGCGATATATCAAATCATTACATTCTTATATTTTTCATTACATGCTTATATTTTGTATGTAATTTTTATAATATTTGTTCTGTATATTTTGTTAAGAAAGTTAAACACTTACATTTATTAAGAGCGAATGCTTAGTTTAATGATAGGATTATTGGCAATGCTACAAGAAAGGTAAAACCATTAAAGACGAGATAAATAGCTGATTATTTTAGAGAAATATTTCTATTCCATATGCCAATATTTTACATTTATTGCATGTTTTTCTGAAACATTTATGCTGTGTCTTCATACAAATGCGTAACATACATCATGACAGCCATCATTGCAACAAAATATATGCAGGAATATTTTATGTTGAAATATATATTATTTGACTGTGCAAAAAAAGTGAATTAATAGAAAAATCGAATCATCATATTTCCAGGAGTAGACTAAAACTGTTAAACATCATTTCTGAAATACTTTAAATCTTACAACTATGAAGGTTAGATCAATGACTGACGCCTAACATAACCGTCGTCCATGAAACCCGATTACTGGACCTCCAGGAGACTATTCCTACTACGACAGTATCACCGAAAAAAAAATTAAAAGCCATTTTAACTAAATAAAACACATTGAAGAGCACTGTTAGTGCTGTTAAGCTCTTAATTAGTTTGTCCGCTGACGGCATTCGTCTGATTGTGTGCATTATGCAGTAGTACTGTTGACTTTTCCTCGATTATACTTAATTTTTAGTTGTAGTATTTGTAGACTATTACCATTGCTCCCTATGATGTGCTACACAGTTACTCATTAGGGCAGTGTTGCCGACTCTCTACATTTATGGGGAAACTTTATGGCTAGATTCGAAGGGGGAGGGAGCGGTATGCCATTAAACGCTTCAGGGGAAAAAGAAATTCCCCAATTATAAAAATGTTTTTCATATATGTATTTTTAAATTTATTAAGTTTTCTCTTAAATAATAAAAAAAATCTTATTTCTCTATTTAGTATTTTACATTAGGTAACTGTTTGTTAGGTAAAGGAAATTACTCATATTCCATAGAAAAATATACCCAATACAAAACATTATTTATTTACAATATAGCGACGATTGCGCCTCCAATATTATATCATTAATAGAGGCAGCCCTTTTAATTTTGATTGTTTTCATGTGAGGTTAGAGGTGTTTGAGTTGGTGCATAGGAAAAAAATCTTTAGTTGAGTTTGGCTACACTTAATAATGTATTTTAAGAATATTTAAAAACTAAAATATTTCCCACTTAGTTCGAATAGCAGAAATATTCACGTTACATGTTGATATGTCTGCAGAATATATTTGAAATTTTGAATATTAAATGTTATTTCAATTACTTTCTCTTTGCAATCATTCTTAATCATCGAATTTAGAATTTGAAGAAGATATTTATCTAGAGGTTCTTAATATTCAAATTAGATTCAAAACATATTTGCAATTTGCCTAAATTCTATATATTTGTAAATGGGATTGTTTAGCATTTCTATTGTTTTAAACATTGTTTGAGATATTTAAGAACTTTGCAAACACGAGGATTGTTTACATGTAATAATTAATTGTGTAAATCGCTTTTATATAGATACATGTACATAGAAATATAGTAAATGTTCTCCTCAGTATTGATTAGTTAGATTTGAATTAGAAATTCCTGCAGTAATGTCGATTGAAATGTTTATAGTAATTACCTTAATTTTTTAAAGAGTACGTCTAGGAATTTCATAAAATAAATAAAATGTTAAACTTTTCTTATTTTTGTATACAGCTAGCTACATTAATTACGTATGAATTATAATTATATATCTCTATTCACAAAGAAAGTTACACGCCGTTTGTGAATCTACAGTGTTATCCTTCACTGTTAAAATTTGCAGAAAAATGTCCAGTCATGCGACCATTTTTATAGAAAACAGTTACATAACCGTAATGAAACTTTATTCTGACCATATTATTGCTGATATTATGATCAGAATAGAGTTAAATTACGATTATGTAACGTTTTTTACCAAAACTGTCAAATGACTGGCGAGTTTGCTGCAAATTTTCAATTTCTCAGATAATACTTCAAAAACTGTTTATATATATATAATTTAAAAACCTGGTACTTTTATGGACAAATATGTGATAAAAATGCCAAAGCGAATCATTTTTAAATTGAAATATTTTTTTAAATGCTACGCAACGTTGAAGATGTCAAGAAAGTTTTGCTCGATAAGTTTCATAGGACCATAAACTATCATATCCTTCTATATATAAAAAAAAAGTTTTGGCTTAAAAATGGACCAATGAAAATCTGCGTAGATATTCCCAGTTAGTCTCATCGCTTTTTTATTAGGGACTTTTTTGAGGAGCGATTACTTTTTTTCTAGCCATCCTACGGATTCTAAAATCATACCACCAGACGCGAAATATAACAAACTTTCAGAAATTCAAAAAATTATCACGGTCGGGCAATAAAAACTCAAAAAATCCTTAAAAATCGAGTAAAAATGTTTTTATTGAAAAAGACATTTTTTATATTGTTGACAAAAAACCACAAATGATTATATTTTATCTCAAATAAAAAATGTATTTGCGCGAGACTATTAAAAACAATAATGAAAGTTTAAAATAATATTTAAATGATCACGTGTTGAAAGCAGGAAATAAAGAAAATTACGTCATAAAAATTGTGTTTACACATGAATCCTTCTAATACCTCGAAACGTATCTGATTGGTCAGAGCTTTCTGACTTTTCGTAGGGGGAATTAACATGAAAGTAGAGAATTTAGATAAGATGGACGCTATTAGAGGGGTTACCAAGAGGAAGAAACCCGAGTATGTCGCCAACTTTAGCGCCAACTTGGCAATATATCGCCAAATTTGGCGGCCAAAATTAGCTGCCAAAAGTGGCGCCAACTTGTCGCTATTTCCAATAGTTCGCCAAATTTCCATGGACTCCTATTGAAATCCAATAGCGTTTACTCGCTTACAAAAAATCACCAAATTAAGATATTGCAATGCAACAAAAATTAATATTAGCTTATGAATAGAGCTTAATTGAACTATTTACATTATTTTTAAGCACAAACACTAGCTATTTACAATATTCGTAACACTGTATATAGAATTGGTTATTGTTAGTTATCCTGTCGACCAAATTACTGTCGCCAAATTCATATATATTAAACGAGCAAGAGATTTTCCTGATTATTCATATATATTAAACGAGCAAGAGATTTTCCTGATTATGAATGATATCGTAAACGACGTGGAAGATTTTCACGAAAATTGTCCCCTGTACTAAATCGAGCACGAAAAAAAGATCTAGCTAGGTTCCGAATACAAGAAAATTCGTTTTTACAGGGTAAAACAAACTCAGCCCTGAAAATGTTTTTTGTTATAAATGGAAAAATACTCAAACGATTTTCACGAAACGTGTTGCCTATACTAATTCGAGCACGAGAAATCAATCGAGCTAGGTTTCGAATTCGGGAAAGGTCATTTTGATCTATTAAAAGGAACTCAGCACTAAGAATGCTGCTATATATCGAAAAAGGCACTAACGATTTTCACAAAAATTAATGACTACACTAATTCGAGCACAAGAAATCGATCTAGCTAGGTCACTAATTCGAGAAAACTCGTTTTCTGTGTTTAAAACTCGACGTGGTATAAAAAACATGTCTTGAAACAAAATCGAAAAAGTACAGAAAGTTCTTTGTCCAGATCAACTTTAGCTATCCAGTGCCAAAAAAAGTGGGTGCTTTTCGAAACCAAAATGTACCAAGAAAAGAAATAAAGGAAAAAAACATTCATAAATATTGAAATGCAAACGAGATATTAAAACAAATATATCCCACAGGACTAACGTAAGCCAGCGAGTATTTTTGTGTGAGTGTACTATCCTCTTTTATTGAAAACCCTCTTTCTCCGAAACACGTAATCCCAGCTTATCACTCAGGAAGCTATAATCAAACCGAAACTTTCTGCACTTGAGAAACCAGATTGCTCGTGACGTCAAAGCCATGTGCGAGAACTTCTGTAAATACTTAAAACTGTGAATACCCCAAAAATGGGCCTCATGCAGCCATGGCAACTATGTTCTTTATAGACTGTTTCAACGTCAGTGTAACATGATTTTTCTGGACTGAAAGACGTAACTTTAAATCGCTCCTAAAGCGTATAAAACTTTTATATCTTTAAATATGTAAAATTGTAAAAATACAGAATATTAAATCTTCTTAACTTTAAAAGATAAGAATCATATCAATTATAAATATTCACACAATAATAATGCTTTTCTTCCTTTACATAAGCGACAGTGAAAAAAAGGATATACATATGAGAAGTGACAGTGTCATAAATAAATGTCACGATATAATATTGAATACACTACTCCAGAATCCTGAAAACAGAAGGTAAGAAGACTTTACCTATTTATATGATTTTCAACTGTTTACTATATAAAGACAGGAAATATATATTTTTTTATATTGAAAGATTACCCCTACTTAAATATACATAAACTTAGAGTGGCCATTAACTGCACGTTAAAAGGTCCCACAGTAAATAAACTATTTTTACTACAATAAAAAAGATTATGAGACTGAAAAAGAATTCGAGACTAAATGTCTGAATCTGCGCTATATATAAAATAAAATAAAAACAAAAAGTAGGGTATAAAAATATAAAAAGAAAAAGAAAAAGTAAAATAAGAAAAGAAAACTTAATGATGGCGTCATTTAGCGATACTCAAATGATAGACAAATTAAACGCCACAAACTACGCTAACTGGCGATTCAAGATCGAGATGATATTAACGAAAGATGATTTAATCGAAACTATAACGGAGCAAGCTCCAGCTAGCACGGATGCGGCATTTTCCGCTTGGAACAAAAAAGATAAGAAAGCGCGTGCTCTGATAAATTTGAGCATCGAAGACGCGCAAATAATAAACATAAAGAATCTTGAAACTGCTCGCCAAACATGGGATAAACTGAAAGAAATCCACGAACGCGAATCCCTATCAAGCAAGCTCTTTCTCCTTAGGAAATTATATAACACCAAATTAAGTGAGAACGGAAATATGCAAACGCACATAACAAATATACTAGAGCTTATAGATAAATTAGCCGCGATTGGTGAACGCATAAGCGACTCACATATTTCAGCTATAATGCTATGCTCTTTACCAAAGTCTTATGACGTCTTGATCACCGCACTTGAATCGCGCCCCGAGACCGATCTGACACCTAATTTCCTAAGAACGAAGTTAATCGACGAATACATGAGAAGAGCAGAAAACACAGATATTCCGCAAAATACATCAAAAGCGTATAAAATACTAAAGAATTCTGCATACGTAAATAACAACAAAAGAGAGAATAGATACTGCACACATTGCAAAATGAGAAATCACAATACTGCCCAATGCTGGTTCGTAAAACGACAGAACCAAAACAGCTACACTCAACAAACATCTAACCACCATCCGCAACCAAACAGACATTACAAACAAAACCAATACTCATCATCACTATGCTTCGAAAAGACAAACCCGAATCCTAAAAATGAGGAACACGAAACAAAGAATGATAAAATAAATAATGTAGCATTTTTAGCGGACAAAGCTCAAACAAATACATGGATAATAGATAGCGGCAGCTCAAATCATATTACCAACGACAAAACATTACTTTCAAACTTCAACGAAGACGCCGAAACAGAAATAACAGTCGCAAACGGTAACAAATTAACATCATATGGTTCCGGAGAATTAAAAATTCAAACGGAAAACAAAAGACAAGAAATTACACTCAAAAACGTCCTATACATACCTAAAATAGAAACAAACCTACTTTCCGTAAGCAAGGCGACCCAAAACGGTTGTGAAGTAACCTTTGAAAAAGAAAAGTGCAGCATAATAAATGACGGTAAAACAATATTAGAAGGAAAGTTGAAAAATAATCTGTATGAAATATATTTAACTAACGATACTAGAGAACAAAATTATGTAAACATGACCTACAGCTGTCAAAATCCCAACTGCGTGGAATTATGGCACCGCAGAATGGGACACCGTAGTTATCAAACAATTAAAGAAATGCTAACAAATCAACTAGTTACAGGAATAACGATAAATAACTGCAGACACGAAAACAAATGTGAGGTATGCATAAGAGCGAAAA
The DNA here is from genome assembly GCA_963931845.1 of Maratus michaelseni. Taxonomy (NCBI): domain Eukaryota; kingdom Metazoa; phylum Arthropoda; class Arachnida; order Araneae; family Salticidae; genus Maratus; species Maratus michaelseni. The sequence continues at coordinate 177,408,677 of OZ007591.1, forward strand.
CAACAGAAGCACCGTACTCCAAACACGCGTCATACAGAGCCACACGTAAAATCGAGTTGATACACAGCGACGTCTGTGGTCCGTTGCAGACCCCTACAATCGGTGGAAAAACATACTTCGTAACTTTCATCGACGACAAAACAAGATTTTGTGTAATCTATTTAATGTCCAGAAAAAGCGAAGTATTCGATAAATTCAAAGACTACATATCTCTAGTACAAATAAATTCGGGAGATACCCAAACAGTATAAGATCAGACAATGGCGGCGAGTACACTAGTATCGAAATGGAAGAATACTTAAGCGAAAAAGGCATAGAACACCAACTCACTGTACCACAATCACCCAGCCAGAATGGAATTGCGGAAAGAAAGAATAGATATTTACTAGAAATGACCCGCAGTATGTTAATAGAGGCGCAATTACCGCAAAAACTATGGGGAGAGGCAATAAGCACTGCCAACCATATTCAAAATCGCTTACCGACAAGGTCAAACAATAAAACCCCATACGAAATGTGGACAAATAGGAAGACCAATATCCATTACTTAAAAGTGATGCTTAGCCTATGCACACATAAATAAATCAAAACGCGGAAAATTAGACGAAACCGCACAACAGGGAAAATTTGTCGGTTACGATAACAGAAGTAAAGGATATCGAATTTACACAAGTGACGGAAGAGTCATACTTTCAAGATCCGTCAAATTCCTTGAAAATAAATGTCCTTACACTCAAAACAATAGCAACCCGGAAGAGGAAAAATCAAAACCCGTAGAAAATGAACAATTAGGTGAAAATAACTCAAAGGAAATATTGATAGACTTACACCTGAAGAATGCGAACCACCCGCGCCCAAACAATCCACAAGTGAACCGCGAAGATCAGAGAGGACAAATCGGGGAGTACCACCCAATCGCTTCGCATATACAGTGAAAACAAACATAATTAACGAACCCAAAGACTGGTTAGAAATGATAAACACTAAAAATCCCATTGAAAGACAAAATTGGATAAACGCCGCGCAAGAAGAAATAAATTCGCTAAAGGAGAACAAAACCTGGGAACTAGTCGAACCTCCACAGGGAAAGAAAATAATAGGAAGTAAATGGACTTTTAAAGTAAAATATGACGATACGGGAAACGTAAAGAGATACAAGGCCCGCCTAGTTGCAAAAGGCTTTCTTCAAAAATATGGTGAAAATTACGACGAGACTTTTGCCCCAGTGGTGTCTCACACAACAATCCGCACATTTCTAGCAGCAGCTGCGTACCACGGATTTAACGTGCACCACCTAGACATCAAAACAGCTTTTCTACACGGAGAGCTAGACGAAGACATATACATGACACAACCCGAAGGTCATGAGAAACCAGACCAAATAAATAAAGTATGCAAATTAACGAAGGCTATTTACGTACTTAAACAGGCCGCGATAGCCTGGAACACGAAAATCAGTGAAACATTAAAGGAAATGAAATTTGTGCAAAGCACTACAGACACTTGTTTATTTACGCGCAAAGAGAAAAACAAGGAAGACACAGTCTACATAATTGTATACGTGGACGATCTGCTCGTAGCAGGAAACAAAGAAAACATTGAAAAAATTGTAGAGAAACTTAAACTTAAATTCAAACTTAGTGACCTAGGAGAAGTAACGAATTACCTAGGAATAAGCATAAAGAAATTAGACAACGGCTACGCTCTAAACCAAACAACGAAAATTAATGAAATAATAAATAAATTCAATCTTGAAGAAAGTAAACCATACAGCACACCCATGGACACAGGTTATCTAAAAATAAACAATAACGAAAACCTACTTCCAAATAATCACAAGTACAGACAAGGAATAGGTGCATTATTATACTTAGCGACAGTAACTAGAGCTGATATACTAACGGCTGTAAACATTCTAAGCAGGAAAAATGAAAAACCAACCGAAATAGACTGGAAAGCTCTGAAGCGTATAATGAGATACCTAAATGCCACAAAGAACTTAAACTTAATTATAAACACCGAACATGCACCAATCTTAGAAGCATATTCAAATGCAAATTGGGCACAAGATCCCGAAACGCGAAAATCTACTGCAGGAAATGTTTTTATAATAGGCAAGAATCCAATCTACTGGATATCCAAACGACAGTCTTGCATCGCTCAATCATCCGCCGAAGCGGAATACGTAGCAGCAGCAAGCGCAGCCAATGAAATCGTTTGGCTCATAAAACTTCTAGACGATCTAGACTTACCGCAAAATTGTCCAATTACACTATACGAGGACAATCTCTCAGCGATAAAGATGACGGAATCCGAGAAACTTTCCAACAGAACAAAACACATCGTGGTGAAGTACCACTTCATCAAACACCTAACAGAAGCAAAGATAATCGCACTGAAGTACAGTCCTAGCAAATCCATGATCGCAGATCTGTTGACCAAGCCCACTCCTAAACCTGAACATCTGAGAAACCTTGAAAGACTGAAACTGCAAGAACTTCCTTCAACCTGGGATTAAGGGGGGTGTATTGAAAACCCTCTTTCTCCGAAACACGTAGTCCCAGCTTATCACTCAGGAAGCTATAATCAAACCGAAAATTTCTACACTTGAGAAACCAGATTGCTCGTGACGTCAAAGCCATGTGCGAGAACTTCTGTAAACACTTAAAACTGTGAATACCCCAAAAATGGGCCTCATGCAGCCATGGCAACTATGTTCTTTATAGACTGTTTCAACGTCAGTGTAACATGATTTTTCCGGACTGAAAGACGTAACTTTTAATCGCTCCTAAAGCGTATAAAACTTTTATATCTTTAAATATGTAAAATTGTAAAAATATAGAATATTAAATCTTCTTAATTTAAAAGATAAGAATCATATCAATTATAAGTATTCACACAATAATAATGCTTTTCTTCCTTTACATAAGCGACAGTGAAAAAAAGGATATACATATGAGAAGTGACAGTGTCATAAATAAATGTCACGATATAATATTGGATACACTACTCCAGAATCCTGAAAATAGAAGGTAAGAAGACTTTACCTATTTATATGATTTTCAACTGTTTACTATATAAAGACAGGAAATATATATTTTTTTATATTGAAAGATTACCCCTACTTAAATATACATAAACTTAGAGTGGCCATTAACTGCACGTTAAAAGGTCCCACAGTAAATAAACTATTTTTACTACATCTTTAACTAACAATTGTGTATTTAAACGGCCTCGACAAAATTTTAAAAGCGGTAAAAGAATTGAAAAAATTTAGTGATGCATAGTTACATAGATTACATCAGTTTCTACTGACGTCAAAAACATTCACCTGTCGAGAGGGATAATTATGAAAAATATTGTAAATACATAAATATCCAAAAATATTTTTTTTCTGTTTTCCTTAATACATTTTAAAATTTATTTTAATAAAATATTGATAGTTGACACTTGTGTGAATGCAGCTTTTCCGATTTTTTTTTAAATTCCAATGCCAACATTCACCCATTTGTTTATTTGGCGTTAGAGTCTGGGTCTGGCGATTAATTTGGCGATAGTTAATTTTATGGAAAATGGTTGACGGGATAATGCGGAAATACCAAAAATAGTTTTTTAAAAACACTCTTTTATAAGCAACCAATGGTCATCTTGAAAATACCGCGGAATTTTTTTAACCGCAATTCATATTTTTTACGTAAAATATCTATTGCAATGCATTAATTTGGCCTGTTTGCATTAATTTGGTCTATTATCAAAAATTCACCTCTTTTTTATACGTTTGCCAGGAAGCTCAAAATAATGAATTTATTTGAAATATATACTTTTTGCTCTGTTTATTTAGCAACAAAAGAGAATCAGAAAGAAAAATGATACATTATTTAAATTATCTTTTTACTCTTTTAAATTTATTTGTCATCGTGTAATCGTAAATTTATTGATATTTAAGCATTAATTGATGAAAGCGTATTCTGTATGTTACATTTTTTTAACAATTTATTTTTTACTTTTAACTCTTTAAAATATTGACTTTTGCCATTTCACAGCGCTTTGGCCTATTTTGGCGAGCATGTTACTGTCACATAATTAAATTCGTTGTTTTTCAACTCCCATACAATTGCACGAGTTACAGAGATATTTGGCGATTTATCACCTGTGACCACCTAATTGAAAAAGGACAATCAATTTCAAGTGAATGTATCATATATATTATTTCTCCTGTCAACATCCCTTTTTTTCTGAAAATATGAAACGCAGAACGACGAATGAGATAGCATATGAAAGGATTTTGAAAACGATTAAAAATTGCTTTAAAAATTAAATCGGCATTGTTTTCCTAAATGAAATGAAAGGTTTTCCTCAAAACATTGTTGCCAAAAAAATAAAATACCACATTATATGATGCTCAGCAATTATTATAAAAAACACCGCACGGGTTTATTTTATATTTATGATTAAAAAGCGAAATTTAAATTGAAATGTTTCGATTTATATTTCTATGTCCCATGTTTTTCCCGAAGCGGATGACGTCATCCTCTAATGCAGTTAAAATACGATTGTTAATTTTTTTTTTTCTCGCGCGTGCCTTTAGCAATCTTGGATCAGTTTTTACTCTAACTTTGATGGAATAAATTAGATGATATTCTGGATTGACTAACAACTAAATGTTGTTTACAGATATTTTTATCCTTTCTTTTTCTTTAGAAGTTTAAACCTGCATCTAATAACTATTACATATTGATAAAAAATGGTACTTCTCTTTTATTCCGTCGACCACTTTTCATAACAAAAAACTATCGCCAAATAAACGGGAGAACGTTGCCATTGGAATATCAAAATAAATAAATAAAATATAAGAATTTAAGGACACAATTGTTATTTTAATTAATGAAATAACTAATAAACCAGTAAAACATAATGAAAAATACACGCAAATGTCGAATTAAAAACCACTTGATAATTTAACAAACACGTATAATGCTTCTGACATCAAGTAAATGGGACTGCATGTTTGGCGTTTAATCTTACAATTTGGCGATAGTTTTTTGTTATGAAAAGTGGTCGACAGCATAATAGAGAAGTACCTAAAAAATATTAGATCTTAGTGCGAAATCCTCGCACGGGCCCTCTGGTTAATTTATAATTAAGTTGTAAAAATATTAAAATGTTGTATTGTCATCGGCAAAACACTTTTCAACATAATTTATATAATTCTTGCCTATCAGGAATTATGTTAAAAATCGATTCGAAAATTCCATGAATAAAAAAAAATTAAAATAAGCTACCAAAAAAAAAAAAAAAAAAAAAAAAAAAAAAAAAAAAAAAGAAAGAAAAAAAAAAGAAAAACCTGTTGAAAAAATTAACCGAGCGAGGATTGGTCTACTAGGTACTTGTAAGATTAAATGCCAATAATGGTTGATCGAAAATGTCCCATTCACTTGACAACACGTGTTTACCTCATCAAGTTATTTTTATTTCGACGTTTTATTTATATTTTTATTAATGTTATACTAATTTATTTGTTTTTTCGTTATTTAAAATAAAAATTATGTCAATTTGTATAATTTGGTGAGTGAGCAGGAAAAAAAGAAAATTACGTCATAAAAATCGGGTTTACACATGAATATTAAAAATAAAAAAGATAAATTAAATGAAAAAGCATTATAACCAGTTAAATGAAAAAACATTATAACCTGATTACAGAAGAAAGTCGCCGTTCGTGATATCACCATCATCTTTTTAAAACAGGATACATTACCAGGTTTTAAGAGGCTGTGAAATCAGAACGGGGGTTGATGAGCGTAGCGAGCAGGGGGCAGAGCCCCCTAGTCATTGGAAATAAATGTCATGCTATTCTGCATAGTTTTCCCACTTTTAGGATATACCTGGTTCTTTATTAAATAAATATATGTTTTATTAAGCAGAAAAAGATTGAATACTGCGCTTTTTTTCAAAAGTAATTTGTTCTGTAGAAATTTTATCATTATCTGAAATCTAAGCATACATTATATTATTGTTGCATTTTTGGCATTTTTGTAAGTTTAGAGCATTTACAGTAATTAAAATCTTAATAAGACGTCCAAAGTACTTAAATGTGAAATTTATTTTATGCATGCCAGATCATCTTAAATTATCCATTTAATTTCTATTATTTTCTTAAATGTATAATAAAGAGTTAAATAGTACATAAAATTGAATGTTGTAGCACCTCTTATTGAACTATACTTAATATACTAATAAAATAAATAAGGTACCTATACCAAATAACTTCCACGTTAATGTTTCAGATGACAGTAAACATTGTTATATCAGAAATAACATTTAAAATGTTGTTGGATGTAATATTTATACGTAGTTTTACAATATTAAATTATGCATACTCTTGTCGCGATTTAATTGTGGCCAGGAGAATTCAAAACAAAGGAAACTGTAAAGTAGCTTTATTAAGAGTGTGTGTTTTAAATAAGACCAGAATTTTCTAAATACATTAATTAATATTAGTTAACAGACATGTTGCAAGTGTTACACCAAAATAGAAAAAAAAATAAAAAGTTCTTCTTTAATACAGTATTTTGTGGCTGATCTAATTACGGGCATGCCATTTTGAAAAGCAAAAACTGTTGATTCTAATTGCTCTTCAATCGATTGAACTGTATTTGCCACCGCTTTGATAGACCGCATAGTTTTCTAGAAATACTGACACAGAAAATGTTTAATTAGCTTTGGTTATGATAATATACGATGAAAATGAGGTGTCCCTTATTAAGATCAGGCCTTATTAAGGTACTTCTGTTTTTCACATATTTTACTTTGAAACACAAACTGAATTAAAAATATAGAATATTTCAAAATATATTCTAAAAAAACATTACGTTATCTGGAACATCATGCAAAGATGGTAAAATTCAATCAATAATTTACGCTGATTTCATATGAGAGCTTACTTACTGTTTTGAACAATCACGTGTCGAAAGATACAGTGGTCCGAAAATGACGATGGAGCCGGTATCGGTTGTGGTTGAAACTATCCACACATGTCAAGGACACATAAAATGTCAAGTATATGTTGCCATTTGTCGGACTGGGACGGTCCACTTCAAGATAGAGGTCAACAGCCGTATTTGGTAAAAATAGCTTATCCGGCTGTAGTTTTGCCGCCCGTATCAATTATGCTCCTCTAACCTGTCGCTCCTTACATATAAATGGGGGAAACTTTATGAAGCTGACCTTAAATGTTTTTCTACCACCGTCAAGTAACAAGACCTGTTTTTACGATTTCGTTCATCTCACGAAACCCCATTCGTCGCGCGTCTTTGTCTGTCCGTCACAGAGCCGGTTCTCAGAAACTGCATAACTTACAGACATGAAATTTTGTGTACTTACAGCTGAATACCTACTATGATACTGAAAATCATAAAATTTTGAAAAAATCGTATTATTTTAATATAGAGAGATAAAAAACCAAAAATCTAACAACCTTTTTCTATGAAATGTAAACATTGTTCATTATAGCAGTTGCCAACAATTAAAAGTGCACAGTAAAATTCTTTCTACAATAATTAATTTTCTATTGAAAGATTTCCTCGTGAAAAATGAAAATGAATTAAAAAGTTTCACCAATTGAAAAAAGGATTATTATGACGTCATATTGGTAATAAAACGAAAATTTTCAAACATTTCTCAATAATACAAGGAGTATATGAGTATGTGTAAGTACAGAAAGAAGGTTAACATGACGCCATTAGAGAATTATAAAGAAAATTAATCTGACATCATATTGGAAGTGTAACGGACTTTTTCAAATGTTTGAGAATAATACAAAGAGAGTATCAATATGAGTGATAGAGAAAGCAAGTAGATATGACGTCCGCAAGTGATTATAATGTCATATGAGTTTGAGGAACATATTGAATCATGATAAAAACCCGATTATGGAAATATTGGCATACTTTAACATTTTGAAAGTCTCTATACAACATGTTTAATTTTGAAATTTAATTTTTGTAGTATCGCATTTAGTCCACATGACAAATATTACCATGGCAGAGTATAATAGCTGTCTTCACCCGCTATCGGGCTGGTTGAGATATTCAATAAAACGAGAAAGATAGACTTGTAAATTTTTACTTTATAATAAACATGACATTTTTTTAATTGGAAAATGAAATTCATTTGGATTTATTAAAGTACGGATAAAGTGTTTTGAAAGGAATATTAAATGAAACCCTTTGTGCGATCTTCGATCACACTTACCAACTTTTTTTTTCTTGTACATTTTTACAAGCAATGTTGTAATTCATAGAAAAGTCAGCGAAACGATCACTAGTGTCATTTCATTTTTCCCTAAAATTCATTAAGATACAACTAAATGTAAATATATTGCTTGAAGGTGCGTAAAAACATACATAAAAACATTTAAAAGCACATTAAAGTCCTTTTAAAAATTCCAAAACGTTTTGAACCGAAACTCGGTCATCATCAGTGGAAAAACTAAATTGTTGAGTTGAGTTGTTATCTCTTTGCGTTTTCTTGCTTGCCCGGAATAAACTATTTTACTTCAAGGGTTTGGAAATAAGGTGGGATGGAAAAGGTAATCAATTATGCATTAATTCATTCCAGACTGCGTGGATATCATACGATAATACATCGTTACAGACTATTTCTTTTTTAGACATTATTTCTAGACTCTTATGATTGCTTCCAGGTGATTATTTGTGCGGAATATAATTTTGGATCTATTGAAATCAACTTTTATAGGTTCAGTTTGCGCTAATCTTGCTAACGCAGTGTGGGGTCTATTTAATCTCAGATCTGCTTCATGTTCTTTTAATGAGGAAATGAGGAAATTTCGGGACAGAATAAAAGAACATGAAGCAAGGTATTCACATTGAACACTTGTAAGCTTGTAGGTAAAACTGTTTGAGTTGCTCTTTCATTTTATGTATTAATTATAATTTTAAGTTTTATGTAATAAAAACTACCAAGCGTTAAAACCCCGATTTTCATTTAGAAACACCCTGTATAATAATGAATTGTTAAATGAAAATTGTTTCTTGTATACAAATTTCTGTATTCGGGTACGGCGGCAAATGACCAAACGCGACCAATAGCGTTCTGATAGAGACGCGACTACTCTTCAGCTAATAAAAAAATAGATAAATAATATTCAATATATTAAAATTAAATCATGAATCATTCAATATTTATACTTTAAATTCTTTAAGCTTTGACCGTGTAAAAAGCAAGGAGTAACAAATGAATGACCAACACAACATAAATTTCTCCAACACGATGTTCATTACTGTACATTTTAATCAAATATACATATTTTTTCAATTTTCCTTTAACTCGTTTTTGCTTTTCAACTTTCGTGTATATTTTCTTTTTGATTTCTTGAAGTATGGATCTAGAGAATTTTGAGGTACAGGCTTCTTCATAATTTTTATTTCTGCTGTACCTTTATTTCTATATTTAGTTTCGGAAGTCTTGCATTTTTTTATTTGTTTACCTATCTCATTTGACAAAATGATGCTTACTGAAATTATCTGCTGCATGTAGTTTCTTGAAAAATATGGATATTCAACACAATGAATTTATTTTTCTTTACCAAACAGATGATATTAATTAAAGAAAGTTTTGTTCTTTGTTGTGTGTTTGTCTGTGTGTGTGCGATGGCTAGAGAAATCTACCGCACGCAAAAAATCTGAAAATTTGCGTGAGGATATTCCAGGCAAGTCCTGGTGCAATTGAAACTCAGATTTTTAATTTTCAAGAGCCCCGCTGGGCCCCTTTAAGTTTTTTACCCTAAATTGTTAATAACTTGCCTAATTTTTTGTTCGATCTTCTTCATTTGTGGGGCCTTTTTTCCATTTAGCTTTACCACCATTTCTACGTTCCAGTTCAGAACCTGGCACCCTGCGTCCGTTGAAGTTTGCTTTCCTACCTTGTCCCCTTTTAATTCAATTTTCTTCGTTTTCGGCGCCTTGTCTTCATTTAGTTATTCACCCATATAGGTCCTCCAATCGCCCGTTTCTACATTACAGTTAAGACCCTTGCTCCCTGGAGCCCATTATAGGGCACCTTGAAGCTTTTGTTTCCTAAATTGTTAATAACGTGTCCCCCTTTTAATCCGCACTTCATTGTTTTTGGGGCCTTTTCTCGATTTAGTTATTCCCCCATTTCTACATTCCAGTTAGGATCCTGTCTCCCTTGGGCCCGGTCCCAGGGCTTTGCACTTTTTGGCGCCATGCATTTTTACCTCCCCCCCCCCCTTGAATGTGTCACCCTCACAATGCATAATTTTAAGTTGAGTATTGAACTCCTTTTCCCGGGCCATAACCCTAATATTTTTATTGGGGCCTTAGAGCCCTTTTATAAACAGTTCTTTAAAATTTTATTCTAATGATTAATTTATACCCTATGCTTATTTTCGACTAATTGAAGATCTAAAGCGCTAAGCACTAGGAACTTTTAAGATTTTTCTTCTTAGTTCACTGCTCAAAACTATCAGTTTGCCACTTTTGGGTCTCTTAGTATAGCTGCCATAAAAATCGTCCGATTAACTAGATTTTTTTTTATTAACAGCTTCTTAGAACTTCCAGATACTACATGAAGAGCAAAAAAAAAATCTCGGATCTCAGATACTACCAATTTTGAATATTAATCTCCTTCTTGGGGCCCTTGGTGCAGATTCTTTAAAAAAAAATCATACAAACTTGATTTCTGTTTAAGGTTATTATCACCGGGCCGGGCAAAGCCGGGCGGGTCAGCTAGTGTAGTTATTAAATATCTAAATGATATTTAAATTTGTAACAAACAACTCATTTGAAAATAAGATATTGCGAAAAATATACAGTGTGTATCTGAATTGCTCAACAAACTTAGAGGGGTGATAGTACTCATGAAGACGAACACAAAATGCAATGGAACATGGTGTCACAAATTACGTTTAAAGGATGAAAATCAAGAAAATGCGTCTGGAAATTGACAAACTGGGACAAGAAAGAAACACTCCAGAAAATTATTTATTGCACATAATAGGTACAACACAGCTCGTGATGTCCAGAGAAAAAAAATATTTTACAACAATTGTTTAAAGTGTCGATCGCGGACATTATTACACAGAGTACAGCTACGGAGGAACGACTGGCGGACACGCTCGAAAATTCTGGGAGTTTCCTGGATTCTTCCTGCAGCGGTCACAATACGCGCCACTACTTCTTCTGGCGTTTCTACTGGCGTCTCATAATTGAGGGATTTCATCTGTCCCCAGAAGTAGAAATCAAAAGGGTTAAGGTCCGGCGAGCGTGGAGGTCAAGCAACAGGGCCACCACGTCCAATCCATCTTGCCGGATAAACTCCATCAAGGTGGTTACGCACGTTCACTGAAAAATGAGGTGGAGCACCATCGTGCATATACCAAATTTGTTGCTGCACGCCGGCTTGTGTATCAGAAAGCAAACCTGGTAGGATATTTATTGGTCTGTTTCTAAAAAGATGGAAAATTTGCATACGTGTATTCCAGGTCACAGATTTGTTTGGCTTTCTTCCATGTTTTTGTTATTCTTTGTGATCGGATATGCACAAAGTGAAAGGAAAACCAGCTTCGTGCTACTAGCCATTTCTGCAGAAAAGCAGCATGCGAAATTTCGATATTTTTATTAGTTTTGCAATTTTTACTCTTTAAACGTCGTTTGCGGCCACATGTTCCATTGCATTTTTGGTTCGTCTTGATGAGTACCCCCCCCTAAGTTTGTTGAAGCTTTTCAGATACACCCTGTATATTCTGAACATAAAATATTGAGCACATAAAGCAGAAAGCAAATATATTACATTTAAATAATTTAAAAAAAGTATAATAATATTTTTCAAGCTATATATATTCTAAAGACATACACATTTTTAATAAGAAGTTTCATTTTACATTCTATATAAATTTTTGTCAAAAAACAAAAACAAAAATTGATTCTAAAACGATTCAAGAAGACACTAATCCAATACAACATAAAATTATATATATATATATATATATATATATATATATATATATATATATATATATATATATATATATATATATATACAGGGTGTCCCAAAAAGGAGTACCTATTTTTAAAAATGAATAAGAAACAAACGAATAAAGTTATTAAAAAAATTATTGCAGGAAACGGATGTGTGAAGTCTGGAATTTTGTTTAGAACACATTATTATGATAGTTCAAAATATGACCGACAGATGGCGCTACAGCACATTTTGGTGGCTATATGAACAAACGGAGCATGCGTGAAGACCAGACAGAAGCAGACGTGGTCAGTGCAAGTTCATTCTAAGACTCCGGCATGTTATTGTGATGAATTGAGGACATATTGAAAATATTGTCATTTAATTTTCAACTATTGCTGATGATTGCAGTAGCCGCAGCGCCATCTGTCGTTAAGTATTTTAACTAACATAATAAAGTACTCTAAACAAAATTCCAGACTTCACACAACCGTTTCCTGCAAGAATTTATTCAATAACTCTATTCGTTTGTTTCTTATTCATTTTTAAAAATAGGTACTCCTTTTTAGGACACCCTGTATATATATATATATATATGTGTGTGTGTGTGTGTGTACATTTACATATTATTATTATTTCATAAAGAAATTAATTGAATTTTAAAATACTGATATTTATATTAAATGCGTCAATTTCGAAATAGATAATAGCGTTACAAATAGTGATATTCTGAGCTCTATACGTAACAAAAAAAATGCACTTTCTTTTTCAGAAATGACTCACAAGAATCTTTTAAGTGTTGTGTAACGAAGTCGCATGAGCACTCACATTTCATCCAAGATCCTGCATTCTTCTTTTTTGATGACGGTTTATAAATAATATACTTTTAGAAGATTTTGTATCTCAGTTAAAAAAAAAAAAAAAATCAATAATTACTCTCTAACTTAAATCCCAAATTATGTTTTTAGTGTCATCAATCTTCTTTACATATACGTCATACAGCTCCGCTAAGAGTGTATTTTGAAAGAAATGCATACGCATATTTTCAAGAAATTGTCATTAAGATGAAATATAGTGCTCTTTCGAAAATAACTTTCTAAATTTAATCAAAAAGAGATTTTAAAACGCGATTACAATTCTCTGGAGATTAATTTTACGCATTTTTGAGAGGATGAAAGAAATGATCTTCAGTATACTTAAAATGCTGAAGTGTGATAATATAAAATGATGAGAGATAGTTATATTAAAAAAAATAATACTTTTTATTTATACGTAAATATATAAATTAAAAAATGCAGAAAACTGAATATTACTGAAAATATTATGCATTTCTGATAAAAAAAAGTATATAAAATGAACATAGTTTAATTAGTGTAATTAGTGGCATTAGTATTTAAAACCTATTGCGTCATTTTAATATCTTAATTTAATAAAACATAATTTAAGATATTTTAATTAATTAATTATTTTTTAATATTCATGTTCTGGACTGTTTATTAAAACAAATCAGTATATGGATTACATATACATACAGAATGATCAGAAAACCTGGAAAGATGTTGAAAAATCAATTCTTCGATAAAACATTCAAACCAAAATATGCTATTTGAAGAGAAAATTTGGAAATGAAGTGAGGTTAAATACGAAATTATTTCCTTCTTTAACAGACGGTGTTTTTGGATTACATTTTAGAAAGTCAAAGGTATTAAAATCTATCTGTTCATTAACAGCATTCTTTCAGACAAACAGAAATATACATTGAAAGATGCAGCGCCACTGCTTGTACCGCGTTTTTTTTTATTTTTAGAACAGCCAGCATTTTAAAAGATGTTGAACACACTAGCTTCACTACTTTTCAACAATTCAACTTGGTATTTTTGATCGCCACATAGTTTTCTACTCAAATATGCAAGGATGTTATAGAAATTTTCGTTATCCTGGTTTTCTCTGAAACTTTAAATAAAAAAAGTTTATGCATGTTTGTTTTCTTTTTTTTCTTTAACGGTTACGTCTATGAACCAAAAAAATAAAAAACAAACAAACATTGTTTTAGTTCCCTTACCGTAAATTATGTCTACAGAGTGTTATCGTGTCCATCGCTTGATTCTCCTTCCATCAGATGTAAAGTCGTTATTTTTTATATGCCCAGTAAATATATATACATATATATATATATATATATATATATGTATAATAATTCAGTAAAAATAGATTTTGATAAACACTTCATATTTCCTACTGCCAAAAATATCAAATTTATTTAAATTTCAGGGCGTCAAAGTGGTGTTACTTCTTAATTTTAGAAAGAGATTGTGATTATTTTTATTGTAGTAGAACTAAAATAAATGTATGTATTAAATTTTCTATTTATATCCTAAAATAAATTTTCTGAGTAATTTAAATAATTGAATGTAATTTAAAACATGTGCTGTAAATTAACAACTACAATAAATTGTACATATATATTAATGTAAATATTCACTTGTTTAAGTAATAGTAAGAAACAAACATAAAATATTTTTATAAAAAATAATACAAATCAGTATAACATTACGCTGTGATCTTTGACTCTCAAAAAAGTATAAAAGTTCTTATTTAGTACTGGGTCTATTGCGTTGACTATCTTGACTTGATTCATTGGGTATTTTTAAATTATAAGAACATCAGGGAACACGTGCGAGGATTTCGCACTGCAGTTTAATTCTTTTTAGGAATAAGTAATGTTATAAATACAGGTTTAAAATTTTATAGAAAAATTAAGGTTAAATTTGCAATCCGAGCATTTGTCAAGCCAGAATATAATCTCATTTCTTTCATCAAATTTACAGTAAAAACTGATCGATAATAGAAAAAGGCAAGAGCAAGAAAAAAATAATAATCGTATTTTAACTGCATTAGAGGACGGCATCATCCGTTTCGGGAAAACACGGAAAAAATAAAAATAAACTGAATAGACATAAAATAGAATTTAATCTAATATAACAAAGCATATCTTTTAGGTTACACGTGAAGTACCATTGCTTCGATGGATCGGTGGTTTCCTTTTCTTCTAAACATTTCAATTTCAATTTTGCTTTTTAATCATAACTATAAAATAAACTATGCTGACATGTCCCAAGTTCATTTTTGTACTATTTGTTTAATGATTGCTGCGCATGATATGAGGTATTTTATTTTTGTGGCAGCATTGACTTGAAAAAACTTTTCATTTCATTTATGAAGACAATGCTGAATAAATTTTAATTAACTGCAATATTTTTATCGAAAAATATGTTTTAACGAAATGTGATTGTACCATATCAAAAGCCGGTTCTAAAATCTTTCGAATGATACCCCATTCATTGTTGTGTATTTTGTAAATACATAGAAAAATGGATGTTGAAAACAGAAATAATGTATAAGATTCTCAACCTAGTAAAACTAAGACTATTATTTTTTTGCTCTGGATGCTAATAAATCACAGTATACAATTAGTTTTTTACTTTTTTCTATCTATAATAGAAGAAAGTATTGTAATCGAAATTTTTTTCGACTTCCGGTTTTCGACGGATTTACACGTTTTAGGGATCAGAGATTCCGAAAAACATGTTTTTACAAAATGTCTGTCTGTCCGTCCGTCCGTCTGTCCGTCTGTCCGTCTGTGTGGCTTTTTTTTGTACCATCGAAAAGTGTATGAAGTTATGCTTCAAATTGAACCACATTTTGTTTCTATGTTTTTGGCTATGGCAAGCAGATTCTATCAGAATTTGGGGATGTTTCGACGAAAGGGGGCGCTGCGATCGATATTTTTGTTCCATTTTCACTATTGTACCATCTAAAAGTGTATGAAGTTATGCTTCAAATTGAACCACATTTTGTTTCTATGTTTTTGGCTATGGCAAGCAGGTTCTATCAGAATTTGGGGATATTTCGACGAAAGGGGGCGTTGCGATCGATATTTTTGTTCCATTTTCACTATTATACCATCTAAAAGTGTATGAAGTTATGCTTCAAATTGAACCACATTTTTTTTCTATGTTTTTGGCTATGGCAAGCAGGTTCTATCAGAATTTGGGGATATTTCGACGAAAGGGGGCGCTGCGATCGATATTTTTGTTCCATTTTCACTATTGAACCATCTAAAAGTGTATGAAGTTATGCAGATAATTGAACCATTTTTTTTACTTTCTTCTATCTATAATAGAAGAAACTATTGCAATCGAAATTTTTTTCGACTTTCGGTTTTCGACGGATTTACACGTTTTAGGGGTCAGAGATTCCAAAAAACATGTTTTTACAAAATGTCTGTCTGTCCGTCTGTCCGTCTGTGTGTCTTCATTGTATCATCGAAAAGTGTATGAATTTATGCTTCAAATTGAACCTAATTTTTTTTCTATGTTTTTGGCTATGGCAAGCAGGATCTAATAGAATTTGAGGATATTTCGACGAAAGGGGGCACTGTGATCGATATTTTTGTTCCATTTTCACTATTGTACCATCTAAAAGTGTTTGAAGTTATGCTTCAAATTGAACCACATTTTTTTTCTATGTTTTTGGCTATGGCAAGCAGGTTCTATCAGAATTTGGGGATATTTCGACGAAAGGGGGCGCTGTGATCGATATTTTTGTTCCATTTTCACTATTGTACCGTCTAAAAGTGTATGATGTTATGCTTCAAATTGAACCACATTTTTTATCTGTGTTTTTGGGTATGGCAAGCAGGTTCTATCAGAATTTGGGGATATTTCGACTAAAGGGGGCGCTGTGATCGATATTTTTGTTCCATTTTCACTATTGTATCATCGAAAAGTGTATGAAGTTAAGCTTCAAATTGAACCACATTTTTTTCTATGTTTTTGGCTATGGCAAGCAGGTTCTATTAGAATTTGGGGATAATTCGACGAAAGGGGGCGCTGTGATCGATATCTTCGTTCCATTTTCACTATTGTATCATCGAAAAGTGTATGAAGTTATGCAGATAATTGAACCAATTTTTACTTTCTTCTATCTATAATAGAAGAAAGTATTGTAATCGAAATTTTTTTCGACTTCCGGTTTTCGACGGATTTACACGTTTTAGAGGTCAGAGATTCCGAAAAACATGTTTTTACAAAATATCTGTCTGTCCGTCTGCCCGTCTGTCCGTGCGTCCGTCCGTCCGTCTGTCCGTCTGTCCGTCTGTCCGTCTGTGTGTCTTCATTGTACCATCTAAAAGTGTATGATGTTATGCTTGAAATTGAACCAAATTTTGTGTCTATGTTTTTGGCTATGGCAAGCAGGTTCTCTCAGAATTTTGGGATATTTCAACGAAAGGGGGCGCTGTAATCTATATTTTTGTTCCATTTTCACTTTTGTGCCATCTAAAAGTGTATGATGTTATGCTTCAAATTGAACCAATCTTTTTTTCTATATTTTTGGCTATGACAAGCAGGTTCTATTAGAATTTGGGGATATTTCGACGAAAGGGGGCGCTGTGATAGCCATTTAAAGATTTAAAATTCAAAATGATGTGCAAATAAAAATAATTAGAAATCCTAAAACTTTTTTTCTTTAAATGTTCGACCTTGATCCGGAGAATCCGGAGCAATTTTTGTTTTGCTTCTATCTTAAAAAATGGCTGAGATAGAGCGGTTTGAAATTTTAGGGTGGCTGACATTTTCAAACAAAACAGCAGAATTCATCCATAAACGGATTTAATTTATGAGTTTTAGTTAACATGCTTTCGGCAAATTTTCTTTCATTGTTGCAACCATTAATCCTATTATATGCTTATCAATATATATTTATATTCGCCAACATCAAATTCTCGCCAAACTTGGCGACAGTTGGCGGAATATCGCCAAATTTGGCGACCAAAATAAGTTGCCATAAATGAAGCGAACTTGGCTGTAGAGGACTAATTTGGCGATATTCTCATTCAAATTCAATGTTGACGAGAACTGGGACTGAATCTTTTTTATTTAGGTTCCACGATTTTACCTTCGTGTTTTCCAGTAAAATTAGCTGAAATCGTGAAACCAATGAATAGGGAGGCTATCTGTTCCTGTCGGTTCAGGCCAGAAGGACTTTTCGTAGTTTAGTATACATCAGTGGATCGCATCCCGGTAACCCGATGATTCGCAGGCAGCTGACGTAAACAGAATGACGAAAAATATTGATTTTATTGGCGATGTGATAGCGAATTTTGAAGTATTAACATGACTGAGATAGAAGAAAGTTTTGGGATTGGCACATCCGACTAGTTTTTAATATAAAAACCAAAACAACATTTAACAAATTCTCTACTAAAGGTATCCTAAAACAACCCTCAGATTTTGATTATTGATAATATACAAATCTTTCCATGAATGAAATTCGAAGAAAATTTATCAAACTGCAGATTTTTTTTAGTTACAAATTTCAATGAGTAGAAAAACACATGTCAAATCTCAAAATGTTAATATATATTTCCAAGTATTTTGGAAAACATTTCATGTTGATAGAACTTTGAAAAACAAAAGAAGTAAATAACGTTTCATTCTTCTGACTTTCATCACAAGTGTTAAACCTGTTCTGCAAAAATACATAAAACCATCACACGTTCAGTTTATTATGTCACGTTAAGACAATACGGGATTTGAAAACGGCTGTGTGACATATTTACCCATTAGTGGCAGCAGCGCAGATGTCTTGTTCGGTAGTAACACAACACTTATATTATAAAATGATTGTTTTCAGCAGAATTTAAATCAGTCTTCGAAATGAATATTTACATATTCAAAGGATGTACGCTTCACACTTTAAATTAATCTTATTCGAGGGCATCTCTTAACGTTCTGAGTAACTGGACCTGTTTCAGAGTTGTCTTATGTATTATATATGATTCTAATAACTAGAATAAGTTATGGGTATATGCTGAGATGGATTACAGATTATTCACATGTATATTATTGTCATTGATGAAATCATTTCCTGACTAGACTGAAATTGGAGCAATCTAAATTCCCCGTTGGTTCACATAAATCAATGAATTGTGCAAAATATTATATTTAATATATTCTCATAAATAAAGTCTCAATGTCATGCTTTTTCTGCACTATATGAGGATTTTTGGTATTCTAATAATGTAATTGCGTGATGTTTATGGCTAATAAATATATATATTTATTCGAAAAACATGTAATTATTATGCATTTTAAACCTAAAATCTAAAAAATACATTTCCAAATAAAGCAAAAGTAGTTAAATGTGATTTTACTCCTAATTTTACCTTTTCTTACAGTATTTACATTTTTATGCTTTCAATTTAAAATATCGCAAAATTCTAATTTTCATACATCTAATTATAAATTATAGTAAATTTAAAAAAATACAAAACTATTTGCATTCGATATTAATATCGTTTATAATATAATCTTGTGTTATTAATACGAATGTTTCTAACAGAAAATAATCTTACTTTATCATATGCAAGCACTAATCTCTAAGAAACCATATCTGTTTTCAGCAGCTAAATTTAAGTTATGAAGTAAATTGTTTTGAACAGAATTCAAATCTTCCTTCGAAATGAATATTTACATATTTTAAGGATGTAGCGTTTCATATTTGAAACAAATTGTATTCAAATGAATTTGTTAAGGTACAGAATTACTAAAGACGTTTAAAGTTTGACTTATTTATGATGTGTGATGTTACTAATTAGCTTAAGATATGGATGTATTCTGAAATGGTTTATAAATTACTTACGTTCGCAAGTACAGCTATCGATTTAATCGTTCCTTGAACAGCATAAAATTAAAACGATAAAAAATCCTTATTGGGTATCATAAAGTCAAGAATTGCGTAACATGTTACATAATAAATTATGCGAAGGATAATGTTATAACATAATTCAATATTTATATTTCCAGTCATATAACACTGAAGACAGTTATAGAGGGAACAAATTTGACTTTAGTCAAATCTGTTTATAGCCATTCGGTTGTTCTTAGAAGATATAAAGATCTTTTTGTTTAAAAATTGTGCTCTGGGGAACTGCCCTCTGAATTCTAGGTCTACGCGCTGATATAAAAATGGCGATTGTCGTTGGCGGATTTCTTTTAGCATTTGTACGGTCCCTTGATATTTAATACCAGTAAATTCTAAAACTTTTCCTCACCTTATTTTAAAAATTAAATGAAGGCAATGAAACCTTTAAGAAAATACCAGCGTCCAAATTTCTAGGAACCATACAACGCTGAAAAAAACCCGCCTACGACAACTACCATCTTCGTTTCAGCGCGTAGGTCTTGTATTCAGAGGGCGGTATCTGGGCGCGAATTACGTCAGATTGCATAGCCAATTAACATATTAATGTCATTAGGTCATTAGGTTTTGATAAATGACAAAATATTATTTTAAAAGAGATAATAAAATTATATTTCATTGTGATATTACAGCTACCTCCAGGCGATATCGTGATCTCCATTATTTATTTTTTTCGTCACTGACATCGCATGGGGTACGTGCTATGGTATGCGATTGCTATGATTTTGAATCTGATTAATGAAAATATTCAAAAAAACATGCCACCGACAGTGTGCAGCTGGTACGAAGCAGCGGATTGTAGTAATTTCCGAAAACTATATATTTTATTCGATTTCTCGTTAATCAAAATTTACCATTACAACAAACATTATTTTTTTAAATCGTGATTAAAATAAATATTACACTGTCCTTGAACATGCCTTTTGGGCTGTTCGCTTGAAATAGGGCCATGGCACAGATATAACAAAAAACATAACAGTTTATTTTTAGAAATAATACGGAACTTTAGGCAAGAAAATAAGGCGGTAGACTTAAATATAGACAATCAAGAATAAGCTAAAATTTAATTAAGACTAGGGGGAAAAGTCCAAACTTGTCAAATTTAACTCTCTTAACAACTTAACTGTTTTGCTCGTACGCCGTTTGGGCAAGAAGAGTATGCTTACTTCGTTACTAAAAGCTTTTGGATTTCACTAATTTTTAACTGTAATCTTCGCTTTATTAATTTTAAACATTTTTTGATTGTATATAAAGCAAACATTTAGTACGGGAAAATTTTTGTTTCTTCACTATTTTTAGTTTTTTGCATTAAAAAAAAATAATAAACGAAACTGTTAAGGGGTTACCTCCTCTCTAGATGGCCTCACCGTTTGTTCTGCAGGAACCTTTTAAACGAAAATCTCTTCAACAGGCAAAACCACTATAAAATGGAACCCAGTGGATTCAAATGACTCTGTGTACAGGGAAAAACACTTCTACATTACTTTCAACCAACTCAACCGCTCATGTGAAGAGTATTAACATAACAATCTCCCTTTCACCTGCAAACGCACGCTCTAACACACTACCTTCTCATCACCTACAGGCTTCCCTTTTGCTTAATATCTTTACTCACGAGAGCGTGAAACCTGCATAGGGACTCACAACTGTTTCCCCTTTCTCATTCGCTCCATTGGGTAAGAGATGAGAAAAAGTGTCCCAACTCCTTAACGTGCCAACTCACTTCTATCTGGAAACCGGTAGAAAGAAGCAAGAAATAGTGTGAAAGACTCGTTGCTTCTATCTCGTTGTTGGTGGTGCCGTGCGAATTTCCAGAAATATCTTCGAAACCTTTTAACTTTGTTGTGTATATATAGTATTGTTAATTCCGACTATCTCCGGCATTTTAAGTTAAAAATTATGTGCTGAAAGAAGATGCTAGTTTCATCTTCAAACCAACTCCACTGTTGAACTGTAAATGCTAGTTAATGTTAATCTTGCAATCCTGCATGTAAACTGGTGATCAACAATTTGAGAAAGAGTTCTCGGATGCTCAAAAATATGTGTTCTGGTGTTTCTACATTTTCAATATTCCTCTAAGTGCTAAATTAGTGATCAAGAAAACAATCCTGAAAAAGATATGCTTCAAAAAGTGCTCCAATTATCTGTGCTTTCAGATGTATCATTCCACAAGGGAAAAATTCTCAAAGTGTGTTAATCTCAAAATGTGAAAGTTTTACACAAAATATATTCTTTAATTCTCCAATCAATAGTATATAAAAAGATATTTCAATAGTTTAAAATACATATACTATATGTGCTTAAAGATTGACGATGAATAAAAAAAAACGAAGAAAAAATGTGAGCTCTAAAAATGATCTATTATGTAATTTTAAAAAGTGCCAAGTCATGCTTTAATAATTAATAACATCTTCACAATTTAATATCAAAAGCTCAAATATTTTCTTATTGTATTTATGTTGTTTTACTTATTTTCCATATTTATGTGTTTATATTTCTTATTATTTATGATAGCTATATTTGTTTTAATAAATTTAATTAAGACATCAATTTAAAAAATAAAATTTGTCTTTCAGTCCCTTTTTCCAGCATATTTATTATTTATGTTCTTTCTTATTTTCAGCGGAAAGCTATTTTAAACAATGATTATTAATTTCATGAATTTAAATATTTTAAAATTCTATATTTATTCCGGGAATGTAATATTCACTTAACTAACACAACGCAATATGTATTTCCCTCCTTATTAAAATCCATCTAACTACTATCTTTAAAATCTGATATATTTAAATTAAATTAATTAAGGGAATTTTCCACTGTTACCTTCATTTCTTTACTCTTTATTCTTAATGCTAAGTTAACATCCTACCAAGCTCACGAAAACGCACTGACCACAGCGCTACTGACCTTTCTATACACTTTTACATGCTAGAAAATTACAATGCGACGCGCTGACTACTAAGCTACTGGGCGTTATACACTATTACATGATATAAAATTACAAAGCTCATAATCGTTTTACTAATAGCGTAGTTCTTGTGCAAAATAATATAGCTTAAAGAGAAAAGAAATTTTAATATTGTTTAACCGAATTTAATAAGAATTTGGAAACCAAAGATAGGCACTACAGTGTATGTTCGCAAGCTCACAAAATTTCTCTAAAATTATAAGAAACGTTTTAGAATTCAGTGGCTTTATTTAGAAAAAACCCTTGTGGCACATTAATTTATAAATCGCTAAATATATCTTTGAAAACATTTTTTTTATAGATTATTAATTCCCAGGAAACTTTTTTTGATAGGCAGTGATTCATCAATTTGTCATTAAAAAAATAATAATAATGATTTATGTATGGAAAACACCTACTCACGCTATTAACAAAAACTGGCGTATTATAATATATTTACTCATTTAAATGATTCTAAATTGTGATAAATTATTCTGCTTTTGTGTTTTCAATCTTGGACAAATTTGCGGGTGCTAATCAAAAGTATGTTCTTTACGAAATCGTTTTAGATGCATTTTGAGCGTAATATGTATACACAAAATTTTTGCTAAACATTAAAAATGTCCATTAGTTATATGCAAATTTTGAGAGTATTGCGTACTTTTTAAACGATTCCTTTTACTTCATTTGTTTGGAATAAAATATGTAAATCACTTCAAACAGTAATTTTCTTTTAAAATGAATTTAGATATTACGATCATTATTTATCTTACTGCTTAAAAATAGTAAATTAGTACTGAAAACCTATTTATTTATTTAAGACATGTTTCATTTAGCTTTATATTTGGTAGTCGACAAGCGGTAAGAAAAAAACAAGTGGGTAAGTGTGATCCAAGTTCACACAAAGGGTTTCGTTTAATATTCCTTTCAAAACACTTTATCCTTTCTTTAAAAAATCCAAATAAATTTCATTTTCTAAAAAAAAAAAAAAAAAAAAAAAAAAAACTGTCTATTTTTCTCGGTTTGTCGAATATCTGAACCGGCCCGATAGCGGGTGAAGCCCACTATTATATTCTGTCATAATAATATCTGTCATGTGGACTAAATGCGATATTTAAAAAAAATTAATTTCAAAATTAAACATGTTATACACTTTCAAAATGTTAAAATATGCGAATATTTCCATAATCGGGTTTTTATCATGATTCAATACGTTCCTCAAACTCATATATTTACTATTCTCTATTACTCATATTCATACTCGCTTTGTATTATACTGAAACATTTGAAAAATCCGTTAAACTTGCGATATGACGTCAAATTTTCTTTTTAATTCTCTAATGACGTGTAATTAATCTGCTTTGTGTACATGCACACATACTCATACTCCTTGTATTATTGAGAAATCTTTCTATTTTATTACCACTATGACGTCAATCTTTTTTATTTCATATTAATCTTTTTTTTTCAATTGGCGAAACTTTTTATTTCCTTTTTATTTTTCACGTGGAAATCGTCTGATAGAAAATTAATTATTGTAGATAGAATTTCATCATGGATTTTTAATTTTTGGCATCTGCTATAAGGGAAAATGTTCAAATTTAATAAGAAAATGCTGTTAGAATTTTGGTTTTTTATCTCTATTAAAATAACACGAATTTTTCAAATTTTAATATTTTCAGTTCTTCGCAGCTGATATTCCGATTTATACACAAAGTTTCAACTCTGTAAGTTACACAGTTTTCGAGAATGGCTCTGTGACAGACAGACAACGGAGCGGGAGCAATAGGGTTTCGTGAGATGAACGA
The DNA here is from genome assembly GCA_963931845.1 of Maratus michaelseni. Classification (NCBI taxonomy): domain Eukaryota; kingdom Metazoa; phylum Arthropoda; class Arachnida; order Araneae; family Salticidae; genus Maratus; species Maratus michaelseni. The sequence continues at coordinate 177,433,193 of OZ007591.1, forward strand.
AACTCTAAAAAGACCTGGTTGAATTGGTTAAAAACGTATTCGCCAATTTCACAAAACCTTCAAAAATTCTGGAACCGTTGATGCTTAACAATATAAAAATAACATCTAGCATTCCTATACGAAATTACATGTTAAACAAAATTTAATAAACACAAATATTTCTCTAATTGTCGTGTTTCTGAAGAAAATACAGATGCCAAAATATGTTATATATAGTTTTTGTATTTAAATAAATATTCAGAATAAGAATTATTCTAAGACGTTGCATTGTATATTTTGATATTAATAAAATTTTCTCAAAAATTACAAAAAACATACCGGAAATTTCTGGATTTATTGAGAAACTCGAACATGCTTAATAACTAATAAAACATTCAGTATACTTTTCTAACCATATTCCTTAGGAAATATTGAATAATTTGTAATTTTGAAATTGTTCTTACTTTTAATGTTCGGTAATATAAAACATTTCATCAGTAACATTTACTTTATTTAAATAATTTTTCTTATTTAGATAATTTTAAGATTTGCTAAATTATTCCCTCTTTGTATTTGTTACGAATGCATTCGAGGTTTATCAAATTTATGTTTGTCACGAAAGTGTTCTAAATGGATCTCAAGCAGGAAATGTGTAGTTCAATATCACAAACACATATGTATAATTTACGCTAAACATTAACGTAGACCGTTACATAGATGGAAATCTTGAAAGTCATACGAAAATTTTAATTGATTTTGTTTAATATATTTGTTCGAAATAAGAAACGTGATACCTTTGTAAATGTAAACGTTTATGTTAAATATTTGCATTAAAGATAGATTTATATGTGGAACGGAAATTATTTATATTAACCCTTAAAATTCCCGCTGAAATAGGTTTTATTACTTAGACATGATTCATTTTACATAACTTTCCGTAGAACGACTTGTACTAATAAAAAATACTAATATAATTAATAAATATAATAATGTTAATAAATTTATTTTTTCTAATTTTTGAAAACAGCAGTCATAAAAGCATTAATATGTTAAAAGAAGTATAAATAAAACATAATTTTTTATATAAGTTAATTAAAGTTTTTGGCGGAGACCTATAATTTTTTTTTTTTTAAATCGATGCGCTATTGAAAGTGTATTTTTGTTATTTGACTGAAATTATCTTAAATGAATGTTTTACAATTTTCTAAACCATGTTATATTTTAAAAACTTGTAAAATCACTTTTAAAGTTACACAACAAGAATTAGAAATTAGTTTATTTTAATAAATGCGACGAGTCCACAATGATGTCAAACACCAGCACAATTTTTAAGAGAGTATTGGTTTAAAAAAAAGTATTAATAGAGTATTGGTTTTTCGAAAAATATTCTATCTTGGAACTCAATTGAATACTTTGGGAGATTGAAATTATGATATTTAATATTAACATTTGTTAAACATGACTGCTGTTTATAACAAAAAAATATTTAAATTTACATGACCATTTAAATTTATTTTACTTATGCTTTTTATTCCATTGTGTTTAGTACGAACACAATTAACATGCATTCGACAAAATAAATATTCAAAAATTCTTCAAATCAACCTTATGCGTAAATTATATGGGCCAGTATATTCGTATACACGCACATAATTTGTGTGAAACCTTAATATAGTTTGTTACTTATCCCTTTCAGGGGCAAAGCTCTTCCAATGGTAAAATGTTGAAATGAATGAATGAAAGCGGAATTTATTTAGAAATTTATTTGTAAAAATGAAAAAAGCTACATTTCACATACATAATAACAGAAACAAATTTATACCAAAAGTTACGGTGTCATTGAGGAATTTGGGAATTACACTTACGTGGTTTCATAAACATACCGCCTCCCTTGAAAGGGTTAAATGTATACTAAATTTTTAAATGATTTCTTTAATGTTATCAAAATGCAGCGTGCCTCTGTTGTAAATTCTAATATTTATTTTGAAGATAGATTTACATATCGCAATTTTTTTTTTAATTTGCTGAAAAAATAGCCAACGTAAACACATTTAATTTTTTAGGAATTTTTCATTTAATGTTACGTGGCAGGAGAACATGTTTTACACAAATACTAGCGAAAATTGTAAATACCATGATGTAAATTCTATTTGTTATTTTCTTTTATTAGTATTGCTAGTAGTATTTCATCTTTTAATAAAAAATAAATCTATTAAGGTGTTTTTGAGAATGCGAAAGGTTTATTTTGTACAAAATGTTTTTTAGTGGCCCTCAATGTCTTATTTTTCCAAACTTTTCGTCAAAAATCGAATAATTTTTTATTTGTTTTTCTGAATACGCTAATAGTTAGTGCTAATAAATAACTGAGATTATCTATATGTTATGGAACTTAAAGTTTACATGTACCAAATAGTGTAAGTTCGTGAATTTTGAGTGCAGAATTCAAGTCATTTAATGCATTTATTGATTAATATCATTAAATAATAGAACAACATTATTTATTAAGCAGTACAAATGTTGCGATGACAAACCAAAAATAACAAACGCTGCAACAAATTAATCCTATGATAAAAGTAAGATTTCCAACTATTTCAATTACTTATAATTCGACTGGATTTAGTAGGATTTTCAGCTTGTCTTAATAAGATAAGTAAGAAAATGTGAAATAACTCATTCTGTGGTGGCTTTTTAAAAATTCGCAAATTTTTGCAAACAAATCTACTCACACAGTTTTCCAAATACAGTGAACCATAAAACATTAAAAATATCACAGAAAAGTGTATTTTACAGTTATCCTTTTGAATAATGAAAATAATTAATATATACTAATAAAAGAAAGTTTCGCTCTGTGTGTATGTCTGTGTGTCTGTTGGCGATGGTTAGGAAAATCCAGCGCACCTAGAAGTCTGTAAATTTAGATTTAGGTAGTCCAAACCCTCTCCTGGTATACCTGAGCCTCAGAATTTTAAAATTTTGAAAATTAAAGTAGTTATCAATTAAAAACGGATCAAAGATCACAAATAAAAAAGTCATTATTCTGAAGCGAGCTGGCGCATGCGCAGAAACCAATTTCCGTATCTTCCGGAACCGAAGAAAGAAAGCAGAAGACATTCCGTTTTTGTTTAAAGTATTTCTAAATTCGCCATGGACAAACGGCTAAAAATACGGAAAAACCGTCTACATATTCTAAAAGAACATACTTTTACGTCTCAAACGATCTGGTTGGTTTGAAAAAATTTTACATTTAACCCTTTGAAAAAAATAATCAAAAAGCATCGAATTCGTGTTTTTTATTTTCTCCCGTTTTCCGAACCTTGTATCTACCGGAATACAAAAGATACGGAAAAACGAAGGTCACCAAATTAAAGAACTGTTTTTGTCCTTTTGAAAACCACCTTTGGTTTTAAAAAATACAAAAATTAACCCTTTCAAAAAGTATATTTTCTGTATGCCGTTTTGCGATTTTTGCGATTTTGGCAATTTTTAAAATTTTGCATCGGCGATTCAGAGACAGGTACGAAAAACTAAAAATAATAGACTATATCTACATTTACTTCTTTTTTGACATCTGTATTTGTTTTTGAAAAATACGAATATTAACCCTTCAAAAAAATTCGTGCACAGGACTCTCTTTTGCGAATTCCGATTTTCTGTTATATATTAAATGTGGCATCGGCTTTCTAAAATAACCAAACAAAATGCAAATACACTTAAAGACATCTACGTTCTATCGGGTTTAGGCGGAAACCTTTAGTTTAAAAAATAAATCACGTTAACCCTTTCGAAAACGTTTTTAACAGTAAGTCAATTTCGCTTTTTTAACTATTTCTCCTATCTTTAAAAATCCGAATTGACGTTTATAAACAAGATACGAAAAACTAAAAATACCATGCCTAATCTATATCCCTTTGTTTTTTTAAAATCTGGTATCCGTTATAAAAAAAATTTAATTTTATAACGGATTCAGAGGAATCTAAATTTAACCCTCCGAAAAAAAATCCTTTCCAAAACTCACTCACGCGAATTTTCCTTTTTTGGTCCAGATTTAAAAATCGGCATCGACTCGGGAAATGCAAGTACGGACAAACAGTAGACTCCAGATCATAGACACGTTCATTTTCTTCAAAATGCACGGTTGGGTTTTAAAAAATATCTACATTAACCCTTTAGAAACCGATCGATTACGTAACCCAGTTTCGCGATTTCCGCTATTTTGGCAATGTTTACCCCTAGTTAAATTTCAATTCTACTAGGAAATTTGGTTGGGTCAAGTGTTCTGAAAAGGCCTCTTCCAGAAAAGACTGCGCCTCCTGGCGGTAGAAAGTGGAACTATAGGAGTATATCTGGTTCTATGGACCCAATTACGACGGGGTTAGGCTCATTCTACTTGATATCTATAGCCTTAAATATTTTAGCTGCACTTTCGACCACCAGGATGCGCTTTCCGATCTTGGGTTTTATGAGCCCGATTACTACGGGGTTTGCCTCATTCGACTTGATTTCGATAGCCTTACAGATTTCAGTCATATTCGTGTAGAACAGATTATTAATATTTCGGGCCCGGGCAACACCGGGCGGATTAGCTAGTTTTCAATAAATTTCCTTTACGAAATAAAAGTGAACTAAACATATTTTAAGAATATTAATATATAGAACGTTCTGCTTTTAAAGTATGCAACCTTTTTTTCCGTGTTTTGACCAGCATTTTGGAAAAATCTGGCAGTGTGTGACCTAGACAACTGAGTCCTTTGAGAGTTAAGATATCAGTAACTTTATATATCCACAACTATTCTTCTATTAGCTTGAAAACGATAAGAAAATTATATGTGGAATTAAAAGTTCCGGCTGTATAACTTTGGGATCAGGATTTTATGCCTTTTGATGATTTTGTGACTTGAATGTTACATTGAAATGAAGAAGTGACGAAGTTGATTTGTTCACTTTTAACATGATTTGTTGCATCAGGCTAAAACGTGTAGAACTTGCATGCATGTTGACATTTTTCATACTGTTTGTGTTAAAAAAAATTCTAAAAACTACACGTTTATTTCTACTGCTAATTATTTTAAAATTAACACCACATAAATAAAAAAGAGTAAAGAAGATTAAAAAATATTTGAAAAAATTCAATTATCTTATTTAACACGTTAAAAATGTTTAAGTTTAATTTATTTCAAAAATGTTTTTTTCAAATAAAACGTAAACATATGCAATTTATGCTAATTAAGTTATTTTTATACCAAATAACTATTAGGCAAAATAGTGTATCAAAGATTAATAGTTTAATTCCAGAAATATTAGACAAAATTATAAAATATATAAATATTAAACAAATTTTTTTGGTGTGCATATTGAAATTGACTCTATTCGTATAAAGCCACTCCTTAAAAATGGATCGGCAAAACTAGATGAAGCGATGCGTGCCTCCCCGCCACGCACACCCCCATCATTAGGAAGCTTTTAATAAACGTCTGTTGCATTATTTCAGTTTTAATCGTATTCAGAAAAACGATAAAACCTGTCAATGACACTCGAAAACATTACACACATCTCTAACATTGTTTATTCCCCAAACCCAATTGAAAGATACTTACCTATATGTAAACAACCAAAAAAAAAAAACAAAAAAAAAAAAGGACATAGAATATTAAAAAAGAGTTTTATGTTTTTGATATCAGCGAAATCGTAAGTATTTTTTAGTTAATTTGTTTACATTAAATGGACTGATTTCTTTTACAATGTACCGTACCTGTATAGGACCATTACTTTCTGTGTTTACGTCAGCTAGTTATCCGAATCTACTAAGATTGTTTGCTGAGAAATTGTTAGCAGCGGACCATTTTGTTAGATTTGGAGTAGTAGAATTTGCTTTGGTTGATTAACGTCAGTGGTATCATTGAAAAGTTTGATTGCTTCAAATAAAAGTTTTAGGTAAACGCTTGGAAATTTATTGGATATAAGATTGAAGTAACGTTACTGTGTTGTGCTAGATGAAGTGAATGAGATGTGGCTTTATTTTGTTCTAGCCATCTGGAACTTCTTTTAGTAGAAAGACTTGGAAGTATCCAAGACTAAATACGCAATATATTTTTCTCTCCCCAAGCCGTTAAAATGTAGTTAAAAGTGTGCTAGGCGAGTTAGTTTAAACTTACGCAAGTCATCTTCCCTCAACTCTTTCTCTCTTGTTTAAAATAAACTTTTGTAGTTTTTAATTGCTAACTGTGTTATTAACTGTGTTATTAACTGTGTTATTATTATAAAACATACAAATTAGAAACAACTATATGGAGATAAAAAGGCTTTTCATGAAATGAATACATTATACAAATTATTTTAAAATGAGTGTAGAATTTTCTGTTTAGGACTACAATAGTCCAAGTGTGGATAGGCATGTAAAAATAATAATTTTGTAATAATGATAATAAATATTCGCGTATTATAAAAACTTGTAACAACCGTAACATTTCAATCAATTTCAATCTATTGTGTCGTTTCAATCACATTTGAATCAAAACCTTCTCCCCGTTTGGATAGTAAAGTATTTTTGTTGGAGTTAAAAAAATTATTTTAAGGGAATAAGATATAATTATACTTATATATTAGAATTAAAAATTATTATTCTAAAATGTATTTAATGTACTTGCGTACTTAACTTTAGATAAAAACAAATATAATTGAGAAATATTTATGCTATTTTTTCACGGAGTAATACTTAAATTTCGAATAGAAAAAAAATCATTAAGTTACCATTGTCCTTAAAATGCTATATTTTAAATATGAAAATACTTTAAGTTACAGAAGCATTTAATGCCATATTAAGAATAGTTAAAAATTTTAAAGTATTTCAAGTCATTAAGTTAACATTATATAGGATATTTATTAATCAAGTAATTTGCTACCATAAGAAATATTTTTTAATCTGTATTATGCCTTCAAGGATAAAATGAATAAAAAAAGTAGAGGCATGCTATTAAAAAATTAAGAAATAATCATTCTTGGGCTAGGAGAGAACTTTTTATTATTTTAACCATATATTGATAAAAAAATATATCCTTGACTAAACCTTTCTTCCAAATCTTTTGCTCTATATATTTTCAGTATGATATATTTTTAAATGGTTTAAAATTTGTGTGCTGTTTTTAATATAGTGCGAAGTAATTTTTTGTATATTGTAAGCGAATTTTTAATTTAATGCCATTAAACAGGTCTTATCAGCAAGTTAATAAATATTTTTAAAATATATAACGAGAATGAATATCTTAAAATGTGATCCCGTTTTTATATTGTCACGAAATATTATCTTAATTTGTTGAATAAACTGTTTCTTTCTATGAGTACATGTGATGATATGGTACGTTAATTCGAACGTAATACCATGCTCATCTATGGCACGTACACATTTATCGAAAGTTAAATCCGTCTAATGACCGTTATATCCATATATCTTTGATTAACATAGTTTTTTAAATTCGAAGAATTTTCCAATATTTTCTATAAAGAAGAATGAAACCTATCGTTTTTATAGGAAGAAAAGTTAATTTTTTTTGTTCTTTAACGTCTTATAAGAAATCTCAGCCATCGACTATTAGATATTTAAAATCGGAGATAGTTCTGCTTTTGAACACGGGATTTAAAACACTACTTTGTAGGTAATTAAGTGCGTATGAATTGCGTATATTTAAGTCGCATTATGTATACATTGGTATAAGCACTTACACATTCGCATCATTAGCATGCGTGCATTTCATGAATTTCTTTCTTATTCAGAAATTAGGAATTTATACCAGAAATTCTGAATAGTATTTCTTGTTTTATGTCATCACAAAGGTTTCGTAATTACATAAAGTAAAACTTCCTCGTTCAGAAATTCTGAAAAAAAAAAATCTCGGAAACGTACGCATACATGCGATAATGATTCAAATGCGTTTATTAGGAGATTGAGAGCCAGAGTCAGGGCTAACGGTACTGCCAATTTCTGAAGATTATAGATTCTGAAGTTTATAGCTTCTGCCAGTGTTAGAAAGCTTTCAATACAAAAAAGTATAAAGCTACCTATTGCAGCCGTTCGGAGGAAAGCAGTTCCGGAAAATGTCGATATATTTTCACCGATCATGACCCCCAGACTCCAAAACCACCCTCCGTTCAAATGTTGTTATATATATATATATATATATCTGACCTATGTCATACGATAACGCTCGTATTTATAAATCAATTTTGATGAAACTAATTGTGTGTATTAAGCTTACCAATGTCTCGCCCAAGTTCGTTGGCCAGCTCGGTCCGCCATTTTGTTTCAAGGTGGCGGCCATTTAAAAATTTAAAACTAAAATAAATATACAAAAAATTAAAAATTAAAATTTATTTTTTAATTACGTTTTAGACCTTGATACAAGGATTCCAGAGCATTTTTTGGTTTACCTCTATATTAAAAAATGGCTGAGATAGAGCAGTTTGAAATTCTAGGGTGGCTGACATTTTGAAACAAAACAGCACATTAACGCGATTACTCGAAAATTGGTTTCTTTCATCTTAACATAGTATCTTAACATAGTATAAAACAAAGTCGCTTTTTCTGTCCCTATATCCCTATGTACGCTTAAATCTTTAAAACTACGCAACGGATTTTGATGCGGTTTTTTTTAATAGATAGAGTGATTCAAGAGGAAGGTTTATATGTATAATAACATCCATTAAATAGTGGAGAAATACTGTTATTTTTGAGGTTTTAAATGTGATGTCGTAAATAATTTCATTTTTTCCGTTTATACATTGCAAACGCAGGCTGAACCCTACAAAATTTATCAAAATAATGTACTAATTATTGTACACATTAAAAAGGTCTACAGAAAACACAAAGAGATGAAGGTTGTCAAGGTTAACCCGAAGCAAAGCGAGGGAGGGCCGCTAGTTGTTGTAATAATTTTCCCAATCATACGCATAAAACTATATATTCATATCCGTTAGCGCCAAGTTCTCGCCAAAATTGGCGACATTTGGCGAAATATCGCCAAATTTGGCGACCAAAATAAGTCTTCATAAATGAAGCAAATTTGGCTATTGCTCAATAATTTGGCGAATTTCTTATTCAAATTCAGTATTAACGAATCTTTTGTAAACGTTTCTTTGCATTTTAACTTGCTGTTTTCGTGTAACATTAGCTAAAATTTTAAAACGAAGATCTAGGAAAGCTACCTTTTCCTCCCGGTACAGGCCGGAAGGGCTTTTTTTTTAAGGTTACATCATATATATATATATATATATATGATTTTTTACATTTCCCATATAGATATAATAAGCTAACAAAATGTCTATAATGAACATCTACACATTCAAGGCATCATTGATTTAGAGAATGCGCCGACTAAGAAAATCTAGTATTAGTCCAGTAAGGTACAGTCTCTGAAAGGCTGAAACAACATTCATGCACTCAGAAAAAGGAATTGATTAAAACTACAAAAATATTTTGTTGAGTACACATTTTGGTTGTTTTAGCAAAATTCAAGTAAAATTGAACCATTTTACTTCAATTAACAAAACATTTTTTGCTGACGATACAAAATTCTTTTTGGAATTACAAAAAAAAATGGTTTTTAACAAAACATTTTTTTTGTTGATTCAAACAAAATTTCCATTGACCTATATTTAAACAAATTTTTTGTCAATAAAAATTTTGTTTGAATCAACAAAAAAAAATTTTGCAATTCCAAAAAAAAAAATTGTATCGTCAGCAAAAATGTTTTGTTAATTGAAGTAAAATGGTTCAATTTTACTTGAATTTTGCTAAAACAACCAAAATGTACTCAAAAAGCATGTTTTGTAGTTTTAATCAATTTCTTTTTCTGAGTGTGCTGTCTACTGGAAAGGAGAATATTATAAAACAAAACGCTTATTTCATATTACTTTGTTACAGGTAAATATTTTACATATTAGATCATTTCTTTTTAATATGTGTGGAACCCAATGTGATATTTTGTAGCCTGATGGCTTCCTTACATGAAATATAGTGGTTACAGGGCAATTTAATGAATGATGATAAGGCGACATATGCCGACATACACAAAGTGGAGATAGGGCTTTATTGAATTTGAATAAGTAACTTGATAAAGGCTTGTGATTAGTTCCAAACAAATATAAATTCCTGTGGCGAAGTAGATGGTCATTAGAATCCTTTAGTAATAAATTGTAAGTACAGCATCACAAATACTCCATTATTCAAGGTCGTAGAAACCTTGCGACTACCAGTTCCATTGAATTAACAACGATTTTTGATATACTCAGCTCTTTGCTTAGAAGCATAAAACTTTAAAATTTAAAATATACAATACTGTATCATATTTATTTATTTATTTTTGTGATGGAGGAATTTTTTTGCGTGTTGATTATGAGAAGCTATGTGAGTTTTTTTAATTAAATATATAGATCAGAGTAATATGTTGGTCTTATTTTCAAAAATAAAGTTTCGAATAAATATTATGACACATTTTCTATCAATGAACTGCGTAAGTTTAAACAAAACAATTTAAGATTGTATGCATTCAGTAATTTTTACCATTAATAAAGTAGAAATTTTAGTCGCCAAATGCAATTGCTTTCAATAAATATTATGAAGGAAAGGCTTTCTATATATGCATAAATGCTATGAAAATATTAACTATATTAAGTAAAGAAATATTTCTTCGATGACAAAAATTTTCGAAATACTAGTCACATGTAATTAATATAATGACTCAGTACATTGTAATGCATAAATAAAAGACAGTAAATTAACAAGGATTATGATACGAATATGATGCTTTGGTAAAAAGTAAAATGTAAATTTATAAAATTACCGTTGTTTAAATTTGCAACTGGAATTTAGAATGCTTTACTTTTATAAGTTTAACATGAATAATAAACGTTCTGCCAAGCAATATAAAATGCCTCTCTTATAAAAATACGTTACTAAAATAATTCTTCTATGCATATATATATATATATATATATATATATATATATATATATATATATATATGTATTTCATTTAATGGCTTCCCTAAAATTAATTCTATGGAAATATTAACTATATTAGGTAAAGAAATATTTATTCGATGACAAAACTATTCCAAATACTAATCACATATAATTAATATAATGAATCATAATACACACTGTAACATATAAATAAAACAGTAAACATATAAATGTACAGTAAACATATAAATGCAACATATAAAAAGAACAGTAAAATAAAAAGAATTATGATATGAATATTATTCTCTAGTAAAAGATAAAATGTAAATTGATGAAAATACCGTTGTTTTAATTTAGAAATAGAATTTAGAATGCTTTACTTGTATAAGTTTAACTTTTATAATAAAAGTTTTGCCGAGCAATATAAAATATCTTTCTAATACAAATGGGTTATTGAAATATTTCTTCTCTATATATAATTTTTTCATTTAATATCTTCACTAAGTATAAATATTGTGTTTCCGTTATTTTTTTTTCTTTTGTAAGAATGGGTTTCTGTCAATAATTGCATTACCAAGGTTAGTTATAGCATAAATATTTATGTTATTTCTACGACCTCTTATAATTTTTACATATAAATAGAAATAAGAAAGCACAGGGAACAAATACTTGCATGCTTTTTTATGCAATGAGAATATCCCTGGAGTGTTTGTTGAAGCAGAAAATGTTTCGAGCATAAGACAATAATGCATGAATAAAATTATTGTTATATCTTTATTATTTTTTCTCTATGAATGTGTATTAAGATGCTGTTAAATGATACAAAGTTCAGCTTCAATTTGTTAATTTATAAAAGTGTTTTCTTAACCAATTAACAATAAATTATGTTGATCCAATTAACATATTGTTATTTTTAAAAAACACGTTTTTCATGCAGATATTTTTTTTTTCAATTATTAACACCATCCGACTTTCCAAAACTAAATAATAATTTAAATAATAAAAGACACTGTTTACATAACCTTATGATAAAGAATTTCAGAGCATTTTTATTAACTTCTTACACAATTAACAAATGGGATATCGTAATAAAAACGATTTCATTGCATAATTTGAAGAAAATTCTTGGTAAATATTGGGTAATATTCATAATAGATTATTTTTATTAATTCTAAAAAATGTTTTTTCTGGTTACAATATTTTTTATATAGAATTTAACAAAGATAAGCTAAGAGTCACTTAAATTTATATTTCGTATTTAAAAGAGTTGTGTGTAAGATACACATGTTTTTTCACTATTTGCGGCCATCTGAAAATAATAAGTTTTATAACACGTGTTTTTAGTCTCTTTGTGTAGGTAAAATAGGTGTTTAACGGTCAGTGTAATACTTTAGAAAGAAGTAATATATATAAAAAAAAATTAAAGCCAATTCCTACTTAGGTCAACAAAGAAAAAATTTATTTCAATTACTTTTTATTAAATAATTACAATTAATATGAATATGTATATACATATGACAGAATCACAATATTAAGTGGTAAAACAAAAGGATGTATAAGGGAAATTTTTTTCTCCCATATAAAACTAAAATGAATTAATTAAATTTAATTAATGAAGTAATCTTTGAAAAAACTGTATTAACATCAAGTGTCATCCATTACAAGTTTTAAAAAATGTATTTGAACTTGAGTGGATGAATACAAAATATTTTATTAACGATTGAAAATTTGAACAAGATATATAAATATATCTTGTTCAAAATATATATAGGGAGAGTGTGAACTAATACTAGGAATTGAAAAAGACAGCTTCTAACATCCTTAAATAATTTTTCATTCTATAAAATATTATTTTATTGTTAAAAATATGTATATAAGTTTCGTCTTTTTTCGATTACTCTTAATTTTAGCAGAGCTTATACTTTTCTGACAAAGATATTGCGATAATAGTAAACATTTCATTTACCAGTTTGGAATTAGCGTGTTCACTTTTGGAATGTGCAAAATACTTTCTTAATTATATGAAAAATATTATTGAATTATCCTGATTAATATAACGCTGCTTTCAAATTAATGTATACGGCCTGGTAAAAATATTATCTGTATAAAGTTTTTTTTTTTTTTTTTTTTTTTAAGTTTACGTTATATAATCAGTCTGAAAAACAATCATCATATGGGGTAAAAGTACCAATAGTCGGCGACATTGAGATAAAATGCCTTAGGAATAGCTTATTTTTGGTTCTGAATGAAATATAATAATTTGGTTATATACAGCCATCTTTCATAAGTCATAAACCATCACCAAAAACAAGTGGGTATTTTTATTGAATTAGTAATCAGATTAGAGGTCAGATAACCATTTTTCCTATTTTTTGTTAAATTATGACAATTGTTTTAATAGGTATTTTCATAAAATATAAAACTCCAATATTAACTAGATAAATAAACTAATATTTTTAAGTAATAAAAAGTAAATAAATGTGTTAGTCTTAATTAATTTGAATGGGGCCGACCATTGGATATCATATTTTCCTTTAAATGTTCATGGAGGATTTGTTCATGATCATGTTTTATAAAAATATTAATATGTTAATTGGATCAACATAATTTATTGTTAATTGATTAAGAAAATACTTTTATAAATTAATCAAAATATAACATCCAATGGTCGGCCTCTGGCCCCTTATATTCAGTAGTCGGCCACCAGGAGCTGACTACAGAATACATAGCTTATTTTACTTTTTTGAGTTTATTTTTCATAGTTTAGTAGATATAGTTTTATCACTACATCTAAACTAATATTATAAAAAAGAAACGTTTTTTTTACGTGTTTGTTTGTTTGTTTTTGAGTAGGGGTAACTGTTGAAACTACCGAACGAATTTCAAAAGTAATGGTGGCAAAATTAGTATGTCAATCTCTGCTCCGACATAGACTATATTTTGCGTCAGAGCCACTTTTCCCAAGTGGGTGGAGGAGAAAAAACTTTCTAAATTTTCCCTTTTTGTGATATTGAAAAAGCTAGTAAGATGAAATTTGGCATGGTAGTTGTTTCTAAAAAAATCGAAATTTAAAAGTGTGAAATGAGTGGAAAACGTTTGTGTCGCATCATTTCTGTAGAATTGTTTGCAATAGAAACTTGAATCTTAACATGTCTGTGACTTTTAAGACGTAAATTCTGCAGCGGGACAATTAAATAAAAATAATTTTAGAAAATGAAAAAAAAACTGAGGACATTCTAAAAGCATTCTAAATTACGATTATGTGGCATTACTTGGCATATAAACTTAAATTTGTCCAAGGCTGTCATTTTTAATATGTAAACTCAGGTACAAAATAGTTTCTTTAAAAAATGAAATTTCAAAGGGTACAGGATCAAACAAACGTACTAAAGTTTGGAATTCTGTGATAGTTTTGGTGCTGGAAACTTAAAATTTGGCATGATGGTTAATTTTAAGACTTAAATGATGGCTTCTGTACTCTATATACTTTATGTTTTCGTTCACCTTTGTGATGCATATCAATTTTGTTATGTTTCAATTACCGTAAAATCATCCAAATGTGCTGCAAACGATTGTTTCTCATATTTCGTAATCAAAGTGAATTCTTGTATGTCCTTGTAAATGAAATATAAATACTTACAAACTTCATTTGTAGTAACAATCATATTCCCGTAAACTTCTATAAAATCTATATATTACATGGCAATACGAGTATATCTCCGAGATTTAGTTCACGGACAGACAGACTGACTGATAGAGAGACAGACAACTAGGCAGGTTGATCACCAAACCGATGACCAGACATACAGGCAGACATACAGATGGCCTGACAAACTAACGTCATAAACACGTTTCAACTGTGTTGGAACGTGTTAAAAAATGTTTCATATATTGGAATTTTACTTAATATTATTTTTAGAAAACAAGTCTGATGTAATATTATGTTTAAAACCCAATTTTCCAGAGCACTTTCTTGCGTAGTATTTGTAAGGCGGCGGTGTTTGTCCGTAAATGACGTTCTACATACTGATCTCAATATTAGATCCATCTCGCAAGTTATAATAAAAACTTGCACAATATGGTCACAGATTTCGTACCTTAATGCCCAATGAAGCGTTGCGGTGCATTTTGCATTACAGAGTTGATACACATCGAGGCGAGAAAAGATCGTTTGCCATCTTGAGCAGAGAAGACGGCTTTGCACCGAATACCTAAAGAAGGAGGAGAGAGAACCCCCCCCCACCCTAAACGCATCATTGTGATTTTCAAAATTAAAATTTTTAATGTACTTGCATTATTTTGCTCCTTTGGCATATTAAGCTAATTCCAAATAATGACGTGTCCCCGCCTTGCTTTTTACATTGGGTCCGTTAATTTTCCTTAATCTTAATTATTGTTAGAAAAAAATCTTAAATTTGGTATTTTTACATTATATTTTTCTTTAAGTAAGTATATGTATTTATTTGTATTTTAATTCTTAATTAAAATTGTTTGCAACATATGTCAGGAAAAAAAATAGAAAAATTGTATGGTTCTGTAAGACCCCCCCCCCCCATACACTATATGTTACTTCATCAATCGTCCAAACACTGTAGATATGCTGCAACAAGGAACTCAACTCCAATGCAGAAAAATGTGCTCCTGCGAGTATATCTTGTAAAATGTATATCTTGTCTCATCATCTGATCAATTCGAATTAGAGTATACATAGATTCCAGGTAGATGGCGACATTACGCACTTAGTAGACACTGCAAGAAACATCTACCTTTGACCTTTGACGTAGCTCTATTTTTCATAAAAATATGTTATTTGGCGCTGTTAGTGAGGGAACCTAAAGAATATGTTTAACGTAAAAAAAATATTAATCTGAAAAAAATGTGGTTTTCGCCAATATTCATATAATCCGGGAACCCCGAGTTTGATCAGCTAGTTTTTTTTTTTTTTTTTTTTTTTTTTTTTTTTTTTTTTTTTGTTTTTATCCATTATTGAAATTTTTATTTACTCATAGCAGAAACATTTTGTCTATTTTCTCTTTTTCTCGCTTCTTCCTTTTTCTTTTTATTGCAGTGGGAGATATAATACATAATGGAAAACTACATCATTAAAAATGAACACTTCCAAACACCAAAATATGTAAAAATAATATTTTTCATAATGTTTGTATGGTGAATAGACTTTAAAAGAGAACATTATAATTCAGTAAAATACATCATTATGAATTCCATCTAAATCTATCTTTAAAGTAAACATTTACATATTCAAAGGATGTGCGTTTCATATTTCAAACGAATTGTATTCAGAGAATTCTGCTAATGTTCGCGTGCGGCATAATTCTAAACTTGGCATGTAAATAGCGGTTGATGTTAATAGATAACATAAACTATGTGTGTGTGCTGAAATGCTTTACAATTCTCTATTCTCATATACGTCAGTTAAATCTTTTCATAACTTGTAGAATTCAGAATATCTTTAAAATAATTATTGCTAAATAAAATGGAATGAATAAAATAATAAATACTTAGTTGTTTAAGTACCGTAGGTATTACTGATTATATTCGTTAAGCTGAAAAATTCGTTAATGTGAAGTTCCTCTATGCTGTATTGGAAAAATGAAATTGAATTCACATTAAATAAATTTATATATTATTGGTACAGCAGTTTTAATTTTTTTCTAATATGCAAACTTATCCATTAGGGTGGGCCGAAAAAAACTTTTTTTTGTTATTTGATTCACTATACCATGGAAAACTTGCCTCTAAGGCAGCTTAGTATACTGTAAAAATAAAATAAATAAATTGTTACGTTTGGTAGTAGCGCATCAGTCCTAAAATTTGAGAAAATATAAGATTTTTATCATTTTCAAGGGGGAGTGCGAGAATTTTTTCGTTTTAGTTTTTGATTCGCTATACCGCGGAAAACTTGCCTCTAAGGTATCTTAGTATAATGCAAAAATAAAATAAATAAATTGTTACGTTTGGCGGTATCGCATCAGCCCTAAAATTTGAGAAAATATAAGATTTTTATCATTTTCAACGGGGAATGCGAGAATTTTTTTGTTTTGTTTTTTGATTCGATATACTACGAAAGATGCGCCTCTAGGGTTGCTTAATAAAATGCAAAAATAAAATAAATAAATTTTCGCGTCTTGCGGTAGCGCATCGGTCCTAAAATTCGAAAAAATATCCTATTTTAAATATTTTTCTAATAAATGGAAATAAATCTAATAACTTCTATAACAAGTAGATATAGATATATTTTAGTAGAACAAAGTATAGAAATGATAAATAAATGAAAAAAATAATACATTTTACAATTTATTAGTAGAGTATTAAGTTTAAAAAAAACAACATATATATATATATATTTTTTTTTTTTTTGAGAATCTTCTACTGAAACCAAAAATCATTTTTCTGATTGTGTAAAATTTCAAGATGTAATAAAATATAGTCCTTTACTTATCTTTACTTTCTTTTGACAGTTGGAAATAAGTTTTTCTTGAAAAACTACGCATTGACGATCTTCAGATAAGTGTAGTTCTACCTAAGTTTCTATCCATTATAATTTTTCTGAAACCTAACTCTATTATATGATTCCTTTTATCTACTATCATACTCAAAAGCAAGTTTTCTGAACGGGAAAAAATACGTTTCTCTCAGTCACAGGGTCAATGACTTACAGCAAGTTTTCGGCTGGGATCTTGAAGATTTTATAACTTAAAATACATGTTCTTGCCTGTTTGTGAAGTATTTACTTTTTAATATTAAACCATACAAGTATATATGACTTTAAGGTGAAATAAAGTAAGATCTTACTCTCCTCTGTTGTGTTTTCAATACTTAAATTCAATCGGATAACTCTATTGGCCGTTGTTATCCACCTTGAGTGGGAAAGTGTGCCAGGCGCACGACAAGTAAATCTTCCAAACAGCTGCCCAATTTTATAGCAGAACTTATGTCCAGCATGTACTGCTGACCTGTGTATGTTTTTACGACTGGGCCGAAATCATTTCGTTGTATGATTGGCTCACTGCTCAGTAAATGTGAGAAACTCCCAGTGGTACATTTTTACAGTGTTGAGTATCAGATTCCAGAAACGGACAAGTGAAGTTTATGCAAAGATAAGCTGTACCTGCTGAATATAAGTTGTGATATAAATTCAGGTAGCTGTTCTGAAGAATTAACTGTTCGTGAGCCTGAAACACTTTCCTACTCATGGTGGAGAACCGAGGAGTTACAAAAAGTCGTCGGCTTTAATTCCAGTGATGGTTTTATAAGAACTATACTTATTTCAATATCGTCAATGCCTAATTTTTCAAGCAAATCTTATTTCAAACTAGCAAAAGAAAGTAAAGACAAGTAAAGTACAATATTTCATTACAAACTGAACGTTTACACAATCAGAAAAATGATTTTTGGTTTCAATGGAAAGTTGTCAATTTTTTTAATGTTTTTTTAAAACTTAATATTCTACTAATAAATTGTAAAATGTACTGATTTTTTCATTTATTTATCATTTCTGTACTTTGTTCTACTAAGATATGTCTATATCTACTTGTTATAGATGTAATTAGATTTATTTCTATTTATTAGAAAAATTCTAAAAATATATATTTTTTAATTTTAGGGCCGATGCGTTACCGCAAGATGAGAAAATTTATTTACTATATTTTTGCATTTTACTAAGCTACCCTCGATGCTCACTTACCTTTGTATAGCGAATCAAAAAACAAAACAAAAAAATTCTTGCACTTCCCCTTAAAAATGATAAAATTCTTATATTTTCTCAAATTTTAGGGCCGATGTGCTACCGCTAAACGTAACAATTTATTTATTTTATTTTTGCATTATACTAAGCTAACATAGAGGCAAGTTTTCCGCGGTACAGCGAATCAAAAAACAAAACAAAAAAAATCCTGCAATCCCCCTTAAAAATAATAAAAATCTTATTTTCTCAAATTTTAGGACTGATGCGCTACCGCTACGTAAAAATTTATTTATTTTATTTTTGTATTATTCTAAGTTACCCTAGAGACAAGTTTTCCGCATTAGAGCGAATCAAAAAACAAAAAAAAGGTTTTTTTCGGCCCACCCTAATCTCCATACAAAATAAATGGACATTATATTATTTTGAACTTATTAGTTTTAAATAAGATCTTTATTAAGTTCAATAAATTTCACGATTATAATCGTAGTTATTGTAAAGCAATTATAATTTACCCGACAATGAAAAATAAATACTTATATACAAACAAGTAAGAAATTTATGCTGCACTGATGTTTACAACATTTTTTTCAAAAGGAAATATCTAATTGTATTCAGCATTGTATAAAATTATTCCGGTACATCGTTTTGTAGCGATAAGTAATTTTTTAGTGTTTCAATATTTGATAAAGTGTCTTTTGACATTATAACACAATTTTCAGTAGTAGATTGACAATCATCATCTTCACTTTCATTGTCGCCAGCTTCCACCTCTTTCATTATGTTGGGACATCCAGAAAGTTCTGCGGTATACTAGTGTTGAGATAATGTTGAAATGATTGAATTTCAGCAGAATTTTCATGCAAATTTATTTCAAAAACAGAAAAGCAGTTTTTCCACATACATTATAAAAGCAAGGTTATATTCCAAAATTCTGGTGGGAATGTCGCATTTATTATTTTAATGTAAGATATATAAAAAAACCGCAAAACTTTCCGGATGACCAAATAATTTAAACAATGTCATTCGTAGTTAGTTCAGGACATGTGGTAAACGCTCCCTCTTATTGAGCGTAATCATCAGCATATAAAGTTCTTTCAAAACATTGTCGTACTTTGATCAAAAGATCAGCAGGAATTTTAATGCCATAAATGCACTATTTTGCAGTCATTTCTGCTTCATCTATTAATTGTGCATGAAAGAATATACTCCAATAGATTTCAACTCTGTTAAAAATACTTTGCACTATTTAGCACATAAAATATCAATTTCCAGTCTTACATTCATCAGTGTATACCCGTTTTCTACTAGTCGGCGCCAGAAATTCATTTCGATATTCCCAAACACTCGACGTATTGCCAGCTCTGGAGAGTAACTGAACTCATTCACGAGAGCTTACGAAGACAAAAAACAGGTGTTGTATTCATAGACATTGCTAAATTCTTTCAACCTGATCTTGCATTATGTACTTATTTATAAATTGAACTTGCTATCCCCTCCCCCAACTTATCCTTATCTTCTTAAACTAAGTAAACAGTAGAACTTTCTCTGTTAAAGTTTACAAATCCATCTCCTATTCTCGAAGTATCAATGTAGATGTTCCTCAGGGATGGTTGGTCATCACTTGAATGTTCATCCTCTATAAAAAAGAGATCCTCAACTTTGAGACATCTTATCATTATACGCAGATGACACGGCTATCATGACCAGAAGCATACACATACACAGTGTGATTACTAGACTCCAATCCTACCTTCGGGAGCTTTACATTTGGCTTAGACACTGGCGTATTAAGTTACCGCAGCTCAAAGTGCGCCATAATTTTCTCTCATAAATCTATCATCCCTGACATTAACCTTTCTCTCAATGGTTATAACATACCCTGTGCTATCGACTATAAGTATCTAGGCATTCATCTAGATTTAAAATTAACCTTGGCGAGGCAGATCAAGGATGTCCTTCTCAAATCTTCCAAAGCCCAAGGATCCCTTAATTCTCTTTTGGCTTATCATACCCGTCTGTCACTTTCAAACATATTATTACTTTATAAATCATTCATGTGATCAACCATGATCTACTTGTCAATTGTACGGGTTTTGGACTGTGAAAAGACGATTAGAAAACTTCAAATTTTCCAAACCTCTTTCTTACGTAGGATATGTAAGGTGACTGCATTTCTCCGGAATGACATCATACATACAAATCTCAAGATGCATCTCGAAAGTTATAAAAAAAATCCACAAAATTTTCATAGAGATCATACCTTAATAACCAATGAAGCGTTGCGGTCCATTTTGCATTCAGAGTTGATACTCATCGATGTAAGAAAAGACCACTTGCCATCTTGAGCAGAGATGACGGCTTTGCATCGCAAGATTTTTTGTGTAAAGAAATGGAATTTCTTCAGTACATATCGGCTGTAACATATTTCCTGATGTTGTGATTAATTTTCTTTAACCTTCTTTTATTCTTCTTAATTTTATTTTCCTTTTGTAAGAGAAACTGTCATACTGTCATAATTATAAATAATTTTCTAAAACTATCTATTCAGTCTTTGAATAGAATGTTTTTCCACGCGTTTTATTTCATGCGTATGTAATAATTGACGGGATTTCACTTTCCAAAAAATAATGTCTTTATTTTGCACTTAGAAACTTTTATACCATGTGTAACACATTTTTTTTATATTGTGGAATAAGAATATTTGTTGTCGGAAAGCAAAAACACGTATCATCTGATCCACAGATTGTTTACATGCGCCATTCGAAAAGAAGAAAAATAATTATCACACGAAAATTTAAATTATAAATAATACGCTGTTGCCAGAAATCCTCTCCCCACAAAAAATGCGTTTTGGAAACATGTATTGTAATCGTTACAAAAATGTTTGAATATCCTCTTTATTTTACTTTCATTAAAATATACATTGTTATTATTTTAATTGTTGTATTGTAACATTTTCTTAAAAAAAACAATTTATTTATTGTCAAGATTCATTCATCTATAACAATCGTAGAATGCACTTTAAGTTACAAATTTGTTACATAGATGAAAATCTCAGTATTATTTCCTATTATGTAACAACACTTACATATGAGTTTAAAAAGGACTTGAAACTATAATAGTAAATTATTTAAAACTATACCGATACAAACTGTAAAAATGTTTCGAAGTTTTCACTTTTACAAGTATAGTAATTTTTTATTTCCATTAACAAATGAGTGAAACTTAAGTTTTCATATGTGTGCATGAACAATTTTTTTGAAACAATGAATAATTAAAACCAGACATACCGTCTGGAAATCTGAATTCTAATGGAAATAAATAATAATGGCTTGAGGGAATGTAGGTTACATGATAGAAATAAGTAAAGATAAATATTTAAATAAAAGTTGCATATTTTTCAAAATAAATTAATATTTCCCCTTCAGCTTTAATTCTGCAAATATAAAAAATAATGGGAAAGTGGTACTGTTAATCAAACACGAAATTAAAACACGAAACGAATTGTTATTTCCTTTTTTGTATGTACAAGTGATTTAAATTACAGATGGACATAAAAATAAATATGATAAATATAATAATTCCTTAGGTATATAAATATTGCTCAAATTGTGCGAAATAAATTAGTTTAATATATAATAATGCTGCATATAGACTGTCAGGCATGGTACTAAAATCGACTGCGCAGTTGAATAAACACAAAAATAGAAAATTAAAAAAGAAATAAATAAACGCACCGATGAATAAATAAATTAAATAAACAAACAAACAAATCAACCAATAAATAAAAACAATAAATACATGAAATGAGATAAAATAAAATAAAATAGATGGTTGGTAAATGAGAAAACTGAAAAATAAATTTTAGCCGTGTAATGTCAAATTTTGTTTGCGTTAATATCAAAATCTATTACATTGATTTTAGCGAATGCCTTTTAATAACACCTATTTTAAAGAAGATATCCAAATTCAGGTTAAGTGGCCGACTGAACAAGGTGGTTTATTGCAGTAAAAATGCTAAAATAGTAATTTTAAGATATCAGAATAACATCTACAAGTATGTTAAATTTTTATGTACAATTTACGATTTTACAAAGTTCCATTAGATTCCATGATATGATTATAAAAACATAATCCCACTATATATTTTCTCATATGTGTCAATACAGTATCGATTTTTATTTTTTTATTTCACATATCATAACTATTTAATTGATAAAACTTACTAAAATTTTTAAGACTTGTTTAAATATGTAAAAGTAAATTGAAATCATGTTAAAAAATTTCTAAAAGAAATCACCATGCAGAAGAGAATGCCCCTAGTCACCCTTTTTACATCTTCTGAGACTGTAGTTAACACGTCACCAAACGCACATTTTTATAGGAACCTGTAAATAAGTTCAAGAGAACTAGAAATAATGAAAAGCAAATAAGATTTATTTATTTAATGATATTTATAAATTCTAATATGTAGGAGTTTGAACCAAGGGTTGTAGTTAGAGATGTATAGATAAATGTATAAATGAATGGTACATTTTTATTTGTTTATTTATTGGTAAATTAATAAGAGATCAATCTTGATGTTAATTTTATAAAAAGTAAATTTATGTAATATAATAATGTTTCTATGTGAAGAAAAATTTAAATTGTTATTATTTTAATTTTTGCTTAAGTATTCGAGTTTGTTCAAGTAGTTAGAGTAAAACACATCTAAAACTTCGCTGATGATAGAAAAAAACCCCACATATATGTACATATATATATACATATAAACAACACACTAAATGGTGGCAGTTGACAATGTATTTTGTTTAATACTAAAATGTTGTAATTCTCCATATTTTGACTGATAAGTTGACACACATTAAAATTGGAAGTTTATAAATTTTTCGACGCTGTACCTTGAGTACTATGTACTTTTAAACACGCAGTTAATTCTTATAGACAAGTGCATTCGGCGTGGTGTATAACGAAATTCATACATTTCAGCTATTAGAAAATGGACAGAAATACAGTACAAGTAATTTTTAACAAAACATAAAACCTATTTCAAGGGATTAATTTTCTTACTGTCTTGTTTTCAGTGGAAATCCTGTTTTGAGGGTGACATTAGAGTCCTGAACGGGTCCGATAATACCGAAGAGAACTTTAAGATTTTATCTGAAGTCATTTCCAAACACGACCCAATGAATCCTGAATTTCGAAAATAAACAAACATACTCTGTAATTATATTTCTAGTATCAGTTTTACTTGTTTTAAGAAAAAATACATACATATATGCACCTATATTCAAATATATAGTTTCTTTCAGATTAAACAATAATGTGGATATCCATTTGATTGAAAACCGATAACCAATCCCGAACGGGAAAAGCCAAAACGAAAATAATTAGAGGTAATCGGAAAGCAACGAAATAAATTACTGTCGAAACGACCCCACACAAATATATTGTTACCCGATCTGAAGCAGGAATGTATTTCACATTCATTTTAAATATCAATCTTTCCAATATTGCTTATTTTGACGAGAATTAGACGATGATGTTTAAAAAAAATTCCAGGTGTGCTTGTAAAAAAAAAATAAAATAAAATAAAATAATCTATATGATAAAACTTGTATTTTGAAAACGCAAAAAAGTATTCTGTACCTTTAAAACATTTTAAATTTTCCTTATGATTCATCAATTTTTACGAATGTTAAAGCTTGTAAAAACTAATAGAGACTTGTAAACAGACATAAAGACAAAAACGTCATCCATATACCATAACACTGAAACGGGATCATGTTCAGAAAGAACACAAAAAATATAGAAATCTGACATAATGTCATAGAAAAAAGGGAAAAAAATACAAACGATTTCTAAAACTCCCTTTCTTTGAGAGTAGATTTAAAATATCCCATACAGGAGGATCAATATTTTAAATTTTCCTATGTACAGGCGAATTATTCAGAATTTAAAGTTAAGAATAACTGTTCAGTCGTTTTCGTAATATCTGGGTAAAAAGCCAATCAGAAAAAAATGACGTTACTTTGACACTGCCCTACTAAAATCCCTCATGTTTATAAACGAGAATGCAGGTTTTCTTTGGAGCGTGTAATTGAAAAATATACTTTTCTCCTGACAATAAGGAAATAAATACAGAAAAATTTAACAAATGGCGTAGTACTTAGTGAAATTTCATTTCGTATAGCATAATTTTCAAATGGAAACTTTCATTTTTTATTCACAAAAGTAAATCTTCAATGATTACGAGAAAATTACGTCATTTACTGGGCGCTTTTAGTCTAAATGTAAGCCATATGAAGTATTGTTTGAAAAGAGAGAGAACTGACTCAAATGAAAAACGTTATTATGTTTCACTTCCTATTCAATATAAAACATAGAAAATTTATTATAGTATCTAAAGTATTAAAACACTTAGCTATAAGACGTACTGTAGTACAACGAAATAGGGAATAAATCAAAACAACAGTTTGGAGTCACATTAAAAGCGTCTCGTAGAAAATGGCGGCATATTTAGGAGACATATTTAACTGTTTATTTTTCCCTGAATAATTTCTTGAAATCGAATTTTCTATATTATAAGAGATGTTTTAACAAAATGAAGGAAGCATGTCATGTTAACTTACTTATAGTATATTTTAAAATAAGTATTTTCGATAGATGAGTCTTACCAGTTCAGAAAGACATTTATTTTGATTACCATAATACATATTGAGCGGATTTGAATTTGTATAAAATTAAAGTACACGTGTTATCATTTTGTTTTTCTTGTGCCGTTTTTTAGTGTGTGGAAGCAAGAAAAAATGCATTAGACAGTTTAAGAAACAAATTTAAATTAACTATGGCACATGTTTAAAAAAAAACGTAGTAAATTATTACCTGGGAATACTTTAATGTAGACTGCAATTGTACTGGGATTCAAAAGGTACGTATTTGAAGTTCAAATCTGTGAAATATGATACATTGGTTTAAATAACATACATACTGATTGATATATATATTGTTTATGGTATTTTGAATTCAAAGATATTATATACAGGGTGTTTCAGTTAAACGTTTCAGAACTTCTAAGAGGGGTAGGGTACATCCTGACGAACCAAAATCATATACCAATGGTCAGTCAGAAATACTTTCCTGACGCGGTAGATGGCGTTGTGCGAAAGTTCCGAGCTTTCGTGCAGGGAATCTTCATTTCGCACAAGAACGCCAAGTTAGTAGGATGGATGATAACACGAACGCAGAATTAGCCGATATGCATTTGGTGTACGGGGCTGCAAATTGTAGTGGGCCAGCCGCACAGCGTTTGCACGCGGAATGATATCCGACGAGGCGTATTACCAGTCGTAATTTATTTGCAAGACTGCACCAGAGGTTAGCTGAGACAGGTTCATTTGAAAGAGTTGACAGGGTCAGGGTAAGAACAGCACAGACTCCAGCAGTCAAACAGAATGTCCTGCAGCATGTACAGAGGAATTCAAGAACGAGTACACGAAGTCTAGCAAACGTAGTCGGGGTTTCCCCTTGCAGCGTCTGGAGGATTCTCCGAGAACAAGACATGCATCCATTTCACGTGAAGCGTGTCCAGGCACAGCAACCGGAGGATTATGCACCTCGTATTGCTTTCGCACAGTGGTACCTTGGAAAATGTGCTACAAATCCCACTTTTCCTGCTGAAGTGTTGTTTTCCGATGAGGCATCCTTCACAAGGGAAGGAATTTTCAACTCGCATAACGACCATATCTGGGCGGTCGAGAACCCGCATGCAATACGACGTCGTGCAGCACAGATTCTATTTTCGGTCAATGTATGGGCCGGTATTATGGGAGATCACCTCATCGGACCTTACCTGTTACCGTGTCGTCTAACCGGAGATAACTACTTGCTCTTTCTGCAGCAAGTATTGCCACAACTTTTGAGAGATGAACAGATTTCTGCATAGACGCGGTTCCAACACGATGGAGCCCCTGCCCATTATAGCGGAGCTGTTCGTAACTACCTGGATGTTACATTTGGTCAACAGTGGATCGGAAGTGGTGGTCCCGTGCATTGGCCTGCTCCTTCACCCGACCTATCATGTCTTGATTTTTATTTCTGGGGTCATATGAAATCGCTAGTTTATGACACCCCTGTTGACAAGGCTGAGGAGCTGGTTGCAAAAATCGCAGTAGCTGCCGGAGAAATTCGAAATTCGCCTGGAGTATTCCAGAATGTTCGGATGTCCATGCGTCGGAGATGTGAGGCGTGCATTGTAGCCCGTGGAAGCAACTTCGAACACTTACTTTAATCCATGTACCTTTTGCTTCTTTTCATGTATTATTTAAACGATTTCTCACTTACGGTCTCTTTTCTTTATGGTGCTTCTGTGTACAACACCGCTTCAGGAAAGCATTTCCGACCCCACATTGCTATATGATTTCGAGTTTTCAGGATGTACCCTACCCCTCTTAGAAGTTCTGAAACGTTTAACTGAAACACCCTGTATATAGATATTAGTAAAAGTGGTAGTAAAAAATACAAATAAAGTAAAATTAAAAATGCATCGTTTAAAGGTGTTAGGGTTTCCTTGACCTGGCAAACGCTCGAAACTGCAGCGCATTCTAACTTAATTTTGTTTTTACCGTTTGGCAAGAGTTCTCTCCCGAATTGTTGTTGTGTTCGTACGATCAATTCTCCATGAATTAAACCACATAATTGAGCTATTTCATTACCTAAAATAACCATGGTGTCATTAGTTATAGTCATAATATATCGTATCTTATTAATATCAAAGATAATATAAATACAGTGGTGATCAATATTATAAGGACAAGATAAAAATCGCCAAATCTTGACTACACTTGGCCGGAAAATTATGCCAATTTAATGGCTGGAAACCAATGATAAATGAAGAATATTTTTATAATTGTTTATGGAAATATGTGGGAAATTCATACTCATAAAATCTATTATAGATTTATAAAGCCATGTGATATGAACAAAATTATAAGAAGAACTATATTTGTGTGTTCTGTAAAGGTAAATTTGCATGTTTTTTGTACTGCACAGAGAGCTCCCAGAAGATATAAATGCCTAGTAAGCGTTTGTGATCGCCATATTCTGTTTTTCTGTAATGCCGCTGGGTACAAAGCTTTCAGAGTTTGAGAAAGGGAAAGTGGATGCATTTAAAATTTCGGGACTTTATGTACATCAAATTGCGACAAAGCTTAATAGATCAAGGAGGGTCATTTACAATTATCTTAAAAATTCCGGTAAATAAGCTCGGTAAAAACATACAGGTAGGCTATCTTCTGTTTCTATAAAGGATAAAAGAATGGAAATAAGGCAAGCCTCCTCCAAAAAACAAACCTCAACAGAAATAAAACGTGAGTTGAACTTAGAATGCAGTACTCGAACTGTTCGGCGCGTTTTACAAAAAGAGAAAAAGGTTCGCTATGGTAAACTTATGTCACGACCGCCTCTTACGAAAATTCATAAGAGACTGAGGGAGGAGTTTGCTGAAAAAATGCATTATTATGGTAAAAAAGTAGGATGATGTTGTATTTTTCTATGAGAAAAAGATTAATTTGGATGGAATAGATGGTTTGCCCTGCTTCTGGTATGATCTCCGTAGAGAAAAAGAAATTTTCTCAAAAGTTGCATTTGGAGGCGGCTCAGGAATGGTATGTGGAGATTTCGCAACTGGTGGAACTAGCCCAATACCTTTTGTGTAGGGTAGAATGAATTGTGAGAGTATTTTTGATGTATTGGGCGATAGACGTTTACCAGAAGCACCATTAATAACGAGTGGAGACTATTTCTTCCGGCAGGCCAAAGTCTCATTACATGTTTCCCAAACTTAAGAATCGTGGTTTGATGCTAATTTCTTTAAAACACTGGATTGGCCATCCAGAAACCCTGAATGGAATCCAATGGACATTCGGTGGGGTATTCTGGCACACGAAGTATACGCAAATGGTATACCATTTTAATACAATCAAGAGCTCATGTCCTCCATCGAAAAAGCCTGGTCAAAAAATTCCAAAAACGTTCTGAAGGAGCTGTGAAACTCCATGACGCCAAGACTGATAAAAGTGATTAAGAAGAAAAGGGAGACTATTAATTACACTGGTTTACAAATTTAAACATTTTTTATATACTTTTGATGAAACACCTATTTTCTTATTATACTACCTCCTACTAATGAAAGGCGGTATTTGAAAAAAATCTATCAAGTCACATTTTTAATTTTTTTATATTTTTCAATATTTACATTTTTAAAACTATAATGTAGCTATTGTGTCAAATTCAACCTACCTGCATTGTCAACTTGGATTCTATTTTTTTCTTGCGTTTTTGTGAACTAAAGTGGTTTTTGTTTTTTATAAAATGTCTAATAGAGTGTGTAAATTAAATTCTGGTCGCTTTTGTTACATTTACGGACAATTTATATTCGCAAAAAAGGAAGATCATTATCGGAATGTCTTAAAACAGCATATTTGCATTATTTTGGATTCTCAGTGCGTAATCAAGATAAAAAATGGGTCCCCCATGTTTTTGTGACATCTGTAGGCTTACTCTTATATGCTGGGCTTCAGGAGAAAAAAAGTATTTTCAATTTGGATCACCAATACTGTGGAGAGAACCTTCAAATCACGAAAATGACTGTTATTTTTGTTTGACAAAAATTGCAAGCTTTAATTCAAACAATAAACATAAAATTCAATATCCTAACATTCCATCAGTCTCAAAACCGATATCACATTCTGAAACTCTGCCACATTCGTGTATCCAGGTATATCAAGTACGAGTTGCTGAGATAGTGACGATCTGTTTATGGAGGATGAAAATGATGACGAGTTCGTAATCGAAGGTGATAAAACGCCCCATTTAATAAACCATATTGAGTTGAACGACTTCGTGCGAGACTTTCAACTATCTACCAAAGTAACTTATTCCTGATATAGAAGTCGACTTTTTAGCAGTTATTTTATCAAAAAGGATGATTTTTATTTTTGCCATGATATTACCGGCCTTTTTAAAGCGATGATTCAAAATTATGATTCAAATGAATGGCGTTTATTTATCGATTCATCTAAATATAGCTTTAAAGCGGCATTACTTCATAACGGTAATATAAAATCATTTTTTCAATTGGCTATGCCGTAAAAAGTAAAGAAACCTATCAAACAATGTCTCTTTAAATGAAAATGATAGAATATGAACAGCGCAACTGGAAAATATGTGGCAATTTAAAAGTAGTTAGTATGTTACTGGGTTTACAGGGTGGGTTTACCAAATATTCATGTTTTTTTAGCCTTTGGCATAGTCAAGCTAAAGACCACTATTATCTAAAAAAATATTGGCCTGTACGCAATGAATTTACTCCAGGAAAAATGACTGTGAAATATGCACCTTTTGTGGATCCGCAAAATATATTTTTGCCACCATTACACATTAAATTGGACCTAATAAAAAATTTCGTCAAAGTCATGGATAACACCAGTGCTTCTTTTAAATATTTGCACAAAATTTTTCCAAGTATTTCAGACGCAAAATTAAAAGTGGGAATTTTTGTCGGTCCAAAGATATGTAAACTGATACAAGATAAGGACTTTGAAAAACTTTTATCTACTAATGAAAAAAATGCTTGGAATTCCTTTACAACGGATTGGATTCCATGGATTGTTAGGAAATCATAAAGATGAAAATTATGAAAAAAATATTGCTGTTTTATTAAAAAACTATCATGCAATGGGTGTGAACATGTCTCTGAAGACACATTTTCTCCATTCACATCTGGATTTTTTTCCTGAAAAACAGGCGCCGTGAATGACGAGCAGGGCGAGCCTTTTCACCAAGACCTTAAAATTTTTGAAGACAGACACGAAGGTTTTTGGGACGAAAGTATGTTAGGGGACTACTGCTGGTCTATTTTAAGAGAGACATATCAAGAAAATTATAAAAAAAAGTAAAATCAATCATTTCTAATTTTTCCTTTTTATATTTCATGTTATTATTTTTTAAAGTATTTAATAAATATTTTTAAAACTAGACGTGACAGATTTGTTTCAGTAATTTTACCGTACTCAGTGCACTAGAATCTATGAAAAAATACACATTTCGGTGAAAGAATACAAACCGTGTAAACCAGTGTTATCAATGTGTTTCAAGCAAAATATTCATTGTTCTTATACTTTTGTCCATTTTTTTCAATGACATATTTTGTTAATTATGGCAAAACATTCATATTTTGCATTTTCCAATGCTTTGCATTCTACAATGATTTGTAGCATAAAAACGCATTTTATGTATAAATTTCACTTTAAGAAATACATTTTTCTGCAAAACTTTCAGTTGTTCTTATAATTCTGACCACCACTGTAGCTATGGGTATTCTTCAAGTGGTATTGTCCACTAATTCATTCGGCTATTGTTCTCAACTGACTATGGTGTCAGTACTTTGGATTTCTATCTGATGTATTGTGTATATAACTGTATATCAACATTTAAAAAATAAATAGACTCTTCGCATTAATGGCATCATTGCATTATATTTTGTCTAATACAGTCCACTTCGATTATAACTTTTGGGCGGCGTCAACAAAAATTTTTTAAATGCTTTTATATATAATATATATACAAAAGCAATTTAAAATCTTTAAATGATGCATTTTTAATTTTACTTTATTTGTACTATTTTATTAAAATAGAATTTTGTACTATATTCTTATTAAAGCAAAATTTTGTCGACTCATGTCATATTAACACACTGTAGTCTGTTTTTTCTTATTACATAAGATCTTAAACTGTATATTTGTTAGTATGTTAAATAAAAAAATAGAAAAAGGAAACGTTTTCTATTTTTAAAGATAAAACAATAATTATTCATTTATCTGAAATAGTAGACGGCACGTGAAAATACAAAACATGTACATTTTGTGCCATAGAAAAACTTCACAAAATTCTCTTGAGCAGAATACAAGTTTAATAAAGAATTTTAGTCACATATCATCTCAGACACGGAGAATTCTTCATTATGTAAACATTCATGGGAAAGTACTATCATTTGGGGAAGTGTAAAATCGAATTTGTTCCCAATGCTCCCAGTTTTCCTCTTAATATATATGAAAAGGTAAGAGATGGCAGAAATGATAGAAATGCTTGTGGTCAATAACATTTCCACCATGACAGTTCTACATGGAAATATTGTTTTTAAAAATGGAAATATGAACTATGTAAATCTAAATGTGCCTGTTTTGGTGATAATATATATGTGGGATACATTAAAACCTCAGCTAACGAATGCTTCGGCCAACGGAAGTTTTGGCTTCCGAATACTTTTTTTGTCGTTATATTGACTTGGCTAAGGAATAAGGATTCTATTAGAGAATGTTTTACAGGCATGAAAATGCATAACCAAGTTGTATTTTAATTAGATCTAAATCATCTTTTGATTAATAATATAATTCCAGTAACAGAAAAAACGATATACTAATTTATTTATAACGAAATAAGCATTTTTAATGACATTTCCTTATTTTACATTTAATTGCACTTCAGCAAAAAAAAGAAATAATATTTTAGTAAACTTCTGAAAATTTTGAAGATTTAGGAAACGAAATCTACTATCTGTCTATAATATATTACTATATACGTTTCTACTACTATCCATCTACTATAGTTAAACATAACATATGTTCTTTAGTGTGTTTTAGGTTCTTTGGCACGATATAGCCATGTACTTTTCCCAGAAGTTCTCGGATAAAATCCCAAAGATAAAAATCAATTAATAATATTAAAGTTATGTTTATTGAAAATATTCTTATGTATCATTAAATTGTTAAAAAAATACATATTTGTCTGTATTAATTTTGTCAAAAATCAGATTTTGATAAAACTTTATCATTTTCTGATAAAAGTAATGCTTCCCTGTTTCAATACGGATCATACTTCAATTTCAATACGGATCTATTGTATCGTTCTCAGTTAACAAGAAAGCATTTTACATATCTTTAAAAAAATATATTTTTAAAATATATGTTAATTCGTTCTTTGTTTGGGCTAAAATGTGTACAATTATGTATCTATTGAAATAAATTATATTGTGTTCAGATTTTATAGTGTCACAAAGTAAATATATATTATTTCAGTGGAAAATACTATAAACTAATAAAAAAATCAAATTAAAGAATGTTTCATTTTAAAGGGTAAAGTATTATGTAGACTGGAGGGGCAGATGATTCACTTTCAGATCATTTAAATAACACTATGTTTTGTGTCATACAACGCCGTCATGAAACTCTCTAGAGAAAGACAAATAGTTTTTATACAAAATCCAGTCACGTATCATCTTGGATTTGGAAAATTCTCTATTAAATAAACATTCAAGAAAAACTGATATTGTTTGTGGAAGTGTAAAATTGCGTCTGTTCGGAAAGCTTACCAATTTTCTGTATTATGTACTAAGAAAAAAGCAGAAATAACAGGAATACTTTATCTTTATATAAAAGGTTTTAAAGAAATAAAAGTTATAAACTGAAACACCATTAGAACAAGAATTGTTTTTTTTCATGTTTATGAGATAGCATTAGTGCAAATTTAGCTAATTGAAGAATAGTATACAAATCATATTTTTGTATAAAAGTTTTTATTTATCTGTAATAAGTGGTTAAGAAAAAAAAGTATACCGAAAATAGAAACTAAATTAATGAATTCCTAAGTAATGAAAAAGGGTAAAAATATGTTTTTTTTTTTTAATCTATGGATTATAAATGAAGCGACAGCTATCAGTAATAGAATCTCATGGACCTAATCACGAACCTATACTAGAATGCATTTTTATTATTTTCTTTTTCAATATTAAATTTTAAAAAACATCAGCAATTTGTTCTTTTAATTTGTTCAAAGAATTAATCGGAAAGTCTTTAGTTACTTTCTAAAATGGATGTTAATGTTTTTCAAAAGTCTCTTTCTCACGTATGGGATATAACGAATGTTTATACATTATTATATAAACATTTTATAGGATATTAAGTTACGGTTTGTTTTATATATTTTTTTGAAAATATGTGATCACTATTCAAATAAATTGAAAATATTGTTGAGGATAAAATAACATGTGGACATGCACATGCTGTGCAGTAGCAGACGATGAATAGTGGACTCTCGTTAATGCGTTTCTTCTTAAGAAGTATCTCCGGATAATGAGGATAATATTGTTTTTTCCATTCGACATTAATGTTTTAAGGACATCATTTAATGGGTGCTACTCAGCGGATAACGTGGACAATTTTTTTATATATCAATCGGGCAGAATTGAAAGACACTGGTTTTGTGTATTATTTTTTCAAAAGCAGACCTCGGTGCTACATTTTGTTATCAACAGATAAAAACTATTTAAAATGGGTGGATTAAACTTTATGCCGTTATATTAAAATAAATGATCAACGTAAAAACAACAAAAATAAATTATATATAAAAGAAAACAGCTGTTTCAGACCCTCTAAAGCTTCATCATTAGTGCCAAAGTTAAAAATATTAAAAAATTATTTAAAAGTTTAGGCCATGTAAGTATGCTTGCGTCTCCGCTCGCGGCCAAGTTGGAATGGCGATGAGTGTTTAAAAACAACAGCGGAGTCAGGAGTCCGATGCGGATGATTTAATGTTAATCATTGAGGCAAGAACTAGAGCCGAACTAGAAAGGAGAGGAAATGAAGCTATTCAAGTAATTAGCGATTGGGATCAAACTTCAGATCTGAAAATATCTTATCACAAGTGCCAATGTCTGAATCTCAGACGTCCAAAATATTTAAAACGGCGTCCAATCTTCAAACTTGATTCACATAATCTTAAAACTGAAGATACTATGCCATATCTAGGAATACATTTAGACTCAACCCTATCATTTTTGCCACATCTTAGAATCAAACGGGATGAAATGTCAGCAACAATACAAAACTTGTAAAAAATTCGCATCAACCACAAGTGGCATTTCCAAACAAATCATAAAAACTTGGTACACTTCCATTCTAGAAAAGAAAGTTTCATATGCAGCAGCTACATGGTTTCCAAGATTGCAAAAGTCACATGGCTTTCGCTTGCTCTTATCTATTCAGCGTCCTTGTCTGCTACTAATTTCCGGAGCATATAAAAAATCTCCTACATTGGCTCTAAATGTCCTGACAGGAATTCCTCCACTACCTTTAAAACTGAAACAGATTGCAGACCAAGGAATGATACTGAGACTGAAAGTGCCATCACACCCACATCACTCTGATACATTTCAAAACAAAGCTTACAAAAATATATAGATACCTCAAAAGAATATCTTTATATACTGGATACAGAAAATAAAATAGAGACAGATGTGCAAATATACACGGATGGCTCCAAAACTGAAATCGGCAAGGGTTATGCCTACTGTGTATTTAAAGAAGAAAAAATAATATATACATATCAGCAAAGAATACGGAACGAAAACTCAGCGTATCAAGCGGAACAGCTGGCGATCTTGGACTCAATACAATGGTCAAAACAATCAAAATATCGCACAAAGTTATAAAATCAGATAGCCAATCTACAATATCAGCACTAAAAGATATATCTACAAAAAATATAATAATCAGCCAAATAATCCAATCTCTGCAAGGAGCAACAAAAAAAATTTATCTACAATGGGTCAAAGGACATTCAGGCATAACAGGTAATGAATTAGTGGATCGGTTAGCAAAGGAAGCAACTGACCCAAATTCACTAATACCAGAAAAATTTATACCATATCCATCCTCATATCTTAAGAGAATATTAAATCAAACTTTACATAACTCATGGCAACGTGATTGGGACTTATGTCCCACTGGGCGCTATATCTATGCATTGAAGCCAAAAGTTTCAGAAGACTATCTTCTAAGTCATCGATACATATATATATTCGCTATTAATCATGGCCCTTTACCGGCTTATTTAATTAAATTTAATAAAGTTTTGTCTTCAAGATGCACTTGTGGCGCAAGAGGGGATTCGCTACATTACGTTCTCACATGCCCATTGACAGCTACTCTACATTTGAGGAAAACAGACACCATCTCTCTGTCGAATTGGTTCAAATCAATCTCGGCGAATTCCTCATTGCTCCAAAAAATAATTAGCTGCATGTCCTTAATAGAAAAAAACCAACCGTTATTCCAAATGCCACCAGTACACATCATTGGTGGTGATGATGATGATGATGCTTTTCCTGATGATGACGAAGTTTATTGAAAAATCCACTGTCTTCACTTTTAAAATATTTTATGCTAAAAATCTGACAATTTCAAATAATTTTTAAACTCTTATTAATTGTGACTTTTTTGCTGAATATGACTTTTGAGTATGACTTTTTGAGTATAACTTTTCTGCAAATTAAGCTAGGCTGTTTTGTCAAATATGTATTTTTTTTTTTAAATAAACTTGCCAAGCAGGGCTTGCAGGGGCTAAAGCCATATGGTAGGCCTCCCTGCTTGGTTGAATCTGAATCTGAATCTGAATCTGAATCTGTGACGTTGGAGACCATACAGAAGGGCTCCGCCAGTCTGGACGAGTTTAAATACGGAGAAGAAAAAGAGGGGGAAGGGGATTTTACTCATTTAATTCATTATCGTCTCTTTCCCCCCACCCCTTTATTCTCCTCCGTAGTTTAACTCATCCAGACTGGCGGAGCGCTTCTGATTGGTCTCTTCGGTCACATGAAACTCCTGACTCCGCTGTTGTTTTTAAACCCTCACCGTTAGTCCATCTTGGTCGCGAGTAGAGACGCAAGCATACTTACATGGCCGAAACTTTTAAATAGTTTTTTAATATTTTTAACTTTGTCACTAATGATGGAGCTTTAGAGGCTCCGAAACAGCTGTTTGTTATTATACATATATATATTATTTGTGCTATTTTTACGTTGATAATTTATTTTAAGATAAAAACTAGTCGGATGTTACGATCCCAAAACATTTTTCTATCTCATGCAAGTTTCACATACACCAAAAAACAGATCAGCACCAATTTATGTCAAGTCAAACTGAATCTAAAGTTTTATTAATTTCCGTGCATTAGTTCTTGAGCAATGACTATCACTAAAATTGTGTATTACTGAAAAATGCAGCAGAGCAGCGCCATGTGTTGGAAGATTTACACCAAAACCTAATCAATAACAACTTATGTCAACTTCTAACTGAATCTGAAGTTTGATGAAATATTGTGCGCTAGTTCTTGATATATAGCTATCATGAAAATCATGAATAAAGTAGCATAGCAGCGCCACTTGTTGAGCTGTTTGCACCAAAACGAATCCATCATATATCTATGTCAAGGTCTAACAGAATCTGAAGTTTGACGAAAATCTGTGCATTAGTTCATGAGATATATAGATATAATGAAAATCTAAAAAAAGTACTATAGTATAGTGCCACCTGTTGGGCGATTTATACCAAAATGTAAGCATCGTCTATTTATATAAAGGTCTAACAGAATCTGAAGTTTGATGAAATTCTGTTGATTAATTCTTGAGATATAGCTATCATGAAAATCGGGAAAAATGTAGCATAACAGCACCACCTTTTGAGCGATTTACACCAAAAAATAATGAGCACCAATCTACATCAGGGACTAACAGAAACTAAAGTTTTATTAAATTCCGTTCATTAATTCTTGGTATAGAGCGGCCATAAAATTTTTGTCACATGCAGACAGGCAGACTCACATACTCTCAGATTCACAGACAGACATTTTCAAAAATCAGTCAAATTGTGTCCAGGACCATTTAAAACGAATAAATCCGCCGAAAACCGAAAGTTGGATTTTTTTTACGAATCCAATACTTTCTTCTTGTAAAGGTAGAAGAAAGTAAAAATGTTAGTGATACTGATAAAGAGCAGTTTAACATTTTACCTTCTACATCATCAGATGGTCAAACAATGGTGTTGGTTGTTCACAAATTATAATCTGATGTAACCTCAACATTTGAGTCTGAGTCACGAAATTGAAAGGGATGAGAATAGGGCTACTATAATACAGGCTGAATCATCAAGCATTTTGTTGCTCACTTAGACCAATCAGCGATTGTTGCCCACGCGGCGTGGCCAATCGTTCTAATCCAATTGCAATTAAATGGCGGAGTGAGTCAGTTTCGATTGTAGGAGCCTTACGTGAGGCAATAGAATCAACTATTGCAAAGAAAAGTGACCCCTTATTTTAAACAAAGTTAAATTATGTAGGTACGGTAATTTATTTGCATATTTTATTTGAGTAGTTATGTTTATTTATTTTTTCTTTTCATTAAAACGTAGTTATTAGTTAGCATTTTTTTACTAAAATTAGAAAAGAAAAAAAAATCTTGTTTCTTTTAGCATAAATGTGCAAACTATTTAATATCTTTCAAAAACACTTAAAACTTTTCTTTTAACTTAAAAAAATTAATTTCATTAAAATGTTAATTCAATTACTTCAAACAAAGGATTTTTTTCACATACTCAAATGTTTACATCCTTCAATGCGGACATCGGTTAGTGCAGACGAAGAATGACCGCCCCTGGAAATCCGTATTAAGAGGAATAATAATGCGTAGTACATTTCGATGTCCTATGCTACCAGAAAATATTCTACAGTAAATCTCTTGAAACTAAAAATATTAAATTTTATATGGTACTTAGTTTAAAGACATAAATGTTAAGAAAATTTATTAACATATTCAAAATTTAAAAAGATGAAATAATTAGAAAATGATGCATAATCAGGATTTTTCTGAAATTATCAGAGATAGAAATTTTAAATTTGACATGCAAGTTTCTATTAAAAAGTGATGCTTCCAAAGAAATGTTTCAAATTTCAAATTCGTACAGCAAGTAGAAAAGCGTTCTAAAGTAATTTTTTTACTGTGTTTTCTCTGAAACTGTCAGCCTAGAATCTTTAAATTTAGCATATAGACAATTTTGTAAACGTAGAGGAGCATGAACAGTGCCATTTTTTTATAATTTAAATTTTAAAAATATTGAGACGATATGCAAAATATATTATATGTCATCAGAGTGTTAGATATATATTTTCCGAGCAAATACGGTAACCAGGCAAACTACTTTAAAATATAGTAAGGAAGAAACTTTATTGCTAACTAGATTAAGTACATTTTATATTTATAGGTTTTCGCCGTGACAAAACGACGATTAAATATGCACAATAAGCATAATCTATGTTTTCCAAAATATTAAATATCTGTATTATGATTTTTATGATGAAATAAGGTATACTAAGGCTGTACAAAGGAAACATTTGTTTGTTTGCAATGAATATATTCCGAAACTACTGAACCAGTTTAAAAATGTATTTTACTATGTGAAAACTGATAAACACAGCTCCCATGTAGCCTGCATTGTATTTCTTTTTTAGAGCATGACTAGAAATGGGTTAGAATATAGTTGAACTCATTTATTCAAGTCTAACGAAGGTCTAATGCAGCAAGCACAAGAATGATATTTCCTCAAAATTTTACTAAATTAACTAATTAATTAAGTTTAGTTAATAAATTAATTAAGTAAAGTACAACCTGCTTTCCTTGGACATCACACGATCTCGTGGTTTTATGTTTAGCATTTTTCAAATATATTTGAGAATAACTTATTTTTCATTTAGATCTGAAGATGTCGCCAATAGAGCGAACGAAACATATGTAACCTTCATTAATAGGTATTTTTAAGCATTACGTGTTACATTTTTATCACTTTAAACATTAATTAATAACTATTATGTAAAGGTAAAAAGTGATTATATTATATTATTTGTAAATTACTAATACTTAAAATAAGCGTAGTAGTACAATTTTCCTCGACGCGTAAATGCAACTTGGCATATTTCAACAACCACGCGTGCAAAGCCTTGGTATTGGTCACATATCAAATATTAATATTATGATTTTTATGATAAAATAAGGTATACTAACACTGAAAAGGGAAACAGTTGTTTGTCTGCAAGAAATATATTCCGAAACTGAAGAATCAGTTTAAAAATACCTTTTACTATGCGGTAACTGCTAAACAGTATTCCTATGTAGACTGCATTGTATCTGTTTTTAGATAAGCATGACTACAAATGGGTTAGATATGGGTTAATATGTGTTTACAAATATAAACAGATTGAAATTTTTATATGCAGATTGTTTAACTTAATCTAGTTTTATATCTCATTTCACATATAATAATACACTCAACAATTAATTATAATTTTCGTTGAGTTATTAAGCATGCAGCATATACAACTGCTAATTGTTTAGGAACATGTGGAGATTATAAAAATATTCATAAATCTTATATCTCTCACTTGAGCTATTTTGTGTCAAAGTAGAATTAATACATTCTATCTTGGCTTAGATTTCTAATGATATTCGTGGTTTATGTTATTCATCTGTCTGACGAACTTATTTATGCATGAAAACGTATGGTTAGATCATCTATCAATTCAGATGTAAATCACAAAACCCATAAAAATTATGCTTCAAATATGGACTTGTGTATTATATATATTTAGTTCAAAAGTCGTTTTTGAGGATTTTAACAGAACCATTCTACGTTGATCAAATGTTTTGTTGAATGTTGATCTATTGCATGGAGATTTTCATTTTGCTGAAAAGTGAAGTAATATAATGAATGGGGAATTAGACGAATTCAGAAAAATATTTTCATGAATATATTGCATAACTGATTTTTTTCATTAATTTCCTAAAATTGACATGGGGGGAGTAATAAAACTGATTTAGTAAAACGAAAGTACATAAAAGTATGACATTTTGTGCGTTGTAATATTTTATATCAATACGTTCTAAAACGTATGAAATAAAAGTATAAAACTTTATAAAATAATAAGATTGTATTATAAAAATGATTTCCTCTAGGAATGAATTTCATAAATGAATCTGTCGAGTGTTTCTTATTTTACACGACAAATCAGGACGTAATCGGTAGAAATATTCTTTTAATATAATAACAGTACTTTTACCTATAAAAACCATTTGAAATTTATGTATTATTTCACATTAAGTCTAGGTGAAATTATATACAGGGTACCTTAAAACAGACTAAGCATTTTTAGAATTTAGTCACGTTTAAACAGTGAAAAATACGGACGTTATTGTATAATATTAATGTGCAAAGGTTGAAATGTCTATGTTATGCGTCCTTGTGTTAAATGCAAACATCACAGACAGTTTCCACTAGTGCTACCTCAAATTGTTCGAACTTTCGAACTAACGAATGGAAATGGGCCACTCGTTCTTTGACATTCCTTCTGGTAAGCTGCTAAGAAAATGCTCTGTCGATAGGTTTCGTCTAATTATATAATAAACATTCTATATGCGTTTTTCTGTTAATCATATCTAACAGATATTTACGTTGTCTATATGTCATTTAATGTCATCGAATATATATATATGTCATTTAATGTCATCGAATATATATATATATATATATATATATATATATATATATATATATATATATATATATATATATATATATATTGTGTGTGTGTATGAAATTAAGCATCAAGCAGAAGTAGTTTGCTCTCATATTCCTGAAATACGTCTGATGCATTCATGTATTCACCGATGCATATATCTTTCTATGGATGAAAACTCTGCTAAACTATGATTAATAGAGTCTGCTAAGACTTAGAATATGGGTTGATATGCCCTGTTTGCATTATTCATTGCTCTGACGAAATTGCTTATGCATTTACATGAAAATGAGTGCTCAAAATATATGTAAATGAAGATTTGAAATCTCAATTGCTATAAGAAATATGAATTTAAATCACACTTGCGTTTGAGTAAAATTATTTTTTAAATTTATATATTTCTTGCAAATTTATCATGAATGGGATTTTGAAAAATTTGTCTAAATGCAGGAATAATGTTGCGAAACGGTGGCTGAAATAAATATGTGTCGCAATCTTGTCATTTTCTATGGAAAAAATTCAACAAGCTAATCCCCACCAGTGGCTGAGAGGTTGTGCTCTCGAAGCTGGTAGACGGGAAGTGCTGGGTTCGATCCCAATCGCGCCCGTCGGCCTAATCGCTCGGAGTTTTCGTGGTTTTCTTTCGAGCCGTGGATTTTCTCCATGCGTAAATACGGATTAGGTTCCCTTAGAAAGACCCCCACGA
Source organism: Maratus michaelseni (assembly GCA_963931845.1). NCBI lineage: Eukaryota > Metazoa > Arthropoda > Arachnida > Araneae > Salticidae > Maratus > Maratus michaelseni. The sequence continues at coordinate 177,474,991 of OZ007591.1, forward strand.
AGGGCACTCCCCCTGGGCCTATATCCCTAGTGTCGATAATTGGCCGTCAATAATCAACCCAACTCAACAAGCTAATCAATCAGAGCAGAAATTTGACACCGTTATAAAATATTTTGGCTAATGCCATGGGTACATATATTTAAAAAAAACTTCAGTGTTTATGCGTAACCATTAAAATAACATTCATGAAAACAAAAGATTCCACACAGAATTCAAAAGAACATTATTTTCTTTTTATTATTATACATTACACACCAAACTTTTAAAATCTAAACATTTAATTGAATAAAAATATGACATATCCAAACAAATTCACAAATAGCTACTAATTAAATATTAAAACTTTGTATGAATCAACATATAAAGCAGGAGCACACGTAGGATGTCTTTCGGACTGGAAATTTTTAACAGCCCGTCATCAGCCAAAGTAAGCATGTGACCGTAAGGGGACAAGGTCGCAAATGAACGGTTACTGTTAGTTACTGTATAAATAAGGCTATTACTATATACTAAGAAGATATCTGCTGAAGTTTTCCAATACATTGAAGTGAAAAGTCTAAAAATGCACATTAAATGTAGACATGCGGATGTCAAAGATTTATGTTTATGTTGTTTGTTTAAGAAACATTTACAGTTAACTTCTAAAAATATTGAGATGTATCTTATTATATATGATTGTGATTTTGATATTTAGTTTCATAGATTTCAGAACAAACAGTAAGTAGCGTTATAATCGTCTAGAAATGCATAACATTTACATACATTATTCAATTCATATCTTTAACACTTGATACAACACACGCTCAAACAATGATTAATTAATTCCCTTAGGTATTTAGCTAAGAAAATGATTGTCAGTAGTCATCGTTCTGTTGAACTTGTTTTAACATGCACTTCAAAATGCATCTTTTGTTCATCTCCCGTTTATCATCTAGAATTTCAAAATATGTAAATATGATGTTTAGAATCATCTATATTATTTCTATTGATAACATTCTCTTGTCTACATGAAAACCAAAGGAATGTATATTAATGCGATTATCATTTGAAATATCTTTTCACATTCATTTCACTAATTTATGTATTGTTAAGTTCTTATAAATATTTCATTTAAAAATTCGGATTAAAGATTTCCTATGGAGCACAATATTCTGTAGGTGAAAATGATGTCATTTTAAAAAATGAAACTTTCTTTATCATACATAAAACTGAAGAAATAAATGGTAATAAAACATTCAGAAAATTTAAATAAACAACAAAAATAAAATATATTGTAAATTTTTAAAACGAGTAATTAAAATGGAATAACACATATAAATCTTTGAATCTTTGGGGTACCTTCAGATGAAAACACCCATCGCAATTAAGTCACTTTGTAAAAAAGAAATGAATAAACTTTGAATAAAAGAAATCAAATGAATAAAAGAAAATGTTTTTAATAGTATATTCTAATGCACTTTGGAGTAATGTATGCAACTGTCATTTAATTAGCTGCAGTTTCCTTTAAAAAAATAAGTACATTTCATTTAATGACAATAATCATAAAATGATATTAGGCAATAAAAGTTGTTTTCATTGAGTTTTATTAGTATTCCGACTTTAATGAACGGATGGTACATTAATACCATTCATGTTATGTTGCAAAAGTATGGAGAATTGGAATCTAAAAAAGGGAATAATGCGAAAGTAACATAATACGGGTCAATAATAATAATAATAATAATAATAATAATAATAATAATAATAATAATAATAATAAAATACTTTCATGAAAACTTGCGATAGTCTGAAATTTAGCCACAATCGTAAATAATGTGAAGATTGTTTTTTTTGATAGATACGAGTTGGAGTCTTGAAAATCTTGAGTCAGAAATTAATTAATTCATTAAATGAGTAGAAATTTAATTGATAATAATAAGAAAAATAATAATAAGAAGAAAAAAAATAACATATAATAACAACCCAGACAGCAGAATATGCCGAAATAACTTAAAAGCCTACACTAGTCACGGGAAGAAACGCTCAAGCTAATGTTAAGTCTATGGGAAGGTTCTAGCGAGATTTCTCGCTCGCATTTTAATATTTTTAAATGATTTTGTTTGCATACTATAGCTGAGGTAGATCTCTAACGTTGTTAGTTTTTACTTTTTCAATTTTTGTTCCAATTTTTTTATGTAAGGGCACTTTCATTTTCAGAACCGGTTCCAACCGGTTCCAAAATTGAAAATGGCCGCTTATAATAAAAAAACTGTAACCAAGTCAAAAAAGCCAAATCAAAAGCGTAGACTCTTAAGCCATTTAACTGAATTGCAAGCAGAATGTCAGTAATCGCTCAATGACATTATTATGATATAAATAGATCACATCCTTTTAACGAGTTCAATGCTGATATCTGCTGAAAATCAAGCTAACCGAGGTATTTGGATGCATCGTCATTTTATATTTGACGCCATTTTATATTTGAAATCACTTTTCGTCTTTCTTTCGATTAATGTTCGAGATCTATGAAGAATAGAGCTGAGAATTTAACGAATATGTTCATTACGGAAACAACGTCATACTACATCCATATGATAAAGCAACAACATGTCCGTGAGTAACTCTGACGTCACATTGGCGAGTACAATGCCCGAACAATAAATTTCCCTTTTTTTACTACAAATTTTAAACATCTAACATCACACAATTTCAATTTTTACACCGTATTATTTCTATACGACAATGTAAATACGGTGTAAGACGGTATAAAATGTTCTTTCGAATTCAATTTGTTTGAAAACTGTATATAAATTTATTGATATTTTAAGGTTTTTAAAATAATACATTTCCAAGCATGATTTAAAAAAAAATCTATCTATATCGCATGCGGACCGATTACAAAAGATTAACCCGTTAACACTTAAAACAATACAAATAGTTCAGCAATTTCCGCCTAATATTCCACAACGAAATTAAAACTGCTTCAATTAATAAATAAAATAATAAAATAATATAAATAAAAAACAAATTTAACAGACAAGTAATTGAACTACGCGCTTGAAACACTAAAATTATCAGAATCAAAAAGTCTGCTGTAAGAATTTTTTTTAAAATGATTTATATGGTTATTAACTCCTGGTATGCGAGTAGCACTTTTATTACTTATTTATCATCTTTACAAAGCTATCAACTTTTACGCTTTTTTGTTACCACTAAATTTTAATTATAATATTTTTTTTTCTTATTTAATCGCAGAATATAGCTGCTAAAATAAAATAAAATTTCTATTAAAAATTAGCCGTATAAAATGTAAAAAAATGTAACAGTACCTGTATATTATGTACAGGGTGTCCATAATTAAACGATCATATTTTAGTTGTCTACAGGCGAAAGTACTGTTCAGAAAGTTGTGAAACTTTGTGGAGAACATAAAGAACGGATGAAAATTTGTTTGAGAAAAAGAAAAAAAAAATGAAAATTTTGCTACGAGAGGACGTTTCTTAATAAATTGTACATTTAGCATACATTTACGATAGTTTACAAATTTTATTACAACAAAACATGTTCTACATGACGATCATCATTTTCAGCTACCATCTAGAATCGTAATATAGCATGTTCCACAGTTGACCACAGTGTGTTCTGGGCAAATGATAAGTACAAGTTTTGATGAACATGTTTTGTTGTAATTATTAGGTAATGCAGTAGTATAATAGCGCTCTCTAAAGCAATTAGGGTAAATATACAATTTCTAAAGGAATATAGGTAAGAAAATCAGCTTACCTTTATTTTCAGAATACAGTGTAGCATATCCCAATCCAGGTATCCAGAGAAGTTAATCCATTATAGTTCATTCGTTGACATATTCGTGTGCATGTATATCCAAAAAGTATTTATTAATATGTATTAAATCCATTGTTAAGTCTCTGGCACTTTTATTTTTAATCATAACTGTAGAATACCTTATCTAGTAATGGTAAGTGTATAAATATTATTATTAAATTAATAATTAATCACATAGTACTTTGTTAGAAGAATTTAATTAAAAATTGTTAATCTTAATCAGTTACATTTAAAAATTTAAACATTAGGAATTATCTTTAAAAATTTAAGGAAGAACGAATTACATCTTTCGTTTTCATCGCGGAAAGCAGAAGTTAAAGCCTCTTAGAAATAAAAAAGACTTTTTTCAGTTCCTTTATGTGAAGTCACTTTTAAGGCCTTTGATTAGTTATTAATGACGTAAAGTCAAAAAACGTCACTCGTACGTATAAGTATTATCCATCTTCCATTCATTCACGTGTTAGGGAGAACACTCAGATATTACATAGAAGTTTCACTTCCTGCTTGAAAGTTGGCCAACCGCGTTTTCGTGAAAAAGATTGCACTATGAAAGTTTATTATCAATCACCTTTGAAAATCAATTATCAGAGATTACTTTTTCGGATATATCCCCAACAGTAATAAAACTTGTAAACTATCTTAAATGTATACTATATGTGTGATTCATTATAAAATGCTTTCTGGCGGCGAAATTAGAACTATTTTTCCCGCTGAAACAAATTCTGGACTTTCACTCTGTTTTTCACAAAATTCAGAACAATAGTTTCGTCTGTAGGCAACTTTACAAGAGGGTTATTTAATTATGGACACTCTGTATATATCAAAACAGTATCTAATGACAATTTATGCTTCAAATCTAAATGCTTTCTTCAATCTAAAATTACTAAGTAGAAAAAAAATTTAATGTTCACTTTGTATACAAAATATGTGTAATATTTTTAATAAACCAAAAATGCCTAATATTTGTAATAAATAATTACAAATTTAACAACAAAATAAAATAAGAAATAAAATTACAAAAAGAATATTTGTGAATATTTAATAAATATTTTATGTATTATATATTTGTATAATATTTACTTACCATTATTTAAGATTATGTTACCGTCGTGTTTAATATCGAAATGCTTACTTCAACATAAAATTACCAAGTAATTATATATATTTTTTTCATTCTGTACAGTATATATTTGTATAACAGTTATATATCAATATTTTCTGTTTTACATTTAATAAGATTTTTATGTTTTTGATAAAATATATTCTCAACAAATAATGCGATAGTTTTATTATTATTATTATTATTATTATTATTATTATTATAGTTAAAAATGATATTACAATTTCAATACTTAAATTTAAATTGTTGTTTTCTATAAAATATAAAAGCTGTAAAAAGCCTGAGGTTTAAATTTTTCTTTATTTTACACTAAATCATGACACGTCACAACTAATAACAATATGAATATTTTTTACAACTAAGTTTAACTGAAAAGTTAACACTGAGGTAAACAACTCAATCGGACATTTACCTGGATATTTGCCCTTAAATAGAAAAAAAAAATTAATCACTGTTTGTTTGCAATGTATTAATTATTTTTCAACTTGTTACAACTCGTTATCTGTTTTTTAAGGTGCTATGAATTCCCAAGTAAGGATTACCATGTTAAGAAAACTAATTAATAGACTCTGAAAACTTGATTTTAATAATGTTTGCTTTATTTAATGGATGAATTTCGACGATTAAATAAAATAAAAATTACCATTAAAAGTAGTTGTAAGTAAAAGGCATAAAAGTTTCGATGCTTATTTATTTTATGCATCAACATTTTATCATGAGTGAAGTTACTTTTAACATCGAACTGTGCTCTACGAGCTAAAATTATTGAGAAAAGTATGGGTTAAAAAAAAAAAACTTTTTTTTTTCAGAATTGTTTTTTTTAAATCTCAGAATTCGATTGATTTTTGATTTTATGTGAATGGTGGGTAACTGGAAATAAGTGATATTTTTATAAACCGTTTTGCCAAATAAACAAATATTTTTCTTTTATTATAGTGTATATCTTAAAGAATTAGCTAATTATATATTTAAATATTCCTAAATAATTAAAATTTTAAATCGCATTGAACATATTCAATAGAATAGCTTAGAGAAATGTTCTTTGATAGAAATTTTCAGTCAATAAAACATTTGAAAAAAAAATCGAGATAAACATTATGTTTATTTGCTAGCATATGTGTTATATGTGTTATATGTTTTGTTTCATAAAGAACAAACTTCTTAGAATTATAGATAAAATATGAATAAAAACCTTTCGTTAAATCAAACCTAATTGAATTACAACCATTCGTCAACTTTCAAACAATTTGCTATAACGAAAATATTAAGAACTGTATTTAAAGGTTCGATTTATATTTGAATTAATTGCAAAATTACGCATACGAAACCTACGTGAAATGAAGACTTGATTAACCCTTCTTTGCATGAGTTTTTCTTTTACAATTTTGTTTTTTTTATACATATATTAAATATTAGACACCAGAAATTTTAAGATAGATTTTTAGCTTTGTTCAGCAACATAGTTCACGGGAAATTTACTGCTTTAATATTTCTATGTAAATATAGTGGTGGCGAAGAAGTTGATTTATTCATTAAAAGTTAAATAAAAATTGATGGAAATTTACATCACTATGCAATTAAAGGTTAAGTTGTGAGAGATTATGAAATGTAAATAGAAGGGGGTGATTCTGATAACAAACTTACAGTTAATAATTGACAATCAAAAATAAGAATATAGTTCATTTGCATCTTGACACATTTTTTTATCATTATGCAAAAGTGTTATTCATATAGCGACCACATATCAATCCCATTTACGGTAATAAGCTGAAAAAGACACACCGTTTTACAAAACTATTTATAAGAAAAAAATATAATAGCAGAATGAAACTTGTATTGTTAAATTTATAAAAAAAACCTCCAGTGCCTAAACAAGGAAGTTTACTTTATTAATATGCTAAAATACTAAATGTATTTTATTCTTAAATTTCATATTAATCTCCGATTTCTAATTTAAGTCTTTTTACTGACAATTAAAATCCAACGAATACATTTCATGTTTCTTATAATAGTAATTACTGTTCTTGTGATAATTATTACATCAGTTCTAGATTCAGAAATCAATAATCCACGATACCTATCGCATTGATTTTGTAAATGATTTTAATATTTGTACATTGCATTTGATATTTTAGCATAGAAAATACTTTAAGATTTATTTAATGAAAAAATAAATAAAAACAAGTTTTAGTAAATCAATAAATTATGCTTATTGAATGTTTACAGGCAGTTCTCTCTATAAATTAAGTGCTCGAAAGTCCAAGATTGCCTTTATAACTGCTTTTGTGCTGAAAAGGGAAAGAAAGCCGGCATAAAATTCAATGTTTCATAATTATGTGAAAATTTCGTCACAAAAGTTTTAATGACCAACATAAACACAGAGGTACATTCTGATGAATATAAGTCATAGGAAAATGTTTCAGTTTGAAAAATTATTTTTTTTCTTTTTGATTATATGTACATATACCTACATTTAATACTCTTCTACATAGATCTACATTTAATTCTTATTTGCATATATCTATAGCTCCTGGTAAATGATATTTCATATCCTAAAAATATGGTTTAATTGCATATTTTTGTAACTGAGGTTTGTTTCTATCATCTATAGTTTAAGATATAAATTCGTTTACCTCTACTTTGAATCGTCCGGTATAGATTACGTGGAAATTACTCTTATAAACAGGTTTATTTATGCACATGAGAAAAATATCCCTCCAAAAATTTTAAGTGTCCGCTTAAGAGGATTATCAATGGAAATAAACTATCACATTGTTTATTCAGGTATTGTATTAGGTTAAGGAATATATAATTCATAAGGTTTTTTTTATTATTGAAAAATTCACGCAGAAATGAAACACATTGGCAAAATATTTTATGTTATTTTAAAGAAAATTGTTTGATATGCAAATATCAATTTTACCTGATGAATCACTTTACTTTTAATGACTTTGTGAAACGTTTTAACAGCCATCCTTCAAAAATAATTAATGTAAAATAGTATATGCTTTTTCTTTAAATTCAATTCTTGTGAATAGGGTGCAATGTTTTGTACACCTAAATGCCAGGAGTTTAAATTTGCCTCCTTGATTTAATCGATAGCTGAAACAAATCTTGATTTCTAAGCGACGATATATTGACAGACGATTTTTGTTCTGCAGAATACCTTGATTAATAAAGTTTGAATATGTGGAAATGTGTTTTTATTTTTCGAAAATGTTATTGTAATCAAGATGTTGTTTTCAACATCTATTCAAATAGAAAATAAATAAATTTTTTAGTTTTAATTAGAAAATGGCGTGAAAAATATATTAATTAATTTTATTTCTTCTTTTTATCCACAAAAATAGAGTAATTTAGTTGTCGTTTTTACAGAATTTTCGTTAACATATACAAATAATAATAATAATAGTAATAGTAATAATATGCTGGAATTTAATTCAGAATTTTAAATTCTGAGAGTTTATATGATATCCTCGGATCATTGATAACCGGTTGTTAACTAAATCGCGTTGCGATCAATGATCTAAGTGGAGTAGTTGCGAAATACCAACAAAAGATCAGATTTTAATATAATAGATTCGTATTCATTTTTCTTTTCCTAATTATCATGATGTGAATTTTACCAGAAAATTCTCATCTGTATGCAATTGATATTTTCCTGGTTAATAATCAGTATATTAAAACAAATACTTCAATTAATCGTTTTAAATATGGCGTAAAACTCATCTAATTTCTATGCATGCTGATCCTTGCATTATTAATGTATAAAATTGATTCATTCTCCTTTAAAAACATTTTTAAAAATTCCCGTTTCATTTCAAATATGGCGTCTAGTTGTTCCCAGAGAAATCTGTTTTTAATTATATAATTCTTTCTAATCTCCTTTTCCTGGCAGTCATAACGTAGATTTTGGCAGAAAACTCACTTATTTTCAATTCTTTAACTTTTTCATTTTTCACGTGGAAATCGTTAAATTGAAAATTAACTGTTGGGGAAAATATTATTTCAGGCTTTGTATTTATTGGCAACGATAATGCTTAGCAATGTAAAATGGTTAACAAAATTTTACAGGAAATATATTCATTAATTGTCTATGAAAATAATGAAATTTATAATTATTAAGAAAAATGTTTGAATATTTGAAAATATTAAAAAACACCTACAATATGGTCATTACTGGTTATAATTCATCTATATGAAAATATACAGGGCCATTAAATCTTCTGTTTCGAAGGGTACTTCAGCCAAACATTCACACACACAATCGCAGTTATAATATTATTAGAATTTTCTTTCTTAATTAATTTTTTGTTTCATAAATGTGATGCCTATTACTTTTAGACTATCAGTGGATATTAGACACTATTCTTCTTTAATATGAAAAATTGATATTTAGGATTCAGAATGCGTTGTAGGATGCCACACGTCTCTTTATGTTACCTGCATATATAACCATCCATTTTATTTATATATAAACATCCGGGTTATATTAAATCTAAATGATTTTTTTTTCAATAATTTCATGTTTATTTCTTTTATACTACTACTGGACATTGCATTAAACACGTATATCATTAAAAGTTGATATTTGTTCTTTAAAAACCGATGGCGAATAGGGTGCGCAGCCCGTCTTTATGTTATTACAACCCCCCCCCCCCCCTTTGTATTTAACCGCTTCCCTTACAAATTTTTTTTGAAAAAAATTGCAAAAAACATCAATTTTTTTTTATTTTATTATTAAATACAAGAAAACGAAACATAACAAAATATGTAGCTTTTAAGTTGAATTTTTAATTTTTAACAGGTGTAAAAGCATTTAGTTTTAATATTAGTTTACTATCCCGAGTTATGTCGAGCAAATGGAAAAAAGTTAAATATTAATCTTTGTATGATAGTTTTTGAAACAAGGGACAACACAAAGTGATACTTGACATTCTGTACACTGGCATCTGGTCTCTTTTCTTACTGGATTTCCTCTGGAATATCTTTTACGGGAGTTTTTATCTCTTTTCTCTTTTCTATCATCTTCAATTAGAATACATACAGAAGAATCACTTCCACTATTTTCAAAGTCTACCTCTTCATAATCACTATCTGAAAAATCATCGCTTTCGCTATCTTGCATCAACGCCATTATTTTATTTTTTTTCAACTCAACTATCCTTCTTTATACATTACTAATCCACAAGCCGATATATACCATACAATATGGAAAACACGTGACCAGTCCCACCAAAAGAACCGCGAAACCAACAAAACTGCCGATCAAAGCTGAATATTTTCTTTCATTTCCTCCAGGCCGAGTAAAATCGTGATAAAACAAATCGTACTGGCAAATTCTTCTTCGCCCGAGTTTTCTCGGGATAATAATTAACTGCGATGTATACGAACCCGAGATAACTCGGGATAATCAGGCAAGCGGTTAAAAGCCAAAATGGACTGTCAAGTTTACAAAACTGAGCATTTTCGACATCATTTGCTATTTTACTACTGTTAATTGAGGTGTTAAGCCGGTTGAAGCTGCTTATGAAATTGTATTTTTAATGTGCAGAAATAGCAATGCCTAAAAGTACTGCCCGCCGTTTGTTTTCGCGCTTCCAAATTGGGAATTTTAACATCAAGGACGCACCCCCTCCTCCATACTTGTCTTGTGATAAAAACAAATGTTGTGAAACTCCTTAACTCAATGAGCAAGCTTCAGAATATGAGAAATACGTTCATGAATTATTTCTCAACCTAATAATATTCGATATTTGCAATGTTTTGAAAATATTACATTAAATATTTTTTATTAACATTTCTTCAAAAAATATTTTTTTTATAAATATGCGTAATAGATATTTAAAAGACTAAATATATAGATATTCATATAAGTAGAATTATATTTAGCGAAAGAGATGTTTATGTGCACAATAGATAGTTAAATTATGTTTTATTTATATTTGCATTGAATAAATGATTACATTATCTAAACAGGATTTTTTTGGAATTAAGAACAATGTGAGTATAATTGTCAGTTTTCTAGATATATATATTCCATTTGTGTAAATATTTAGCAATGCATATCGCTCATACTTGATCGAAAACCTCCCAACCTATGATTAATAAATTCCATTACAGCTTAGCTTTATTGTTGACATGCCTGATTCCCATTATGCATTACTCTCGTGAACTTGTTTACGCATTCATATGAAAATACGGATTTATATTAATGAATGAAGATCTATAACCGCTAAAATTATGCTTGAAATATGGGTTTGGCATTATTCGTGATTGGTTTAAAGGTCAGGCATGAGTGACATTTTTCGAGTGTTCCAAAATTTAATTTTAAATGCTGTTAAGAAATGATGCAAGCATTAAATATAGTAAGGAGCAAAAAGTTGGCAAATTTTCTTTTGTACAAAAATCCAATTTTTAAATAACTGTTACGGTTGCCACTTTTTTTTTTTTTTTTTTTTTTTTTTTCCATTGAAAAATATAGCATATAGAAACTTGATGACAGCATAGAGAAATAATATTTTCGTAAAAATAACATTTCTGTTATAAAACGCTTCATAATATTTGGATATAGAAATCGGAAATAAATTTTAGTGTCTAAACAAATCATGTATTAGATTAGTCTGAGAGGAAAATAGAGTATAGGCTGACAACAGGTGTACATGTACACCTTACAACATGTAAGTTAGTGATGAAAAGTTTCTAATAGGTTTAAAACATTTAGTTAAAAGCTAAATGACGATGAAAAAACAATTTACACTCTAATGATTGACTTCGTCCGGAGAAACTTGCAGCTTTACATAAAAAAGAATGATATTTATTGTAAAAGTTTTAGATTTAATCGCAATCTTTTGGTCTTTAGGTGGACTAATTGTATAATTTTGAAAGTTATTATAAAAGTGACTACGTAAAAGGAGCTAATATTAAACGTTCTTGGGGATATGGAAATAAACGCTTTTGTAGCTCCTAAACATCCGAAACTTCAGTCGTACTAAAATTTATTGAGTTATCAGTAAAAACAACTGTTTTTAAACATGGTTTAACAAGTATTATTGAATAAAAAAACTCTTTGATGGACAATTATGAGGCAATATGCATTTATTACTTTAAGAGTAAATTTTCAATGATGTGAAAAGAAGATTACAATCGTGTATTTCCAGAAATGGTTAAAACATTAGAATATAATATATATTTTGTAAATTAGGGTTTTTGAACAAACTAATATTAGATTTATAACAATGAATGTTTTACAACCGACGTTGCGTTTGTATAAATATTTGCCAATTTTTTTCTCCCTACTACATTTTATTTCTAGTGAAAACTGAACAGAATAAATGATGAAATAAATACTTCCGGGACTTTATTTTTCTTTTGGATAGTTATTTGCAATAACATATTTCTATAATTCCCAATAATATTATTTAAATATTTCACCCCGATATCTGTCCAGTGCTCTGCGCTGTTGTTAGCAACTGGTTGGGAGTGCCTTTATCTTGCTCTAAAACATTGTATGGTAGGACTTTTTTTCAGCCAATATACTTATCCTTTAAAGACACGGTTTGCATTCTGAGTTTGCCACTTAGTTGAAAAAACAAACAGTTGTGAATATTAAATTGATAATCTGATTAACATTTGCGCAAGATTTACCATCTTACCAATGCCGCTTTAGTGTTCAACCAATATTTAAAGCTGGAGTTAGCAATTTTGTCTGCTCTGTTACATTATTCTTATTAATAGGTCAACATTTGTGTACGGAATATTACGCCCGTGTTTTTGTGTTATATATTCTATTTCAATTCTTAATTGATTTATTTCATATACATGTGATGTCTATTACTTTTATACTAATAGAAGGGATTAGACATATTCTACTTTAGCATAAAAAGTTGATATTTTGACTTTATTTGTCACGGGCGCATTGAGTACACCACCCGTGTCTTTATGCTATTACAATCCACCCGTGTTATACGAATTCTAATTAAAGTATTATTTTTCTAATTTCATGGTAATTACTTATATACTAGTACTGGATATTACATTAAAAGGGATATTAATAAAAGTTTTATTTAGTCTTTAAAAACCGATGGCGCATAGAGTGCACTGCTCATGTTTTTATGTTACTACAAACTGACCGTGTTTTTAAAGGTTAATATTTAATATATAATAACTTTGCATTGCAATGAGCATTGTTGGATACACTGGAGGACACCCTCTTCACTGCACTGGTAGAGAAAAGTATAATTTAAAAATTGAGAATTTTTACATTTTGTCGTCCTGCATTTATCACAAAATGACTCTAACCATAAAAAAATAGATATAGCGATTGATCGGGTTTGTGTTAGGATTATGGAAGATTTATCGTTACTCATTCTTACCTTGATTTATTAAAAAAAGATTGTTTTATCCTCTGAATATATTGGAAATGCTATGTGTAGGTAGTTTGCACGTTACGTGATGAATGTAAATATATCGGACATCCAGCAAAGAAAAGTAAGCTGCGCCGCAGGCGCCCTGAGGGAGCGCCCTGCGCGTAGACGACCACCAAACACAAGTCTTGAGGGACTTTTATCGCACCAACAGGCTAGTCTTCCTGCGGCGCTTCGGCCGGTCAGAGGACCGCCACCTGGGGACCCTCTAACCTTAAACCCACGTGTCGATACGCGGTGAAACCACGGGGAAGTACCGCGAGACACTTGGAGACGGGCCGGTGTCCCTCAACAGTCGGGATGTTCCAACCCGTACTTGCTCTACCACAACTCGAAGGGTGTGCAAACCTACAGAGGTAATCACGGTCCCCTCTCGCAGTGGACCTCATCCAGCAAGTAAATAAACTTTGTGTATAACTCAATTTAAACAACACTTGGGAGATTCTTAAAGTATAGAAACGCTAAAAATTAAATATTATCAATTTTAACATATTTTTTTCAGTATGTAGTATATAAATCTAGAATATAATGTACAAACATTTAAATACAGTAAGCGTTCTGGAAAGTTAATAATTAGAGCATTTAATTAGTACATCTTTAGATTACATATTTTTGACATTAGCCGCTCTGCAAGTTGAACAGTTTTGGACACTGTATGCTACAGTGTAGGTTTTGACATTATTGTCTTGTAGGATGCACAGTTTGACTTTTTCACAGCTTGATTGTTATTTTAAAAATAATTAAGTTGGTTATTGAAAAAGATTAAGAATGCAATAAATTGCTTATATGATAACTTATGTGTATTAGAATGATAAAATTGTTACATTATTAGATTAAAAAAACTTGTTTTAATCAAATGTGAAATATTCAATATCAAAATGTTTTCTTACTTAAAGTTCTTAGCTGATCATCTCATTTGTCCTGGTATGAACTTTTATTAATCAAATAACTTTAATAAAATGGTATTCGAAAAAATGAGCCAAATAACATGCTAATAAATATACTTTTTCATGTATTAAAACACCAGACTATCTATAACAACAAATATCTAAAGAAAAATATCGATATTTCGATTGTGACACGATTCGGGTATCGCAATTTCATAAGGAATAAAAGTGCTTTCATTGCAAGAAGCACACTGCACAAAAGAATGAAAATGCTTAGAAATATAAAAAAAAATGATTTTGAGAATAGATAAATGAGTTTAAATTAATTATTTAATTCATTTTGTGTTCAAAAATAGTGTTGTTTGAGATGTTATTTAAGGGCATCATACACCCAGAAAAAGGAATTGATTAAAACTTCAAAACATGTATTGTTGAGTACATTTTGGTTGTTTTAGAAAAATTCAAGTAAAATTGAACCATTTTACTTGAATTAACAAAACATGTTTTGCTGACGATACATTTTTTTTTTGAATTGAAAACAAAATTTGTTGATTCAAACAAAATTTCCATTGACCTATATTTAAACAAAAATTTTGTTTAAATATAGGTCAATGGAAATTTTGTTTGAATCAACAAAAAAACTTGTATCGTCAGCAAAAAATGTTTTGTTAATTCAAGTAAAATGGTTCAATTTTACTTGAATTTTTCTAAAACAACCAAAATGTACTCAACAAAACATGTTTTGTAGTTTTAATCAATTCCTTTTTCTGAGTGCAAGATAAAGAAGATTTATTTTCAGAAAACTCCTTCAATCTCATAACATTATGTAATGAGTAATGCCATCTATAGTTTAAATTATCCAAGAATCATCCAACTTGTCCCTATCTTCAGTTTGTTTCATTTGAAACACCTGCTATAATTCCTTTCTTGATTTTAAATTGGATCAGTTAACGTGATAAATGTCCAAAATCGGCTCTTTTAGTTCAAAAATGTTTTATAAATAAATTTATTTTGAAATTTTAAACTAAATTATGTCATTTCATGTATCTGAATAAAATTAAAAACTCACTGAAAATAATCATTTATGTAATCATAATTAAATTTAATTGCTGCGAAACCTTAAAGCTACGATGTGTGTCTTGCTCTCAACGTTTGAGAACTGCCCTTATATTCAGACGACATTTTATTAGCAATAACTTTGGATCCTTGTGTTTGATTGTTGCCTTTGTAAATCAGGCATTTGTCATGACTAGTCTCAATTTTTCAATGCCGTTGCAATACTCATCTAAACCCACTGAGCGTAGCCATGAAATTACAGCTTCTTTCACATTTATAAACAAATGAAATTTTGGAGACTTTTTGCAGCAGATTTTCAGATTGAAAAAGCTTCCATTTTTACAAAAAAAACAACAACAACAATGAAAAAAGTAAAAAGAGAAAGAAAGAAAGAATGTTTCTTTAGAAAATGTCAATTTGGCTCAAGTTTTGTTTCAGGTTGACCATAACCTTGGATCAGGATTGATAGCCGTAATTTTCGATTTCTTCGTGCATGCTTGTTCTTAAGCATGTTGCCCCGGTTTCACCCAAAGTTTAACCCATAAACATGTTTGATTTCCCTGTAAATCTCAATAGACCTAATACTTTTCGCATGAAGAGTCAGAATAATACTACCAATATTACACTTGGTGAGGCCTTCTAGTTTCGTCGACCTTTATAAAACATTTCAAGCAAACTTAGCTAAACAGCAGAGAAATGTCCTTGGTTAACAGTGAAATAGAGTATGAAACTAAGTGCACGATCTTTTGGGACTAACCATGTGCAGGAACTTTCAGGGACGTGTGGAGCAATGTGAAAATGTGCCTTATTTCTGAATGAAATACGTATAAATTATGAATATCAGAATGTAGTTGTGCAAGTAAGGAAATCGTGCATATAATATATTAAGCATTGCATTTACAATTAAACATTCAAACGAATTTATTCTTTTAACCTTTTCAGAGCGTAATTAAATTTACCAAAAAAGTAAATTTTATTTTTTTACTGCTTGGTAAATTAAGTAGAATCAATGAAACCCTGCTTTATATCATATTTAACAAAGCATTTAATATTATTCCTTTTTTTTTTTTTTTGCATTTCTAAAATAAGAGAAATAAATTATTTGACCCACGCAATACAAGTAGTCTCTCGAAAGGTCAATTAATAAAATTATGATAACTATGTGGTTATAATTATTATAATTAAAGTTATGGTAACATAGGACCAATTTAGGTTCAGTGAAAATGTATCGCGTAAGAAGACTCGTCATCACAACAACAGCCTGATTGTCGTTTAAAATAATGTTGAATATATATAAAGGTTTTTCAAGGTTTTCAAAGGAATAATAAATTAATACGATGACAAAAAAATTATTAAAAAATAGTACTTTACTGTTTACATTCACGAAACGTTCCTATATTTTTTTTATTAAAACAAATTCAAAAGTAATGTTTAAGGGGTTTAGTGAACAAATTAATCAGAAAACGAAACACTATAAATAATATAAATGATAATATAAATAATATCAAAATACACATAAAGCAAAATTAATTACTTCTGTGCATAATTAGAATACAGAAAAAAATCTTGAATTTAGGAATAAAGATAATTGTAATTTGCCGTTCCACTGATTAAAATTTTTATTAAGTACTTTTATAATGATTTTCTGCGATGTAATTTTTCAAACATTTAAATAGCTTCTTAAATATAATTTGGTATGTAATTATAATTTATTTTGATAATTTTTTTTTTCACGATTTTATGATACTATCTTTTACAAGTAAAATACATTGGAAATTTGTGTTTATGTTGTATAATGGACCTTTTTACATTATATATAAATGCTTACTATTATGTGGAATACTTTTGAAATTTATATAAAGTTCCACTTTTTCTCATCGCTGAATAAAACAGTAAGCCACTTGTTCCCGTAGGACATGTGTTTTTTAGCCTAGTTCATTCTTGTCTGTTAGTGATCTAATTTGAGAGACAGTTTGCGAGCCATTTTCTTTAGTGTGATGTAATCACACTCTTTAATTCGTCTATGTAGAGTGATTTTGGACACCTGTACACTGAGATTATTTTTAATTTGCCGTATGGACATATTTTGCCTAGATACCAATCTCCGTATTCTCCGATCAGGCTGAACAGTCGTCATACGTGGTCATCCACATCTTGGTGTTCGCTTAAAATTATAATTTTTAGAGAGTACTTGATATATACATCACTTTGATCGATTTAAAACTTTTGCAATTTCAGAAACAGTTTTATTTTGCGATTTCAATTTAAAAACTTTCAAAATCTTACATTTTGTGAATTCTTTACCCTTCGGCATTTTTAAAACGAGAGGAAATAATTTATCCGCCTTTTATACTTTTATAAAAGTGCAATTTGATGTCATACAACGTCATTACACACGGCCAATCCCGTGTTTCTAAAAAAATTTGCATAAAATGTTTAAAATTTTGAGACAGCGTTTCTTCAAGAAAAAGAAAAATTAAATAAAAATAAAAATTATATTTATATTATATTTTTTATTTTAACCACCCAAAATGGCTTATTTTATTTTATTTTGATTAAATGTCGAGTATTTATTGTACATTAGCATAAAATATTTTCTTCTTCAATTATTTTATCCAGATTTGCAGAGTGCTTAAACTTTTGAGACAGACTATAGTGACTTTAGTGTGAAAGAATTAAGCGACATGTAGGTGTCAAATTCCTAGAAATATATGCCTTCTTAAAAATATACCTCTCTGAATATCTGTATAACTTTATTGAAATTTCATCAAACTATTATTAATAAATTTCCTTAAAATATATAATTTTAGTCGGTATGTCTACTTCTGATTTGTGACATTTCAGGAAAGCTTGTTTATGCAATCTGAAGAAAATTTTTGCTTATGCCATGTGCAAATGAAGATTTATTATCTTTAACCTTTAAAAACTGTGCATTGAATTTGAGTTTCTCACATTATACTTGTTAGTATTTTAAATGATTCATGGATGAAATTTTCAAATTTCTTAAAAATTGCCTTATAAATAGTGTTAAAAATATGAAATAAATACTTTAAATTTTAATTTCGTTAACAAGAGTAAGTGCATCGCAAATGTGTACAGTATTGTAAACTCTTCTTAAAAGTATATTAACGAGCGTAAATTTTCTATTACGATTACTTACATTTTTATTAACACTTTTCAACTTAGTTGAAAAGTGATTATGACTTCAGTTTGTCTGTCCGTATTGTGACTCGCATAAACATACTCGGATTATCCTGTAATTTTTATATGTTAAAGTCATTTACATTATTATTGTACTATTGCTATTGAAAATGAAGTATGTAGAATTTATTGTTCGTTTACAGGGACAGCCAAAGCATTCCGCTACACTATGGTATATGGGGAAAAGGCGTTTGGTCTGAATTTTACGCTATAAACGACTGCACTTGTTAATCTATTTCAAGCATAATGGAATTTATATGAATTACTGAGGACCAATATAAGTTTCTTATCGAAAAGTATGGTGTGCATTGCATTTATCACACAAACGAATTCGGATAAATGAGCGATAACTGCTGGAAATTCGTTTTTAACTTTGGTTTGTGTTTTAAATTCTTGGATATTACGGGTTGTGTATAAATTCCATTGATCATATATTACTATCAACTAACAACATCACAACATAAAAGGATTCGAGTATATTTCCTCTTATTCACGGAAACTGCTGAAGGTGAATATTTAACTGCGTAATGTGTGTTTTAACTGAAATACATTTTTGAATACTATGTAATATACATAGAAGTCTGTAGATTATATACAGGTCTGCACAAAAGAATTCGGATATTTTTCCGACTGCAGATGGTAATTGCTGATATTTGGTTTTCAAACGAGTTATTCGTTTTCCAAGCATGGTCTTTCACTTTATTAAACGGTGACGTTTTGTTACGGTATTCCAACTATGTTGGAAAATGTTTCATAATCAATTATTTTTTATTTCTTGTTTAAAAATAAGTTGGATCAAAAATCTTCTTGTTTGAAAACAGAAAACATCTTGAAGTTACTTGAAATTTCTATTTGACTTGATTTTTAGTATACTGTCTATAAATACTACATTTGACAAATATTTTTACTAGTGGCGCTGAGAGGGGATAGGGTAGGTTGAAAAAAAATCCCGGGTCCTCCTAAGAAAAGGGGGTGCTGCTTATATAAGTAAAACAATTTCTGAAATAATGATTTTCGGAAATTGCTATGTTTAAATCCCATTTTTGTGCAGAATTGAATGAAAAAATAAACTTCTGAAAACTGCTAATTTTTATGTTTATTCTGATTTAAAACATAAAATCACGTTTGATGTAATCATCAAAATAAATGTCCCATGTAAGAGTAACGTAACGTTTCACATACGGTGTCGCTGGGAAACTTTATCCCTCAGGATCAAATTGGTTTTCTGAGCATCTCACTTTCATGCACTAATAAACTATACTTTGTTTTGTAAATAAATTCTAATATCAAAATGTTTACAACCGTAGAATCAATTGATACAAATTATCACTGCAGCAACGACAATAATAAATTCAAAATATTTTTCTTAGTATATTTGGGAAAGGTGAGTTATTGAATGAAAAATTATGTAATATATAGATAGTTTTATTGATGCAACAATTTAAATCTTAAAGATTACGAGAAGGTGAATTTGTAATAAATATAAGCAAATCGAGAGAAAAAGAGAGAATTTACTTTATCTCTGTGTTAGACTGGATAGTTTACTGATGCAACAAAACTCGAGTTTGACAATGCAACTATTAGACAATGATGGTAAGCAAAAGTTTAGGATTGTACGTTGCAATCACTGCTGGTATGTAGACGTAAGAGGGTGCCTGCAGGAAGTAATTCAATCTCTGATTTCGGAAGTCGTCACGATGCTAGATGCTTTGAAAAAAAAACATTCTACTGTCGACAAAACTTAAGTACGACCTCTTAAGCAACATGTTAGTGAATATGAGAACGAATTGCTGTATCTTTAAATCTTAACAACGGTCGGCTGCGAAAGTCCTAGTATTGGGCCTAATCAGTTCGGTTAATGTCGAATTTAAAGTAAGTTGTGATGAATCACTATTTAATGTATGACAGAAATACGTACACATGTGTAATAAAGCACATCAAGTAGTCTCAGAACAGGGCTTTTGCTCTCTATAAACACATATAATAGAAACTTATAATTGTTTACGGGAATAAAACTCCGTATGACAGTTAAACACTACTGGTAGTATTACAAAGCGCATTTTCTTCAAAGAGATATGTTGATTTTGACAAAATTGTTGTGCTATCACTCACATTGGGCTGATTTTCGAGCAAAAACGCGAATATTCTGTAGTTGCAGTATTACTCATTTATTAAATTCTCCATATTTTAATTAATAAACCTATGGTGTTAGTATACGTGAATGCTACAAATGTAAAATGTATCTGTTTCCCATTTTGATCAGCGTAACGCTCAAATAAGAAATATTTCTCAATTTTTTCAATTTTTTCTATTAGATGATAGATAATTCTTTCTCTAGATGTTATTAAAATTCTATGGTAAAAACTTGCAAAAACATTTATAATTCTCATTTACATGAGTTAAGTTGGTTAAATAATAAAAATATCTTTTTTTAATGAAGTTTAAATGTATTTCGTTTCAAAATCATTTAAATGTTACCTAGAAATATTACATTTTATAAGTTTTTAAATAGTCGATGTTTTATATAAAAGACAATGTACAGTCCGGGACAATATAACGCACAATCCCTAATAACTATCTTGGGACTCATTGTATAAAAAAATGACTGGTGCCAATCCGTTACTAACAAGGTCTATTTATAACTATTATACTTTCATATTGTTTAGGAATGCCTACATATAGAAATTAAAAGAAATATTAACATTTACAATAGTACTAGCAAATTTTGACATCATGTTTGAATTCTGCAGTAAATTTTGTCTTGGGATATCAAATATGAAATCATTCGGTCAAATACTTCAGGAAATCCACACGATTAGAGTATGGAGCTCCTAAGTTTAGAATTCAAGATTGGAACTCAAATGTTTGAAACTGAAAACTATTTCGCGACACGGTATGAGATTTTGGTTTTCCATAATTGTGGCTTCTTGATATCGATTTCAGTTTAAAAACTTTTAGGCTAGAATTCGTATTTTTTTTATTTAAAAAATATATATGTGAAATTAATTTTCGAATAAAAAAATGAATTGCAATCTATGAATTTAACATAAATTATTTTCTATAAACTTTGCGAATCCAAAATTAAAGATCATTTTTCCAGTTATTTTTTCAGTTCTGCTTTAAAAAATACTCAATGTCAAACTGTTTTGGAACGATTAATAATGAATTTAACATTGAGAGTTTTAAACTTGTATAAATTTCTAAACCAGTTGACCAAATGACTTTTTGTTTGACATTCGACGGTAAAATTTTCTTACGAATTCATGTATACTATCGAAATTACGTGTTAGTATTGAAAGTTTTAAAGGTTGTTACGGTTTCTATATATAGAGTATCCTCTAAACATAATTTAAGTTCCGAATTAATTAGTAGACGTTATTACAAATAGATTGGTACTTGTCACATCTTATACGAGGATTTACGTCAGATGTAGTAGGTGGCGCTTCGTTTTTCTCCAGACTGTACACTAATTATAAAATATATATTCGCAGAAAAGCCAACTGTAACATTATTTATATAAGCAAGTTTATCAATGTTAGAAAATGGTTCACACCCTAGTTTCATATTTCTCAATAGGGAATTCAATTCTATTCAAAATGTTGGCTGAATGAAAGGTCTTCATTGTTGTCGAGATTTATGTGCGTCAATAGTGAATAGCAAAGCATCTCATACACAATTTACACAGAAATATAGACGCCACACATTATTTATTGAGAACGCTTGCAAGAGTTTATATATAAATCATAATTAATCATTCATAAGTGTATAATGAATCATATATCTACAAAATCGATTCGTTTCTTCTATTATAAATAACTAATTATCTATCATATAGCATGTAAAATAATAAAACAAATTTCTTATGTTATCCTACTACATTTATTTAGGATATCCAGTATAAAATTTATCCCAGTAATAAAACAAGAACGAAAATTAATGCGTATGTCTTAAATTATGAAACATTTTCCAACGCTCAGAGAATATTAATAATATATATATATTAACACAATGAAATGAGATAGCTTAATAAGCAATTTAAAAAACTCATAATTCAGTAAAAATCCACTTTTATCAATTGTTGTTCATATCCAGTAATGTTTTCGCATTCTTTCGTGAAGTCCTGTATATAATCTATGGAATTTATATCCATCACGTAACACAATAAATATCTGATAAGTTTCAAAATGCATGCCACAGCGGAAAATGCATTTCTTGTAATTGGTAATATAAGGCCGAATTCATTAAGGCCGAATATAACCGAATTCATTTGTGCGTCTCTGTAACAGAAAAATATATTCTACGCACTCCAAAATCCAGAGGAAATATGTTGTAATGCACTAATTCTATTTAATTTCATTATATTTGAAACATCTCCTAACATCACTAAAATGCACTATACTTTAAACGATTTTTCTCCATAGATCATAATGCAATATAATTAATTTGTGCATCATGTAAACGGACTATAAATGCTACTCCTTCTTTATTCCTAAGAAAGCCTGTTTTAGTCCATCTCAGTTATGCAGATAAATTTCATTATGTTTGAAATATTGTAACATTATTTAAAAGCGTCGAAAACAATTTTTGCCCATAGACCTTATTGCAGCGGAATATATTTGTGTGCCCCCTGAAAATGATTATAAATGCTACTCAATTAATTTTCAATTCCGAACATTCAGTATTAAACCTCACTAACAAATAAAAGTTACGTGGCAATCCGAGTACATTTACTGCACGCCTTTTTCATTCATTTTTGAATCGAGTTGCTATGATAGGATGGGTACTTGCTTGGCGCCTCTTTGTACACTTGGCGGCGATGTGACCAGGTAGTTTGAACAAATAACAAATAATTCGTGAATCAATAGGTTCTCCACCTCGTTTTATATTATTTTGCTGCGTATTTTGTCCTCATTTGTTATCTTTTTCTTCCCTGCTAATGATACTTTGTGTCTTATATGACTTGGCGATTTTGTATCCTCTCAACGCTGTATCAAAATCATCTAATTTCTCAACTAGTATATTAATTTCCTTAATCTTTGGTAATTCTTCAATAAAGCGTTCTTTAATTTCTGGCGGGATTTTTCGCTTAATTTGGTCTGTGACCAATAATTCCATAATTGTTCAAGATGTGTTACATTCATTTCACGAACCCACTCGTTAAAATTTGTTCTCAACTGAAAACCAAAATCAAGCCAATTATTCGTTGGCACTTTTCTGTGTGTCATAAACTTTTGTCTAAATTCTTATGGGTACATTTTGAATCTCTTCAACAATATATTTTTTTAGATATTCGAAATTGCTTATTTCTTGTTCTTTTTCCCTTGTGATTATGCTAGCTATTTCTAATGGTAATAAGTTTAACAGACGCTATACACATTCTTCCTTAGCTATTTTCATTTGAGACATTTTCCTTTCATATAATGTTAAAAACATACAGATATCATCATTCGCACTTTCATAACGGCTTAGCATCTTTAACAGATCAAAATTCTTACCTGCTCCTATGATTGGAATTATTATTTCCTCATCTTTTCTAGTTTCGGCTTGCATTGTTAATTTTCTTCTTCAAATTCCATCTCTAATTTCTTCCGCTTGAAGTTGTAATTTTCTTTCTTCTGCTTAAAGTTGTAACTTTCTTTCTTCCGCTTAAGTTGTCTGTCTTCCCCTAATATTCTTTCTTCCGCTTCAACTTCAAGCTGTCTGCTTTCTGTCTGCTTCTAACTTTCTTTCTTCTTTTTCTGAGATAACAACTTCAAGCTGGTCTTTGGTAAAATCTTCATCATAATTTTCAGACTCTGTTATTAACATGATTAAATTCGCAACTTTTGGATTTTTAGGATTAATCAGTCCCAAATCAGCCCATAATGCTAATAAATCCGCCACGAAATGTGTTTCTTAAATAGTACTTAAATACGTCACCGAGCGTGCCTGAAGATAATTGCTATTTTTCAATTCATTACTTTCTTTCAGAATAAGCTCAGATTTCTAGTGCAGATTTTTGCGTCTTTATCAAAACTTGCATAATGTTCACGCTCTTGGATGTAGATAAATTAAATAATTATTTATCTTTATAATGATTTATTACTGTAACAATGTTATTGATATGTACTACGCTGAGTTATGTTTTTGTTTTATACAGTCAAATTAAAAGATTTTTTAAAAAACTTGACATTATGGCAACAAAACTGAAAAAAAATGGAAATATCTTGCAAGAATCTAGAACGATTTTTCTTTTTATATATTCGTATATATAAAAATATAAAATGGAGTAAAATAGAATATTCCAAGAGCACGAAAACGAAGACGCTGTATTTTATGAAAGTTCTTCCTGGCAAAAGTATATATATATATATATATACATATAAAGTAAAATGAGATTTTTCAGTAATAAAATTTCGTTTTAATATATTTTTTTTCTTCTTTCATTCCATCATGCATGACTTTTAAAAAATGATATTATGTTATTGTTCCATCCTTTAAAGTAGTAGTTACCTTCTTTAAGTGAATTCTTTTGGAAATTATTCTGTTTCTAAATGCTAATAAAATTTTATTTTATCTATTTATATATGCTTTTTTAACTTTATTATTATTTTATTATTATTATTTTAAAATATCTTGTATTTGCAACAGTGTAACTATTCAAAATACTTTGTAATAAAAAGCAGGACGCGTGTCTCCCAGTGGAAAAAATATATATCACGCCCGCTTAAGGATTAAATCAATCAAACTGTGCAGCAATCTTTAATATATTAAACAGACAAGAAGTATATATTCAAACTTCTGTTATTTTTATTTCTATCTTTATTTTTTGTACTATTGTAATTTTTAAATTTTTATTAACATGCGTACAGTGTGGCATAATATATAGGTTATATTTAAGTTGAAATATAACCTGTATTGTTTAAATATTTGCCATTACCGATTTAAATGTTTCAAAAATATTTACGTATACTTTATTACTTTATAACTGATTAAAAAGAATGAAAGCAACTATTTTTTAAACGAAAATGGAACGTACAAATTACAATTATTTCCCATGTGGCTTTCAAATCTATACAAGAAATAATTATTTACAGAAACTCAATTTATTCAGGAAAGATTTTTTAAAGAATAAAACAAACATTCAATTGGTGTTTGAGAAAATGAAAATTCTACATGTAGCAATACAGTTTTTAATTAAAAAAGAAATTGATTACAGAAAAAGATCTTTTTAAAGTTTTTGCGTGTATATCTTACCAAATTCAAGTAAAAATTTTAATCAATAAACTGTTACAAAACTTCTAGAAGATTAGTCGTTAACAATTGTGTGTTATGCTAAAACTAATGTCATAAAAATGTTCCGAAATCATAGTGGGTATATTTAATAAGCCAGTAATATATACTGAGTGGCCAAAAAATTAGAGACACCTCTTATTTGAAAGTAAACCAGTCCCACAGTGACGTAGAATGACATAATAACGCAGATTTGCTTATATAAGGAACTCTCAGCTAAGTATGACGTAGTTAGTACGGAAGTTATTGTAAAAGTGGGCAGGATGAAAGATTTAAATGACTTTGAAAGAGTGATGATCATCGGTGCAAGAAGAGGGGGCGCCAGCATCTCTCAAACGATTACTCTTTTAGGAATTTCTCGCCCAAAAGTATCTTGGATGTTTAGAGAGTGGTAGTTGAGAAAAAAAAAAACTTCAAGTGATAAGGACCATTCTGGTCGAAAAAGGCTGGTGGACGAGAGAGGTGAAAAGTAAATGGCACGCGCAGTCCGCAGCAACCGAAGGACAACAACACGACAAATCACAGCTGAAATCGATGCAGGTACATCACAAAGCATATCCCAATGCACAACAAGACGGACTTTGAAAAAGATGGGCTTTAGCAGCAGGAGACCACCAAGAGGGCTTTTGGTATCACAGAGAAGTAGGCAAAGACGTCTGTTATGGTTGAAGGAATGACGAAATTGGTTACTGGAGGGCTGGAAAAAAAGTTGCTCTGTCCGATGAATATCATTTCCTGCTCTATAATGCAGATGGCAGGATCAGAATATGGTACAAACAGCATGAATTCATGGACACACCTTGCCAAATGACAACTATTCAGGATGGTGGCGGTGGAATTATGGTGTGGGGAATGCGTTTCTGAAGTACACTGGGTCCCTTGATATCTATGGACACAACTCTGAACAGTCCAGCTTACCTCAACATCGTTGCCTATCACGTGCACTCCTTTATGGCTATAATGTTCCTTTATGGTGATGATTACTTCCATCAACACAATGCACCTTGCCAAAGTGCTCGATCTGTCTTAAAGATGTTTGAGGAACATCAGTCACAGTTTAACCTGCTACCATGGCCATCTTAGTCTCTTGACATCAATCCTATAGAGCATTTGTGGAACGAAGTCGAAAAAACACTTTAAAGCTTCGAAACGCCCCCATCCAGTCTGACCAAACTTACAGCTGCCATTATGCCAGCATGGGTCAACATTCCTCATAAACGGTACCAGCAACTTGTTGAGTCTATGCCAAGAAGAATATTGGCTGTGATCAGTGCTAAAGGTGGACCAACTCGTTATTAGAGGGTGTCTCTAATTTTTTGGCCAGTCAGTGTATAAATAATTTCAAACAATTAAATTATTAAAAAGCATTTTTAAATTATTAATATTTATAAAAAACCATATCCATTGGCATGGAATTTCACTTACTGAATCAATATCATACAGTTAAAAATATATATAACATAAAACGTATTATATAACGAAAATGATAAGGAAATAATAAATGAAATTATTATAAAACTTTTTTTGTATTACTATGGCATCAGGTACGGCTGAGAGTTTAACATACTCTATTAAAAAAGAGAATAAGTCCACTACTTGGTAAATAAGATCTATAAAGAAAGAAAAAAATAATGTAACATCAATGAACCTTATTTGAAATTATACGATCTTATTTATTGCAAAGATTTTACTGAACAGATCATTCACGTACATTGTATGAAGTATCTCAACAGAATACTCAAAACATTTAAATAAATATATTTATTTTTTGCAATCTGTTATCTTTAAGTTTAAAAAACGGATCTTTTAAATAATGAGCCTTTTATTGTTGCGTTATCATGTTTTAAGCAACGATTTCTATACATTTTTAAATTATCCTGTTACACTAATGTTAATGATATATTTACGAACTTTTTAACTTTAAAAGATAATTTATTTTATTTAGTTCTAGCTCACACACCCGACGTTTCACGGGCCCTTGATAATAACGTTATATCAATCCCGTGACAACAAACGTAAATACCTAAAATCATTGTTGAATGATTTTATATATTTAAACGTAAATATTTTCAAACGGTCCTAATGCCAGGAGCCTTAATGCAAATATCGACAATATATACTCTGGAATTTGTATGATTTGATATTTTTAAATGAAAAACATTTTTAACAAATCTAGATTTGTGTGCCCAACTGACTTTGGCACCGAATCCGGATGTGTGATAATGCCAGTGATAATAGCCTTAATAAACCTAAAATAAGAGTTAAAATAGTTTATATATTTAAACAAAAATCTTTCCAAGCGCGCCTATTAGCTTGTAAGAAGGGTTTTCTTTTGACATTTGTTTTTCACATCCGGTCATTTAATATTTAAAAAAGAGAGTTCTTATAATCCGTAATTTGTAAAAAAAATAGGAGTTAAAACTAAAACAAGCTTTTTCTTAAAAAAACTTTTTTTAAAACTTATTTTTCAGAACGAAATCATTTTTTTTTGTTTGTGCCCGTTGTTTTCAAACTTATTTTTCTACCCCTAAATCAAAATTTCTAAACAAAAATTTTACTCAAACAAAAGCTGAAAGTTTAGTTTAAGTATTAAGATTTTAGAGAAATATCGAACAAATAAGTTTACGTTGTAAATTTAAACGGGATGTAGACATAATGTGATATTTTTTAACTGATTATCTTCCGCCAAAATTTAATAATTTCTGAGCCAAATTTATACTCGATCAATAACTAAAAGCTTAGTATGTCGTATTAAAATTTCAGAGCGACTGTATAAAATAAAGTTCATTCTTTGGCATAAAAATGGACTTAATGTAAATCATATGGGCAAACATGTGGGAAAAACAAAATTCGTTTGTAGTACTTTCGAAAAAGAATTTCTTTCAAACGGTTAATATTCGTATTTTTTAACCCTATGCGTTTTTCAACAGCTGAATGTATGCTCGTTAAGCTGTGTGATTTTTTTTACCGAAGAAAAACATGAAAAAAAAAGAAAACCACAATTTCTGAAAGTGACGTTTCTGAAAGTGTCAGTTTTGCTATTTTTTAAGACCGAAGACGGCGTTTTAAAGTATTGTAAAAGTGGTTGCACGTCTTCTTTGCGCCTCACGAAGAAAGACAAGTTTTCGAAATGCCTTGCGCATTCCTTCTTTTATTGTGTTGCTTTTGTGCTTAATTTTATATCTTTAATTTGTTCGTATTTTAATTTCCGAAACAAATGGAATTTCGATTTTTAAACACCGCACAAAAAAATGACACTCGCGTAAATGACTTAGGAGACGAGACTTTTTTTCAAAGGGTTAATACTCATATTTTTCGAAACGGAATCCAGATTCCGAAATGAAAACGAACGTATATGTGATCTGATTTTTTAGTTTTTTTTTAAATTCTTGATCGGCAACACAGATACGGATTTATTAACATTTTAGGACTCGCAAAAATCGCTAAAACGTGTTATTGAAATGAATCCTTTTGAAAAGATTATTATTAATATTTTTAGAAACCGAATGACCCGATTTAAAGGAAAATTAAAGTATATGTGTGGTCTGTACGTATTCAGATTTACGGAGCAAATGCATAATTGTAATTTTTGCAGAAAACCACAATTCGCAAAAGAGAGTTTTGTATACGATTATTTTTCATTGTTTTAGTATCTTTTTTTAACGAATTGCACATTTCAAAATGGAAGTGAACGTAAATGTGATCCAGTAATTTCTTTCTTTCTTTTCTTTTCTTTTTTTTCAATTTGTATTTTGGTTAGAAGCGCTGATGCAGATTTTTAAAGGATGGCGAAATCGCAACAGCATACGGAAAATTTTTTTTTTCAAAGGGCTAATATTAATATAAAACCGAAGGTGTGCGTTGCTGATCAAAGTATGATCTTTAATTTGGAGTATATAGGTTTTTTCGTTTTTCGTTTAGTTCTTCGGATCCCAGGATTATAAACGGTGGAACAACACGAATTGGAGGTTTCGTAGTTTTTTTTTGAAAGGGTTAATCTTAACATTTTTCCAAATAAATTGCAGTGATTTAAACTAAATTTAAGAAGATATCTTTTGTTTTCCCGTATTTTCGACTGTTCGGCAGACGCGTGTTAAGGAAAACGGCATAAAAAGCGTTGATCTTGCATTTTCCTTAATCTACGCTCGCCGAGAGTCGGAAAGATTAGAACTGAGCATGCGCTAACGCCTTCGCAACAATCTAAGCCTCACATGCATCCTTTCTTGGATTATCCACACCCAAATTTTCTGACTTCTAATTGCGTCAGATTTCGCTAGATATCACGCAACGGATTTTTTAAGTATATTATGAACAGTTTTTATTATTATCATAACTTCATGAATTTTTCCGATGTTTGAAATATTAATGAACGAGAACTATTTATACTCCCTCAATTATTCATCAAACATGCTTATATTTTGCAACAGGTAAGGGTAAAAGAGAGCAAAATATTCCATATACCAAAAAAAAATAATGCATCACCTTATTACATGAAAATCCTCATTATACCTCAATACCATTTAATAACAAGAAGATAAAATAAAAAAAAATATTGCATATCTAATTGAAGTAACGTTTTTTGAGTTAACGTAATAGCAGTCTAAAATTGTAATAGCTAAAACTTTTTATTTAATTGTTTTACGTCATAAAACAAATAAAGAAAATATTCGTTATTTCAGTAATTTGAAACGAATCACATTATCTGAAGTTCAATGCAGAGAATGGCTGTAACAATAAAAATGAATGACTATAACAATCATTGAAAATCATTAAAATCATTATTTTATAAAGATTTTCATTAAATGCATCCAATTTTCTCGACCTGTTCATCTTATATGTTTTTAAAAGCAAAAGCAGTATTTTCCATAAGACCAATTAATTCTAGCCTTTTAATATTTTACTCAAAATTACAATTAATTTTTTATCGTTGAAAGAAATAAAATCTATTATATTTATTCCATTGCCAATTATTAACATCTATAAAGCTGTAGTATTATAATTATGTTATATTTTCTCTGTACTGATATGTGAATTGAGCATTATGGTCCTCATGCGTATACGTTTAATTACAGTGCTAATAAAAGCTTTTCTCAGCAAATTACGCAGATAAAATCATTTATGTGTTCTGAAAACTTATTTTCAAATTGCTTTCAATATGTATTATACATTATAGCAACGAAATGTACTCAAAAATATTTCCTAATATATTTATTTATTACCTTCAGAAAACATCTAAAAATATTAGTAATCGAAGCAGAATAAACTATTCATTCTACAGATTGAAGCATGAAAAACCGACCTTTATGCAAAACATACTTCAAAACATTTTTTGAAAAAAATGAAAACTATTTAACCACAGAGATTAGATTAGATTAGAAATTATTTATACAATATTATTTAATTTAAAAATAATAATAAATATCTTACATTTAACAAAACTGCTGTTATTCCCTTATATGGGCTGTGTCGTTTTTAGGTGCGTTTGTAATTATATAAATACATAGCACCTATAGTTGTCGTCTGGTCCGTCCGTCTGTCTGTCAGTCCGTCCGCATATAATAGCGCACAAACTACCCAACCGAATGGTTTGAAATTTAATATATATAATTATTGCAGAATTTTGTCTAGTCATTTCAAATTTTATGAAAATCAAATCAAAACTTAAATATATATTAATAAAAGTTTTCTTCATTCTATTAATTCCTATCATATACGTAATTTATATAATTAAAATGAAAGTCATGTGACTGAGGAAATGACTGACTTTTCATATGCAAGGCAGCTACTTTTATTCAAAATTATTTTTTCGAATAAAATTGCATAAAAGTTATACTTTTAGAAAAACCGTTCAAATTTTTTTTGCTTGAGAGATGAGAGTTACATTAAAAAATGTATAGATTCTGACATAACTTCAGTGGGAATTAGATTAACAGCCGAATATCCCAGTCCTTTAGAGTAAATAAACACAGGATATTTGTACATTATAAGTAATAAAAATATTAAACCATGGAAGTAATCATTCGCATAGTAAGATCTCCCTGGTGAATTATGTAGCGCTGTCTGGTGCCGAAAAAACATTCGCATCTTTAATCCTGGTATACGTAATAAGAGAAAAGTAAAGCATGATCATTTTGCTCGTAACAGATGATATAATTTATTTCACTGAAATAACAACGATTATTTTTTTATTGTAAATCTATTTATAGGAAGAACTCACCTCACTTGTCACATTTAACTTACAATTTCCAACTTGTTTACACTTTCCGTGATTGGACTTAAAAAACTGGTTTTTGTTTTCAACTTATGTAAACAGATATGAAAACAATCCTTATGACCTATTATGCTTGTTTATGTAGGTATTAAAATTCAAAGTCTGACTACTTGTTTAAAATAAATTACACCTGTTTGTACATAATAATTTATAAATGTCTCCTCTATAAAAGTATACATAGTAAATAATATTTCTAAATGTATTTTAAATGTGTGTATGAAACAGTCAATAGGTTGCCATAAAGTAGAAGCCAAAAAAAATCCTTTACGGAGGTCTTTTGCCCAATCTCGCCAACACTTCCTCCATAAATGGTGAAGTACAAAGTATTGAATCACAAATATACATAGAATTTACTTTTGGATTTTCGAAGTATCGTTTAAAAATTTAATATATTATTGTTTAGCACCTAAGACTAGTATTTGTCAAATCATAACATAAATTTCTCCAGTTTCAATAATTCATATTTCTTTAACCACTGATTCGACATAGATAAATGCGCCTGCACTTTTTTTTATACGGTAAGTAAACAAGTAATGGGTTATATACCAACAATAGGTTACCTGCTTTGACAAATGGAATTCAAGCTTATATATTATATTAAAAAACAACTAAATTGAATCTGTCACTTTAATGTTTGTAATTTTAGTTGCTTGTGATTGTAATGCATAATCATGTTTTACATTTGCCAAAGCAGGTAAAAACAATATAGGCCTTACCTTTTCATTTACAATTTCACTAAACTTAATAATATAAAGATATTCATTTTAAAAGGTTGACTCTGTTTTAACACATAGCTGCAAAATAAAATACATAAATTTGCGAAAACAGTTTCTGTATTAAAATCGAAAGTCTTGATTATTCTTGCGCAAATTAGAGGTAACATTATACCTGACATTTAATCTTTTTGAGTGTTGTACTTGCTGTTCATAATTTCTAACAAGTTGGAAATTGTACGTCAAACGTTACAAACGAGGTGCGTTCGTACGCACGTTTTAGAATTAAATTCATGATATCCCGTGCGTAGAACGGGTTAAACAGCTAGTTAAGTATATATTTTATGACACTGTTCATACAAATATCTTAACTAGTTATATAAATATTCAGATATATATGTATCAGCTAGTTATATAAATATTCAGATCTTGATGATTTTTAATTCTGTGAAATGAATTATATCGTCTGCAGATTAATTTCTGTCATAAAATAAGTATCTCGGTCGCTTGACGATTTAACATCCATCGGAAGCTCATATAACAAAAAAGCACCGATTTAAAAAAAAAATCAAATTTCTTAATAAATATTTTTATTAATATCTCCTAAAGTTTTGATTCGATTTTGATAAAATTTGAAATGTCTCGACAAATTTATGCAAAGATAATATATTTCAAATTGCAAACCATTTGGTTGGGTAGTTTTTGCGTTGTTATATGCGGACAGACAGACAGACGGACGGACAGACGGACGGACCAAACGACGACTATAGGTGCTACGTATTTATATAATTACGAACGCACCTAAAAAGACATGTTTTCTTTACATTCAATTTTGCCCTCATATAACATAGACTATTAAAAAACAGACACAATCTCAAACAGCTATTTGTACTAAATATCATAAGTTCTAAATATCAAATATTATAATGTGGGACGGAATGAAAATACTACTTTCTGATAAAGACACTATACTGATTTCTGTTAATAATAAAAAATAAATAATTCATTTGTTGTCAGTTCCATCATAAATACAAAACTGTGGTTCTAAAGCAATCATACAGAACTTTGAAGAGGCTAATTTGTGGTACCTGTCACTTAATCAGTTTTATTGGACATCTTCACTCTTGTTAGAAAACAAATTTTAGAACAATTTTCAATAACACATAGTAAAATATTGTTAAAGTCAGCTTCCAATCATCAAAATCTATGGTTTAAAGAACAAAATGACATGACATACTTCCCATAAAAAACTTGCCATGGAAGACAAGCGTCTGATTTGTCTATGCATGAATACGTTTCTGAGAGCATTACAGGTCTATTTGCTAAGGTCTCTTTTTCACTCAGTTGGAACATTAATTTTTTTTATCATTTACTTATCAATTAAAAGAATTGCGTTAAATTTAATATAGAACAATATACAATTTCATCATATATCAAACCTATTTATTCCATATTCTTTATCAATTCAACTAAATTTCTATGAAAATGCATGGAGTCAAAGTATAAAATTAGCCATTTTTTAAACACATTTTTGGAAATATATTCAATTATATAATTTGATTTTAATCTGAACAAAATCAAATATTTACTTTAATTACATTTAATTTTATAAATTTATATGTGTAAAAACATTAACATTCCTCTTCTAATAAATTATTTCATTATTATAAGAAGCTGCACCAACATAATCTATAACTAAAGGCTAAAATCTAAAAATATGCCCATTTCTGAATACCCAATATTTCCGGAATGTTATTCATTCATATTGTATATTCACGTTGGGAAACGGAAATATTCACAGACAATAGAAATTTAAAAAAAAAATATTTGGACATAAAAAAAATCTGATCGTGGAAATATCAATATATTATTTTGATACTGATAACAACTGTTATATTAATCAAAGATAAATTTTAAAATATGCATTTTAATAACGATGATTCTTTTCATATAAGTACAATACAGTAAAATATATCAGACAAACAATGTTGCACTTAAAAGTTATCTGAAGGTGTAGTCTTAACAAATCACGTGTTTTAGAGGAAGTAATAACAATAGTTCTGTTTGTAGAAAACTCGCATATTCAATACCGTCAAATTTGTATGTTGTTAGTTACATTGTTTTACACCTGAACCCCTATAAAGGTTTATATGTATACTTAAAGCTTTAAACAAGATTTCTCATTTAGGTGTGGCGATGTTAATTTGTCATAGCCGAAAGTGGAAGCTGAAGTATAATCCAGTTCCTTCAGTGGAGCAAAAGAGCGTTCTCCTGTTTGGTGAGAGTTTAGCGAAATTTCGCAAAGTATAGATACAGACGGAAAACTCAAGGAAAAACCTCTGACACACTAGCTTATGGCAGTCATAGATGAAACGTTGCTTTGGGAAACGAAAGCTGGACAGATTTTATACATCATATGAATTAATTTTGATTATTATTTTAATATGTTGAGTTATTTATATATTTTGTTACAGTTTAATAAAGTTTTGTACAATGACACATGATTTTCACATAATCTCAGCGTAAGCTTACAACTTACATATGTACATTTATTTTTAAATAATTGTGGACTATTATACTAAGACGTACACCAGCATCCTTGACATTTAAATATAAATCAAGTAGAATTGAGTGTATGGTTAGGTAAGATTAGAGTCTAAATATACGCTGTAAAAAAACACAAATATTTCTAAACCTAAGAAAATGTTCAATAACTGCAAACGAAAATATACAATAACGTCTTTCAAATTGCCCATGATTACAAAAAGCGTTTTTTTACTTTAGAAACATCAGAAACCAATAAAGTTTGAGGATTTAAAGAATGATTTATATAAACAGAATCTGACTTTCAGAAATATACAGACCTCAAACATCCAATAGACAGATTTTCACATTGGGGAATTTATAAAATATCTGGCGAATGTGATAAAATGTACATAGGTCAAACTAAGAGACCGCTTAGAGTCCGTTTAGGGGAGCATAAAAACTATGTTAAAAATTGTGATATTAAACGATCTGCAATAGCTAACCATTGTTGGTCTGAAAGTCACAGTTTTAATTTTTCGGAAGGTGCGATAATTCAGAAATGCTCATCAATTTACGACCTAAATTTCTGGGAAGCTTATTACATATGGAAAAATTCGAGCAGCTTGGTTAATGATTTGTCTAGTACACCAAATTTTTCAAATGTCAGGCTACCTTTCATTTAATTCATCCTCATTGCCCCCCCCCTTTCTGGTTTTTTCTCTGCCGTACTCGGCGTTTCAAACGTTTGGCTGCGTTTCGCTTAGTTCATTCTCTTCGTCCCCCCTCCTTTATTCGCCTCCACACTTAAACTTTCCCGGTCGGCGGAGTGTTGCTATTGGTCTCTCTGTCACGTGTGTTTCCTCGTCTCCGCTGTTGTTTTGAAAAATTCAACGCCATTTCATCTGGCTGCGGGGCGAGAGATGGCAGGCAAGCGGTCATGGCCTAGGAGTTTTTAATTCGTTTTTACCTTTTGAGTTGGCACTGAAGATGGAGCTTAAGGGCTCTGAAACAGCTGTTTGCCATTAGAAATGATTTTAATTTGTGCTAATTTAACGTTGCACATTTATTTTTAATATAACGGCACAAAGTTTTAATCCACCTTTTAGATATTTCAGAAATATGTCCGAATAGTTTTAATAGCATGTTAATCCATTTTCTGGAATCAGAATATCGGTTTTTACGACGCTATCATTCCTCAATAAAATATTTGTAGCTGAGTATCTGTATATACTATAAATACAAGAAAGAGTAACAAAAAAATATTAATTTTAATGCTGATGTTAATGTTAATGTTAAATTATCTTTTTTGTCTGTAAAAATTTTTTGTTGGACATAAACGTATTTACTTGACAATTACAAGCATATGAAAAAGATGTATTCCAGATTGAGAAAACTGATTAATATTCTATAAAAACTACTCGGAAACGCTTTCGAAAATCAGCGGCAAGAAAAGTCACTTTGTTCTTAAAAATTTCTTTAAATCTCGAAAAAAATATCGGTTTCTGTGGTTTCGGAAGATAAAGAACTTTTTTTCCGAATCGTGGGTAATTTTGAAAAGGTTATTGTATATTTTCGTTCGTGGTTATATTGTATTTTCTTAGATTAAGAAACATTTCTTTTCTTTATACAGAGTCAGATCAACGCAATGCAAATTCGAACTGTTGCCTTATAACAGTGGAAAACACATTTGAACTTTTGCTCTGTCCCAAAATTGAAATCAGTTGTTTTTTATTCATTTTTTGCCCTGATTCTGAATCCAGTTTTCTCCAGTACGTCTAGATTTTCAGGTATTTGCACATTTTGATTTATGCAACTTTTGGAATTTGTGTACAATTAGATCGAAATTTAAGGCATAAAGCATTATCAGACTGACTTTTTTGTTTTATGTTATGGTTACTGGCCAGTTGTGAAATATTCTGAAATATTTTTCAAGTTTTTCTAATAACGTTTCTTGACGTCCAAATATTACTGCTATATGAGTACGCTAACATGTTTCTAAATCAGTTTTTTTACACTAATTTCAAATCTGGTGTCCGTTTTTTTCTATCACTTTTAGGTTTAAAAAAACGGAAATTTTATTTTTGGGTCCAAAAAGCCAGAAAACGCTCTTTATGCTAAATTGTGATCTACTTCATCTATTTAGGATATATTCTACTACTTTTTTCAATAGTTTTTTTATTATACCCATTGGTGATTTTGTCCCTGATAGAGATCTCACACTGTTAACCCTTCTCACAAAGAGGTGCACTCCACTAAAAAGCGTTTTATATGAAATAACTGACAATACCATACAAACGTAGATATTTATTTTACTCAAAAACTAGAAGTGATAGAAAGAAACGAATTACAGATTCGAAAACAACATAAAAATCTAGTCTACGAAAGAATTACGCCAATTATGTGGGAAATACTTTATAGTTTATAATAATGCAAACATTACAACATTGAAAAATATACAGATTAGGCTTAATAACTGACAAGTAAATGTTAAGAATATACAGACTGCGACATTTATCTGAAGCAAATTGTCCAGTAGTCATAATCTAGAAAACATAATTCAATCTGACATTTATTGTACCTTAAATTTATATAAAATGACCCAAAAAGCTATAAATTTGCATACACAAAAACATGCAAATACCTCAAAAACTAGACGACAATGAGAAAAAACGGAAAGAATATTCGGAATCAGCGCAGGAAATTGAACTAGGATAAAATATTGTCATCTAAAGGACATTTTTTCATGTTGTACAGTGTAAGATGTAAATAATATGTAAATTCAATTATATCGCACACACATTCGCACAAAGAATCAAATACTCCTTAATAAAGTAAAAATTGCATTGATCTAAATGAATATATTTAAACCTAATCTATTGGTTTTATAATGACGCTTTTATCTTACACTGCATAAACTAATTTATTGCGCAGTGTTTGAATGCAGATATTTCTTAATCTCATTACGCTGAATAGTAAGTAAAGAATTATTTCTATCACAGAAATATTTTGTTAGCTTTTTCAAATATGTAATTATATCAAATGACAATTTCATTATCTAGTTTTATGATAAGATTCAGAAAAATACAGAATGGCTTTATAATTGTGTATTGTAACTTACAAATAGAAAGTTTTTAGATCGGATAAAAGGAGATACTTGGGAAACTAAAAATTAAAGATATCAATAAACGAAAAGAAATATAAAATTTAAAAATATTTTGGAATTTTATAAACATTTAAAACAAGGCGCGTACATTTTGACCACCTCGGTTTGTAAATAATATTCTTTCTTTATTTAATTGTAAACTTGTACAATTTCTACGCAATATCTGCGATTAATAGGAATGCGTTTTCAATTTGAAGTATTATTCTAAAAATAAATAATAATATGGTAAGCCTTTTTAAACCTTTGATTACAAGGTTGGGACTTATGTTGTCCCAACGATTATTTGTTTATTTTATTCGCACTACTTTTTTAAACATAATCTCTGGCATACGCTTATACCAGTATACTTTCAAGAGATATGTACCGCAAAGAAATTTGTTTAGAAATTTCGGTACGAGTAAATATAAAAATATTCACCAGTCCTAAGCAGGAATCAGAAGGTTAAAAGTAGAAATGTATGTAAGACTGAAATAAAACACCAAATTCTTGAATAGAACATAATATGTAAATGAATAATGTTTGCATGAATTGTTTTCTTCAAAATATGTAATCAAAAATATATATGCATTTTTCGTGTCGGAAACAACACAGTTTCAAAAAGTGAGGATAACTTTTAAATATACATTCATTTAATTCATCAAAAAATGATCATTATTTCAGAAGATATTTTATTTTTTCTTAAATATTCCTTTCAAAAATTAAAGAAAGGAAAATAAATCTCATTTTATCATCTTTACATTTCAAAATCTAGAAATTAACAAAATTTTATCGGGTAACAACTTGCTATATAAGTACATGAACACAGTGTTTGTGTTGACATTTGTGTAATCTTCGTACTTTAAAATATTTTGAATACATTTTATTTTACATTGTTATAGGTGTAAAGTAAGTTTTATTTTCGAATGTTCTTATGAATCATATTAAGTATATTTAATGAATAATTCTTAACGGATAAAATAACGTATGGGAAATATTAAAGTAACATCATTTACTTACTCCCAATACTTCACCACTGCACATTCATACAGTTTCAGAATTTTTTCATATATTCTTAAAACTATTAATAAAAGACCAATAACAATCAATAAGTTTTTGAGATTTTAGGAAACGTTTCTAAAATGGGATTTCTAAAATGTGGTATTTTTTAGAAATGTTATTATTTTTTTTATTAACCATACAGGCCTATTCCAGTTTATTTCAGAAACACTTTAATTAACCATCTTGCTCTCCTAGGCCTCATAAGCGGTATTTAAAGCTATAAAAATGTGTTTTAAAGTCGACGTTGAACTACATTTTATTTTGATTGACACAATTAAACATCAAGAATTCATGTGTATTGTAACTTTTTTTTACACAGTCTAGAATAAAATTTTAATTATGGAAAGCAGATAGAAGGATATTATAAATAAAATTCATGAGGTAGAGAATTAATATTGGAAAATTATTGTTATTTTTATATTACGTATTGGTTCTCTGTCAGAGGTTTTGAAAGATAATGGAAAAATAACTATGAGTTACATTTAATTTTGTGCATGGTTCTGAGTGTCAGTCACAAAATTTTGATGTTAAGAAAACGGTAAAAAGAATTATTTTCGTAGATATTTGAAAATGTATTTTAAAAACACAAATTGCACAAATTGTGCTTATTAGTTGCTAAAATCAGTGTAAAAATTGTTTTAAACTCATAAAAGAACTAAAATCCTACATGTTTCGGCTTTAAACTTAAAGCCATCATCGGGGAAGAGGAACAACACAAACGACTACTGATCTTTTAATTTTCGACACGAGAAAATTAAAAGATCAGTAGTCGTTTGTGTTGTTCCTCTTCCCCGATGATGGCTTTAAGTTTAAAGCCGAAACATGTAGGATTTTAGCTCTTTTATGAGTTTAAAACAATTTTTACACTGATTTTAGCAACTAATAAGCACAATTTGTGCAATTTGTGTTTTTAAAATACTAGTTAACAGTGTAGTGTCCAAATGGATTCAATTGTATTTGAAAATGTTTTACTGATATTATTCGAATTATATGAAGTATTAAGGAAAAAACGATGGTAGTCACATATATTTATATGTTGTTATTCATAGCTTTTTATAATTTGAGCTTTAACTTTCATCCACCTTCCTCTTTTATACAGATCCCCAACTCTGTTTCTCGAAGGACTTTAATAGTTTTTCATTATTTATACATATACTCCACTGTGATTTTCAAAGAAATATCTTTAATTTTTTCCTTGATACGCACAATAGAACGCCTCTCATCTTAAATAATGGTTTTGT
The DNA here is from genome assembly GCA_963931845.1 of Maratus michaelseni. NCBI lineage: Eukaryota > Metazoa > Arthropoda > Arachnida > Araneae > Salticidae > Maratus > Maratus michaelseni. The sequence goes on from OZ007591.1 coordinate 177,515,727, forward strand.
CATTTTACATTTAAGAAAGAATCTGTTATTTTTTTACTCCTTTGACATTTCTTATCTTTTTTGTGGTGTACTCTTAAATTTCACTGAAATTGAACTATCACTGTTTTTCATCATGGCCCTTCATATTTTATTTAGAAATTCATAATTTTTTACTTACTGTTAATTTTGGCTAATTCAGTTACTCTTATTACTTTTAAAAATAAAGTGTAAAATTGTAAATTCTATTAAAAAAAATTTCATGTTCAAAATAAGTTTGAATTATGTATAATATGTTCTATGTCTAATTAATATGCTCTATGTAATAAATTTTGATTAATTGTTCGAAAGTTATGATTTTAGATATTAAAATAAGACTCATTATTTACCTGCTGATTTCTTTGTAATTTGTAACAGAATTTATAAGACATAATATATCAAAAGAATTTTGATTTCACGAAATTCTATCCTTGGAGAAGAAAATATAATTAATTGTTTTGGAGCTTACATAAAGGCTACATCACATTTCATAAAGTCATCAATCATTTCTCCCAATAAATTACTTTAAAACTACATTTTCAAACAGGCATACCCAAATATAAATTCAAGATATAGTCATTAAAATGAAATATAATGCCTAGTGGGAATTACCCCGATAAATGTAATCAAGAAGAGAGTTTTAAGAAAAGCTGAAGAAAAGCTGCATTTCCTTTGAGAAATGCTTTAAATACTAAATGAAGTTATAAAGTTTTCCATAATATTCTTGACAATCTAAAGTGATAACGCAGTATTAATGATGCAGAAAGGATGAAAAATAAAACACAGCCTCTAATCCAGACCACATATATATTTAAAGGTGTATAACTATATATTAAAAATAAAAAATATATGATTACTAAAAATGAATAAATATAAATTATAAATGCTGTGCAATATTCAGAATAGAAATTTTTGAACTTTGTTGTTTTGTCATGAGACAGATATTGAGTCACACTTTCAAGAACTCAATCCTGTTTGAATTTCATCCGGTGGGTTCAAGGAAATAATGAAACTTATACATTTAGTTAAAAAAATATTTCGCATGCTATTTCAACAGTATATGCTATATTGATGTTATACGTAATTAATCTAATTTTATATTTGATTGATTAATCTGATTGTATGATTGATGTATGTCTGATTGTATGTTTGGTTGATTAATCTGATTGTATTGATGATTATATTTGATTGATTTGATTGATTAATTTGATTTGAATAGGTGCTTTCTTGTACGCAAGAATCAGGTATAAATTCATGTATAAAATATTCGTAATGATCAAATATCAAGCCTTTTAAAAACAATATATAGCAAGTTATGCATCTACCAAATATGCAAATATTTAAAATTACAACGAAATAATGTTAAGGTGTTAATGTGTGTTCCAAACTAGAACATAATGAGATGCACTTATATATTTTGTGTGTAGATCATCAGTTTTAGAGAAATTATTTCCCACTAGTAATACATTTTCACAAGCATCGAATAGAATTTGTAAAGATATCGGAGATAAACAGAAGAAGAGCTATCCAGGCAATTCAAGCCGATTGTCAATTCAAGTCGAAGAGTTTTCTGTTAGGTTGTTTTTACAATGTTATGAGCACTGATAGTTTTAAGGGAAGGGTCAAGGAAGTTATTATCCTGGCTAATATTCCGATCAAGTATAATATTTTTTATTCGAATGTACGTATTTTTTTTATTTTTCACTTAATTGTTTTGTAAGAATAATTATTAAGGAAAAAAAATATACTTTATTCAGGATAAATCGTAATTCGATCTGATATTACTCATTAACAACGTCGTGGAACGTAAATCTGTAAAGAAAATGCTGTTATGTTAAACTTCACATTGTAACGGTGTATCGTAGTTCGTAATTAAGGTCGCATGCACATCCCTAAACTTCTACAATGTTTATGAGTGGATCATTAATTGTAACTTTGAAAAGAGTAAAATAAATTTAAATATTCCATCAAAATGTGTTTCGATGCTAGCGTTTATAATAATCTACAATCTGTCTAAATATAGAAATTAAAAAACAATGAATAAACTATTCGAAAAGGCAAAAGCAATTGAGATACTACTCAACGAATTATAAAGCAGACGTTTGGGTCATGGGTAGACAAGGACATGTGCAAATTGAATTTAGATATTACAAAAAAGTTCGAAATATGTTGCAATGTCAGTTTAATCACCATAGTAAAATGTTTGAAAAAACTAATCTTAAAAATCAGTGCAAGGCTTACAGTAATAAAACAGGTTGCATGTACTTGTCTAGACGAATACGCATTACATATAACCATCCCGTATAGTCATTATCGAAGAAATGTCATCGATAATGTGCGCATAACAAGATTTTTGCATAGGTAAAACATATATGAAAAATAATATAAAAAAGTAATAAACATTTATATATGCATTACATGTGATTGTTTAGAGTGTTGTGGACAACGGACATTTAGATATGTAGTTCTGTATCTTGCCTTACTATCCAGCTAAGGTTCCTAAAATAGTGTCGGAATCCTTTTATTTATATCAACAATAATTTTGCTGGATAATGCGAAACAAAATCAATGATGATCCATCTACATAAAAATATGCTGAAAGTCACTCCGGAAAAAATATAGCTGACGTTTAAAATTATATTAAAACAAAATGTGATTACCATAGTGTATTTTTTACAAACATCTATCGAACTATCTAACTGCGTTATCTGGACTGTTAGAAAAATCCGAGGGGAAGATCACACTCATATCGTGCAAATGTTTCGTCAATAATTAAATTAATATGAGAACTGCTACTTTAGATTATTATATTCTATTTGTGAAATTGATAAAACAGTTCTTCGCTAATGGCACCGAAATTAATTACAGCAGCAGGTAGTTTTTCATTCGATTACTAATAAGAAATAATAGGAAACAAAATTTTCTTTTCAGATTAAATAATTTCAAATTCTAAATTTGATCAATTTGTTTGAATCTAACTATGTACGGGGGAAATTATTGCTTCGAAATATAAAATATATGTTGATGGGTATGAAATAGTTATTGATGAGATAGCCACTTAGATAGTTACATACACAATCCCTTATCATGGATTGTTAGATAATAAATCTTGTGTGTGATGAAAATAGTAATTAATATTACCAAACCATATTTCACCATCCTCAAGATTTTAGAAAAATCGGTCTTATTAAATATTTTGAAAACTATTTGTGTCCTCACGAAGTATTTCTTATCTAAATTTTATCAGTAATTTTAATTATATTTCTCCACATATTATTTAAGTTCGTTTCATCAGAATTTAATACTTCACTTCATATCTAAAAAATTATGGTAATTTATGGACAGGTAAATTAAATTATTTAATAACTAGCTTGCACGTCCGACGTTCCCAGGCCCGTGATAATAACAATATGTTCTAGACGAACATGACTGAAATATGTTATGCTCTTGAAATCAAGTCGAATGAGCAAAACCCCGTCGTAATCTGGCCCATAGAGCCCGAGATACTCGTGTAGTTCCACTTTTCACCGCCAGGAGGTGCAACTTTTTCTGAAGGAGGCCTCTTCAGAACATTCGAACCAACGAAATTTCTTAGTAGAATTGAAATTATCCACGAAGATATTATTATTTCCCAAAAGCAAACATACGTCCGGAGAGCCCGTTTACATTTTAGTCAAAATGAACAAAGATTTCTGGTTTGACATTGTTAATAAATAAAAAAAAAAAAACGCTGAAAGCAAACACCCTTTTTTAACTGCGAATTATCAGTGCTTGCGCGAAAAAAATGGAAATCTTCAGAAAACAGTTGCAGAAACGATTTTTTTTTAAATGGATAATATTCAAAATTTTTAAAACCGAAGGCAGCTTTCTACACCTGAATGTACCCACTTTAAACGTCTGTCGGATTTTGCGCATTTCGATAAATAAGAATTCCTGCGACGAAAGGGTAAACATTGACAAAATAGCGGAAACTGCGAAAGTGGGTTTAAAAAACGACTGGTTACGAAAGGGTTAAGGAATATATATATTTTTAAACCTAAGGGTGCGTATTGAAGTAAATGGACGTTGCTATGATCTAGTGTCTTCTATTTGTCCATAATTGTATTTCCCGAGATGACGCCAATTTTTAAACCTCGAACGAAAATGAAATTCGCGTGAGTGAGATTTGGAAACAAATTCTTCTCGGCGGGATAAAATTCTAATTTTACGAAACGAATGCGAGATTTTAAAAAGCAGAACGTAGGTTAGGCGCGGTATTTTTAGTTTTTCGTATCTTGATTATACACTGCTCAAAACAATTAAAGGATATTTGAAGTTTTATATAAAATAAAGATATAAACGAAATTTTTTTTGCCGAAAATAGAAGAAGAGAATCACAAATGCAAATTTTTCTGGTTTTCAAACTGTGGAGTATGCAAATTTTGAGTTCGACGTCAAAAACGTCGCTTCAGCGGCAACGAATGAAATTTGACTTTCAACTGGATAAAAGAGAATGAAGACAAGGATGATCGGCATTCAGTGATTGCTTTGTTTCGATGAGTACGATGTCTCAGCGAAGTCATTTGACAGATTCAGAAGCTTGGAGAATTGTTGGTAGGTTAGAAGGGGGCCAAACTCAAGCCGAAGTAGCGCAAGCCATTGGAGTGTCACAAAGTGTCATTTCCAGGATCTGGAACCGTTTTTTGGAGAGTGGATGTGCAGGCCGAAGACCAGGGAAAGGTCGTAGATGGGCAACAACGCCCAATGAAGATCGGTATTTAGCGTTAACAGCTCGGAGACACCGAAACATGAGCGCTACTCTTCTCCAACAACACCTTCGCTCGGCTACAGGCACCACGATTTCAACTCAGACTGTCCGAAACCGGCTCCATGCTGTAGGTCTGTATGCTCGCCGACCGATGGTATGTGTTAGATTAACATCAAGGCATCGTCGCGACCGCAGGGAGTGGGCAACCGAGCATGTCAACTGGAGGAGAAATGAATGGAGCAATATTCTGTTTTCTGACGAGTCCCGTTTTTCTGTGCATCCGGATAATAGGCGTATTTTCATCTGGAGGGACCGTTGCAGTAGGAATAATCCTGCGTTCGTGCACGAAAGTGTCAGATTTGGCGGTGGAGGAGTGTTGGTGTATGGTGGCATCTCCATTGACGGGCGCACTGACCTCTACATCATTCGAGATGGAGCTATGACTGGTCGCCGATATAGGGATGAGATCCTCAGACCTATTGTACTCCCTTACGCTGCAGCAATCGGAGATAACTTCATTTTAATGGACGATAACTGCAGGCCACATCGTGCAAACCTGGTGGAGGATTTCCTTTTCGAGGAAGGAATCGTTCGAATGGAATGGCCAGCGTGTTCTCCAGACATGAGTCCAATCGAGCACGTTTGGGACGCTCTAGGAAGACGAGTTTCTGGCCGCCAACAACCCCCACAAACTCTCCAAGAACTGGAAAGAGCTCTTCTGGAAGAGTGGGGCAGAATACCCCAACTCGCATTAATAGCCTCATTGAGTCCATGCCTCAAAGGTGTTCAACGTTGCTGGCCGCCCGTGGAAACCATACCCCCTACTGAAAATGATTTTCTTTGAAGAAAACACCTTTCCTTATTCTTTTTTTCTCATATGCACAAATTGTGTTTTTCTCCTTTTGTACACAAATGAGCAATAAAATGAATTTTTTTCTGCCAAACATGTGTAATTTATTCTCATATAACCTACTATGTCTGTCGACCATGTATCAATCAGCTAAAAAGTTTCCCAGATACAAAATCCACCTAAAACTGCAATATCCTTTAATTGTTTTGAGCAGTGTAAACGCAGATTCGAATTTTTAGATAGGATAAATCGTTAAAAATGCAAAGTTGGCTTACGGTAAAATAACCTTTCGAAACGGTTAACTTCATAGATATTTTAGTACTAAAGATTTCTGCCTGAACTCGATAGGACGTAGGTGTCTTCAACGATCCAACCGACCGGATCGTTGGAGACGTACAAGTACGTTCTTTGAGAACATGTAGACCGTTTTTCCGTGTTTCCGGCCGTGCAGAATTTAGAAAAACAGAAAAAGAAACGGGCTTTGGCACTTTGCTTCTTCTCTTCCCGGAACGTACGGAAAAAAAGAATCTGGGCATGCGCACGCGGAGTGCTTTTTTGTTTGGGATCTTTTGTATATTTTTAATTAATAACTACTCTAATTTTCAAATTATAAAAATTCTGAGACTTCGGAACACCAGGTGAGGTCTTATGAACGTTTGTTTTATTTGTGCAAATGTGATCTAAGAACAAAGGAATGCAATATAGTATTTTGCAGGCGTCGGAACCAGTAATTACAAAAACAGGTTTAAATTTATAAACTAACAAAATTGGAAGAGAAGTGAGTGTGGTGGTTGGACGATAGTTCCTTTTTTTATATAGTGGAATCTTGTTAATATTCCAAATAATATATATTTTTTGGCTTGTGATCAAAATAATATAGTGAGTACATATATTGTCATGGCCGCAAAAGACCACTTCGACATGACATTAATTATTAAAACAAAGATTTGTTAAATAAATTATTCATGCAAATTTATAATCAAGAACAATGAAGATAAAAGTAAAAATTGTTACCTGTAGTCATCTGAAAGAAATAAGATAAAGAGCAAGTGAAAGAATTTGCACTGCAAATTTTCCTCTTTGAATAAAATCTTTATTCATAAAGAGATTTTCTTCTAAAAATATTATTAAATGGATGATCATTTTTATAGCTCCATTTTTTTTAGCACAAATAATCGATACTTTTTTTTTAACCTTCCCTCAGGGAGTTCAGAGGCAACCATGTTAAAAAAATATATTTTCTACGACTTGTCATCAACCGAATACAGAACGTCACATTATTTGAAACAGAACAAAATTAGTTATCCGCATACAGGACCAGTAGGATCTCAAATAAAATTCACTCATCGCGTCTCCATTGTGGAACTGCAAAAACCTTTGCCGTACTTAGAAGATATTGTATAGGCCGTCAACTATCACGTTCTAAAAAAAGAAATATTTTCTTCATATCGTACTTTAGATGTACGCATTTTGTACATTTTTCACAGCAGCAAGCCAAGCGATTACTTTTGAATGTGAATTTTAAAATTAAATGAATAAGGACTAATAAAATATTTCTTAAATTGAATTAAAATATGGCAGTGGTTGTAAGAACCACAACAGTGAGAATAATAAAAAGTGAAAATTATATCAAAAAGCCAAGATCGTTATCGTGCTATTCTTTCAATAGCTGCGAAATGTCACCAGGAATTTCCTTCAAAACTTTTAATAATGACGTAGATATATTAATGTAATTTGAGTCAGCTAATGTTGCATTTTGTGAATTGTTATTAAATCAAGGGAAGTTTTGAAAGTGCACTGTAATTTAGTCAGTGGCATGGCATATACTGATGGTTATATTCCAAATAGTGCAATGTTTAAACAAAGTACTTCGGTTGCAGATGACAGCCATTTTGTTTAAGTGAAATACGTCGTATTTTTGATCGAATAAATGCATCGCGGTTCAAGATTTTTATGTAAACGTTGTATATATTGGAATATAATATCACCTTTTAAGACACTGACCATCTTTCTTATTATATCCTATATATATGTATATATCGTATAATAATAATATCAAACTATATATACAAACTATATATATATATCAAACTATAAAACCTTTACGACAACATTGAGAATATTATAAATCACACATTAACGCTTGTTGAATTTATGTTTAATTTCTTCATTAAAATAATTTGAAGCCAACACAAAGCGAAATATTTGATGAACTATTTATAATATTAAGACAATAAATTAAATAAAAGCGATAAAAATTAGAATTGTTAAACTGTAATTTATTTTTCATAACTTGGAACACGTGTTTCTAACTGAAAGAAAAATGTTCTCCAAATTATTGATAATAAAATGATAATGAAATGAGAGCGATCAAAATTTAGAATGAATGCGCAAAATGTTCCTAAAATTTAGGTGACCCCTCCAAAGTGGACCAACATCACCAGCTGTGATTTCGAGAATTTGGAAAATGTTTGTCAAAGTCTTATAAGCCTGTTTTGCAGTGCCTGAGGAGAACAATCTTCTTGAGCAACTTTGTGGTAATTAAGTTGTCAGTTGCAGAGTGGACTAACCCTTGATCCACTCTTGCAATGGCAACTATATATCGAAGTTCTTTGGACCATCTGTTAAACTGGCTTTATCATTTGAATAGTTTCGAAATTAATAAAATTCATTATACAGCCAATAGATGGCATGACATATAATAATATATATAACATTTCAAACTCCCTTTTCACAAAAATATGGTTAGCCCTGGTTAGCTCTGGTTCTGAACGATTGGTCTGGTTCTCTGTGAATGAGAAATCATTCAAAGAAAAAATAATCTCATCTTATTCCTTAATCTATATTGTGAAACATTATTTAAAGATGTTTTTAATAAAATCCATGTATAATGTTTTTATTGTGTATTTATAGAGCTATGAAATTCTAGGCAAAACGCCCAAAATATACGTAACCCTATCGTGTCCGTCAGGGAAAACCATTCGCCATGTTTCCTTTCATAAACGTTCCTGATATTATGAGATACTTGCTTAATAGATTTCATTGAACAATGCATTCAAAGTTTAAAAATTTGAATCTACATATTTACTCATATCTTAAATTTATGTACTTTATTTTTATAAAGGGGCGTTAGGTTAATGTACAATGCGTAATGAGATTGTACATAACTTCATAGAAAAAATAATAGTCGTTACTCTGTTGCATTATTAATTCAAATCATAAAACATTAAAATATCTAAACACCAGAGCTTATTTGCAATTGTTTAAAATTTTCATTAAATTTCATTCAGTTTAAAATAATAAGTCTTAGAACATTATATACTGTTGAAAACATTGAAAGAATGTTATTAATTTTTATGTGTCTTTCTGAGTTCTTTATGTTTTCTAGCAGAAACCATGAATGCATAATTTAATTTCCGGTCTGTGTGTATACAAGTAAGTACTCCTACAGACATAACCTGAAATCGATTAATGCAAATCACTTTTACAATGCCCCAGAAAAAAGCAATCTGCATTAAAAAACTCTTTTAAACATTGTGCAAAAAATATATAAATTTCTGAATATGTCATTATTTTAATATGTGTTATAAGACTTGAAGTTGAAACTCGCAAATTGTAAATCAACATTCAGGTTTTCTTGTACGTCACATTCTTTTCTATGAATACTTAAAATTGTTTTTTTTGTATATTTTTGTGTTCGGTATCATTGTATTACTGAAATTAACAAAACTAATTTAGTAAATTAGTAGAATGTATTTTAGAAAGTTAATAGAAACTATTTTAGTAAATTGATAGAAACTAATTCAGTAAATATTTTCAAAATAATGTACAGAATTAATGTTTTAAAAACTTCAATATTTAATATTAATTGCAAAATTTTAAAGAAAGCATATGCATCTATTTTACTACATTTATTAATTATTTTACCAAGCCGAAAAATAAAATTAAAGCTTTCAAAAACAGAAACTTATGTAAGATTGAAAATAGTTTTGACAAATAGTTGCCCTCTGAAATATGCTCTATGCTTTTAATATTTCAAGTTTTCTTGGCAAACAAAACACTTGAAAGAAAACGTTTTCCTACAAAAAATGTATATTACTACTATTTATTATTTTTATTATTTGTACTTTCACAATAACATGAAGAGTAAGAAATTTCTTGCGATCTGTAGAGCTTCGTACTTCGACATTTCATACTATTGTCATGTTTAATTCTAGTTAAATCGTAATCATTTTATAAATATCTTTAAAAAAGAGCAGATGTTTTACATTCAAGAAACATATGTTAGCACATAACTCATTATTTTTTGCATTTATATTATTAAGCCAAGATTTACGTAAAAAAAAATAAAGAAAGAATAAAACTTCTATTGGAAAAGAAGTGTGACATTAAAAAAAAATGAAGATCGTATTACAACTGGGGTTCAATAGCAGAAATAACCTGTATATGAGAATTTTCTCCTCCATTGTAGTTAGTGGTGCCATGTTCTTTACCGCAATAACACTTATTGCTTTTAGGGTGCCCTATCTTGTTCCTTAACGTATTGTATACATTTAAAAGAATTTCAACATTTTGTATAAATATATGCAATTTGAAATTTATCAAATCAGAATGCGACCATTAGCAAGTATGAAAGAATATCTATGGTGTAGCACAGGGAAAGAAAAACAACGCAATTTTCTGCAACTTCTCTTTTTAGGATAAATGGTAGTATTAAGAATCAGGCATTTTTATTTGGAAACGTGAATGCTTAAAATAGTAAAATTACTTTTTTGGTTTTACTCTATTTATATTTGGCAACCCCCCTTCCCCCCCCCCCCACACACACATCTCCTATTGATTTCAATTATTTGTATGTGTGCAAATGAAAACTCTGCTATTTGTGGTCACATTTCCTAAGGTTTAGAGATATAGTTTCTAATTCTATATATATCGCTTAGGTCGCTTCCAGGTACCGTAACGTGTAGCGCACACGCATTTTTTCTGTATCTATATATCTCATTAATGTCTGAACTAACTCAATTCAGAAGTTATTTGTACCTAAACGGACCACTCCGTATATATAAATGATTCGTAACTCCTGGGCAAAACTTTAAGAGATGATAGAACACGCCTAGACAAGCTTAAAACACCAGACAACGCATGGTCATAACTCAAGCAATGAAGCGGTACAGTTCGCTTTCTAAGTGTGGAAAGCACTATGTTTTCTACAAAGTTACATGGATTGCATGTAAATGATTGCTGATTTTATTTATGCGGAATTGTGTTATTAACTAGGATGGTAATATAATTGAAAGTTAGAAGAAAAATAAAGAAATGATAAAGTAAGCAGCTCATGACAATGGGGGTAAGGGCGATATCTTAAATTAGATCAAATTACTTTCAGAAAATTTGAGCGTGAATCGGAACTCTTGGGAAAAACTTTAAGGGATTATAGAACACATCTGAGCAAGCTATATTCGCTATATTCACTATCGGAAGGGGCGAACCGCTAGATACTGCTGTCAGGAAACACACAAAGCGCTGGTTTTCCCTCACATCTTAATTTCTACCGTGGATTTAAAAATGGATGGCTGCGTTTATTAATCAAGAAAAGGCAGACATGCATTTCATGCTGCGGTTGTGAATGTTCTGAAAGTTCTAATCACTTAGTAAACAGGTTTCTGTCCTCAATCATAAAGCTCCCTGTAGCTGCTTGAGTTATGACCATCCATTGTATGATGTTGTGAAGTTCTCTAGGCGTGTTCTATCATCCTTTAAAGTTTTTCCCAGATGTTCTGAATAACACTGTTTATATATGTATAGATAAGATTGCAGAAACTAGATAAATAAGGCCATACATTATATAAACATTTCAATCAGAAGTCTTAGATTACACTCTATTAAAATCTAATATTGTATATACTATTTATTAATTTGAATTTTCATACATGGTATCTGTAATGCACAGCATTCAAAGTAAATCAAATAAAGAGCAAATGCCATGTCAAATTACTCACATCAGTGTTAAAATGAAGATTTCATTCGAAATAAATAAAATTTAATTAATGCAATATTTTACCCCTATCAAAATGATAAAACTATTAAAAAATCATTTATTGATGATACATCAACATAAGTAAGATAATCAATATTCATATTTTAATAAATTAAAAAAGATAATTAAATGTGTTTAAAGCATATATATATACGAACTCCTTACTTAGATATTGCTAAATTAGTCAATTATTTAAACAAATATTATTTTGAATATCTCATTAAAGGGAGTTTTAATTTTTATAAACATATACATCACAAGTACATAATTTTCATAATCTACTTCTGTGACGCATTAACTACAGAGTTAAGCTTTACAGTCCAAGTAAATTGTTTCTGTGTCTATTTACATTTACATTTAAATATAAAATGCTAATGCAATTAATTACATACACCTCTCTATATTACGATTATCAGACACTATGCACACATTATTATTAGAACATTATACACAGAATGGCATTGAAGAATATGTGTAACTTTAATCGTTTTCAATTATAATAATTTTAATAATCGAACATTGTATTGTTTACACCAGTTTATGTAAATTTTGTGCTGTAAGTATTATTATATAACATATTCTAAACTTTTTATTCATTTAACTGCAAATCTCTGTATATACAACATAGCATGTTTTATATTTTATTTATTATTTCAAACGTACGATAATGTTAACTTGTGATGGTGTATATGTATCGGAACCTAAGCTTGTTGTGAAAAGGAAAAACAGTAATTGTTTCGTATTTAATACATATAATGAAACTAAATTTGCTGTATTTTATTTTTTTAAATTTTTAAAATGCAGAAGGATTTATTAAAAAATATTTCAATATTGTAAAAGGTTCTTTTTTATAATATTACATATTTTTTTACTTAGTGTAACTTGATTTTTTGTAAACACATAAATTAAATGTTTTTTTTCTGTAATTTGCATCTGTAAAATTTGAATATTTCCTTTTACCAGATTAAAAACATTTTTGTTTAAAATCTGCATAACAATATCAAATCAATGCCACTGTTTTCTAAACTAATCTATATAGTAAAAAATATTAAGCTAAATAATAAATGTTTACTTAGTAGTCTATACCTAACATTATAAGCTTAATAGGCATGCTTCATAAACAATTTTAATATATCAATTCTTACTTTGCAGAAGATATTATTATTGTATTTTTTCGCAATAAGTACGCATGATTTTAATAACTCATTGCGATAATTATAAAAAAATGCATTTTAAGCATGAATGTATTTTTTTAACAAAAAATATATTTTGTCATTTTTTTAAAAATTGTTAGAATATGTACACTTAATATGTATACTACTTAACCTAGAAAATAAACCGATTTTTCACTAAATCTATAATTTCTTTCTTTTTTGTTTAAATAAGTATTTTTATTCTGTTGTAGTCGTAAGTCATCAATGAATCGTTATGCAAGTAATAAAGATAGTTACGTAAATTGGCTTACGAAAACAGAAAAAGAGCATTCGTTGAACAGTTACAACCTTCATATTATAAACATGTTAGCACCCTAATTTCTTTCAATATCATAACTCGCTTTATATGTCGTTAACGTTTTGCCTAATAATAATTTTAAATTTTACTCTGGAAATAAAAGCAGAAAAGAAAAACAGATCTTACAAAATATATTTTCTATGTTTCTCTTAAGTTTGTTTTGAGATTATCAAAAGTACTTAGAAATGAAAAAATAAGTTATCAATGTTTACATAGAAACTCAATTTTGCTTGTATATAAATTTCAAAATATTAATTACATGAAGTTGAAGTTGTCATTAAATCGATATACGTGAAATAGAAATAGCTATGCAATTCCACTTATAGATATATTTAATTAAATGAAGTAACTGCATATTTAGAATTATGCAATATAGAATATATTATTCCATAATAAATCCCATACTAACAATTGGTTGAGGCATTATACAGGGTGGCTAGTGGTCAGGGAAAAATAAAGTAAAAAAAAGTGATAAACACCAGTATATTCTTATAGAAAAATTTATGTTGATTATTCGATCAAATAATCAATTTGAATTTTTCTATAAGAATATACTGGTTGTTATCATTTTTTTTACTGTATTTTTCCCTGACCACTAGCCACCCTGTTATAGTTGGTTTCACAATTTTTAGGGCGATATTGTTAATCCAAGTTCATAAGTAAGATACATTTCCTGGTTGAAAGAAAGTATACAAAATCAATAATTTATTCGCAAATGATTGTATTAAAACAATATTGTAGCAAATGACTGACAATAACGTGTACTTGTAAATGGTATTCTTGAATTAGGATCTGAGGACCATCTACAGATATAAAGTTGAAGTAAATGTTAAATTTTCAACATCAACCAAGTTTGAAAGAATAATTTTTAATTCTAGGTTGCAATGTTTTCCCAAATGCAAAATGTCAAATGCCTGAAACAAAATTACTCTTACCTGTCATGGATTCAAATAGACAATTATTTAAGGATTGCCTGTAACTGTAACATAGTTTGACTTTCATGCGACACCGAAGATGGGTTCATGAACTTCATTTGTGTAACCAAAATAAGAATGTAAATTGTTTACTGACATTTAAACATGTATTTTATTTTAGAGACAGCAATCACTGATGATTCTTGGAATTCAAGGCAATACATTTCGGTAAGTTTTGGTCATTAGAAAAGGCTTTTTTTATGTCCTTCTTAGACTCAGGGCAAATTTTTAAATTATAAGTTATAAGAAAAAAAAATGTATAAAAAGATTAATTCCTTATTTTAATACTACACTGCTCCTTGTAGAAAAAATGCTAAAGGCTATATCGAAAGTACCGTATTTACTCGTATATGTTGAGCCCTTTATTCAATATTTCTGGTTTATAAAAGTACACTGCTAAAAATCCACACCACACTGTCCAGTCATTCAACTGTTTTAATAGATAACGATTACTTGACCATAATTTCAAGTGTTTCATTGATCGGAATAGAGATAAATTGCGGTTATGTAACCGTCTTTTATAAAATTTAAATGACTGGATAATTTGCTGCAGCTTCTTAACAGTAAAGGGAGTACTAAAATACTCTATTTTTTTATTATTAATTTTTTTCGAAGGGAAACATGTAAGACAAATAGAAATGGCATTGTATAAGATGACTATAACATTTTAATAAATGAATAATTAATATTAAACAAAATAAAAAGTTAAAATTTCAGTGCAAATTCCACACTCTTGAAGGAAAATGGTTTGTTCCAGGCAATCTAGAAAACGCGAAGAGACAACAACTCAACTTAACTATTAGTTTTTCACTGATGATGACCGAGTAAATTTCGGTTGAAAACTTTTCGATTTTTAAAAAGGACTTTAATGTGCTTTTAAATGTTTTTATGTATGTTTTTACGCACCTTCAAGCAATATATTTACATTTAGTTGTATCTTTATGAATTTTAATTAAACAAAATATTTAACAGTTTCGAAAGTTCATAGATAAATTTTGAACTAGGAAAAAAATATATATATTTTTTAGTTTTTTGGATAATTCTACAATAAAATATGGAAAAAAAAAACATTTCATGTTTTGAAGCATGAAAACACTTTAGCATCTTCTATGAGAGGCAATTCGCAGATTCACAGCTAAAAAAAACCTTTTAATTAATTTTCTTGGCGGATATTACTGTTTACACTAATACCAATTGAGTGTTTCATAGAATCCGAATTTTCCCCAATCTGCCATTTTACTGATTTATGCAACAAAATATTATACCATGAGCAAAAAATTTTCAGAAGTAATAAATCCGCACATATGTATCATATTATTGATGATATTGCCTTATTGGAATGATATAATACCATCTGCACGCAGTTGTGATGCAGTTTAAAGAAAGACATTGCGGGGGAAATATAATCAATTTTATTCTAAATAACCAAGCTGAAATATTCAAAAATTAAGCTGTGAGGATACATGCGTTTTTATTATCTCAAATTGAGCACCGAAGCAACTGTACATTGCGCCATGGCGGAAAATTAGTTTCTCCTTTTATTATCGCATCAGTTGTGATAACTTAAAGCGCTTATCCACCTGGTGCCGGCACACCACTCGTACCACCCTTTCTGCGACTCTTCTTATGTTATCTCATATTTTTGATGCAAAAAGTATGCGGATGTTTCTTTTTTCACCAAATTTGTATTTCGAAAGTACGGGGTGCGTAAAATATGCGCGTGCAGACTTACGCGAGTGAACATTGCATGTTTCTACCATCTCCATTAGAAATCTAATTTGAATCACTTGGTATATTGGATAAATAGTGTAATTTTTTTAATTAAAAAAACAGGAAAATCTTAAGTTCGATATTAACTGGTTAATTTTAGTGAAATGTAAGACATCTAATCGAAATTTCCGTGCAGATCATGTACAGCACAAAATATTAAATATGAAGATAATGCCAAATTTTTTGTCAAGTACGTCTAACATGTAACGGTGTCTTTTGCGTACTTAATTCACTAAGAAACTATAAACCTCTATTCAGTATCGAATCTTTACATAACCAGAACTTATGAAAATGAGTGTCGCATCAAAATACTGTTTGCATAAGACAGTATGGCAATGCGTCGAATCAGTATGCAAAGACGCAATTATGATGGATATTGACAGAATGTATAAATCTTAAAATTAAATATATATGACTAAGATAATGTTTAACTTTATCAAATTAAGAAAACAGTGGGCTTCATTTCCCAGCTAATGCTTGCAGAAGGATTGTTCCTTCATTCCGTATCCCAATGAAGCGCATAATAAAATGAAATATTTTGTCGTATATTGCTTGCATAAGCTGTATTTCAACTGAAAACCTTCCGTGGAGTGAGCATAAATTGCAAGTATATTATAAATACACTTATAAATATACATAAATTTTTAAATATTTTAAATAAAAAATATATATAATTTACTTATAATTAATAAAAATGTTTTAATTTAAAGGGAATGTTACAGTTAAGTTTAAAGCCTCACATTAAACTGAAAGATTAATTTTAATACTTATAGTGATTCAATTCCTCCAATTAATTTTTGCATTATCTTGATCCTCAATTGGAAAGACAATACTAATAAATGGACTCTTTTCTTCTAAAAAATATTTCAATTTAGAAATTCTATTCATATTGTAAAATTAATCATTAATTTTCTTTGAACTCTTCTATTAATAGCTAAAATTAGTCTTTTATCATTGAGTACTTTCTTTTGTATTTCAGTATTTTGAATGACAGAAAATGTCCGAGAACTTAGATGCATTAAATAAAAACCTTTAAGGACAAATCGTTTTTTATGATCAAATTATTTGTTATTATCTTTATAATAACCTTCGTCTCAAAACCAATACAATCAGAAAATGTTAGATTTTTAATACTATTATAGTTGTTGTTTCGGAAAAATATTTATTATATTTTATTCATAAAGTATTTTTGTTATTACATTTTTTGTTTATTGTTGTACATTCTTATTTACAAATATATATATATATATATATATATAAACATATGTTACGGTGAAACACCGAAATCTGGAGAATGCCGACTTTCACCGGTGAATGTCAACAAACACATCGTCGCTTGGTGTATGCCCGAAATATTTGCTAAATACCCTTATTTCTGACTTACACCGGTAAATGTCGACATTCACCATGCACTAATGGTGAATGTTGAACATGTCCGAGATTTATGTTTTTTTCTCCGTAATTCAGTCGCGATAAATATTTCGCCTCTCTTTCTGAGAGGAATGACTAAGAACTTAAAACACACAGTACATTCAAAATGAGAAAGGAAAATAATAGAAGTTAAAAACTTACTTAATTATACAGTACATTCAAAATCAGAAAGGAAAATAATAGAAGTTAAAAACATACTTAATT
Organism: Maratus michaelseni; assembly: GCA_963931845.1. Taxonomy (NCBI): domain Eukaryota; kingdom Metazoa; phylum Arthropoda; class Arachnida; order Araneae; family Salticidae; genus Maratus; species Maratus michaelseni. The sequence goes on from OZ007591.1 coordinate 177,533,267, forward strand.
ATACAGTACTTTCTAAATGAGAAAATCAAATAATAGCAATAAAAAACTTACTAAATTACGTGATTCAAATCTAACTACTGCAAGGGAGAAAGAGATTCAAGCTCCTCTCTTTTCGATGTTCCACCAGAGCATATCTGTGATTGTCGACATACACCGGTGAGGGTCCGAATGTACAAGAATGTAATGAAATATTCGATCTTTCACCGACGTATTTGGTGTTTGTTAACATTCACCGGTGAAAGTCGACATTCTCCAATTTCGGTCTTTCAAGGTAACATATATATATATATATATATATATATATTTAAATGGTTGAAAGTTGAAAAATACCTGTACATGAATTTTGAAACCGATTTGGGAAAGTTTTTAGAAATTACTATTTAAAACAATTGTCTATGAGATGAAATTGGTTCACTAGAAATTTTACTAATATCCACCTTTAAAAACTCATATTATCCCGCATAAAACAAAGAATTTATGCAATAAAAGTTAAATTTTTGTACAATATCAATTCATTTCAATTACTGAAAGTGATTAAAATAGAATTCTTAAGTGGTTTCAATAATAATCCATCAATGCTTCTTATTACTAATACAATGCCATATAATTCAGAAAAACACATTCCTTTTATATCCAAAAACATTGCCAAATTCCACGAATGCATCTTTATAAATATACCCCTATATCGTTATACAGGGAAAATTAGTGTAACAACGCATACCTTGTTATTAATTGCGTCTTGAAAATAGAATTTTTAACAGAAGTTAATGTAACGTTGCGTACATACTCAGCACTTATCCTTATTTTATATATATAATTATTTCATCTATAATAGCATAATTAGTTCTCTTTTCAGAAATGATTATTTCTGAAAAAAGCCAGTCGAGTCATCCGGCTTTACTCCATCGGTGGGATGAAACCGCTTGGGTAAGTTTAGACTTCATTTTTAAAAGGAACAATATAATTAATTTTAAAACTTTAACTAAGGAACTAAAAAATAATATTTCAATTATAATTCTAATGATTTAATATTTAAAGACAAAATGATAATAAGCTGCATTAAAATTTGAGAAATCTAATGAATTATTTGACTTTATATAAATCTAATCATTCTTGTGAATTATGTATATTTCACGACATTTTCTTTAAACGTTATTTACAGGCTCTTCAATTATTTATTTTTTTAAATTTTTTATTCCACGCATGGTTGAGCGGATGAATGCAAGTAAAATTTGTATACGCACTATATTTATAAAATTATCAACATACAACTTCGGGGCAAGAGCTGTGACATACATTGATTTTGAACATGGAGGGTGCAAAACAAACAGGTCATTGGTTACATAACATTTTTCGGTCGGAGCATGTTCACAGTCCGTATACCGAAAGACTGACTGAAAAAAAAAAACTGTAAAACATCAAAACCCTTTGAATGTTGTATAAACCATTATACGAATTTACATTTTTTTGTATTTGACTGCCATTAAATAATTAATTTTTATTCTCCAAATTACAAATTTTTCATCATAAGCATGCATTTTAAATGATTGGATACATTCTCGTTGATATTTTTTATATACACCCTGCCATTAAAATATCACATACTTAACATATAGGGAATGCTGTGTATTTATGTATATTTTTAAAAAGGTATTTAATTATTTATACTGTGTTTAAAAAACATGAACTTTAATATAATTTAAAATATATATAACATAAAATATATCTATGTTTAAATTCAAACATGCAACATTAGTCTAATTTCTGAAGCATTTCATTCAATTATGAGATTGGTTTGTTAAATTGCAATTTCGCGTAAAATTTCTCACTATAAATATCTGTTCAAATTTGTAATATTTATGCGAGCAATTTGTGTGCAACGTGATAAATGGCCATCGAGTTTGAAGTAAATTGTTTCATAACTGATTACGCATGGTCTTCACACAAATTCTCAATTGACTAATGTGATGTGAATTATATTTAATCATTTATTATAATTATAATCCTATTTTCTGCATTATATAACTACAGTCTTGTATTTGTTGATTGATCTTTTAATTTAACGTAATGCTGAAAGACCAAATATTAAACGAGGACAGAATGATCCACAATTCATCTTTTATTTTCTACCACAAGTCTGGAATTTATTTATACTGAATCGAAACACCCTCATATCGCTGTTTTTAAATTTATTTCCTTAATAATATCATTTTTTTCAAATACGATATTCATCAGTACTGCGGATTCCTTTGACCCAATATTGTCTTCTTTTTTTTCCAATATTTTCTGTCCAATGCTTATCAGTCCTTTTGTATTCTTTCTTTTTAAATTTTTTTTCATTCTCTTTCGCTTCTTTGTACTAGATGATTTTCATTCCATAATAATTATCCTTCTTTAATATCTCCTTATTCATTCTTTCTTTAAATTTCTGTCGTATGTCAATATTTTTCGTCTATGTGCTTAGTTTTGTCTTCCTTTATTTTAATAATTTTTCGATTTTCTGTTTCTTCGTTTGTTTCCATTTGATATATACTTGCAGTTCTACTCCAGTAGTTCTTCTCTTTCCCCCCGCCTTTTTACCACCCCCAAAAACCCTTCTTTTTCATTGCTGTTGTAGTCTTTTATTTCTATCTTTTGGGCATGCTACTGTCCATCTAAACATTAAATGTAGTTCTTTTGTTTTTCCTAATTATGTTCTTAGCTCTAAGTTTGGATTTAAAACTACTGAAATTTCCTTATCTAGAATATTCTTTTATGTATTTCTTTAACAGATGTTCCGTTTTTCACTACTATTGAATCCAGATATTTAGATGCTTCTTACTCTTGTTATTTCATTTCGACCTGTAATAATACAGAGTGTCTCATTTATTTTGCAACCCGCGTAAACGCGAAGCAAATGAACAACACGAGTGCACGCGCACACTCTTTGCGCAGATAGCGGTGTGGAGGGGCTTGCGAGAAACACTACCAACGCGCTAGAAAACCGCACGAGACACTTCAGTGCTAAGGAGAACGAAGTGAAAGGTAGTTTTGCGTCATGGTGCTATGTGCAGAAAAACGCGCGTGTATTATTGAAAATTATTTTCGAACGTTTTCGTACAAAAGAGTCAAGGAACGATATGAAAACAAGTTTCCAGACTAGGTGGTACCGAATAAAAGCACAATTAAGCTAATCGTGGACCATTTTCAAACAGAATGGACTGTGGAACCGAAACGAAAGAACCGTCTGTTGTTTGTCCTAACTGACCACAAAATGAAGGAAATTGAGACGAAAATCAAGGAGAAACCGGCCACATCAGTAAGAAACTTAGCTTTACAAACAAACATTCACCGAGCCACTGCATACCGCGCCTTGAAACGATTGAAAGTGCACGCTTATGGCGCCACATTGGTGCAGGAATTGAAGGCACCTGATCCAGCTCATCGTCTCAACTTTTGTCGCTGGTTAAAAACTTTTGCTCGAAAACATGGCATTGGTGTTTTAGCATCGGAAACATGGCATTGGTGTTTTAGCATCGGAAACATGGCATTGGTGTTTTAGCATCGGAAACATGGCATTGGTGTTCCGTGAATCGGTAACCTCAAGTACTGAACTGAAAACTGGCATTACGGAAGAGATAAACGCCATTACACTAAACACATTACAGAATGTGTCTCGAAACCTCCTCAAACGGTCCCAGATATGTAAAGATGAAGACGGTGGTCACTTCCATCACCTTTTGTAGTCGTTTAAGCACTTCTGTAAAATAAAAATTAATGTTTGTACATTGTTCTTTTTTTGGGGTTGCAAAATAAATGAGACACTCTGTATATTCTTTTATTCCTACTGAATATATGTATTCTGTTTCCTTGTAGTTCATTTTTAATCCCTATTTTACTGAAAAATATGTGTATCTTTGTAAATATATAAAGGATAATATCAAAGGAAAAGTTTTCGAAATTATTCCGTTTTGATATTTATTACTATTTTCATGTAAGTAAAATTATCCAGCTTAATCGCGCTGGTTTTTTTTTATTTTTAATTTGAATGCACAGTCTTTTATATAAGTAACAATATATCCTTAATTATTAAACAATATTTAGCACAAAAATATATTTTATTAGTAATAGATTGCCCAATTTGACAACATAATTAGAAATATTTTCCCAGCATTTGAACGTTTACATATTACCCATATATACTTTTAATATTTCGCAACTTCATTGTTAATATTCAAAATGTCTCACCAACCTTTCTACAATACTTATTTCATTGCAAATACTTCCAATGGAAAACCAATCTAAACGGATATTGGTGTTTCATTGGGTGAATTTCTGATAAATTCAATATTGATAAAGTATTGGGTGCAAATGCCACAAATATAACCGATTTGTGTTAGCTACTACGTCCATTTTACAATTAATTGATTAACTCTCACTTACACAAATTCTGTTAAACACATTTAAAAGAAAATAGTTAAATATTTCGTGTTTTTTCTATTTCATCAACAGTTTAAAAATACCATAGCCCGAGTGAGACTTTGTAAACGCTTTTTACATTCTATTTATATATATATATTATTTCGTATTTAAATTCATCTATTGTTTCTGGAAACATTCCATACTAAGAGAAATTAAAAATATTTTATAATAAAGAATAATACGAGTACATTCCAAACATATATTAATAATCAGATATTAAAAATCCTTCATTTGATTATACATTTACTTAATATTGGATTCTTAAATCAAAATATAGCAGACGAATTGACTTTCTAAAACGCTTTCCAATCTTATACAATTGATGAAAGCCATTAGTGCATAATGCGATATTAATGGCCATTAAATTTGTAATAATTTATTTTATAACTGTTTAGGCATGGTTCTCACACTAATGCTCAATTGACTAACGTCATGTTGAGAGTATTTAATAATTTGATTTATAGTAACACTGTTTCCTCAATACAACTTTAATGTTAGATATATATTAACTTTATCATTAAACTTAATGTATGAACCGAAATAGAAAAGTGCATAAGTTATATTTTGAAAACCCTATTCTATGCTAGTACAACTAAAAAAACCATTTGTGTAAGAACGAAACTTATCTAATTACGATAATTTTAATTTTCTGAATGTTCACTGCCTATTGGCAATAAAAAACAGAAATTAATTTGATTTTTATGAGTCTGTTTTTGTAGTTAAAAAAAATAAATTATATATTTGCATTTGGTATGCATTTAATCCTTTTAAAAGCAAGTCCTTTTGTTGTCGTGTGTTGAAATCTCACCAACATTTTTGAACAATTCGATTTTGAAAATTTAATAAAAAATCAATTTATTTTCCTTTTTAACATACAAGAGCAAAGTTTTATTAAAATATTTTGAGGGTTTTGATTAAAATTAAATAGTATAAGTAATATAACATTAATATTGCCCTTCAAAAGCGTAAAGAGGAAATCATATCTGAATACAATCTTGGAAAGTAAGGCTTTATTACAAGTATATTTCGAAAAGGTACTTGAATTTTTATTTCGGTGCATAGATTTGTGTTTTTGTAGAATAAAAATTCTGCTTTTTTAAATGAAACTACATTTAAAAACAAAATATACTTTTAATCCAATTACATCAAAATTTAAATTTGACACATGCTTGCGTGAAACATATATATAAAGCAAATAATATCCAACTGCTGTTATTTCAATAACTATTGGTGACAAACAGTTTTGTTATAAATTATAAATACGAGCAGGGAAGACCGAGCTATGCTCGGTCAAAATTAAATTTGAGTTCAAATATGACCCATGACCAAAATGACCCATTAATTGAATTTTCTCGAACATGCGACTTAGCTCAACAGTCTTCCCGTGCCCGAAAACCATGGGATGCAAAATTTAGTGTAAATTGAGCCGCTTTTTAGATCTTGACCCACAATGACCCAGAAATGACCCACTAATCAAATTTTCTCGGACATGTGACCTAGCCCAATGATTTTATCGTGCTCGAAACTCGTAGGACACAAAATGTAATCAAAATCGTTAGAGCCGTTTTTTAGATAAAATTAATTTGACCCGCGTTGACCCAAAAATGACCCACTAATCGAAAATTCTCGAACATGTAACCCAGCCCAATAGTCTTCTCGTGCCCGAAAATGGTCGGATACAAAATTTCGTCAAAATCGTTTGAACCGTTTTTTAGATACAATTAGCTTAACCATGACCCAAAATGACCCACTAACAGAATTATCTCGAACATGTGACCTAGCCCAACAGTCTTCTAGTGCCCGAAAACCATAGGATGCAAAATTTAGTGTAAATTGAGCCGCTTTTTTATCTTGACCCACAATGACCCAGAAATGACCCAGTAATCGAATTTTCTCGGACATGTGACCTAGCTCAATGATTTTATAGTGCTCGAAACTCGTAGGACACAAAATTTAATCAAAATCATTAGAGCCGTTTTTAGATAAAATTAATTTGACCCGCTTTGACCCAAAAATGACCCACTAATCGAAAGTTCTCGAACATGTGACCCAGCACAATAGTCTTCTCTTGCCCGAAAACCATGGGATGCAAAATTTAGTGTAATTTGAGCCGCTTTTTAGATCTTTACCCACAATGACCCAGAAATGACCCACTAATCGAATTTTTTCAGACATGTGACCTAGCCCAATGATTTTATCGTGCTCGAAACTCGTAGGACACAAAATGTAATCAAAATCGTTAGAGCCAATTTTTAGATAAAATTATTTTGACCCGCGTTGACCAAAGAATGACCCACTAATCGAAAGTTCTCGAACATGTGACCCAACCCAATAGTCTTCTCGTGCCCGAAAATGGTCGGATACAAAATTTCGTCAAAATCGTTTGAACCGTTTTTTAGATACAATTAGCTAGACCATGACCCAAAATTACCCAAAATGACCCACTAATCGAATTTTCTCGAACATGTGACCTAGCCCAATGGTTTTCTGATGCCCCAGAACGGTAGAAAACGAAATTTCGTAAAAATCGTTAGAGCCATTTTTAAGATAAAATTTGCATATATATATATATATATATATATAACCACACACAAGATTTGCTCGTATTAGAATATATGATATTCCATTAATAGTCATATAAGCAGCTTTATTCTTATATAATATTTTTAATTGCAATTACCAAAAAGCAAATATGAAATTCTATGGAATCCTTCATAATCAAGTCTGAACATTTAACATATTATAATGCAGTAAAATTTGTGAAGAGAAGAAAATAAGAGTAAATTGCATTCTTACAGCTATAAATAGAATGTTGAAACAGATTCACAGAATAAATAAATCAAAATGTAAAAAAAAAGACAAGCAATATTGACCAAGTACTAAGCATAGATTATGGAGCACGTTCCAACACATTTAGAATACTGTAATAAAACTTCACCGTTTACAAAGCTGAAAGATGATTTCTGAGTAAACAATTGGAAAGTGCATAATACATTTGAAAACACAATTTCAGCAATTATCATCTATCCTATTTCTTTTGCGATCCCCTGAATATGCTATATCGACTTGATATATAATACATAGCATGCAAACATTTACTTCCGTTAGAGAATACTTAACAGTGTTGAAAATTCCAGTGCAGAAATTTCCGTCAATAAGCCGAAACGTACTCGAATTCTTTTGTGAATACCTGTATATGATCTATGAAATTTATGCACACTAAGTAATATGCAAAGAATGACCTACATTTAAAAACGCATACCACAGTAGGCTGTGCACCTCCATAAATTATTGTCCACAGATAGTACCGTAACGTAATTCTCTTGTGTGTCTCTGTAAATGAACGATAAATGCTATGAAATATATATTCTGTTGTAATCATCCTGTAGTGCACGTCTGTGATTTATATCAATTTCAATATATTTCGAAAAATTCAACATCATATATATACACTCTAACGATTTTGCCTCATAGTGGCGTTTTTTGAATGCCCTTCTAAACGAAGTATAAATACTATGCATTTCATTTCCAATACCGAACAAGCCATGGTGAACTTGCATAACATCTATAAATTACATGCTAAACCGAATATATTTACTAGAGTTAGAGAAAGGATTGATGGTCAACCAGACGGGTTGAGGAAGAAATAAAATATTTTTAAATTGATTGAAAAATGTGCATCAGTATGTATTTTGTATTCCTTTAGAATATTAAAATATCATTTATAACCCAACAGTAAAATTCAGATAATAAATTAGCATTTTATGCCCAAAATGAAATGAAATGAATTGTTAAATAGTATCTTCAAAATAAATAGTGCCACCATTTAAAATCTAATTTGCAAATGTGTTTGATAATCCCAAATTGTACAGCATAAAAAAAGAACATTGTGTATACCATTAAAAAATTATTGAAGTTTACTAAAGCAAAAATTAAACAAAATTCACCAAATATAAAATGTGAATCGGCGCCTAACTTCTATAAATGCTTTATGATCTTTCGTAAATACTTTATGAGTAAATGGGAGAAAAACCCAAATCTCAAAAAAAGAAAAAAAAAAGAAATTTCGTTTTAGAAAAAGATAAGCTTTGTCAAAATAGAGTTTTGAGATGAAAGTAAATCCCCATTTAATCGAAAATTCTTATTTTGTAACATTTATACAGTTATATTATACTTCTTAATCCGTTATAATAATCATTAAATTTTAATCAACATTTAAAGGTTTCATAGAATTGTCTACGACCTCTTGATCGTATGCAAAAAAATAAAAATAAACGTAATTACGTTCACATGTATAAATCCAATCACTTTACAGCTCTTTAAGGTGGTTCTCAAATTCCCTACTCAGCAACGGTAAACTTTCTGACACATTTTCTGATACATTTTTAAACGTAGATACATACAAATGGCAGTACAGATACATACTACTGAAGCAATTTAGGATCGAAATGTGTTTTCGATTTTTTGATAAATAAATAAATTATTGAGTTAGAAATGATAGTTGTCACGTGACGACCGTTTTTTCTCTTTTTTCGCACTGTCTCTTTGGGAATTCAGTTCAAACCGCCAACTTTGACAGTATTTATTGAAATATCATTTGATATACCAAAAAATAGAAAATGCTATTAGATTTCAAAGTTTCTGAATAAGAACACCTGTCAATTTTATGCGTTTCCGAACAAAAATGGATTCCAAATTGTGTCTGAAAGCAGCTCATTTGGATTTGAGAACAGTATTAAGAACTTACCCAAAGAGAAAACTCTTTAAGAACTTTTATCGAAATCTCGGGAATGAGAAGTATTTTTACTCAAAATCTCGGCCATGAGAGCCCATAATTTGTAGTAATTCTTATTTATAATCCTACTGCTCCTTAAGTATTTACTTAACTTATAACGATGAAATGATTATACTTCTTCAAACTAAGTTTAAACAGCCTTTATTACTTAATCAACTAAACAAAGGCAACGATGATATTATTCAATAATATAATGTATTTTTACACATTAACTTCAATTCACCTAGAATTGCTCGATAATTTCTTTATTTTACATATATCGGATCATGCATCTTCATATTTTTATACCAAACTATAGAACAACAACTTATTTCTCGCTCTCTTTTTATCTATCACGAGTCTTGTAATAATCTTGCGATTTCACGCATCTATTAATAAAATCATTGGGTTTGTATTATTGTGGCTATTGATGCATAGATGTGTATTATTATTATTATTATTTTTTATACGTGTTTCCGTTTTTATCTTTTTTTTCTGTGTTCATATTTCAAAATTATTTACCCAGTTTCTACCTGTATTATCAGGGTACAGGCAGAGACAAAGATTTTTAGAATTAGAAATTGGAAAGAGAAATATAAAAATGAAGCCAAATAAAAGAACTACTGAAGATTGATAAAAAATAATATATTAATAAAAGTTTTCGTTTACGATATAAATATAACGTAAACAATGAAACTTCTTATCTCAACCTGTTAAAATATTTTTTTAAGCCATGCGCATATTTATGTGTTTATAACATACTTGTTATAAAAATATAAATATATAAAAATGAAAAATATAAATAGTTTTATTGAATATGTGTATATGTGTTATTATTTTTCTGCTTACATAAAAGGAAATTTTCACGTAAGAAAATTTAATAGTGCAGTTTTGAAAATAATTTAAAATTGTTTATGTATTACAGTATATGTGTATATGTAGTATGTTTCCAATAATGTATGTCAATAATTAATTCAAACATTTTTCATGTCTGCAACAAAACGTAAAATATGAATGTTTATTGCTTTTCCTAATGTTTCAGTTGCATTAACGCTATTAACTAAATCACCGTATTTCGAAAGCGAATAAATGCATTTAAAATTAACAGTTCATTATGTAATTATCTCAACGAAGTAAATGACAATTTAAATTACTCTAAAGAGATAAACGTGTAGATACAGAGTATGGAAATACTTCAGATTTGGAATATTTAATGTTCGCATAATGTATATCTACAAATTACAATCTTCAAAAGCATAATGTTGCAAAGAAAATACATAAATAAAGCTTAAGTAGTCTCTTTAAAAAGTGTATCGCTCCAAAATATCCGAAATTACATATTCGTGTATGCATATGAAGCCACTGTTCTTAAATGACAAACAATTTTTGGTACTCTTTTCACATTTAAGTTACATTTAGCATTTTCTGAGAGTACATTTAGCATTTCATTAGATCACATTTAGCATTAAGTTTAAACTGCAAAACATAACCAGAAAAGAATGTAATGTTCTACTTACATTTCCTGAAACTTATCCTGAAAAATATTGAATTATTATCTGCAATCGAAACGAAACTATACTAATACCACATTTATGTCATTTTTGTTACATTTTTAGTGGTTAGAACGCATATCAGATGACTAAAGTGCATGGATGTAGCAATACATTTAATGGAACATGGAACAGTTGCCCTGGCAGTAATTTTCCCATTGTTGAAAAATAACCCAGTTGCCTTGACTTCAAATAGATCAATTGTTCTTCAAAATAGGTTATAAATTTAAACTAGAGGGAAAAATGTAGAGAAAATTCGTTACAAATTTCACATTGGCAATAGTATAAAAATATCATGGCAATAATGTTCTGATTTAAGTTAAGAAAAAAATCTTTTTAACTTAAAATAGAAAAATCGGTCATGGATATGGGTCATGGATAAAATTGAATTTATACTAGACGCAGCATCCACATTGTGTAGGAATCTTAAAAGTATGTGAAATTCGATAATTCCGCGATTACGAAATCGCACGTGTGTGCGTTTCATACCGATGAATATAACAAAAAAAAAAAGCAGCGTCGTTTTATATTAATTTGAAATGTACGGGAAATTCTTTAATGACAAAATTCCTAAAACTAATGCGTGTACGTTTCATGCCCATAACAACAACGACAAAGATGTTGCAACATCGGTTTGTAGAAATCTCAAATATATGATAAAATCTGTAAAACAAAGGTCACTAAAGCGCATTTATGATCTATTTGTGCACATGAAAATACTGGATGCAGAAACCTAACTTCGTTGTATTGGACTCAGAAAAGTACATGGAATTAGGTGATGCTGCAAACACTAAAACGCATGTATGTGTAATTCACTCTCATAAAAAGAAAACAAAACAAAAACATTACCGGAATCAGCAATCTCGTTGTAATGCATATCAAATCACATACATCTGAAATTAACATGAAATTCGGTAATGCCACGATCAATATAAAATTAATTGTTACTAAATATAAACTTCTAATAAGGAAAAAACTCGTTTTTCTGTCCACTGCCAGACCTGACCTTTTTTCTTTAAATTACATGGCAATTGACCTATACCTATTTTATGAATCTCAGTGCAGCTCAATTTTATTAATTTAATTTTTATTTAATTGTTATTTTATAAACAGTTGTAATTAAAAAAATAAATCATTTCACATTATTTTTTTTAACATTTAGTTAAATTAATAAAAATTAAATAATTACTGAATAACTATTGCAACATTTATATTAGTAAAACAATGTCTATTTTTCACTGCTTTACAGACTTGTTTATGAAAAAAACTTTTGATACTTAGCAATTTCTGAAACTCTGTAGTTGTTTCCTATAACTTAGCAATTGATGCAAAATGATATGTTTTTGTAATTTTAAGCAGTTCATAAAAAATCACACCTTTCTGGACACCTCTATATAATAAAACAAAGTGCAACCATGCCGGTTCCGACCACTCTGGTTTGCGAATTGACCATAGCTAAACACCATGTCAGGCTTAATGAAAATCATATGCTAACATATGACTAAGTGATAATTTCTTCTACTTGAAATCATATTTGTCCAACATATTTTTGTATAAAACATGTATATCATATCGAGTTATAATGTTTTAAGTTTTAAATTAAACAGATTAAGTATCAGATTACCAGATGTAAACAAACGATTACTGTTGCCATTCAGAAACACAAATCCCAAAACTAGAAAAACATGAATGACTCTGTGAACGCTTCATTAAAATATACGATTATGCTCTTAAAATATTTGTAAAAACATATTAAAGTATTTAAATATTTTAGAGGATTTTTTAAATTTATTTCTGTAAGTATTTGTTTTCTGTAAGCACTTTTACTTACCCATCATACGTAGTATAGGGTAAATCTGGTAATCGTTTTAAAAATCGGAAAATATTTTTTAACGGATTTACACGTTTAAGACACTAGAGATTCCGAAAAACTTATTTTTAGAAAAAAAAATTGCCATCCGTCTGTCTGTGTCTGTGTATGTCTGTGTGTCTGTGTGCCTGTAAACGCTCTATCACCCAAACAAAATTAAGATAGAGACTTGAAATTTGGTATGTACTTACTATGTAATAATGAGAAGAAGCTTATTGAATTTCAGAAACCTCGATTGTCCGAAACAATTTCTTTCGAATTCGCGAAATATTCGTTCTGATAAAAGTATATAAAATTTTTCGAAATTGTTTATTTTAAGAATTAAATATAAAAGATAATAAAAAAAAACAAATTTTGCATAAAGAATGAAGTCGATCGGGTAATTAGTTGCCGAGATATTTATAATCCTATTTTCTACACTATTTTCCAATGTATTTCATTCAAATTTCAATTCAAATATATATTTAATTGAAAATAAAACACTTAATCCGACGCAGTAAACTGTTAATTAATATGATTATTAATTTTGAAGTTATAAGGATGTTTCTTTTACGCAATTCAGTAATAGAGCATTTAAAGTCTATGACGTCATCAAGCCACTATTTTAACCAGTAATTTACACATTTTTTATTTTCATATTTTATATTAAGCATATCCTTGATGAGTAAGTATTACGGTGGACCCCCAACGACTAGTTTTCAGAAATAATGGTGGTAGCTTTCATAGAGAGACTTTGCGATGATCCACCAGTATTTTACATTTCGTTCCTAAATACTGTTCTGCCGCCATCTATTGGCAATAAATATAAACGAAGCAATACGAAACGAATGAACTGTTGAAAAACATATTTTATATAAAATATTAATAAAGTTGTAAAATAATATAAATGTATATAAGCATATTTTTAAAAAAAAAAAAAAATCAAGACATACTGATTTATTTTAAGATCAAGTTTTAAAAGCTTCTGCTTCATATTATTTCTTTCTTAAAATTTTAGTTTGGTTACATCAATTTTTATGAGCTTAGCTTATATCCAATTAAATTCTGGAATTTTGCTTGCATTATAAAATGAATATTTCTTATGAGCATATTTTCATATAAAACATGTATATCAACATTTCTGTAAACAGTTTATTCTGTAAACATTGTTTTTAGAAATAGCTGTGTTAGATTTCATAGGAAGGCTTTGCGTATTGTTTTGCACCATCTATGGACAATTAATATAAACGAAGGATCTTCTTCTTGGAAAAAAAATATTATATAACATAATAATAAAGTTGTAAAATAATATAAAATGTGTATAAGTATATTTTTAAATAAGAAAAATTCAGGACGTATTGATTTATTTCAAGACCAACATTTAATAAAAGCTTCAGCTTAATATAATTTCTTTCTTGAAATTTTATTTTGGTTAAATCAAATTTTAATGGCCTAGCTTATATCCAATTAAATTCTGAATTTTTTCTTACATTTTAAAATGAATATTTCTTCTGAAACGAAATTAAAATATAAGGAATATATAGTACCGCGTATATCATATGTTAATTGTATCAATGTAGATCAAATTTTGATTTTTAGCATAGTTTCATTTAAACCTAACTTTGTAGTGAAAAAAAAATAAAAATTTAATAAGAGAATGTGAAAAGATATTTGTCAGTCATAGTAATGCATTTAATAATTTCCTTTTACTTATAAAATAAAATAAGATGATTTTTAATGATCAAAATTTATTGTAGATTTTTCAGGCATATTTTTAATATAAGACAAAATATGGCTTTAATTTGAGGTATACTTTTAAAAGTTTAAGTTATATAATCTACTGTCATTGTTGTATTAATTTTAACTATTTCTTCATTACTGGAAAACTTTGTTTTTTCTGTCATTTTAAACAGGATGTTTTCCTACTGTGAATTAAGAAGCTAATATACACAAACAAGCAATTTTCTTCTCTTTTTATTTCTTTCTGCTATATATTTGCTTCTTCATTGCTGGAAAACATTGTTCTTCAAGAAATATTAAAATTCAACTATAATATACTATTAATTTAAAGAATTTCAAACGAACAAAATTTTTATATTTTGTGCAATCGTTAAACCATTTCAGAATTTGCATTTAATTATTCTTATGTAACCAAACAATGAGCTGTGATTCAAGCTCTTTAGAAACTCATTAATATTTTATTTTTCAAAAACTTTCGCACATGGATTATTTAAAAAAAAAATATTTTTGAATGTTTTGTCCAGCCGTTGAACTTTTTCAGAAATTTAATATTGAGTCAAAATATCCTCATAATTTGCATTTGTAGAAATCATTTGCCATTCATAAAATGTACTTTTCTACAATACAGACTTTTTATAACAAAATCTTCATGCTGTTTTTTTGTATGAAGTCTTATGAAAATAAAACGCAGATCAACTTTTAACGTTGTCATTTTTGACGGGGGTTATATACTAGTGCGCTGTAAGCGCTTTCATATTGTCAATTATTCTTATTAGTTTTTTTTTTCAAATTTTAAGTGAAAAACACAATTTTTACCCACCGTCCTTGAACGGGCTTTTACACTAGTTTCCAACATTTGAGACATCATATTACTATTGTAATTACTTCCCCTTTTTTATCTTTTTAAATTGTAACTATAAATGGAAAAAAGGCATTACCATATTCAACGATTACATAACTGCTACGTTAATGTTCTGAATAAACTATTCAATTATCATTGTATCAGATAAACTATTGAGTGCTCATATAAGAAAAATCTTTTTCGCATAAATTGCAGCCAGTTGTGCAAAGAGAAAAAGCAAGATCACAATTACTTATTACTGCATATTCCTCTTTACTTTTCACTTTCCATATATGCTCTAATGTTTTCTTTTTGCTGTCACTAGCTTGCTTTTTTTTCGAGTTGCGGGGTCGTTTCGCTCTTTATTTTCTTACTTTTACACCCGTGTTGAGGCACCTTAGGCAAAATTATTGCAACAAAGGTCAATTAATCACAACTCGTGCTTTGAAACATAATTTTGGTTTGATTTGTGAAAATATTTCCTACGCTAAATATGTTTTTTAGATTTCCTTTATAACAATAGAAAGCGGCAGTTAAACTCATTAAAGTTTACTAAGATATAAAAATTGCGTTTTCATATCAGCTGAAAGTCTCTCAGATTTTAAAAGATCAAATTCTTCACTCTAATAGATCCATTAAAATGTCAAACACCAAAATGCGAATATTTGAAAACAACTCTAGTTTAAAACGGGTCATTATTCTCCGCTTTCACTTTCGGTAGATGAAACAGACGTTCAATTCCATTACGTCAAAGGATTAATTTGACATTTAAAGCAATATATATATATATATATATATATATATATATATATATATATGTTATGAATTTTGTATATATCTGTAAATATTCCATTTGTTTAAATTTTATTGTGAAAATTGCAGTATTATTAATGTATTTCCTATTGAGCATCATGTAACTCAATGCTAAAGGCCTCAGATGGTTTGCAAGGAAAACAACCTTACACCCTCATCTTTATAATGGAAGTCTATGGCAAAATCGCCAAGGAATGGGTTTATCGCCAAGTTGGCGATGGTTTTGGCGACTTATTTTTGTCGCCAAATTTGGCGATATATCGCCAAATGTCGCCAAGTTGGCGACGGATTTGGCGTCTTTTTTTGCAACCACCCCCCCTTATACCTGTACATTGGGATCCTTTCTCGCTTAGGTTCTCTATCGAAAGTTAAAGCACTTTCTGGTAATTTCTAGCATCTGAAGGCTCTGGAAAATTCTACAGTTATCTTTAAAGCCTATATAAGGGACCTCCACCAGTTCAGTTCAGTTAGTTCTCTGTTGACTGCGATTGAATTCACACGAGAGCTTTGCATTGAGACGGTGTTTCTCTGCGCGATTTCGTATTTACTACGCTATATTGAACGCATTGTTCTGTATGAAATTTTGCTGTGCTTTTATTGGATTTGAAGATTACTGAATATCTTGTAATTTTCAGAAGATATTTGTGATCGTATTGCACTGTTTATAGTGAATAAAGCCTTTTTATTGTTCTTATATATTGGCATCAGTCCTTTCGAACCCCGAGCTCACAACATTTGGTGTCAGGAGTGGGGTTGAATGCCGATCACCAGAGCAATGGAGGAGCAACTGAAACAATTATTGGAGAAATTAGTTGCGAATCAGGCTGAGATGTCGACCAACCTTGGCAAGATGAAAGAAGAAATGAAGAAGGATATGTCAGCGATGGATGAGAAAATGACTGCAAACCAGGCTGAAATGAAGGAAATGTCGGAAGAAATGAAGAAGGATATGTCAACCAACCTTGGTGAGTTGAAAGAATTAATAGATAATAAAATAACATCTTTAAATGAAAGAATTGACAGCGTGGAAACAAATTTGAAGGAAGATTTCTGGAAATAGAGGGAAAAGTTCAAAAGACAGCCAATACCGTAGAAGAAAGGATAAAGAGTATAGAAAAGGAGTTGGAAAATGTGAAGAAACAAAAGAACTGCCGAAAACTATCCCGAAGATGTCAAGTATCAAGCTATGCTTCCCCGGGCCTCTATTAAACTCTCGACCTATGACGGAAAATCCTCATGGCCAGTTTTTAAGACACAATTTGGGATCGTAGCGGACGCCAATGGATGGGATTCCCAGACAAAGGCTTGCCAGTTAGCTGCTTCTCTACGAGCTGATGCTGCCGACGTCCTACAGACTTTGCCTGCAAATGTACCGCTGGATTTTGAAACGCTCGTCAGTGCCTTAGAATTGCGCTTTGGCGAGAAATGCATGAAGGAATATAGCAGACTCCAGCTCAAATCTCGACAGCAGAAATCCGCTGAATCCCTGCAAGAGCTTGCTACGGATGTCGAGAGACTTTCCCATCTTGCTTATCCTGACTGCCCGACTGAAACTAGAGAAAGTTTAGCTCTGCAACATTTTATTGATGGTGTGCGTGACCCTGAGATCCAGACAGCACTCCGGATTGCAGATCTCAATGATTTAAAAGGGGCTTTGGTTTACGCTCTGAAATTCGAGGCAGCCCAGCAAGCTACTAGGAAAGATCGACACTTTGTGCGAGCAGCCAACCTGCCTGAGACGTCGGATAGAGCTGTGGAGTGCTTACAGCAGCAGATGAATGACATAATGAGACAGATGAACTCCTTAATGGCCAACAAACCTTACAGGAAGATCAAGTGCTGGAAATGCGGTGGAGAAGCCCATATCCAAATCGACTGCCCAAGACGACCCAGCACCGAAGGTAATAGCTCACCCGCTAACGGAGGAGCAAGAAAACTGATTATTGACCATCTTGCGGGGCGGAGGTTTCCAGATCTTAACCCTCTAAGCGTGTAGAACGTAATATTCCGTTCACTAAGCTCCAGGTTTCACTGCAATATATGCAATGTTTAAGATAATGTAATTCTATAGATTTAATGAATTTTCAAAACATTGAAGAATGATTAACACTCTCAAGGGTTACATTCATATTTGTAATTAAGTTTTATTTATAATGCTGAAAGAATCATATTTTTTTAGCATTTAAAAGAAAATGCAGAGAAAACAACATTACAATTTTACCTTTTTTCAAAACGCTCAGAGGGTTAAGAAGCCTCATTTTCAAGTATGTGAAATTTCTGCAAGAAGTTGCGGCGAGAACGGAGTTTTTCTAGTCGGAAGTGTGAATGATTTGCCCTGTAATATGATCATCGATACAGGAGCCAATGTGACCATCATTCGGAAAAATCTAGCTCAGCGGCTGAAAGAAAAACTCTCCTGGACCCCGCCACGTGTAATCCTTCAAACTGTGACAGGAGATAAGATCGACATATTTGGAAGAATCACACTGGAAATAAAGTTTGGGAACGCCGCTTACCATCATACAGTCTATGTGGCCGATATTTCAGACCCTTTCATACTCGGACTGTACTTTTTAAAAGAGCATGGATTTACACTGGATTTTAAGAAGAATGAGTTACGGTCTGCTCAAGAAGATGACACTATTTTCAAACTTGGAAATGAGTCCGGGTCTATTCAACGGATCACAGCCAAGGCAGATGTTATCATCCCTCCTCGGACCGAAATGATGATACCTGGATTAACTGAGAACGAAAGTAGTTTTCAATGTGGCTTGGTTGGATATCCTGAGAAGAGCCCAAAAGGAGTGCTAATGGCATCAGCGCTGGTAGATCTGTCGAGAGATGTGACACCCGTGAGGATGGCGAATGTAAGTGAAAAGTCTAAAATTATCCAGAAGGGTGAAGTGCTTGCTACCTGTGCTCCAGTCACCTGTGTTTGCAAAGACCCGAGCTTGACGTTGTCGGAGCCGCCTACAAGTTTAACACCTGAAATTGGACGAAATGAGAATTTATCTCCTGAGCAGAGACATGCCGCAGAAAGACTGTTCCAGGAATTTAAGGATGTGTTTTCACAAAACGAGAATGATATAGGTCGCACTTCTCTGACACGTCATAGAATTGATACTGCCGACCATCCACCGATTAAACAGCATCCAAGACGCTT
Source organism: Maratus michaelseni (assembly GCA_963931845.1). Classification (NCBI taxonomy): domain Eukaryota; kingdom Metazoa; phylum Arthropoda; class Arachnida; order Araneae; family Salticidae; genus Maratus; species Maratus michaelseni. Next base: position 177,552,458 of record OZ007591.1, read on the forward strand.
GCAATTCGCAAAACAAGAAGAGGTTTCTAAGCTCTTACAAGAGATGCAGAATAATGACATCATCGAACCGTCATAAAGTCCGTGGGCCTCTCCCATCGTGTTGGTCCGAAAGAAAGATGGCTCCAGAAGGTTTTGTGTGGATTATCGAAAACTTAACGATATCACGAAGAAGGACAGCTATCCGCTACCAAGAATAGACGACACGCTAGATACTCTTTCAGGACATAAATGGTTTTCCACACTGGATTTGAAGAGTGGATATTGGCAGGTAGAGATCCATCCTGATGACAAAGAGAAGACTGCATTTACTACTGGACAAGGACTTTGGCAATTTAAAGTTATGCCGTTCGGGCTCTGCAATGCTCCAGCAACGTTCGAGCGCCTCATGGAGACAGTGTTAAAAGGCCTGACTTTTGAAGCTTGTCTCATCTACCTAGATGACGTCATCATTGGTGGCCGCACGTTTGAAGAACATCTTGGAAATTTTCGAAAAGTGTTAACGAAGCTAACAGCGGCGAATTTAAAGCTGAACCCTCTGAAATGCAAGTTCTTCCAACGCGAAGTAAATTATTTAGGACACATCATCTCAGCTGAAGGTGTTCGAACAGATCCTGAAAAAGTGTCTGCAGTAAAGAACTGGAAGCGTCCGGAAAACGTCCATCAGTTGCAAAGCTTTCTGGGACTATGCACTTATTACAGAAAGTTTGTACAGGGGTTCTCCAACATCGCAAGACCCTTGCATAGGCTCACTGAAAGCAAGCAGAAGTTTCTATGGACACAAGAATGCGAGAATTCCTTCCAGCAGCTGAAAGAAGCTCTCACATCCTCTCCAGTCCTAACCTATCCACACCCCGACAAACAATTCATTGTGGACACGGATGCTAGTCATGAAAGTGTCGGTGCTGTACTTTCCCAAGAAATAGATGGCCACGAACGAGTCGTAGCATACTGGAGCAAATGTTTATCCAAACCAGAGCGGAATTATTACGTCACTCGTAAGGAGTTATTAGCTATAGTAAAAGCATAGAACACTTCCATCACTATCTCTATGGCAGGAAATTTCTCCTTCGTACTGATCACGCATTCCTAACTTGGCTGATGAATTTTAAGAACCCAGAGGGCCAAGTAGCCAGATGGATACAACGACTCCAGGAATACGACTTTGACATCATCGCATGGAAATGCTGATGCCTTATCAAGAAGACCGTGTCCCGAAAGTTGTCGCTATTGTTCCAGAGCGGAGAACAAGTATAATCCCGAACATGTCATACGCCAGACGAAGACTTCACTATCAACGCCACCAGATCCCTGGAGTGATGAGAAGATTCGAGAAGATCAAATGGCAGACTCTGACATCAAACCAATCTTGGAGTTATTAGAATCGTCAAGCACGAAGCCCAGTTGGAAAGACATCTCGACTTACAGTCCTACGACAAAGCAATATTGGGCTCTTTGGAACTCCCTCCACGTCAAGAATGGTGTCCTGTTACGAAAATTTGAATCGGAAGATGGGAAAACATCTCGGTGGCAGTTGGTACTTCCTCGATCTCGAATCCCAGAGGTCCTCGAAGAATTACATGGCAGTCCCACTGGTGGCCATTTTGGAGTCATGAAAACATTACACAGAGTCCGAGAGCGCTTCTTCTGGGGAAAAGCGAGAGCTGACGTCGAACAATGGTGCAAATCTTGCGATGCATGTGCAGCTCGGAAAGGACCAAAGAAACGTAGCCGAGGAAGACTACATCTCTACAATGTAGGAGCACCTTTTGAACGCATCGCCCTTGACATCCTAGGTCCTCTGCCAAGAAGTGCTGATGGCAACAAATACCTCCTTGTTGTCATGGACTATTTCACAAAATAGCCTGAAGTTTTTGCCATCCCTGATCAAGAAGCTTCTACGGTTGCGGATGCCTTGGTACACCAGTGGACATCAAGGTATGGAGTCCCTCTCCAAATGCATTCGGACCAGGGGAGAAATTTTATCTCTGCTGTGATTGAGGGTCTCTGTCAACTTCTCGGAATGGACAAAACTAGGACGACGCCGTTACATCCACAGTCGGATGGCATGGTTGAGAGATTTAATCGTACCATCCTCAACAATCTCTCACTGCTAGTCTCAAGAAACCAACAAGACTGGGACCAAAAACTTCACTTGTTTCTTCTCGCCTATCGCAGCGCCGTCCATGAAACAACCGGCTATTCCCCGTCTCAGATGCTTTTCGGTCGTGATCTTCGTCTACCTTGTGATCTGATTTTTGGTCGCCCTCCAGATGCGCCTTCATCGCCAGAGGGATACGTGCAGAATCTCCAGGCACGATTTGAAGACGTCCACAACTTGGCTCGAGAGCGGATCAATATACAGACGGAGAAGATGAAGACCAGGTACGACACGAAAGCCACGGGACATCAATTCAAAGAAGGTGAGAAGGTTTGGTTTTATAATCCGACTCGACGTAAAGGACTTTCTCCCAAACTGCAATCGCACTGGGACGGTCCTTATACAGTCCTAAACAGACTGAACGATGTCGTAATTCGGATCCGAAAGTCACCAAGTTCGAAGCCTAGAGTCGTTCATTACGACAGGCTGGCTCCATACTATGGCCATAGTACTTAGTTCATTGATTGTAAATAGTGTAATGTAAATAATGTAAATTAGTATGACCATGGTCTTGTATATAAGTTAATGTAAAAATTTCTTTTGCTTAGCATTATCATTATTAATGTTATTATTATTTAAATACTTGTATGTAATGATGTCTATGCTTTAATTTAATTTAATTGTTTTTTTTTAAATAAGTGTATATTTTGTATAATTCAGCATTATGAATGTGTTTAATGGTTATTTTGCATGTTTGCTTTAAGTGTTTTGAATAGTATAGCATTTGTTGGCAACAGGTTTGCTTTCCGATCAAAGGTTGAACTGCCCGGGACGTGCAGTCCTTGAGAGGGGGCAATGTTATGAATTTTGTATATATCTGTAAATATTCCATTTGTTTAAATTTATTTTATTTTATTGTGAAAATTGCAGTATTATTAATGTATTTCCTATTGAGCATCATGTAACTCAATGCTAAAGGCCTCAGATGGTTTGCAAGGAAAACAACCTTACACCCTCATCTTTATAATGGAAGTCTATGGCAAAATCGCCAAGGAATGGGTTTATCGCCAAGTTGGCGATGGTTTTGGCGACTTATTTTTGTCGCCAAATTTGGCGATATATCGCCAAATGTCGCCAAGTTGGTGACGGATTTGGCGACATTTTGTGCAACCACCCCCCCTTATAACTGTACATTGGGATCCTTTCTCGCTTAGGTTCTCTATCGAAAGTTAAAGCACTTTCTGGTAATTTCTAGCATCTGAAGGCTCTGGAAAATTCTACAGTTATCTTTAAAGCCTATATAAGGGACCTCCACCAGTTCAGTTCAGTTAGTTCTCTGTTGACTGCGATTGAATTCACACGAGAGGCTTTGCATTGAGACGGTGTTTCTCTGCGCGATTTCGTATTTACTACGCTATATTGAACGCATTGTTCTGTATGAAATTTTGCTGTGCTTTTATTGGATTTGAAGATTGCTGAATATCTTGTAATTTTCAGAAGATATTTGTGATCGTATTGCACTGTTTATAGTGAATAAAGCCTTTTTATTGTTCTTATATATTGGCATCAGTCCTTTCGAACCCCGAGCTCACAACAATATATATATATATTCAATTCTATATTTCCGGATTATAACAAACATTTAAAGATTGTTGATAAATAACGCTGTGTACTGCGATGGAAAATTCTTCTGGAAAAAATGTCTGAAATTCAGTAACATGTTTTATCTTGAAATGTGAATGTTTGATGATGCGTTGATATATTCGATTATTGTGTTAAATCATTAATCTATTTAAGCATTATCCTGCTCAACCGTTAAGACGTTTTTAAATATATTTTATTAATTTAGAAAAATACTACATAATTAAAAAGAAACGAATTAATAAATTAATTAATTTTACAAACTTATATTAAAGATAAAAACATAATTTTTGTCGGAGCAAAGCTCCGGTTTCCCATGAAAAATTACACTTTTGTGTACGCGATAGCGGCCAAAATATTTGCCGCATTGATACCAAAATTGGACTGGAAGTCGGTAGTGGTAAAATCTCGCCGGGGATTGAAAAACAGAAATATTCGTCAACTCTAACGCCCGGAATCGTCTGCTCTAGAATTTTCCATTTCCCCATAGAGATAACATTGCGATTGTTTGAATTAAATAAAAGAAAATTGAAATAATTTATATTGTTGCCATTTTTTATCATGAAAAACTTTTGAATTAAATAAAAAGAAAATTGAAATAATTTATATTGTTGCCATTTTTTATCATGAAAAACTTTTGAATTAAATAAAAAGAAAATTGAAATAATTTATATTGTTGCCATTTTTTATCATGAGAAACTTATTTAAAAAACAATATACTCAGAAACAACCTTTTAGTAAAAGCTCTTAATCTCGGTCCCATATATTTTACTTTTATATATTTTACATATATTTTACTTTTCTGAAATAAGGACCCTATACATTTTTATCTTAAAACACGTGCAATGAAGTTTAAATCGTATTAAGCACATGAATTTAGTTTTTTTTAAAAATCGAACTCAGCATTTGGTGTAATTAAACGTTTTGTTTCCATTTCAAAATATTTTTTTTTTTTTCATTCAAGCTTATTGTATAAAAGAAGTATGAGAGTAAATCAGTTTATTTTGATATAGTCCAGCCAATCCAGGATAAATATATATATATATATATATATATATATATATTAAGAAACATTTTATATATGAAAGGATTATTTTGAATTTATTATATAGAATTTGCAAGGATGCCAGTTAAGAGAAAGCAATCAGCTGAAATGAGAAGAATTGCGAATCGTAATTCAATGCGGAGAAGTCGCACAAGTTAGTTACCTTCAGATTTTTTGCCGATTACTGGTATACTGACAACTCAAATGAATGAAGCAATCAGGTTTGATAGAGAAGTATCGCAAATCACCTATGTGTCCTGTAATACATGTCACAGAGCTTTCCCTGATATCATATTAAATACTGCTGGCATCTGCCAGACATGCAAGTGTAGAGACGGTGCTTTCAACTTTTCTGCCACTAATTCGATGGACCCAGGTCCAGTTCCTAATTGTCTCAAAGATATGAGCTACATTTAACAAATGATGATCGCTCAAATACATCCAGTGGTTTCTCTTTACCGTATACGCGGCTCACAGTATGGATACAGCGGAAATGTAATCAGCTTTAAACAAAATATTGAGAGTTTTATTTCGCGCCTGCCTGTCAATCCTTCAGATATGACTTCAACTGTGTTAGTGACAAAAAATACTTTATCAGGATGTGCAGAGTTTTCTGTTCGCTCACAACGCCTTCTAGAATCACGCAGATGGCTTAAAGCTCACAATCCTTATTATTCAAATATCACAATTGATGAAGATTTGATCGCTACATTACCTGAGAATGGTGACGTATCTCAAATGTTACCAACAGCAACCAATATTACTGAGGATATTGATACTTTGAAAGAGGAAATAAGGCGCGAGTCATTTAGACCACTACTTGAACCGGTAGATCAAAACAACTTAATAAATGACGCAATTCGTGTGCCTCACCCTTCATTAAATTCACAGCCTATCAACGAATTTCAAGAAGAGGGTTACATAGCACGTGCTTTTCCTTATCTTTTTCCACATGGTGCAGCTGACTTACGACAACCTCGTCAAAAAGCAGTCTCTCCTGATGAGTATTTTAAGTTCCTAATGAAGTATGAAGATGGGCGATTTGCTAAAGACCCCCGATTTCGCTACTTTGCCATGAATTCAATTATTCGGTGGCAGTCTTTGGCTAAAGGGCGTTTTTTCGTTAGCGAAATAGGTTCAGCAATAAGACGGTAGAGCAGATGCGTGATATTCTGAATAGGCAACCAGAAATGGCAAAACACATTATGATTTATGCTAGCAAATTAAGATCCACAAAAGGATACTGGCGTGCACGTTGTGGGGACCTCCTTTCCATGGTAGGACAAATTGGAGCACCAACAATTTTTTTTACACTGTCTGCAGCTGATTATCACTAGCCTGATCTTTTCAGACTTTTAGAGCCTAACAGAGATCCAAATGAGCTGACTGATACAGAACGCAGACAATTAATGCACGACAACTCTCTGTTGACTGGTTGGCTCTTTCAAAAACGTTGTGATATATTTTTGAGAAAAATCTTGACGCCGTTGTTTTTAATAGACGACTACTGGGTTCGTTTCGAACGGCAGTGGCGTGGAAGTCCTCACATGCATGGATTGCTGTGGTTAAGAGGGGCGCCAAACATGGAAACACTAGACATGACTAACGCTGAAAATGTAGCAGCCGTAACAGCATATTTTGAAAAACTATGCAGTGCTGTTAATCCTGACAAGGACGTCCTCGTAAATGATATACACCGCTGTCGAGTTCGCTTTTCAGACATTTCCAGTGAAGATCGTGAAAAAGATCTCGCTCAGCTCTTAAATCAAGTCCAACGTCACACAAGACATGGAGATTATTGCCTAAGGAAAAAAAGAGGTACAAATAGTTATAGCTGCAGATTTGGTTTTCCTAAAGCAGAGTGCGACTCTCCAAAGCTTCAAGTAGAAAATGGAATAATTAGCTTTTTGCCAAAAAGAAACGATTCTGAAATGAATACCTTCAATTGCTTCGTGTCACAAGTTTGGAGAGCTAACACGGATTTCTGTCCTATTACATCAAAGGATGCGGTTTTGCATTACATTGCCAAATATGCCTCAAAATCAGAAACAGCTTCTGTTCCTTACAAGGAATTGTTATCTGAGATTTTAAATAAGATGAACGAAACAAATCCAGCGGTTCAAGCAGTCCAAAAACTTATTTTGTCTTCTGTTTCTGAAAGGGATTACTCAGCCCAAGAGGTAGTACACATATTAATGGGATGGCCAATGTATCACAGTAGTCGGGAAGTAGTTACAATACGGCTTCATGATAAGAACTGGGAAGAAATCAACTTTTCAAGCGACGAAAGACCATCAAAAAGCATGCTTCAGAAATATTGCGCGCGGCCAGAGAAACTTATTTCCTGCACGCTTCTTAAGTTTGCAAAATCTTTCTCAGTAAGAGGAGTCGATTATCACCAAAGAAGAAAAGATGCAGTTGTCAGAGTTTTTCCTCTTACATCACTCAACCACGACCCAACTCTAGCCGAAGAATACTAGAGGCAACAAGTATTACTCGATTATCCTTGGAGAGGTAATTCTGACTCTTTATTGCAAGAAGGCCTGCCGTCTGCGTATCACTATTGGGAGGAAGCATTCAATGATCTAAATATTCATGCACACGAAGAAATAAATTTTCCTGCTGTTGGCAGCACACATGAGACAGAAATCCTGCAAGAAGAATATCGCGAGATTGATCCATATATGGCAGCAGCTGCCATAGTTCCTGTGCAGACAAACGAGGATACTTTGGGGCAACGCGTGATTGATCATGCATGTGAGTGGAAAAGTGAGAGTTACAAGTACCCTGATCGCAATTTAACTTCATTTTTAAATTACTGTAAAGAACAACAACTTATAGTGCATCAAAATTACGATACGCCTGAGATCAGATTTACAGATGAGCAGCAAAAAATACTTCACTTATGCACGCAACAGCTTTCGTCTTTGCAATCAAGATTTATAAATTACCCTAAACATACTTTTATTATTGGGAAAGCTGGAGCTGGAAAAAGTACGGTAATAAAAGAAATTCGTAAAAGAGTTACCGAGCAGTTAGGACCGGAAGCTATTATGGTTTTGGCTCCAACAGGTGCTGCTGCAATTAATGTCGAGGGCAAAACAATTCACTCTGCACCAAAAGTACCAACATGTTTTAAATCGTTTGCTGATTTAGGAAGTAAAGCAGCAAGAAATCTACAGCTCAGCATGAATCCAGTTTCATTTCTCATTATTGACGAATTTTCAATGATCGGATGCCGTCTGATGGCTGCACTTGAGCAAAGATGTCGCGAAGGTAAACCAGACAGCATTGAACCTTTTGGAGGCTTATTTGTTTACCTGATTGGAGATATTAGGCAGCTACAGCCTGTAAAAGACACACCTCTATATAGGAGACATTCTATAAAAGACATTTTGGCTTTACTTGGACAAACAGTTCTTAAGATGTTTGAAAAATGTTTCACCTTAACAAAGTCAATGAGACAAAGCGACGATCAGCAAATACAGTTTAGAGAGACTCTTGATTCGCTTTCCGTAGGCGAAGTTACAGGCGACCAATACGCATCCCTTATTCAACGACGTAAAGCTGTACAGCCTCCGGCTGAACTTGAAAGATTTCAAGATGCCATACGCCTTTTTCCCATAAACAAGCAAGCTGAAGAACATAATCAAGAAGTATTTCGTAAATCAAAATGGCCAGTGGCAAGAATATTAGCAAACCACAATAATCAAATAGCAAGATGGAGTGAAGATGAGCACGCATCTGGACTTCAGGCTGAACTTTTTTTAGCAATTGGATGCAGAATTATGTTGCGTACCAATCTGTGGACAGAGGGAGGATTGGTCAACGGTGCACTTGGTACGGTAAAAGATATTGTCTACGGATCAGGATTATGGCCTCCAGGCTTGTCACAGGCAGTAATGGTTCATTTTGATGATTATCGGGGACCATTTGTCACTGAATGACTTTTTCCTGTCACACCTATTACAAAGTCTTGGAAAGAAAACAATGTCTCATGCTCCCGTACTCAGTTACCTTTAACAGTTTCATACACTGTCACCATACACAAATCCCAAGGTTTAACTTTGTCAAAAATAGCTGTGGACATTGGGGAAAAGGAGTTGTCACTTGGAGCAACTTATGTCGCGTTTAGCAGGGTTCGACGTTTAGAGGATGTTCTGATTGAAGTGCCTTTCGCAAAGAATAGGCTAGACCAAATTAGAAGAATGAATTAGAACACTTGCTGATAGATTAGCATTTGAGCAGTATCTGAGGCAACTGTTGACCGAATAAACACTTGAAGATTCAACAGCTGTTATTGTAATTTTTCTTTTATACTATTAAACAGTAAATATAAAAATAAAAAATATATATTATATATTGTTAATGTTATATTTTATGTTTATCCCACTCAATGCTCCGACATTTCGGCCTGACGGATTCTAGTTTTTCCTGATTTTTTGACATATTTTATTTCAAAACTATTTAAATAAATAAACCGCATGAACCTTTATATGTCCATTTATGTCTTCGCTAATTAATTATTTGTGTTTTCTTAGTAAGTGCGTTTTTGTCTCTTAGAATAAAATAATTGTGGAAATCAATTTTTAAAGAACCATTAGTAGCATTAATACGCATGCAAGTAAAACTTCTTAAAAGCATTCCCATGTATCAATTAGTGTTTGTTCGATGTTTTCAAGGGGAAGGATTTAAGTTTTGAGTAATACAGTACATTTTCTTCCTATCCTCAAACCTTTGTCAAAAATCTGTTTATCTAATGTAATTTTGTAAAAAAAATTGCGTATTGAAAAACTCAATACATTACAACGTTTAAGCAAATCTTGAATTGAGCTTAAATAATACAAAAAACTTTTGTTATATGCATTAATACAACTGTATAATTAGGATTATCGTATGCTTAGGTTTCCCTTATTGTTCAATTACGCTTATCGGTTTTATGATTACCTTAAGTTTAGAAATACATAAAGGCTTTAAATTATTTATTAGAAGAATATTAATGATAGATATTTATAATAACAATGCACAAGTGTAATTTCCCAAAAGTTTTAGCGGATAGTCTTGAATAGATATAGATACATATTCCATCTTTATCAGTTGCAAAAATATATAAATCAAAATATTGACTAAAGAATTTTCAGAGGAATCTGATTTCTCAGGTGAACGGCCATACGCCTAAATAGTAAATAAAATTTCTCACCATGTGAAATACACCTGAGTAAGGAACTTTTACTCTGCATCGCCCTGGTGTGCCATGCCTTTTAGTTTGTCTTCCCAAGTATAACATGGCATTTATCATGTCTACCTAAATGTGTTTAAGGATAGGTAGAAAAGAGTTCAGTTTATATAAAAAGTAATTTTAGGATTACGTTTTCATACTAAATTTGTAATAAACTCTGAAATTTTCATTAGGAATAGTCAATTGTATCAGCATATTAGTTTTGTTCGGTACATTTTATCTCAGAATACTGAATGGGAAGTCATTCGGTTAAATAGTTTAGGAATTATGAAGATTTAAAGTTTGGAGATTTTATTGTTAATTCCCATTTCAACCTGTGAATTCCACGCCAGTGCGAATTTGCACCAACCAAATTTTTTAATGTCGGCGTTTCATGAAAACATAATATATAATAATTCATTAATTTGAATTTTTAAACAAAATGAAATTTGAAAAAAATAACCAGTCCAATTTCGCAGTAAATTTTGAGGAACCATTTTTTATATTTCGTTATCTCTATACTGTCAACAAAGTTACACGCAGTTGAAGTTACCGAATACCAAATTAAACGCACTAGCGTTGATTGCATAGGTGCTGAACCGAGTCCACGGGTTAATTGCACGGGTCCAAATTGCAAAACGGGTAGTTTTTAAATCATAACTCAAACACTACTTAGCTGAATGAGCTGTAATTTTGAATTCGTATATTTGAAGCTTCTAAAAATATAATTATTAATATAATTAATATAAAAATTAAAATATATCATACGTAACGTGTCATATTGTTTCAAAAACAATTTTTTAATATATGCTTAATTTAAAATTAATTTAAAAAATATGATTTGGAGACTATTAAAGATTTAAAATAAACGGATTTTCGAGAGTTTTAAATATGTAAATCTAAAATTACAGCTCCTTCCGCTAAGTAGTTTTTAGGTGATGCTGTAAAAACTCTAGCACTTGCAACGGTTCAAAATGAAATTAACATTAGAAGTTCCAATATTAAATCTTCGAAAGTCCTAATTTTTTGAACGAATGCTTTCCCATATGTATTCGAAAGTAACATTTTCAGAAAAATACAAATATTCTGTCAAAATTAGGTGTTCGTATGGAAACTTTTAGAGTTTGCTACAATTCCTGTATGCAGACGACCCTCTAAACGTATTTTTAACATAAATTGAATGATGGGGTAATTTGCAGTCGAATGGTTGTATTCGTTTTCTTTACCGGATACAATTTGTTGATTACAATTTATGAGAATGCCCAATTTTTATATTGCAGACTGCACTCAGCACATTTGCATACAACTGTGTCGGAGAATTCAACAAACTCTCTTTGTTTTTCTGGTTGTATGTAAGCATATTTTTCCATCTTTTCAAGGCATGCAAATTACCAGACATGAGAAATGTCATATTTCTAACTACTAATTTACATATTCTGAGAATTTATGTCATCATATTTACAGTGATAGAACAACAACGATATAAAAGGTTTTTTAATAAACGGCTTTTGTCATTAAATGGTAAAACGTATGTAAACTATTTCATTGTTCATAATCTTTAAGCCCCATACATTTATATTCATTCGTTTTGTTTTGCGCGTTTGCCCATGCTGATAATATAGTCAAAATGATTAGATTTGGGTATTTTTCCTATGTACTTATCGTAAACTAGCAAATCAAAAAGTTCTGTAAGAGTTCTGTTTTCTTAATGTGTGAGATGTACAAAACAAAATTACTTTCTTTCTCAATTCTCATACATTTTAATTTAACGTAAATAATTTAAAAAATATTCATACTATTTTATACAGCATTTTACCTATGTACTTGTTAATAACTGGCTAATAAAAAGTTGTTTAGTTATTCATAACAAGCATAAATATAATATATGTGATTTCATAAAAATTATAATTGGCATTGTTTTTTACATTATGTATGTTTCACAAATTCTAATTAAATAGGAATACTGATGCGTGACTTAACAGTCTCCTTATTATCCAATCAATTCTATCGTAGAATTAACGCGATTGTCAAATATTAGATAATTATATCTATATGTAAAGAAACATACACACATTAGTACAAAAGGAAATAGCCATGACCTTTGAATTTTATATTTAAATAGAAGTAATGTTCATAAAACGTTATGGGCAATTCCACATAACATGGGAACTATAGTGTAAAAAATAAAAATAAACAAAACAACTCATCTCCACTTTGTAAATGTTGTATATTGATTGAAGTTTATAAATTAGAATTTGGCAACACCTGGTTAACTATTTTCTTTCCATGTGAAGACTTGTTCTAAGAGACATGTTCTCTGGTGAATTGTATGAGCTTTGAATCAATTTTAAAGGAATGTATTTTTATAGAATGTAGCATGTTTCTATTAAATAATTATATTTTTGTTAAAGATTTATCCTATAAGACAAATGTAAAAGTATTAATTTATAATTTGAAATTAAAATAAATAAGGGAGGTCAACTTTTATAATAAATAAACTATATGTAATGTGAGTCACAAAAAGTTCATTTTTTAAATATTTATAACTTTTTATAGCTATAATTTTTTTTTAAATACAGTTTCTCCTATTTATTTATATTACTAACAAGAATTGATAGACTATTTCTATAGTTTTGAAATAATTTATTTTAAAATAGACATTTTATTTTGTAATGTGAGTCACATGTAACGTGAGTCACAGCTACCGTTGCATGATAACTTGCCTCAAACGATTCAAGATGAGCTGAAAAATGAAGAAAGGGAACTCTCAAGAAAAAGAGTGGCTAAATTTCAATTTCTTAAAAAAGAAAAGCAATTACGGGAAAAAAATATGGAATCATCTAAAAATATATATAAAAATAAGAGTACACTAGGAAAGGCAATGGCCAAAGCAAAGAGATGTTTGCTCAACTCTCCTCGTCACAGAGAAGTAGTTGTGAGAAAGTTATTTAGCAGTGAATGCAACATGAATTTGGATAGAAGTTTTAAGTGTCTAGAAAATTGATCACAAGGAAATCTCTTATGCCAAGATACTTCAAATTAAATTGAAGAATTTTATGCAAAGGATGATATTAGTAGACTAGCTCCTGGTAGGAAAGATGTAGTTACAATATGGGAAAATTGAAGAAAACTTAAAAAGCAAGCTCGACATCTCGTCTACTCCATAAGAGAAATTTATGAGCTGTTCAAAATTGATCTTCCATAAGCGTAGTTGGAAAAAGTAAATTATTTGCTATGCTTCCAAAGCATGTACTTTTAAGCAACAAACAACCTCATAATGTTTGTTTGTGCCTATATCATGAGAATTTTATCAATGATGTAAATACTTTGTATCAGTATAATGACAAGGTTCCGGTTTACTCATATTCTTTCCCTGAAGAAATTATTTGCAAGCCTCCATCTCGAAATTGTTGGTTTAATGAATGCCAAACTTGCAGCAATGCTCAAGGTTTTCAAAAAGTATGTCTCTTGCCAGATGTGGATGAAGCAAATGTTAAATGGAAATATTGGAAGAAAGATCAAAATAATCAATAGGTAGAAAGCATTGGATTATTCAGATTTACACTTGTATGTAGCAAATCTTGTTCCACAATTTTTGGAACATTGCTATGTCAAACGGCAGCAAGCCAACGCCTATAAAAATATGCATCAATTGGATGCATCAATTACTCAGATGAATATCCTGGAGATTTATGCATGATTCAAGTTGATTTCTCTGAAAATTATACTTGTTCCTTCCAAGATGAAGTTCAGAGTGCACATTGGCAACAACATCAAGTAAGTATTTTTACTGCAGTACTCTATTATTCTGGATCCCTTCATCCTGTAGCATTAGTCTCAGACTTTTTGAATCATTCAAAAGAAGCAGTAATTTGCTACATTGCATATTTATTAGATAATGTCCCATGTAATATACAACAAGTAGAAATCTGGTCAGATGGTCCTTAGTCACAATTTAAAAACAGATTTGTTGCTGCATCATTAAATGTTTGGAGGAAAAATATTCCAGAAATGTCATATGGAACTATTTTGCAACATCACATGGGAAGGGTCCAGTTGATGGAATTGGAGGAAGTTTAAAAATACAAGTGTTTGATCAAGTAAAAAAACGTAAATGTTCGGTAGTTAATGCTGCAGATTTTGTCAAAGCTTCTCAAGTACCTGGAACCAATATTGGTACTCAGGAAATTACTGAAGGATATATTAAATAAAAAAATTCGGGCCTTGATATGCAAAAAGTTTGGGATAATGCACCATTATTGCCAGCTATAAAAAAAATACCATTGTATTACAGTTGAAAATAAGAAACCTAAAGGATATTTGATATCTTCTGATAGCAAAATAGCTCTTCAACCATTATCTGACATTATATGTGACGATTGGTATGAAATTGAATATGACGGTGTATTGTACCCAGGAAATATTACCAAACGCATCAATAAAGAGTTTGAAATAACTACAATGATACCTAAAGGTAACCACTGGAAATAGCCTAAAAATGAAGACAAAATATTCGAAGTTGATTCAAAAATTAAAACCTCCAATTGCTGTAAATTCTAGACGGTTTTTTAAATTTGTATCATAATTCTAACAATAAAACCCTTGTTGTTTAATCTAAAATATGTGATGTGTAATTTTTATTAGTTTTATTTGCATTTTAAATTATTAATTTTAATTAAATAATTTATTAATTTGTTAAAATATGTAATTAGACATAACTATTTCTTTTAATTGAGTAATATTTTATTAAATTCTACAAAATTAAATGTTTTTAATTCTGTATTTCATTTTACATTAATGGCTTAATGGCTAAAGAAGGAAATGTAATGTGAGTCACAATACGTTGTAATGTGAGTCACATTCAAAATATTGATTGATATAATTAATTACGATTAAAGAAATGTTATTTTTATGTCTATCATAACTTGAAAGTGTGTTTTATTCTATGAAATACTTCTTTTTTACTGTGATGTGATAAACAAGGAAAAATTCTAGCTCTTCATTAAACCATAAAACTTGACTTCCTTTTTTTTGTAATGTGAGTCACAGTACCAAATTAGGCTCTGTATGCCATTTCTTTATTGCCGAAACGTCAGTTGAGGCTTACTCTGGAGACCCGAAAAGTTTTTGGTTTCTGTCTGTCTGTCTGTCTGTCTGTTCCGCGATAACTGCCGCAAAAATGATCCGATTAGGTTTATTTTTGGTAGGTATGTTGGTCAGGTACCCGAAATTAGCTGTATAGTTTTTAGTTATATTTGGTTCATTCGTTTGGAAAATATAGAACATTTCTTTTTAGGTGATAATGCTTTCCTATGGGAATTCAGACGATTTTGAAAATTTTCATTTGTTGAAAATAAAATGGCGCATTTGATTCATGTATTTAAAGGGTAAGTTATGAAGGCTAAAATTTATCAAGTTAGGTCTTAAATTATTCAAATTAATTTGAAATTTTGTTAATACATTTGTCAGATTTTTTAAATTAAATGTATAATTTTTGGTGCAATTTTATACACCTGTTTTAATAATATAATACATTTTATTTTATAATTTTTTGAAAATTTTAAAATGCAATTATTTTTATTTTCCTCTTTTATTTAATCGTAACCTAGCAACCATATTTCAAAGAATATCAAAATAATAAAATTCAAATAACTCAGACTATTTAGCTGCAATATTTTATGCGCAAAATAAATTATTTTCGGTTGATTTTTGTATTTTATTGAAATAAATGAGAATTTATTTTGATATAAGTTACCTTTTAAATACTGTAGAATGATTTCCGAAACATTTTTACATGAGATATTATTCATTTTGTGGAAGAGATGTGCATTTTTCGTGGTTGAAAATTAGTATTATTTTAAAAATAGGATAAAATCTCTTGTACAACGAGATGGTTAATCTAAAGAAATTAGCGTAGTAAAACGCATCCATACATCCTGAAATAGCACAATTACTGGAAACTGAGATCATAAAAAGCTATCACAAAAAATAATTTATAGCGCCAAATCACGTTTGCAGTGAATTGGCAGTAGACACGATTATGAATGATTACCCAATAGGTTTAAAAGTTTCCAAATATGACTAATATATATATATATATATATATATATATATATATATATATATATATATATATATATATATATATATATATATATATATATATATATATATATATTTTTTGGGGGGGGGGCTGGGGATTTTACTATGCTACTGCCATCGAGTAGATCAGGATGTACTTAGATAAGATCTTACATCTAAATATTATAGAATGACCATCCAAACTGTTTTTCCGAAAAAAAAATTGTAATTAAACTAAATTTCTAAAATAGATATAAGGGAAATAATAGTAGATTCAGATTCATTTCCATAAGTTGCTTTTGTACAAGAGATATTCAACTTATCCACCAGATGCAATGCAAGTGTTTCGTGGTTGGAAGGTAAGTAAATATTGTTATTTGGGTATTAGGATAGCATGAAATTATTTTCCAAACTGTTGCTTATCTTAATAAAACCACATTACAAAACGAAATCCAATATGTACTATAATCATTCACACAATCAATAGGAAATCACGAATACAAATTTAACAAGATTACGGGGGGTTCATTGGTGCTGAGCCCCCTGAAGAAATGTACTCTTTATCCAAAACATTTCATGAAAAAAAAAAGTTCATAAGAATTTCAGAGTCTCATTGGATAAACTGTGTTTAATTTAACGGTTCTAATTTTTGAAAACTTTCGAAGTGTTTTATATGTCTATAAATACTATGTATATAATATAAAAAAATTAAATTGCGGATTATAAGATGCTAAATATGAAAAGTGATATTAAAAAACAATGATTTTCAGAGCTGACGTTGAGGCTCCTGATCTGTAGATTTACTAGTTTAAAAATTCATTAGATTGATATTGTTAGTTTCTTACTGTGCCTCTGATGTCTATGAAGAACTTTTTCAAAACCAAATGTAATATATTTTTTTTATGTATATAGTATTTAGTTCTTCAAAAATATGTCTAATGGTAATGTGAGTCACATGGAATTGCCCTTATATTTGTTTGGAATTAGTTGCTTTAAAACACAAAATTATAAGAATATAAATAAACTATCAAACGTTTTTAAAGAGGATGCATTAAGATAAAAATGCACTAAAATATTCATTTGATAATATAATACAGACTACAGCATAAAAAAAATTCACAAATGAAGAACAGTGAAATTGGGCAGAAATGTTTGAAAAAAAAAAATTAGATTCAGAGAAAATACGACATTTAAAAAAATCATACATATTTTTTTAAGACATATAAAATACAGATTAAATTTTTCTCCTCTTGTGGAAAACCAATTATTTCTCAAAAATGTAATATACATTAATTGTTTTAAAATCAATGAAAAAGTATTTAGGAAAAAAGAATAATCATCATATTGTTTAAAACTTGCAATAATTTTTTCACGCATCTTGAACAATCTTGATTTCACGCATCTTGATTGAAACGCATCTTGATTTCAATATTTATTTCTAAGACATAATTTTGTTTAGATCATGATATCAAAAATATTGGCGATGTGAAAAGCATTACTTATGAAGTGATAAATGGAACATTTTTGAAGTTCTCTGATTATTAAAATTGTATTTTAAATATATACAAACATACATGCAAGACAATTATATGGGATGCTAAATTCGCAGTGTGTGAGTTATAAAAGGTTTCATAAAATACTTCACAACAAAGAAATGTGTAACATGCACGTACTTTTATAAATTCATAAGAAAATCGACAGCTTTATATTAATGCAATTAGACATTATATAATTTGAATGCGAGATGTCAGAAAGTAAAAAAGTAGCGAGATTATCTATTGAATGTATGTGTTATAGATAATGATATTTAACCCTTTTTATAATTAAAAAAATGTATATATATATATATATATATATATATATATATATATATATATATATATATATATATATATATATATATATATATATATATATATATATATATATATATATATATATAGATAGATAGATAGATAGGTAGATAGATAGATAGATAGATATTATAAGACAAAAGTACGAATAAATACATACGGTAATATTTCAAATTCTGTGTGTATTCATCATAAACAATTATAAATTCCTTTCTAAAATATTAACCAAATTATTTCACAAAGGAAGTATATTAGGAACTACATTAGGAACTATATAGTTGACTGTTGTTCCTTTTTTTGAACTTATTCCTTTGGATAAAAAATTACAGAGTTATACTTTGTTATATGTTTATTCGTCACTTACTATAAATACAGTTTAGTATAAAAAATTCCACCAACGAGGGTTTTTGTATTTTCGGATTCGAAAACTATCCCATATTTGTAATCAAATGGATAATGCATATTGTTTTGGGCGTATCTCACAGAAGCAAATGTTTTTTTTTTCTTGAACATGCATTAAGAATTTTTCTGCAAATACCTAACTGATTAGAATAAAGCTGTGTCTCTAAGAGAAACTTTTGCAAAAATATATTTTTACTGGATTGATTTAACTTAACTAGAAAATATGTATAGCCAGCGTAGGAATGTTTTATTTTAATGAAGTGATCACAAGACATTTATTGGAAAATATAAAATAATATGTAGAAACTGTATAATGCATTACTAATAATCAAAAACTTTTTCTCAAATCACTGTAATAGTATTTTTAAAATATTATTTCTTTTTATTAAAATAAGCTAAACACATTTATCATCATGACAATCATAATAGTACCGTTTTAAAAATTTCACCAACATGCACACTTTATTGTCATCATGTGATATAAAAAATGAATCTATCGCGGCGGTATTGCAACGATGTGTCCCGCTAATCAATAACTCGCAAATTTCTACAAAATTGGTCAGGTTAACTTCACGTTGGAATCACCGAATGACATGTTTTTGACAGCCACTATCTGGACAATTAAATAACTCACAATTTTGTAACACTTTAACTATTTGTGATGTATTAAATATGTCACATAGACTGGACGGGTGATTAGGAAAATTAAATGTGAAGCATTTCATTAAATTGAAGGACGTTTATACAAAACAAGAATCATTTTATTCACTTATTTGTCTTTTAAAAGAATAATTAGAATAAATGTCTTATATAATTGCAATTGAGGAATAAAATTTTCACTCTAAAACAGAATGATTTATTTATAAAATTCGTACTTTTAAATGGGCAAAATTTAAATGTAATTTATATCATTTATTATAATTTTTATATATTGTTTTTAGATACAACTGTTTAAAAATCAAAAACAAATATTTTAAAGTATATTTAAATTACGTTTGTTGAGTAAAAATGTAAAACCTTGGCTTTTATCTATTACCAAACTTGAATTTACAAAAGAAACTATACACAAACCTGAATTAATTTTATTTTTTTGGTAAAAAAAAAAAAAAAAAAAAGTTAGGAATGTAATTGTACTGTTTCTGAAATTGATATTTAACATAAGTGATCCATATAAGTGATGTTAACATAGGTAAACATATACATGTTTAAAACAAAGTAATGTTTTTTAATTTTGTATGTTTCAATATAATTTTAGCAATAACTGATTAGTGACTTCTTTTTAGAATAAATTAAAAAAAATATATACAAAATATGTTCATTTGTGTAAATGTAGTAACATTTAAAAACATTATGTTTTTTTTTTTTTTTTTTTTAATCTTGAAGTATATGTTTTCAATGAAAAAGCATTTAGTCATCTGAAAATGATATTTGAAGCCTCATATAAAAAGTTTTGTATATGTTGTTATATTAGATTTCGTTCGGATATATTATGAATTCCATTGTATGTTTTATAATTTGCAAATAATATTGACGTAAGAAGTTTTCAAATGCATATCATGATAGAAATAATAAATAATCTTTTCATGAGAAAGACAGTCGTAACACGTGCTCCTGTTAAAATTCGAATGTGTAATATTGAAAGGTATTTAATGGAAAAGCTTTATCAAAAGTGTTTGTTATTTTATGTTTGAAGCATATAAATTATTATAATATAAAAATTGTTGACGGTAATGCACTTTGTTTGTCATATTTCAGAAAAATGTCACTAGTGAAAGTATTTATGTTTTTTCTAGGAAAAATAAATACAATGTATTTCACATACTAATCCTTATATTTTAAAAATAAGCATTACATAAAGTGTATTTGTAGGCATAAAATAGCATGAAATGTAAATAAACAAAGCGTGTTGTATTCATTTAAATAAAATACGTACAATACGAGTTACGAAAATGCAATTTGAACAAGCACAGTCCATCAAGTAATCATCCCTATCTTCAGTCGGTACATTAAAAAGATAGAAGCTGATAAATATTGCAGTAAGTGTTACAAGAGAATGGGCTATTTCCTTTTAGCAAGAGTGTTAGTTTTATTGTAAACGCCATTAGTTTTCCAAAAAGTAATAGGATGTTTCGATAAGACAATTTAAATTGTTAATATGATATCGCATTATCATTTTTATTTTTTTTTATCTTGGCACACATTTAGTACAAAGTGACGAAAACAGTACTTTTGTATAATTTGTAATGAACGGACTGAGTCGATTTTATATATCGACATAATAAAATGTGATAAATATACACACAATATATATATATATTATTAATCTAATTTAGTTGTCATATATATATATATATATATATATATATATATACATTAGTTGTAAGATTACAACTAAATTAGATTTGTACATAAAGGTTTAAAGACGAAACGTCAAAAATATACTTTTTAGTGAAATAACATTTACCTCTTTTTATACAGGGTTTAATAAAAATATTTTTTAGAGTATTTTAGGTTAGGACGAACCTCAGAGTTCACAAGCACATCTAGATGTTAAGGTTTCTCCAGACATTTGTGTTTCAATTAGGCATGAATGTAAAAATATGATATATAGATAAAATACTTGTTATACAAATATTCATTGATGTGTATATTATTTGCAATTGTGTTTAGATGATTATACAGGAGTTCGTTTTATCTTTATGGATACCATTTTCATAGTTCATTTATACGAGTTAATTTTACAGCGTATTTTTTAAACTTTCTGACGTTACTACATACTTTTGATTATTGGCTATTACTCTGGTTCGAAATTCCTAGAACTGGTGGAGGATTGTTAGCTACATTCATTTTAAATTTCATTGTTGTCAGTGTCTCTTATTTAGAGACAAAGTAGACGATGATATATAAAAACATTTGAGATTCTTTGTGAAAAAGTAAAACTTAAGAAAGAAAAACTATACACGTACGACGATTGGTCAACTTTTATGGATGTTAAATCTTATAAAGTAAAACAAAAGATATATAAAGACAGAAAAAGACAGACAAATATATTATATTCAGATTCTAAAGATATTGAAACAGAAACTTTTGAATAGTGACACCATTCCAACTGAAAAAAATGTATGAAAATTGGACCTTCCGCTCAAGAACTATGTGTGGACATTCAGAGAAAAAGAAAGGCGTGAAAAAATTGTATATGTATATCTCACTTTGTTGTATGCTGGTTAAAAATATGAAAATATAGCAAAATTAACTTTATAGCATTGAAATATATTAATTACTTTAAACATGAATATAAAATAATGCAATAAAACAAGTTGCAGCAGTAAAATATTTTGCTGTAAAAAATATTCAAATTTTACAGACCAGCAGAACAATTTTGTCTTTTAGAAGAGTTCTGTGGTTAATTTATTTATACTTAATTGAATTCAAATCAGCCCAAAAAGTTCGTACTAAATGCTTCCGCTAACATTTCCTTTAAAGCAGTGTTTTGATTTTGGAAAACTAAAAATACATGAAATTAAACTGTTGCATTATCTTATCTAATGAAAGATTCTAAAAAATGCTGTGTCTGAATAGTCAAAATAGTCAAATTTTGATTCAAACATCCTCTTCATTAAAAATTTTCTTGTTACATTATATAATATGGAAAAGTATACAAAATTTATACGTGTTTCTGGGTATTTTATTTGCTCTTTGAATTTTGTTTTTCTTTCAATGATGAAAAAAAAATGGAATGAAAATAGACGCAGAGAGGAAATGGAATTCCATAGCGGGAAACAAATTATTTTCCTTTTCATGTCGCGCATAATGTAACACAATACTAGATGTATTCTGAAAAAAATTATGAAAAATACGTGGGAATAAAACAACAACAGAAAAAACTGTAAATTTATCTATATTGATATATATAGTATATATATTAACTAATTTATTAAACATATGTATACTTCCTATTATACTGCCTAAAAAAATATATTATTCGAAGTAGGTATTACTAAATAAAGACAATATGGTGATTTTTGAATAGTGTTGATTTCCTTCTTTAATAATATCTAAGAGCAGTTAAGACTAAATTGTGAACATGTACCCATTTTTCACTACAATAAAGGTTAATAAGAGGCATACATACAGTCACACAATGTTAGGTCGTTAGTTTAATGAGCTAACGTTATTTTTGTACAAGAAGACAAAACGTCCTTCATTTATTAGAGTAACCAACGCATTTCAAACATCTAAGCATGAGATGGGTTTCGAAAGAAGTACCGTTTTCTTCGTAGCCAGAATTTTAACTACAAATACAATGCACACTTCCTTATTTTTTCAACCAGATATAGTAAGATTAATTTGAAATGCACAGTTTCAATTATCAAATTCACCTATATCTAGACTTTTAGCAGAATTTGTATTACGACCTTCAGAAACTGATATATTTCAGAAATTAGATTTTTTGACCCAAAAATGGACGATGTTTTCATCATATGGTAACATGCGGATACCTTAATTGATAACTTACTTGCTCAAATCAATAACCTGGATTCTAAGATTAAATTCACTTTAGAAGTGGAAAAGAATGAAACACTACTTGGACATGCTATTAATCAAAACCCACCATGTCATAGAACGTACTGTATATAGAAAACCAATAGCCAAACAATCTATTATCCCAAATAATGCCCAAGCACCTTTTTCATACAAAGTTTCGGCATTTAGGCATTCTATTAAAAGAGCCTTTACAGTTTGTACTCCAGATCAGTTAACCAGTGAAATAAATAAAATGCATGAAATAGCAGGAAACGACGGATATAAAGAAATGCACTATTAATATAGTTACTTGCATGGAGAAGAAAAACTTCCATAAACAAAATTCAAAGTTATCTACTTTACAATATTTTCCTGGGCTCTTTGAAAGATTGAAATATAAAGTTAGAAAATTTTATATTCGTTGTAACGCCAAATCATCCATAAAATTAAAAAGCGTAGTTTGTAAGAAAATAGACCAAATCGAGCCACATGAACTATCAGATGTTTATCAAATCCCGTTCACCTGAGAAGATGGTACATTACAATGTTGTCCAGGAATGACCACTACAAAGTTTAAAACTAGATTAAAAGACCATACGGCAGATATCAAATACGACAGAAGTACTACAGCACTGGCAAAACTACATAAAATCGAGACTTTAAAAATTGATTTTAAAAATAGTAAAATGATTTATCCATCAAGGCTTTATTTTCAATGTATTATCCGTGAATCAATTGAAATCTATATGCGTAACATGAACATTTGCAATGAATCCGCCTCATTTCAATTACCTAAAACTTGAAACGGGGTATTTTTCAGTTTTAAAAAAGCAATAAGGAAATATTATTTTTCACCTCTACAGTTGAAAATTTCAAGCACCTGCTGTTTACATATATGATCTCGTGATTCATGTTTTCAAGTTTATTTTCGAAAATTTCCGAGAGTATTTTTGTTTATCGTTATATATCTTGAACATTACGCCGTATATGAGCGCAGAAACATATGTCGATCATTAAAGGGTTTTTGTAAGTCTTTTGGGTTCCTCTTTGTAGTATTTAACCATTTTATCTGAATTTTAATTATAATTAGTGATCTTATTATCTAATTATGTAAATCGAACTATTTTCGATTTTTCGATTTTTTTCTTTGAATTTTTGAATTTTTGTTTTTGGAACTTCCGTATTTTTTTTTATCCTAAACACTACCTTTTTTATCTAACTTCAAATTTCTAAGGCATCAAGATCGAATTATTTCCAAGTTTTCGATTTTTTTTTATATTTTTGCAAGGTTTCGATTTTTTTTTTTTTTTTTTTTTTTTTTTGTTGATTTCATAATTGTTTCTTTTTTTGTATCATTAATAGTATCTCTTTTGCCGAATTTAATTTTTCTAGTTCTACGGGATGTATCTTAGATGGTGATTGAGTTTGAGTTTGAGTAGGTCAGTCAGTGTAAAAAACTCGAAACTGTGAGTTCATATATTTTCTGAACTAGACAAGATAGAAACATGAAATTTGAATATTTGGTCCTAGATAAACGAAGATAAACGATGATGATACTCTAGATAAACGAAGTTTGATGTTTTGGGGGAAACTCCAGCGCAAAGATATGGGGAAGGAAGTCCATTGTACCCTGAGTTGCTTTCTGAAATGGATGTTTACGGCTTTTATTTTTTTGACTTGGAAAAGGCACGGACATAAAAAAGATATACATATATTTTTGTAGGAAAGTAGTTCGAGTATTTAAAGTAAATCTTAAAATCTAGATTTAAATCCATAATCAGTATGTAACTAATAAAGATGTACCGATGAGATACAAATTCTTATGCACCCAGAAAAAAGTTTTGTTGAATCAACAAAAATTTGGTTGACCCAAAAAAACTTTTTGTTTAAATATAGGTCATTGGAAATTTTGTTTAAATCAACAATTTTTTTTTTTTTTTTTTTTTTCAATTCCAAAAAAAAAATTTTTGCATCGTCAGCAAAAAATGGTTGTTATTTCAAGTAAAAAGTGTTTTCAATTCTACTTGAATTTTGCTAAAACAACCAAAATGTACTCAACAAAACATGTTTTGTAGTTTTAATCAATTCCTTTTTCTGGGTGTGCCCTTTGTGATCCTGCATGCATTACTTATTTAATAAGAAACGAGTTAAATATTTGTTTATGAATTTAAAAATATTATTTTTTAAATAAATATTTATCGCTAATTTTAACCAAATAATTAGTGCTAACGGTGCTGAACTTTTTCAAGAGGTCTGTAATACTTCATTAAGAGGCAGCGTCACTACTCGTTCCACGCAATAGCAATAAAGAAAAAATATATATATTACATGTATATAAATATAATAATTTATATCTTTATTTAGTAAAAATGTTAATTCAGACAATTTTAAATAAACATTTGAAATTTATTTCGGTAAATGTTAATAGGATAAATCTCTCTTATATTTTCAAGTGTATTCGTAAAATGAAAATTAATTCAAATGCTTTTAAATTGTAACAGGCACATTATAAATCTTACAAAACTCCGTAATAGTAAAAGTGTCGCGGATGTTGCATTTTAAATATTAACTCAGCTAAATATTTTAGGAGAAAATTTATCAAGCTAAGTGAATTTCACTGAAAATGAATTAGTTAATAGTATTTAATAATTACCGAAAATGTTTTCGGCTAATTATTTTGGAAAATATTGTCCCTATTTAAAAGCAGTTAGTGATCTTAAATTTAAAGTAATAAGCTACTGACATTTAATTGTTCTCTTTAAAAATAATGTGTGACAATTCTTTTTTGTGAGTAAAATACTCAGTTACATGTTGATCCATAAAAAAATGAAAATATATAATGTGTATACTACAGTACTAATAAAATATTAATTTGTAAATGTATACAAATAATGTTTAATATTAGTTGAGAAACATTTTTAGAGGAGGCAGAATCAACCGAAACAAACAATTTTCATATACTGAATAAGGATCTAAATCAAACTAATCAGACACAAAACAGGGAGGGTTGTACACAATTTTCGCAGTGAAAGAGATGCACTTCGAAAAGGAAGTGTCTGGTTTTATCACTATATATTAGGACGTTCAGTGTGGTGGTGAGAAAAAAGTCAAGTTGATGTTTCCGAGTCGCTATAGTGCGGAAAAGTAGCAGTTGATAAATACAAGAAAAACAAAAAAATATCTATTCAAATTGGACTTTATCTTCCAATCGCGCAAACCACATAAAAATTCAAAAGATTTTTTTTTTTTAAATTCCTATTTTTTTCAGAATAAAAAAAAATTACGTATACATACTTTTTACCGATATAGTGAAAAATATTTGTAGATTGTACTGATTAATAATAATAATAATAATAATAATAATAATAATTGCGCTTAGAGAATATGTTCCGATCGCGCAATCTCAATGAAAATCGGGAAAAATTCAATTTTGAGTGATTTTGATGTATTAAGAAAATAATCAACTGAGGTCAGTTTGCGGTCTCAGGTTAAGATTTAAACGTAAATTGATACTATTGAGCTGATTACTGAACAAGCGGTTTCACTAGAATACTAAGATTTGGTAGTGCTGAAGT
This sequence comes from Maratus michaelseni, assembly GCA_963931845.1. Classification (NCBI taxonomy): domain Eukaryota; kingdom Metazoa; phylum Arthropoda; class Arachnida; order Araneae; family Salticidae; genus Maratus; species Maratus michaelseni. Next base: position 177,578,895 of record OZ007591.1, read on the forward strand.
GGGAAAAATATCAATACAGGATGAAAAGGCGATGCTATCAGACAGCTTGAAGTGCATCTCGGACGACCTCACCGGCAGGTTGTTATTTTATTCCATTTTGTTGAATTACCTTTCTGTCATCTTTTTCAAGATTTGGATAGTGAAACAACTGGTCCAAAATCATTTAGTGAATCGATTGTGCAAAATGGCATTGGTTGTGAAAAGCTCGCAGTGATAAATGTTCAATTAATTGATTGTAAAATTCAAAAAGTGGGCGGACAACTGTTGAACAAGGTCCAAAGATATCTTTTTGACGTAAGTCAAGCAAATAAAAGTGGCAACTTTCCAAATAACTTAGCAAAGCGTGACTCCGGCCCAATTTCAGATGGCTCACTTGTGCAAATAGCGTCCTTCGTCTTTACGTGAACGTGGAAAACCCACCGGATGCCTTAAAAGCTACAGTGATAGTTATTTTAAAAGCTTACATGCCAGTTTGGTTTGAAATAATATGCAGTAAGTACATCACAGATGGGCCTATTCATCTGTACAGAGCAGTAGAAACATCTCTATACTTGCCTGACGACCTTAAGAAAGTGGTATTCCCTGTAATTAAACGAAACTTGTTCTTTGCCCACCCAGAAAACCTAATGATATAAATGGTCTTTGTCAAGGCACGTAGAAGAGACACGTAGAGGAAGAGGGGGCCCGTAGAGAGCTAGGACTAAGAATAGTGTTAAAATCCAGGCCGACTGTAAAAGATAAAGGCATCAGAAACTTTATTTTCCTACTTTAAACTTCGATGCGGCAGACTATACAGAATTAATTAATTGGAATGTAGCAAAATTATCATCTCCAATTATTTTACGGATAGTAACCAATGAAGAAATTCATTCCTTCGTTCAATCACGTGATAGTCCAGACTGAGATGCTAAAACATTTCCCGGCCACACCCAAGCTGTCGAGCGGTGAATCAAATTGATAACGGAAGCATCGCTTATGATATGTGGGCCCCAATCAAGGATGGATTTATCAAGGCCACACTGAAATCAAGGTCCATGATACTAATCTTTACCACCAAATCGCAGTACAAAGTTGCGTCTGAAAGTCATACAAACAGATGAAATAACAAATTATGCATTTAAGTAATTTAAGTAGCAAACACCCTCATTGGTTGGATGGAGAGAAGGGTGTGGGTGGGACTCGAAGTGCAGTTTTTTGTATTCTGATAAAATCGAAAATTTTATTTATTTTTTAATATTTAGACGGTTTACGCAATTGGAAGATAAAGTCCGATTTGAATATTTTTGTTGTTGTTTTTCTTGTATTTACCAATCGCAACTTCCGCACTATAGGGACTCAGAAATATCAACTTGACTTTTTTCGCACCATCCTAACACTCAGTGACGCGTTGTTTAGAGTGCTCATGACTACATTACATGTATGGGTGTTTCTTCGTTACTCAAAAAAGTAATTTTTAGGAACTATAAATTCATCCATCTGCTACAGATCTTAAATCTTCTATCTAGCTATATGCGGTACAGTCGAACTCGCTTAAGACGCATTTCTAGGGAGTAAACAAAAGTCGCGTATTAAGAGAGACCACACATTAAACGTGATTTGCATTATTTTGCAAAAAGCGAACATTTTTACACAGTTAATCGTTTAAATGCGCTTGAGAGCTTTTTCTCCTACGTCTACAATCAAAACATGTGTCTTATACAAATATTTCCATTAAATTTTAATTTTACACAACTCGATGTTTGCTTTTACAGGAATTAATGGGATAATAATTGAAAATAACTACGTATTCAAATACGGCTGTATTTTCGAGTAATCCATTGCAACCAAAACATAGAAAAACAACTAAAAATATTTTTTTCTCAGTTTTTTAACACAGGCTAAAATATGTAGCTGCTTTGCAGCACGACAAAGTTATTAAAATCCTAATTAGTACTTGTAATAATGAGTACCCTTATAATCCATTCTTAGATTTTTTTTTCAATAACGAAAAACATTCTTGCTGATTTGTGGTAAAAAAAAAAAATTGCTACCGCGCTTTTTCATTTACCGAAATGACACGAATAAATCGTACACAATTGTAATTCGACACAGGTTCGCGCAAAATGCATTCATATACACTATCGGCTTTTCGACCTATCAATTCGATGACTATTTTGTCGTTATCGTGTCTATGAATGCATTCTGCGTGCAGTCGCTGTCGGATAACTACGATTTATCGGTGTCATGTCGGTAAATAGATATGTACTCATAGCGTCTCAAACACTTTTAAAGTCAACTTTTAATTAAAACAAAATATAGAAAACATTAAAAAATGAAAATTATAATAAAAACATAATTAAAGGAAAATTACAATGTACACATAATGAAAATAAAACATAGAAAACATGAAAAAACCTATAAAACCACAAAGATTATTTTTTCTCTTTTTATTTATCGCGAGTTACTTCAACACTTGACTTTCTTAAAAAAATGTCCATTGTGGTCTGTCGCAGAACACGATTACTATGCAACGGAGGCTATTTTAGAAATTGTAAATTTGCTGAATAATTGTATTTATTATATTAATAATTAGTTACATAAAATGATTCACCACGCAACTAATTAGGACATAGCTTGAACTACAGATATTGATATTATTGTATTTAGCAGTTTCAGCGATTTTCTTTTTCTGTACTATTTGTCTGAATATAGAAAAGCGTTCTGCAATATTTTTTACAGACTGAGAAAGTAGGAAAGAATCGTTATTTGAATATTTAAAAATTGCTATGATATTCTCATAACAGTGTTTTCATACTTAATTTTAAAGAATTGTAAAATCGTAGAATTTAAAAATATACTATACAATGTTATTTCTCATTATTCTTGTGTAAGAATATAAAAATTATAAAATATCAGAATTTTAAAAAAGTACTTTACAATGTTATTACTCGTCATTATTATGTAATAATGTAATAATATTTTTATTCGATTTTTTGTAATCTAATGCTTCATAATTTAAAAGTTTCAATTCTTTAAAACATGAAAATGTTAGTAATTGTTTCACAAAAAATTCTTTCTAATATCTTAATTATGTTATATCTTTTCAATTTATTAAAAATATGGTTTTGTTACGGCAGATTATCTGCGCGAGGGATATAGGCCGATTTGGATTTGTCTTCCGCTTGAGTCTTCTAAAAGAAACCTTAACCTTATTTACGCACGCCTCTGGTAGGTATAAATTCACTACAAATTATTTTTATTTATTTCCAATTGTCTTATTTATTTGATAAACAATTTAGATATTTCTAATTGGCTAGTGAACTTACCCTGCCTTCAGTGCATCTCTTATGTTATTCATAATCGTTTGAGTGAAGTTTTTCTACATTTATTTAATATCTTCATTATCATCGTATTTTATAGTAAAATATTATTAAAATCAGTGAAAATCATTAGGATTAGAAAATTTAAAACCATAAAAATGTAACTACAGAAAGGTGATAAAATTTCCCAAGACATGAAAATACTAAAACAGGTAAGAACGTAACAATACTTTAACCTTTTGTAAATATGAATTTGTTTATCCAAAGAAAAGTGTGCGGAAATATTCGACTTTATTAACAGATGAGAGTTACGGCGTCAGTTTCTTGAGCGCTATCATTTCTGAAGTTATCGTTTACAAAATTTTTTGTAATATTTTATGCGTATCAAATTCAAATATATTTCCATATTTAAAGAATAAATAGCATTCCGTAAATATAAGAAGGGTAATGTGGCAAATAATAGTGTATTTTAAATAGCGAGTAAATGGCAAATAATGTGCAAATAATGTTTTCATTATGGTATAATATTTAGGAGGGGATTTCAAACAACTCTTTAATTCTTCAGGATAATTGTCACAAACTTATTAATATTTAAAATATATAGGAGCCGCATGTTGCTTTTATTCAAGTATCATGCCTGAAAAATAGAGATTTCAGATTAACCTAAAGCTACCGTGCAGAAGTGTATTAATCTTCCTTGAAAAAGTTTTAACGTTGAGAAGATTTCTAGACTTAATAAACAAGCTTAAAATAACATTTTTCTTTTCAAGACAGATTAGGTAAAGAAAAGATTTTAACCCTGCTGAAATTAAATGTTATTCTTGAAAAATCTTTAGAATTATGAAAAATATCTGAATTTAAAATATGTTTTTCTGACGGATATAAACACCGTGTAATGCATTTTGAGCAATTTTCACAGAAAATGCAAATTAGAAAACAATTACTTTAAAATTGTATATCTAAGTGGCTAAGTTAATTTTGATTCTAAATTTGCGTAATATCAGAAGTAAACTTCACTAAATCCTCTGAAAACAAAAGGACAGCTTTGAGAGTATTGAGTGGTTTGTTTTACAAAATACAATTTTTGTGACTTATAAAAAAGGTTTTGTGATCTAAAATGTATTACTTAATTGATATAAAAACATTTAAAATTCATAATTTTAAATAAAGATTTTATTTTGACAACAATAGCGCGTTTTCTGTTTTCAGTGCTAAATAAGGTAAACATTTTTAAATTACCGAGTAGGTAAAATTTTGCCGTAAAAGAATGGTATTTTTAATGTTTTACGTGTTATATAGCATGTAGAAAGTTTTTCTATGTGTCATTTATAGACAGGGGGTATTGTCTGAAAGAATAAATTACGTATTTTAAAATTAATATTTTGACACACGTAGCTATAGCAAGCGGTAAAACATATAGCTTAAAAAATTGCTTAAATATTATAATAATAAAACATAATTTTAATGTAATTATTTACTCCGTCTTTTTTTTTGGGGGGGGGGATATTTCATTTTTATACAAGGCTGCTATGTAATATTATATAAATATATATCAAGTTGCTAGCTGTAGTTTATAATAAATCTTACGCTCTATAAAAACAGTTATTGAGAGATTTTATTAGCATTGTATGAAACTGTGTTGTGTACGATTTACCATTTTAGCAACAAGTAGCTATTATCCTCAATCGTGTGAAAATGTGATTTAGACATACCATAGCCGCACCTCGGGCATACTTTTAGTATATTTTTATTTGTCAAAAAACCATTATAAGTAGTTTTTCTGATTACGCTGTGGTAAAAAAATACCTTTTTTTCTGGCACATTAATAGAAATACCTGATTCCAATATAATTTTGGATACTGAATACGACTTTGTAAGAATGCTACTTTTTCTCCAGAACCCCTAGAAGTTTTGTGTAACCCAGATTATTTCTGAAAGTAAGGAGTATTTTTACACGCATACATAATATTAATCAATTTACATAATATATTTGAGTTGCTGATTTTTTTGTATGTTTAGCATCCATATAAAATATACCTCTTCTATGCCCGCCACTAATTACAAGTATCATTGCACTCCATTTCTCTCGAACTGCTTTTTTTATAGTTTAAATGTCTAAATGAAAACGGTCAAGCTCTCTGATGCGCACGACACCAAAATTTCAAGGGAGGATGGATGTCCAAGAAAATAATTTTCTGGGACATATGGCAGCCCATAGTTTTTTACAACTTTAGCAGTTGAACCAATATTTTATGTGCTTTATGATTTCCTGCAAAACTTTATTAACACTTTTCAATTAAATCTATGCGGATTTTTTTTAACTTAGTGATGATGTTTAAACTTGCTGCTGATTTATCTACTCCGCTGTATAAGTCTTTGATCTAAACTCATATCTCATTTCGAGGTTTACAAAAGTGTCTTCATTGATTTTAACATCGGTTACATGGGATATATTTTCCCACAAAATATGAAATTTATCACCATTTTTATTTATTGCTTTATTTTGTGTAAGTCCTAACAATACATGAAGAAAATAATATTGTCAAATTTGACTAATGTATGTTGTAACGCCTATTTCCAAGCATAAATGTTTTTTTATGTATACATTGACATTCCATTCGCACAGAAAAACAACCAAAATTAATACAACGAAGGTATCCATTGATAATGAAATGGTTTTTACATCTTAACATATGGTCCAACAATATATGTCATACAAAATTTTTTCAAACAGTATTTTCATATTTTTATAGGTATTCTCATTCCTTAAAAAAGGTACTAGAACAGAAAGAAAGTTGTTTCCATTGTGCAATAGTGCACAGCTCAAATTTGGAATAATGTATGAGCAGTCTCCTCTCAGTTGGTTTGGTTTTATGTTCTTGTTCTCTATTACATCCATCAAAGGACAAATATTGTTACAACACCTCAAATCATTTTCTTTAGAACAGTATTGTTAACATTGCTCTTGGTAGCTACGATTGAACTATACTTTAATAACTAGTTAATAGATATTACTGCTTCTTAATGTAGAGGTCAGAATATCCGCTTTCTTTTTCAACAAATTCTAAGTATCCCGAACGAGGTTGTTTAAAATACTTTGTGCTAATAGATAAGGTTCCCGGGAAGAAATATTTGTTTGGAATGTAGGATCATACTGCTCCTCATTTTAAAATTTGATAGCATCTTCTTGTTCTGATTCATTTTCTACATTTCTGTGTAGGATGATGCAGTGCTGGTAATATCTCACTATTAGGCAAAACATTCAGCAAAACAAGAGAGAACATCCAATATATTGAAATCTCTCTAAACTGTCATAGAAAAACAGAAATAGCTGTTCCAGTGAAAATTATGTATTCTTTTACATAATTTCAATAATTTCAATTATTTACATTAATTTGGAATGCACTCAGAAAAAGGAATTGATTAAAACTACAAAACATGTTTTGTTGAGTACATTTTGGTTGTTTTAGCAAAATTCAAGTAAAATTGAACCATTTTACTTGAATTAACAAAACATTTTTTGCTGACGATACAAAATTTTTTTGTTGGAATTGCAAAAAAAATTTTTTTTTGTTGATTCAAACAAAATTTTCATTGACCTATATTTAAACAAACAGTTTTGTTTAAATATAGGTCAATAGAAATTTTTTTTTGCAATTCCAAAAAAAATAATTGTATCGTCAGCAAAAAATGTTTTGTTAATTGGAGTAAAATGGTTCAATTTTACTTGAATTTTGCTAAAACAACCAAATTAGTTTTAATCAATTCCTTTTTCTGGGTGTGCTTAAAATAACATTTAGATGATAGTCTTCATACTGAAATCGTGCCAAACTCTCAATCTTTCAATACAAACACCTACTTTTATCATCATATCGGGCCTTCATTGGTATGTTGTGTTCTAGGATATTAAAGAAAATGTCATTCGATCGAGTATTTCAGGAATAAAAATTGTTTAAATCTTGGAACTTCTAATGTTAAAATAATTTGGAATAGTTGCATAACAGATTGCAATGCGGATAGTTTTTATGCATAATACAAAACCTATTTGGCGGAAAAGTTGTTTTAAAATATTTGGAGCTTCTAGAAATCGATTTCCGTTAAAAAAAATTCTTATGTTACGTTTCATAATTGTCTACGAATTTCTTTTTAATTTACATTTTTGAAATTATTGTTAATTATGTAAAATAGGCACTTCTCTATTATCCCGTCGACAACTTTTCATAACAAAAAACTAGCCAAACTGTAACGCCAAATAAACGGGAGAACGTTGCCATTGGAATATCAAAATAAATAAATAAATAAAATATAAGAATTTAAGGACACAATTGTTATTTTAATTAATGAAATAACTAATAAATCAGTAAAATATAATGAAATATACCCGCAAATGTCGAATTAAAAACCACTTGATGACATAAAAAAACACGTATAATGCTTCTTACATCAAGTAAATGGGACTGCATTTTTGGCGTTTAATCTTACAGTTTGGCGATAGTTTTTTGTTTAGAAAAGTGGTCGACGGATAATAGAAAAGTACCAAAAAATATTGAAAATGTCAGAGTTTGGTACAATTTCGGTTTAAAAATGGCCTATTAAGCTTACTTTTTTAACAAAAATTGATAAATGACATAATTTTCAGTCGAATGGTTATTTTTGAATTTTCTGAGACAAATTTAAGATTAAAATCTGCAGTGTGTTTTCTTTTTTCGTTTGTTTGTCCTACCGTACACGCTTCATACAAGATGGTAAATTTCGCTGTTTTACATTATATTTGGATACTACGAATTCCTTTTATGTTTGTATTACTTAAATAGCAGTCTGATATTTTAGTTCATTGCACACAATGTGGAAACAAAGTTAATGTATCATGAATCGCATTCAGTAAGGTGCAACACACATATGTCTGCAGCCGTATCTTGACACAATGGCACACGAATCAATCTGCTCTATCATTGTGTATTATAAAACATGCATAGGCAAAACCTGCATGAAACTTAATTGTTCGGGTAAAATTTAAAATATTGTTTTACATACAAAAACTATCAATGTTCCGATAACTAAGATTCTGAAAATGCAATATTAAACAAAGTCTTTGGGCAAACCTGGTGTTAGAAAAATTTGCGGATTACAAGTTAGGATTAAGAGTACGAAGTTGCCTTCGAAACGTACTGAATGTTTCATGTACCAAAAATTGTATTCACTAATGTTATCAATGATTCCTTTGCTTAAATTTTAATTTATATAATTTGTTTTCCAGTAGGGATAATTTCAATAAGAAGTAATCCGGGATGCTAAATTAAAATTCCAAAAACATTACAATTTCATTTATGATATATCATTTTTTTGTAAAAACACAATGGAAAACACCCCGAATGCAGAAAGGAAATTAATAATTCCAAAGAGATTTTTTATTGTAAACAATAAAATATCAGCTGCATCTTATTCTTTTAGTTAAGCATCATTTCATGTCCCAAAATATCTTTTAGAAAATAAATAGTAAAAGAAAAATACTACTTTAGTCTCTGTAGTGTATCCGAAAAATACTAATAAAGCATTTAAATGGTATTATTTATGTTGCTTTTTCATTGTTTCAAGTTATGCACTTCTTTATAGTTTCAAATACGTAATCTGAGTGATGAATAACTGCTTTTAACAAAGCAATTGTTGGATTCAATTAATTCCTATCGAAATAAAATAAATTTTCAAATGTTAAAAGCTCCCTATTTTTTTTTCACTTAAACCATTACTCTCTAAAACACCAACAACAATTACTAGAGTTTTTCAGTTATTCTGATACTTGTAGAAAATACATGTTATGTACTTTGTAAATTATTAGTAAACTTTATAAAAAGATTTACAGCAGAGCTAATTAGGAGATAAAGTGGAATTCAAATATTGATGAAGGGAATTGGAAGATTCGGTAATTTTAGTTCTTTAGATTTCTCTTCAACAGTATAGGTTCTTTGAAACACTACGCAAATAAAAGTTATATAATTTGTAACAAATGGAAAAATTTATTATATTGACTTTTGAAAGTATTCTTGGCGTTTGTTATATTTATCCTTGTTCATTTTCAAAGCTCATAAAATGAAGCTGAATAAAATTACTATTTTGAAAAAAAAAATATTTTACATCGCTATGTATATTATTATGTGTATTTTATTTTTTAACTATGATTTAAAAACCTAATTGAATTGAATAATAAACAACGAAGTAAAGTATTTTCTACAATGTTTCATTTTTAAATAATATTGAGTTGTTCGGAAAGTTTCTTCCGTTTGGGAAAAACAATTCGTACCAGAAAATTCTGCCCATCAATTATTAGACATAAGATATCGGAATTAATGTCTAATAATTAAAAGAAAGAATTTTCCGGTACGAACCAACTTTTCCAAACGGAAAGAACTTTCCGAACAACCCAATACATGTTTATTACTTTATTTTTTTATAAAAATTTGGCGTTGGATTATAATTACAATTTTACTTTCTAGAGTAACAATTCAATTTTCAAATCGTACTTATGGTATATAGGATGTGCATACTGTTAGAGCTATTTTTTCAACTTTTAGTTACCATTTACTTTTATTTCACATAACTTTAGAATGGATACTGCATTTTTTATTATTTTCATATCCCTGTTAATGGTAATTGTTTTCAGAAAAATACAATCATAAAATATGGCGTACACATGGGGAATGTTTTTTATCATCTGACAACAGTACAGTATCTGGCAATATTATATAATAAATTGTAAAAAACTAGATGTGACTGGTTTATGTGTTCTCTCACATATATCCTTCATAAGGGAGTTAATCACCAAATACGACTATTGTAACATTTCGAATAGAAATTATACTTGAATATTTCATTATACAGGTTGATTATAAAAAAAAAAAAACTATCCCGATATATGAGACTCTAACTGTCATATCGTTCACAGAAACTGAATGAAATTTTGGTTTAAAGTATTTTGAGGTATGCGCTCAAGAATCATGTGAAAAACAACAGTTAAATTCTAACAGTTACGGTTACAGTGACAAAATTTCGAAAATTTCAAATGGCAACACCTATTTTTTTTTATTGGAATGTGATCTTCATAGCGAAAAACCATCAAAAGCGTTGGGACGGTATCTATAGCACGAAAATCGCTGGCGCTAGACAGACTAAGAAGAAAAGTGAAAACAACCAATAAAGGATAGAGAAGCAACAGAAAGTAAAACATTTTATTGTTCAGTGGTATCCACCATCTGCCGCATGTAAAGTGTCGTCGTGTGTGAAATGGAAAATGTATGAAACACAATAAAATGTTTTGTTTTCTGTTGCTTCTCTGTCTTTATTGGTTGTTTTCCCTATTCTTCTTAGTCTGTCTAGCGCCGGCAATTTTCGTGATACAGGTACCGTTCCAACGCTTTTGATGGTTTTTCACTATGAAGATCCCATTCCAATAATAAAAAAAAAAAAAAAAAAAAAAAAAAAAATAGGTCTTGCCATTTGAAATTTTCGAAATTTTGTCATTGTAACCGTAACTGTTAGAATTTAACTGTTGTTTTTCACATGATTCTTGAGCGCATACTTCAAAATACTTTAAAGCAAAATTTCATTCAGTTTCTGTGAACGATATGACAGTTAGGGGCTCATATATTGGGATAGTTTTTTATAATCACCCTGTAAATTGCATATGTTTGTGCAGATTGTTTCTAATCTCATAATTAGTATTTCTGTTTACGAGCTAAAAACTATTTATTTTTAGAATATTTTGGTGTAGCCATTTTCTTAGAATTATGTTTCAGTTGCTTCATGAAATTTTGTTCGAAAAAGTTAACATAGTTTATTTGATCAGACTTTCCTTAAATGTTAAAATTAATTTTTTTTAAATCATCTGTCACAAATTTGTGTTTTATTCAATTTTAATTTGTTGATCTTATAATATGAAACTTAAAATTAAAGAGAAATTACAGAAAACAAAATCCTCATGTATCGTTTTATAACGTTATACCCTGAAATGGACGGTATTAATTGCCGAAACGTCAGTGAAGGCTCACTGTGGAGATGCGAAAAGTTTTCGGTTTCCGTCTGTTTGTCTGTCTGTCTGTCTGTTTGTCTGTCTGTTCCGCGATAACTGCCGTAAAAATCGTCCTATTAAATTGATTTTTGGTGGGTATGTTGGTGAGGTACCCGGAATTAGCTGTATAGTTTTTCGTTACATTTGGTTCAAACGTTCGAAAAATATAAAAAAAATATTTTTAGGTCATAATGCTTTCCTATGGGAATGCAGAGGATTTTCAAATTTCATTTTTAACTGAAATGAAAATCAAATATTTGAATAATAGATTTAAACTTAGAGTTACGGATACTAAATTTTCGATATGGAGGTCTTAAATATATGCAATAGCCTTGGAAATTTGCCGATACGTCTATTAGAATTTAGAAATTAATTGTTTAAATTATTGGAAATTTTTTTGCATCTGCCCGGGAAATAGGAAAAATTTTATTTTTCTATTTTTTATAAATTTTAAAATGCATTTCTTTTTCTTTACTCTTTATTTTATTAGTTGTTTAGCAGCCCTATTTCAAAGAATATCGAAATAAGAAATGCATTTTTTATCTAAAAAATTACAAGGATAAAATGTTTATAAGAATTTCAGAATATCATTGCAAAAATCGTGTTTAATTTAACGCTTCTAATTTCTGAAAACTTCGAAGTATTTTATATGTCTATAAATATGTATGTAACATAAAAAAAATAAATTGCGAATTGTAAGATGCTAAATAATATGAAAAGTGAGATTAAAAAACAGTGACTTTCAGAGCTGATGATGAGGCTCCTGATCTGCAGATTAACTAGTCATAATAAAATCGGTAATGTGATCAAACTACCTCCAAAATGCAAAAGTATCGTGACCAAAATACAACACTCTCGTTGTTTCGTTTCTTGTAAAATTTATTGTATCTAAACCTGTATGATATGTATATGATCCATTTTTGACGAGTTTCAAATGACGAAAACATTGGTTTCGGAGACTTCACATTGTAATGACCAGATGTCAAGTACTTGAGCGTTTTTGCGTGTGTAATTAAAGACATGACATTATGACTAGGACACTTGAAATTGTAGGGACGACTAAGCTTGAATAATATTCACAGCGCAATATTTTAAAGACATTCCAAAATGCCCATTGTCTCTCCTTAAAGTAGAATTTAACATTTTATGGATTAAGTTATAATGTTAGAAAAAATGTGTGGGTATAGTCTAAGAACCAGGATATTTATTTTTAAAATATTTTGGTGAAGCCATTTTCTCAGAATTGTGTTTCATTTTCTTCATGAAATTTTGTTCGAAAAAGTTAAAATAGTTTATTTGATAATACTTTCCTTAAATGTTAAAAGTAATTTTTTTTGTAATCATCTGTCACAAATTTGTGTTTTATTCAATTTTAATTTGTTGCTCTTATAATTTGAAACTTAAAATATCTAAAGAGGAATTACAGAAAACAAAATCCTCATGTATTGTTTTATAACATTATACCCTGAAATATATTAATCATAATAAAGTCAGTAATGTGATCAAACTACCACCAAAATGCAAAAGTATCGTGACCAAAATACGACGCTCTCGTTGTTTCGTTTCTTGTAAAATGGATTGGATCTATACCTGTATGATCCATTTTTGACGAGTTTCAAATGACGAAAACATTGGTTTCGGAGACTTCACATTGTAATGATGTCAAGTACTTGAGCGTTTTTGCATGTGTAATTAAAAAAATGACATTATGACTAGCACACTTGAAATTGTAGGGACGATTAAGCTTGACTAATATTCGCAGCGCAATATTTCAAAGGCATTCCAAAATGTCCATTGTCTCTTCTTAAAGTAAAATTTAATATTTTATGGATTAAGTTATAATGTTATAAAAAGTGTGGGGGTATAGTCTAAGAACCAGGACATTTCTTTAATATACAACATTACATATTAGGAATAATATTTTGTATGTAGAATGAAGTCGGTAATGTGATCAAACTACCACCAAAATGCAAAAGTATCGTGGCAAAAATACCATGCTCTCGTTGTTTCGTTTCGTGTAAAATGGATTGGATCTTTACCTGTATGATATGGATATGATCCATTTTTGACGAGTTTCAAATGACGAAAACATTGGTTTCGGAGTCTTCACATTGTAATGACCAAATGTCAATGACTTGAGCGTTTTTTCGTGTGTAATTAATGACATTATGACTAGGACACTTGAAGTTGTAGGGACGACTAAGCTTGAATAATATTCAGAGCGCAATATTTAAAAGACATTCCAAAATGCCTTTTTGTCTCTCCATAAAGTAAAATTTAACATTTTATGGATTAAGTTATAATGGTATAAAAGTGTGTGGGTAATCTAAGAACCAAGATATTTCTTTAATATACAACATTACATATTGGAAATAATATTTTGTATCTAGAATCAATAAATTATAAAGATTTATTAATATAAAAACTCTAGAGGTTTCGTATATGAATTAGATTACGAATCCCTTAGTTTTAAAAATTTCTACAGCTTAAGAATATTAATATATAGAGGTCTATTGTAAAACAACACCAAACAAGAAAAAGCTAAATTATGGAAAAGAAAAATAACCAAATTTAATATAGAACGGTTTTTAATTTGAAATATATTTTGTATTTTAATCTAAAAGAATTACTATGTGTTTTAAATATAAATCGTAAACATAAGATAATATAAATGTGTTTTATTATATATAAAATAGATAGTACAAACTAACATAGGGTTAATATAACATAATCTTAATATAATATATTGAGCTCCGATTAATAATCTTTATGTGTATGAAACTTTTTGAGTTTTACAAACAGACTAAATAACCTAATAGAAATGTTATATATATAGTATATATTATATATAATATATTTCTTTCAGAAAAGAATGAATTCGTAAAGTTACACTGAAATCTAAAAATATTCAAACGCATGTTATAATGTATCTTTAAACGCAAACTATTTTTGAGTGCAGCGTATGCAAATGTTTATAAACACCATGAGGAAATGTAACTAATTTCCATGTTAAAGCTAACTTTGCAAGTAAATAAAAGATTAGGGAAAAGAATTTCCTTTCAAAGAATTTACCTGCATGCCTAAGATAAGTTTAATTCCAAATTTAAGGTCCTTAGAGAATATTGAAATTCGCTAAGACAGATTAGGGAAATTTAGAAGATTTAGCTCTTTATTATAAGGCGTATATCGATACTGAGTATAAAGGTATAATTATTATTACTTAAATTTGTACCCTCTAAATGATTTAAATAGTATTATTTTTTATTTTTTACATAACTACAACTCTGGAAGGGAAGTTTAGTATATCTCGAAACTAGATATTATCGTTTATTAAAGTAATATAATCGAATGCAATAAAGTTTATTACTTCATTTCTGACACAGCATAAAATAAGTAGATGTGGTTGATGTTCGATCATAAAAAAAATCGCAGGCTTAAACGAAAAAAAAAAGAAATGTTAAAATGTAAATGTTATTTAGAGTATGGGAAATAGATTTAAAAAACAAACACATATAGGTTCAAAACTTCGTCCCCCCGGAAACAAAAGTGTTACTTCAAGCTTTTATAGGCAGTAAAATCAGCTGACTAACTAATCAAATTTTGAATCAACTGTGTTCTAAAAATGTTTTCGATATTCACAATAATGTTTAATGATATATATTTCGGAATATCTAAAAATGTATTTAAATCTCATACTGCTGTGGTTGCATATTTATAGATACTTTTGGAATATCTTTGGAATTCCGAAATATATGTTGAACATTTTGATAAAGCAATTATTTTGCTTTTTGAAATGTAATACATAAAGAAAAGTACAGCAAACGAAACCATTCTTCTCCAGGCAATACAGAGCTATACGCTCTGTATTACTCTGTAATAATGCTGGCAAAACATACGGTATCATTATCTAGATAAGAGATAAGTTTTAGAATGTTCTAAGTTGTGCAAGAAATCAAAGTTTTTCTGCAACAAATTTCAGTAAAATATCTTCATTATTGTTGACAACATGAATAAAAATCCGTGTTTGGCTTGGAGAGAGACATTCTTTACTTGCGAATGAATACACGGATCATGTGCTGGTTAAGTATACATAATATGTTTTTTTGTATTTTTATATTATTATTAAATTTTTGTCATAATAGTACTAAATCACTATGTAA